>CM076954.1:15960000-17340000 GCA_039566865.1 Aurelia coerulea
AAAAGTTAAAACGGAAGGTGGTCACGCACTACAAAGGGTTTTCAGGCAAAGTTAAAGGGAATGTAAGCATATATAAGTGGCTCAAGCCATTTGCGATCAAATTCTAGCCAATCAGATATCACTATTTCCTGTTGACAAAGCAGCGTATGTCACAGCATATTGTCTTTGCACGGCTATTTTTATCAAAGGCTTAGATATGCTTAGATTCCCTTTAAGGAATATACAATAAAAGCCAAAAATTGTGGACCTTAATACTGTATTAAATACGAAATACTGTATTTAATGTAGTGTCAATTTTTTTGGAGCATAGAAAATTCAAAGCAAAACATTTCCACCGTTTGAAACCTAATGTCTTGCTCACAAAACAATTTGCATTGAAAAGGAATGTGACCAAAGGAATGCGGCGAGAGTGTTAATTAGTAAAAAATATCATATTTTCTTAAACTAAATCCATCTTAGCAATCATTCCCATCGTCCTAAACAACAATAATTTGTGGACATTTCTGACCAAGCACCCCTAAAATGAGGCACAATCTATTGTATAAATGTGTGAAATTTTTTGTACAAATTCAGCAAAAACAAACTGAAAATATCTAGCATTTTTGT
Source organism: Aurelia coerulea (assembly GCA_039566865.1). Taxonomy (NCBI): domain Eukaryota; kingdom Metazoa; phylum Cnidaria; class Scyphozoa; order Semaeostomeae; family Ulmaridae; genus Aurelia; species Aurelia coerulea. The sequence goes on from CM076954.1 coordinate 15,960,607, forward strand.
CGCCAGAAATTTCTGTGAAAAAGTCCAAAAATTTTCGTCCTAAAATATTTTGTCTGAAATTTATTCATCCAAAATTTTTAGGTTTAAAGGGGCATTCCTCGAAAATTAAATGCATGCAGAGATTCATATCGTCGTCCCGATCGAGAAACAGATGATGTCAGTCCTCGGAAATCGTTTTCCTTTCGTCGATCGCGCTTCTCAAACGCGAGATATGGAAGAAAACATGTGGACCAATTCTAATTTCAATACCCTACCATTTTTATGCATCGTTCTTGGTGAACAAAGGTAGCATATTTTCGTTATTGTCCGTCGGTCGGTCATCGGCGAGTCTTGATAGGCCCGTTGCGCGTCGCTCGATAAATTCAGTTTGAATGTCTTGTTGTAGTCGTTCATTCATGTGTCCATGGTCGACTACGCGCAAGAGAATTCATCGGCTTTACAGAGAATTCTCGTTTTCTATCTCGGATTCCAATGGCAGGATATGGTTGAGTTCTCGGTCTCTATTTTGAAAAATATCTGTTTCGTTTTCGGCCGGTTTGAACCTTATTCAAGTTGGAGAAACATTGGAAAATGTTTATGATGATAAGCATGTTCGTTTTAAAAACAAACAACAAATTTCATCGATATCCAGTTTTCTTTCTGCGGAATGCCCCTTTAAATGTATGCACTAGAAAAGTTACACAAAGAAATGGAATTTATATAAACGTTTAACAGAATTATGCTGAATGAATTTATGCTAATTAATTACGGTAAGGAATGGGATTTACGTTAAGCACAAGAGAACCCTTACTTATTGATCCACTTGTTGGAGCACTAGCAAGGGAAAAAAAATCTTTTAAAAATACTAATCAAAAGATTCATAATTGCTAGCATAGCCTACTCATTGTTTTTCTTTATTTCCTGTGAGATTTATTACGTTTGTCTTTGAAAATAAATCACAAAGGAAATCAAGAAAACAAGTGGGCTATACCGGTTGTCATGTTCGTTGTAATCAACTGGCAAAAACATTGTTGCTATGCGCGTAGCATGAAAACGAGGTCGCATATCACATCGCTCGCGCATTGCACTGCGCGTTTCCTCTCCCGTCTAGATCTCCCTGGGCTATACTACTGGGTATCCCAAAAAAAGTACTCCCGTTTGAAAAATCACCAAAATTTGATTATACGGCCGATCTTCAATTTTCTTTTTTTGTCAAGTAGATCAAAGACCAAATTATTTTCCAATGCATAAGTGATCTTGAAAGTGGTTTAAAAATGAGCAAATTTAGCTCTTTTTAGGGCTACCTGGTTTTGAATCATACTCCAAAAAGCACTGATGATTGCCACATCAATTTTTGTGTGTGTGTAAAACTTCTAGTATGGTCATAAATGACAGAAATAAATGGGCACTATCATTGGAGACTTCAGTGATGATAAAAAATCTGAAAATTGTGACTCCTAGGCAAGATTGAGTATTTTGCTAAAAAGCTATAGCTCAAAAGGTTTTTCAACGTGTGAATTTCCTACCTTGCTGTATCAAAAGGAAACATTTTATCATCTGTGAATATTTTTGGGTCTTTGACAAAGCAATTCAAAAATAAAATTTTATCAAAAGTTTGATAATTAATTTTTGGTGATTTATTAAACAGGAGTACTTTTTTGGGACACCCGGTATCAGTTACAGTATGAATCCTTTGATTTGTACCTATAAAAGATTCCAAACACATAAAGCGCTCAGAAATCCACAAAGATATTTAGCATGACCTTACCTTGGCCAATTTGCTCAAACATGAACTTGCCGTCAAAGCCAGTAAGGTATCCTTCAAAATAATAATCAGTGTTTGAAAATAAGACCAGCTGAATTCAAATGGTGTTGCACCTCAAATCAAAGTCAATTCAAAGGAGGCAGTGATGACCTTAAACTCTTAAAAAGTAGGGCAAGGATTAAAAACAACAGAATAAACTCATCACAAGCAAACAGAAAGAAAACAAAAAGTTAAAAATGTTCATTGTGTTTCATTGACATATCTAAACGTCTAAATAAAGGTAAAAGAAGTACACCACATCCAAAAAAATTATTGAATACAAACATGCAAAGCTTTGCTAAGAGTAATTTCATGAGAATATGCAAAATACCGGGTGAGTCAAAAAAAACGTGGGGTGTTTGGCGGACTGTGACGTCGCTTGTAGCCACCCGATCGTCGTGAAATAAATGTGTCCGTGCAGCAAAGGTCTAACTTAGATAATAAGCCTTACCCCATTAAAATCGGTCACTTGGTGCATTAGTTAAAACGTATTTTCTTCGTAAGGCCTTGTATGGGAGTCTTGCAAACTGATGGAATCTTTAGCCAGCAAGGCCATTCAGCATTTTAGCCTTGCCAAAGTTACAGATACACGTGGTATTATCAGAGGAGAATGAAATAGTTAGGAAATAGTGTTTTCTCTCAGTATAATACCACATGTATCTGTAACTTTGGTAAGGCTAAAATGCTGAAGGGCCTTGGCTAAAGATTCCATCAGTTTACAAGACTCCCATACAAGGCCTTAAAAAGAAAATACGTTTTAACTAATGCACCAAGTGACCGATTTTAATGAGGTTAGGCTTATAATCTAAGTTAGACCTTTTGCTGCATGGACAAATTTATTTCACGACGATCGGGTGGCTACAAGCAACGTCACAGTCCGCCAAACACCCCACGTTTTTTTTGACTCACCCGGTACATTAATATTTTAAAAGTATTATAAATTAATCTTTGTGCATTTGAGTGGTGCAACTAATCCTTCTCTTGGCAGTGTAAAATTACAAGGTATACAACCATTAATAACCCTACCATGAAATAAAAATTCGGTCAAAATAAGATAAGAATATGCCTCAAAAAAACATCCAAAGAATTATGTATTTCTATTTGCCACAAATCATGTGCATCTGGAGCTCTGTTTGAATTTCATGCTTATCTACTGTACCAAAATCAATAAATAATTCACTTAAATATAAAGTCACTCACCTACTAGAGCAAAGAGCAGCTTTCCAAGGGGTGGGTGAACATCGAAAAAAAATTTATTTTGCATAAAGTATGATGTAAATCTCCCAAAATGGACTTCGTCAAATCTGAGGGCAAAAGGAAAGGGATATTAAATGGGCTGGGTCACGTAACCGTAAAAAAACTTGTTCTCTCCATAATCTACAGTATATTGTTGCACACACGTGCCCATTGTGTTCTGCACAGATTTTGTTGGATGGGGAGAATCCACAATGAAATTACATAAACAAATCCACTAAATATCTCTGCAATCTTACAACATAAGAGTATCTCGTTTGTTTATCTTGTACCAAATTCAAGAGTCCATCTTCAAACTAAACCTTCATTTTAAGAAAAATAGTGGAAAATCTCTGTGATATGGCATCAGAAAAACTGCAAATCGTTGTTTTGAAATAAATTTGTTTACTTTACGTGACCCAGCCCCTTTAATGCAAAAAGATATTTGATAGTTACTTTTTTAGTGTATGACACTGTTGAACCTTGCATGGCCGAAGAAACAATGGACTTGTGGGTGTTTCTTTAGCCTATCTAGAGTGGCTATGGGATAAATCTAATGTCTATTCCCTTGAAGAAATTCACAATAATTCTTGTTAAAAATTGATTGCAGTCTTGCATACCTCAAATTTGCATTTTGGAGAATTGATTCTTTGAAACATTTTTGCACCATTATAGTGGAAACAAAGGCCTTTACATTTTGCAAAACACAGTCTTTCAAAACAAAAGTTTTTCGCACAGGTTAACTAACCTTGTGAGATAGAGTGAAAGGGGCTCCGTCGTCAAAATGTAAACAAAACAATGATTTTGCAGTTTTTTGAAAGGTGATATCACACGGGATTTCCATATTCTTTTCAAAATTAAAAGTGCTGTTAGGACATACAATAGATCATTGTACATCACTGAGGAACAAACCAAACATTCATATATTCTTGGATTGCTCTGATATAAGTGGATTTTAACGGTCACTTTTTGGTGGCTTGGGTGAAGCCACCAAACAAACTGCAGAAAAACAATGGATGAACAATGGATAATTGGTGACACGTGCAAGTTTACGGATGTGTTTATTGTTTGGCGATGAAGCGTCTTTAAAACAACAAATCCTGAACTTGCAAAAAAATATTCATTGCCATGGGAATGGAGTTTGTTGACATTTAAATGACTTATGAAAATAACATATCAAAGCTCATCAAATGAACATTTGTGTCACAAAATTGGCTCAATAGGTATGATTTCACATTCATATTCAACCACTTTCATATGAATGAAAGTTTGGAAATACTCACACTACTGAATTTGGGCTCATAAGATTAAACATCCTGGTCCCTGCAGCAAGGCCTAATAATAGCAACCACATAACATCAAGCTGTGGATTGTAAACAAGTGGGGGTGGCTTTCTTTGCAGCTTGAAAGGTTCTGATTCATCCTCTTGTTTAGAAGTGCCATCTCCCTTCAACAGGAGGAAATAAATGCGGTAAGTTTTTATCAAGAATAAAGAATGTATATAACACTCAAGCTTTAACCATGAACTTTGAGCTGTTTAGATACAGTAGCATTCATACAGTATTTGATCAGTAAAAAGTACAAACTTTTGCCAAAGTAGAAGCTGTAAAAACTATACTGAAGATAAAACCTGACTGAATGTAACAGCTTACTCTCGAGTACTGAATAAATGGGGGGGGGGTGAGAATAATCAGGGGGTTGGAAATGCTTCAATATAATAATAATTGGGTGTTGGAGCAATCGGGGGGATGGAAAAATTGAGAAGAGTCGTTTTTCGTTTTCTTAGCTAAACAAGTATGTTTTTTATATTAGTCATGTTACTAATACTGTACATTGTACTTCCTTTCTCGTGTGTGGGTCAGACAAACAAAGGAAAATAACGTTTAATAAATACAGTAAGCACATTGCTTGGCAGGAATTATTAAAAGATTACGTTCACAATCGTTTCTATTTTTCAAGAATTAATAAAAGGGGGGCTGGAATAAAAGTGAGGGCGTTGGAAAAACTTTCAAAAATTAATAAGTGGGGGGGGGGGATAATTATTCAGTACTCGAGAGTAGCAAGTTTCGTCAGGGACAGGCAAGCACCTTCTTTGATGTAAGAATAACAAAGTTAAAGCACACTCAAATAAAGATTTGTCAACAGAAACTATTCTAAGAGAAGGTGGAAACGGAGAAGGACAAGTTTACAACCAGACAATGATTGAAACTGTAGGGAAAATGTATAGTACACCAATCTTTGGCACTAATGGTGCTATGGCAATAAGAGTGTCAAATCTTGCATAAGCTTTGCCAAATAAACTTTCAGTGCGATAAAACAGAAGTACTTTGAAACTATGCCAATGATAAAGACAAAATTTGTTTTCAGTTTTGTACATACATTCCAAATCTCTAAAACGGTTGGTGTAGGTTGGCTAAACAGCTAGGTTGGCTTCAAAGAAACATTTAGCTATTTTGTTTTCATTCTACATTGGACTTTTCTGAAATCTTCAAAATTTTCAAAGTTAATGTTTGTTTTGTTTCATTCAAGAAATATTTGAGGACATGATCGCAATTACTAAATTTTTTGGGGAAATAAAGGTTAATTTTCAAGAAAACAATAGTTGACTCAGCCCCTCTCTTATTAGCCCTCTATCAGTCTATTATGGGGTATAGTTTTGTTTTATTTATGATAAAAAACAAAGAGTAATAAATGTTGGTCCCTGGGTGACATCCTGGTTGCTTGAAGCAAAATCAAATAGCCCCAACCTCCCCTACCTCTAAGTTAGGCCAAGGAAAGTCATAGGGAATTCCCTAATAAGAGGGAACCATTTTGTTTTGCCCCCCACTCTTGTAGAAGCTAAAACAAAATTAGTGAAATATAGATAGAATTTAGGAAAATATCAATGAATATACCACAACAATATCTTCTGCAAACTAAACTATCATGAGTCTATCATCTTATTTGTAATTTTTGAACTGCTACCCTAGGCCAGGAGCGGGCGGGGGTGGACGGGGAAAGGGGTCGTCAAAATTGTTGTTGAACACCACCAAGGAACTTTATATTTACATTACACATAGGTGGGCCTAGCTTATACCTGGTCTCTTCTATCAACGCTTTCGCGTTCAGTTCCTTCTACTTTTTCATCACATTGTGTAGCTTTCTTTGTTTTGTCCTTCTTCTCCATAACAGCATCAATTTTGCCAGCAATACTATGAATGCCCGCCATTACCCTGCCAGAGCTAAAGCCAAACAAATTCAAAAGCGAGAAAACTTGGAAAAGCTTCGATGTCACTACGAGGTCACAGGCACTATGTGTGTCATACTTTTGGAGGCGGTTTCTCTTCGATTTCGATGGGAGCACATAGGAGCCAAATAGGGTACCCAGGGTATAGAGCGTACAGAAAGAAGGCACGCAGGCTAGGGCGCGCCAAAAGACTGTCGCAAAAACTTGCAGAATACGTAGGCACAAGATTATGTGGACACTTTCGATGTTTAGACATTACTCAAGTACCTCACGAGTAATATGATCTTGATCTGATACGGGAAATAATTTAAAATAAAAAATGTGCTTCCTTCAAAAGAGGGCTTCCTGAATTGAAACAAATAGTCCCAGAAAGTTTCATTTTCTACGTACTGCTGTACCCTGGGTACCAGACTCTCTAACATAAAAACAGAGAGGCTGGTACCCAGTTTTTATGTAAGAGAGGCTGGTACCCAGGGTAGTACTGCTGAAGCCCGTGCTGAAGTTCCTTTATTTATTGCTTTGAATTTCTTATTAGCAGTTTCCTTAAAAATACTTACACAAGCTTTTTTATATTGATTCAGCATAAATATGTTCACATTTAATTTCTAAAATTTTCTTGACTTGCTTCCTCAGTTTTCCATTCTTGTGAAAAATTTGAATTTAATTATCTATCTTCCCTTCCCTGTTCGTTTATAGCAAGCGAATTGCACACCTAAAACCCAAATTTTTTGATCGATAAACTTCGCTTCTGTTGAAAAACTGTGTTTTTTGGCGAAAAGACAAGGTCTTTCGTTCGAAAAAGCAATGTTTTTCTGAAAAAATACTTTCCCACCGAAAACGTGGTTTTCTTGCAAAAGGTGCGCTTCCTATCGGAAAAAGTAGGTACATTAAATTTGGGATAGAATAGTTTTGGTCAAAAATTCTTAGACTTTTTACCGGAAATTTGGCCATTTTATATAAACTTTGGTGCCTAAAAACGATACATTTACACTGTATTATTTCCTTGTTTCATACTTCAAATGCCATACGTTTTTCCTTGCTACGATGGAAATGATAACTAAGATGGAGTTAGTTTTAGATTCTGTGAAAGCAAAGCTCATGGAAATAAAGATTTAAAGTTATTTGTACTGAAGGAAGTTATTAGAGTTCTCAAGCTATCGCGTTTTTATCTAAAATTTGAAAACGATCTATTTCTAAGTGATTTGAGGTCCTATTTTCGAAATTTGCGAGGAAAACCAAACAGCAAATTCTTCACAAAAGAGGCATTTTCCAACGATCTTAGGGGCAATGTCAGGGAGCATTTTTCCGGGGCAAGCCCACAGACCCCCTTCTTTCCTCCCTCCGCTCGCACCTAGCTTCAGCCTCACTCCAACACAAACACAACTTTCGTTTTAACAGGGCTGCTCTCTGTACTTTTAAAATTTTTTCGATACTATAGGATAGGACCTTGAGATGTATGACGACAGTTTTGAGACATTTTGCCACTTTTTATAATATATATTCCTTTGATTTTTGTGGGAAAATTGTCTCCTTGTCAGAAAATGTTTACCTTTGCCCCCTCCCCCAAATTATGCTCCCATGACTCCACTGTTGCTTCTTATTTTATAAATGCATGACTTATAATATAGTTTCTAAGTGTTCCAGATATGTTTCTCGACATATAAAACATCAGTTTTCCATGATTTGGTTGGACTTAGCTGTTAATGCCCAGGGGGGGCACTCAGCACATGCACATACGGGGAGGTAAGTCCGATATTTTTGGGTCAAAATATTGCCAAAAATGATATTTTTGGGTCCAAATAAACTGAAATTATGTTTTTGATATTTTTGGGCATCAAATATTGCAAAAATGATATTTCTGGGTGCTTCAGAAGCAATCCTGGCCTCAATTTGCATTGTTTCAGGATCTTTTATGTTCGTTTACAGATGTCAAGGTATAAAATGAGCTGATATTTTTGGGTTGTAATGAAACTAAATTGATATTTTTGGGGTTCCTGAAAATTTCTCGGACTGACCCCCCCGTATGCGTATGCGCCGAGTGTCCCCCCTGGGTGTTAATGGCTACTGCTTAGCGCCCCCATAGCGCTTCCAAAACATAGAGCCAAAGTTTCTTAAATGTTTGACTATCCTAGAAATATATTCTTACAACCACAGGTAGCAGAGTATGATTGTTAATTATATACAACCTTATTATATTCCATATCGTCTTTCTATTTTGATGATGTTCCTCGTGTCTCTCCACCAAAATATTAGGCCTATCTGTTCTTTGGGGAATGGGTCGACTGCTAGGCCTACTATTTTGGTGGAAAGACACGAGGAACATCATCAAAACAGAGAAAGCCGATAAGGTTGTATATCATTAATATCTTTACTAGTTTTACAATCATACGCTGCTACCTGTGTTGCAACACAGTTTTTTTTATAAAAACCTGCAAGCACCGAATTTCTTGTGTCGATCCCCCTGTGCAAAATATTTTCCCCTGACTGAGTATGACATTTAGAAAAGGCGTTCCAAAATTATAAAATTGTCTTTCGGGCTTCAAGGCAAAATAAAGACTGGGCGCTAAGGAGTAATCTGAAACAAAAGAAGCCAGACATGAAATGAAACAACATTTTTAGAAAGCCGCCCTGTTTCCTTGACAACTTGCAAACGTGGTGGGAGCTTCTCGAGGGGTAACGATTGAAAATGCAAATATCCAAACATTGAAAAAGCGGCACTTGACGTTAGTTCAGCCGCGAGTTCAGCTAAGTTGCAGTAACAACTACGGGGCGTTTCTTAGAAGTACACCCCCCCAGTAACGACAAGATTGGATACACCCCCCAGTAACGACCCCGCCAGACATTAAAAATACAGCGGGAATTTAAACATTTTCAACGGGAATTAGAAATATCATGGCGGGGAAGGACATTTTCGGCTATTATCTGTGATGAATTAAAAGTATGCTGAAGAGTAATTTGCCTCTCTCAGGCTAACTCCATTGTTTTTCATTTATTTTTTTATTTTAGATTGTAAATATAGGTAATTTGTTAGTAATTTTTAGTAATATTGTAAAGTTTGGCACGGCCCCCTGTAAAGCAATCCTCTCGATTGACGGGGCCACCGTGTAAAAATAATGAAAAATGAAAATGAAAATGAAATGAAATGAACCTTGTACAATTTTTGACGGGGAAACAAAAGTGTCAACGGGAACCCAACAGAAACACGGCGGGGAAAGTGTTTAAACTTAAAACTTAAAGGCGTCTCTTGGTCGCATTTATAGCCAAAGTAGAGGGCGTGGCTAGGACAATTTTTCTGCCCAGACCCCCTCAAATTTCTCACTACTTTTTAGCCCCCCCCCCAATCGAATTTATGCTCCGCGGTCCCTGAACGACGAACATGGCAGTTTTGCTCAGCTGATCAATCTAATGTCCAGGCATTGCTCTACTTTGAAGGAATGGCTCACACACCCGGGGGGGGGTACTTGATTTAAATTTGTACGGGGGTGTGCCCACGAAAAATTTTTTTTTTACCCTGCTCCAGAATTTTTCGCTCAAAATGATAACCTGTTCTAGAAAAAAATGGTGAAAAGTATACTCAAAAACATGAAATTTGACCGAAAAACGACCCGATCTAGCAGAATATTCCCCTTTGACATGTTTTGACAACCTGCTTTAGAAAAATTGTCTCATTTTGATACCCTGTGCTAGAAAAAATAGGTGAAAATGATACCCTTAAAAACGGCACATCCCCGTCGGACAAATATACTAAGTACCCCCCCCCCGGGCTCACACACAAACGTTTGAAGCCTTACAGCACTAAATACATCAGCGCTGGATCTCAACATGATTTGGTGCACTAGCTTGCTGAGGATGTCCAAAGCAGGATAAAAGATAAAATTGCTGCGCCAGGGATTTACTCTGTGTCTGCCGATCAAGGACGTAGGAAGCATCTCAAACTCAAACTTGTGGGGGGCAGGGGGGTCACGAAACATCAAGGGCACTTTTTCATTAAACTAAAGGAGCGCTTCCTGAAAATAAAAAGGGCAGTAAGACAAATTGGTTGTAGCCTCAAGGTTCGTTGTAAATGGCGGAGCTCCACGTGAGAGAGTTGTTGAAATGAAAGAGTGCATTGATAAGCATAGAAAAGACACAGCCAAAGATGTTCTTGCTTCGCTTGAGGATAACGGCATTGATATTGATTGTTTATCTCTTCAAACCTATGATTTTGCTGCATCGATGGATCAAGGGTGCTCAGCGTTGTTTACAGGACATGTTGGACAGATCGGTACCATACATACACCCCCGTCTAAGTGCCCCGGTGAGAGGTCAGATACTCACCGGGGTCCTAGTGACCGAAATATATGGTCAAATTTTCACCGGGGACGGCATAATTATTGGCGGGGAACTGTTTCTACGATGAAATATTTTCTCAAAATTCTCCCCGGGGTTTGCCAATTTGCAGCCGAGGTTTCACTTGTGAGGCATTTTATACCAGGGAGATTCAAGTCTTGTCCGGGGACCTATTTTTCTAAAAAAATTTCACCGAAGAAATCACCGGGGTAGAATGTACCGGGGCACTTAGACGGGGGTGTATACATTCCCTGGCAGGGACATCGATCCAATACTTTCAACGAGTACTGCTGCATGCGGAACGCCGTTGTGACCTCCATGCATGCAGGACTGGAAGATCTTTACGTATTTTTAGTGGAAGCTGTAAACGACAAAAAGTTTCTGAAATTGCCACGAAAGAGGTGGATTCCCTGAAGCTGAGAAACTTTTCAAAAACCAGATGGGTGTATTTCGCACAATCAAATTGATTCAGTCTGGCGAAGCTATGAATGCATTCCAAGAGCCATTGATGAAGTAGTGAATGCAGATGAGGTAGACTTGAAAATTAAAATAAAAGGAGCTGGGATAAAAAAGAGGCTGATCAGTTTCGATTTCGTCTTTGGCCTTATTTGTTTATGAGAATGGTCATGACAAAGCCAAAGGTTTTGAGAAAGCAGCTGCAGGAAGAAGAGAATCTGGTGCCACTGATGCCACTGATGAGAATCTGGAGGAAATTTGAAATGTGCTTGGTCCTTGATTCCCTCATTGCTGTGTATTCCGAAAATATCAAAGCTTGCCTTAGAAAGGGAAAAGATCAAGCCTCTGGTAGATGGTTTGAAGTCACCAATGAAGAAGCCAAGTAAACAAACTACAAACTGTTGAAGAAATTTGCAAATTATTTCCTCCTGCCAGTAGAATTGAAGCAGAGGCCTAGACTGATTACACGTTCGTAGACGCTACTTGCAGCGTAGTGCCGTCATCCAATTCAATGAACGAAGCGGAAATTGGGACTGAAGTAGTTAGTCTAGCAGAGGCCCTGATGGCCGCATTAGAAATTTTCACCACTATGATTGGTCGAAGGTTAAGTTGCACCGACTGTCCATAAAATGAGTCTTTCTCTGTTTAGCGACCAGCTTCATTCTCATAAAATCAATTTAAGTTGTAAATTTTTTCATGTAGCCGAAGTACAGTATATAACGCGAGATGTAAGCTCTTTTACAAAGCCAAATCAAAACTGACATTTATTTCACGCTTTTTTTTATTAATTCATATTTTTACACCATATCCCATCAGTACAAAATTAAACTATAAAAGTTACAAGTTTGTTATAAATGAATAATGAAAAACAATTCAAAATTTGGTATTAGCTAGGATTGGATCCAGGCTGAGATCTGATCTTCCTGGGAGTTAGGGTTTACTGAGCTCTTTAAATGCGTTTTTAATTTTCTTTTAAACTGATAGAGCGAGGGGATTTCCCTTGTTTCGATTGGTATTTCATTCCAAGCTTTAAGCCCGGAAAGGTGGAAACTTTTTTTTGTACACTCAAGTTTAAACTTTGGGATGTCGAGATTTCTATTGTTTCTTGTGTTATACCTAGAAATTTCATTCCTCTGACTATACTTGTTCCAGAGGCTCTCAGGGCACTGCTTGCTGACTATTTTGTGTGTCATGATAGATCTGTCAAAATAGATGATCTGATCAACGTTCAGCCCATTATTGATCCAGGGGTCCTTTATTCTAGCATTTTGAATAATTGAGAAGGCCCTGTTCTGTAGACGCTGAAGCGTTTGCAGCTTCGTATTTGGCAGGCTACCCCAGATAACATTCCCATATTGGAGGTGACTTTCAACCAGCGCATGGTAAACCTCGCATAGCTGAGATTGCGGAAGAATGTTTTTAAGTTTTTTCAATGCAGACAAACCTCACTTGCTACTTTACCTTTCAAGGATTTGAAGTGTTCCTTCCAACTTAGATTCTCGTCGACAATAACCCCTAGTGATTTAGTTTTTGTCACTCGTTTTATTTCTGTGCCATTAAGTTTCAATGGAGCCAGAGGTTCAATTTTATTAATTCTACGTGGATGGCCGATAAGTATAAGCTCAGTATCGATAAATATATATTTCACATACAGTTAAGTTAAGACTATTGTTTCTATTTCTTAGAAACGCGTCTTTAAATGAAAAATTTACATTGGTAAAGCCTTTACTAGCAACCTACAGACGAACATTTGCTTCGAGGTCAGCAGAGCACCACTCAGTTTTGCAGGGCAAAAAAAACCTCTTTCACCCCTCCAAAACCCGGGGGGCCACTCCTATACTTTCCTATAGTATCATGCTCGTACAAAGGCTTAACATTTGCACCCTAAACGCTGACCTGTTTTAGCGAAATACATACCCTAATCGCGGAAAATTTTCTCCAGAACATACCCTTTCCCGCGTCAAAATAGAACTTCTCTAATTCAGATACCCTAATCGCTGACAAGTCAGTTACTAAATTTGCTAATATTGCCGGTGTGATTTGAAGAGGAGGAAAATGATGCTCTCGACTTCCTTTCCCATCTTATGCTGGTCTGATAAGTTCTTTGACTCGTTAAGAATTCTTTTTTATAAATCATGACTAAAATATTATTGTAGAACAATTTAAATTTATCAAATGTAGAAAAGTGCACTCTTTTTTAAATTTTAGTCGAATTGGCACCCCTAAACATGGGCCCGCGCGGGTCCGTGCCTACTTTTAAGAAAGGCACCCTTTCCCGGCTTTTTTGTACGAGCATGATAACACATCAGGTAACAAGTGGTCCCCCCGGGCTCCAAAATTATTGGTCTAGTTACGCCCCTGAGCAGTCTGGCTACCGCGTCTGCTGTAGCCTGCATGCAGACTCAACTATCCTAAAGTGTAGACTTTAGTCTACACTTTAGGATAGTTGAGTCTGCACGCAGGCTACGTCTGTTGCTTCTGTGCTTGATTTCTGCTGGGTCGACGATGGAGAATTTTGGATCTCTGTTGTCGGTTTAGTGTGGGTTAGGCATGGGAGCGGGGGCTGCGTTGGTTGCTGGATCGTTGGAGAAGGTTCCCAGTCTGCTGGTTTTATGCATTTTTCTTCTATTTTTCATAGTTAGGTTTTACGGTTTTTTTGTGTAAAATATTTATTGTAAGTAATTCTTAGATACTTTTAACATGTATATTTTGTAAGTTTTTATGTGGAGGGGCCCTTGAAAATCAGCCACTAGGCTGAAGCGTCTCCCTCCTTAATAAATTGAAATATGAAATAAAATATGGAATATGGTGTTTCTGAGAAGTGGTAGCATTGGGAGGGAGATCTCCTCCATCCACGGACTTAATACACCACGGAGCAAGTCTAGGTTTAGCGTAACAACACAATATTTCTCGGTGCAGTTCCAGCACCCGCAGTGTCACATCCCCATCCTCTGAGGCAGATCCCCACCATGCCATTTTAATGAACGAGAAAAGGCTTAAAAAGAAACTTTGCAAGGATTTTTCCTTATCACAGAACCCAGTCTTTCAAATACAGCAATTCATTTTAGGATCTGAGGAGATTTAAAAAGATATACGAGTTTTTGAAGCATCAGGGTTTTCTCATTTACTTGAAAACGAAGAAAGGAACAGATTTGATTTCACTCTACAAACTATTTTCAGTATAACTTGATATTCATGCTTCTGTTACATCCTTATGGGGCTTAGATGTTCATTCCTCGTCGGATTGTTTTTCGCCATAGTTGTATCCTTCCTATGGCTCCTCTCCAATTTCTGCATTCTCTCTTCGCTCACTTTCTTCAAAATCAGGTCTTTGCTTGTAAAGCAGCTTTTTAATCCCAGATTTTCTTGCCGCCTTTTTCTTCTTATCCCCCGTTGCCGGTGTATCCCCAATTTTGTATGATTGCCACCCAGAAGACCCATCCACCTCGTTGACAGTAATTGGCCCAATATAAGGACCATAAGGTTGACCTGTGAGCCTTTCCTTATTGTACCCTGTTACTTGCTTTCCTCCTGGGATTTTTAAAGATTTGATCTTCTTTTTCACATTGCAATTCCCGAGGACCTAAAGAACCAAAAAGAGAGGTCACTGTGATTCAGTGGTGGAGCCAGAGAAGCATTGGTTGGGGGGAGGGGGGAGGGGGGAGTAAATACTTCATTTCCTAAGATTTGACTGAAATTGTGGATGAAAAATGAACATAAAAAGCAATATTATCAAGCATTTCTCGCAATCCCATGGAAGAGAAACAACACAATGGTGAAGTACACGTTTTTTCTTTTATAAGAAACTGGTTTATAAGAAACTAGTACCAGGATGGCACAAAAATTAAGAAACTCTAGTACTATGCTTGAGAATTGCTAAGAAACTTTTAAAGCCAAACACAAGGAAATCATGGGAAAATTGTTGTTGAGCCTTTATATTTTAGTAATATTCATGATAGATTTATGTTTTGAATCAAATAGAACTCTATTTCTCGCTAAAAATTGTGCTGTCTGTCAAGAAACAAGTACTTGGCAGTGCTCGTTTCTACATGCATCCTAAATGCATCCAAAAAATAAGAAACACATTAAGAAACTTTTAGTACTAAAAGCTGAAATTTTCGCGTGAAATTAAGAAACTTTTAGTACTATGGGCTTATCCAAGTTTCTTATAAAAGAAAAAACGTGTATACAGTTTTGAACATGATACAGGCTACATCAACAGTGCATTCTTGCCTATGGTGTAACAAATGTTATTTCAAGTCGATATTTCCTCCGAAAAACGAGATGATCCTTAACAACTTTGAGACTTTAAAAATATATTCACCACCAGAAAGTCGCTGGAGACAAAAAATGTATACCCATAAACAAGCATTTTGATCCTTCCCACCTTGCCCTTTTCATGGACACATGAATTAAATTGTTTCACACATCACTATTTCGACAGACGCTGCAAATATTCTTACGACATTTTCCATTTTTATACCTTAAATAAAATTAAGACCATATTTATACTGTGCCAGTAATTTCTAGCCTGCGTGCAGACTTGAAATTGAGAAGAGGAGGAAACGTGCAGACTCGAAATTGAAAAGAGGAGGAAAACAATTTTCCTCCTCTTTTCAATTTCGAGTAATTTCTTGATCTGTTACAATTTCTTACAGTTCAAGAGCGTCTACTCTGCTCTAGAACATTTTTTCTATAGTTAGAAGAAAGAAAAGTATCACTTACTACCAGGAACAATGTAAACGGGAGGCCGATATTCGAAACACTTCGAATACGGATCCAACATTGGTAGCGGTACAGTGTTAAGCCTGGTTTCCATGTGATCGTAACAGTCGGCGACATGTCGCAGATTGATCGGCGACGTGTATCTGCCATGCATCCCCGATTGATCGGAAGACTTGTGTCCATAGCAACAGGTTGTAGACTTTAATCGCCGACCGATCGGGGATCGTTATGCTCATATAAAAAAATGTTTTCTTGCTGTGCTTCATGTTTCCGTAA
Source organism: Aurelia coerulea (assembly GCA_039566865.1). NCBI lineage: Eukaryota > Metazoa > Cnidaria > Scyphozoa > Semaeostomeae > Ulmaridae > Aurelia > Aurelia coerulea. The sequence continues at coordinate 15,976,635 of CM076954.1, forward strand.
CAAAATTTTGCTCACAGCAGTCTGTAACTGTACGGCGACTGGTCGGCGACGGTTGGAAAAGTTGAACTCATCTCAACTCTTCCGATGCGTCCCCGTACTGTCCCCGGCTGATCGGCCACGTCAGCGACATCGTTCAGCAAATGTTTCTGTTTGTCCCCCAGGGGGGTACTCCCTAACTTTCAATATGGGGGGTCCATGCCACTATTTCTTTGCTGACCCCTAAATATTAAGTCTAATGTTTTGGGGACCCCAAATATTGAGTCTAATCCTTTAGAGACCCCAATCATTGCTATCCATTTCTGGGGCCTCTAAAATGTTTTGAATGATTTCAATTTGAGGTTCTTGATCTTTCTCAGTTTTTGAATAATACCAAGACATTTATTTCATGATTCGCAACTTCAGGGCTAAATTGCACGATTCTTCTGTTCTTCAGATCTGTGGACCCCAAATATTGAACTTTTGTCCATGTTGTAATTCACAGACCCCAAATATTGATTTCACGTAAAATTTTGGACCCCAAATATTGGCACGGACCCCCCCGTATTGAAAGTCAATGAGTACCCCCCTGGGATTTGTCGCAACCATCCCCAATGTGTCCCTGAGCCTACTTCGGCGACGCGTCGCCATCTGTTACGCCCCCTGGAGGGAGCATTATGGAAACAAGGTTGTACTGACCTTTTAATGCTATCCCTGCCATTTTAAACTAGGGGTGTTTTTATACAAGATCTTAGTTTTTATCATATTGTGCGCTTGTAAATAGCCTTTCTTTCATTCCGTAAATTTTTACTTTTAATTTTTAATTTGTATGGCAAAATTTTACATACATACATACATACATACATTTTACATACATACATACATATCATATGGAAAACAGGCGTAAATGTGGTCTTAGGTCCGGTTTACACAGTACCGGTGCAGCGTTGGATCCGCCACAAAATTGTAACGGATTAGGCTCCCATTTTCACTGTGCAGTTAATCCGTAACATTTCTTCTGGAGCAGTGTAAACACTCTTGAGCAGAAACAGCATGGGTAGTTAGACACTGCTGGTGTGCTTCTATGGAGAAGAGCTGGATAATATGTATCTGCGGGGGAAATTTTTTATAGTACTGCGGAGGAGATATCTGCGGGGGAATTTCTTATAGTACTGCGGAGGAGATATCTGCGGGGGAAATATTTATTAGTTTAATATTTTTGTTCTTTCGATATCTCCTCCGCAGTACTGCAAAAAATTTCCCCCGCAGATACATAATATCCAGCGCTCCTCCAAAGAAGCACACCAGCAGTGTCTAACTACCCATGGTAACAGCTCAAAACTGTCCCGGCACAGCGTGAATGTGGTCTCAATGACCCTCTTACTCTTGTAGTAAAATCAAAATGAAAATAAGAGAACAAGGCTGGAACCCATTTAGGATAAATTATACGTGGTTTTCGCAGTTTGGGGGCACGTAAAATGCTCTAGATTTGATTTGCAGTAACCTCATGTTGCACTGTGACATCCTTGTCACCAAGTTTCAAACTTAAAGTTCCTACACTCTCTACCAAGTGCGCCAAAATAAGTTCACATGTTTGAAAATTCATAGCACCGAGAGTACTTGATGGATTAAAATGAATCGGACTTTGCTTGGTAGCAGAAAGACTGAAGTATTTTTGTGATTTTTTATGAATAACGAGAACAAAAGTAAATTCGACTTCACAAAAATCTCTTGTTTGCAACATACCTAAGCAAGGGCCTAACATTTTTATCAAATCGTAAAAAACTACTCACATTGAACAAACCAAAAGTACAGTTTTTTAATGTCTGCGCACATTTATTGCCATAGGATTGATATTTGCTTAAAAACTTATTTTTGCGATTTCTAGCAAGTCCTTACTAATTAAGCCCTTTTTCAGCCATTTCCGTTCAAACGAATTTTCGTCAAATCGAATTCAGCTATGTTCTCTTTGCGGATAGAAATGTGAGAAAATCACAAAATACCTCAATCTTCTTCCCATCAAGTAAAATTCGATTCATTCAGATCCATCCAGTACTCTAAGCAAGACGATTTTTTTCAACACCAGTTAAAAGAAGGTTACTAGACTTATGACTTTTCATCCGTTATTTCCCTGCGTTCTTTGATTTGCTTCTATCACTTGATCAATAGGGACTCATACCAGTACTCTTGGGCCGCCTGTTTCAAAATGGCCTAAACTAGCGCGAGTTCTCGCACACTCAACAAAATCGCTTCAAAGTCTGATTTAAAGAGTTTAATTAAACATTGAAAAGCAAAATTTTAGTACAAAGAATAATGCTTTCAAGACCTACTCATTACAAAATATATACCTCTCAAGCAGTAATCTTCCTCTGTAGAAACAAAATAGATCCATCGACGCTAAGATAACTCTAGGCCGTATCAACCGTTTTTTGAATGCAACAACAACAACGGTCTAAATAGCGGCTAGCGCCTCCTTATAGGTTGAAAACTAAATTCTAGCAATTTGATTGGTCAATGCGGAACCACTCTATGTGGGCCTAAAGGGGGCCCATTTTATAAGAGTGATGGTATGAGTCCCTATTGATCAAGTGATATCAGCAAATCAAATAACGCAGGGAAACAAGGGACGAAAAGTCATAAGTCTACAAGGCTACATCATGAAAACTGAGGCCACAGATCCTCCACAGCAGTCATACTAACAGAGAGCAATCATTTTGAAACACCTTATAAATACCTGACTTAGCTCAAATCTGGCCAAAGCATTATCTCTGTAACATCTTCCCTTCAAGTCTACTTCGTCGCAAAATAACACCATTTTATTTGCATCATCATTTGAGGTTGAGCCAAAAATCTCCATAATGTTCCATTTACTGCTAGAAGAAGTGCAAACTTTCTTCACCAGTTGCGGTCCGAAGTAATATCCAAACAACTCTCCGCTGCTTTCACTTACAAATCCGACCACTCTTTTGCCCGCAGGGACATAAATCGAAGAGATCTTGTTACTCCAGGTACTAGAGCCGTGAATCTTATCTGAATCTCTTCCTCTAACTGACGGTGAAAGATAAACCTTTTCAATGACGTCAAGTGAGTCACATCTTTTACTCGCATCCATATTCTCATTTTCACAAAACCGAACATGCGTGTCAATGCTGTCTGTTGTGGCTTCTACTTTCAAAGATTTCCAACTGTCTTCTCCAACAACGAGACCATGAACGACAGGCCCAATAAATGGTCCCAATTCAAGAGCTGAGAAATCGTCACCTTGCCATGCTTTAATCAGTCTTCCCCGAGGAATGAACACAGATGAAATTTTACTGTTCATCTCAATATCTGAGAGTTTCTTGTATTCTGTTGTTGTATCAAACCTCACGCAAATTCCCTGAAGCATTTTATCAACGCAGCCAAGAACATAATCCTTGAATATTGAGCCACCAGCAACATTAGCATCCCCAGTTTTTTTTATTCCATTCTTTTTCTCGTGGAGCGTCTGCATGTATGAATTCAAAATCTTGTACTCTTCAATGCTTGTGTACAGTATGGCTATAGTGTATCTCTTTTGCTTATGGTTCAGTGGGTCAGCGAATGGTGCAAGTATTGCTTTGTCACTTTCTTGCTCTTTCTTGATTATGTGCAGAATGTTGTTTCCAGTTATCTTCAAATGAGCCTGACTTGTTTTCAATTCAGACAGCTCAGAGAGTAGACTTGCCATGTCAGCTAGGATGAGTTGCCTTAGGATTGACACTTCAGAGTATAATTTCACAAAATTCAAACAAGCAGTGACCTTTGCGTTATCTGTAGCTGCATTACCCGGTTTTTCACATTTTTCACCAATCCTTGCTTTCAACTTGCCTGAAAAGATATATAACAAAGCTCAATGATAATGATAAAAACAAAATAATGATGATAATGATGACTGTTGCTCTTGAATGCATGCCATCCAGATTATCTGCTTGCATGTACCGGGTGCACCAAAAATTATCCACTTTCGAAACTCCATGATAAATCGTACATTAGACTGATTTCAAAGATTCATGACTTAACCTTTAGCTAAAATCCAGAATAAACTTCTAGGATTTTTTGTGTATTTTCTGCTATCTATTTTTTTTATGAGCTATCAGCTAGTGTTTTAAAAGTTTTTTTTTCTAGAAAACACTGTAAACGATCAAAAATTTCGATCAAACTCTCAAAAGACTCGATGTAAATGGACAAAGCAAAAACCTTTTCGTGGCGAATTGCGGATTTAGAAATCGATCAGTTATAATCTGCTGTACGAGAGCATATGTTCCAAATCTTTAAAAGGCTGGTGTAAAATCGAGTGACCTATTCTTTTGAACTGAATGACTTCAAGAAACTTTAGCTACTTCTCTACAATCCTACCGTTTGACTTTTTCTGAAATCTTCAATATTTTCAGAATTAGAGTGTTTTTCTACTCTTTCAAGAATTCAAGAGAAATTTTCAAAAAAACTTAAAGCCATCGTAATTTCTAAACTGTGATACGCAACATGAAATAATTTCGAAGAAAACATAGTTTATGAATGCCTAAAATATGGTATCAAGCAAAAGTCTGTCCCTCATCTGGTTTATGATTTAGAAATTTGATGACATCACATCCTCGAATGAATAGAAACGTAAGATACGCTGTAATTTCGAACAATATTCAAAATTTCTGGAAAGTCCAACGGTAGAATTATTGATAAGTATCTAAAGTTTCTTTCAAGCCATTCAATCAGAAGAAATAGGTCAATGAATTTTACACCCACCTTTTTACGCTGAATAGAATATTTGGAACCTATGCTCTGCACGAGTGTTAGTTGAAAGACCAGCCTGTTACAGCATAGGGCTCAAATCTTCAATTTAATTTTATAGAACTTTACACCGACCTTTTTAAAGATTTGAGCCCTATGTTGCCTGTTACAAAATTCTGGAATGGCATTGGTGCGACAACATTGTAGGATGGGATGATACAGTAATTCTATATGAGAGATCAGAGAGCAACAAGATCAACTGCTCGAAAATTCGTGCAGTATTCTGAAGGTGAACGAGTGGCGTTACCGTAATGGCATCTGATTTCTTTCAAATTTGAAAACTCAGTGCTTAAATCCAGGGCGTCTACCTTGCAGGAACTGTATTTATTCCCAGTACTGTAGAGTAATTGGCGTCCCGTGACCCAGTACACAGAGTCAGTCCTGTCAAGGTCAAGATGACGTAGAATAACTTTGTGGTTTCAAATTCCGGTGTTGATGTAATACGACAACAATTGTTATACGAGTTGGCCACAGGGAACCAGACAGCGTGATTTTCGATTGGTGAATACTAACAGACGTTAGAACTTGAAAATCCTTCTAACTAAAAAAATTAGTTAAAACTTCAAAATAAAAAATTAGTTTCTTATGATATACACAGATTAACAGGACTGGGTCACAGGACACCAATTACTCTGTGTACTGGGTCATGGGTACAGTACTGGGAATAAACACACTTCCTACAAGGTACGCGCCCTTGCTTAAATCCTATTGTTTACAGCAATCAAGATTAACCAAGTGACCCACATTTTGCACAACAGTTTTGCTCACATCCTCATCAAACCACTTTTATGGAGCTCAAACTCAGACTCTTCCTAGGATTAAATTTTTCGCTTTTACAGAACTTCTGATTGACGCACACTTTTTCAGAGAATTGCTTCACCATAATAGCGAATGAGGACAGTTACTGTTCTAACTACCTAGACCCTTGAAACAGACTTTAGTTGAGTAAACTCACCAAAAACAGGGAGCCCCATGAATATTTGATTGTACAACTCTTCAGCTTGTGAGGCCGACATATCTGCTTTCCTTTCTCTAAAATTCTGAACTGAGCTGCTCAAAGATTGGTAAACTTGTTTCACTCCTTCGATGTCTTCTTTCATGTCTTTATCTCTGAAGTCACTGATAGCAGCTTCTACAACCCTCTTTATCATTGATTCTTGGCTTTCAGTTTCACTGCCACCAAACAACCCAAAAAAACTTGACATCATCGATAAGATGCTGGATGCAACCATTCCAATAGGCCCAGCAAGTGCCACAATAGATGAAACAATGCCTGTCAACGATAGAATCATAAAGATTTTGAACAATAGGATCGAAGTGAGTTAAGGACGAATCAGTAAGAGGATCCAGAGGAAAACTGACACCAAGGAAATTTAGGTTCTTAGAAGAATATTGCAACTTGTTTGGGTTAAGAAAAATCGAATGAAGAAGCTTCGCTAAGTTCTAGGTTAACAGATTTTTGTTCAAATAGAAGCAAGTCGCAAAATCTCCTATTATGAAGGCAATGAACTGTGCAAGAACGGTGAGCCTCGATGCAGAAAGCAGGCAAGAATTAAATGCAACGAACCCATTACCTAAAGCTCCTTGTACGCCTTGAACCCAATCTCCTCCTTTTATTCCTTGAATCATTCCAACGAGCCCATCTCCGACTCCTTCCAATGCTCCGCTGATTCTTTCCGCCTTTCCTTCTGCATCATCATCAGCTTCCCCTAGCAATTTCCTCTCCAAATTGTTAACCTTGCCTCTAGCAGTTGAAAGTTTCTCGCTGAAGGCACTTGAGGCAACCAAAACCTGAGTGTAAGCGTTTGAGGCCATGCTTTCTGCTACTGTAGCAGCAAGCTGTAACTTTGTCTGAGATCTTTTAACAACTGCAGTTTGGTCATCAGTAAACGTCACTGCATTGATCTTTGCAACACAGCATAGGAGGAAGATAAACTTAATGGTTTCAGAGGCTTCCATTTTGTCAGACTGACGAGAGAAAACGAGAAGAATGACTTGAATATGTTTGAATTTGTTGATTTAGTACTATAGGAGTCATTATTTGGTATTCTTAAAGAGCCATTGTTACCCAATGTCCTTTGCGGACACACTACAATTTCAGACTGCCTGAAAATCAAACATGCGGTAGTTGAAGCTGATAGAGAGGCTACCCTGGGTGCAAGACCCAAAAATGTACCGGGTGTCCTAAAAAAGTATTCCCGTTTGAAAAAGCACCAAAAATTGATTTCACGGCCGATCTTCAATTTTCCTTTTTTTTCATGTTTATCAAAGACCAAATTATTTTTCAATATATAGCTGATCTTGTAATTGGCTTAACAAGTAGCAAATTTAGCTCTTTTTAGGGCTACCCTGTTTTGAACCATACTGCAAAAAACCATTCATCATTGCCAGGTCAAGTTCTTTCTGCATGTAAAACATCTAGTTTGGTCATAAATGACAGAAAGAAATGCGCAAAATAATTGCAGACCTTAATGATGATAAAAAAATCTGAAAATTTTGACTCTTAGGCAAGATTGACTATTTTGCTTAAAAACTATAGCTCAAAATAGGGGTTTTCAACGCGTAATTGCTCTACCTTGTTGCATCAAAAGCAAACATTTTATCATCTATGAATAGTTTTGGGTCTTTGACAAAACAACTCAAAAAGAAAATTTTATCAAAGGTTTGATAATAAATTTTTGGTGATTTTTGAAACAGGAGTACTTTTTTTTGGGACACCCGGTAGAATTATAAAAAAATGGTTCTCGTACCCAGGGTATAGAGAGGACAACTAAAGTGAAACTACTCTATAAGTTCAACTACTGCAGAGCTGATCCATAATTTCAGCTCGGGTAAAACTTTATTTCAGACATTTTGAAATTGCAGTGCGCCTGCAAAGGACCTTGGGTGACGATGGATCTTTAAAGGAACAGGTTAATCATAAAATTAATTCGTTTGTTGTTGTAAGAATATTTAGAATTTATCACAGAATTTTTCATCAAGAATTCTTCTGAAATTCGTAAGGATTCGTAGACCAGAAAACTGTGTTGATGTGTGTATGGAATGCGAGAATCACAATTTCCTGATATACTCAGTGGCGTCGCCACGGGGTGGAATGTGGGATGGACATATCCACCCCAATTTTTCCAAAGGTCAATTTTCTGATTGCTCGAAATCCTTAAAAACTACCGTTAAATTTCAAATCATATCTCTTCCTGTCTCACAAATTGACACATCGATGTACTTTTCCGCTTCGATTTTCATTATACAAAAATTCCAGCTGTTACTAAAAATGCTGCTTGAGATCGTTGCTTTTCCAAAAACCTCAAAATAAATCAAAATAATAAAAGGGCGTTTCCGACGTTTTCTGAGAGTTTGAAGAGCGTGGTACAGGAAAATTTTCTGGCGCTTAGGCCCCAGACCCATTCAATTTTTCCACCCCAGATTTTCTAGGCTGGCGACGCCCCTGGATGTACTGGAATTATCACATATCACTTCCCTCAGTTTTCTGTTCTCAAAAACGCTGCACTTGACTACAACAATTATACCCATCTTGTTTACGATTACAAAAACTTTGATCAATCCCAATTTCTTGACGAATATCAGAATATGGATGTTGGATTTTTACATTCTGAAGAGAGCAGAATGTAGATAGCATGTTTGTTATTTTTTATTAAATCTCAAGCAACTAGTTAAAGGAGCTCTATCACGCAGGTGATTGGTTTAGAGAACAAAGCTTAGACAAAGGAAAGAAGCTAGAGCCCAGACTCTTTGAATTTTTCGCATGATAAAAATGCAGTTCAATTCGAAACGATATCTTTTCCAATTCTTTTCTGGTAATCCTGCCATACAAATCTTTAACTCCCTTATACAATCTTCAGCCAATTATGAATGAGACAGATTGCCTTTAAGAAATATTGCTCCAAAAAGAAATTAAACAAAAAACTCTCGAACTCAGAAACAAACCTTGGATCAACAATTGAATTCAGTGTCAAAATCTGGAATGAAATCCCACCTGACATACGAAATGTAAAATAAAAGAAAAATTTTCTACAAAAACCCGACAAAAACTAAAAAAATACATCAGCAATAACTACGATTAAAACTCTGACAATCCAAACTATCCCCACCTCATTGACAATCCATCCTGTCAGTATTCGAATTTTTATTTCATCTATTTTTTTCTTCATCCTTTCATTAAAATTGAAGTAGTCTAGATTGATAGATAATTATTCTCCGAGTTTTTTCTATAACCTGTAGCAATGCATTACTTTCATAGTATATTCAAACTGCTGTTCTTAAAATTGTAATTCACAAGAGGGGCATATGGCTCGAAAGCACATTTGAGTTCTTTTCATATGTCCTTCAGCAATATTCTGTTGTTAAAAATGTATACACATATACGTCACTATTTGTTTTGTCAAATTTAGCTTTCTATTATAAATGTATTAGTTTTAAATTTGTTGAGAATATACATTGAATACTTGAATACTTGAATCATACAAAAGAGTGGATAACTCGAAAGTGAAGCACGGTAACAAAAAATCGTAAACGCCATTCTTCATCATTACACATTGCTATTCATTTGCATCAATACAAATTTTCGCTTCAGATCAACTTTAACTCATATTATGTTTTGAAAATCTATCAAAGCTGCGAACATAAGACCATAATAGGAACTAATAAGAGCATAATAGATGCAAGAGAAAGGCTGTATTGAGAAATAGTGGTTGTGAAGAAAGGCTTACCTTTTAAGATCCTCATTCAAAACTCGCAACCTAAAACAATACTATCTTCTTAACATCATGACAATGACAGGCGGTCCATTAATTAATAATGAGCAAGTGAGCTGCAGAGATCAATGAAGGAATGCGTATACAACCAGGTAAAAATTAAATGGTTTTTTGGGCAATATCATAAATATAATTTTGGACAAGATATGCTGTGGCATGTAACAAATTGATGATATGATATGAGAGGGCAGGAATGAGAGGCAGTAGAGCTTATGTAACCTTACTGTCGCAGCTAAAAACCTGGTTCGGAAGTGTACATTTGTCTTTAAACAGACGTTAAACGTACAATTTCTTGCACTGTTCTACAGTAGCCTGCTACGTGGAAACCAAACTAATTGTGAGCAAGAGAGCTGAAGAGATCAATGATAACGTACACAACCAGCTGTTGGGGTGAGGCTGAAAATAAGAACCTTGTTACTGGGCAATATCTTAAAGAGCCACAAATCTCAGACTGTCTGAAAATCAAAAATTGTTCCTATAGATCCACGCTGCAGTAGTTTAACCGATAGAAGCTTTTTAAAAAGTTTTCTTTCAGACGAAACATTTGGAATTAATAAAAATTTGAATTCGTAGCTTACTGTATTAAATTCACAATATTGAGGAGTTCATTGATTGCGTTCCATGATTCTTTCATGTTACCTTGACATGCAAAGATCTCATTAGTATAGTACTGCTTCTTTAGTTGGACGTTTTGGACATTGACCTTGTCACGGACCTGTCTATACGAGTCCATAGGGAATTGGGACTTTCTTTTGGCTGCAGCCTTTTTTAGTTTATTCCTGGTCTGCATAAGTTTTCTAAGGTCCTTGTCAATCCAGGGGCAGTATTTCTCTGAGACACGCATTTCCGTCATTGGGGCATGTTTCTCCATGATCAAATAAAATAGGTTGGACCAAACTGCTTACAAGAACATCTATGTCTGTCATCTGTTTCAGTAAGCATTTGCTCCCAACATACACCAGAAACATCAGCCAGGAATGCTTCTTCGTTAAAATTTGTCATCTTCCGAGCTTTGATCATTTTATGGCCTTTTTCCACTGCTCCATTAAATTTTTGAATGCAGTAGACCATATAATATATAATTGTCACTCAAGGAAACTTCCTACACTCCGGATTTTACAATGTTTCTGGCACATGTTGTAGCAATATGGTCAATAATGGAACAAGTTAGAGTGACCCAAGTTGGTTCATAAATAAGCTGTTTAAAGCTGAACAACTCATAGAGATCAAGCATGTGCTTTGAAATGTTTTCTATGGGCTGCTCAGCTTGTTTTGCAGTGAGATCACAATTAATGTCCCCAAAGAGGCCCTTTGCATGATAAATTTCAACCCGTGTTGAATTTCAACACGGTTTGAGTTTTAACCTTTTAACAGCATTGCTTATTTTGCCTTGCGTTTACGTGAAATCTCGGGTTGAGATTTGGTCACATGGTTGCAAACAATAGAAGAGGGAATGTGAGCCCTGTTAAAAAATTTGAATGATTGCAGAAATAGATTCGATCTCCTTTGTTCAAATTCTAATCTCGCCCCGAGTTAAAAAATTTTGCGTTTCTTCATGAGAATTTCAACCCGTGTTGAAATTTCAACACAGGTTGAGTTGCCGAGTTGAGTTGAACACGTGTTGAGTTTCAACTCGGCCTTCTTCATGTAAACGCGATGAAGGCTTACACCGTCCATCGAGTTGAAACTCAACCCGGGTTTAATGTCTCATGTACATGTAAAGGGCCTCTTGATTATTTCTTTACCCTCTTTGTCCAAAAAAGAGAGAACATTTTCCAGCTGATTGAAAGATCCAAAAGGGTCACTGGGTGGAGGGTACCAGGCGAGAACAATGAAGGACTTGCTTTTTGGTGGCTCAGCCTCGATACAAATGAGTTCCAGGTCATCAGTAGGGACATCAAGGCGACGTTTGTACTTGAATAGAAATCCCTTATATGAATAGAAACACTTCCACCATTGCCGGTCCTATCCAGGCGTTCTTGTTGGTATCCAGCCACACTAGTTAGCTCCTTTGGGAAGTCTGGATCGAGCTTAGTCTCATTCAAGGCAAGGATTTGAATCCCAAGGTCTCTAATTAACAATCGGATCTCATCTAGGTGACTGCGAAGACCATGGATATTCAAAGATGCAATTGCCATACAATTTTTAAATCCTAGATGCTGATGACACCTGTCAGATGCCACAGTCTCACTAGTGGGTGTCAGATTTTTAGGTGAGAAACCAGTATTGCAGGCATCCTCCCTAATAGGAGTTTGAGGTGTGGGTGGGTCAACTACTTCCACCTCATGAATGTCATGTAGTCAGTTTAATTGCTGAGCCCTAGTGGCATTAAACACATTATCAGCAAAAATATCATCGCCTACCTTGTTTAAATGAATTCTACTACGATTTAAATGTTTTGACGGATTGATGTTGCTGTGATAAGTGTAGGACAAATTATTTTCAGCGCAAAAATCTCGAAGAACATAGTTGACATTGACTCTTTTAGGTTCCAGGTAATCGTATTCGTATCTTCGTACAAGACCAGATACAACAACAGTTATGCCTATGTTTTTGATATGTAGTGCAAGATCAACAATTTCTTTTGCGATTTCAACCTCAGATTTCGTCTTACTTGCCAGATCATTTGTTCTCACATGCAATAGGATGCAGTCAGGTGATCGATCAATTGTTTTCCGCTTGTATTTGAAAATTTCGTTTTTGCAATGTTAGGTGCAGTAATATGTAGCTATTAATTAATTTTCCCTTCAATGGCTACAGGAAAGACATGACTTTCGCTTCCTTTGGCATCGTTTTATTAGTATTGTAGCGTAGTTTCTAGGTATACATATAGTAACATGTAACCGTACATCGCGTGCCCTTGTGCCCTTGTGCCCAAGTTCACGAGTTGCCATGCAGTCAGTATGGTGATAACCGGGAAAGCACATTTGGTTTCTTGATTACATGTATTACGCTCGTTGTTCTTGTGACGACTTGAGCACTCTGTGTATATCTTGAGCCATATTCACCCATTATATTATGCTCGTTGCTCTTGTAGTAACTTGAGCACTCTTTGGTTGAATACCAAAAATGTGTAACCGAACATCTTGTGCCTAAGTTCACGAGTTGCCATGCAGCCAGTATGGTCATAACCGGGAGGGCACGTTTGATTTCTTGATTACATGTACCGGGTGTCCCAAAAAATGTATACAGATTTGGTTGACTCCAGCTATGTGAATTTTGCTTTAATCAATAGCTAAGCACTCTCAAAATGTTCCTCGATAGTTAACTTGAACATAGATACCTCGTTTGTTGGTATTGGTGATTTGAGAGTGGAAATATCAATCTTGAAAGCTCAAATTTGCGTGCATTTGCAAACCAGAACTTTGGCCTTTTGGCCTAAGCAAATCCCTGAAGAACATCGAAACTAAGAACTAAAATTGATCAAAAATTAAGAAACTTCATGATGGGTGATTGGGGAGTGACTTCTGGAAGACAGAATAACACAAGATCTAATATTGTTCAAATTTTATCAAGGGTATCGTTGATTTATATGCAGTGCCTTAAGAATTAGGCCTAAAGGCTAAAGCTCTGGTTTGTAGGAAGAGGCAAATTTGAGCTTTCAAGATTAACATGTCTGCTCTCAAAGTATCAATGTCAACAAACGAGGTATCTATGTTCAAGTTAACTATCGAGGAACATTTGTAGAGTGATTAGACCTTGATTGAAGCTAAATTCACATTGCTGGAGTCAACTAAATCCGTATACATTTTTTTGGGACACCCGGTATTACGCTCGTTGTTCTTGTGACGACTTGAGCACTCTGTGTATATCTTCAGCCACATTCACCATTATAGTAACATGTTTGTAAATTTTTAAAGGAATACCAAGGGTACCATTTTCATAAAAATTGGGCCAGGGAATGGTCAAATTGGTCTAGCCAAGGATACCATTTTCGTAGAAATTGGTCTAGCCAACACCATTTTGAATATGCTCGCAGCAGACCCCTACCCAAAATTTAGCCAAGGACCCCCCCCCCCACGTGGGGAACACAAATTTTCTTGGTGGTGGGTCATCCTTTTACCTTGACAGGACATCGCTTCAGCAGGGTCGTTACTGGGGGGTGTTAGAAGTTGTAGCATTATGAAAGCCCATGAGGATTCACAGCTCCCAGAATTAATGTCCCTGGGAGCAAGTTTAGGTTTAGCAGGGTTTAGCTTACCAGCACAACGTTTCTGGGAGCGGCCCCAGCACACGCAGTGTCACACCCCCGTCCTCTGTTAGCAAATTTCCTACGTACCATTTTGATGGAGGGGCATTTCACTCATTCGAAAAAGCGTACGAGTTTTTTCAGAATTAAAGGATTTTTCGGATTTTTGATGGATTTTTCTTGAAAACAGATGGGTTTTGGGAGTGAATTTTCCCTCGGTTTTAATTGCAAGAAAAGGCTTAAAATGAGACTTTTACAATGGTGTTTCATTTTCACAGAACTCAATCTTTCAAAATAAGTAAATTCATTTTCGGATTCGAGAACATTAAAAAACAACAGAAGGTTTTTGAAGCATCAGGGATTTCTCATTTACTTGAAAATCTAAGGAAGGATCAGATTTCATTCTATAACAATTTCAGTCTGAAACTATTTTCAATCTAGCTTGATTTTCATGCTTCTGTTACATCCTTATGGCCTATGTTGATCCCTCTTCGGAATTTTCTTCGTCATAGCTCTCTTCTTTCTCCTTATGGCGTCTCTTCAATTTTTCATTTTCTTTTCGCTCGATTCTCCCCAAATGTGGCATTTGCTTGTAAAAAAGCTCTTTGACACCAGATTTTCTTGTCGCTTTTTTCTTTTTCTCGTCTGTTGTTGGTGTATCCCCAATTTCGTATGATTGCCAGCTACTTGACCCGTCCACTTCGTTGACAGTAATGGGCCCAATGTAAGGGCCATACATTTGACCTGTGCGTCTTGCCTTGTTGTACCCTGTCACTTGCTTTCCTCCTGGGATCTTTAATGATTTGATCTTTTTTTGCACGTTACAATGTCCAAGGACCTAAAGAACCAAAAAAAAAGGTTCACAGTGATTCTGTCATGGAGCCAGAGAAGTGTTGGCGGGAGGGAGGGGGGGGGGGTGAATACACCTTTTCCTTAAAAATAAATGAAATTGTGGATGAAAGATGAAATGAGCATCACCAGGGACAAAATCAAGCTGCAAGAATTGTCACCAATAGCAGCTATGATGTATCCGCCTCAAATTTGATCAAGGAACTAAATTGGCCAACAGTTCCGGAAATGATAAAATTCGAGACAGCTACTATTACATACAAAGCATTATCAGGTCTTGCACCCAGCTATCTTTCAAACCTTTTCAAGAAAAACTCTGCGCGTGATATCAGTATGAATTTGCGGAATGCCATTGCCGATGTCCTTGTTCCAAGGATGAAAACTTGCAATGGGCAGAAAGCGATATCTTTCCGGGGTGCAAAGACTTGGAATGAATTGCCTTTGGATGTCAAACAAGCGCCCTCTCTTAGCATTTTTAAAAGTAGGCTGAAGAGTAATTTGCCTCTCTCAGGCTAACTCCATTATTTTTCATTTATTTTTTTTAGATTGTAAATATAGGTAATTTTTTAGTAATTTTTAGTAATATTGTAAAGTTTGGCACGGCCCCCTGTAAAGCAATCCTCTCGATTGACGGGGCTACCGTGTAAAAATAATGAAAAATGAAATGAAAAAATGAAAAATGACACTTTTTGCCCCTCCCACCGTTTCAAAATTGTACGCTTTTACTTCTTCACTATATTTAGCTAGCATCGCCACTGCTATGATTTTGCATTTTCTACTCCCAAAGTCGACAACACAACCCTGACTTTTTGCTTCCCTGAATATGTAGACAAATAAAAAATAGCTTCTCTGGAGCTGTATAATAGTGGTCTTTAGGACCTGTCATAAAGTATTCACTACCGGGTGCAGAGGATATAGGCCGGGGCCACCAAGAATGTTCAGTGCTTCATGGTGGGCCATAGAAAATATTTGCAGCTGTTGAATGGGCCACAAAATTGTTTTGAACAAATCTAACAAAAAGTTTTAAATATACAAGAGACATGAAATATCTAAATAAGTTTATGCTACCAGCACGCTCAAAAATAAGCCATGAAATTTTGGGCCACGAAAAATATTTGCTTCTTCGCAATGGGCCTTGGAATTTTCTATCTCTGTTTATAAGAGCCATGAAAAAGTCACATATCCTCCGCCAAGTCCACCGCCCGGTAGTAACTAAACTTTATGACAGGTCCCTAGTACAACAATGGTTAATTATTTCACATCAACTTCGGCAGAAACTTTGGAACAAAGGCAAGGGCGCTTCTTGAAAAGAATGAAGTAATGATCCCAAAAACTTTTTCTCTGTGTAAAGCCCAAAGGTCACGACCATCCCTTGCCTACCCTTTCCATAATATGATTGAATAAAACTAGTTGCACTGTTTACAAAATTATTGTACCATGCTAATAAAGCGATGCAACAGGGAGCAAAAGGGTGTGTCCACCCTGTGGCCATTACATAAAGTTAAAACTACAAATGGATACAAAGCAAAATAGAAAAGCAAACAATAAACACAACTGCATTACAATAAAAACATTAAAGCCCCCTTACAAGTTGCAGCAGCTAAGTATTTGTGGCAGCATTTTATTCAATGTTGTGTTGCATATACCCTTAAATTTGCCGTAGGAACGGGTCCACATGGTTTTCCTTCCAACCTCACCTTCGGGAGGGTAATTTGTGTTTCCGGGAGATGGGCTAGCTAGTTCATACAAAGCCTAATTTGCCTTAATAATGAGAAAGTTGCATGTATATTTGCAAAATTTGCCATCAAAATTTAAAATAAGTCTATTATGAAATATTTTGGAAGAAAAAAAGAGATATCTAATTACATGTGTACGATATACGGATATAAAAGTTAAAATCTAGTTTAAAAAACGCCCCCAGGTTAAATGGCAGGGATAGCATTAAAAGGTCAGTGCGGTCAAAGTAATGGAATAAATTCCATTATCTTTGGTGCGGTCTTGTTTACATAATGGTTCCTCCAGAGGTGTCATTGAAAGAACAATTTTCAGTTTTTGTGTGAAATCTTTGTAGCTTTTGGAATTTTAGTAGTATACATAGGGGCTGTTTTCTTGATTTTGTAGGTCTTTAAAGAATTTGTCCTTGATCTTATGTTTAAAACTGTTAACGTTAAAATTGCAACCTTCTGTTTGTCTGATGCTTAAGCAAAAGATTTACGACAAGGTTGAAATATACCTGAGGGGCAACCAAACCCCAGCAGCCTTGGGACTATTTATGGGAGTGTAGCTTTAAATCAAAATAAAAAGAGTTATAACATTCACCATGCTCCTTACCTGGCTTAGCACAAGTCTGGCCAAAGCATTATCTCTGTAACATCTTCCCTTCAAGTCTACTTCGTCGCAAAATAACACCATTTTATTTGCATCCTCATTTGAACGAAGAATTCGCATAATGTTCCATTTACTGCCAGAAGAAGTGCAAACTTTCTTCACCAGTTGCGGTCCAAAGTATGGTCCAAAGAGCTCTCCGCTGCTTTCACTTACAAATCCGACCACCATTTTGCCCGCAGGGACATAAATCGAAGAGATCTTGTTATTCCAGGTACTAGAGCCGTGAATCTTGTCTGAATCTCTTCCTCTAACTGACGGTGAAAGATAAACCTTTTCAATGACGTCAAGTGAGTCACATCTTTTACTCGCATCCATATTCTCATTTTCACAAAATCGAACGTGCGTGTCAATGCTATCTGTTGTGGTTTCCACTTTCAAAGATTTCCAGCTGTCTTCTCCAACAACAAGACCATGAACGACAGGCCCAATAAATGGTCCCAATTCAAGAGCTGAGAAATCGTCACCTTGCCATGCTTTAATCAGTCTTCCCCGAGGAATGAACACAGATGAAATTTTACTGTTCATCTCAATATCTGAGAGTTTCTTGTATTCTGTTGTTGTATCAAACCTCACGCAAATTCCCTGAAGCATTCTATCAACACAGCCAAGAACATAATCCTTGAATATTGAGCCACCAGCAACATTAGCATCCCCAGTTTTTTTTATTCCATTCTTTTTCTCGTGGAGCGTCTGCATGTATGAATTCAAAATCTTGTACTCTTCAATGCTTGTGTACAGTATGGCTATAGTGTATCTCTTTTGCTTATGGTTCAGTGGGTCAGCGAATGGTGCAAGTATTGCTTTGTCACTTTCTTGCTCTTTCTTGATTATGTGCAGAATGTTGTTTCCAGTTATCTTCAAATGAGCCTGACTTGTTTTCAATTCAGACAGCTCAGAGAGTAGACTTGCCATGTCAGCTAGGATGAGTTGCCTTAGGATTGACACTTCAGAGTATAATTTCACAAAATTCAAACAAGCAGTGACCTTTGCGTTATCTGTATGTGCATTGCCCGGTTTTTCACATTTTTCACCAATCCTTGCCTTCAACTTGCCTAAAATGATAGACAACAAGGCTCACTGATAATGATAATTCTCTATTTTAATCTTTCCTGCAATATGGTATCATACTGTGGAGACTTGCCTATGACATACAGGGTGTCCCAAAAAAATTGTGCCACGTTTGCCTGAAGATTGCGACAAAACGGCAAAATATTCTCACAAAACTTTTATATGATGTTGCTCTTCAGATGTTCAAATAAATATTGCTTACCAACACGGTAAAAATCCGTTGGAAAATGATTGAGCTATGACCTTCTGAAGACCAAATTTGCCTGATGACTGAAACCAGCGGTCAGCCATTTTGTCTTACCGTGTTAAATTGCTTCATGTAAGATAAGAAATAATTTCTGTGAGGTAAGAAATAGTTGAAAACTCTCTGGTGATTATCAGACTGTCCACGAGAGCTATGACATTGGAGGCTGCTGTTTCATTTCATCCACGGAGCTATTTATTGCCGCAAAATAGTAAGACAAAATGGCCGACAGCTGGTTTCAGTCATCACGCAAATTTGGTCTTCTGAGGTCATTGCTCCATCATTTTTCAACGGATTTTTACGGGGATGGTTGCAAACTTTAATTGAACATTTGAAGAGCAACATCATGCAAAATTTTTGCGAGAATCTTCTGTCGTTTTGTTGTCATCTTCAAGCAAACGGGGCACAATTTTTTGGGACACGCTGTGCATATCCAGCCAATATATTTGTGACAAAAAATGATGGTAAGAGCCATTTCTTTTGAGCTCTTTACCTCTTCTGCCACTCCCATCTTATCGGGTGAGTCAATAAAAAAGCCTGGCGTTTGAAAAAATGCTGCTCCTTCAATATCAAAGCAATAATATTGGAAACTGTCTTGTTTTATTCCCGATATGTTCAATTAGGTTCAGTAATTTATCCTGCTTTAATCATCCATTTCTTCCCGTCGATATGAAAGATTTCTACAGAAAGCACCTTTTGAGAACCTACAAAAACAAAGGAAAACGACAAACAAAACTTCGCTTTGTTTTCCTTCCTAGCAATAATGACACTCACATGTATTCATGCATTTTGTTCTCTTGGGAGAATTGAATCCCCCTGAATAAGATAGGCACTAAATCCTAACTGGCTAACGAGCTTGGCACGTGACACGCTCTGAAACCAATCAATGGAACGGAAAACCGACCGGGAAATTTGAAAAGTCAAATTTAGGCCGTTTTTGGACGATTTTACCAACCTTCACCAAAAAAAGATTGTACGGAAGGAAAATTAAGATTTTCAAAAAATTCCTTCACAGACGTGTTCCCAATACTTGAATACATGCCTGTTCACGGGGGCTAAGAATTATCTCAAAATTTGGAGAAATGCCGAAGTTTTGAATTTGACCTCACTGACCTCACTGTAGCGTGTCATAGCAAAAACCTCAGTAAACACAGAAACGTATTCTTCACATGCATCCGGAGACTAAATACTTTGCTTCGAAGTTCTTATTCTGTGTGTTCAAGAATCTTTAGAACATCTTAAAAGATGCCAAATTTAGAGCACTACACAATATCGGAATCTTTTTTAGTTTGAAGCTAACATGAATACCACCGCCGATTTTCAATATTTAATGCTGAGGGGTAGGTGAAAAATGGGAAGATTTGCACTGCACTTGCCTAATAAAACATCACACTGTCGTTATAAATAAGGACGAATTAACAGATACTTACATTTCTATCTTGCAAAATGAGGACCATAAACTGAACATATGAAGCAGCACAAATGCCAAAAGTATTTCAACTGGTTTTAATGGCAAAAATCCACTTTTTTGACCGTAATCTAATCTGCAGCCAGTTTCTCCAACAAATCGTTCAGACTTTCCTCTTGCAACATCATTGTCAATAGAAAGGGCGCGGAAATTTCAGTGATCAGCTGCATGCTTGCTAGTCACCGTCAAATAACATACAATTCCAATGAACTTTGAAATAAATAACAATTATTTCAGGAATGGCAAGAGCTGTAACATCCAACGTGGCCAGAACGGAAGATTTTGTGATGTCCTCTTCGATAACCATTGCTCCCATTCCTTTATCCAACTCTGCTCTCATCTTTCTGAGATCATAAGAGTGGGAATCAGCAATTTCATGAACCAAAACATCAAATAAATTCCTGAATTGTGTCTCTTGCTTTTTAGCACAAGAAATGGCTATCATCTCGTCTAGCAGGTACATGAAATGAATATGAAATACTAAATTTAATTTTGCGAAAGATCACAATAACAACGAACGGAAGAAATGTACATCTTGTTTTTAATGTGAAAAATAGATTGGCCATTTCTGCAAAATAACATTTGAAATACTATTTTTACACCTCCTTCATATCAATTTCACATTTTGTGTGGATATCATAGAAAAATATCTATCTTTGGACTACCAGAGGTCATCCATTAGAAAATTACCCCTATACTGTCAAACAACACAGTAGCATAGAGCACAACTGGACATGACACTTTGTAGACTCAACGCATATTTTCTGTGAGATGATAAATCTTCGACCTCCCATAGACTGAAGTTTCTTAGAATTCTTATTCTCGTTTAGACTTGCCCCAAGTCTATCTCTTCCGTCCGTCTACCGTTCCCTGTACAGTAATTCCTGGATCCACCATTTCCTGGATCCGCCATTCCAATGTTCCGTCCAGAGAGCTCGAGAGATAGACTTGTATAATTTGCAGCCTTATGAATTATTAATGAGATTTATCTTTTGTTTTATGACGTAGGCGGACAGAATTCTGTCCGCTGCCGGCACTCTCAGATCTTTCTCAGTAGCCAATCAACATCATAATCGCACAAAAGGTTTATCGGATTAGAGTGAAAGGCTGGAACCTCAAAGGGGGGTCGCCTCGAAAATTTTTGTGTGGGAAAAACACTGCAAATCTATAAAAAGACTCGCAAAGGAGATTTTATCTCAGTTCTAGGAAATTATGGCAATGAAAGAGAAGGCCCTCGATTTAGCAAGAGAAGCACTGTCTTCAGTCGTTAGAGGATTATCAAATACAGGCATTGACTGGTTTGTTGGAAGGTCGAGATGTTGTTTTATCGCAACCAACTGGAGCGGGAAAGTCTCTTGTTTATCAGCTTGCACCTCTCGATCGAAGAAGGTGAAGGTGATTTCAAGATAACAAGGGCAGATTTTGTAATACAATAGCATGAGTTTCTTTTGTTGACACCTCAATTCAAAGCGATTAGCGATTGCAGACAAAGGAAATTCTCTCAACCAGCAATTCAAAACAAACAAAGCCGCAAGACTTTCTCTGAAACCCACGTAGCTAGCTCGCTCGTTCTGCATTCCAGAAACTGTTTTTAAGGGCAAACATAAGCATAGATCGAAAGAAGAAGGATGCATCTACACATCTGCCGCGGGCATTTTATTTTTTTGGTTCAAAAACCGTTTAGGAGGCGATTCAATTCTCTTCTTTTTTGGGTGTTATCAAAACATTTACTGCTCAGCCTCTGGACTAAAGAAATAAAATGCCCGCGGCAGATGTGTAGATATATCCTTCTTCTTTCGATCTATGCTCATATTTGCCTTTAAAAATAATTTCTGGAATGCACAGCAAGCAAGCTACAATCTTGGCCAAAATACTTGGGACAAATCATAAAATTGCACTACTTCGGTCTTTGATTACGTGCCCCCCGCTCCCCCCTTCTCAAAGTTGCTTGAATCAAACGCCTTTCGACCTTCTCAACATTGAAGTAGGGGGAAGGGGGGATTAGGAGACTCTAAACGTATGTTTTCTCCTCGATATTTTAGGAAACATCATGAAGACACTGAAATTTGCCTGCGTCCCAGCTTCTTTTGGCCAGGATTGTCTGAAAATGATTGTTAACAAATAATACCTCATAGCTTGAGAACCCATAGAGATTTCTGTGTGAAATTTCAACACCGTCATCCCCAACACAAGAAGTGAGTTCTCAGCTATCTATGCCAAAATAGGCGTTGTTCGTTAAATTCGCTGAGCACCTTCTTAAAAATGGGCGTGGCAAAATTGCTGCAATTTTCACTCACATAAAGATTCCCTTATAAAAGTGACATACATTAGGATTCTGAGCTTTCTTCCGCTATCGTAAGATTGTGTACTCCGCTGCTCTTTGAAAATGACTTATCATTGCAAGAAAGCTTTTGGGCTCATTGTTTGAGGTCCGGTTTCTTGTGAATTCTTCGGTTCTCACAACGGCGCTCCACAGAAAAATGCCCCATAATTTTGGGATAAGTCACGCTTTTTTGGCAAATTCGTCTGATTCCACATTTTAACATCAAAGTCTTCCTATTCATGCAAAAAAACCAAGTAAAAATTGCCTGGAAGGTGGAAATGTCACGGCGCTCCAAAATTAAAAAACTTAAAATAAACAGTTCCGGATAAGTTTCTTTTGAACTCTATTGAGAACCGTCAGAAATCATATTTCACGAAAATATCGATGCAAATACTGCTATAGGCTAATAAAGCTCATTTTTCTCATTAAAATGAGACAAAATTTGTTAGAATAGGGCAAACGTTGCCGACGTTATTAATGTTTAGAGTAGGGAGCGGCGTTGACAAATTTGATCCCTTTCTCAATTTTCCAGACAGTGCAAAATCCGCCTTGCTGCTATGCAACAGGTATATTCTTCTTCAACAAAAAGTTGTGGATTACAATTCATCGGGCACAATAGACCATTCAATGCCGTCCAGGGTGAATGCAAGTTTGGTGGAGCGAATTTAATCTCATTGAAAATGAATGAATAGTTAGAGAATTGGCTAACGGTACATTTGAAAATAAGACAATTGCACTGCGGAGGCGCAGAATTTGCACTGATTCAAAAGGAACTTTGTTTTCAGTTCTCTTAGATAACTGTGATGTTTTCAGGCGAAAATCATTGGCAGGTTTCGTGCACAAGAGGAGTTTCGCTGAACGTCATGGGAAAATTTTGCATAATTTGATGACGTCATAGTTCTGATGGATGAACCAGTAACAATGAAAACATTAACATCTGAAGTACTCTGGAGTTAAGCCCACAGTTAGTGGCTATCCATTCATAGTGAAAGAAATTGTCTGATACAAGTAGATTTGGATTCATAGAAACATATATGATAGGTAGTGAAAGCAATTTTTCAGACAATCTTGGCCAAAATACTTGGGACAAATCATAAAATTGCACTACTTCGGTCTTTGATTACGTGCCCCCCGCTCCCCCCTTCTCAAAGTTGCTTGAATCAAACGCCTTTCGACCTTCTCAACATTGAAGTAGGGGGAAGGGGGGATTAGGAGACTCTAAACGTATGTTTTCTCCTCGATATTTTAGGAAACATCATGAAGACACTGAAATTTGCCTGCGTCCCAGCTTCTTTTGGCCAGGATTGTCTGAAAATGATTGTTAACAAATAATACCTCATAGCTTGAGAACCCATAGAGATTTCTGTGTGAAATTTTAACACCGTCATCACCAACACAAGAAGTGAGTTCTCAGCTATCTATGCCAAAATAGGCGTTGTTCGTCAAATTCGCTGAGCACCTTCTTAAAAATGGGCGTGGCAAAATTGCTGCAATTTTCACTCACATAAAGATTCCCTTATAAAAGTGACATACATTAGGATTCTGAGCTTTCTTCCGCTATCGTAAGATTGTGTACTCCGCTGCTCTTTGAAAATGACTTATCATTGCAAGAAAGCTTTTGGGCTCATTGTTTGAGGTCCGGTTTCTTGTGAATTCTTCGGTTCTCACAACGGCGCTCCACAGAAAAATGCCCCATAATTTTGGGATAAGTCACGCTTTTTTGGCAAATTCGTCTGATTCCACATTTTAACATCAAAGTCTTCCTATTCATGCAAAAAAACCAAGTAAAAATTGCCTGGAAGGTGGAAATGTCACGGCGCTCCAAAATTAAAAAACTTAAAATAAACAGTTCCGGATAAGTTTCTTTTGAACTCTATTGAGAACCGTCAGAAATCATATTTCACGAAAATATCGATGCAAATACTGCTATAGGCTAATAAAGCTCATTTTTCTCATTAAAATGAGACAAAATTTGTTAGAATAGGGCAAACGTTGCCGACGTTATTAATGTTTAGAGTAGGGAGCGGCGTTGACAAATTTGATCCCTTTCTCAATTTTCCAGACAGTGCAAAATCCGCCTTGCTGCTATGCAACAGGTATATTCTTCTTCAACAAAAAGTTGTGGATTACAATTCATCGGGCACAATAGACCATTCAATGCCGTCCAGGGTGAATGCAAGTTTGGTGGAGCGAATTTAATCTCATTGAAAATGAATGAATAGTTAGAGAATTGGCTAACGGTACATTTGAAAATAAGACAATTGCACTGCGGAGGCGCAGAATTTGCACTGATTCAAAAGGAACTTTGTTTTCAGTTCTCTTAGATAACTGTGATGTTTTCAGGCGAAAATCATTGGCAGGTTTCGTGCACAAGAGGAGTTTCGCTGAACGTCATGGGAAAATTTTGCATAATTTGATGACGTCATAGTTCTGATGGATGAACCAGTAACAATGAAAACATTAACATCTGAAGTACTCTGGAGTTAAGCCCACAGTTAGTGGCTATCCATTCATAGTGAAAGAAATTGTCTGATACAAGTAGATTTGGATTCATAGAAACATATATGATAGGTAGTGAAAGCAATTTTTCAGACAATCTTGGCCAAAATACTTGGGACAAATCATAAAATTGCACTACTTCGGTCTTTGATTACGTGCCCCCCGCTCCCCCCTTCTCAAAGTTGCTTGAATCAAACGCCTTTCGACCTTCTCAACATTGAAGTAGGGGGAAGGGGGGATTAGGAGACTCTAAACGTATGTTTTCTCCTCGATATTTTAGGAAACATCATGAAGACACTGAAATTTGCCTGCGTCCCAGCTTCTTTTGGCCAGGATTGTAGCTGCCTGGGTTTCAGAGAAACTTTTGCGGCTTTATTTGTTCTTGAATTATTGGTTGAGAGAATTTCCTTTGTCTGTCATCGCTAATCGCTTTGAATTGAGGTGTCAACAAAAGCAACTTGTGCTATTGTATTACAAAATCTGCCCTTGTTTTTCAAGATAGCAAACTCGCCTTTCGACTGCCACGTTTCGAAACTTTGCCAAAAAGCTAGTAATAGACTTTATGTCGCTCGCATATCCCCTTATATCATGGAGCATTGCGGACACCTTTATTTTGTAGGAAATTTAGTAGTATCGAATAAAAACTTCCTACAAAATAAAGGTGTCCGCAATGCTCCATGCTTATATGGACCAGAACAAATTAAGAAACTTGATGTTCATTAAAAGTCAGTTTCAATACTGCCCTTTGATCTGGATGTTTCACAGCAGGCAGCTTAACCAAAAAATCTATAAAATACAGGAAAGGGCCTTAAGAACTAAATATAAGGGCAGCGAATCTTCTTTTAGTGAGCTATTTCTAAAGACTTACCCTGGGTACCAGACTCTTATGTTAGAGAGGCTGGTACCCAGGGTACAAAAGACTGTGCAGTTATTATTCATACAACCTATAAAAAGAACTTGCACATCCCGGGGGGGTTACTTGACCAGGTTTTGGTCGGGGACGTGCCATCGAAGCTTCAAAAACATACCCGTTCCTTATACCAATTTTGCGAAAAAGTATACCCGACCATATACCAATTTTCCGAAAAAGTATACCAAAATCGTTCCTTAAACCAAAATCGCGAAAATCGATACCGTTCCTTATACCAAAATCGTAAAAATCGATACCGTTCCTTATACCAAAATCGCGAAAATCGATACCCTTCCCGATGGCACGTCCCCGTACCCAAAATATGTGAAGTAACCCCCCCCCCGGGTTGCACATACTTTTGACCGAGATGTACAAAACTAGAAATGACCTAAATCCTTCATTTATGCAGGAAATATTCTGTGAAAAGAAAATAAAATTCACTACAATTTGCGTAGCAATAACGAATTTATTCAACCAAGGGTGAGATCTGTCAACAGCGGGACAAAAAGTGTCCGATTTAGAGGTCCGCAGCTGTGGCAAACGTTACCACCAACGATACGCAATTCAGAAAATTGTACATGCAAATTATGCCACATTTTTATTCCGAATTTGGGCTTCTTAAAATTCTTAGAAACAGGGCGCAACACATAATAAAGTATGAGCAACGAATTCAACCCACAGCGACTACAGTATTGCAACTTAGCCTTTTTCCATCCACAGAGAGAGAGAATGTTTTCATTTTATTCTTCGTTGTTCTATGGTTCAAGTCTGATTGTTTGTCTACAGGCTAAAGATAATGGGATTACCCAAGCTTATTGTCTGAAAATGTACCCCCCGAATGAGTTCGCTTGAAGTCGCACGTGTCGTATCTCATTAATAATTCATAAGGCTGCAAATTATACAAGTCTATCTCTCGAGCTCTCTTGACGGAATGTTGGAATGGTAGATCCATGAAATAGCGGATCCAGGAACTACCGTAAAAAGGGAACGGAAGACTGAAGGAAGAGATAGAATTGGGGCAAGTCTAATTCTCGTTTGACAGTATAGGGGTAATTTTCTAATGGATGACCTCTGGTAGTCCAAAGATAGATATTTTTCTATGATATCCGCACAAAATGTGAAATTGATATGAAGGAGGTGTCAAAATAGTATTTCAAATGTTATTTTGCAGAAATGGCCAATCTATTTTTCACATTAAAAACAAGTTGTACATTTCTTCCGTTTGTTGTTATTATAATCTTTCGCAAAATTAAATTTAGTATTTCATATTCATTTCATGTACCTGCTAGACGAGATGATAGCCATTTCTTGTGCTAAAAAGCAAGGGACACAATTCATGAATTTATTTGATGTTTTGGTTCATGTAATTGCTGATTCCCACTCTTATGATCTCACAAAGATGAGAGCAGAATTGGATAAAGGAATGGGAGCAATGGTTATCGAAGAGGACATCACAAAATCTTTCGTTCTGGCCACGTTGGATGCTACAGCTCTTGCCATTCCTGAAATAATTGTTATTTATTTCAAAGTTCATTGGAATTGTATGTTATTTGATGATGACTAGCAAGCATGCAGCTGATCACTGAAATTTCCGCGCCCTTTCTATTGACAATGATGTTGCAAGAGGAAAGTCTGAACGATTTGTTGGAGAAACTGGCTGCAGATTAGATTACGGTCAAAAAAGTGGATTTTTGCCATTAAAACCAGTTGAAATACTTTTGGCATTTGTGCTGCTTCATATGTTCAGTTTATGGTCCTCATTTTGCAAGATAGAAATGTAAGTATCTGTTAATTCGTCATTATTTATAACGACAGTGTGATATTTTATTAGGCAAGTGCAGTGCAAATCTTCCCATTTTTCACCTACCCCTCAGCATTAAATATTGAAAATCGGCGGTGGTATTCATGTTAGCTTCAAACTAAAAAAGATTCCGATATTGTGTAGTGCTCTAAATTTGGCATCTTTTAAGATGTTCTAAAGATTCTTGAACACACAGAATAAGAACTTCGAAGCAAAGTATTTAGTCTCCGGATGCATGTGAAGAATACGTTTCTGTGTTTACTGAGGTTTTTGCTATGACACGCTACAGTGAGGTCAGTGAGGTCAAATTCAAAACTTCGGCATTTCTCCAAATTTTGAGATAATTCTTAGCCCCCGTGAACAGGCATGTATTCAAGTATTGGGAACACGTCTGTGAAGGAATTTTTTGAAAATCTTAATTTTCCTTCCGTACAATCTTTTTTTGGTGAAGGTTGGTAAAATCGTCCAAAAACGGCCTAAATTTGACTTTTCAAATTTCCCGGTCGGTTTTCCGTTCCATTGATTGGTTTCAGAGCGTGTCACGTGCCAAGCTCGTTAGCCAGTTAGGATTTAGTGCCTATCTTCCCCTGAATAGGTTATTCATACTAAGGGGAAGACTTTTTCATTCTCCCAAGAGGATAGCACGTACTAAAGGGTTCTCAAGTCATTGCTGTAAGGTTCACATGTCTGGCAAGGTATAGCCTATCTGTCAGAATTTGCTGACTCATAGTTCTGGATGACGCATCTGCTTGGCTAACGTTTATGTGAAATGAAACTGATCACATGAAACGCATTATGCACCGTCAGGTCCTTTGAGTTTGTTGGGAGTGATAATTGGTCTTTCTCCCAAGGGTCACATGAAACACGGCAGAGCAGGTCTATTTATCATGACTCAGTGCCTTTAAAGTTATTTAACATGTTAGCTATTCAACTAAATATTGCAAACATCGTGGTTTATATATTCAGGGAGCAGTAGCCTTTCAAACGCTGGGTATTTCTTTATTCATCCAGTATATGATTTAAGGATATTGAAATTGTGTGATTGTGTGTGAAATTGTCTACAAAGGATTGTTGGCGCATTTCAAGTCATGTGGCAATATTCTAGGGAAGTTTCAGTATTTTACTACTTTTTGCATTCATGGCACAGGTTTTCTTGTTGCAAAATAACTTATAAAATTCAAAAGAGGTGTTATCAAGAGGTTTTATCATCTGTTTTCTATTATCTATAGCATTAGAAGTATGTTTTTTCGATTGAGCAATCAGTTGCTTTTGTTTTATCATCTGCCTCAAAGTGGCGTGAATAGGCCTCAACAAGCCTTTACCGAATTTGTCTATTGGAGAGGCAATAACTCCGCCAAACCTGGAGATCTTTTAACTGGCATAAAAACTTGTATACCCAAATATCTGGAGAGTAGATTTGTTTGAAGAAATTCGGGAAATTTCAAGCATTTTTTTGTCCTGGTTGCGTTTTATGAAGATAGATAAAATTTAAAAAAATCTTCACGGGTTTCTTTTGTCTCCCTCGCTTATTCACCGTCTGATTGGTCCGTGAAAATGAGGTTTTGGCCATGGGCCACGAGTATGCGGCCCAAGACGACATTTGATTCCTATGCTACCAGCATGATAATACATCAGGCTCCGGCAAACTTACCAAACACTGGCAGACCCATGAATATTTGATTGTACAACTCTTCAGCTTGTGAGGCCGACATATCTGCTTTCCTTTCTCTAAAATTCTGAACTGAGCTGCTCAAAGATTGATAAACTTGTTTCACTCCTTCGATGTCTTCCTTCATGTCTTTATCTCTAAAGTCACTGATGGCAGCTTCCACAACCCTCTTTATCATTGATTCTTGGCTTTCAGTTTCACTGCCGCCAAACAACCCAAAAAAACTTGACATCATCGATAAGATGCTGGATGCAACCATTCCAATAGGCCCAGCAAGTGCCACAATAGATGAAACAATGCCTGTCAACGATAGAATCATAAAGATTTTGAACAATAGGATCGAAGTAAGACATGGACAAATCAGTAAGAGGATCCCCCGGGGGGGTACTCCCATTGTGGCCTGACAGGGGGGTCCAGTCAGGGTTAAAGAGGGCCAAAGCAAAAACTTTGAAGAATACCCTCAAATGGTAGTATATTTTTACAGTCAACGATAGAATCATAAAGATTTTGAACAATAGGATCGAAGTAAGACATGGACAAATCAGTAAGAGGATCCCCCGGGGGGGGGGGGTACTCCCATTGTGGCCTGACAAAAATTTTGAAGCCAAAGCAAAAATTTTGAAGAATACCCTCAAATGGTAGTATATTTTTACAGTCAACGATAGAATCATAAAGATTTTGAACAATAGGATCGAAGTAAGACATGGACAAATCAGTAAGAGGATCCCCCGGGGGGGTACTCCCATTGTGGCCTGACAGGGGGGTCCAGTCAGGGTTAAAGAGGGCCAAAGCAAAAATTTTGAAGAATACCCTCAAATGGTAGTATATTTTTACAGTAACCCTCAAATGGTAGTTCGTGGAACTAAAACTGGGCCATTTGGTAGCATCTTGCAGTGAACATTTTCTGCAGTTTTTCAAAATTTTCTATTGTAAAAACTGATTGAACAAAGCAAGAAAACTTCAAAATTCATTAATAATTATTGCTGCGACGACCATATTGCCATGCGGAGGAGGTTACTGAGTTGAAATCTTGTAACTGGCCAGGAATCTTGGAATTACCCCAATTGGTAGTATGTGTTTGACAAATAGGGCCATTTGGTAGCCATTTCGTAAGACCCTCAAACCGACTGGACCCCCCTGTTAGGCCATAATGGGAGTACCCCCCCCCTGGGGAGGATCCAGAGAAAAACTGACGCCAAGGAAAAACTGGCGTTAGAAGAATGTTGCAACTTGTTTGGGTGAAGAAAAATCGAATGAAGAAGTTTCGCCAAGTTCTAGGTTAAAAGAATGTTGTTCAAATAGAAGCAAAGCAAGTCGCAAAATCTCCTATTATGAAGGCAATGAACTGTGCAAGAACGGTGAGCCTCGATGCGGAAAGCAGGCAAGAATGAAATGAAACGAACCCATTACCTAAAGCTCCTTGTACGCCTTGAACCCAATCTCCTCCTTTTATTCCTTGAATCATTCCAACGAGCCCATCTCCGACTCCTTCCAATGCTCCACTGATTCTTTCCGCCTTTCCTTCTGCATCGTCATCAGTATCTCCTAGCAATTTTCTCTCCAAATTGTTAACCTTGCCTCTAGCCGTTGAAAGTTTCTCGCTGAAGGCACTTGAGGCAACCAACACTTGAGTGTAAGCGTTTGAGGCCATGCTTTCTGCTACTGTAGCAGCAAGTTGTAACTTTGTCTGAGATCTTCTGACAACTGCAGTTTGTTCTTCAGTAAAGGTGACTGCATTGATCTTTGCAACACAGCATAGGAGGAAGATAGCTTTGCAGACTTCCATTTCTCAGACTGAATTGAAAATAAACGAGAAGAATGACTTGACAATGTTTGAAATCGATTCAGTACTAGGAGAAATAATTTGGCATTCTTAAAGAGCCATTGTAAACGAGGGTCCTTTACAGTTTGATAAATTAGAAATATAGCCGTGGGGGGGGGGGGTACATTGGTTTATGCGACATAAACAGAGTTTATCACCATTGAGTAGTGATCAACCAAGATGATCAACAAATTCAATTCAACAAACAGCAAATCCATCCAGATAAAACTAGTTTATCAGAAGATATACTAGCCTATGAGTAGACCTATTATCCTAGAGAATAAAGGGTCTACGAAATAAAGACATAAAGCTTGCTATGGCTGCCTAATTAATTATGCTAATCCTCTATTCAAATAATGTGCAAAACGCAGCATATGTTCCAAATCTTTAAAAAGGCTGGTGTAAAATTGAGTGACCTATTTCTTTGAACTGAATGACTTCAAAGAAACTTTAGCTAATTCTCTATAATTTTACCATTGGAATTTTCTGAAATCTTCAATATTTTCAGAATTAGAGTGCTTTTTTCTTTTTCAAGAATTCAAGAAAAATTTTCAAAAAAACTTAAAACCATCGTAATTTCTAAACATTTTGACGTAACATGAAGTAAATTCGCAGGAAACCATAGTTCATAAATGCCTACAATATGGTGTCAAACAAAAGTCTGTCACTCTTCTGGTTTATGATTTAGAAATTTGATGACGTCACATCCTCAAATGAGTTGAAATGTAAGATATGCTGTAATTTGCAAAAATATTCAAAATTTCTGAAAAGTCCAACGGTAGATTTATAGATAAGTATCTAAAGTTTCTTTCAACCTATTCAATCAGAAGAAATAGGTCATTGAATTTTACACCCACCTTTTTACGCCGAGATAAAGATTTGGAACCTATGCTGCAAAACGCGTCTCAACAAAGGCTACATATATTAAGTTCCAGAAGTCTGGAACTGTACTAGCAAGCTTTTGCTCATCGTTTCGTAGATCCTTTCTCCATTTGGATAGTGGGTCTACTCATAGACTATACAGTGTGTCCCAAAAAAGTGTCCGACTTTTAAACTTGAATAAATAAAGAACTATTTGATATATATGAACCATTTTGGTATTATTTGAGAGCTGAGACATGTAATGTTCTTTTGAGCCTATTGCACTTCAGATTTGACAACTGCAAAGAAACCAGGGGGTTCTCAAAGTTATGGCCAATTTTTACATATTTTCTTGACCTATGCTCTAATATTGTCTACTATTTTTTACATTTATACTGTATTTACTGTTGGAAAACCAAACTATCCCTATTCTTAGTGGAAAGGAAGGCTTCAGGTTTCTTTCTTTGAATCTGAGTTACTTGAATCACCAGAAATTTAATTTTTATCACTGGTAAGGAGGTAAGTTGCCCCCAGATAATGCAGCAATGCATTGTGTCAATATTGACTTTGACGTGTACAGAGTTGGAGAAAAGAAGATCACTGCCTGGTTTTGAAGGAATGATTGAACAAATTTGCAGATGCCATCAAAGAAACTGCCCAACTGTCCAGTTTCAAAGCGGAATGTTTCATAACGGACCAAACCTTGACAAAGCTGACATGTTTACTACCAATGGGCTGGAAAGACTGTCTTATACCGGGTGACCCTAAAAAGGTGACCCAACGCAATCTGTTATAGAAAATAAAGTAAGTGGCTGATTGAAGTGCTTCAAACGTTGTTCTGTCGCTAAAAGGCTAGCCTATGTTATGAGTACTTTTCGCAATTTTTCTCAACTCTGTAAATTTCCCAAATGAAGGATTATGAGAAAAAGGGCATACTTGAAATCTTCAAAAAGACGTCAAAAACAGGGGATCGATTTGCAGCCTTTCCAGATCTTCAAAACAACGAGGAGCGTGTTTCATTTCAGCCTGGGAATAGGCAACTCAGTTGAATGTTGTCAGGGCAAGTTTATAGTCCCTAGATACCTAAAATATTCTTGTCTCAAGGGGCAAGGATACTCCTGCTTTTCTGTAAGCAATTCTTGAACATTTCGATTTGCGTGGAAAATTGAAGTCCTTTAAAATTCCACACGTTTACAAAGAACATTTATTTTCAGCTCCAAATGCTTAGGTACATTGCATTGGGACCATAAACTTGCTCTGGAAACTTTTAACTGAGTTGCCTATTCCCGCCTATTCCCGGGCTGAAATGAAACACCCTCCTCATTGTTTTGAAGATCTGAAATGGCTTTAAATTGATCCCCTGTTTTCGACGACTTTTTGTGAACTTCTAGCTGGCCCGTTCTCTCCAAATCTTTAATTCGGGAAATTTGTAATGCCGAAAAAAATTCCAAAAAATACTCATAATGTAGGCTAGTCTTTCAGCGACAGAACGACGTTTGAAGCATTTCCATCAGCCACGTACTTTCTTTTCTAAAGCAGATTGCGCTGGGTCACTTTTTTCCTGGGTCACCCGGTATAACTAAGTTTTAGATGTCCCCCCGTTTTGCAACATCTAAGATTTGGAAATTTTGCAAGTTAATAAGTTACGCTCTCAGGCTTCTACAAGTACTCTAATTGTTTTTTTCCAGACTATCTAGGCAGTCAATTCAGAAATAAGAATAACATTGGAGAATAGTAGAGTAATGAGTAAAAAACACTTAACGATTAGCATCAATTTTAAAGAACCCCTTGGTTTCCTAAAAATTCCCAAATTGAAACAGCAATAGATTCAACAACAAAATTATATGTTTCTGCTTTCAAAAAATGTTCAAATGGTTCATATACATCAATTAGTCTCGGACATATTCAAATTTAAAAGTCGGACACTTTTTTTGAGACACCCTGTAGATATACCAGCTTTACCTGCGATATAGTAATCCTACGTAATTCCTACGTGGTATTCCTACGCGATATGGACAAAGAATTTAAATGTGAAACATATTTCCTATTACATGATTATAATTTCAGGCAAGAACGAGTATTTACAGCAAAATTACGCACAAGTGACCACGTTCGGGCAGTCGAATCCGGTAGCCGGTAGACGAACTACGCCAAAGACTAAATTGGAAGATAGATTGTGTAACCTTTGCACTGCAGAAGTTGTTGAAGATGAAATGCACTTTATCTCAGAATGCCCCCTTTACAACCACACCAGAAGAGATTTCTTAGAAAAGTATTACAACTTATTCCCAAATATCAGACATCTGAAAATGAATGAAAAATTTATTTCTTTTCTCCATCCCAGAACCGGTTGTCATGAAAGAAATAATTTCGTCGTATCTATTCAACCTGTCAAAAATTCGATCGGAAAAGCTAATTTTTGCACCCCCTTTATAAATTAGTTACCTTCAACAGTAATTGATTAGTTTCTATTTTGCTCGTTTAGTTTTGTCATTCTTCTTTTGTTAGTAGGTTTTTACCTTTATATACATGTATGTTTAGAAGATTTATTAAAAAAATAGTTTATCAGGAAATCGTGATTATCCTGTGCCATGGACGCGTGGTGTTGATTGCCATTACGTTTTGACATCTATCAAAGCTGCGGACATAAGAACATAATAGGCACTAACAAGAGCATACTGGATATAAGAGAAAGGCTGCATTTAGAAATAGTGATTATTAAGAGTGACTTACCTTTCAGGTGCTCCTCATTCAAGACTGGCAACCTAAAAATGATACAATGTGATACAATCATATCTTCTTAACATTGTGACAGACGGTCCACTCTTTAAAATAAACTAATTGTGAGCAAGAGAGCTGATGAGGTCAATGAAATGTATACACAAGCAGGTGCTGGGGTGAGGCTAAATTAAATGCCTTCTGGGCAATATCGTAAATATAATTTTGGCAAGATATGCTGTGGCATGTAGCAAATTGATGATATAACATGAGAGGGCAATGGAATGAGAGGCAGTAGAGCTTATGTAGCCTTGTTTTCGCAGCTAAAAACAGAGTGTGGAATTGTAAATTCGTCGTTGAAAAAATATTGCAACACACCATTTCTTAAACTGTTCTACAGTGGCCTGCTCTTTCGATACCAGAGTAATTGTGAGCAAGAGAGCTGATGCGAACAATGGCTACATACACAACCAGGTGCTGGGTTTAGGTAAGAACCTGCATGTCAGACAATATCACGGACAAATTTATAGACACAGATGATCACCATGGCATGTTTCTTGCTCTTTAAAACTTCTTGATTGCGAGCAGGCTAACTGCATGGATTAGCCTGATACATAAACAATATGGTTCCATCGGGGCGACGTTGAATCAGTTAAAGAACAAGCAGAATTTCGGTGATAGATAGGATTTCGAATACAACCAGCAGCTTGCAGATTAATAGGGTCTTCTTTTTATATATAATTCAGTCAAAAGCTACGATAACATAATTAAAAGTTACACTACTTACAATATTACTCTACTATACCACTAAAACGATACCAGAGGGAGCAAAAGACAGTGTCTACCCTGCGGCCATAACATAAAGTTAAAAACTACTAATAAATACGGAGCAAGAACAAAAGACAATACCATAGACAATACACTTAACTACTCTACAAAAAAACTACGTCCCCCTTGCAGGTAGCAGCAGCTAATCATTAGTAGCATCATTTTATTCAAAGCGTTGTGTTGCGATTATGTATTTTATTTTAACAGAAAACCTTTTCATCACCATACAGCATCATTTCAAGTAATAGCGCGTTTGGATGATTTGACAAACCGTACGGTTGCAACGTTGCGTTTACACTATCTATACGATCTCGCCTGTATGCATCGTAAACATGGCAGTGCAGCAAAAAATGCTCCATGTCCTCAACACCGTCGTTTGTGGGGCACAGTGGATTCAGTGTGTCTCTAAAATTGTGTCTAAATTTGTGCAGATTTAGCTTACTGAGACCAACTCGTAACTGCGTGAGTATTGCAAGACCTTTCGGGTCGTGAATGCTGTATACTGGCTTAGGAAGAGGACGTATAAGAGCTAATAGCTTGTTTTTGAAAATGCTGATTGTAGGTGATTTTCTTACTTCGTGGTCAAGCTTATTCCATTCAAGCAAACAACTAGGGTAAAAGCTTTCATTAAAACATGCTGTTCGTGCACTGATTTGGCCAATTGTAGCTTGATGGCGAAGGGGACACGAGGACTGCCGGAGTGGTGGAATTGGTATCCTTGTATAGTCAGGAGTGATATTATTGACAATTTTATAGAAAAGAAAATTTATTTTATAATAGGGTGTGGATCTGGCAGTTGCCGAAAACCCAAGTAATTACTCTGATTTTCTCAGAATCTGCTTTATAAGCTGCTTAAGGTGGCCCAGGGCGTGTCAGGGCGAATAATTTCAAGATGCACCTGAAATAAAAAAGATAATATCCTTACTCTAATTTGATTTTTTCATGTTGGGGCTAGCCTATATATTCTAAAAGTTATCCAGTAGCCAGCAATAAATTTTGCAGAAGTCTTTCCCGCCTCTTGAACTAAGATATTGGATTTCACGAAAAAGCTCTTCAGAAATTAGGTTGCTACTTTGTTACGTTTTCTGGAATATATTTCCTTCGGTATCAGGTTTATTGTTCTCGAGTGTACTGGTGTTTGTCTTGAAAGAGAATCAAAGAAGCCACATGGTGAAAATGCTGAGAAGGCTGCGAGGACTGGGGTAGAGTTAGGTGTGGCACAGGATCTCCTTATACAGAGGCCTTTGTACTTTATTATGCTGCCTGACGGGATTGGTATATTGTGTGTCATGTTGTGGTTTGGACTAGACATAAAAAATTCAAAGAAATTCAGCTCTCCGAGAATGGGTTGTTCTTTCCTTATAAGTCCTGCATCTGATGCACAGGGAGGAGGGGGGGGGGGGGGGGGTTCCATAGTAAAGGTACCTGGGGATGTGCCTCAAGCATCGGACTTCTAGTCTAGCCATGGGTATACTTTTTGCAATTTTGGTTTAGTTTCTAGCCAAGGGTATCATATTTGACAATATTGGTCCTGGGAACGATCAAGTTTTCAGCAAAAGTAGTTAGGCAAGGGTTTTTCATCCTGACAACACATTTTTGTTGATGATGAGCTAAATTTTCGCGAGGCGAATCAACTTTTGATATATCCGAGTTCAAATCATCAATTTGAGATATCTGCTGACTCGAATGGCCTTGAAATGATTCTAGCCAAGGGAATTGTTTTTCAATATTAGGCTAGCCAAGGGGTTTCATTTTTGTAGAAATTGGTGTAGCCAAGGGTACCAGTTTCGAAATTTAGCCAAGAGCCCCCCCCCCCCCCCCCTGTGGTATGATGCGCATGCACATGCTCTGATATCAATTTGCTCGAAATGTTGTTGGTGAAAATGTGCCTTAAGATTCAAAGATATTTCGTTGGCTTTCGTAATTGAAGTTGTTTGAAAAAAATGGTAGGACCAAGGCCATAAGGAAGCAGCTGCAACAAGGACAGATTTTGTAACACAATAGCACGAGATGCTTTTGTTAACACCTGAATTCAAAGCGATTAGCGACTGCAGACAAAGGAAATTCTCTCAGCCATGAATTAAAAACAAACGAAGCCGCTAAAGTTTCTCTGAGCCCAAGTTGCTAGCGCGCTCATTGTGCATTTCAGAATATGTATTTATGAGCAAACGTGAGCATATATATATATATATATATATATGTAGTCAATTACTGATGAAGGCTTACGCCGAAACGTTTACTAGAATGTGTTTTTCTTGACTACATATATCTTTTTTATTACACTTTGCGAATGAGCTTATGAGAATATATATATATATATATATATATATCGAAAGAAGAAGGATACATGTACACATCTACCGTGGGCATTTTATTTCTTTGGTTCAGAAGCTGAGCAGTAATCGCTTTGAATTACGGTGTCAATCAAACCCAACTCGTGCTATTGTCTTACAAAATCTGTCTTTGTTAGCAGCTGCTGATTAGGGGCTTTTGTTCTTGAAATAATAGAGATTAATACATGTGATTTTTACTTGCGACGTTGCACCGTTGTTTTAAAATTATTGAGAGACTTGAGCCCCCTGACTCCCCCCGCTTTCTACGGGCCTGCTTAGGGCTATAATGTCTCGTTCAATTCCTACCCTAACTATCCCCCCCGGGCAGCCCGGGGGTCAACAAAAATTCCTTGCTCAAAAGCCCGGGGGCCGGGGAATAATCGGTGGTCAAATGCCCGGGGCCGGGCAATGAGACAATGCCATATTCCCAGTTGCTGTATAAGCAAAAGCTCCTATTCTAGTCAAATGCTATTCAAATGCCCGGGGGCCGGGGAAAAATCTACGGTCAAATGCCCGGGGGCCGGGAATATTTTTCGTGCAAATGCCCGGGGGTATCCCGGGGGGGATGGGATGGTCAGGGTAGGAATTGAACGAGACATAAACAGTACGAGAATTGCGAGCAAGTTAACTGATTAGATCAGCAAGACACACACAACCAGGTGCTGGAACGCAGTTCAATCAAGAACCTGTTGCACCAGACAACTAAAGATATTCAAATCATTGACAAAGACAATTTTCATGGCATGTAACCTGCCTTATATACCAAACAAATTGCGAGAATTGCGAGCAAATTAACTGAATAGAAAAGCAAACAAATTTGCGCAGTCTTCACCTCAGAAACTAAAAGGGAAAGGCACGTTTCCAATGGCTTCTAAGGTACCGGTGAGCCAAACTAAACTATGCACTTTGGCAGGCCACAATTAATCGTAAGCTGCTGGACCGATTTTGAAGATACATGATTTAATTTTTAACAGAAGGCCTGAATTAGATTCCAGGAATTTTTGCAATTTGTTTTATTTTGAGTTTTTAGAGCTAGAGTGGTGTCGCCCATTATGCCCATGTCGTCGCGAAGTTCCGAGTTAGATCCAAAAAGAGCAATTAATGAAAAAACCAACTAGCCAGATTATATCACCAACTAATGGAGAAAAAGATCACAGAGTATTGATTTTTTACGTAAACTCTTTATACTGATTTTGGAAGATTTTAAAGAAGGGGGTAAAAACGTCGTTTTCTTCAAGCGTCGCCCATTATGGCCGCAGGAGAAATAATGAACACTACTCTCCGGTTAAAAAGTTTTGATAAGAAAAACAGCTTTAATTACTGTTCTTTGTTTATCATTTGGTACTTTAAACACAAAAATATCAATAAGAATTAACCTAAACTTCGAGTTTTGGCAATTGAAATACATGCTTCGAGTTGTTCTAAATGCTGCCTTATCTCCTTGTGCATGGATGGATGAGTTTTGGCATAGTTTCTAAAATGAAAATAAACGTAATATAATGCTGCTTTTTTGGGTTTCGATGATTTCCCAAGTCAGTAAGTAAGATTTTAACCCAAATTGGTTTTTATTTTAATAAATGTTGCATTTTAATATTTTGAAGCGATTGGAAACTTCTCTGGTAAACTGATGGGCATAATGGGCGACGAAAATAACAATTAGCAGCACTCAGACTTCATAACGTTAAATCTGAATCAGAAGTCACTTTGCTTTGGTTTCATTGTAGATTTCTTCTCAAGAGACAGGACTTCTGAAAAATCAATTCACATTTCAGAAATTTCAAACCGCAAGGTGCTGAGCGAACGAAAAAGAAGAAAGGAATGTAAATAGAATCATGAAATTTGCAATACTTGAAAGAATCAATTAGAAATATGCACAAACCATCTCGTCGGGTTTCAATGCAAATGAACTGAAACTTCAGTGAAGGTCAAATTATGATAAAACAGATGTCAGCAAAGATTTTCCGCGCAATTGCAATTTTATTACTAGTCTTCAGTCCCCTGAAAATTAATTCCTCTTGCTAGCCGGCCATAATGGGCGACCGGCCATAATGGGCGACGCTACTCTATAAGCGATTTTCTTAAAATTTTCATTTTCGAAAACACAGAAAATGATCAAAATACGTCGACCAAATGCTCTAAAGACTTGACATGAATGGACAAAGACAAAGCATTCTTGAGGTGATTTGGTAATTTAGGAATTAATCAGTGTAAACTTCTGCAAGAGCGTTGTTTCAACGATTGGTGTTGGATTTTGTTTTCATATTTTTGACAACCCTTTGACGAGACACACCTTATCTTGTGTGTGACAACGGCTCAAAAATCGGAGAGAACGCTTTAAAGACAGTCAACATAACGCATGAAAATTCACAACATTCAAACGAACTAACGAACGCTAAAATCAAGTCTTTATCATTGTAATAATTCAACATAAATCAAGTCTTGCTTCACGCAGTTAGCTATATTTCGTTACACTCATTTTTTTTATAAGAAACCGCTTATAAGAAACGGTAGGCTCAAATTTTCGAAAGCTAAGAAACAACCCTACCTGAATTGAAAAAAGCTAAGAAACTTCTGTAATTTTCAGTTTTAATTTTCCTGTCACACTCAAAAATATTTTGACATTGTACAGTTAGGGACAGGGCAAAATTTATCATATTACATGGCCGGTGGAGAACAAAAATTCTTGCCAAAAAATCTGCTCGCCCTGTATGAAATTATTGACAAAAAAGCAACTGCCCCGTCACCCTTTCCTTAAAAAAATGTGTCTGCCCCGTATTCATGAACAACAAATGTTGTATAGTACCACCGATGAATTAGCCAAAGACCATAACAAAATCAATTCTTGCCTTTAAGAGACTTTGTCAACGAAGAAATCGACTTTGAAGATGAAGAGAAATGACTGATGAATCCACATTTTGGCCTCAAAATGTGCCATTTCATAGTTCAAACTTCATCTTGAGCTTATAAAAAGGTACTGCCCCGTTCATAATTGCTTTGTACAAAGTGTTGACCCAGTTCTGTACAAGCTAAAAAAAGTAGTTGCCCCGTTACGTTTTGCACCGGCCATGTTATAAAATAAACTTTGCACTGTCCCTTATAGCAACTGTTTGGAAAATATTTTGAGTGCGAATCATGTTATTTACTCGTTTTGAGAGACTTACTAAGTAATTTGAGAGCCCTTTAGACAAGACAAAATCAACTCTAAACTTCCGGCAATAAAAATATAAGAAACACGTACGAAACTTGTGGTAGCAAAGTGGCCCAAACATTTAAGAAACTGCCTACCAGCCCCGGACCTTAGTTTCTTATAAAAAAAAATGAGTGTATTTAATTTGTCCTTGTCTTATCTCTTATGAAGAACGAAGGTCCTTCTGCGCGTCTCTACGAAGGTGATCATGGTATTGTGATGTACATTCTAAATAGTGTGATCGGTATGTCTTTGTTGGGGAGACGAGATTGCTTTGTCCGAGGAAATTTACGTGTCCTCCGTCCAGTGCGTTAAAGTGCATGCGCTCGTCAGAGCTTCATCCCGAAAACGCTACTGCGCATGAGCTTTAACCTACTGCACGGGGGGAAGCATGGGTTTCCTCGGGCGAAGTGTGTCTCGTCTCCCCAACAAGTCTTGGAAAACTGTTAATAGGATGCAAAAAAATTTGTGTAAATACGTGTCGGTGATATATTTTTGTTAGGCGGCGCATCCCTATCTTCAACCGAGGCAGGTATCCCCTACCCATAGAGATTGCAATCTGTCGTAAATTGTGCTCCTTTCACACATATCTTCTTTGACCCTAAGCTGTTCACTCAATCAATCTTCGTTCAATCATGTTCGATCGAGCAATTCAATTCAATAGATAAGTAAATAAAAACGTTTTCGTAATTGTGAACGAAAACTGGGACAAATTGTCATAACTCTGCCCTAGTCTGGTGCCAAGGGTAGCCCTTCCCCAGAGAGATTGAAATTATGATACTTTTAAAGCATATGTTTCAAAGTATAATGACGCTAAGATATCATCATGAAAATTGAATTGAATTGAATCGTTCGATTACCTGGATCTTGTATCAGCTTCACCTCAGCACCTGGTTGTGTACGTATTTCATTGATCCCTGCAGTTCACTTGCTCACAATTAGTTTACTCAAGAGGCAGGCTACTCTTCATGGCGTTGACTTCGTCTATTGATGACCTTTTACCAAATATACATCATCGTGGCATATCGCAGGCGACTCTGTGGGGAACAGACACTCGGTAAGTCGTGGTTAAGAATTTTTCTTCATTCACGTATTTTTGATAAGAAACTAAGAATTTGGGCCAGTACTGAAAGTTTCTTAAAATTATCAGATTTTGATTACTCAGAGTTTCTTACGAGTTTCTTAGAGATTCCCATAACAATCTTCATGTTCACTGCCTGTTCCACTCTGAACATTTTAAAACACGGTTTTTAACCCTCTCTAATGTTTAGACATTACTTCAGTGCCTTCTGAGTAATATGGTACAAGAAACATGTGAAAGTAAAGTAAAACTGTGTCAAAGATTTCCTTTATGTAAACTAATGATTCGTGGTACAAAATTTAAAAATAGCCTTAAATAACGGATTCATCATATTAAACCCATAAACACAACAAAAACACCGAAATCAGTAGAAAGAAGTTTATTAACTCCTGTAAAAGAAACAATAACCAAAATAAGCCTGTAACGAGAGAAAAATTGTTAAATCCTGTAAGACAATACCGAATTAACCTTAAAACCTGAAAGGAAAGAAATAAGTCAATAACTCATCAGTAACTGCTGAAAAGATAAACGTGGAAATCACCAAATACTAGTTTCGTCGCACTCTCATTAGTTTGGTTCGTGCGAAGAACAAATTACCAATAAAACAGGCCACTTTTATAGCAGACGAACAAAACAAAACCGGTGGAAGGCAGACCTAGCGCAACCCAAAATTCGGAAACAATCCTCGCTATAGTTGCTACCACACTCATTACTGCTCAGTAAGTGAGTACCAATGGCAGGATCACTTTCTTGTTTAGCCGGACCAGCTTTACCATTTCGTTTTGGCACATGTCGTCTCCCTTTCAGCAGTTACTGGTGAGTTATCACGTGAGATTTCCACGTTTATCTTTTCAGCAGTTACTGGTGAGTTATTGGCATATTTCTTTCCCTTCAGGTTTTAAGGATAATTCGGTTTTGTCTTAAGGATTTCCTTTATAAAAATAAATGTTTCCTTAACTTATATTTTTCCATAACTGGAGTTTCTTAATTTTTTGGCAACCTGAAAAACTCTTTGAAGCATTGAAATTCAATAACTATAAGTCTGATTTGAAAAAGAATAATTGAGTTGCCCAACTGAGGGTCTTGCTTGATTTTGAGAATTTTTCATAATTTAAGATATTATAATAATCTCAATAAAGAGTTCCTGAAAACTTGCTTCCGTTGGCTAATCCTCGAATTTGGCTTTTCCTAATTGGGATTGGCTCAATATGATCATGTGATCAGTATTTCAATAATTAGAATGGTAAAACAATGCTTTTAATAGTCCAAGCATTGCTTTCTAGTGTGATTATGCTTCCCCGTCAATGCTGGGTATGAAACGTAATGATTGTGAACTAGAGATTTTTAGTTATTTTTTAGCATATCAAGAAATAGTCAAATTCCTAATTTTAGAAAGAAATGATGCACTTTAAAGTTATGAGACAAATCTTAAAAATTCAGTTGAAGCTTCAATAAGATGATGACAACACAATTTATTAAATGGTTGTATATGTAATTATGTACCCTGTACGATCTTCCAAACAGCGCATATGCTTATCCAACTGTGGTATAAGATACTA
The DNA here is from genome assembly GCA_039566865.1 of Aurelia coerulea. Taxonomy (NCBI): domain Eukaryota; kingdom Metazoa; phylum Cnidaria; class Scyphozoa; order Semaeostomeae; family Ulmaridae; genus Aurelia; species Aurelia coerulea. Next base: position 16,019,986 of record CM076954.1, read on the forward strand.
AGAAATCAAGGATCTTTACATTGGTAATTGAGAACTTCTTAGGATCTTGCTTGATATATAGACAGCTTGTCTAAAACGAGGATTTTTAACCAAGGGGGTGCTCTCTCCTCGATTAGTTTACCAATTGAGAGAGCTCCTCCTTTAAGAAATTCCCTGCATGCAAAACAACGCCAAAGCGTTGATTTTCAACGTGAGAAAAGCACTCTCCGTCGCAGAGCCTGCTTGTTGGAAAGCGAGCTCAACCGAGCCTTCAAGCTTTCAACTAAAGCTGTCTCGCAGTTCTGAGAGTTTTGGTAGAAAGCTCGGTTTCCAACAAACAGCCTCTGCAGCGGAGAATGTGAGAAATGGAAAGATTTATCTCAGTTTGGAAAGCAAAGCCAGGGGAATAATCAACAAAGAAACGAAGAAGGAGAAGGACCATTCTGGTATTGTTTTTTACTTTCAAATACAACTGATTACACGGGGGGGGGGGGGGGGCTCTTCCATAGTAATAGTACCTGGAGATGTGCCGCGACGAAGGGCATACTTTTTCGGACTTCTAATCTAGCCAAGGGTATACTTTTTTGCAATTTTGGCCCAGCAACGGTTTAGCCAAGGGTACCATTTTTGACAATATTGGTGTAGCTAACGGTCATGATATCATATTTGGTAAAAATTTGACAACATTGGTGCAGAGAACGGCCAAAATTGGTCTAGCCAAGGGTGCCATTTTCGTAGAAATTGGTCAAGGAAATGGTCAAAATTGGTCTAGCCAAGGGTACCATTTTCGTAAAAATTAATCTAGCCAACGGTACCATTTTGAATATGCTCGCGGCAGACCTCTACCCAAAAATTTAGCCAAGAACCCCCTCCCGTGACTGATAATTACATTATCAGCTCTTCATAAGGCCCTTGGTGTAAATTTTGTTGACTTACCCGGTATGTGTAATGGGGTCTTGAAAATCTCTCTCTTCAAGCAAACATGGAATTCCGCAAAGCAGTTCACTTCATCTTCCTCATGTGCTGTGCTGTAAAGATAAACGGAGAAGATGAGGCACCACCAGACTTGACTTTCTTAAGTACGGAGCAAAAAGAAGTTGTGAGAAAATCCAAGTCGAAGCTAGAACTGGCTGCTACAATAGCAGATAGCTTGGCCCAAAGTGCATACACTCAAGTCTTGGTGTCAGCAAATTCCTTCAGTGAAAAACTTTCTACGGCGAAGAGTAAAGTTAGAGATTTGGAGAAGAATATTCTAGGAGATTCTGGCGATGATGCAGAAGGAAAAGCGGAAAGAATCAGTGGAGCATTGGAAGGAGTCGGAGATGGGCTTGTTGGAATGATTCAAGGAATAAAAGGAGGAGATTGGGTTCAAGGCGTACAAGGCGCTTTAGGTAATGGATTCCCTGTCTTTTACACTTCCTATGTATTTAATGTTGAGTCAAAGTATCGCAGGTGTTGTGGTGTAGTGGTGTAATCTCCTGACTTTGCAGCCAGAACAGTTAGGCGGACAGAGCTCGATCCCACGTAGAGTTCCACCACTGAGTGTCACGACAACGGATCGCGGACTCGATAAATCTTCTCTACTTTTGCAATTCCAGAGCTTGGTGCTAAAAACTGCAACGTCACCTTCACCTTCATCATTTGGCTCTGTTCAGGCATATGGGTTGTTTGCGAAATTGCTGATCAGTTGTCTATCCCACATGGATTGGTTCCATAAATTGAAGGGAAGCTTTAATATACATTTTAGAAACTTGCAGAAATTGATGACAGAGAAATCTACAAGTCCATGAATCATCTTAACCCATCGCTTGTATGGGAGTTTCATGAAAAGAAGCATGTAGCTTATGATCTAAGGATACAAAATCTATGCAAACTGCCACAAATAAAGACACAGGGCTATGGGCAAGAATCACTGTCCTTTAGAGGGAGTTTCCTCTGGAACACCCTTGATGATCGTGTTAAAAATGAGCCAACACTGTCTGCTTTTAAAAAGAGGATCAAAGACTGGGCTGGCGATCAATGCACCTGCAAAATATGCCGATAATTTTTTGTATAAAGTATATTTTTTTGTAAATAGTTGGTTTGAATTAGTATGTTCTTAGTTACTATTGTAAATACCAACTTTAAATATGGATCAAATGAAAAAAAATGAAAAAAAGCTGTCAAGTGCAATACGCATCGCAAATGACCAAGAAACAAGAAGACTAAGCAGTTTGGCTGCAATTAAGGGGTCATTAAAGGGAAAAATTTCGGGTTGGATAGATGAGTGATCAATCATTTTGCAAGAAGCCTCAGTACTAAATACTTCGCTGCACATTCACTCAAAATTTGTTGGATGGAACGTAAACAATTGAACAAAAGTATCGGACAAATGAATTTCGGACAAACTTTTCGGACATGTTTTCACAGAACTTAGAAACTAAAAGAACGGCATCCTAGTTCCATGCTACAGAGTAAATAGAAAAGCAATCCCCCGTTTGAAAGACCACTATTGCTCTCTGTGTATCAAGAATATCACAATGGCAAGAATTGTTGTCAATATTGGACATGCTCAAATGAATTTTAGACTTTACCTGACTGAAATCAGACACTGCCTTTTGGCATCATGAAGGAATTTTCTCAAGAAAGCCCCTTCAAGAAACCTCCAAAAACAGGCCTAAAATCACGACCAAATCTTCTGCCTTGCAGTAATGAATTTTACATGCTTTAGGAAGTGTTATCCCTTTGGGAGGATGTAAGCATCATCCATGAGAGCACAACAGCATTATTCCGGGCGACTTTTTCCTTCAAAAAGGATAAGAAGTGATTAAACGTGTTGAAATAAATTGCTGTAAGGCCAGGGACGTAGGAATCATCTCAAACTCTGAGGGGGGGGGCACGACACTTCAAGGGAGGCACGACACTTCCCCCCCCCCCGTTCATACATTTTTGCGTAAGGCAGGAGTATTAGGAAAATTTGGTCATTATTTTCGGCCTGTTTGGAAGATGTCCAGAAAGAGTTGTCTCGAAGAAAATCCTTCATAATTCCCGAACGGAAAGGCCAGAGGCTCATCTCAATAAGGTAAATTCTAAGATAGATTTGACAATTTTTACCATCAATGATTTATTTGCCAATATTATTGTCTTGATATCCAGGGAGGAAAAGCCTCTTAAACGGGGATTGTTTCTTGTATACTTACCAGGGATTGTTACAAAATCTCTACGATTCTATTGTTTACAGGCATTGTTTCGTCGATTGTGGCACTTGCTGGGCCTATTGGAATGGTTGCATCCAGCATCTTATCGATGATGTCAAGCTTTTTTGGGTTGTTTGGTGGCAGTGAAGCTGAGAGCCAAGAATCAATGATTAAGAGGGTTGTAGAAGCTGCTATCAGTGACTACAGAGATAAAGACATGAAAGAAGACATCGAGGGAGTGAAACAAGTTTACCAATCTTTGAGCAGTTCAGTTCAGAATTTCAGAGAAAGGAAAAGAGATATGTCGGCATCACAAGCTGAAGAGTTGTACAATCAAATATTCATGGGGCTCCCTGTTTTTGGTGAGTTTACTTAACTAATAAAGTCTGTTTCAAAAGTCCAGGTAGTTGGTCTATTAATTGTTTTTGCTCGTCATCATGTCGAGGCAAACCTTTAAGTAGGCATTAAATGCGAAAGTACATTGCGCGTTCGAAAGGTCAGGACAGAGGCCGCAAAAAAGTAATTCTGGTTCCGGGACCCATCTTGTTTCAGAGAACTACCAATGGCATTCGAAGTTCCAATTCTATTGTTTTCAAGGATCGACTTAAAGTACATCTGCAAGGATTATAGTTATTTGCATAACTATGAGAATTTAACAATAAACATTGAATGGCATTTTGGACTTTTTACATTGTAATGTTGATGAGTTCGGTTTTCCTTAATTTTTAAGCAGGGCCCTTACTGATTACAGTCATTGTAGTATTGACAAGGTTTACTCTGTATAAATAATTCTCTTACTATAACTATTAATATGAAGATCTTGAAAAGTGAAACTTGAATTTGAAGAGGAATTTGAGATTTGATGTTTCCTTTTAGTCAAGGCTGTAACCGAAAATGTTGTGCAAAATTGGGTAACAGCTTGAAACCTGGGTCACTTGGGTGATTTTCGAGCGCAAAAAGGATTGGAATTTGGGCACTAAATTTTCAAACTCATTTACCTTCAAGGCACTGCACACATTTATTGAACGTACAAGCTTGTTGTTCTGTCCTCTCTTACACAATTTCTGCACCTTCACATCCTACAAAATTGCTGAACTATTCCAGAATTTCACAGCAGGCTGGTCGTTCAACTAACGCTCGTGCATCACATTATAACTAATCGATTCCTTCAACTAATCGCAAATGACCAAAACCAATCAGATGGAAACATCTCCCAAATCCCACGAGGTTGATTCAACCTCAGGTAGGGTTTTTATAGCCTTTTCCGCTAACCTTCAACAGGGATACAGCATTGCTTCGGTTTCGTGCTCAGTTGAATTGAATTTCCACTGCAGCATTTAAATTTTAATCTTCACTGTGATTCACAATTGTCCACCTTTAAAATATCACTACTTGATTCAGGCATATTGTCCATCATTTCAGGCAAATTGAAAGCAAGGATTGGTGAAAAATGTGAAAAACCGGGCAATGAGGCTAAAGATAACGCAAAGGTCACTGCTTGTTTGAATTTTGTGAAATTATACTCTGAAGTGTCAATCCTAAGGCAACTCATCCTAGCTGACATGGCAAGTCTACTCTCTGAGCTGTCCGAATTGACCCCAAGTCAGCCTCATTTGAAGATAACTGGAAACAACATTTTGCACATAATCAAGAAAGAGCAAGAAAATGACAAAGCAATACTTGCACCATTCGCTGACCCCGTGAACCACAAGGAAAAGAGATACACTATAGCCATACTGTACACAAGCATTGAAGAGTATAAGGTTTTGAATTCATATATGCAGTCGCTCCACGAGAAAAAGGATGGAATCAAGAAAACGGGGGATACTAATGTTCTTGGTGGCTCAATATTCAAGGAGTATGTTCTTGGCTGTGAGCATAGAATGCTTCAGGGAGTTTGTGTAAGGTTTGATACAACAGCAGAATACAAGAAACTCTCAGAAATTGATATGGACAAAAAAGTGTCATCTGTGTTCATACCCCGGGGAAGATCGATCACAGCATATAAGGGTGAAAACTTCGGAGGTGGCGAGTTGGGACCATTCGTTGGAGCGGTTGTTCATGGCCAGGTCGATGGAGAAGACAACTGGAGATCTTTGAAGGTTGAGGCGACAACAGAAAGCATTGATACACAAATACGATTTTGTGAAAACGAGAATATGGATGCGAGTTTAAGATGTGATTCTATCAAACAGGAACAGTCCAATTCAAGAGATCGATCTCAGCACGAGCCTTCAAAGGTTCACCACCTGGAGTAATAAGATTCAATCAATCTATGTCCCAGCTGGTAAAATGGTGACCGGATTTACAACGAAAGATGCAGATCCATATGGGCCCTACATTGGACCGCAGCTTGTCAACAAAGTCTGTCATCCCTCTAGCAGCAAATGGAAGTTCCTGAAACTCGGCCAAACCGAATTTGATGCACAGACGCTGGTTTTATTTTGTGAGAGCACCAATTTGAAGGGAAAATGCTACAGAGATCAAGCGATATCCAGATCTAAACTTGATAAGGTATGAGTTTAGACCCTGTTTATGCGGGATCAGATTCCAATAGGAACCGTTTACGCGAGACCTTTTTGGGATGGAATCCAAACGGGATCATTGTCGAAAGCAATCCCGTTTGGGTACCGATAGCAGATCTAAATGGGCTCGGATCCGTGAGCTATGGATCGGTTCCGATCCTGGGGGGGGGGTCACTTCCATATGTACCAGTAAGGTATGTGCCATTTTTGGGGTACCTTTTTTCAGGAAAAATAAATTTTAGGATGTCATTTTTGGTAACATCATAAATGAAAATAAATTTTGGGGTGTCATTTTCGAAGAAAAAGGCTTCAGGGTATTGAATTTTATCTAATTTCAGATACTTGGTTAGAATTGCAAATTTTGGTCACAATTTTAGGGTATCTATTTTGAATGGCCCGTAAATTTTGGGGTATGGTTTTTGAAAACTTCATAATGGAACACCCCCGTCATCCGCCTATTGAAGTTACCCCCCCCCCCCCGGGGTTCCGATCACGTGCAAAGAAACGAGGTCTTGAAAGGCTATCTCCATTTGAGCACCCCACCTTGGAAGTTGAGGCAACAGTCAATGTTTGAGCAACGAGAGCCTGGGTATGGCCACGTGCCAGTCTATTGTCTAAACCAGGGAGCTACACACGGGTTCTCCGTTTAAACTCTGCTCTGGTCACAGCTGCAGTGCGCTTGTCAACTCTCAAATGGAGATTGGCCTTTAAAAATACTAGTAACAGGTTGTACATTACTCGTACTCCAAAAGTACAGTGCCTCTTGATTTCCACCACCAAGACTATGTATGCAAGTTTAGTGGAATCCTATTTTAGATATTTCCATAAACTTCAAAAATCGTACTGCAAAACAGGTCACCAACAGTCCAGTTAATGTGACCGCTTTACCAGATATTAGGGCGCCCAAATAAATAGGAAGCTTATTGACTTTGAATTACAAAGGATGGTTTTCAGATCCCTCAAAGGTGATGTACGATACACGATACATTGTACCTTCTTACTGCTCGTTCTCTTAGGAAAGCTGATATCAACCTCAGGTTGCCATTATCAAAAATCGGCAGGGGGAGGGGGGTGGGGAAATGCTCATCGTACAGAGGCACCAAACTTTGGAACAGTTTTTGGCATTTGGGTTTGAATTTCTTCTATCCTGAGAGCATTCAGAAACGAGTCTTATTTCAGTCAGTAAAATGTTGCACGTCTAGACTATAAAATCATAGAAAACCTATGCGTTATTTGTTTTAGGTACTCGGAGAATGTAACGTGAAAGACAAGATCCAATCATTGAAAATCCCTGGAGGAAAGCAAGTGACAGGATTCAACAAAGAGGATTTAACAGGTCAGGCATATGGTCCTTATATTGGGCCCATTACAGTCAATGAAGTGGATGCAAAAACTAGTTGGAAGTCATACAAGATTGACAACACACCACCAATAACAACAGGAAAGAAGAAGAAGAAAGCGGCAAGGCGACTTAACGTCAAGGAGCTAAGCCATAGAAAAAAACACAAGGAAAATCAAGAGGAATCTGAAGAGGAATGAGCCACAGGGAAAAAGGGATCATCAGAAAAACTTGATGAAATTACTAGGTTGAAAGAAAATTGCAGATGCCTCTGCTAGAGAATGTAATCCATATCATTCTTAATGTAACTTCTTGATTGAAAAAACTTGTGGCGTTTCAAAATACGGTTTCTATCTTGTCAAAATCTTCAGTGCAGTGAAATGCAGCATTGGTTCCAAATCTTTAAAAAGGCTGGTGTAAACTTCAGTTACTTATTTCTTTGAACTGAAAGACTTCAAAGACACTTTAGCTACTTCTCTATAATTCTACCGTTGGACTTTTCTGAAATCTTATATTTTCAGAATTAGAGTGTTTTTTTATTTTTTCAAGAATTCAAGAAAGATTTTCAAAAATCTTAAAACTATCGTAATTTATAAATTGTTTGAATCAACGTGAAATAATTTCGAAGAAAACCATAGTTTATGGATGTTTACAATATTATATAAGCAAAAGTCTGTCACTCTTCAGGTTTATGATTTAGAAATATGATGACGTCACACCCTCAAATGAGTTAAAATGTAACGTACGCTGAAATTTCGAAAAATACTGAAAAGATTTGAAAAGTCCAACGGTAGAATTAAGGATAAGTAACTGAAGTTTGTTTCAAGCCACTCAGTCAGAAGAAATAGCTCACAGAATTTTACACCCACCTTCTTACGCCGAGTTAAAGATTTGGAAGCTATGCTGTGAAATGCCGGGTGAGGGAATGCCGAAAATATTGGTAAATTCGATTTCACGAAAATTTCTTGGTTGCTCAATGCCAGAAAAAGTCACTTTTCTCTCTCCTTCTCCTCCGCCTTTTTTTCTCCATCCCCCCGCAGCGCCCTTTACCTTTTGCATTTTTGGGGCTCAATCGACTGATGAAAAAGAGTGAGACTTGGACAAGTCCACATTGCACCCCTCTCAGGCGTTATAACGAACAGCTTTCTTATTTCTACAAATAGCAGTCTTTTTCTACAGATTACGGTGTTTTGTTGCGTTTACGGGTTAAGAACGGTGAGTCCGTTATTTAAGGCTATTTTCGAATAGCTATTCAAACAAATGCTGAAGTTTTCACTCCCAAATATGCAGACGATATCTCTCACTAGTGAAATGTTGTACTTTCTTTGTTGTCCTATGCGAGGAGTTTCTTTATGATCTGAAATTTATGATCTAATCAAGTATTTTGTGCCTTTTTCTAGCCTTTGCCATTTCGCAACCATGACATTTTCGTGCAGTCAAATTTCCTGAATTCAGTGCTCATAAAAACGCGAGAAAAATGACAAAACTACTTCAATCCCTCGGCTATCAAGCAGAATTTGATTGATTCAAGTCCAATCTTGGTGCTTGTTGGGGAGACGAGACACGCTTTGCCCGAGGAAACCCGTGCTTTCCCCCGTGCAGTAGGTTAAAGCTCATGCGCAGTAGCGTTTTGGAGTTGAAACTCTTGACGGGCGGATGTGCTTTAACCCACTGCACCTGGGGACATATAATTTTCCTCGGACGCGTCTCGTCTTCCAAACAAGTGCCATGGATTTACAAGGGTGGGAACTTTCTTCTGGCTAATCCAGTATTACTAAACTTCGTAAATCGGGTAAGGCCTGAATTTTAGCGCGTGTTTTAGTTTTACGATCTCAAACAAGTTTTTAACATGTGGTCCAGGGTATGATCAAGGGATAATGCAAAAATGGTTTGTTTAGATAAGACCATAAATCCTTGAAAGGTCAGACAAGACGAACAAGAAGCCTGAAGGACTTACATTTATCCCAGGCAGAGCTCCATTCTTTGATCTTTTAACCAGTCTATTTTCGTTGGCAAGACAGCAGATGTATTCACCAAGAATTGCAAAATGAATCTCACTTCCTCCTGCGTTGTGTCACTTTCCATCTTGACAACTGCGATGAATGAAATTTCAGAGTACCCTGCTTCCATTCCAAGATCTTCTTGTGACGACCAGTTTGCAGCCACGTTAATGTTATGTATCAATTCTTGTGCTATGCTGGTGCAGCTCGAGGTAAATAGGATGAATTTCATTAAACAAAAGAATCAGGCCTCCGACAAGACAAAGCGATTTGCGGTTCTGAACAATACATTTCACACATTCAGCGCATTCAAGCAAAAGTTTCGCTCTCTCTGTTTATTTTGATTTGATTGAGTGCGCTCAGAGGTATGAAACTTATCCTCCAGGAAGGTAGATCGCTTAGCCTTTTCGAAGACCTGATTTTTTTGTTTACAAAATTCACCCACGCTCTTTAAAGATTTCTTTACAGGACTAAGGATCTGATTACATGGGCGAGTTGACCCCCTTCCAGCTCAGATCTAGCTCGGCTCTGGCTGGCCAGTGATCGTGATTACATGGGAGGGTCGACCCACCAGTGGCTCGACTCTATCCCTGAGCCAACCTGGCTAAGACCAAAGCGAGGCTTTATTTGATGATTCACAGTCAAAGCGCATGGATTTGACCGAAGCATTGGGACAACTCAATGAGCTGGAAACGAGCTACAAGCGGGTCAATTCGCCCCCCCCCGGGGGGGGGGGGGTACTTCACATATTTTGGGTACGGGGACGTGCCATCGGGAAGAGTATCGATTTTCACGATTTTGGTATAAGGAACGGTATCGATTTTCACGATTTCGGTATAAGGAACGGTATCGATTTTCGCAATTTTGGTTTAAAGAACGATTTTGGTATACTTTTTCGGAAAATTGGTATAAGGTCGGGTATACTTTTTCGCAAAATTGGTATAAGGAACGGGTAAGTTTTTGAAGCTTCGATGGCACGTCCCCGACCAAAACCTGGTCAAGTAACCCCCGGGATTCGCCCATGTAATCAGGCCCTAAAGGGCATGTCCCATCCGAGGATGTGCGACGAAGATTAATTTCCCAACGAGCATATCCTTTTTGACACAGAAGAATGTGCACACCCACAACCAAACGGAATTTGAGACTGTAGCAAAATGTTCTGGAGTAACTGGACTATGCCAAAATAATGACTACTATTACACTAAGTCAGCTTGCTATGACTGGACGTTTTTAGATAAGAAAATGTCATTTCAAAAGAAGACAGCAATTGCCTCAATATACCTTTCAGATACAACTTCTCAACGGGCAGAGGAGTGAGGCTGTCAGAAAATAACTACCTTACTTATGTCGGACATTTCGTTTCAGATAAATTTAAATTTTTGGCCGGTAGCCTTCTTTTGATCCACCCTGTATTATTATTATTATTATTATTATTAAAATTATTATTATTATTATTAAAATTATTATTATTATTATTATTATTAAAATTATTATTATTATTATTAAAATCATTATTATTATTATTATTATTATTAAAATTATTATTATTATTATTATTATTAAAAAAAAAATATGTGGGCAGCACAAAAACCAAATTGCGGCAAAGATTTAATGTGTACAAATCATATTTTCGAACATATGCACGTAAATACAATGATGGCAGTCTTGACAGGGGTAAGGCGGTACCACAGGCGGGTTTCTTTGGGCATTTTTTTAGTGAAGGCCATCAGGGTGCTTTTTCGGTCAGCATAAAAATCATTGATGGGGCTTCAGATGTTTACTCACTTCGTAGAAAAGCATTATTTTGGCAATACAAATTGGGAACCTTTGCACCCAACGGTCTCTATGAAAGAGCGGCTGATGTTGAATTGGATATGTTCGCCTGTGGGGTCGCCTGAATACAGTCATTCCATTTGAATAAGTCTTAGGCTTTATCTTGGGGGCATGCTTCCTTTCGTATTTCGTGTCAGTGTGCACGTGGTGTCAGGGTGGAATTCCCTGTCTTGCCATCTAGGGATTCAGCAATTTAAGCAAATCCCAGGAGGGTCGTTGGGAGGCGTGCTTCTTCGTTTGCTTGAGACTTTATATACGCAGCGCTTCCATTCCGATGTCGAGAACTAAAGGATTAGGGAATTTACTATGAACTTTTATTTGAATTGGAAGTTTTTGCTGGCATAGAAAACTTGAAATGGTCTAGGTGTGTTGTTTGGCATTGTTTTTAAAGGGGGCCTCGGGGGGATTTTATCACGATTTTATGTAAATGTTATTTTGTCCTATAAATACTTGGCTGTCCTGTGGTTGTAAACAACTGATGAAGATTTTATAATCGAAAATTGCTTTTAACAGTTTTGTTTTTCATATACTTTTTTCTGTTATTTTTGATGGTGGTTTTGTTTTAATATTATTATTATTATTATTAATAATAATAATAATTATAATAATATAATAATATAATAATAATAATAATTATAATAATAATAATAATAATAATAATAATAATTATAATAATATAATAATAATAATTATTATTATTATTATTATTATTATTATTATCATTTCATTTAAAGTTGGCAGCTTACATAGCTATATATATAAAACGCTAATTCAAGCCAACAAATTAATTACAATGATACAGAAAAATGCTATGAATAATTGCATATGAGCCATGTCCGATCACCGGTTCTTTTGCGAGGCTTCTTTTTTACTGTATTAATAAAAATATTCGAAAACACATTTTCACAAGCTATACCTTTCACAAGCTATACATTTTCACAAGCTATACCTAAGAGTGATAGAGCTAGAATACAGTCATTTGAGCTGTGGGCCTACAGGAGACTGTTAAGAATCAGCTGGACGGAAAAGAGATCAAACAAAAGTGTTCTTGACGAGATCGGGGAAACGAAGGACTTGTTAACGAGATAGAGCAACAGAAACTTCAATTCATGGGACACATTATGAGACATGATGCATAGAAAATAACTTACTGACAGGAATGGTATTTGGAAAAAGATCAAGAGGACGGCAGAAAACCAGAATGACAAATACAATCAAAGAGAAGCTAGGACTGACTATGACTGAGGCCATTACAACAGCCCAGGACAGAGAGAAATGGAGGAACATTGTGTATGCCGCCACAGCCGTTCGGGAAGCCGAATGTTCTGAATGATAGTATAGTATACCTTTTCAAAGTTATGCGCTTTTGGTGTATCAGTGTCACAAGTAAACACACAATCCAGACAGAGAGGCACTTCACTCCCAAACAACCTCGTACACCTTTGGCATAGATCCTTTTGATTTCAAGCAAAATCTATCAAAAATCCGTTTTGGAATGAGTGAAATGCCCCGTGATCCAGACAGGTAAAGGCAAAGACAATCATCTTTCAGAATATAGGTCATGATCACAACTTATTAAGAATATTGCATATGGAAGCTAATAACATTATAAATAACACGAAGAAGACAATTCTCCAACTTAGGCAGCAATAAATTATCAAAATATTACAAAAATACATTTCAGGAACAAACTTATCGTCGAAGTACAAAAAGATCAAGAAGGGTACTTTCAGAATGCAATGCATTTTTCGCGCATAAATTTTGGCGAATAAACTTCGGCAATTAAATATTTTGCCAAAATTTCGCCACTTCGGACAACGAATGATTTTTCTCCGTCTTTGAAGACAATAGAACCAGTGGAAATTCGGTCTTAGTAGGGATCTAGAAATACATTTTTGTCCTCAAAATCACATTACATATTGTCTGGACGCAGTCTGCAATATTAACGGATCAACAGATTACAGTTCTTTCACCTTTCAACAATGTGCGCTAAGTAGCCGCAAATTACATATGACAAACGCATGTATGATTTACCCCTTGAGCCAGAACAAGTATCCATTCTTTGAAAATCGTACTACAAAAACTATAACACCGATTTGGAAAATTGCAACTCCGTTGCCTAACTGTCGGTATAAGTTAATTTTGAGAAATCGTTCATAATTTACAATGAATTATCTCATTCACAAATGAAGAATCCCAAAAAATAGCTTCCGTGGGGCATGCCTAATACTGCATGTGAATGGCTCAAGGTGATCCATCTACAGAGATTAAATGGTAAGGGATTAAATTAAAGCTAAATTCACATCGCAAGAGTCAACCAAATCCGTATACATTTTTTTGGGACACCCGGTAGAGAAATAGAATTTTTGGATAATTCCTCATTTCAGAAAAAGAAAATGCACCTAAAATTATGAGAAAAATCTTGAAAATTAAGTTGAAGCTGCAGTAAGATGATGGATTTAAACTTTTACGAATTGGTTGCATTAGTTTCCCTGTACATTTTCTCAAACGGTGGATTCATGTTCTCAACCGGCATAACAATAGAACAATAGAAAAAACAAAAGCTTTTGTTACAGCACAATAGACTCTGAGAATCAGATTTCCTTTCAAGCACATACCTTACGAAAGGATCTATCAGCCAGGCAAAACGAAAAAAATCTCTATACTTAACAAAAATGAGAAGTTTTCGTTGCATTCAGCGAGCTCAAATTTCAGCAGTGGGAGGTGGTGCTTTGTTTTTCACATCCATAATCTTTTTCAGGCTCTTTGTCATAAAGTATGGCTTCTCTTCTGATCCATCATGTCGTTCTAAATCCTCAACTAAAACATAATTGATCATTATTACCTGACTGACATTTCAAAAACGAGGCAATACAAGAATCCCTCCAATCCCATTGGTTAATCGCACATTTTCCGCGGTTTTCCCGTAGCCTTTGTATAATACGATACAAGGACGCGTTTTTGTCACCACAGCAACTGATTTAGGCCTGTGAGATTTACAATAAACACAAGCGACATAATGGTAACAAAATACGTTTGACTAAGCGACATGAGTCAAAATTAGAAGTTATCGAGTAATAAAACTCATACTAACCGGTTTTGTAGTTGTACAGGAAAGTATAAAGCCCTCGGTATTATTGCACAGACCTCGCAAGCTCGGTTTTAGAGCCAGGCTGAAATAGGTTCCTATTTTAAAGGTACAAAGACTAATTTCAAGGTATAATGGTTCTTATTTGAAGGCTCTGATTTGTATTCTAATTTAGAACCCTGAACGATTCTATAGGAACTCGATTAAAGAACACAATGCATCTTGGTAAACAGGTACTTGCCACGATCTTTAGCGAAATCGTCTATGAAATATAATGGAGAAATCGAAATTGATTAGAGGTCTAAAACTTACGGAAACTGAGGAAAATTGTATCGATTCCCATGTCGTAAACATTGAAGAACAGAACAGTGACGATGTATGCACCAATCACGCATATCTACGAAAGAAAATGTTGTTATGTTAGGCCCCGTTTACACTATGCCGGTACGAAATAAATACAGCATAAAACTGTGACGTATTGGGTTTTCTGTTCATACGGAATCGCCGTTTACACTCTATCCGCACAAATTGAATACGATAGGCTTTTGACCATGCGCAGAGCGAGGATTAGTCAAAGTGCATGTTCTCATTTGTAAGATTATCGTGAAATGATGCCGTATTCGCCGTTTACACTATGTCGGTTGAGCGACGAAGCCAGTTAGCATGCCGTATTCATTTCGTGCTGTATTCAAGTAAAAACTATGCTGGCAGTGTGTAAACGGGAGGCCAATACGGCACAGTTTCATGCCGTATTCACTTCGTACCAGCATAGGGTAAACGGGGTCTTATACACTCTTTACATCTCCTTATAACATTCATTTTCACATTTTGCACAAGAGGTGGAAAAAGTGCATGAAGCCGCCAAGTAGCTTCACAGGAAGCTTGTTTATCTGGAAGGAAGAAAAGGGGAGGGAAAGGGAAAGGAAATAAAAGGAAGGAAAAGAAAGGAAACCGCGAAAGGAGGAAAGAAGATATAAAATGAACAAGGAAGGAAAGAAAACGAAGAAGTGGAAAAACGAAGGGATAGGATGAAAGAGAAAACAAAGATTGAAAATATCAGGAGGAAAGGAAGGAACAAAGGAAGGAAAGAATAAAAGGAAAAGGAAGCTATGTTTGGATTATGCCTTTTCATTGACAGTTATTGTGATTCGAGGAAGCAGTTAAGAGTAATTCCAATTCTAAATGGATTATTACATACACTGTACACAATATTGCAATTTATGTCAACAGATTAGTTGTAGTAGTTGATTGCATATGCAACGATTAAATCGTGATAACTTGTAAGATGTTAAATCAAAGTAACACGAAAAGCAATAAACTTGTTAGCTCCTGAAAGATTATAACAGAAGACTATTCCCAGTGACTCAAAACATATCCAAGAAAACTGAAATGGGCATTGTGCGATAGTTCAACCGAAATCTGGCAAACAAAGGACAATAAGTATTTTAGTTTGACGTTGCTTCGCTGGAAGGCAAATATGTTTTCCACCACTGTAATGCACCTAGATCAATTTGCAGGAGAAATGGGAATGGGACTTTAAATAATTGTTCAAACTAAATATCAGGGGATACAAAGTTAACCCGAATAAAGGCTGTCACTATTTCACATCTTTGTCTGTATTCTGAACAACATTCTAAGCTTTATATCCCAAAGAAATTTTTTACCACATGAGTTAACATTTACGATGAATTCTACCAATACGATCTTGTGGCGCAGTGGTGTAATCCTCTGAGTTTGCAGTCAGTCAGGCAGACCGGGTTCAATCCCAGGTGGAACCTCATCAATTGAGCGTTATGACAAGGGGCCACGGACTTAATTAGGTATTCTCTACTTCTGCGATCCCAGGGCTTGGCGCTAAAAACTGCAAGTTCAGCTTCAACTTGTATTTCACATTTCTAATTAACGCTATGAAGCTGCGTTTGTATAAGGGTTTCATCTTTCATCAAACTCTGCCTCAGTCACTTTACTGTGCCGTGGCAAATGAGATTAGGTTTAACACAAATTTTTAAACTTGTTCGGGAATAAACTTTGTTCTGGTTTCCTGATATACTATTGTGGAAAAAGAATATTTCTCAATGCAAATTTGGAGATGAAGCACTAAATTCTGAGCTGCCTGCACAAACATTAGGCCAAGGAGAAATTTTGGGGGTGCTTATTGGGAGCATGTCATGGAGGAAAAATTACAATTTTTATGGAAGAAGATTTTCCCTGATACTTTGACATACCAGGAACGATATCAACAAATTTGAGCAAAAGATTATGCGTCGTCAAACTCGTTTAGATTTCCTTATATTGACGATACCATGAGGAGCAAAAGACTATGACTACCCCATGGCATTACATAAAACAATATTAAACGACATACGATTTTAAACAAATGATTCGTGGTACAAAATTTAAAAATAGCCTTAAATAACGGACTCATCATATTAAACCCATAAACGCAACAAAAACACCGAAATCAGTAGAAAGAAGACTAGTAACTCCTGTAAAAGAAACAAAAACCAAAATAAGCCTGTAACAAGAGAAAAACATTCGATTTTACATAAATGCTACACACGATCAAGAAAGAAAAACGATAAAAATCCTGTACTGGAATCTGCCTAACATTAGATGTTAGGTTGGGGTTGTAATAACTCATTTAAATGGGCTCCGTCTCCAAATTGTAAACAAATAAGTAAACATCATGGTTCTAGGCACGTGTGCATTGTTTTCTGCGGTTTGTTTGGTGGCTTCACCCAAGCCACCATAAGAAACAGTCAAAATCCATTAATATCGGAGCAAACGCAAGATCCGTTGGTTTTTTCCTGCGTGAAGTACAAAGATTTATCTTCAAAACAATGCTTTCATTTTGAAAAAGAAGAATATTGCCTTTCAAATACTGCAAATTCACTATTTCGACAAATTTTTAGAGACGGAGCCCCTTTAAGCGAACACGACGAATTTTGGTACGTTGTTTATATTTAAGTAAAGGTGAAACAAATTACCAGTATTGGAACAACGGAATAGTTGAGCTTGTCGGGAAGACTTGCATTATACTTGTCAAACCAGTAAAAACTACCAACACCTGTGAAGGAGAAAGGTCAAACATTTGTCAGTAGGCAAATGCATAAAACGTTAGAAACTATCAGGCAGATAAACAAACCATAGACATTTGATTTACTGTAGAATCATTGATTATCTACCAATTTCAACGAAATACAGGTCTCAATATTAAGTGAAAAGGCATAATTTGATGGAGAAATCTATTTCACTAAAGTTCGTCTATTGTTCTGCAGCCGCATGCGATTTTGAATTTGTCTGACTCACCTTTCAAACTTTTTCTCGAACAAATTTTTCTGGAACAACTTTCAATTTGAAAGTTGTTCCAGAAAAATTTATTCCAGAAAAAGTTCCAGAAAAATTTGTCCCAGAAAAAGTTTGAAAGGTGAGTCAGACAAATGTATCCATTTTTAGGACCAGAGTACATGACAGTTTTTAATCCCGGGGTTGAGTTTCAACCCACCTAGTCGAGTCAAAATTCCATCTCACCTCCAATTATTCCGTTATTGATTCAATTCCAGAGAGATATTTTCTCTCGCATTTAATAGAGATTCCACCCGCTCAGAAATTGGCCCTATGAATTTATATGTATCTTAATTCGTAGACAAAAACGCCACTTTGCCAGGAAACAAAAACAAAAACCGTCTCAGTGGAAACTGGATTACACACAAATATAACATAACTAGCATCTTACCAATTAAGCCAGTAACAAGAAGTTTCCCAAGGAAAAGCAGAAATCCTGTCACTCCATTGATTGTTAACATTCTGTTAAAATAAAGTAATAGCTGAATAGCTGAATAGAAGCTTGAGCATATCACTGGAAGTAAAATCAGCACACAGGAGTAAATTACAAAGCAAAGTATAGAACATTTTAAAATTTACAGATATTACATCCCATACTGGTTAAGTTTAGATAATGATTATTTCAAAATTTTGCATAAACGATTGTAAAATGTTGATTTTTGGGTAGATGATTAAAAAACCAAATCAAATCAAATCAAATTAAATTAAATCAAATCCATCAAATCAATCAAATCCATCAAATCAATCAAATCAATCAAATCAAATGATCACGGCACAAATGATCCCATGACTTTTCTCAGGTCTCCGGAAAAAGAGTAATGCGAGAAGGAGGGGGAATTTGAAAATCCAAAATTTTCTCTTAGAATCTCAAACTAAGTCTTTAGGAATTGTATTGATGTTTGGTTAATTTACGGTTGGCTGCTGTCTCCAGACTACAATAATACTGTTTAGAACTTGGTAAGTAGGCAGTCGCAAAGTCAACAAAATTCGCTAAACAACCTTTGCAACTGAGATTGAGGATTACTGACCAATCTTTCAAAAGAAGGTCCCACGTATTTCTATCTTGACCTGCCAAAAAGTGGATTCTTGTTTGGCGCACCCTGCTGTCACGGAAAGTTTTTTCAACGACTTTTCGATCCCAGAAATTAAGATACTTTTTCCACTACTGTCAAATCAAATCAAATCAAATCAAATCAAATCAAATCAAATCAAATCAAATCAAATCAAATCAAATCAAATCAAATCAAATCAAATTGAAGCAGGAATGGCAAGAGCACAATGAAAGAAGAATTAAGAAGGGAAACGAAAGATATCAACGTAAATCAATGTATAATTTACCGAGCTGGATTTCGAAGGAATAACATAAATACTTCTTTCGCTGATGTGCAAAATCCTTTCCCATAAATAGCGATCTGCAAAGAGATTAACGGATAAGATAAAATATACTGGCTGAGTCTACAAAAACGTAAAGCGTTTAACAAGCCATGTTTTGGTGGCAAAAAACAAGTCGAATCAGGTATTGGAAGTTTCATTTTGCAAAGAAAGATAGCCTGCGTGCAGACTCTACTGATTTTTTTTGCAGAGAGGTTTCCCCTCCAGTAGAGTCTGCGCATCAGCGACCACATCCTTGTTCTAGGTCACGTGCGGTTCGCAGGATTGAGGAACTAACTCATTGAATTAGATTCAATAGAGCCGCCTATAAATAGGTGAATCAACTCTAGACATTTAAATTGTTAAAATGGGTCATTTCTTTCAATACTTCGATGCGAGTATTCACACAGTCAAATGACCTGGACACAAATGGTAGCTCTTCGATTCTTTTATCCCAAATTTTTTTTTATTCAAATATTAAATTTTACAAGATACTTTACATTCTAATATACCTAATTCTAATTACTATACGACACTACAGGTACGATACCATGGGGAGCGAAAGACTATGACTACCCCATGGCCAATATCTAAAAACACGAAACGTTAAACCGTATACAGTCACACTACGAACATTTATAAATTAAAGGATACTATACTAGATTCAGTTTCACTCCAGATGTCAGGTCAGCGTTGCGATGAATTTGTTGATGCAACGAGTGCAACTCGTTTGATGTAGATTTAGGTAAGTAAAATGCCTGACCATCTGATGTGAAACAGAATTTACAAGGAAAAGAAACACTAACGATACGGGACTTGGTGATTGCTTAGTGCATGGCTGAATTCTCAATAGATCTTAATCAAACCGACCAAATTTTGCCCAAATTTTGCGAAGTCGATATACAAATTTACGAGTCAAATACACAAATTCGGCTCAGTTTTCATCCTAAACCATATGAAAATTAGCAGGCAAACCTTCTTAGCTAGATGAATGGAAAATCTTTGTTAGCCTCTAGCATTTGATATAAGTGGGGGGGGGGGGCTTAATAACGAGGGAGGCTTTTTCAAATTTTGGCTTAGAAAGGAGAGGATTTTTCGAAAGGGGGCGGGGGCTTAATAGAGAGGGGACCAAATCGAAAGGGGAACTATATAGAGCTTTTACGGTAAGTATTCTCTGATAATCTTAGCGTCAGAATATAAGTTCAAATTTCAACTTACCATAATGTAAGCGTTCTTGTTTAAGAATCTAAGGCATTTTTCCAGACACCAAAAGCAGCATTTCAGGCACCTTAACGTGATGATAAAGTAGCCATCAAGAAAAGACAAGCATAGAATTTGAATCTTTGAAGAGATCTCATATAGCCAATGCAGAAACTGCGCACGCGTATGCAGAAATTCACAACTTTGAGCCCGCCCTAGCTTTACAATCTTTTTGTATGCGTGTCGTACAATTTTGCTATAATATAACTATTTAAAATGATAACGGGCTAAGCTCGAAACGTCGTGTTTTATCATCTCTGTTCAAGGTACAATTATTTCATTTTAAATAGTTATACCCCTAGCTTTACATCGCTATAATTCCATTGTCTTTGGAACTACTGCGTTTTTATGGAGAAACTTCATGACAAATTTAGAAAAAGTTAACGTCATCGCGAATACTAAATAATCACGAATACTAACTAAATAGGATGGGTCACGTAAACAAACCTGCTATCTCTATTATCTATATTGTTTCGCGCACTAGTCAATGACGTTTCACTAGTTAATTATGTTCTGCACAAATATTGGTGGATGAGCAGAGTCCACAATAAAAGTACTCTTCGAAATCCATCAATATCTCTGTAATCTTACGACATATAAATGTTTCGCTTGTTTCTCTACAAAATCCTAAAGTCCATCTTCAAAACAACTCTTTCATTTTAAGTAAAATGGCGGAAAATCTGAGTGATATAGCCTGTCGAGAAAGCTGTAAAATCGCCGTTTTGAAAGATGTTTGTTTACTTTACATGACCCAGCGTAATTAATAAGGTAGAACGATACAACCTTGAATAGAACCATAGTTTTTCAAGGTTTAAAACATGGCGCGCGGTAAGCAGACAGAAATATCTCACTTTTTTGCCTTATGATTTTACAGTTACCGACCTTACGCTTCTTATCATACGTACAGTTAAGCCCGAAATTATTCATACCTATGCCAAATTTAGAGTATTTTCAATCGTTATATTTGCTAGCCAATTCACAAGATATTTCATTCCTTGAAATGTCTCTTGGAGCACTTGTTTCAGCCTTTTATCACATTCTTACGAAACTTTAGCCACAGTAAAATTGGTCCTCAAATAGAACGATGCAAAATATTCAGAATTTGGCATAGGTATGAATAGTTTCGGGCTTAACTGTAGTTCTTAGCTGGAACGAAGAGAAAGTTTTCTCAACAGGAAAATCATGTGACCCTAAATGGGTGTAAACAGCATTAGCTAAATTTGTCTCCTGATGAATAAAAGCTATACATACTTCATAACGAACTTCGCAACAGGATTATCTGTGGCATCTATATGGGAAAGAAAATCATTCACTAAATCATTGTAAACAAATAAAACTTCTTGCACTATAGCAATACTGAAAGACATTTAATGAATGGTCATTTTCTTTTTAGTTTCAAAAATAGCGGAAAGATCAACTGATTCATGAGGTCATTTATGAAGCAAGTGCGAAAGAAAAATAAAGTTATAACTTTTGAATGATTGGGTAACGTGGGGCAAAACGGGACAGACTAGGTCATTCACAAATTCCTGGATAGTACTGTCGTTGTGTTTTAATGGATGAAAATAAGCTTCTATCATGAACAAGGCACAATTCTATTTGAAGGTGAAGGTGAAGTTACGTTTTTTAGCACCAAGCGCTGGGATCACAGAAGTAGAGAAGACCTAATCGAGTCCGCGACCCCCTGTCATGACGCTCAAGTGGTGGGGCTCTACCGGGTATCGAACCCTGTCCACCTGACTGTTCTGGCTGCAAAGTCAGAGGATTACACCACTGCGCCACAACACCTTCTATTCATTAAAAAGCTGCAAACAAAGGCAACGCTGACTCAATTTTAGAAACAAAAATCAAGTGGCCCATTTCACCCACTCTGCCCATTTTGCCGCACTCCACTAACCTAACGATTCTAGGATTCTAACGATTCTATCTTACTTTAGTTAACAACACTACTCAGGTCAGCTTCAAAAAAAGTGGATTACTGCTTGAACCATAAATATTCTTGTATAATTAAAGAAAACCTCAACTTCGTTCCCAAGGGGATCTGTTGTTGTCAATAGGAGGCTAGACCTTCAATGTAGGCGTTGCAATTTACGGAAAACCTTCATTGTCATTGGGTACGAGGTTAAGAAAACCTTCGAAAAACACAGGCAAGTAGTTACCTTTGAGTTTTCGATCGACGTACTCCAATGTTATTCTGATTAGCTGCACAATGGCAATAATTGCAGCACCAAGTGCCAATGATCCGCAGTGATTTCTGAAAACAGATGTTATGGATTCAGTAAACTACCATTGACGGATACAAGCATTGTCCTAAAACCTTATGACGGTATTATCAACCATATCACCTTACTAAATTTGGAATGACAATTCTCAGAGACCCAATAAAAAGTGATCAAACTTTGGTTATATTACCATCATGAGAATTTCTTCATATGCGTTTGTATAAAAGACCAAATTAATCTTTGATATATTGCAAAATACTGAAATGGGTTTGAATTCGTGGGAACTTGTACTTTTACAATCTACCTGGTTTTGAAGCATACTCTGAGACAACAAAGAATTTCATAAAAATAAAATCTTATCTCCTAATACCACTTAAATCAGTTGCCTGTCTTTGTCAAAGCTCTTGTATTACAGTAAGGCCCGCCGCATTTAAGAAACCAGCTAAAAGAAAATTTTAGGCCATCGAAAAAAATAATTAGGCCCCCTACTGACAACAAACTCTTGAGGCTCATACCAAAAATAAAGTTTCTTGTATTTCAATTGACAATATTAGGTCTTGGTCTAAATTTCACTACTGGGATTCCATTTCATGCAGGGTTCATAAGAAATGCTACCAAGATATCTTAGGTTTAACGGATTTTTAACTAAATTTTAACTGATTGTCTTGACAATATGTCTATAAATAGCCTCATTCTGTTGTAACATATTTTCCAGCACTTTCCAGAAATGAAATTAAAAACTTAAGAAACTTTCAGCCTGAGAAAGTGGTTTCTTAACTGCGGGGCCTTACGGTATAAGAGACTCAAAACTTTATATGAAAATGTAAAAGAAGATTTCTGGCTAAAAATACAATATTTTGTTCTTTTCCTCAAAAAGTATCGTTTCATGTGGTAATGTCGTTGTCTCTCCCAAAAGAACAAAATAACAATAATACATTAAATGTGGTCATTTAAGGATGGGTAGCAGGATAAAATTTTCGGTGATAATTCAAAAAGTTTTCACTTGTTATTGGGTCAGCCGGTAATTTCACAGGATACCAATGCAAAAACAAAACTTACAAAAAGATTTAAGGCCACTCAACGAAGCAAAACAATGACAAGACTTTTGATGTAGCCTTTCAAAAATTTTCACCAATCATTTTTTCTCCACCAAAATGTCGAGATATATCTCAAATTTGCTTTCCCAGGTCTTGCACCAGTGCATAGTTTTTTTTTACAATAATTCATCTCAATTAAGCTGGCGCATGCTAGCGCCTGTCAAAATGGAATGGTGCCATGGTACACAAAGTGCTTAATAAGGTTGTTGCTAAAGAAATTGTTAAGTGCCGTTCAGTGCCCTTCATAGCCAGAACCAGATAACGTCATGTCTATTTCTGCTATGGACGGCACAGAATATTGTATTTTGTTGAGTTTTAGTTTTAACTGTGATATAAAAAAAGCGACATAATTTCTGCTGTATTTGAAATTCCTCAAGTTGCAAAATAATCTAAACGAAACATAATGGAGATTGTCAACACTTACAAAATGGCTCTGTTCATCGATGCGAATACAGGTAATGCAGGAATATCCTAAAAAAGGAACAAGAAGAATTTCTGTGTCAGCATTGTAAATATGCAGTGAACAGCAGGGTGCCTTTTTCAGACGGGTATTTCCGCACAATTCAGAAATAGACGTTAGCCCCCACTTAAAATCTACCCAATACATTCTTATTCCACCTTCTAATTTGGACTTATATCAGTTAGTCAAACGCATTTTGTTACTGTTATGTCGCTTCAGTTTATTGTAAATCCCACAGGCCTAAATCAGTTGATGTGGTGACAAAAACGCGTCTTTGTATGGTACTATACAAGGCTATTATTATTATTATTATCCATTTATTTAAAGTAGGCATACACATGAATAGCTATAGAATAAAAGCTAATCCAAGCCTGCTATGGGAAAAGGCTATGGGAAAACCACGGGAAATGTGCGATTAACCAATGGGATGGGTGGGACTCTTGTATGGCCTCGTTTTTGAAACGTCAGTCAGAAAATAATGCTTTTATAAGGATTTGATTCTTAAGTCTCGAGTGGTATGAGATGTGTTTAGTGAGGAGATTGTTTGTAATTTGATTAATAGTTTTAGTTCTCTTTGCACGCATATCGAAGTTACGGATTTTTGTAAATCAAATTTTACCTATATTTCCAATGCTCAATATGGTAAAAAAAATCAAAAATATACTCGAGACTTTCGGCTATCAGAAAAATTTGATTGACTCCAATACCTCAAGTATTCTTCAGACAACGAATTTTCAAACATATCAAGTTCTTCTTGGATCACCCGGGATGGCACTCAAAATTCAATGATAAACTATTCCAAAAATAGTCATAAGGATTCCAAAGGCTTACCTGGGGTTTCTTCCATGCCCAGTAGTAAGAAGCAAAGGCACCAGCCAATGTACATTCTCCCAAAGCAATGAGGAAATTAGCCCCCCATAGCCATCCAAATATGTGTACAATTTGCAACCGTAGAAGGTTATTATTCTCTTTGTACTTGCTGAAAATGCACGAAGCAGTGGTGCCTGGGTATTTAGCTGCGAATGTTTTCACATCGCACATACTTCCATTTGTCATATTTCTGCTTGCTTCAGCATCCATGATGCGGTATTCCTTTTTTCCGTTTGAGGCAAGGAATCTGGTTCCTAGTCAAGGATGCTACAGGTGTTTTCAACTTCAAGGGAAAGGTATATGTGAAGGTCATAAGGGATGGTGAAGGTGAAGGTGAAGTTGCGTTTTTAGCGCCAAGCGCTGGGATCACAGAAGTAGCTAAGCGCTAATCGAGTCCACGACCCCTTGTCATGACGCTCAAGTGGTGGGGCTCTGCCGGGTATCGAACCATGTCCGCCTGACTGTTCTGGTTGCAAAGTAAGAGGATTACACCACTGCGCCACAACACCTTCAAATAATTATTAATGTCATTTAAAGCATAGGTTCCAAATCTTTAAAAAGGCTGGTGTAAATTTAATGACCTGTTTCTTTGAACTGAATGAATTCACAGAAACTTTAGCTATTTCTCCATAATTTTACCGTTGACTTTTCTGAGATCTTCAATATTTTCAGAATTACAGTGTTTTTCTTCTCTTTCAAGAAATCAAGAAAAATTTTCAAAAAAACTTCAAACCATCGTAGTTCTAAACTGTTTGACGCAACATGAATAATAACAGTCATCTCTGTTTCAACTCCTTATATCTATGCTATACCTCGCTTGTAGTTCATCAAGTTGCTAATACCTTCCTTCTTTCATTACCGTAAAAGCTCTATTAAGCCCCCCTCTCTTTATGTATTTGGCTCGTAAAATTGTATGTTGAACCCGCAAAAATATGGTCTAAAAGAACTAAAAAGCTATCATATGTATCCTTGCCAATAAATTTTGTGAATAAGCCCCCTCTCTAATAAGCCCCCTCCCTTTGAAGCCCTTCCTCTGGAGTGTCCGAAAATAAATAAGCCCCCCCCCCCTCCCGGGGCTTAATAGAGCTTTTACGGTACTCGTAAAGAAGGTGCTAAAATGGCAACAATAAAGGCAAACCACGGGATGGAAAGTGCAATGGATGCTGTTTGAAACAAAAACTTTTAGTGGCTTTGTTACATAAAGTAATCGAAACGGCGATTTTGCAGTTTTTTTATAGGCCACATCACAGAGATTTTCCACTATTTTTCTCAAAATGAAGGTTTCATTTTGAAGATGGAAACTTGAGTTTTGTAGAGAAACAAACGAAACACTCATATGTTGTGCGGTTGCAGAGATATTGGTCGATTTTTAGAAGTTAGTTTCTTGTGGATTCACCCCATCCCGCAAAATATACGCAGAACACAATGGGCAAGTACGAGCAACAATATAGATTATAGAGATAACAGGCTTGTTTGCGGTTATGTGACCCAGCCCCTTTAAGTTGAAGGACACGGTGAAGGTAAAGGTGAAGTTGCAGTTTTAGCGCCAAGCACTGGCTGGGATCGCAGAAATAATCAGTCCGCAACTCCTTGTCATGACGCTCAATCGATGGGGCTCCGTCTGGGAAGGAACCTTGTCCGCCTGACCGTTCTGGCTGCAAAGTCAGAGGATTACACCATTGCGACAGAATAAATTGAGTATATCTATTACTTGAAAAAGGAAAAAGATACAATAGGACAGCAATGAACCAGGCAAACCAAGCCAACTGGAATACCCAAAGGATAATTGGGAAGAACAGAGTGGAAAGCATGGAGCAAACAGCCCTGAAATAAAAGGAAAACGATGGATATGATGTAACAAATAAGAGTTCAATTGCGTAGAAATGAGGCTCCCTTCTCACCTACTTAGAGAGCTCTTCCTTTAAGTTATTCTAATATATATACATACTGGGTGTCCCAAAATGTCGTATTATCGTTTGATTGCTTATATGTACATAACCAATGAACCGATTTTCAAAAATTTCATTTTATCCGATGGCCAACAGGGTAAATTGTATATGAGGATGTTGGTTGTGGTTTTACGCTGATGTTTTCATGTCGAAAAGAAGATCGATAAACCTGCTCAAATTCAAGCATTAGATGGCATGAAAAAGAAACGGCCTAGCCTTCCAGTCAACGTTTTAGATGTGATACAAAAGGCTGAACTTATACCGGGTGTCCCAAAAAAAGGTATACAGATTTGGTTGATTCCAGCGATGTGAATTTAACATAGGGCTCAAATCTTTAAAAAAGTCGATGTAAAATTCTATTACCGTTATCTTTGAATTAAATGGCTTGGAAGGAACTCAGGGTTTTTTGCTATAAATCTGCCGTGGAAATTCATTGATATCTTCAATAGTTTCAAAATGGCAGCATTTATTAAATTTGAGGCTATGCCGTCATCAAATTTCTAAATCCTAAACCAGAAAAGCTACAGATTTCTGCTTGCCACCATATTGTAGACCTTCATAAGCTATGGTTTTCTTGAAGGTTATATCATTTTTCCTCTATTGGTTCAGGATGTACGATGATTTAAATTTTTTTTATTTTCCATGAATTTTTTCAAAAAAATTCAAATTGCCGCCATTTTGAAAACAATCAAGATATCAAAAAATGTCCACGACATATTTACAGCAAAGTACCATAAGTTCATTTCAAGCCATTCAATTCAAAGCAAAATGTCATATATGGTTATAACCCACCTTTATTAAAAATTTGAAAGATTTGAGCCCTATGCTTGGAATTAAGCTTTAATCAATGGCTAGTCACTCTCAAAATGTTCCTCGATAGTTAACTTGAGCATATATACCCCGTTTGTTGGTATTGGTGCTTTGAGAGCAGAAATATCAATCTTGAAAGCTCAAATTAGCGTCTACTTGCAAACCAGAGCTTTAGCCTTTTGGTCTAAGCAAATTCCTGAAGCACATCGAAATTAAGAACTGAAATTAAAGAAAAATTAAGAAACTTCCCAATGGGTGACCGGGGGTGACTTCTGGAAAACAGAACAATACAAGATCTAATATTTACAAATAAAGTTGTACTGAAATACCTGCTCGCCTCTGCGATCAAGGCACATGCAATTCTGACTCTGCTAAACAGGAATGCCATTATCAAGAACAGAATGACAAATAAAATGATCAAAGCAATCCCTGAAAAATGTCGAGGAAAAATGCACGATTCAGTAAGAGTTCAAACAAACCGATGAAGTTTCGCAATAACGACATTTCAAACAAAAGCATGCCATTGCAGGCAATTTTTCTGAGACACTATTTCTTAATGTACGAAGAAACAAGGATTGAATCTAACCGAAGGCCTATTTTAGGAATCTTGTGAAAAACAATTCTACTAAAAGCGATTTCGGTCAAGTAAATATTCACAGCTAAGTTTGCCTTGTTTCTATGCAATGAAGCATAAAAAAAGAAT
This sequence comes from Aurelia coerulea, assembly GCA_039566865.1. Lineage (NCBI taxonomy): Eukaryota > Metazoa > Cnidaria > Scyphozoa > Semaeostomeae > Ulmaridae > Aurelia > Aurelia coerulea. The sequence continues at coordinate 16,048,013 of CM076954.1, forward strand.
TTACAAAATAAGCTGCATCAATAAATATTGGCAAGCATCCCGCGCTTTTTTTAATCGCCTGGCAGGTAAAATCGACTCAATGAAACTCTCTTGATTGAAATGCCTGAAAAGGGGACTAAATACTTGATCAAATAGTGAGGAATTTCCTCGCACAGAACAATATGCAAGAAGGTTTCAGCTCTTTTAAGAGTTATAGGAAATAGATTTACAACCAAATGCTGAAGTTTTTCAATCCGACAGCAATAAATGCGCAGATGATGTCTCTCGTCCAAGAACATTTTACTGTGTTGTTTTGTGCGAGGAGCTTCTTAATGATTTGATCAAATGCTTTGAGCCCCTTTCAGGCATTTTGCAACGCTCGTAAAGTCGAATTTATCTTTATTTCCAGCGCTCATGAAAATGCAAGAAAAATTACAAAAATACTTTAATACTCTCTCGACTACTATCAAGCAGAATTCGATTTCATTCCACTCCGTTACGTACTTTTGGCGCTATACATTTTCAACAGTGGGAACTGTGTTCTGGCTCGCCCAGCAGAATAGAGAAAAATCCGTCAATTAGACAAACTTTTTATTTATCATCATTAAGACCGTTAAAACGCAAAAAAGATTACATCCTACTGTGCCATCCAAAGCAGGAAAAGACACAAGGTTATCTTGTCCCTACTTTGGATGACACTTACAATGATTACTTTAACAAACAAAAAAGGTACAAACTAAGGTAGCTTAGTACCAAATAATCAATAGAGATGTTTCCAAAATATGAGATCCAATCTGGATCTAAATATACTTCTCGAGGTTTCATTGATTATTTGGTACCAAGCTACCGTGATAAAACTAACAATAAAAGGGGAGGAGAAGAATGAAAAAGCTTTGCTGCTTCTACAATCTTTCAAAAAATGCGGCTTTTAGAGTCCTCAAGTATAAGAAGCAAGCCATGAAAATAATTTCTAGACTTATGACTTTTCGTCCCTTATTTCCCTGCGTTCTTTAATTTGCTGATATCACTTGGTAATAGGGACTCATACCATTAATCTTATAAAGTGGGCCCCCTTCAGGCCCATATGGAGTGGTTCCGTATTTACCAATCAAATTGCTAGAATTTAGTTTTCAACAAATAAGGAGACGCTATTTAGACAGTTGTTGTTGTTGCATACAAAAAGCGGTTGATACGGACTAGACTTCTCGTAGCTGCGATGGATCTATTTTGTTTCTAAAGAGGAAGATTACTGCTTCAAAGGTATGTATTTTGCGATGAGTAGGTCAGGAAAACATTATTCTTGTTGAAGCTCTTTAAACCAGAAACTGAAGCGATTTTGTTGAGTGTACGAGAACTCCCGCTAATTTAGGCCATTAGAAACAGGGGGCCAACTTTATAAGAGTAATAGTATGAGTCCCTATTGAGTAAGTGATATCAGCAAATCAAAGAACGCAGGGAAACAGGGGACGAAAAGTCATAGGTCTAAATAATTTCCACCACCTGTAAAGAGCAATAAAGATACTCACCAGAAACCATCCATGTATTCTTGGATTGAGTGTAATTTTTGAGATTGAAGCTGACCTTCCAAACAATATCTTTGCTGGTTTTTGAGTTAACCAGAAACTTGTATTTCTTAAAGCAGTAGTACATTCCTGCAGAGTAAATGAAAAAATGTAAAGAGCCATTTTCACCCAGGATCCAATCCGGGCACGCTGAAACCACCTAATCCAGTCATAAAGAAACTCCTCTCCCATTAATGAGTTAAGCAGTAAAGCCCAAACGGGCTTCGCACTGATGAGGACAGTTCCACCGTACGCAAGAGACGGCAAGTTTGTGACATGGCCAAAACTCCTCACACAGAACAACACAGGAAACACAGCATTTGACTGGTTGGGAGATACCGTCTGCACATTTATTGCCATGGGATTGAAATGTTCAGTATTTTCACCAAGTTTCGTGCTTTTATCACAATTTGCACGCTTTTTCAACTTATCAACCTCACTATTTGAAAATCTACTTCTTTTAACTCCTGAGAGATGTGAAAATGCCCTTGTGCATTATGTGTGAGGAGATTCCGTACAAGTTGCTGATCAAGTGCTTTCCGCCCATTTTCAGGCATTTTGCAGCCGAGAAATGTTCCTAAAATTGAATGGACCTATATTCTCAGTACTCGTGACAACGCGAGAAAAATCACAAAGATACTGTGGGCACATCGGCTTTTATCTAAAACCTAAATAATTGAAATCTGACAACGGTCTTCAATCATGGACAAAATTGTTGAGAAAAATATCCGCTTTCACAGAGTGCAACGACTTGTGATAGCACTTCGATATCATACCCCGCTATCGCCCCCCCCCCATTCAATGTTAGGTATATTTTTGGAGCAAGGCAGCAAACTGCAGCTATAGTTACCAACACTGAACGGGGGGGGGGGGGGAGGGGGATGCAGATTTTCTCAACATATTATGTCCAAAATTGGCGGTGCTATGATTCTCGAAAGCCAAACTTTCTTCTGGCTCAACTGGTAAATCTAAAACAAAACTCATGAAGAAACGGAGCATCTGTAGAAAGATTGTACAGAGCTGATTCTGATAAGAAACAGATGCAACGCTTTTAAAAATAAGAAATTGGCTTTTCGTGACTTTCCGTGACTTGAAGTGCCATTTGAAGTGCCAGTCAGTGGAATTTCCCGAGCAGGCCAAAATCGTACTGTTTACGAGAGACGGTGTGGTTCCGAAGTTGAATAGACAGCTGCAGCTAAGCTATCTTTTATTGTGTAAAAACTCCGCCCGCTTAGAAAATTCCACTGATTGCAAACCAGCCTTAAAGGAAGGTCTCTAAATTTTGTTCGAAACGATGATTTTGCAATTTTTGCAAGGGGGAATATCACACGGGCTTTTCATCTTTTTCAAAATGAAAGCGCTGGTTTGAAAACAAATCCTTGCACTTCATAGAGGAACAAACCAAACGTTCATATCTTTTACGATTGCCGCGATATAAATGGATTTTACACAGTCAATTTTGATGGCTTGGGTGAAGCTACCAAGCAAACTGCAGAAAACGATGGATGAACAATAGACGTAAAATGATGATGTTTACTGATTTGTTTACAGCTTGGCGACGAAGCCCCTTAAACACTCATTAACATCCAATTTGCACAGAGAGTACTTGAAGATATTCCGATACGTTGGGGGCAGTTCTAAAGACAAGATTGAGATCATTACATGTTAAGCTGTAGCAAAAAAGCAACATGTACTTGCCATAAAGTAAGATGCCAAGCAAACCAGCTGCAGTTGCAATAACCAGTGGAAAGGTAACCCATCTAAAAGAGAAAAGGTCTGGGACTAAAACGAAAGTTACAACGTAAAAAGAAGACTTCTTATTGCGGCGAAATTTGAAGTTTAGAAAGGGGACTCAAAACACTTTTCTACATTCAAAAATTGAGACATTCTTTGACCGATCTTCCCTCACAATGTCTTCACAGTTTGTCTTTATTCTTGCTCTATTAGAAGTGGAGTGTGCAGGGGTTTATGGTGTTATCATTCATGTAAACAAGAACAGATTTTGTAACACAATAGCACGAGCAGCTTTTGAATGACACCTCAATTCAAAGCGATTAGCGATCGCAGATAGAGGAAATTCTCCCAACCAGTAATTCAAAACAAGCAAAGCCGCAAAAGTTTCTCTGAAACCCAGGTAGCTAGCTCGCTCGTTGTGTATTCCAGAAATTGTTTTTAAGAGCAAACATGAGCAAAGATCGAAAGGAGGAGGATATATCTACACATCGACCTCGGGTATTTTATTTCTTTGGTTCAGAAGCTGAGCAGTAAGTGATTTAATTATACCCAAAAAGAAAGAAAATTGAATCGCTTTCCAATCGGCTTTCAAATAAAACAAATTAAATGCCTGAGTTAGATGTTTTTGCTTTTAATTGTTTTTAAGAGCAAACTTGAACATAGATCAACAGAAGAATATCTACACATCTGCCTCTGGCACTTAATTTGTTTGGCTCAAAAGCCGACTGGGAAGCGATTCAATTCTCATATTGTTTTGGGTGTGATTAAAATACTAACTGCTCAGCTTCTGAACCAAAGAAATAAAATGCCCGTGGTAGATGTGTAGATATATCCTTTTTCTTTCGATTTAAGCTCGTGTTTGCTCTAAAAGAAAATTCTGGAATGCAGAACGAGCACGATAGCTACCTGGGTTTCAGAGAAACTTTTGCGGCTTTGTTTGTTTTGAATTACTGGTCGGGAGAATCTCCTTTGTCTGCGATCGCTAATCACTTTGAATTCAGGTGTCAAAAAACAACTCATGCTAAATTGTGTTACAAAATCTGTCCTTGTTATTCATGTATCATATTGTTTAGTTTTGCTCATTCTTTCCTGTCATTATCACTGGCCAGCCTAGGTTCTAAATCTTTCAATTGGTATAAAAAGGTGCGTATAAAAGTCTATGAAATATTTCTTTGAGTTTAACGACTTGAAAGAAACTTTCGCTACTGATGCAAGAATTTTCAAAATCTTGAATATGTTTCAAAATTACAAAGTGTTTCATATTTCAATTAATTCATGGGTGGGATGTCATAAAAAAATCGTAAACTAGAAGAGTAACAGATGTGTGCTTGATACCAGATTGTAGACATTCACGAGCAATGGCTTTCTTGTAAATTGTTTCATGTTTCGTCAAAACGCTTAGAAATTACGATGGTTTTAAGTTTCTTAAAAGTTTTCTTGAATTCTTGAAAAAGAAGACAAACATTCTAATTCTGTCAGAAATAGTCCAACGGTAGAAATATACCAAAATCGTTAAAGTTTCTTTAGGGCCATTCAGTTAAAAGAAGTAGGTAATATAATTTTACATCAACCTGAAACATATGCTTCACTAACTACTGAAAACAGTATGTAACGGCTCTTGTAATCTCAAGTTATTTTCAGGCCAAGGAATATCTTACCTCGATAAAACTATGTAGATCAGTGACAGAACCATAGCGATAGCAAATCCACTAAAATGAAATAGTTGATAATTGCATATCAATATTAAATCATACAAAAATTGACAGGCAATATCTGCGATGTTATAATTTGAAATAGATTTATATTTAGGAGCGTTTGATGGATACGTCCAGTCCTCCTTCAGTCTTCAAGCATTTCAAAATTAAATCAAGTATCTTCATTCAACTACAGTCGCTACCCGCAAATACATAGCCTACGCGTAGACCCATTATTCCAAAAGAAGAAAGGGTCTACGAAACAAAGAGCAAAAGCTTGCTACTGCGGTTTCAAGATTTTTGGAAACTCAATTTATGCAGCCTTTGTTTCAACGCGTTTCACAAATCATTTGAAAAGGGGATTAGAATAATTAATTGGGTGGCCGTAGCAAGGCTTTGCTCTTTGTTTCGTAGACTCTTTCTTCTTTTGGAATAATGGGTCTACGAGTAGGCTACAAATACAAAGCACTGTCTGGAAATATAGCGTGTTGCTTGAAAAAATTAACATTGTCTTTACCATTGTCTTACGTATTAAATTGCTATAGCTAAAACGGTTTGCCAACAAAAGTGTATACTACCCTAGAAGATGTTGACAGATTTCGGCAAATGAATCAAGTCAGCTAAGTTAACTTTCAAGCTTTAAAAAAGTGCTGATGCACTGAAATTTGTTCGCAATCCATGTTCGTACATTTGAAAAAAATGATGCTTTTTCTTCTCAAACCTTCATAACTCATTCACTCGTATTCTTGTACCGGTGTCCCAAAAAAGTACTCCTGTTTAATAAATCACCAAATATTGATTATCAAACCTTTGATAAAATTTTCTTTTTGAATAGCTTTAATAGTAGTAATAAATAATAATCTTTCATATTTATACAGGTTAATTTGATCAGTAAATAAGATTACTGTTATCAATCAAAGACCTGTAGCTTTGTCAAACACCCAAAAATATTCACAGATGATAAAATGTTTGCTTTTAATTCAGCAAGGTAGAAAAGTTACACGTTGAAAAACTTTATTTTGAGCTATAGTTTTTAAGTAAAATACTCAATCTGGCTTATAGAAGTTTTACACGCACAAAGAAATTGATCTGGTACTCACTAGTGCTTTTTTGCAGTATGATTCAAAACCATGAAGCCCCAAAAAGAGCTAAATTTGCTCATTCTTAAACCACTTACAAGATCAGCTACGTCTTAGAAAATAATTTGGTCCTTGATCTACTTGACAAAAAAGAAAATTGAAGATCGGCCGTGTAATGAAATTTTGGTGATTTTTCAAACGGGAGAATGGGACACCCGGTATTTCTTCATAAAATGGATAAAATATTTTAAGTTCAATTAGAGTTTCGATAGTTAGGTTACCGTAAATGCTTTATTTAGCCCCCATCTCTAATATTGGTGTTGTATAAGAATTAGGTAGGTAAAGTAGAATGTCAGATTTATTGCAAATACTTTACATGAATAAAAAAAATCTCTATTAGACCACTCCCTTCTAAGCCAAAATTTTGAATTAAATCTCTATTTACCCCCCCCCCCCCCCAACTTATAGGTTACCAAAGACTTTTCATTTATTTAGCTACACAAGTTTCCATGTTAATTTTGATATGATATGCAATAAAAACTGTGTCGAATTTCTGTCTTGACTCGTAAAATTGTATGTTGTTTCCGCAAAATATGGGATAAAAGAACTAAGGGTATCATTTATAGCTTTGTCATTCAACTTTATGAATAAGCTCCCCTCTCTAATAAGTCCCTCTCTCTTTTAACCCTAACCCTCTGGAGTCTCCGAAATTAAATACGATCCCAGGGGCTCAACAGAGCTTTTACGATATTCTCATCATTCCATACCCACATGAAGGAGAAAAGGATCAGATGTTAACACTTACATAATTATCCAAAAGTAAACTGCTTTCAGTTCATCCATAACCTTAAAAGAGGGACATACAAAATTCATTGAAACGCCACAAAAAGTACCTCACGAAAACAAGAAAATATAGAGACTTCCTATTTGATGAAACCTTTATTTAAAGGGGCTCAGTCGTCAAACAGTAAACAAATCCGTAAACTCGCACGTGTCGGGGATTATCCATTGTTCATCCATTGTTCTCTGCAGTTTGTTTGGTGGCTTCACCCAAGCCACAAAAAAGTGACCGTTAAAAATCCACTAATATCCGAGCAATCGTAGAAGATATGAATGTTTGGTTTGTTCCTTAGTGAAGTACAAGGATTAATGCCCAAACAGCAACTTTCATTTTGAAAAAAATACGAAAATCCTGTGTAATATCACCTATCAAAAACCTGCAAAAATCATCGTTTTGTTTACATTTTGACGACGGAGCCCCTTTAACAACACATTCGAGCTACAAATATTGTACTAGTTAGGAGAGAAGAGCAATTACCTGAATGCCAATATTCTGGAAGTTGAGAAGGGCTGCCAAGGCTCTGTGAAGAAAGAAATGTACAGTAGTTGCTATGAAAAAAGTCTAGAAGTGTGGTTGACGAGGAAGAGTGATCGGCAGCGAGAATTGCACAGCAAAGTTCCAGAATTATTGCTGCCGAAGGCAGCCTAACTATTCTGCTTCAATCAGCGAGCGAAATTAGCCTGTCTTTAGTACTAATCGGCAGCACTCGCTGACTGTTGTTATATCTAGTTTAGCTTCTAGAATGTCTTAACGACTATCAGAATATCTCATACTGGGTGTGCTAAAGAAAGGTATGAAAATTTATAACACATTGGCGCATAGACTCAATACATGTCGCGACATGTCGTAGTTGTGCTCTTTGACTGAACTGATGCCACTACAACTACGACTAATTTCTCTATGCTTCTAGAAACAGATTAGCCTCGTACTGATATCATATGTGTTTCAATATGGCCTAAATCACCTGCAATTTTTTCTCAAAACAACAATGCCTAAAAAGCCACAAAAAGTAGTAATCCAGAACTGCTGTACCATAAAACTAGTTTTCATTATTTAGATGAATGTTGCTTCAAGCCATAATTGCCAAATACAGTTGTTCAAATCCTTCATTCTGATTGGAACATAAAGGCGACAAAAATTTGTCGCTGATTGAGATTTTTGTCTGGTTTTACAGCTCTAGGAAAACCGTTAAGAAGGCCTTCACTGAAGTGACAACAACGTCATAAATTCAATGAGACGAAATGAGCTTAATTTGACTGAGGGTCCTTGTGGAGTAAGGCTACTTGGAGCACTGGGTATAACCTCGCAGTCTACATTTTTCAACAAGACATGATGCTGCGTAACTCGTCTTGCCAGGTAACATGGCTCCATATAAAAAGGCAATCATGCACAACCTTTTCATTCAGTCATGTTTCTTTTGATCATTTAGATAGTGTCATTTTAAAGCACATATGTCACGTTAGCAATTGGGCAATACAACAAACAAGTTTGGAGTGGAATTCCATTGTTTCGTGAATTTTTATTTCTGTTTCATGAATTTTCATTGCAATGAAAATTCAGCCTCGATCCTGTGCTTTGTAATAAACAATAGAGAGAATTGTATTGCATGAACCAATCAGCTTCGTGACATATGCCCTTTAAAGCTCGATATCAGAAGAAAATTACTTACAATTCACTAGCTGCAACTTTTTTCCCAGTAATAGTATTGTTGTTTTTGTCTTTCAGTTTCAAAGAATCGATGGCATTTGAAACAATGGATGGCAGACACCGATAGAACACTACCAGGAGAAAGGCACGCATTAGTGGGAAAGGATAACATACAGTAAAAACCCGCACATAAGAACCTAAGATTTTGAACTAAGCCTGTTTAGGTTCTTATGCAATGAGGCACATCCGGTAATCAGGGTGTAGGTTCTAACACAGGGAAATATGCGAATCTAAGTCTTAGCCAAATTTATTTACATTTTTGGCCCTATCCAATTCAACCCAAGCTTACCCAGTTTACCCCCTACAGGCCCTGCCTATCACAGTTCTGTAAGTAATGTTTCGGAGTCCATGAAGGAGGTTGATTGGCAAAAAGTTGCATTCATTTCCCAATGCATGAATGAAACGCTTTATTTGTTGAGGATACCGAGGACTGCCCCTTTCGTCTGAGCCTTTTGTTACGCTGGTAAAGTTCAAAGCAGATCAACAGCTGGGAAACCTATTACCACGCGCGAGAATCTCTTTGTTTCTTTGCTAATTCTTGTTTGGATTGTGGCCGGATTATCCGCCCACATTCTTTCCACAAAGCCAAACATGCTTTCTGCGCATGATCACAGGTTTCCTTTTTGGGGGATAACCGTTGCTTTGAACTTTGACGATTCGTATCCCCAACCATTAGTAAGAACCTAGTTAAGATATCAGCCTAAAATGGCTCTTATATATTGGGTACAAACTATATCATTTCAGGCTGTAAGTTCTTAATAGATGAAGGTTCTTATGTGCGGGTTTTTACTGTAGCATAGATGAGCATAGGTTCCCAATCTTTAAAAATGTTGGAGTAAAATACTGATACCTATTTCTTTGAATTGATGGCTTAAAAGAGGTTTTAGCAAATTGCTACAATTCTCCTGCTGGATTTTTCAGAATCTTGAATATTTTCGAATTTACAGCCAGTTCTATATCTTAACTGATAGACCTCGAAGCTATTCTACAAAAGAGCCTGGATCGAGCGTTATTTTTAGATATTTTAATACGCGAGGTTGGATCGAGTGGCGTTAGAGCTTCTATCGCTATTGTGTACATTCGAAATTGCTACAAAATGTAGGAAAATATCGTTCGGTTCTGATTATTTTTCGAATAGCTAAAAGGTCTATTTGAGGACGTGACATAATCAAATATCTAAATCGTATTTCTATTTCTGACATTTTGAATGTTATTAACTTAGGAATCAAAATCAATCGATAGTGAGCAGAATTCCTTCAACCTAGCATCTGGAGGTTTGTAGATAATTTGATGACAAACTTGTCCCCAGCATGCCCTATGGAATCTAAATTTCATTTCAAGAAACTCCAAGGAAGATAAGTAGCACTGAGACATAGATACAAAAGGTGCACAAATATGACTTATACCTGGCTTTGACTTCAGATAATATGCAACGCATTTTCCATCAGTAATCAGCTTCATCTTTTGCGACTATTTGAAATCAATGAAAAATAATGAAGATTTAGTAGAAATTAGCATCCATAAGTTTCGAATAAGGCTTTGGAGAAAATTTAGAAGATGTCAAGAATTGGTCAAAATACTTCAATTGTAGATAAAATTTAATCTCGGTAGAACTCCGCTGATAAACAACCCATCAATTAGGACTATTCGTACGGTTTCTATAATTACGACTATTGTCATTTGTTCAATCACATCGAAATCGAGGAACATCTACCGAGTGTCCCAAAAAAATGTGTACGGATTTGATTCACTCTCCAGTGATGTGAATTTAGCTTCAATCAATGTCTAATTGCTCCCGGGGGGTAACTTCAATAGGCGGATGACGGGGGTGTGCCATTTTGAATTGTAAAATCATACCCTAAAATTTGTGAATTTTTCAAAAATCATACCCCAAAATTTACGGGCCATTCAAAATAGATACCCTAAAATTGTGACCAAAATTCTAAATTCTAACCAAGTATCTGAAATTAGATCAAATTCAATACCCTAAAGCGTTTTTTTCCAAAATGACACCCCAAAATTTATATTCAGTTGTGATTTTACCAAAAATGACACCCTAAAATTTATTCTCAGCCTGAGAAAAGGTACCCCAAAAAATGGCACATCCCGTACTGGTACATATGGTAGTGACCCCCCCGGGTAATTACTCTAAAAATGTTCCTCGATAGTTAACTTGAACATAGAGACCTCGTTTGTTGATATTGGTACTTTGAAAGCAGACATGTTAAGCTTGAAAGCTCAAATTTGCCTCGCCTAGCAAACCAGAGCTTTAGCCTTTTGGCCTGAGCAATTTCTTAAAGCACAGCGTATAAATCAACGATAGCTTTGATAAAATTTGAACAATATTAGATCTTGTGTTATTCTGTTTTCCAGAAGTCACCTCCCAGTCACCCCCATTGGGAAGTTTCTTAATTTTTCATTAATTTCAGTTCATAATTTCGATGTGCTTCAGGAATTTGCTTAGGTCAAAAGGCCAAAGCTCTGGTTGGCAAGTGGATGCAAATTTGAGCTTTCAAGATTGATATTTCTGCTCTCAAAGCACCAATACCAACAAACGAGGTATCTATGTTCAAGTTAATTATCGAGAAACAATTTAAGAGTGATTATCCACTGATTGAAGCTAAATTTACATCGCTGGAGTCAACCAAATCTGTATACATTTTTTTGGGACACCCGGTATCTTGAATGTATAAATGTGAAACAGTGTGTTACTCACCTGAGTGGTCAATGCTGAGACAACAGTACCAGGTGTGCATATCATTTTGTCATAAGCCACACTTGAACCAACGGCATTGAAGTTTGGACATGTTTTCACGCACACCTATAAACAACAGATTTACATTACTCCTGTCAATTTCAAAAGCAAAATTGCTCTTGTTCGTAAATTAAAATACATCGAGGAGCAAAAAAGATTGTGAAAGAACAACCGAAAGAACAACCGAATTGATAAATTCAGAGGGAACTATGAGAAAGAGATAACTGAAAAAGCAGGTGTATGAATTTTGCTAGAATCTCATCAAACATTGTTTATCTTATGTAACTACGGAAAATCCTTCCATATAAGAACCTGCAAAAATAAGAACCTAGAGGTTATTTTTCCAAGATTATGCACCCTTGTAATTAGGAACCTACTTCAGTTTCGTGAAAAATATATTCTTATTGCTCGTTATTAACTTCATTTTTGTCCCAGTTGGGTGCCAAAGCTTAGATCTCCTCCCATGTTGTTTATAAGCTTAGCATTGGTTATCAGGTATATGATAACTTTGCCAAAACAAATAAAAGGAGAGGGGATGCTATATAGAGATTTTTTAGTAGGAACATCTTTTCACGAAAGGAGCACTGATGATGAAAAAGTACAAACCTGAGAGTTGGGCAACTCAATCCCTTCTTCACATATGTGATTGGTTTCAATAGGACTGGTAATCTTTGGTGAAGATTCTAAAGGGCCTACGTAAGGCACTCTTTAAACAAGAACCGTTATACCTTGAAATCAGTCTTAATACCTTCAAAATAAGAACCTCTTTCAGCCTGGCTGTCAAAAAGTATGTTCTTATATGCGGGGATTTACTGTAATGTACCTCCAGGGCAAGATAGGTACAACACGTCTGTATTTTTCACTGTTCAGAAAATGAATGCCGTAAAAGCTCTGTTATGTCTCGTTCAATTCCTGCCCTGACCATCCCCCCCCCCGGGACACCCCCGGGCATTTGCACAAAAAATTTTTCCAGCCCCCGGGCATTTGACCCTACATTTTTCCCCGGGCCCCGGGCATTTGAGTAGCATTTGGCAAGAACGAGAGCTTTTCCTTATACAGTAACTGGGAATATAGCATTTTTCCAGTGCCCGGCCCCCGGGCATTTGACCATCAATTTTTCCCCGGCCCCCGGGCATTTGAGCAAGGAATTTTTGTTGACCCCCGGGCTGCCCGGGGGGATGGTCAGGGTAGGAATTGAACGAGACATTAAGCCCCCAAGGGGAGGGGGGCTTATTTAAATTTCAGAGACTCTTGGAGAGGGACTTAAAAGAGCGGGGGCTTATTAGAGAGGAAGCTTCTTATTCACAAAGTCAAATGAGAAGGATATTAAACAATAGCTGCCAGTTCTGTTACCCATATATTGTGGAATAAACATACAGCTTTACGAGTCAAATACATAAATTTGATACAGTTTTTATCCCAACCCATATCAAAATAAAGATGCACACTTGTTCAGTTAAATAAATGGACAATCTCTGGCAACCTCTGGCATTTGATATAAGTGGGGGGGGGCTAAATAAAAAGGGGTCTTATTTGAACACTTGGCTTAGAAGGGACGGGCTTATTAGAGAAGGGGCTTCATAGAAGAGGGGATGCTAAATAGAGATTTTACAGCAGGAGCACTGACGATGAAAAAGCACAAACCTGAGGAGTTGGGCAACTCAATCCCTTCTTCACATATGTGATTGGATTCAATGATCCTTTGGTGATGCAAGTAGTCAGGTCAAAGAAAAGCAAGTATGGCTTGCCTGGTCTGTAATCAGAATGGAATAGAACCTATCAAGTGATTGACATATGATAAGCGAGAGCATTGTCTGTTCAGATGATTTTAAATCTTGCAATTAACCTTTGATTATTTTAATGTCTGTTAAAAAATCCATTCATTTGATAACAATACAAAGTCAGCCAACTAATAGCAAATTAACAAAAATAGATAAACAATAACGGAAATCTCTTCCAGTCTTTTGGTGGTTAAATGGTGTCATAAAATAAAATTTTTACAAGGCACCTACCGGGTGAGCCAGAAAAAAGTTCCCACTTTCGAAAATTAGTAGCACAACAAGTCCTTCATGGATTTGAATGATTCAAATTCTAGTTAAAAGCCAAAAGATCGAAGTATTTTTGTGATTTTTCTCGTCTTCTTACGAGCACTGTAAATATAGGTAAATCCAACTTTATAAAAATTTCATGGTTGGAAAATGACTGAAAAAGGGCCTAAAACACTTGATCAAATCGTTAGGACTCTCCTGACACAGAACAATGCGCACGGGCGTTTCAAGAGTTATGAGAAATAAGAAATAGCTTCTCAAACAGATACAAAATATTTTCAATCCCATATGGCAATAAATGTGCAGACGAAATCTCTCACCCATGAAAAATTGCATTTTCTCTGTTATTCTGAGCGAGGAGTCCTTTATGATTTGATCAAGAATTTTAGGCCAATTTTCAGTCATTCTGCAACCACAAAGTTTTTGTAAACTTGAATTTATCAATTTTTCCAGTGCTCGTAAGAAGGCGAGAAAAATCACAAAAATACTTCCATCTTTTGGCTGTCAAGCTAATATTGATCAATTCCAATCCATCCAGTACTCTTGACGCTATGAATTTTCTAAAGTGGGAACTTTTTTCTGGTTCACCCGGTAGAGTATGTGCTTTTACAGGCAAAAACTAAGAGGCTGATCAATCTCTGTGAATCAAAGGTATTGTTGGTGTTACTTACTCATCAAGTCCACAAATTTTGCCTGCAAAATAAACAGTGAGAAGTTATCCAGAGTAAAAACGATGACATAATGCACATTTTTATTGACACAGTTATCTACTCTTGAATCTGGAACAGACAGGGGACTGCCTTAAGCAGGATTGGAGGAAATCCTTGTTCGCAGGGGCTCTGGAATAATCAGGGTAGGGTGGGCAGAGACTTTACTATAAATACATCAAACATACATTGTGTTCTAGAAAAATTCTTCGATGTTTGATTAGATATAAAAAAGTAATGATAAAATGTACAGGCTCCTGGTTAGATAACAATGTTCCTAATATCTTAAATTAATTTTTGAGGCCAGCATCTTGCGAATCTGCTAAGGATTGACAGAGTTATGAGCTTTTGAAGTTCAGGTTTGTGCCAAAGCTGAAACCAGACGCCCCTACTGACTTGTTTTCAAAAAGACGTCCCAAAATCGAGGTAAAAGAAGACTGTCAAATGTCTTGCCCCTCGTTGACATTGGAGCAAACCAAATAGGACTTCAAAAGCAATTTAATTCTTGTAACCGTTGCCAAAATTTACGTAAGAATGCAAGTATCCAAAAACATGGAATGTAAACTTAATCAATGAGAGACGGGACCATTTCAAATTGTGCTCAACAGGATTCCTCCAAACATCCATAACCTTGATTCAATGTTAGAGAAAGTTAGCTTATGGAAAGTGCTATTTAAATTGAATAAACGAGGTTCTACTTGCACAAAGTATGCAATTTAGGGGGCGTCTGGTTTCAGCTTTCGCACAAACTTGAACTTCAAAAGCTCGTCACTCCGTGAATATTTAGCCGATTTGTTAACTTCTGTTGTCTAAAATTGATTTAGAATCTCACCACTATTGTTATTTTACCATGGAGCTCGTGCATTATTTCGCTCTTTTTAAACCCTATTCGTACTGGGGGGGGGGGGGGGGCTTTTTCGCCCCCCCCCTACCAGACTTTGCTGCGTTACGCTAAAACGACAAGAGTTTTGGTGACTTTTACTCAAATTTCATAGGCAATTAAATTCTTAACATTTCATTGTTCTACCTCTGATCATGTGACCACAGTAATACCATATTTGGAGAGTAGTCAACAACAAAAAAGCTTAAATTGTCCGTAGTTTTCGTGTCGTTTGCCTGATTGATCTCAAACATGCACCATTCGATTGCATTTGATGAGTATTTTCATTTGATTTATAATTTATTCACATTTGCTGATGTCAGCAATATCTAATATATATATATATATGACGTCATTCATATTTATGACGTCATTTCTCTAATAAAGAAGCGAAAAAAATAAACTTTTTTAGTCTAATTTGCTTCATCTTATTAATTTAATTCATTTTGAGTCTATATTTACCAGATAAAAGGGCAGGACTGGCAAAAACCTGCGATGAAAGTAAATGCATGCAACAAAAGACTAATTCAAGGCTAATTGTGCTAAAAATAGAAACTAAAAAATTTGGAAATGGATATATTTTTGAACTATGACATGTTTCCTACTATTTGAAACAAATTTGAAGAAAATCGGTTGAGTGGTTGATTAAATGAAATTGTTCTGGTTAAGAAGGTATAAATTTGCCAATTTTCCTCAGTTTTTCGGTTGCCTAGCAACGAATCACGTGACTTATTAATTTTCATTGTTATATTTGAATAGCCAATTGTCTAAAGAACAATAGAGGTACGTCTTATTGTTATATCTTTTGCAGTTTTGGAGAAAAAGAGGGGGGGGCCAAATACCTAAAAAATCGCTCAGTACAAATAGGGTTAATATTTAAATATTTCGTCAAACAATCTTTTTGAGACACCCTGTACACAGAACATCAAAGAAGTCGATAGTGATAAAAAAATATTAAAAACCAACACTACAGTTTTAGTCACATTTCAGGAAGCATCACACTGGAGATGTTTCACATTCCAAGAAGTTGAAAATCAGTAAATTTTCCAAAATACCCAAAAATCAACAGAGTTGGGCAACAAATCTAATCTATACCATAATAATACCTTGTGTGTTTGTTGGATACAGCAGCCTTTTAGGATTGCCTTCAAGGTATGCTAGGATTTAAACAAAATCATAAAATGGTGTATAAACAAAAAAACAAGAGAATAAGTTATTGCACCAGGTGCGCCAATAATCTATCAATTTTTGGTAGTCCAAGACAAATCGTACATTTTTGGACTGATTTTGAAGATTCATGACTTAATCTTCAGCAAAACGCCTGGATTAGATTCTAGAATCTTTCAAAAATTTTTTGGTTTCAAGTTCTCAGAGCTACAATCCTGGCCAAAGAAGCTGGGAAATGGCAAATTTTAGTGTTTTCATGATGTTTCCTAAAACATCAAGGTGAAAACATACGTTTAGAGCCTCCTGATCCTCCCCCTTCCACTAATTCAATGATGAGAAGAAAAAAACAATCTTGATTCAAGCAAGATTGAAACGGGGGGGGGGGGAGCAGGGGGCACGTAATCTAAGATCGAAGTAAAGCAATTTTGTGACTTGTCCTAAATATTTTCGCCATGATTGTATAATCGAGTTTTTTAAATTTTCGTGTTTGAAAACACTGAAAACGATGAAAAACGTCAATCAAATTTTCTGAATACTCTACATGAATGGACAAAGAGAAAACTTTTTTGTGGTGATTTGGGGTTTAAAAACTGATTAATTGTAATTTGCGAGCAATGGTTCTATCTTGAGAGAAATGTGAATTACTTTTATTTATACAATGAAATGTCTTTCCTTTTGTAATTCAACTGTATTTATGCTTTGGTGCAGGTTCTATTCTTGTGTCAAGGCGTTAAACAGACAAGCAGGCAAGCGTCACGAGGCCAAGCAAGAACGGAGTTTGGTTGAATTCATGATACCAGCATAGTCATACAGGGACCGCGCAGCGGTATGAAAGTGGGGGGGCTGAACAGCGAGCGAAGCGAGCTATAGTGGGGGTCCGGAGGCTTGCCCCCGGAAAATTTTTTGAGACCACGCCCTTTAGAACGTCGTAAAACGCCCCTTTCAAACAAGACTTCCCTCTTCACGTCCATATTCATATACAGTAGCGAAATTAACAACAAAGCGTTTCTTCTAATAAAAGCTATTACTACTTAAAATCTGTCAGAGCAAACTTTCCGCAGTTGCAATGCTAAGTTATTTTCAACGAAATCGTTACCAATTTCCAAGAGGGACATCGTGTCTACTCGTTGTTTATGAAGTTCAATATTGCTAGCTCGGTTGAATCTTGCTTCCTTCATGTTTGAACGAAGCCAGGTTTGAGGTGTCTAGCCATTGAGAAAGATCTCTCAGCAGATGCAGCAGTTCGGTGTTAATAATCATGTTTTACGTTATACTAAATGCACCACGGTTGCCCGGTTGACACATACTTTTTTATATGAGTTGGTTTTCTTCGTTGTCATTGATTTATTTGATTGAAAAAAATTGAAATCTTTTAGCCCAATGGCTGCGCGGTCCCTGTAGTCATACCAGGAGTGGCTTGGCATGTGGCACTTAAATGCAACTACTACTCAATTTTGCAAAAGGCCAGTCGTTGCACTAATGCTCGTGCAGAAGTTGACAAATCTCCAAATCACCATGAAAAAGTTTTTATCTTTGTCCATTGCTGCCAAATCTTTAGAGTATTTGATAGACGCTTTTCGATCATTTTTAATGTTTTCGAAAACAACGATTTTAAGAAACTCGCTTATAGCTCTAAAAATTGAAAAACAAAATATTTGCAAAACCTTAAAGATTAAGTTATAAATCTTCAAAATCGGTCAAGTGTACGATTTGTCATAGACTGCCAAAATTGGATAGTTTATTAATGGCACAACCGGTACATCCAATTCATTTGCATCCAAAGTATTCTTTTGCTGTAAATAAGGCTTGATGGGCCTTGTGTGATAGGATCAGTGCCTGAGAAAATGATTCAATTGTTTGGGGCATTACATCAAATCAAAAATGTCTGCAGCAAAATTTGCCCAAAAAATTTGCTTGGTTGCACATGACAATTTACATCAAGAAAAGTAATGAGAATCTACTTTGTTTCAAAGAAACAATATTATAAACAAGATGCTATTTGACATTTTTGGTTTCAAAGTGCATGAGTGACAATACAATATTTGTAAGAACGAGAAACTTCCCCTTTGGCCTAACAACACCTGGAAAAATTTCCTGGGAATGGTCTCTCATAGTGCCTTCAAATTTTCTCAGACATAGGAACCTGGAGGAACTGGGGGCACATGCCCCCTAGATTTTGCAATAAACAAAGAAATGTCCTTTTCATTTTCACGAAGTGTCCCTGTGCTTTTACGAAGAAATGCCCCCAAGTTCAGGATGCTTCCTACGAACCTGCATTTTTTTAGCTCTGAATAAGACTCACTTGACTTTTCAAGGAAGCAATCATGTTTATTTGTAACAAACTATGCAGGTTAGTCTTCAAAGCTGCTGCTTATTCAACTCTTTCAGGTGTTACATGAACTATAATATACTGACACATGGCGCCTGGTTTCAAAGCAATATATTGTAGTACCTGCAGGCGCATGTGATGTATGTGCAAAACATTCACAATGAAATAATTGCAGGTGTTATCACAGAGGCATCACAGAGCACTAACAACGTACGACGTAGTAGCCAGGATGCCCTATTTCAATGTCAAAGTGCTCTCTTCCTCAGTATTTATTAAATCTAGAAGTGTGACTTCGGTCCTAAAAAATGGCCCTTCTGAGAATGATGTGCCAATTAAAAGAGAGCTGCTTCCTATGTCTTCCCCAATTCTGGTCTTCCCAAGAGGTGAACAAACACACAGTAATGTTAAGTCTCGTTCACTTCTTACACCCTGACCATTGCCCTGGGGCCTGGGTGTCAACAAAGATCTTTTGCACAAATGCCTGGGGACAGGGAAATCTTTTGGAAAAGTCCTAGTGGCCAGACATTGAGAACGTGCCATATCCCCAGCAACTGTAAAATCTTAAAGCTCCTGGTGTTGTCAAATACCCCAGGGCCAGGGAAAACTTTCAGTCAAGTGCCTATTTTTAAGGCAAATAACTAGGGAAGACATTACTAACTATATGATTAATGTTTTAAAATTACAGGTCAAAATATTTTCAAATGCTAATTGGTTTATGTACTGGATAAAGGACAATGCTGGGGTTGGTATGATTGATGAAGGTAAGAGATTATACTGTTATTTCCTGTATCATACTTTTTCCACTTAAAATTCTTCTTTTGCGAAACTAGGTGTTCAAATCAGCAACTTGTGCATAATGATGTCATCATGCATGAAGATTGGTGGCCCTAATGCCATGTTCAATAGTGGCGGACACTTTGCAAAATATTGGGGGGGGGGTGTCAAGCTATTGTTTCAGTTTAAAATGACTGTTTATTTCATTGTTTTCAAACAAAAGATCTCTGTTCTGGCCAATCATTTGGGAGGATTGCACCCCCTGGCCCCCCAAGTGTCCGCCACTGATAGGAATGAGGCTCCTGTCCTTGCTTTTGTTTTGCCAATAAAACATAAAGGCAGTAGGCCACATTGGCATGGAAATTGATGTCAGATGGGGCCATTCTTTGTGTGTGATGATGTCATTACACACAAATCGCTTATTTGACACATAATTTCACAAAGAAAAGACCAAGGCACCTGGAAAAAGTATGTTCCACCATTCACAACGGTATAATCTTTTTACTTCATCATGAATCATATGAACCCAAGAATTGTCCTTTGAAAGCAATGTTTGCATGCAGGCAGTGTTTCCTCATATATCGAAAGAATCAAAAGAGTATTATGGTAGTTGAACTTACCTATTATGCCAATAACAATCATACCAATCATGTACACACCAAAAATAACACAACATGGGATATCTGTGCATCCTCTGGAAAGTAACGATTCAAAGCATGCTTTGTATACCATAAACCATAATAAAGCTCTATTTAGCTGGACCCTATCTATTTAGCCCTTCTATTAAGCCCCCTCTCTCTAAGTATATCCCTTCCATTGTAAGTCAAACTTTAAGGTAATTCTGCTTTCCACTGCAGTGAGTTGCTGCTTTGCAAAACCACTCTCCTGAGAATACAGGACATTGGTGCATTTCCCTTTGATGTTGAAAAGTAGCCAGAAATATAAAATTTGCTTGCAAGAAATCTGGCCTAGCTTTCAATCAGACTTGGTAAATTTGTACAGTAGATGAACAACCTGGCTTAAGGTAGAGTGAAAGAAAATCAAAACCTTTCCAAGTAGTTTTGGAGATACTGTAAATCCACTTTCAGAAATCAAGAAAAAGTTTGGAAAAATTGTTTGCGAAGCCATGATGGTTATTGGAAAGATTGCAATTTAGAATATCTTTAGAATGCCAAGACTATGCAGAACAATGTCCTTTTACCATTTTTCAATAGACCAAATAGTATTGGAGAAATTAATTACTGCTTTCTGAGCAGGGTAGTTTTGCAATATGGCAACTGGCTGCCCACTGGAGCCTGAAACCTTAAATAAGCCACCTTTCTTTTAAGCCCCCACTTGTATCAGATGCCAGAGGTTAGCAAAGATCCTTTACTTACTTTAGCTAAACGAGTTTGCATGCTTACGGATTGAGGAAAAAACTGTGTCAAAGCTGTGTAATTTGATTTGTAAAATTGTATGATTCTGCAGAACATCAGACAAAAGAACCAAGAAAAATATCATGTGGACCATGCTTCAAAGCTAATCATCAAGCCCCCTCTTAAGTCTTTGAAATTAAATAAGCCCCTGAGGGCTTCAAGGGCCTTTTGCAGGAAGCATGGAAAGTGTATATTGAATGTAATATGGAAATAACTGGTGCCTAAAAAGAGCTCATGTTCGCTTAGTTGCTGTGGATGAGCTGTAGGACCTTCATAGAGTATTTACTTCACTTTCATATAAGGGGTGTTGGCTTATACAATGTCCCTTCAATAAAAAAGTGCTCTCATTATGCAAGAATTGCAAAAAGGTTTAATGATTGAGAAAACATTTGATCCTACCTCTTTTGTATTGGGCCTTTGAAGTTTGGATCATACTTTCTTTTATCTCCTGCAAGATGAATCAAATGAAAGTCATCCAATTTCACATATTTGTGGGGAAAGGAATGTGCTGTGCAGTACTTTTTAATGCAACTTTCATTACATATTTGGATGTCACATGTCTAGATTTGAAAGATTAATTTTTGCTTTATACAGGGACGTAGGAAGCATCTCAAACTTGGAGGGGCACGACACTTCGAGGGTACTTTTTCCATTAAGCTAAGGGGCATTTTCTGAAAATAAAAAGGGCACTTCTTTGTTTATTTCAAAATCTTGGGGGGGGGCACGTGCCCCCAGTGCCCCCCCGGTTCCTACGTCTCTGGCTTTATATGGTTTAATGTTGATATAACTCAAATTATGGACAATAGGTAAAATCCCCAAAACAAAAAGCTCTTTTGGTACTGTAATACCGGGTGCGCCAAAATAAATTATGCACGTTTGGCAGGCCAATAAATAGTACCCTGGACCGATTTTGAAGATTTATGACTTAATCGTTAGAAGAAAGCCTGAATTAGATACTGAGATTTTTTGCAAATTTTTTGATTTTCAGTTTTTAGGGCAAGAAGCGAGTTTCTTAAACTTTTAGTTTTCGAAAAACATTGAAAACAATAAAAAACATCAATCAAGTTTTCCAAATAATCGGCATGAATGGACAAAGAGAGAACTTGTTCTTGGAAATTTGCGATTTAGAAATCGACCAATTGTAATCTGCTGCACAAGAGTTTGTACTAAACCCTCAAATCCCCCTGAAAACGTTTTCTGATTGTTAATTTATGTTATCTTTTAAAATTTGATCGATGTCTTTTGATCGTTTTCAATTTTTTCGAAAATGAACATTTTAAGAAACTCGCACTACTGTAGCTCTAAAAACTGAAAATGAAAAAATTGCAAAATATCCCAGTGTTCAATTCAGGCTTTCTGCTAACGATTAAGTCATAAATCTTCAAAATCGGTCCAGTGTACAATTTATTGTGGCCTGCCAAACGTGCATAGTTTATTTTGGCGCACCCGGTACATCAAAAACAAAGTCTGCGCATGACAAAATATTGGCAAAATATAAGATGAAACATTATTTGCGAAGATCTAAAACGACTATGTGGGAAGGAATTCTGGGCTCTGGGATGCCACAATTTTGCACCAAAGAAGCAGAGTTATGCTGCCTTTCCCAAATGCTCCAGAGGTATTTAGTGATTTTTTAATTGTCCACTTTAAGTGGAAATTGTGAGCACACAAACAATAAGAACTAAAATTGTTGCTAGAAAATGCAAAGCAATCTACAGTGAAATGAAAACTTTTCTTTTCTATAATACCCCTGGAGGGACCATTATGGAAACAAGGTTGCACTGACCTTTTAATGCTATCCCTGCCATTTTAAACTAGGGGTATTTTTATACTAGATCTTTAGTTTTTATTACCATTTTATACATGTAAATAGCCTTTCTTTCCTTTATTACATTTTCAATTTTTACTTTGTATGGCAAAATTTTACATACATACATAGTGAAATTCCTGCATAGGACCCATTTGACAACACCCTTTCAAGCCAAAAAACAGTGATTTACTCAATTTTGTGCAGTAACGAAAAATCCTTAAACTCGCTTAAACTAATGCCTGTTTAGGGTGCATGTGTTACTGTTCATTCGTTATTGTTGTCATTTAGTTCAGTTAGTTCCTTGGTAGCTGCTTAAAGGCAATCTGTCCCCTTCGATGAATGAAAATGAAATCGATAAAGATCTCTATTGCATATTCCAGAAGTTGGTGTTAATTCGCTTTATGCAAAGAAATCAGGATCATAGAGACTCAGTGATGCATGAATTTAGCTGCAGCGTAAATAAGGTAAATAAAGCAGTAACCAAGGTCAGAACAATAGGGGACAGATTGCTTTTAAGTATACAAGTTCTCTTGTACTAGGTCTAGGCTATTGATGGAAAATGAAAATCCGAAAATCTGTGTTAAGCCTTTGATATGATACTATATGATACTATAGGATGAAAGTATAGGAGAGGCTCCTTCAGGATGACAGGATGCTCCCTTCAATTTTTCCCTTTGCAAACAACCCCTTCCTCCTGAGTGCTAAAAATACTTCCTACTTTTGGCAGCGTGTGCAAACATCTGACAAAGTAATCTCATTTTTCGTAGAATTTCCAATTTCCCGCCAAAAATAAAGCAGCAGCAACTGTGGCCTTCCCTGATCAATTTTTGGCGCCCCCAATTTTGTTGCCACTAAACAAATTGGGAAATTAGAATCACAAAGAAAAGAAGAGGTGCCGGTTCTTTGCTTTGCTAAGAGATTAATCCATGTCCTCCCCTGTGTCTTCCTCTCTACTTCTAGGTCGGTTCGGTTACAGGTCAAAGCAAATGCCTGCCACGATATCTGAGACACGAAAACAAAATTATCAAAGCCTGTGCGCTTGATTGAGGTCAAATCCTTTTTCGTCCGCCCAGCCGCGAAGTAAAACCCACCGACATTTTATCCATGGCTTACCGACACTTTCCAAACTTTCCTCGCCTTTCAATGCACTTTTCTCACTCTCTGACTCTGTGACTGTCCCTTTGTCTGTCTCATCAGTCATCGTCTCAAAAATTGATTTCAGATTTCAAAGCTGGCCTTGGAAATTTGCTTGCTCAACGGATCTTTGCTGTGGGCGGATCAGAGTGGAGTGGATCTCCTTGCTTTTATGCAAACTTGAAATTGTTTTGCTGGTGTTTGGAAAACGATTATACTGTGAATAACCTGCTGCTTCGACAGTTTTTAACAACGATAGTTCGTACAATTTCAATCGCTCATTACAGGCTAATTCAACAAAAGACAATCGAGAACAAAAGGAGAACAAACAATCGGTTCGACAAAGCAAAGCTTACTGGAGGAGACAGCCGATTATGTTCTTTGAAGGACGCACGCTCTCACCTTTAAAGATATGACAATTAATACAATTTGAAAGCTCTTTGTTTTGAGAGAAATCCATCAATTGTCTTTCACAATGTCATACTGCTTGAGGTGATATCTGGTGACCGCCAGACCCAGACATACTAGGCCATTGGCCATAGGCCCAACCCAACGATGTGCACTTCACGAAATAATTCACAACAAATAAACAGTATTTACAAATTCAAAAAAGCTCAACCAAGCTTACCTTTATTTGGTTGAATTAGTTTGATGTTTTCTCCGTCTTGGTTGTCTGCCATATCTTCCAATCAGGCCAAATCGCCTCGCCTAAGCCTGATCGTCCAACTTGCCTGCACGCTCAAACCAACTACAAAAGACTGCCCTCCTCTTCCGGGTATTCTGTTGGGTGTTGGCGAAAATGCGACGCGCCCCTTTGGGACAGGATATTTCTCACGTTGCTCTTGTAAGGAACTCTTCAAAGAAACTCCAGCTCCCAGATCGTTGAAAAAAATAACAAACTTGATTCGCTGGAGAATTTTAAAGATAAGTTATCATTCTGAAGGACACAACAAGGGCAGATTTTGTAATACAATACCACGAGTTGCTTTTGTTGACACCTCGATTCAAAGCGATTAGCGACTGCAGACAAAGGAAATTCTCTCAACCAGCAATTCAAAACAAACAAAGCCGCAAAATTGTCTCTGAAACCCAGGTAGCTAGCTCGCTCGCTGTGCATTCCAGAAACTGTTTTTAAGGGCAAACATGAGCATAGATCGAAAGAAGAAGGATGCATCTACACATCTGCCGCGGGCATTTTATTTGTTTGGTCCAGAAGCTGAGCAGTAAATGTTTTGATAACACCCAAAAATATAAGAGAATTGAATCGCCTCCTAAACGGCTTTTGAACCAAACAAATAAAATGCCCGCGGCAGATGTGTAGATGCATCCTTCTTCTTTCGATCTATGCTCATGTTTGCTCTTAAAAACAGTTTCTGGAATGCACAACGAGCGAGCTAGCTACCTGGTTTTCAAAGAAACCTTTGCGGCTTTGTTTGTTTTGAATTGCTGGTTGAGAGAATTTCCTTTGTCTGCAATCGCTAATCGCTTTGAATTGACTCAGACCACTTGAAAAGGAAACAGTGGCGTACCCAAGGGGGGGTATGGGGGGGGGGGGGGTCCGGACCCCCCCACTTTTCAAAAAGATGGTCCTCCAGATTTGTACAAAAATGCAATAAAATTTTTACCTCAGGGGGGGGGTCAGGCAGATCTGTCAGGGGGTGGTCTTCGATATTCTTGAACAGCAAGGAGAGAACGGTTCTGTCTAAGGTTTGGTGGAGCAAACGTTTTGGGTTTCTAAGAAATGCTCGAACGATGTTGGGAGAGGCATTCTAAGCCAAAGTAGCATGTCAGTTTTCAAAATTTTCCTGTTTTCAAAAGATTCTTGCAAAATTCGTACTTGATATGCTGGCTATAAATTCTCAATGCAAATTCAACAAAACATCCTGCCTATTTTGTGTTCATTGCAGTCATGTTTACGATGCAAAATATAAGTAAAAAGGGCGTTTCCTTCATTTTCTGAGCGTCTGAAGGGCGTGGTCACAAAAGATTTTTTTGGGGCTACGCCCCAGACCCCCTCACTCCTGCGTACGCCTCAGGAAAGTTCCTTTCCTTTCCTTTCCAAGTGGTCTGGAACACAGGCTAGTAGAACCCAGTTTCCGTTCTGTATGTGCTTTCCCCTGAGGGGGGGTGCTAACTGTGATCATAGTCATCTTATTTTGCCCTTTGATCTTGAACAGACCTGGCAAAGTTGTAGATCAGCTACTCTAAAGGTGGAGCGATAAAAAATTGAAAAATTTTGGAGTAGTTTTGGAGAAAATCTACTTTTCTGAAATCAACAAAAGGACTTGAACTACGATTTGTGAAGCCAGCGTTGACGGAAACATTGCGATTTATACATCTTGTGCTTGCCTAGACTATACAGAACAACATCCTTTTTACAGCTTTTCGATAGGCCGAATAACATTGTGCTCTAGAGCGACACAGCGATCTGCCAGCCTCAAGAATAGATGAACGCTGTCGTCTTCACCTTGAGCGCTGTCCGCGGCGCTGTCGACCATGACGCTTTCCACTCTCTGCTCGTTTGTTTTGCTTGCCTGTTTGGACTTGATTGAACGGTCTCGGAGGTGTGGAAATCTCTTCTTCAGAAAGGAAAATCGCGTTGCCGTTTCGGAACCCGATTCTTTTGTTTCACAAAGTTTGCCCTTGCTATTGGGCCATCAGGTACGATACCCTCTCAGATTTGTGATCCAACAGCGGAGTGTACCAAAGAACTGGCACCTTTTTCGGGCCGTCAATTTCACGTGTTTGAATTGAACATGCTGAGTATGGTAGCTCAGTATCAACAAACAAACAAACAAACAAACAAACAAACAAACAAACAAACGAACAAACAAACAAACCCATAAGAATATTTTTGAAAGACAATGAATACCTGCATTCTACCGGGTGTCCCAAAATAAAGTACTCCCGTTTGAAAAATCACCAAAATTTGATTACACAACTGATCTTAAATTTTCTTTTTTTGTCAAGTAGATCAAGAACTACATTATTTTCCCAGATATCGCAAATTTTGTAATTGGTTTAAAAATTAGCAAATTTAGCTCTTTTTGGAGTTACCTGGTTTTGAATCATACTGCAAAAATTAACTGATTGCCAGATCAAATTTTCATGCATGTAAAGCTTCTAATTTGGTCATGAATGACAGAAAGAAATGCGCACTATCATTAGAGACTTAAAGGATGTTATAAAATCTGAAAATTTTTACTCTTAGGCACGATTGAGTATTTTGCTTAAAAACTATAGCTCAAAATAAGGTTTTTCAGTCTGTAAATTTTCTACCTTGTTGTATGAAAAGCAGAACTTTTATAATCTAGAAATACTTTTGGTCCTTGACAAAACAAGTGAAAAAGAAAATTTTATCAAAGGTTTGATGATTGATTTTTGGTGATTTTTTAAACGGGAGTACTTTTTTTGGGAGACCTGGTACATTTCCACGAAAAACAGTTGTACGAGGGTCCATCCGATAGTTTGGGCAAGAATTTGCTCTGTGAACTGTGATCTGATACTAAAATAACACTAAAATTTCCCAAGGGTATGATCGCATGACTTGAAATGGGCAAAACAAACCTCAGCCGAATAGGTATATGTATGTTTGGTTTGTTCCTCTGTGAAGTACATGGAGTTACAACTATAGCGAGGGTTGTTTCCGAATTTTGAGTAAGGCAAGGTCTGCCTTCCCCCTCAAACGGTGTTTAAAAACGGTGTTTATCAAACTTCGAGATCCCTCCCTCTGCCGATAGAGGGAATTTGTTTTCACGTTGCAATTGTTTTGAGTTGGCGTCAAAGGCTTTGATCTTTGGCGGCTTTTGATCGAGTTTAGCCAATGAGTGGCTCAGGTGTTATTGATATGTGATTTTCAATTTTCTTTTGTTCGTCTGGCAATAAAAGTGGCCTGTTTGTATCAGTAATTTGTTCTTCGCACAGACCGAACGGACGAGGAAGCTCTTTGTGAACCAAAGCATCAATTGTTGGTAAATCAGATCTCAACCATATTTGCACAGGTTTCACCAGTGCATAGTATTTTATATCAATTTACCTGCACTAAACTGGCGTATGCTAGCGCCAGTCAACCAGGGGCGGACTGGCAGTATAATTAGGGCCCGGGCAATTCAGCCATAAAGGGGCCCAATACTGAATGCGAGCGAAGCGAGCCGAAAAATTTTGGGGGGCCAAATAACTTCCCTAAAAAATTTGTGTGGACACATTCCTTAGATTTGGTTTAACGCATTGAAATCATTTCTAGTGATTTGATTGGTCTATTGATGCGCATTTTGCTATCTACGTTCTCAGCTATCATTGAAGAATGCAATTCTCGATATAGACCTATGTATGAGCATTTATAAGTTGAATGCGAGAACAGCGAGCTACAAATGGTTTTAGGGACTTGCGCAGTGGCTTGGCCAGGCAAAATTGGAATGTATCAAAACAAGGGGGTCTGGGGGCGAAGCCCCCTGGAAAACTTCTAATAACACGCACTCTATTTCGCTTAGAACACTTCTACAGATCCCATATTAGCTGGGGCTAAAATAGACCTTTGGTTATTTTGTAACAATCGTTTTTGTAAATCAGCATCCGTGGGAAAATTTTAGATCAAAGATCATTTTCTTTCGCTTAGAATACCTATCGTCATCCCATTTTTAACTCGTTTTAACCAATGCCAAATTGGACATTTTCATAACTTTGTCACAGATTAAAATGTTTGTCTTGGAACGTTTCTCTTAATCCAGTTTGCCTGCTTCCAAAATGGAAGCCTTGAATGTCCTAGGAAAACTTTTGAAAAGGCCAACCTTCCTTTGGCCATGAATAAAATGTGACTTTGCAGCATTTCTCAAAAAGTTGTTGCCTTATCCTAACTATTCCCAACTACTCTCTCCTCGTTTCTGAAAAAGTTTGGTGGATGCTCCCCTAACCCCAGCCGTTGCCATACCACGCTTTTTCCAAAGAAAAATTTCAACGAAAATTGCTTCAGATCATTTTATAATGCTTCACTTACGAAAATTGTACCTTTTTGCTGAAGGAATGGATTACTGTTGACAAAAAGCTTTCCTGGAGAAGTCCTTGAAAGCAGAGCTTGAAAATCACCTAAAAAAGCATCTGTTTGTCAAGTCAATCTACTAAATGTTCTTTTATCTGTCATTTTTTCATTATTCATCTTTGCTCTAAAGTGGCAATTTTTTGTACCATATCTCAAAATTATCATTGCAAATAATTAGGCCCTTTAAATCGCTGTATATCGAGTGTAAATCTAAGGAAAAATATCGTTTAAAGTGAACGAGCTGGCAAGGGCCAGAGCTTAAGTGAGAAGGGCCCCTGTTTACTACACATGTTTCCCGAACCTCAACCATGTCTCTATTGGCCCCCTTAGGCCTTAGACATTCCAGTTTCTTCATTTGCAGATTCCCCAGAACTTTTTCTGTCTGCCAGTTGGAAGTCATTCAGTTCATAGGGGCCCAGTTGCACTCTTTGGACATTATTTAATGCCAGATAAACAAAAATTCACTGTTGAAAGAATTATTGCAGGGCCCTTCATATCCACTTTCCTTGACTTCATTTGGTTGCTTTGCAACTTGTACATAGAAAAGGGGCCCAAAAGGGCCCTTGCTGATGGGGGCCCTTCGGGCCCCAGCCCGGTAGCCCAACTGGCCAGTCCGCCCCTGCGTCAACATATAATGGTGCCATGGTATCATGGCTCATGGTGCCATGGTACAAACTACTTAATTCATTTTTTCCATTCCATTAATTGTTTCTTTTTCTAAGATTGATGAGGCCTCAGAGTTGCTGACGAGGCCTCAGAAGTGAGGTGAAAGCTTCGACAATATAAGCAACGTAAGTTTGAGTATTCAAAATAAATGGCAAATAAACAAAGACATAATTATAGTCTTCTAAGACTGTTTTTAAAGAATATACGAAGTGCCGTTCATAGCCAGAACCAGATGACGTCATATCTATTTCTGGTGTGAACGGCACGGAATATTGTATTTTATTGTGTTTTTTGGTTTTAAAAGTGATATAAAAAGTGTCTCAAACCACCCTAACTGCTCCACGAAGTCAATTCAATTAAATCCCCAGATAAATGATCAATCAATCAATTACATTGACAGGAATATCTGAAAACCTATCTATTTGTTCAAGTTCCTAAGGATTGCATCGGCATTCTTCATAGTGCTGTCCTCCTAGAAATTAAGAAAAATGAACAATTGTTTTATCAAAAACTAAAAGTTTTATTCTGGTGATGGAGGTTTATTGATTTCTGCATATTTGACCAATAATACCACATTTACCTTGGCGGGGCATTTCATCATCAAATTATTTACAGTTAGTTACGAAATAGCTCTATTATGAGAACTAATAAAGACTACCTATTTGCAACAAAACTGAAATTACAGTTAATCAATATCAACATAAACACCCTTTCTACAACATAAGTCTCATTCCACTTTTTCTTTTCAATTGCTATTTGCAAATTCTGCATCGGCAGTTCTCTCCATTTTAATTTTTTTACATCTCTTGAGAGTACTGACAGAGGCAGCAATTTCTGTATCATTCGGCAGGGAATTCCATAAAAAGGTGCAACGAAAAGATAAACTATCATTGCCATAAATAGATGTTCTCGTTTGAGGAACGTCAGTAGATTCTTTGATCTTGAATAATAACTTTATCCTTTTCGGGAACATATCCCACAAAAAGAACAATCTTGTTGTCTCAAACTGCATCGTTTCAGCGGGGTTGTTATTGGGGGATGTATCTATAGAAAAGTTATTTCTTGAAACAGTGTAAACGCTCTTGAACCGTAAAAACTCAGTGACAGATCACAAATGTACCGTCACAGGTGAAGCCTTCACTATACAACTGTATGACCAAAGGGACAATACAGTGCCTCCACATCAGCCGCATAAACGAAGTATTTTGGAACACTCAGCAGGACCATGAGTCGTAGCCAGAGCATCCAAGCAAGTCTAGGAAGTTGCAATTACCACAGGGACCCCAGGAAATTGAATAATCCCCCCCCCCCCCCAATGATAAGACCCCGTAGCCTCCTCTGTGATTGTGAAGCCATGACGTAATGCCCTCAATCAGAAATCGAAAGCAAGGCGAGCGAACCAAATCGAAAATGAGGCGCAGAGCCTCACTTTCGATTTCTGATTAAGGGCATTACGTCATGGCTTCACAATCAGAGGAGGCTACGGGGCCTTATCATTGGGGGGGGGGATTATTCAATTTCCTGGGGTCCCTGTGCAATTACCGTAAAAGCTCGATTAAGTCCACGGAGGTTTATTTAATTTCGGACGCTCTAGAAGGGGGGAGGGGCTTAAAGAGAGGGGGGCTCTTTGGAGAGCTTATTCACAAAATCAAATGAAAAGGATACATATGATAGCTTTTCAGTCCTATTTCAATATATTTTGCGGATTCAACATACAATTTTACAACATCAAATATTTTGCAGACCAAAACTAACGTGCAAATTTACGTTGCTCAATGAATGGAAAATCTTTGGTAAGCTCTGGAATTTGATATAAGTGGGGGGGGGGGCTTAATAAAGAGGAGGGCTTATCTAAAATTTTCGATCAGAGGGGAGGGGTTTATTAGAGAGAGGGCTTAACAGAGCTTTCACGGTTCTCCAGGTAGTCTTTTCACTCAGACCAAAAGAAGCATAAAACACAAACTTACCTTGATGAAGCAAAATCGAGTATAATTCCTTCCAAGGGATCGATGATCTTTTGAATAAAATGGGCTAACTGGAATGGTGGCCAATCCCTAGGTAGAAGAAATCATTGTTAATACTGTGTAATTCTTTTTTACCGGATCGGTCATTTTTAATCCTGGGAACTAGGCTAGGGCGCAGGACAATTTCTCACAATTAGAAACAATTTCATACCCAAACTTGAACATGGAAACTGTTTTCATATCTCACCATCTTTCAGCAAAATTGGTTGGTACACATCCAGGGCAACAAGGGCAGATTTTGTAATATAATAGCAACAGTTGAGTTTGATTGACACCTCTATTCAAAGCGATTAGCGACTGCAGACAAAGGAAATTCTCTAAACTAATGAAACGGTTACAAAACAGCTCCTGAATCAAAAAAATAAAATCTGCTCGACAGAACTTTAGATTTACCCTTCTTCCTTCGTTATAAGCACATAACCTCTCTTAAAAACCACATTTCGCTTGCACAAGGTGAGAGTTTGCCCTATTAGTTTGGGGCAAACTTTTGAGGCTTTATTTGTCTTGAATTACCGGTTGTTATAAATAACTAGACTTACTACCTCAGTCCCAGTTTTCGCTTTGTTCATTGAATTGTATAACGTTATAAATTGGTAACAGTTTATGAATGAGCGCAACTACAACATGTAATCGATGTAATCAGTCTAATGTACAACGTGTGGAGTTCGAAAAGTCTGGTTACTTTGATTTGATAAAGGGAGGAGGGTTTAGCTAATGACATTGTTATACGGAGGAAGGTTTGGCCTTTTTCTGGACTCTGTATATAACATGAGCAACTGATTCAAGAGTGTATCTTTTATGTTTCCAATTACCTTTTCTTTCAAGAGCCATTTCGCGAATCTGACATCATATGTATCATTACTTCCATCATCTTCGAATTCTTTTTCTGAGGGAACAAGAACATCTTCTCAATAAAGATGCCTATATTGTCAATAACGCATAACCAAACAAAACCAGAACTGAAAGGGATGAAGCCGTTAAGTCAGTACCCTTATCCTATAAAGCCAATGCCCATAGAGTTCAAATCTGTTTCACCGCCTCTATGACATTTGATGGATGGGTGTGCATGGGTGGTGGGTTGATCTCCATCAGTGTGGTGCCTTATGGGTCTTATTGATAATATGTAAATGTTGATGTACCCTGGATGAGAGGTTCGTAGAGAACGCCGTATGCAAGACGAACGAGCGGCAGAAGAAGGACCTCTGAAGACCTTGAGCAATCTCGTTATCAAATCATCATTTAAGCCACTGAACGAGGTTGCTTATCAACAAACCTTTTGTTTGAAATCTGACGCGTGGCATTCAGTGATGCAGGCAGTGTCCACCATCAAGAAATAGAAAGGGTCATTATTGGTCAATCAAACTATCTACCTGATTCTACAGGTAACGATGTGATTCTATTTGATTGGCTCGTCATAGTGCGGTTGTTCAGGGTCAGCGAAGGCTTCTTTTCGCTCCCTCAGCTTTTCTTGCCTACTACTATAAACCCCTGATCCAAGGTATGCTAGGAGAAACAGCTACGTAAAGAGAATTACAGGAAATAAGAATCATTCCGAAGGTCTTTTGGGAGAATATTAATTGATTTTAGCGAGTTCCATTTACCACGAAAATACTACCAAAGCATACTTACTCAAAGGTGACATGTCAGCCATCATGAAATACCCTCCTTCAGGAATTATTGGGACCATTCCCGATGCCTTGACCATATCGGTTAATTCGTCGCGTTTTGTGGTCAACGTGTCAACAAGCCATTTCCAATAAGAATCCTTTGTACCCAACAACTTGATCTCATGTTCCATGGCTTGGGCTAAGGCTTCCTGCAAAACAAGGAGAAACGTAAAAAGCCACCAGATAAAGGCCTTTTACATAAAGACATTATGCTGGGAAATCCCATCGTATTTTGCCTGGTTTCCATTAAATGGTAAGGGGATCGGCGACAGTCTGCGATCGTCGGCGATCCCTATCTTCCATCTTCCAGCATCTTCCATCTGCGATTTCAGCAGAGTGTTTCCATTAGTCGGTGACCAGTCGGCGACAGTCTGCGACGCACCTATACCACGATCCTCTTCAAACCCACAAGATGGCGCGCAAGCGTAGCAACAACAACTACTATCATCTAATTGGCTAATCAGATCCACGTGATCATAGTTTAACAAAAGCGCGTCTGCGATGAATCGGGAACGCAACGTAGACGATCGCAGACCGTCGGCGATCTCCTTACGATCGCTCTACGATTTAATGGAAACCAGGCTTCATTAAGCAGGAATATTCGACACAGAAGCTGATAATGGCACTGTTGACATTATGTTTGTCAGAGTTTCGGTGGTATAACTTCTTTAAAGGGACTTTAGCAACCAGCATGCTTTGTGA
This sequence comes from Aurelia coerulea, assembly GCA_039566865.1. Taxonomy (NCBI): domain Eukaryota; kingdom Metazoa; phylum Cnidaria; class Scyphozoa; order Semaeostomeae; family Ulmaridae; genus Aurelia; species Aurelia coerulea. The sequence goes on from CM076954.1 coordinate 16,081,722, forward strand.
ATACATTCTTTTGTGGTCTCTTTGTTGTCGCCATTGTCATGGCCAAGAAAGTTGTCATTTTCATGGTCCAAGAAAGTGGTCGCCAACAGAGAGCTGGAAGGTGCAAGGTGTGCTGGTCTCAAAGCCTCTTTAAAGTTGAAAACTGACAGCATTTGGTGTGTTATTTCTCGTCTCGTATACACAACTACAGAAACTGCTTCGGAGTGAAATCGTTCAAAAATTGTAAAAAATGTCGCAGACTTTGATCAAGGAAATTTCATACAAATAACACCAAGTTTTTCATTCAAATAAAATTTTCACCATCTACATTTAAATGTAATTCATCATGTACACAGACTATCATTTTGATGCAGGGTGATTTTCCCGGACGTATTAGCAAAATGAATGAAGTTGGAGCATAATCTTTAAATCTATATATTTCAGAGCTATAAATCTTTTTCATTCAAAAAAATCACCTTTTTCATGTCAATATAAAATATTACAATACATGTTACATTCAATTACTTCTACTGTAATTTCTAACTACTATACAACTTTACGACACTACAGAGACGATACCACATGTAGCAAAAGACAATGACGCCATCGCCATTAACAGAAAGACACGCAAATGGTTGAATTAATTAAACTACTGCAAAATGCTACACTTACGAGCAAAACGGGAAAGAGGACACAGTGGCAGTGTGGCGTAAACGAAAGTTGAATTTATGCAAGCTGACCTGTTTTGTGGATGAATTTAGAGTAAGTTCAAGCATATTTTTATCAACGTCATTAGAAAATCCTTTATTACCATACAATAAGCATTGTACCAGAACTTTGTTTGGAAATCATCTTCTAATATGATCCAATCATAACTTTGTTTTAAATGGGCAAAACTATACACCATGCGACTTCTCTTCCTTGTGTAGATGACCTAGCCGGTCGCACGGGATTTCATTTGACGCAGGGGCCATCATGCTCTTTACCAAAAGGCTAAATATTCTAAACCAAAGCCACTTTGCTTTGATTTTAGAAGTACCGGATCAAGTGGCCTAATTTTCTTGCTGGGACTTACAATCCTGCATACCGTAAAATCTGTATTAAGCCCCCAGGGGGCTTATTTATTTTTGGACACTTTTAAGCCCATTTTGCACCACATTTAGCGGTTTAAACATACAATTTTACGAGTCAAATACACGAATTCAACAAAGTTTCATCTCAGAACACATCAAAATTAACATGCAAACTTATTTAGCTCAATAAATGGAGATTCTTTGGTAACCTCTGGAATTTGATATAAGTGGGGGGGGGGGGCTTAAAAGAGAGAGGGGGTTAATAGAGCTTTTACGGTAGTTTGCCACATTAAAACATATAAAAAGTAATGTCAAACGATTGCATTACTAACCTGCAATGGCGTTGCCATTGTGTAAATGCTCTGGGCATGTATTGCAGCACAGTTAGAGATTAAGTCTTGAGGTCCGATCGCCCACCCAATCTGCAAATGTAATAAGAGACAAGAGGAATGTCACATATCTTACGTTAGACATAAATAATACAGAAAATAGAATTATTATTCTTATCCATTTATCCAAAGTAGGCGTACACATAAGTAGATATAGAATAAAAGCTAATTCAAGCCTACTACAAAGTAAAATTGTTTAAAAATAAAAAGATAACATATATATCTAAAATACGGAAGAATTAAGTATAAATACTTATATACAGATTCTTACAATGATTTTACAGAGTTTCCAGTATTTACAATGTTTCATTTTTTGGTATTTACAATACAACGCATATATCCTTTCAAGATAACGGCAACATAACAACCGAATTCATAAGGTGACAAATTGTCAGGGCATTAGTTCTCGGTAATGTCAACAATTTTTTGAATGTCTGAAACAGATATATCGCTATACTCAAAGCTTACTTGTATTTCTATCAGATGTAAGAACGGCTGCACATTTTTAGAAGAGCTAGTGACTTGTTGTTCACTATGATAGAACTCATGACCAATGCTTGACGAAGATTTTAAACTTACTGTTTGAAAAAGCTTTATTCAAAATTAACCTGGATAACCATCTGAAAAGCTTTGCTTAAAAACGTTACAATAGCTGTATATTCTTGACTTAAAATCCTCTCCGGCATCTTTGATTACAATTTTTGAAAGCAGCTACTCCTGAATTAAAATGTAGCTTGTCACAAACCTTCCAGCCTGTAATACTAAATGTCTTGCCAGCACTGCAAACTGTGATTGTTCGATCCCACATGTCAGGCAAATTTGCTAAAACAAAATTAAGATGATTGATTGACGGAAATGAGCCAGGCTACGTTTTAGTCATTGGATCGCTGAGCATAGATTACACGACTACACCAAACTTGAAATCATTGAATAATACCCCTAAACCGTCTGTGTGAAGTCTTTGTATAGTAGATCGCCATAAATAGCCAGGAGCCTAAGTTGAGTCTCGATCTCATCATAATGATGGCAAGTTCCGAGAGCGGGGTACACACTAATATTCACTGCCAAGTATGTGCCTCTCATGAAGAAGTTTTTAAGGCAAAGTTCTCTAAAACTAAGTGAAATTACGGATAGAATCTCTTCAAAAATGGGTCTAAATGCAAAATTTCCTGAACTTCTATCGTTTTCAGGGTATTGCATCATCATAAAATTGGGTTGCTCAACCATTATGTTATCATAGAAGTGGGTTGATGATCAACAACTCAAGGGCACGTCCCAGTACAAATGTGGGTCAAGTACCCAACCCCCACCCGTGTGTGACTCTCCATTTGTCAAGTCAAAGATTTTTGCCAAAATTAACTCGGTGGAGAGGTTTTGGTGCCAGGCAGTTAGATAACCAGAAAGGGTCAAAATTCCAAAAAAACCTTGAAGCGAACAGATTTTGCAGTACGCTTGAGATACAAATGAGGTACGAAGAGTTACTTACTTACCCATTCTGATATGTTCCTTTTCTCCATAAACAATCCATTCATATACCTCATCACTGATATACAATACATTATGCTTCTTGCATAGTGAAGCTAAGAATTCCATTTCCTCACGGCTAAAGACCTTCAAGAAAACGAAATCTTATCTCGCTAGCCTCATACCTACCTACATTTAAATTTCAAAACCATAACTGTAATCACAGTTATACTGTAAAGGCTTTGTTCTCAGAATTTTAGCTGCCCATCGGCAGCCTCCTCACAGTGAGAATTCAGAATTCTACCCGAGGAGTCTGCTGGAGGAAAATTCTAAGAGCAAAACCTAAGCTGCCTAATTACATTTTTATGTAGCGCATGGGATTCCATCAAATCATTGGTTCAAAGCACCAGTGATCGAAGTAAAGTAGAAAAGTGCAAGCAAATAAGACAATGCAAATGAAATTTAAAAGAGGCAAAATTGCTACAAAAAGGCCTTTTATTCATTATCATGACAATGGCATAATATGTGGCAGCACGGTTACAAAAAGGCCTTTCTTTCATTACCATGACAATAGCACAAATGTGCCAGCACGGTCACAAAAAGGCCTTTCTTTCATGACCATGTGCCAGCACGGTTTGGAAACGGCACAATGTGAACCCTAAAACAGAACTGGTACAGTTTGAAACAGGGTCATGCAAACATTAGAAAACCATGAAAACAGAACATTAATTGACGCTTGACGCCACAAGTTTTAGCAAATACAAAGGATCAACATTTCAATCAATGTATGGAGTATCTGAAATGATGTTCCCTAGCAAAGAAAAGTAAAAATAAAACAACCTACCTTTCCTGTTGGATTATGTGGCGTGTTGACAACAATAGCTTTCGTTTTGTCACTAAACGCTTTCTCTAGCTCATCTTTGTCCAAATAAAGATCTGCAGAAGATGTAGCACCAGGCTTCTACAAGTGAAATAATTGAATTTCAACATAAATACTCGTCGAACTTACTGAACATTTCAAGCTACAATATCTATTATTAGTGGACGTTATCCATCGCTTTTGGTATCATGTCTACTCGAACAACCCCTTCGCAAAGCAGAGTTGACAACCGCATATTGGTATTCAGCTCAGGGAGTTACGTGTTCCTGGATGAGCGACTGCGTATAGAATTTTAGGCTATCAATGATCTCCATTTGAGACGTGAACAAATGCATTGAGTATTTTACATTCGCCCCTGGAAAATTTTCGCGACCTGGTGAGTCATAAAAACAACACTGCCTTGTTTGAAGGGCTACCATTTCCTGGATATTAAAGTTCGTTGATGGAGATAAATAACTTACTCAAGCGCTGCATATGCAGCTTGTTGTATTTGATGATTTCGACACGTACAAGGTAATTGCTTAGCTAGGGGAAAATAGCGTGGTAAGTGGGCATTTTCTTTGTCCTATTTATAAATTCACATCCACTTAGCTCCGTCCATTCACTTCAAAGCAGTAACACCGTGAAAGTTCTATTGAACCCTCTCTCTACGGGGTGAGTCAGAAAAAAGAATACCCGTTTGAAAGGTCACGGCTCCCTAGATATCAAGACAATTATATCAGCAAATATATAGTTTAATGGTAGAAATGTTCAAATCTACTTTAAAATTTACCTGACTGAAATCGGCCACTCCATTCTGAAATTATGAGAGATTTTCTCGAGAAAGAATCTTCAAAAAACCTTCAAAACGTGCCCAAAATCATAAACAAATTTCCCTTACATTTCTGCCTTACAGTGGCCTTACAGCAATAACTTGTGGACGCTTTAGCACGTGCTATCCTCTTGGGAGGATGAGCAAGTCCTCCCTCTGGTATTGATGACCTATTCAAGGGGATTCCATTCTCCCAAGAGGATAAAATGCATGAATTTATGTGAGTGTCATCAATTTTAGGAAGGAAAATTTGCTCATTTTTCATTCGCTTTTGCCGGTTTATGGGAGGGGCTTTCTGCAGAAAATCACCCATATCAACGGGAAGGAATGGCCAATTAAGGCCGGGTAAATTACTGAACCTAATTGAACATATTGGCAATAAAACAAGACAGTTTTCAATAGTATTGCTTTGATATTCATGGAGCAGTGGCCGTCCAAGCGGGGCTTTTTTCCTGACTCACCCGGTATAACGCCCCCCCCCCCACTTATATCAAATAGGTAAAGGTTATCACAGATTTCCTATTCATTAGTAAGTTTTGACATGGTTGGGGGCAAAACTCTATCGCATTTGTATATTTGACCCGCAAAACTGTATGTTGATTGTGCAAAATGTGGGGTAAAAAACTAAAAAACCATCATATACATCCTTCTCCTTTGACATTGTGAATAAGACTCCCCTCTCTAATATGCCCCCTCTCTTTTACGCACCTGCTTTGGAGTCTCCAAAATTAAACAAGGTACCTGGAAGCTTAATGACATTTTGCGGTATTGCTAAATGCCTTGTTTAACAGTAGACGTGTTGAGTTAAATCAAAACCACAATTTTCTCTTCTTGGAACAAAGTTTTCCTTATTTCTCCAGGAAAAATACTATACATATGAAGTTCCAGACGAAAGGGCTTTAATTTTCTTGCTGCTAATCTTCAGAAATTGAATTACTTTCAGTCTTGATACACCTCAATTCTTTCCGTTTCTTTTCTTTCTAATTCTTATTATTATGACTGTTTCTCAAGGCTAATATTTGATTTTGGTTTGAGCCGGTTATTTTCAATCGCTACCGGGCCACAACCAGTAGCCTAGGGCAACAATTGTTATTATTATTATTTTTGCTATTATACACTAAACCATATTCAAAGTAAAACAGAAATAAAATGATAAAAACACACAACTTTTTCAGGGGAAATGTTTCGATATAAAATCTTCTTCAGTGTTCTGAAGCTTCACTGGAGAAGATTTTATATCGAAACGTCTGCCCTGAAACAGTTGTGTGTTTTTACTACTATTATTATTATTATTGTTATTATTGTTATTATTATTATTATTATTATCATCATTATTAATATTATTATTATCATCATTATCATCATTATTATTATTATCCATAAACATAGACACTTACAGCACGAAGTGGAACACAGACAGGAACACCACCGGCTAGCTTTGTCATTGGCAAATAACAGTCAAAGAACGGCTCGATAAGAATCACCTGAAATAAAAAGAAATGAATAATATAACGCCGTATAAGTGAGGTTTGACAATAATTCAAATTGGAGGGGAGGGGCCAGACATTTTTTCCTTTTTTTCATATGAATTCTCCTAAAATTTACAATCTACTAACAAACATTAACATTACGAGATGATAGCGCAAGGAGCATGAAAATACATTGCAACCCTGCAGCTATTACACTTAACCTAAATACTAATACAAACACTAATACGGGACTAATACTAAGGATAATAATTTAAATACAAAAAAATAAACTAACAAGGAACTACACGAATAAAAGAACCGATCTACAGTGATCTCTCCATACAACGGACCCTCAAAAACCATGAATAAGTCAGATCTCGTTAGACAAGGGTTCGTTGGGCTAAACATTTGAAATATATCTTTTTTCTTTTGTGTTCTTAGGGCTGTTTAGTGCGATCATACCCTTTCTTTTTCCTTATCTCGACAGGTTGAATAAAAGCATTTTATTTCTTTCTCTACCTTTTGTACAACATGTACGCTCAAGTGAAAAAAGAAAATTTTTAAAATGATCAAAAACCTCAGTCTTAACGTTTGTATTCGGTTAAAGTGGAAACTACGAAAGATGACAGTTGTGGACTAGACTACAACGATGGTGATTGTTTCGCTCCGATTGAAAAGTGATAGATTCAAGATCTTGTCTTGAACTTGATTCAAAATTGGGGAAGGGGGGGGGGGCGTTACAGTAGAAACTGCTCACACTGACCAAGAAATTTCTTAAGAGTTGCAAAATATCTTTAAAGAAAATTTGATTTCAACAAGCTAGCGTCTGCTCTTGTCTTTATTCTGTTACAAGTGTGTGTATCTTTGTTGTAAGAAACGGAAAATCCGATCACCCTAGAATGACTGCTGGTTATTTGAAACTCATAAAGCTTTCCTGCGCTTTGTCGATGTAAAGCAAACGCCAATCGCTTCCTTGACTCGACGATACGCGCACCTTCAGTTAATCAGAACATGGGCAGTGACCTCTGCCAAACTTGAATCAAGATCATTTCATAGAAGAACTGGCACGTGCAAGCGATGGTTCCAAATTACCTTTGCTTAATCGTTGAGATTTGATGTACAGTCACGCCATTACAATTGGCTCCACGTAACAATGGGATACAATTCTTGTACAAAAAGGCACCATTCTGTACCTCAGTAAAATGGCCGCTGATTGTAGCAAAAACAGCAGGATATCATTGTGTTTACCAGCCAATCAATTGCATGACAGGACTCTTTTAATCAAAAATAAGAGGCCCTTTACATGAGAAATTTCAACCCGGGTTGAGTTGAACACGGGTTGAGTTTCAACTCGGTGGACGGTGTAAGCCTTCATCGCGTTTACATGAAGGAGGCCGAGTTGAAACTCAACACGGGTTCAACTCAACTCAGCAACTCAACCCGTGTTGAAATTTCAACACGGGTTGAAATTCTCATGTAAACGCAAAATTTTTCAACTCGGGGCGAGATTAGAATGCGAACAAAGGAGATCAAATCTATTTCTGCAATCATTCAAATATTTGAGTGTGCTCACATTCCTTCCTCTATTGTCTGCAACCATGTGACCTAATCTCAACCCGTGTTGAGATTTCATGTGAATGCAAGGCAAAATAATCAATGCTGTTAAAACTCAACCCGTGTTGAAACTCAACACGGATTGAAATTTATCATGTAAAGGGCCTCTGATTCAAATGATACACGCTGTCGTATCAAACAATGAACAGCAAAGCATTCGTGAGTGTACAAAATAACACAACTGAGACAACTTTTGCAACCTTCTCATGAAATCCATCTTTCGTGCCGAGACAGCTTCTAGGGCACATTATCTCACAAAGATGAAAGGGCCCAGACCAGCATGTCTTATTTTGAATTACCTATCGAACTGTTTGGAAATAGACCGTTTAAAAATCTAGAACTGGGCAAGTTTCGATCGCAATCGTTTGCATTTGAAGGACCAACATGATCGAGCATTTTAACATCGCTCGGTTTTGCAAAACTGGATAAAGGTGAATTGGGACAAACTGGGACAAAATGGGGCAAAATGGGGAAAATAGGCCAGAATAGGCGATATGGTTCAATTGGTTTTGTGCTTCTAAAAGTGAAGCTGAGTGTTCTTGGTCGTTTAATTTTGCAGCTTTTTCAATGAATAGAACTGTCTTTGTTCATGACAGAAAATAATTGCACCACCTTAAGCATAATAACAACGAAGTCAATGAATTTATCAATAGCCCATTTACCCCATTGCGGCCCATTGTTCCTTCACCTTAATCTACTGGCACATTCGAAATGTCAACGAAATGGCATGGGACAACTGCTACACAGATCACAGATCAACTAGTTATTTTCCTCGAATAGCTCAACAGCACCAACTACAACTTGCAGAAACATTCAGGAATGACTATATAAAACCATAACATAACACTCAAATGTACACTCGTGTGTTTATGCGTGCGTGAATGACAAGTATTTCATACACAGACCAACCTCATCTCCCTCGTCAATCATTGAATTGAATATGCAGTATAAAGCTTCATAAGCTCCAACAGTTGTTATTATCTAAGAGGTAACAGATGCAAATAAAGCAAAAAATTATATGGCGCAAAGTCACAGAGCTCATAACAAATTTAGTGTCTTTGCTAACGCTTGGCTTATGTGCTTAGAATGCTACAGAGCGCATAGCTTTCGCTCCATTCTTTACCGGGAGAGTAGCAAAGGACCACTTAGATGTCATGACCTCTGCGATAGAATTGGTGTATTAAAAAGATATCCTAATCGACAAACCTCATCTCCAGGATCCACCATAGAGAGAAATATGCAATACAATGCTTCAGATGCCCCAACTGTTGCAAGGATCTTTGTTCAAATAGTTAAAAATTGATTTTAGCGAAATATCGATTATGACACAGGGGAGGGGTATGTTTATCATCTTGAATCCCTTGTTTCCTTGTGGTACACCTCAATCAACTAGTTGCAAGGATCTTTGTTCAAATAGTTGAAAATTGAATTTAACGAAAGATCGATTATGACACAGAATATTTTATTTATTTTTATCGATTATTTTAATTATATTCAATCCCTTGTTTCCTTGTGGTACATCCAGCTCAACTAGTTGACTGATGTTGTACCATTCAAGACAAATAACGAAGGGAACTCAAAGTACTAAGTATAAAACTGGGAGGGTAAAAACATGCCAAATTCAGTACTTGCCTATGTCTGCATTGTCTCATTTACCAGATGAGTCAAGAAAAAGTATCCATCCACTAAAATGGTGCTAGTAAACACTCCGAGAAATAAACCGGGTGAGCCAGAAAAAAGTTCCCACTTTCAAAATTCGTAGCACCACAAGTACTTCATGATTTTGAATGATTCAAATTCTAGTTAAAAGCCAAAAGATCAAAGTATTTTTGTGATTTTTCTCGTCTTCTTACGAGCACTGCAAATATAGGTAAAGTAGACTTTATAAACATTTCATGTTTTTAAAATGAATGAAAAAGGGCCTAAAACACTTGATCAAATCGCTAGGACTCTCCTCAAACAGAACGATACACACGGGCGTTTCACCTCTCTCAAGAGCAATAAGACATAGCGTCTCAAACAGATACTAAAAAGATTTTCCATCCCATAGCAATAAATGTGCAGACGATATCTCTCACCTATGAGAAATTGCTTTTTTTTCTCTGTTGTTCTGAACGAGGAGTCCTTCATGATTTGATCATGCATTTTAGGCCTTTTTCAGTCATTTTTCAACCACAAAGTTTTTCTAAATTTGAATTTACCAATTTTTCCAATGCGAGAAAAAAAAGCGAGAAAAATCACAAAAATACGTCGATCTTTTGGCTGTCAAGCAAATATTGATTCATTCCAATCCATCCAGTACTTTTGATGCTATGAATTTTCAAAAATGGGAACTTTTTTCTGGTTCACCCGGTAGTGAGAAACGCAGCTTTTTCGCTAATTTCTATTTTCAGAAAGAAATAATTCTCACAAAAAATTATGAGAAAAAAATCTTGGAAATTAAGTCGAGGCCGCAATCAGATAATGGATTAGAAAGTTTACAAACTGGTGGCATTGCTTTTCCTATACGATTTTCAAACAGTGGATATAATTTTATGAGTCATCCATTACTATTCTGACCACTATTGCTTACTTCATGCAGTGTAAAACGAGAGCACAATGACAGCAGGCACTTATTAATTTTCAGAATAGTGTGGTGTGGGTCAATACCAGTTTTCACAGATGACTCTCAAGTTTACGTAAAATTTAGATAGTCAATAAATGCTGTTTCTTTTCGTATTACTCCTTCCGTAACCTTTCGGCACGATAATAGATCTATAATACAGTAAAAACCCGCACATTAGAACCTTCATTTGTTAAGAACCTACAGCCTGAAATCATATATTTTGTACCCAATCGATAAGAACTATTTCAGCCTGATATCATAACTAGGTTCTTAACAAAGGGTTTCGTTCATGCATTGGGAAACAAATGCAATCTGTTTGCCAAAAAAAACCTCTTTCGTGAACTCCAATTAACATTACCTACAGAACTGTGATAGACAGGGCCTGCAGGAGTAAACTGGGTAAGCTTGGGTTGAAATAGATAGAGCCAATAGTGTAAATAAGTTTGGCTAAGATTTAGATTCACATAGTTCCCTTTGCTAAGAACCTACACCCTGATTACTGGATGTGCCTCGTGGCATAAGAACCTAAACAGGCAGAGTTCAAAATCTTAGGTTCTTATGTGCGGGTTTTTACTGTATGTCATTATTAAGAAGTCCCTCAATGCAAGCTTTTCTATATCTCTATTTCAAATACTCCAAACATTGGTTTGCGGCAAATTTTAGACCCTATATCAACAAAAAGTGCTATCAAAATTAGGAACCCCCAATTTAGGGCTGTACTGTACGTTCTTTTTTGAACAGAAAACTTTCATCTTAAAGGCACACTGTCGTGGCGCTGATTGGGTGAATAAGACAATAAAAAAAGGATAGATTTAGGCAAGCTTCAGTAATTACGATGTACACTGAAATTCATGAAGGCAAAACGATCTGACTCTCCCGTTATTCTCGAAACAAAGCATAATCCAAGAGTACAAAGGCTTAGTAATTATTCAGGGGTCAGATTCTTTGTTAGTGATTTCAAAATTACGACCAGCCAATCACAGCCACGATAGTGTGCCTTTAATCATCTTACGGATAGGACTGAAAGTGATGGCAGAACTGCAGTCTGTCTCAAAAAAGATGGCAAAATGGCGCACAAATTCGATAAATTGCCCTAAATGGGCCTAAATTTTTCGTTTCGTTCGTTTGTGAAAATTCTTGCGAGTAACACCGATTGCAGTGCTTTGCACAAAGAATTTTGCGTTATAGCAAATCTCACAGGAAATTAAATTTGAGACCCGGGGAGGGGGGTAACTTCAATAGGCGGATGACGTGGGTGTGCCATTTTGAACTGTAAAATCATACCCTAAAATTTATGAATTTTTCAAAAACCATCCCCCAAAATTTACGTGCCATTCAAAATAGATACCCTAAAGCTGTGACCGAAATACCAAATTCTAACCAAGTATCTGAAATTAGATCAAATTCAATACCTTGATTTTCCTTCCAAAATGACACCCCAAAATTTATGTTCATTTGTGATGTTACCAAAAATGATACCCTAAAATTCATTTTCAGCCTGAAAAAAGGTACCCCAAAAAGGCACATCCCGTACTGTTACATATGGTAGTGACCCCCCCCCCGGGATTTGAGAAAGACTTTATGAATGCAATATGCATATGTTATTTTGATAGATGGAACATTGTTGTTGATATGAATGAAATATGTACTTACTTCTGTCAAAGGATTCAATTCACGATTGAACATTGGACTATACAAATCACCAATGGCCTTTACAAGTCTTGGATGGCCCTGTAAAACAGGAAAAACACGTTCCCATAACTTTATTCAGCTAACAATAAACATGTCTGACAAGTATTGGGTGCGCAAAAAACATGCAACGTTTGTCAGGTTTCATATTATCGAGAATAGAGAGTTTCTAAAACCTCTCTACTTCTACTTATCTAGAATTCTGCCGTTCCGTTAGACTTTTCAAAAACTTTAATAATTTTCAAAATTACAGCGTATTTGATATTCTAACTCATTTGAGGATGAGACGTCATCAAATTTCTGAATCAAGGTTTTGCTTGATACCATGTTTTAGCTATGGCTTTTTCAAAATCATTTGATATTTCTTCAAAAAGGTGAAAAATTACAATGGTTTTGAATTTTTTTGCAAATCTGTTTGAATTCTTAAAATAGCAAAATAATTAAAGTTTCTTTCAAGTCATTCAGTTCAAAAAATATGTTACAGAATTTTACACCTCCTTTTTCAAAGATTTGGAGCCAATGCTAACAATACCTATGCAAAAACACAATGTTTTTAATAAAGGAAGCGACCAAAGAAAAAGACAAACAATGAAAACTATTTAGAGGCAGAAACCCGGGCAATTTTTGTGATCAAGGATCCTAGAATTTCCTTGCTTATCCTTGAGAAAACCTTGATCTGATCAAGGAATCCCCAGGAACCTTGAACAGGTATATCTGAACTGACAAAAAACCTTGAAATTAGTAGATCAAGGTCCTTGAGAATCCTTGAGCTGAGTTATAATTTCAAGGTTTAGTATCAAACCTTGAGAAAATCGTACACACCCGAGGACCTTGAAAAACCTTGAAATGTCCCCAGGTTCCTAGAATTTCCTTGATCAATCACACAAGCTCGTTTTCGAGACGGGCAGAATTTTCTGAAGACGGAGAGACCTAACTCTTTCCGTTGGTGTTATGGCTGGCAGTTGTTACATTTAATTTTCCGATGGAGAAAGTCAATTGTATAACTTGTTACAAAGATTTGCAAGAATTTGATGGAAGAAAATATTGGTTAACAATTGAAAGGTTTGTTTGTGTTTGTCTTGGTGTTGAACTTGCAAAGAAAGACAAAATGAGACTAAAGATTTGCCGCGGCATCAAAAAGTTTTGATTTGAAAAACTGTACGAGTCTCGAGAAACTTGAAGCGAGGAAACATCGTTATCTATCTTGGGCTTTTAAAAAGAAGATGCCGTGCTTCTAATGTTTGCATTCTTTTTGTTGCATCTAGGTATTTTTCATATGATGCTCTTCATCAGAAAGGTAGACAAAAAAACATCCGCGAAATTTGTCTTCTTGTCTACAAAATACGTAGCCTCTTGTATATTTCATTAATTTTGACTTATTTCCTGCACTATATATAGGTGATGCACAATTTAACAGACATTTTGAAAGAACATTGAATTGATAGCGGGGTCAACTTCTTAGTTTCTAACGAAAAATACGTATGAGGACAGTTTGAGGATGCTACGAGGATGTAACGATTTTGAATCAGATTGCATGAAAAGTCTGGTTAATCCGGTTCCAACAGGTACACCCCTAGGTTAAACCTAGGTTAAACCTAGGTTTTGACGTGTTGAAGGAGAGGCTTAATAACCTAGGTTAACCTTGAGAAAACCTAGGTCTTCCGTTACGTGATCCTATTCGATTATCCCGAGATAACCTAGGTTAGACCTAGGTATACCTAGGTCGATGAATCGGTTGAGAACGTCCATATATGGCATCCTTGAGCATACCTAGGTTTTCCTTGAGCTTTCCTATCTTCCGATACAGCTACGTTGTTCCAATTTGAAACCTAGGATTACCTAGGTCTGCCCAAGGATTGCCTCAAGGAAAACCTAGGTTCAAACCTAGGTAATCCATGAGCAATGCACCTAGGTTGACCTAGGTAAATCCTAGGTTATCCTTGAGCAAATTTTGGCCGGGAATTTCTTTCTTTTAATTTTAAATTTCGAAATTATTCTACATAAGTTTTAAACATTGTAAACAGGGTTTTATGGTTTGATTTGATTGATTATAGATTGTAAGTAATGTTTTTATTGAAGGCGATTCGTGATTGGCGAGATGTCTCCCTTCACCAGAGTTCTTGCAAGAACAACCTATTATAGAAGTAAAGGAACACCAAACAGATAATAAACTACATTTTCTTCTCGCCCTAACGAATGCGAAGTATGATGCTGGCTAGCACAGTGCTGCAGGCAATACATCACATGCCTTACCTGACTCCTTGTGTATTGATTTAGGTGTACAGTGCCATCTCCTTGAGTTGTAGATAAGCCATCAGATATTGCCTTGGGCGTTGCAAAATCAGGAAGTCCCTGAAAGGATATCAAAGTCATATTATACACAAAATTTACAAAAATTGAAGATTTATAAGCATATGTAATTTCTTAGCATAGGCCTTTGACCAGCCAGGCATCCTGTCACAATTTTAACAGATTTATGAATCAACTATGAAAAAAATCAAATCAAATCAAATTTTATCACACCCTTCCCAAAAAAGGACAAAGTCTGCGAAGGATGCACAGGGCACTATGTGCCCAGGATCTCATTTTCGGGAAACAATTCATAACTTTTTCAAAAATTGTCATATACATCCAGGGAAGGAATCATTAGATGTGCAATTGCATGCCCGATTCAGCTGTGTTCTAAAATTTCAGTTTTGAGGTGATCTTGGGGGACTGAAACCTAATCTCGGAAAGAGGTAGCAGCAAAATCATTATTTTCAATGATTTCAATGGAAAGATTTGATTGAATTATGAAGTATTATATGGCAAATGAATCAGCAAACAAAGGGCATCAATTTGATACCGGAATTTCTGGAATTTGATGACATCAGCATTTTTTTATGATGACATCATTTTGGCTGCCATTTTGAACTAAGTAGCTATTTTTTTGAATTTCTTCAAACTTTTTCAATAAAAACACTGTAATAACACATTTGTAATAGGTTATCACCATTTTGCAAATTCTTTTGGTCTCTTATTACATAGCACAAATTAGTAGCACAAATGATGTCATCAGAATTGGTTAATTTCTGCCAAAATATCAGTCCAAAATCCCCATTTTCAATCAAATAATACTCAATCATCAAATATGTTGAAAAACTGAGCCAAAAACTGCTTAAAGTACATGCAAGATCTTCTTTCAACACTAATTTAACTTGAAAGCCTGATTTTCAGAGATTTTCAACTTTGTGTCGTCACTGTGACATCATAAGGCGTGGCAACCACACTCAAATTACGCTACAAGTTACAAATTACTTGTTCTGTAACTGGGCCAAGTTGTATTGAGTTCTGGTGAGTCTAAGACAGTTTTCAGAGGAATGGAGAGCATCCCCCATAAATGGTAGCTTGAAAAAGCCCATATGATTTAGGGTAGCAAATCATATAATCAACGTTTTCGCACGTCTTCGCACGTGAAACTTATTGATTTTTCTATTCCTGAATGGTTAGACTTAGAGGAAAATCTATCGGCTTTGGTGTGAAACACTGTGAACTTTTTAAAAACAGTATTTTAGATGCATCAATTAAAACATGAAAATCAAAAGTTGCGTTTTTATGAAATAATCTTAATATTGTAAAAAATCACATTTAATTCCTTAAGCTCGTCTTAAATTCCTTTCAAGTAAAAGAAGCTATTTCCTTTCAGATAAGCCATAGTATAAATGGTTTGGACAAGTATAACAGTTTCAATTGATTTAATAGAAATGAGTAGTTTTTCAGAAGCAGCTGGATCACATATTGGATTCAAAACTGAAGATTTTCACAACTTTGTAAATTCACAGAAAAAAACCATAAGACATAGAAAAAAACGGTTTTCAGTTTCAGGGAGTTCAGAGCATTGTTAATAAGAGAAAAATTAAAGGAATCGCTTTTGAAAAAATCAATGTTTTAATTGTTTCCAGGTCTGGGCACACAGTGCAGGGTGTGCCAAAAAATTGTTTAATGTTTGATTAAATATCAAAAAATAACAAAATACTGAACTGGCTCCGCGGTAAGATAACCATACAACTGAGATTTTGAATTAATTTTAGACACCAGAAGCTAGCAAATTGGCTTAATATCCATGGAGTTATGAAGTTTCGAAGATCCAGTTTGTGCGAAAGCTGAAACCAGACGCCCCTAAATTGCATATTTTGTGAAAGTAGAATCTCGTTTATTCAAAGCAAATCAAATAGAACTTAAAAAGCACTTTCGATAAACTAGCTTTCTATAATATTGAATCAAGGCTACAGATGCTGAAAGGAATCCTGTTCAGCACAATTTGGAATTGCCCCTTCTCTCATTGATGAAGTTTTCATTTCATGTTTTTAGATACTTGCATTTTGCAATGGTTACAAAAACTAAATAACTTTGGAAGTCCTAGTTGGTTTGCTCTGATATCGACGAGAGTAAAACATTGGACAATCTTCCTTTACCTCCATTTTAGGTCGTCTTTCAGGAAAACAAGTCAGTTTAGGGCGTCTGGTTTCAGCCTTCGCACAAACTTGAACTTCAAAAGCTTGTAACTCCATGAATTCTTAGCGAATTCGCAAGATTCTGGTGTCTAAAATTACTTTAAAATCTTAGAAACAGGATTATCTACCCAGAAGCCGGTACATTTTGGTGTTAGTTTTTAACATTCAATCAAACATCAAAAAAATTTTCTGGGACACTCTGTAGAAAAAAGGACTATGGTTGCAGATTGTACAATCATATGTCTTCAATCAACTGAAATGGAAATGAAGTATCAAGCAAATACCTGTCCAAGATTTACAGGATTATATTTCCTTGCGAGGCCACTAAATTCAACCCTAAAATAGAAAGCAGATAATTTTGAAAGATGACAATTTTACATCAGTTGTTTACTTCAGTGACTCAAATTTTGAATTCTTTACAGTATGTGTAGATGGCAAAAGTTATTCTTGTGCAAGCAGACTCTTGTATTGATGTGAGGGGTCCAGAAATGATAAAGGTATAAATCATCAATTTGGAAACATTGGCAACATGTTCATTAATCTATTCAAGCCTGAGGGGACACATGGTAGAAATGTTACACAAAGGCTACTCTGCTAAAGCCAATTGAACATTTTCTTCAAAATTTATATAGCTTTAGTGACAGAAGTATCAAACAATTTTGTGGTTGCATGGTGCAATAATACAATGATAAAACAATAAATAACATAAAGTATTTGCACGTTCATAAGAATTAAAAGTGAATTGACCGAGCTAAATGGAGGTAATCTATAAAAGGACAAAGAAATGCCACATTATTCCTCTGGCTAAACATTAACCATACACAAGTCATAATTATCAAATACAACAGGCTAGTTTTAAAAGTGCATATATGCAGCTTTCTAAGCCCAATTCAGTAAAGCTTGATTCTTGTTTGAGAATATTTCTGCTACATGATTATTGTCAAGCTTGATCAAATCTAGACTGCTTACAGTGAGTTTGTCAGTTATCGCTCACCAAAACAGGACTACATCTTGCCAAACCGAGACCACTCAAACTGGGACTTATAAGCAAACTGCGAAAAAACTGGCCTGCTGTGTTTGCTCCTAGTCTTGGGAGGACCATTCACCTTGCAGGAAGTGAAATGCACAAATATGATTGGTTAATCATTAAAATCTGTTTGGAAAGAGGTTGGTCTGTTTTCTCAATTATAACAGAAATGATAGCTGCCAATTTCCATTCATGAAACAACAGGATAGGGTCCGGAAAAAAAGTTTTGTGAAGACAGATAGCGAATTGTAAGGCAGAGCAATTCTTATAACATTTCATATTCACTTTTTCTTTTGAATATAGCACACAGTATTCTGTGTGTTGACTGAATTAAATTTAAGTGAAAAAGAACATTGCAAAGGCCATTAATTGCATCAATATTTACAATTTGATAGCCAAATCTCGGTAGTAAACTTGTTTTCATCTGGGCCGCTATCTGACACAAAGCAAAACATAGAGCATGGCGGCAGACCATTTTCTTTGCGTTTGCGTTGATGAATATAGAATTCTAAAGCGAGGTTTCCCAGAATAGGCCATAAAAAATTCACTGCCTGTTTATGAGTCGTAGTTGTAGCAGGGTATATCAGCTTGGCGGAGGAGCGAAACTATGACTTGTAATCAGTCTAGATCAAATCATAAATGCAAACTGGCCAAAACAGTTGTCAACATATTGTACTCGCTCCTTCAAGCTAACATAATGCTACTGTCAAGCTTGTTACAGCTGAACTTTTACTTAAGGGTAACTCTTGGCATGAAGATTACAAAGGATCCTGGTTCTCAACTTACCATACACTTGGTTCCAAAACATTAAGTCTGTTAGATGGCTTGATAATTGGTTTTGAGTTTGATGTTGCCTGTTGGAGATAGAAAGCTGAGGTGAATTTGCAGTTTTTTGCTCAATGTGCTGAGATTGAAGCAGTGGTGCGAAACAAGTCTGCTTTCCCGTTGTCTGATAGGCAAGTACACCGCCACAAAGAAACTGACTTACAAGAAACTGCAGCCTGCCAGATGGCACCATGGTCATTGTCCAATATTTGGTTTGATATAACATTTATATGATATTCATATGAAACCAAACAGCCTGGTTTCACAACAGTCAATAGCAGGGGCGGCGCTCAATGGTATAAACTGTATGAGCCTCATACCACTTTTTTTTCAAAGCTTCCCTAAAAAATCTTACAGTAGAATTCATTGGATGAATTTTGTGTCAGCCTTCTGTTCTGCTTGACTCAGTAGCGGAGGCGCATTACGTGATCAAATGGTGATTCAAATGTCAACGCCAACGTAACTTTGTGTCTGGCTTGTTCCGACAAAAGATATGTAATTATCTGCTAATCCGTCATGAATCATAATCTATGGTACTATTGATAGCTATTGAATCACGAGGGCAGTTATGGCCACGGTATGAGTTTCTCATTTCTCATACCATGATGCCACTAAACTTTTGTCTTGGTGGCCCTCTGTTACGTCATGGCGTATTGTAAACCTAACTTGAAACAAAGCGACCTGTCTTCCATGGTATGAGTTTTCGATTTCTCATACCGTGGCCAATCTAACCTTTCATCTCAACACTACGCTGATCTCGCTTACTTTCGTCTTCGAGCCGTGCCGTGTCTATACTTTATAACATGGATCGGGTTTTAGGAAGCGAGTACCGTTGGGGTGTTTCAAATATTTTCTCTATTTTGTCAACTCAAAGACGATTAACTCACGAACAACGACTAAAAAGAGATGGGAGACCATGCCCAAAAGTTACCGTAAAAAATACGTAGCAATTAACACTGCATACGAGAAATTTCCGTGGATTTGTGGAGACGTAGAAAAGAACACCTACTTTTGTTGGCCATGTCTCGTTATGGGTGATTTATCGAAGGTGAGTTTTTTCACCAGATTGAGTTTCCCGAACACCAAATTGGCCCAGAGGGAGGATACTTAGTATATTTATCCTATTGGAATATGCTGTGCGGAATTTCACTCATTCGAAAAAGCGTACAAGATTTTTCAAAACAAAACAAAAAAAATTTCTTCAGAGCGGGTTGTTGATAGTGTAGTCACCGATTTTTTTCCGGGGTCTGCTTTTTCGATTTGTTGGCCATTATGAGAGGGCTTGTAACCATCAGCCATAATTATAGCCGTGGCTCCGAGCTCTTTACCGCGTTCACTGGCCATGGTATGAGAATCACAATCCTCATACTGTGCCCTTGAGGTGGCAATACAGGAAGGGCTATATGTGCCTGTGGCCAAATTTTTTCTCATGGCTGAAAGCCCTTTAGCCACGTTCATTGGCCATGGTATGAGGGTCATGATCCTAATACCTTGCCTTGAAGGTGATGTGGCTAAAAACAGAGGGCTAAAAGGCGTATATCTTTTCAGTAACATGATTTTTCCAAATTCAAATTGGCCGTGGCCTAAGGTCGCTACTATTTCCTCTTTGCAGAAGGAGAAACTTGACTGCATTTAACTTTAAATTTAGAGAAAATCTAAAGCTGTGATTCATCAAAAATGCTAATTTTCCCCAGGGCTTCGCCCCTGGACCCCAATGGGGGGCTTACAGCGCCCCCCCCCATACCCCCAGCTGGACTGGTTAACAATTTCTTCGCTTCGCGAAAAAATTGTTAACTTTCGCTCTTGAGCATTTCAAACTTTCAGAAAACTAATACCAAAAAAATTTCGCTCCCAGCCGCCCCTGGTCAATAGCCAAGTCTATAGATAAATTTATTTATTTCAATGGATTCCAATGGATAGTTTATATTTATTCCAATAAGTGTTCACATTGAATCACTAGGGTGTGATTTGTAGAGGGAAGGTTATCTCTGATTATGCCTGAATTACGACTTTGAAAGCCCGCCCGCCCAGTCTATCCTTAATTTTCCTGCCATCATTCATATAAACGAGAAATAAAAGGGGACCTAAGATCGATCCTTGTGGCACACCAGCTGATACATCTTTGCAACTTGAGCATTTACCATTTATAACAGTCCTTTGTGGACACTCGGATAAGAAACTAGTGAGGAGTTGTAACAGTTTACCACTAATTCCACATGAATTTCACTTGACACACATCAAACCAGCTTTTATCTCAATCATGTGATTGGTCCAATGCATACAATTTCATGGACTGACCAATAGACGATTGCGATAAAGATGGCGGCGAGGAAATTTTTATTGAGATGCACCCCTGGTGGAATCAGTGTACACCGTCCGTCAAAGACGTACGCCAATTTCTTTTGTTCTCTTGTTATTTCTATCGTTTAGAGACAGTCTGTCCACCAGATATCTTTGGTGGAAGGGGGCTCGATTACAGTCTGGAGATGCACTATGTTCTTTAATCAAATTCCTTTAGAATCGTTAAAGAATCTTAATTAGAACGCAATGCATCTTGGTAAAAAATTCCTCTCCACCATCTTTAGCGCAATCATCTATTAGAAGGCCCCATTTGATTAAACCTGGTTTAGTTTAAACTGATTAAACTTGCAAGTGTGAAAAGGGTAATGGTATCAGAGGGTTAGTTTTTAGGGTCAGGTCCTGATCACGTGACACAAAACATCAGGTTTCTAGAATCAAAGAAGGGCTTCGAAATTTAGGCGAACCACTCAACAAAACGAAACATCTAAGAGTTTTCAAATTTGTGATGATACTTGCAATTTTCAAAGGAGCTAGGTATCACATCATTTGAGATCACATGAGATCAATCAAAGATGGGACAAAGCAAGTGCGAAATTGGCCTGGCGGTGGTGCGAAGAACGACGAAATTGACAAGAAAGTGCGGTGGGCGCGATTGATATCTTGCGTGGTTTAGATCGCTTATCAGGCCAGACTTAGGCCTAGTAGACGCCGTTTGAGGACTGTTGCAGCCTTACCCATTTTTAATTATACTCACAGACATCTTCCTGCTTTTCTGTGAACCATCTACCAACCAAGAACAACTTGCACTTTTGGCAGCAGCCTCGTTTACCATGGGGCGTATTGTTCTAGCAAGCATTGCATTCCTTTCCCCTTTCTTCCGTTCAAAAGCCGGTTGTTGCGACGTGTTGTTTGTGAACAAAAATTCTTCAGAGCTCATGGCATCATGAAACGAACGCGCACGAATTTTTATTTGCACGCATGTGTTTCCTCAAATCGAGGTTGATTTGGAACGAATTCAAAAATTTGGCGCTAAACTTTTGCTGAAGACCGAGAAGACCAGTCAGACCATAGTTACTGGAAGCATAGTTACTATGGTCAGACAAAATGTGGGGTGTTTTTGAATGGCTGGAGTTAACTTTTGCAAGTTCGTGTTTTCAAAGTTATTGTTCAGAAGAAAGGCTAACTCATGGACTTGCTCCAAGTCTCGCTCTTGATCAATAAATACAGGAGGGGAAAGGAGGAAAGGGGGAGGACACGGGGAAGGAATTCCCCTTTCTCTTCCCATTATTTCTTCCTTCCCCGTATCCTCCCCTTTTTCCTCCTTTCCCCTCCCGTATTTATTGATCAAGAGCGAGACTTGGAGCAAGTCCAGCTAACTCACTGCGAAGAGCAGTTGTTTTTAATCATTTCCTTGTCTTATTATATGCGCAATGTTTCAAAAAAGCTTACAAAAAAGCAATGCTTGAGGTCTTTGTTATCATTCTGAGACGTGTGCAACACACGTGTGAACTTCTAAATAATCAAATGTTTCTGCCAACAAATTGATAAAACGAAGGCATTTTATCAGAATACAAAAGGGAGAAGCATCGCTATTTATTATTTACCCCTAGGTTTTCATTTAATTGTCATTGTTAGGGTGCAGAAAGATTTTGTGCTGGCGATCCAATCAAAAGCCAACTTGGGTGAGAAAATTTTTATTTGGTAAAATATGAAATCTTCAAGACCCGAAAATAGGAAACATGCCTGTAAAGTGCTTGTATGGGCATCGAGAATTCCACGTTCCATTCTGCTCCATGATTTATTTGGCATGGAAATTTAAGTTTTATAAGAAGCTAAGACTTTGGGTAAGTGCAGAAATTTTCTTCAAATTATTAGATTTTGAGCAATAAGAGTTTCCTACGAATTTTTTAATAGTTTCATAACAGTTTATATTTGCTTCCTGGTATGCGCACGCTTCGCAGAAATGCTCTCTAAACCAGCCAACGTCTTAGATCTGAGAGGGCCTCGTGGCTGTTCACTCGCATGTGCACTCGGGATTCTTGCGTTCTCCGCGCATTTGCCTTCTGCACCGAATGGTGTGAATAAGAGCTTGGTACCATTCCGTAGGGGAAGACATGGCCGCTGATTTGACTGCTAATAATTCCAAGTTTCCTATGAACATCATCGTGACGTCACAAGTAAATGTACCCTGGGTACCAGACTCTCAAACATACAGTAGATGCGCACAATTTTGCACGAAATAACATTGATTTTCGAAATCTGCATGCAAAACTGACCCACAACAATGAAAAATGACAAACTAGCCATGAATGTTGCATTGGATTAGAGTAAAAATGCATTTTAAAAGCTTATGCAGAGCTGCCAGATGACTTTAGTAGCAAATAGCGTATATCAAGGGGAAGCGTGTCATCTCACCAACAAATGAGAAAAATGTTTCTTCAAAAAATTATGAAAACAATCCTGGACGTCAGTTTTTTTATATGAGTAGATTCAAACCTTATAGGATAAATCTTTGATTACAGTACATACTAAGTTACAGTTACAAACTACATTACGCATGTTACTATTCTACAACAGATACCATGGGAAGCAAGATGCTACGATCACCATTGCGTTTCCATTGTATAAAACCGTTCATAAAACATAAACTGCATTCAACTGCATATAAATACTACAAGCAATTAAGTCCAACGTCTGTAGATGTCGGAATCTCACTCAATTTTTGTTTTCGAAAACAATGAAAACGATCAAAAAACGTCGATCAAGTTTTTAAAGAATCGACATGAATGGACAAAGAAAAAATTGTACATGGTGATTTGGGATTTAAAAAATAATTAATTGTAATCTGCTGCACGAGAGTTCGTACTATCGGGAGAAATATAACATTGTTTTCAAGGAAATAAAAAATGTCTTCCTTCTCGTAATGTCATTTAATTTATGCTTTGGTGCAAGGTTGCGTCCCTGTGTCAAGAGGGTTAAAAAGACAAAAAGGGAAGTGCCATATGAGGCAAGTAAGCGTGGAGTCTTGTTGAATTTTGATTTTGTGACGGCTTGGGGCGGCACTTTATTGTGACTACTACAGAATTTCACAACAAGCCAATCGTTGAAAAAACGCTCGTGCAGAAGTTTACCCTAATCAATTTCTAAATCCCTAAATCACCCTAAAAATGTTTTCTCTTTTGTCCATCAATGTTGATAACATTTGATCAACCTATTCTGATTGTTTCAGTGTTTTCGAAACGAAAATTTTAAGAAACATGCCTCATAAATGATTAAATCATAAATCTTCAAAATCGGTTCAGTCACAGTAACTATGGTTCAGTGTACGATTTTCGTGAATAGCCAAAGATGTATAGTTTATTTTGGCGCAACCAGTAGTTGAATTTTGATTAAACTCAGGAGTGCATTTGTATCTCGCATATAACTCAAGCTTATTTTGAAAAATTCTGCTATACAGGATGAGTAAAAAAGTTGATATGTTTGACAAGCTGTGGAATACAAAATATGCAGCCGATACTACCCATCCTGTAGACCCAACAATAAGGAAAATACTGATAATGGAAATGAGAAGTGCAGGTTCGATTCTGGCCCATGATTTACTTGATATTGAATTATAAATTCAATACAATCGTCTGTTTCAGAAATAGAATTTAAATGTCATTGCTAAGTAAATCATTGATCAGAATCAAACGTGGACCTATCGTTCCAATACAAACCCCAAACTAGCATTTTCTAATTTCAGGGTATAAAAGATGAGTGCTTT
This sequence comes from Aurelia coerulea, assembly GCA_039566865.1. NCBI lineage: Eukaryota > Metazoa > Cnidaria > Scyphozoa > Semaeostomeae > Ulmaridae > Aurelia > Aurelia coerulea. Next base: position 16,106,104 of record CM076954.1, read on the forward strand.
TAACACAAGATTTTCACAATCAAGCATGTCTTTAACTAATGTCTTTCACTTTTTTTTTTAATACTGGCCACACACGTTTTATTCAACGGCCCATCAGACATTTTAACTCTTTTACTCACATGCCAGTGTGCTGAATAGTCTAGGTAAATCTTCCTGCGTAGAGGCATGATACCTGAGGCATGATACCTGATGTGTCATGTCTACCGGGTGAGTCAAAAAAAAGTTTGCCTGTTTGGCGGGCTGTGGAATAATATGTATGCGGCTGATATTCAAAACTGAAATGTTAATCTATCATGCAAAGGCTAACTTAGATGAGAAAATTTTGTTTGGTAGAATTGCTCATCTCTAAGACCCCAAAATTAGAAAAATTTCTCTAAAGGACATGTATGGGAACTAGAATTCCACATTCCATTCCGGTCCATGATTTACTTGCTATTGAAATCAAAATTCTATTTCTGAAACTGACAATTGTAGTGAACTCAAATTTCCATGCCAAATAAATCATGGACCAGAATGGAACGTGGAATTCTTGATTCCCATACAAACCCCTTACAAGCATTTTTCCAATTTGTGGGTTTTCAAGTGAATGATTCTGCCAAACAAAATTTTCTCATCTAAGTTGGCCTTTGAATGGTAGATTAACACTTTAGTTTTTAATATCGGCCACTTACTTTTTATTTCACAGCCCGCCAAACTGGTAAACTTTTTTTTGACTCACCCGGTACAACTCAGGAAAATTCTGCAATACAGGGTTTTTGGGGTTTTTCAGAAAAAGACGCAGCTCAACTAGAATTGCAAACAAGAAACAAGGGATAAGATTTGAATAGATGCAATTGACACCATCTGAAGTACAATGTATCTTCCTTGCAATGATATCCAGTTTGGGGACATTAATCATTCAACATTTTATCAACGTTTCAGTAAGTGTTGTCTATTTTAGATGCAGGAACATCATTGGATGCTTACACAGGCAAAATCTCATCTTTACGAGAGCTCATTCTAACAATTTCAGCAAATGTATCTCATGGGAATAAATTTGTGTGTTTGCTTCCAAGGGATTTCACCCCAAGTTATTCTAGGCCTGAATTGTTCCCCTAAAAATCTTTTTCGTGACTTTTCCGATAAAAAATGTCTTGATTTTGCTCTTACAGTATGCTGCATTTGAAATTGACCATACTTATTAAAATATCAATCAAATGATCAACAACCCCATCAATGTATCCAAACTGCATATCATTAGATTGGAAAGAAGGTAGATTGTGCTTTCGGTTGGGTTTTTTCTGAAACACCCTGTAATAATACATAGGTTCCAAATCTTTGAAAAGGCTGGTGTAAAAATTCAGTGGCCTATTTCTTTGAACTGAATGATTTCAAAGAAAGTTTAGCTATTTATCTATAATTCTACCGTTGGACTTTTCTGAAATTTTCAATGTTTTCAGAATTAGCGTGGTTTTCTTCATCTTGAAGAATTTGAAAAAAAATTTCAAAAAAACTTAAAACTATCATAATTTCTAAACTGTTTGACGCAACATGAAATAATTTCGAACAAAACCATAGTTTATGAATGCCTACAATATGGCCTCAAGCAAAAGTCTGTTACTCATCTGGTTTATGATTTAGAAATTTGATGACGTCACATCCTCAAATGAGTTGAAATGGAATATACGCTGTAATTCTGAAAAATATTCAAAAGCTTTGAAAAGTCCAATGGTAGAATTATAGAGAAGTATCTAAAGTTTCTTTCAAGCCATTCAATCGGAAGAAATGGGTCATAGGATTTTACACCCACCTTTTTACGACGAGTTAAAGATTTGGAACCTATGCTCCCTGTAATAAACTCAGTGGTTTTAAGTACATATGCCTGTGTAAATTTGGTTGTAAATTCGGATGAATACCCGTACAACCCAAGCTCAGTTTGACAAATCATGTTGCATGTATTCAGACCAAGTACACTGGGGTTGAAAGTAAAGATTTCTGCGTAAATGAATACCTGATATGTACAGTACAACTCAAGCTTGACAAATTCTGCTACAGTTTATATTCATTGGTCTTGATTACTCTTCCTGCGTAAATTTTGATATGAATTTGGATGAATACCCGATGTGTACAACTCAGTTTATTTCGACAAATTTTGTTGCGAATACTCAGACCAAGTACACTGGGGTCGAAAGTATAGCTTTCTGCGTAAATTTTGACGAACATCTGGCGTGCATTTGTATCTGCCTTGGATATATTCAGTTTTCTCTGCAATTTCATCTGTTACATCTGTGAGTATGGAAAGGAGATCAGTTTGATGTGCTTCACTTTGTAATATATCACATACAGTCGATATGAACCATGACCCTTTTTCTGGACTTCTAATCGCCATGTTTCCTGCAGGAGATGTGAATCAGTATTTCATTAAAGGTAATGTGTCCATGTAACTACAGCGACTTTGCTATTTTCACGTGATATTTCATGTGATCATTTAAACGTGGAATTTGGCACTCAAAAGAAGGTAGCCAGGTCTCATATAAGCAGACTGATGACTTACTTGCGGTTGCGATTCCAGAGCTGAGCTAGACTTGCCCAAGTCTATTTTGTCAACTGTAATAAGTCTATCTGAAAGTACACTACGAAACATATTTCGCTTTTCCCTTCAATTTTTTGGACGAAATAGATTTGGGGCAAGTCTAGAGCTGAGCTGAACCCGAAATCTCACAGCAAGCAGCCTCGTTGTGCACAATGGGCTCTTTCAGGCTCTTCGTCAGCATCGCGTCAGCATATTTGACAAGAGTGAATACACCGCTGTACTTACATGGACATATTGCCTTTAAATATTTCAATACATTTCATTAAATCAATGCTTCAAGTGTGAATTCGGCTTTAGTCTTTTCTTAGCAGTGTAAGGCTGATTTTCATTGTAAAGTAACAGTAAATTTGCGATGTTGGATGTAAAGGCAACTTGATAACGTTATGTTGCTTTTCTTGCCTCCACCTCAACAGTAATTACATTTGAGGTTTGTTTCGTCTTTCTTAAATTTCATTGATATACCATGGGCAATAATGCACCGCTGATGTGGCCTATATCAATCACCTATGATCAAAATTGTATTTTTACTCACTGTGTTGTTGATGCTCTGATTATTGTGCTAATTGGCAGGCTTTCTTTGTTACCAGCCTTGGCAACTAATCGGTTAGAATGCTTTTGCTTGATGACATATAGCTCAATTGGTCCCGCGTAAACGGGAAGCCGAAGTGGACTAATCTCGTACGAATTTTCATCCACTACCGTATACAGTAAAAACCTGCACATAAGAACCTTCATTTATTAAGAACCTACAGCCTGAAATCATATCTTTTGTACCCAATGGATAAGAACTATTTCAGCCTGATATCATAACTAGGTTCTTAATAAAGGGTTTAATTCATTCATTGGGACTTAAATGTAATCTGTTTGCCAATCAACCTCTTTCGTGAACTCCAAAACATTACTTACAGAACTGTAATAGGCAGGGCCTGCAGGGGTAAACTGGGTAAGCTTGGGTTGAAATGGATGGGACCAAGAGTTTAAGTAAGTTTGGCTAAGATTTAGATTCACATATTTCCCTTTGTTAAGGACCTACACCCTGATTACTGGATGTGTCTCATTGTTGAATATGTTTATGTTTGTTAAGTGTTTCTGTTGTTGTTGTTGTTAGAATTTGGACTTTGGACTGTGAAGAACGATATGACGATTTGACCTTTTGAACTTTGACCTTTTTTGAGTAACTTTGTGTGTTTTGTGTACCCTTGGGACTCGTAGCTATAAGAGCGTTAGGCATGCATCTTGGGGCAGCACAATTCAGATCAGATCATCAGAGCTCCAAGTCGAAGAAGAAGGCGAAGAGAAGCTGCTCATGGCCGAGTTATCGAAGCTTTGTTAGGCCTGTAGGCCCACATACATACTGCAACAGCCTTATAGCTACGAGGACAAATAGATAGTAAGTTTCATTTATTAATTGTATTTATCTGTTTACTTTATTCGTTTATTTAGAGTTTATTCTGTAATTATTTATCTTGCATTTTCTTAGGTTTTTTGAAGTTGTTCTTTGTGCCTTTCACGTGTAAGATTCGTAGGCCTAATCTGTTGCATTTGCTTTGATTTGAGTTCTGTTTAAGATTTAGATTATTTGTTGCTGATAGATTATTCACAGTATTTTGATTTATTTAACATATTCTCGTTTCTGTTAATTTTAGCGAACAATCATTGAGTTAGTGAATGCCAGCATTGTGTTTTGCTTTTGTGTCTGCTGGGTTCCTGCTGGATTCGTTCGTTCCCTCTGTAGTTGGTTTCTGCTGTGAAGCTACACTCATTGCATAAGAACCTAAACAGGCTGAGTTCAAAATCTTAGGTTCTTATGTGCGGGTTTTTACTGTAAACGGGGTCTTAAAGTTAACAAGATACCTTCAGTTGTGGCTTCGGCAAATAAGAAGTCAGAGTCATTTGCAACAACTTTTGCTGAATTCCTTCTCTTTTCTGGTGTGCCATCTGAGCCAGGTTGTAAGCCTGCAAAAACATTTCTATGTCATGAACAGTTGAAATTGAAACACAATGTGGGAAACATAGCTTTATGATGAACTGCAATAAAATGATTGTTGTGAGTATCATACGATTGCAGCAGTAATTATGCATAGTCTCTGAACAATTTTCGCCATAAATTTCCACATGTGCATAATTTTCTTAGCTGAGGATGAGATAAGCTGTCTCGAAATACTCTTATAACAGTCATAGAATTTCTTGAAAACAAGTCTCATTGAAGCAAAGAAAATGGATTCCTACTGCTTCGTTGTACCGCTTTTGCAGTGCGCATTGAAGAAAAGTGGATAACTTAGGTAACTCTGCTTTCCACTCCAGTGAACAGTGAGATGTCATTTCGCAAACCCACTCTCCTCAGAAAACAGTTAATTTCCCTAAAATTATTCGGCCTGTCGAAAAGCAGTGAAAAGGATGTTGTTCGGCGTGGTCTGGGCAACCGAAAGATGTACAAATCGCAATGTTTTCATCAACGCCTGGCTTCACAAATCCTAATTCGAATATTTTTTGTTGATTTCAGAAAAGTGGATTTATCTCCAAAACTACTCAAGAAGTCTCGATTTTTTTCGCTCCATCTTTAGCTAAGTAGTTGGTCTACAACTGTGCCAAGTCTGATTGAAAAAGCTCGGCTAGATTTCCTGTCATCGAATTTCATGTTTCTGTTTACTTTTCGACAGCGAAAGGGAGAAACCTTGGTCAACTTACTTTCGAATTTCCGACATGTTTTCAAAGTACAAATAAAGGGCAAAGTACAAACAAATAAATACTTGTAGGACAGGCATCATATTCTGCACAACTATGCTCAGTGGCATCACCATTCTCATCCGTAGCATCAGAATATTCTTCACTTGTTTCGGCGATCATCTCGTTAGCATGGGTATCAAATTCACTGGCATTTGCTGGGAAAATATTAGACGCTGCGGAGGCCGCTGGCAGTGGCTCAGATTCTTCTGATTCGGTCGCTTTGTCCCATTTCAATGTCCCCATATCGCGGTCCTTACCCCTGCAAGCCTGAATGAAGAATATTTTCGGCTTTTCACGTAAGCTTTTGCAAGAATCTCCTTTAAATATACTTCTGATCTCTGAGATAGGAATACAATTCCAATCTTTGCCATATATTCCTTTCTCGCAACCATGGCTCAGGATGCAACAAACAAACGCATCGTATTTCGAATGATCCTCCTTTGCAATCTTGTTCAGCTCACACCGGATCTCGTCTGCTGTGCGATTTGGGAATTTTTTGACATCAAATTGCAGCCATTCGAAGGTCCTGCATAGCACATCCTCGTCAATTTCTGTCCCTTTTCTGTCATACTCAGAATGGTCAAGTTGCTGGCGCGGCTCCTTAATGTCCGGATTGGCACAGCTGGCTGCATTTTCTGCAGTGCATTCGGAATCACTTTCACGGGGTATGGCAAACGTGGTGACATCAATGTTAGTTTCATATGCAGTATCGTCAACAGTGCTCTCCGGGAGATTGCCAGCTGGCGGTTCTGGCACTTCGGAAACAATCTCTGAACATGAACTGGGTAGTAATGCAGTGTCACCTGCCACAGTGGTCTTGTCGCAATTTGCATCGCCCATCATTGAATATGACGCATCCAGAATACCAGGTGAAGGAGTTTCCGGGTGGCAGCAAAATACTCTTGTGTTGCCAGGAGTCGGTACTGCAGATGTCTCGATCTTCATCTGACCTGAATCACTTTTCAACTGGACCGACTCACTTTTCAACTGGCCTGGATTGATCATCACCTGGCTTGGCTCATTTTTCATCTGGCCCTGATGCATCTTCATCTCGCTTGGATCGTTCTTTGTCCGGTGCAAGTTGCTCTTCATCTGTCCTGGATTACTAGCAGTTGCGATTTTTTCACCCTCTTTGAGGTTTACTTCATTCACATGATCATCGAATGTTTCATTTGAGAAGATGACGCAAAGTCCTCTCGGTTTATTGTTCATTGGGTATGGTGGCTTTGAATGGGTTGGGGATGTTTCAGTAAGCTCTTTAGTTATATCATTAGTCGTCTTTTTGGGCGTGACTACTGTATCGTATGTCGTATGCATGTCGGTGGTGGCAGGTTTCTTCTTTGATGCTGCGAAGTCTCCAGGACGTAGCAAGGCAACAGTTTTGCTCTTTGGTACCTGCTCTTTGCTCTTTGATACTTTTTTTGAGAGAGCTATCTTTTCTTCGTTAGTGGATTTGTTTGATGTCTTTGAAGGGTTGGTGAAAGAAGGACCTGTGAGGAAAAATGCGGAAAAATTTCTTTAAGTAACGCGTGGGCCAAAAGAGCAAATACCCAAATAGAATAATTTGTGAGAGTATATTCCTTTGAATGCAAAGTACATTACATATAAGAAACACATACTGATTAAAGAAGTAAATTGAAAGTCAAGTGCCTCCCCTGGGCGCTTTTCATCATTTTCTATAGTAAAAGCTGATTGAACAAAGCAAGAAAAATTCAAAATTAAGTGATGCTTATTGCTGAAAGGACTATACTGACATGCAGAGGAGCATATTTTGTTGAAATCTTACAACTGGCCAGGAAAGTTTGAGTGCTCCTCAAAATGACTAAGGTAAACTTGGAAATGGATTATGTCACACAAGCGGTGGTTTGATGTTGTCTGCACAACTTTGATATCACTTTTTATGAATGTAAACATTTTCAGCTTTTTGTAATATACTAGCTACCGAACTTTGTGCATGCAGTGGCGGCGCCAGCTCTAAAAAAAAATGTCGGGGGGGGGGGATTCTGACGTAATTTTTCAGCCTAAAGGTAGACCCAACAAATTTTATGTCACTTTTCTTTGAAAATTTTTGCTGACGTTTGGAATCTGGGGGGACATGTCCACCAATCTCTCCCTGTGGCACCACCATTGTGTGGCACCACCAAATGACAGAAAGCTGAAAGTCTTTGCGTCAATAAAAATGATAAGAAAGTGGTGCAGTCATTAAACGACTTCTCTTTGTGACATTCCATATTAAAAAAATTCCGCCATCATTTCAAGGAGCACTCTCTTTATTCTGCCAAGTTCAGTCTTTTGAAAATTTGATCGCTGTTTTTCAATCTTTTTGGCCAGTCTGCAGCAAAAAGATTTAAAGAAATTGTAAATATATCAATAAGTAGAAAGTAAATATATCTAGGCATCCAAAAAATTGAAAATAAAATAACCAAAAATATACTGTATCGGATATTGACTATGAAATCAAAAATATTTTAAATTGGTCCTGTGTATGATTTATCCTGGCCCGTCAGAAATGGGAACTTTTTTCTGGCTCAACTGATGCAATCTACAGTAATTTTTCTTAAAGAATTTGTCAATGGCTCTAGGCTTTTTCAAGAATTTGTCAATTCAGTGTGCTTTAGGAACTTGCTTCAACCAAAAAAGCAAACACTCCTGGTTTGGAGCAGGCTGCAGGCTAACTTGAAATTTCATGATTAACATTTCAACTGTTTGAAAAATGCATTTTGAATAATTCAAACTACATTCTAACCCGCAAACAAATCTTTTATTTTTGTCCTGGGTGACTTGGTACAATCCTTGTAGTGCAGTGCTGCCATCCTTACCTGGCTTAAAACAATTTTTGAATGTTTCAACTTTTCTCTTCAAGTCATGACGTGGAATATTGACAAGAATTTTACACAAATCATCTGGTTTGTCTTCACTGATTTTTCCAGTTTCCTCTAATTCTTGCAGAAGTTTTATACCACTGCTTCCAATACTCTGAGCTCTTCCTCCTATGAAGAAAAATGTTGTGCTTGATATATTTGAAACGAGAATATGTTCCCTAATTTTAACAAATTCATTTCCATCACAAAAAATGAGAAGACAGTAGGATCTTTGACCCCTAAAATGTAGAGATTTCCATTCAAAGAAATTAGGAAAGCTTTAGCATATGTGGGCTGTGAAAAAACATGCACTTAATGTCTTTCCATACAATTTCAGCAAGATTAGTGCCTACATTATTGCACCTCTCAATTTTTACAGACCCAAATCTCAGGTGCACCATCCTCCACCGAAGAAAAAACTTGCCAGTCCAGCAAATACACTGCTAAAAATTCTTTTCTCAATCAAGAAGCTAAATCTACAAACATGAGTTGCAGCATAACCATGAAACAAAAATGACTTGCTTCTACTGTACTCAAACCCGGTCCTAATAATTTCTATGTCATATATTAAGGCTGCTCAGCTCTAGTTTAAGAAAATCAAAACAAAGAAAGAATTGTGTTTTAAACATAGAGGGAGGCAGGGGGGGTCTTTGGTACCAGTACAAACTGTTAAGGTACCAGGTTCCACTCAAATTGAAGGTAATACACATATTTTCTTTTATAAAAAACTGAAGAATTTTGGCCAGTACTGAAAGTTTCTTAAAATGATCAGATTTTGAGTTTCTTACAAGTTTCTTAGAGGTTCCCTTAACAATCTTCATGTTCACTAGACACTACCTGTTCCTCTCTGAACATTTCAAAACACGGTTTTTAAGTATTTCTAATGTTTAGATATTACTGACGAATGCCTTCTGAGTGATATGATACAAGAAACATGTGAACATAAAGTAAAACTATGTCAAGGATTTCCTTTATCAAAATAAATATAGTTTCTTAACCTATATTTTCCCAGTACAGGAGTTTCTTAATTTTTTGATGAGTTGAGTTTCTAATCGGCAGAGGGGAGGAGTACCACGGTATACCAATCGTGGGGAAAGGAGCAGTGCCAGTAAGTGACAAAGAAACTTGGATCAGGCCCCAATACTAACAGAAACGGTGGCCGTAGTGCCGCAAGCCTAAATCAGCTGCATAGCTGCCAGAAACCTAGCTTGCGTTAACAAATAAATGTGGCTTGCTTATGGAGAGTCCACCGTAGCGCGAGCCGGTAAATTTGAGGCGCCGGTATATCTGAGGTTTGCCGGTAAATATGAGGTCGGCAAGATCAAAGGTATTCTTCTTAGGCGACAAGTAGTCATAATCTATTGTGAATTAGACAAAGGTGAGACACAAGGTCTGGTTTCAAAGGAAACAATAGGTTTTTCCGGGGGTCGGGTCAACGGTCTGAGGATTTCTGCCGCATATAATCTTTTCTTTCTGACAGCGTTCGGGAAAGCAAACGCTAGGATTTAACTTCGAAGGGTAGGGGTTAGGATTTTTGCTGCGTAAGGAAATCCGCGAGAAGAATCAAATTTCATTTGGTTTCCTTTGGTATGGATTTGCTACATCTAAAAGTTATCAGTCGAAAGTAAACTGTCTTATTGCTCAAATACTTCGTTCCATTGCAATACCGTTTTGTATCTGGGTTGATGAAGATTATGATTTTCGAGCGCTATTTTTCTTCCTTTTTTAAGCATTAGGGAAAATACTGAAAGTTTACTAAGATTATCGGAGTTATAAGTTCCTAAGGTTCTTACAGATTCTTAGGAGTTTCCAGAATCTCTTACAGGTTTCATAATAACAGGCCCGTCGGAACGAAATTCATATTGGGGGGGCTGAAGCTTCATGCGAGCGGAGTGATGATAAATGGGGGTCCGGGGGCTTGCCCTCGGGAAAATTTTTCATGGCCACGCCCTTTAGATCCTTGAAAAACGCCCCATTTTTGGAGAATTGGTTATTTAAAAAAGCAAAGGATGAAGTCTGATGGGGGTCTTTCCGAGAAAATTCTGAAAAATGGGACTTCAATTTCAGGAGGATATAGATTATATTTGAATTCCATAATATCAAGAATGATAGCTTGATCAATTCTAATAACTTCCTCGAATATAATTAAGTTTGAATCTTCATTTCCATGAGATGGGCTTTTACAGCCATTTTTACTTACAAAAGTGAACGAACTGCAGCAAATTATTGGGGGGGCTGAAGCCCCCCCAGCCCCCCCGGTTCCGACGGGCCTGTAATAATCTTCATGTGCACTTTCCCGTGCCTTCTCCTGAACCTTTCAAAACGAAGTTTTTGAAGCCTTTCCGATGAACATCACTCAGACAAGTACCTTCCAATTTTCGTTAGTACGATACAGGAAACAAGTCAAAATGTGATAAACGGAGTTTCTCAAATTTTTGGAAATCCTAGAGTTGAGTTTCATATACACGTATTTTTTACAAAAGAAAATAAGAATTTGGCCCAGTACTGAAAGTTTCTTAAAATTATCATATTTTCAGTACTCAGAGTTTCTTACGAGTTTCTCAGAGGTTTCATAACAATATTCATGTTCACTACCTGTGCCCTCGTGAACATTTCAAAATAAGGTCTTTAATTAAGGCCTTTCCGATGTTTAGACATTACTCAAGTACCTTACGAGTAATATGATACAGGAAACAAGTGAAAGTAAAGTAAAAATATTTCAAGGATTTCCTTTATCAAAGTAAATAGTTTCTTAACTTACATTTTCCCAGTACTGGAGTTCGTTAATCTTTAGCCGATATGAGAGTTGAGTTTTCTTATGGGCAGTTTCTTATAAAAATACGTGTAAGCAGTTTCTTATCAAAATACGTGTAAGCAGTTTCTTATCAAAATACGTGTTGGCCTAATGTTCCTTACTTTGCAGAATGCAATAAAATCTATCGTAAGTACGTACATACGGTATATTTCCATAAGAAACTAAGAATTTGGGCTAGTACTGAAACTTTCTTAAGATTATCAGATTTTGAGTACTCAGAGTTTCTTGCGAGTTTCTTAGAGGTTCTATAACAATCTTCATGCTCACTACTGTCCCTCGTTTCCTAGTATCAACCCTTTCCAAGCCTTTCCAATCTTTAGATATTACTAAGTACCTCACGAGTGAAATAATAAATTTTTAAATTTTGATAAAATTATGAGACAACCTTCAAAAATATCGAAAGATATAACCTAATAACCCTTCTTTACTATGGGTTAAATTTTTTATTCATTTTCGTTACATATAATTTGCGGTTTATGAGACATCTTTCAAAATCTCGAAAGGTAGAACCAAATAACCCTTCCTTACTATGGGTTAAGGTTGTTATTCACTTTCGTCGCATACTATTTGCGGCTTTTAAATTTTGATAAAATTATGAGACATCTTTCAAAATCTCGAAAGGTAGAACCAAATAACCCTTCCTTACTATGGGTTAAGGTTGTTATTCACTTTCGTCGCATACTATTTGCGGCTTTTAAATTTTGATAAAATTATGAGACATCTTTCAAAATTTCGAAAGTTGGAACTTAATAACCCTTCCTTACTATGGGTTAAGGTTGTTATTCACTTTCGTCGCATACTATTTGCGGCTTTTAAATTTTGATAAAATTATGAGACATCTTTCAAAATTTCGAAAGTTGGAACTTAATAACCCTTCCTTACTATGGGTTAATTTTTTTATTCATTTTCGTTGCATACTATTTGCGGTTTTTTAAATTTGATAAAATTATGAGACATCTTTCAAAATTTCGAAAGATAGAACTTAACAACCCTTCCTTAGTATTGGTTTAGTTTCTTACTCACTTTCGTCGCAAAATCCAAATCCTGTGGCATTTTTCAGAAACCTTATAGCTTATCCCATCTTTTTAAGCTTCTTTTTCTCTTTCCTCGTATATCGTTTGTCGATTTTTCAATTTTCTCAAATCTTTGAGACGTTCTGAGACAGGCGTTAAATAGGAACGTGAAAGCTACCGTTTCGTAAATCGATATCGTGAAAGATTCTCCAACGTTTCTCAACTCTCATTTTATATATGAAGATTACGAAAAAAAGATGCAAATTATGCTGCTCAAGTTTGTTTTGCTTTTTTAGTGATCTGAGAGCTGAGCGCTCGTAAGAGTTTCTTATGAAAAACTCTTATAGGATTTATATAAATTCGGCTGTAGATTGGAGAATGCATTTTAATTTGGCTTCTAAATTAAATGAAACAAATTATGAATCTTGTTTAGCTAGAATTGCTAAACGTTCTTTGAAGAGTAAATATTCCAAGGACAAAGGTATTGCTGAACCTGTCTGTTACCAACCTTACCCCCCCCCCCCCCCCCCCCCCCCCGACAAAAAGCGGTCAACAGCGGTGACCACAAAAGAGTAATGTGTCTTGTACAATGAGCGATTTCTATACTGCATTGTTTAATTTGAATGGCTTCTTAAACAATAACCCAGGTGTTTGAGTAGTCCCACGACACCTCATATTTACCGGCAAACCTCAGATATACCGGCACCTCAAATTTACAGGCTCGCGCTACGGTGATATATGTGCTTATGGACAGGCAAGGACAGAGAGGATGATCATCTCCGTGTTGTGGTTTGACAGGCCTAAAAAGGGCTTTGAGGCTGCAAGAAAGAAGAAGCAAGCTTACTTGGTATATTTTCCAAGTACATCACAGCTTCAACATCAGAGCTCTTCAGATCATCGCCAATATTCTTCATCAAAACCCTCCATTGTGCGTTCTTGCTTGCTAAACTCATGTTTCTTCTGCGGAAAGCAGCTAGAGCTTGGTCAAGCAAATTCACCTTCCTCCGTCGAAACCAAATGAAAGAAGGACCCAGAACGTTCGTGCCCAGGCCTCATATTCTTGGAACTCGAACTTCCTTGTAGTAGTTTCGAAACATCTGTGATCCAACTGATCCCACATTACGACTGGGCAATCTCTTTTAAAAGCCATCGTCACCCAGGGTTCTTTGAGGTTACGCTACAATTTCAGACTGGCTGTGGCTGAACCTCAAATTTGGTCAAAACATAGTGACTATGGTCAAAACAAAGGGATCCACGTGGGAAACTATAGATCCACAACAGATCAACAAAGTAAAATTTTTTCCATCAGTTCAACTGATACCCAGTGTGAATTCATGGTTTCTGCTTTGGCCAGATTGGATTATCAGACATTGTGAAATTCGCTCCTATCCATATACGGTATTAGTGTGAGCAAAAGCACTAATTCAAGTACCCTGGGTACCAGAGCCAAAAAATAATAAAATAATAAAATAAAAAAAAAGTAAAGAAGGAAAGAAAGTATTTCTTCCTTTCTTCCTTCTCTCTTCTTTTTCCAAATTTTCAATTTCTGTCTACTTTTTTAGGCTCTGGTACCCAGGGTATAATTCAAGAAGAGCAACAAAAAGAAAAGTACACTCTATTTTTTATAAGAATATTGTTTATAAGAATATTCAGGCTCAGAATCATCCAAATTTTAAGAATATTATAAGAATATTGCCCAGCCTCAGCTCGCATATTTGTGTCTCATTTTCCAGCAGTTGCCTGTCTTGCGATGTTCATAAGATTCTTATTGTTACAATTGCTTAAGTTTCTCTTTCATTCGACCATTTCTTCATAATGATATGACAATTCTTTGAACTATGTTCCCTTGAAACCATATCAGATTTGAAAAATAGGGATACTTTAAGAATATGTTAAGGCTCAAAACGAAAAATGTCTTAAGAATATTGAGGCTGGAAAAAATTTATAGTATTCTTATAAAAAAAAAGAGTGTACCAAATCTAATTACAAAAGTATTCCAGATGAAGTATCAAGTATTATTAAAATTTTATATTGTAAATGCTGGGATATATAACTTGCAGCTGCAGACAGCATACATACATAACATTAAACACAGGACATTCCTCTTGACAGGAAGCAATAGCGTTCACTATAACTAAAACTAATAATCCTACATTCAAAACATTAAACATTTAAGAAGCTCGTGAGAAACTTTTGGCTGCAAAAATGCCCTAAATATAAACAGCCAGCTATTAGGGGGGTCTATCAAAGGGTGCCTCAATGCCACAAAAATGTGCGTCAACCGCGAGCCATTTTCTCTCATCACGGCAACAGTCAGTCTTCTTCGGGATGATATTTTGTCTTTTTAGGACAGCCATGTCATGTAAATGAAGCAGGAATCCCAAAGAATATAGAATCTACAAACTGCGATAGCAGTACTTTTACAGCTATGCGAAGATTTGATAGATAATAATGGTTATCCAGTAAAAACATAGACAGGTCCATTCCAGAAAGACTGATTTGAAGAAGATCATGCTTTCTACTTCAAATTTTATCGATAATCCATTGTGACGGAAAGCTTCTGCAGCTCTTGAAATTGTGCAAAAAATTCCCAAAATTGGTTTTGAAAAAATGTTGTAACAAATAATTTTTTACGCTCTTTGATACGATTTTACGAAAAAAATGAATGATCGGAAAGGAAAAATTGGTAAAAGGCAACATCTTCTTTAGGACAGAAAAAACTTTCAGCTATAACTGTTTGCTTCAATTCAATTGTTCCGCAACCGCGCAGCAACAGAAAAACCGCATTCCGCACTGATTTCCTTGCAGAAACCGTATTCCGCATCCAAAATATGGGCCGGATGCGCCTAACCGCCACACTATAATAGACCCCCTACTAGCCCAGGACCTTAGCTTTTTATCAAGAATCAGTGTAGCAAACATTAATACCCTATTTACACTTGCAGCCTAAACCAGTTTAAACTAAACAAGGTTATCGAATGAGGCCTTCCAATTGGACAATGCAACAAATTGAATGCTTGGTTGAAATTTAACCAGGTTTCGATAAAACTGGGTTAACTGTGTCAGTGTGAATATGGTATGAGATACTGTACTTACTCAAGATCTGATAATTTTAACAAACTTTCAGTACTGGCTCAAATTAATTAAAATACGTGCATCTCATCAGCGATTATCTCGTTCAAATTTACTTTTGTTAATAAGTAAGTTCCATTCGCCAAATTACATAGCAAAAACATACAAGGTTAGTCAAGACAAAAATGTCTGAAATATTACAAATTCGGTAAGGGTAAAAACTTCCAAGTGATAAATCATATTTTACAGGCAAATACCCCTGATTAAAATGGCAGGGATAACATTAAAATTGCTCCCTCCTTGGTCTCAATGAAGCTGAGGTACATTCTCATCATTCCTATGATCTTCATCATGTGTGCCCGACCTATAGTACCCTAAGAACGACCCTTTTATTACATACCTCGGCGAAGCACCATACAACGAACTTACAGTTCCAGGAGATCGATAGCTCTAACTAGGCCCGCTCGGCGCGGCTTCGCCGCGCCTCCGCGTTCCTTTTAGCTTCGCTGTAGTTCGTCTAAGTGGCAGTACTTCAGTGGAAAATGTATCTTCGTTAGTTCATTCAATAAAGCAGTACTTTGAGTGGAAATTCAAGGAAATGCATATGAGTGTATTTTGGGACTTGCTTCTTCCGTGGAAGTTTGGACGTGAAAGAGATAATCTGCTGAAAAGTTAGTTGCCGTCATTATTGTGGGTGCATTGGTTGTATCAGTTGTTTCAGTTGAGTTAGTCTAGCGGCGTTTGTTGCCTTAAGGACTCAGCTGCCTTAACGCTTTTAGGTGCGTCACCCGGGGGGGGGGGGTACTTGACCTAAATTTGTACGGGGGTGTGCCCATGCAAAAAAATTGTTTTCCCCTGCTCCAGAATTTTTCGCTCAAAATGATAACCTGTTCTAGAAAAATGTCGTGAAAAGTATACTCCAAAACATGAAATCTGACCGAAAAACGACCCGATCTAAGAAAATATTCCTTTTTCACATGTTTTGACAACCTGCTCTAGAAAAATTGCCTCATTTTGATTTTGATACCCTGTGCTAGAAAATATTGGTGAAAACGATACTCTTGAAAACGGCTCATCCCCGCGCGACAAATATACTAAGTACCCCCCCCCCCTTGGGGGTGCGTCAGTTGCATAACGGGACTCAGTTGGTATAGTGGCCTTACTTACGTTAGTGGCTTCTTGCTTTAGTTGTTGAGTAGATTTAGTTGCGTTTCTTGGCTTAGTGGACGTGGTTATAGCTTGATGCTGTTTGCTTTTATCTTTGTTACCGATGGCAGCCCCTCAGTTATAATAACTGATTTTTAGGAGGCTATGCTAAAAACTTAAAATAACAAATAATGTACATGTACATTGTTAATTTGGTAAATTACAATTGGTCGTTTGATGATGCATTTTTGCAACTCTTTTTTTAATGCTTTCAGGGTAGGGAAATTTCTAACTTCAGCGCCTTTTGTGGCGTTAGTTGCCTTATTGGCCTCAGTTGCTTTAGTGGACTAACTTACGTTAGGTGTTGTCTTGTCTTTGTTCAGTTGTGGAGTTGGTTTTGTGTTCTTTCTTTCCTTAGTGGACTTAGTTGCTCCAGCACCTTTAGTTGTGTTAGTTGTCGTATTGGCCTTGCTTTGATGACATTACGTACGTTCAATGATATAGAGGCGCTTTCGGTTATATTATTGTATACACGTTAAGTAGGGTGAATGTTGTGGTTGCCTTACTTGCTGTAATTGCTTTACTTGGCCCAAGCAGCTTGTTAAAAAAGTTATAGGGGAAAATTAGTTGGGTATTGCCCCAGTAGCCTTTGTTGTACAGTCTTGTTTGTTGAACAGTCTTGGGCCTGAGATCAGAAATACTTCAACCCTGAGATCTTTTAAAAAGAAGGTGCAACCATGAATTTCACTCACCAGTTCTTTTCTGTTTTCTTTCGTTTATTTAGCACAAATTGTAATTAGTTTAGGTTTAGGTTTTATAGCAAATTTCGTTCTATTGTAGATGAGTAGTTATTTGTAAGTTTCTAGCATGGCCCCCTGTAAATCAATTATTTTTATTGAGGGGCTACCATGGGTAAGAAAGATAAAATCAATCAAATCAATAAAATCAATCATGTTGCCTTAGGTGACCCTAATGCGTATGGGTTTTTTGAGGTACCATTTATGGGGGGGGGGGTTCCGCCCTTCTGTGAAACTGCCTTAGAGTCACCAGAATTCAATAGAACTTGGTTCAATTACAGAGCAAGTAGTTTGTAGCATGTAGTGCAATTTGGGTATGGCTGCCACGTCTTATGTGGTCACAACGGGGTCACAGTGACATAATGAAGTTGAAAATCAGTAAAAATTAGGCGTTTAAAGTTAAATTTGTGTTTAAAGGCCATCTTGCTTGAACTTTATGCAGTTGTTGGTTAAATTTATCAACATAGCTGGTGGGAAAATATCATTTTATTGAAAATGACGATTTTGGAGTGATATTTTGAGCGAAATTAGCCAATTCTGATGACGTAATTTGTGCCACTGCTTTTTCTATGTAAAAATAGAGAGAAAGTGGCTGCAAAATGGTGGTAACCTATGACAAATGTATCAATAGAGCTCACTGAATTGAAAAAGTCTGAGAAAATTGAAAAAATTTACGAATTAGGCGAAAATGGGAGCCAGAATGAGATCATAATAAAAAAATGCCGACATCAGCAAATTCTAGAAATTCTGGCATCAAACGAAAGCTCTTATTTGCAGATTCATTTGCTATGTGATGCTCCATAATTCAAGGAAATCTTTCCATGGAAATCATGGAAAACAATGATCTTGCTGCTACCTGCTTGCAAGTATGGGCATATCACGTGACTTGTGTGAGCTCTATTGTTTAAACATTTTTCCGTCAAAATGTAAGTAATCAATAATTAGCAAAAGTCAGGGAGGTTGGGGTGACATAGCTGATTTCGTTTAACAACCTGGCAAGTAAAACCTGGAAGGGGGTTGAAAAGCCCGGCTCACATATGGATTAGTTTCAAGATAGCTGGCTTACTTGCTTTCTCGATTCCTTTAGTTATGTATCATTTACGTTTTCTTAGTTAGTTAGTTAGCTACGTTGTTACAGTAGCATTTGCTGCGTTAGCTGCTCTTGCTGGTGCTGCTGTCTTACTTGCCCTGGTTGCCTTAGTAACGTTAGCTTCGTTTTTTGGTTTTTTAGCAGGTCAGTAAGTGTTGAATCTCCCTATGCAAGGTAGCTTTTGAAATAATGATCAGGGGAATGTGCTGCATGTCATCAGGGGGTGAATTTAGGGGAAGTTGGCAAGGTGCCAAGTGACGTCACAGAACTTGGCAAGGTGCCAAGTCACATGCTGAAAACCTGGCATTGTGCCAAGTCATGTGCCCTACATTGGCAACTTGCCAAGTAAGGCACATGACATGGGGGCTAGGCACGTGACTGCCCCCAGCAATTTAAAGTATCATTACCCCCCACATCTTCGTCAGTAACTATGCTATACGCGCCCTCACTTGGTGTCATCCCAATATGTCTTGTATACTCTTAGGAAGAGCACCATTGTGAAGGAGAAGGTATCACGTGATATGGGTGTGGCCACGTGGCAACCCCCAATTGGTGGTAACAATCGCTGGCATCGATCATGCACCCCACCACCCTACAACCTCGTCAATACTTACTGCGGGATGATGAAACCCTTTAGAGTGCCGTTGTGAAGGAGGATACCGCTGGCAGAGGCCTGCCAGCCACTGCGAAGGTGAATGTGCATGTGACGTCCAATGTGACGTCTTTGGTTGTTTACCATCGACCTCAAAGTGATTTGTTCGTTGATGGCTCTTGATAGCACCATCAAGTGTCGTTAGTAACAATCGGCTAACAATCGGCTGTCACTCAAAAAACAATAACCTGCTGAAGAAGGCTGCCAACAATTTTCCCCCGCTGATACCCCAGCTGCAGGAGGCTACCCCAAAATATGGACATCCTCATGCACACATAGATTTTCCTGTCGATTTTTGGAGACGAAGAGCGAGCTTCCAGGACACGGGAGAGGTCTGGAATAAGTGCGGCAGACAGACAAATTCAGCGTTTGATCTGACCGTCTCAGCGAGTAGTAATATAGATGATGATGAAACAATAGCCGCCCTGGCATCGTACCTCGTTGGAGCTAAATATATTAGGGAAACACTATATCAATGCCAAGATATACCTAAACATACCTGTGATTTACGATATTGTTCCTGCTACTTTTGATACAGTTGATTAGTTTCGTTCAAGTCTGTTTGTTTGTTTGTTTGTTTGTTGCTGTCATACAGTTCTTATGTAGTGCCTGGTAGCATATATGATGATCCCAAAATGATGTATTATCGTTTGATTGCATATAGGTCCATAACCAATGAACCGATTTCAAAAACTTTATTTTATCCGATTGCCGAAAGGCTTAATTGTATTTGAGGATGTTGGTTGTGGTTTAGGCCGATTTCTTCATGTCAAAAAGAAGATGGATAAACCTGCTCAAATTCAAGCCTTAGATGGCATGAAAAAGAAACGGCCAATTTCCCAGTTAACATTTCAGATGTGATACAAAAGGCTGAGCTAATATGTCGCTCAGAGAATATATCTCGTTCAGAGAATACAAATTCAGTTAATACTGAGTTCAGAGAATGCGAATACGAGTTCGGCCTTTTGTATCACATCTAAAATGTTGACTGGAAAAATAGGCCGTTTCTTTCTCATGCCATCTCAGGCTTGAATTTGAGCAGGGTTATCAAGCTTCTTTTCGACATGAAAACGCCGATTAAAACCGCAACCAACATCTTAAAATACAATTTAGTCTTTAGGCAATCAAATAGAGCAAAGTTTTTGAAAATCGGTTCATTGGTTATGGACATGTAAGCAATCAAACGATAATACATCATTTTGGGACACCCGGTATATGATGATGATAATTATTAAAAGTAACCTCGTTTCCAGAATGGTCCCCTTAATGGTGGACTTATTCCAAGTCTATTTCGTTAATCCGGTCAAGTTTGGGGTCAGTCTACCTTGGCGGTGAATGCCAACAGAAAACAAAATATCATCAAAAAAGAATGATGAAAATTAATATGGTGAATCAAAAGCATTGATGGACGAAAGTTTGAATCGAAATCATCCGATGGCGGATGGATCTCCGTAAGACATAGTTTATGATACAGCTAAAATACTAATTAAAAATGCACCAAAAATATGACGTTGAAACAAAGTTACTGATTTAAAAGGAAAATTTGAGCCAGCTAAAAATCTCAGGAGATCTTTCCCTGAAACAAAGTTAGAGGCCCTTAACACGAGACCCGACATGAAACTCGTGCCTGCATGAGTTTCATGTCGGGTCTCCATGTAAAGAGACTCTTAGTGCTATACAGATGCTGCCCAAAATATTCGCATTAACATAATAAAACCGTAATACACGTATTCTTTTCATAAGAAGCAGCTTATAAAAACGGTAGGCTCAATTTTTCGAAAGTTAAGAAACAACCCTATCTGGATTTAAAAAGCTAAGAAACTTTCGTATTTTGCAGTTTTAATTTTCCCAGGGCACTCAAAAATGTTTTGACACTGTACAGTTGGGACAATTGTTGTTGGGACATTATTTTGAGACATATAAATAAACTGTTGGGACAATAAACTGTTAACAGTAAACAGTTTGTCCCAATAAACTGTTGGGACATTATTTTGAGTGCGAATCATGTTACTTACTTGTTTTGAGATCTTACTAAGCAATTTGGGAGCACTCTTGACAAAACTAAATTAACTCTATTGTACACTTCTGGCCTTGAAAATATAAGAAACACCAAAGAAACTTTTGGAAGCAAAATAGCCTAAACATTTAAGAAACTGCCTACCAGCCACGGACCTTAGCTTCTTACAATAAAAAAATACTCTACAGAAAATCTCTGACCATAGCCGATAGTTACTGTCCGGGAAAAGGACAAAATTTTGTTTATCATTTTCGATCATTTGCAGCACAACTTTTTTGGTTTTTGAAGAGTTTCTACAGATCACTGAAGTTTCTTAAACTTCGAAGGAGAACAATACATTTTGGCCAATTTCGGCCAGACTGAGATCAGGATTGCCTCCAAAGAACCCAAATAAAAAAAATGATTTCTGTTCACTTTGACCCAAAAAAATCATCTTTGGAAATATTCTGACCCAAAAACAACACCTTTGGCAATATTCTGACCCAAAAACATCACTTACCTCCCAGTATGTACATGTACTGAGTTTCCCCCTGCAGATGCATAAATTTCGTTGAGTAATGTTGATTTCAGAAAGTATGATGCGTGCTTTAGCCTGTAAAACGTGATTGATTATTACAAGGTTATTACTTTCAAGTTTCCTTAATTTTTGATACCATTTTTCTTGCAATAGGCTTCCCATGTTTCTTCAACTTTGAATCTTAAATCTTTGCTGAGGTTGTCAGTCGATTCTGGTGCACATTTATACCTTCCCATGTCATAGTTGGTTTTCGTGGAAATGCGTCTTTTCACAGTAACCATCATATGAAGAAGGTCTTTCTTGTGGGCCTCTTCTCTCAGTACTTCACAAACAGTTGAGATGAACCAAGAACCTTTTTCAACATGGCGTAATGCTTTGTTACCTGAAAAGAATTTCAGTATCGAGTGAGTCAAAGGAAAGTTTAAATTTGCTGGGGAGATGAGATACGTTTTGTACGAGGAAACGTATGTGTCCCCCCGTGCAGTGGGTTAAAGCTCATGCGCAGTAGCGTTTTGGGTTGGAACTCTGCCAGGCGCATGATCATTAAAGGCACACTGTCGTGGCTGTGATTGGCTAGTCGTGATTTTGAAATCACTGAGAAAAGATTTGGCGTTGGGTCATATTTTGTCTCGAGAATAAAGGGAGCCAAATCGATATCACCTTAATGAATTTCAGTGTACAGCGAAATTACTGAAGCATGACTAATCCTGTTCTTTTTTTGTCTCATTCACCCAATCAGCGCCACGACAGTGTGCCTTTTGCCTACTGCATGGGGGACACATACGTTTCCTCGGACAAACCGTATCTCGTCTCCCCAACAGAAATGTGTCAGCATCAAATTGTTCAAAAGAATATGTAAACACCATTGTTTAGTCACATGTTCATTGTCTTCTGCAGTTTGTTTCGTGGCTTTACCAAGGCCACCATTAAAAATCCGCTTATATCCGAGCAATCACAAAGGATATGAATGTTTGGTTTGTTCCTTCACGAAGAAAAAGAGATTTGTCTTCAAACCAAAGCTTTCATTTTGAAAAAAAGATGAAGCATCTGTGTGATATTGCCTTTTACAAAACTGCAACGTCACCGGTTTGACCAAGGGTGTTAGGACACGGATATTTTAATTACGTATTTATTTACCTTGTTTTGATCTTCGTCTTGTTTTCTTCTCTTGTTTTCTACTATGTTCTGTTTCCTCTTGCTGATGTAAATGCCTCGTGTTATTTGAATATATCTTCCTTGTATTTCTGTGTCTTAGCGCGCCTTCGTAGAAGAAAGGTTTTTAAACCGCAATGCCATAATTAATATGGCATCGCAGTTTGAAGCCTTTCTTCCACGAAGGCGCGCTAAGACACAGGAATACAAGGAAGATATATTCAAATAACACGAGGCATTTACATCAGCAAGAGGAAACAGAACAGAGTAGAAAACAAGAGAAGAAAACAAGACGAAGATCAAAATAAGGTAAATAAATACATAATTAAAGTATCCGTGTCCTAACACCCTTGGTTTGACCAAAATTTGGCGGCGGATCCCCTTCAAATTCTCATTTACAGGGCGGATGGAAAGTTTCTGAGCACTACTGTTGGTAAACGTAGTGTTAGATAGTAACACAGGAAAGAAATATATTAACCCATTCCATATTTACATGGTCAGTACAAGATTTTAGTAAGCAAAGATAGAGATCACTTGGCCAATATCAAATTCAATGAGAAATTTCTCTCTAATTTGCGGGTGACATAGAATTCTTTCAGCTTGCAGTGGCCTTTCGTGTGTCACATCTGAAACTAAGGCTAAACACAGCTGAAGATTGTGGCCCAGAATTCAGCTGTATCTCCAAAATCAACATCATCGATGGTATAAAAAAATCTGACTGCACTGGCAAATTCTACGGAGCTCAAACATAGAGAGAAAATCTTCATTTGCAAAGAAAGACCTGATTACTGGATGTGCCTCATTGCATAAGAACCTAAACAGGCTGAGTTCAAAATCTTAGGTTCTTATGTGTGGGTTTTTACTGTACTGTACAGATAATACAGGGTGTCTCATAAAAAGCTTCCCAGTATTAAGCTCAAATATCTCTGGACCTGCTCATCTTAGAAAAACAAATAATATATGTTCTAACAGCGTAATAATGCAGCTACTAAATTAGCATTAGCTTGATAAAATTGAGCAATAGAAACAAAAACGAGGGGTCATCAACTCTGAATCAACTTCTCAGCATTTGTGAGCAACGATTTACAATATCACCGTATAGATTGAAACGTTTACCATTTTTGCTACAATAACTCCGTTCTACTTACAGAAATGGGGAAAACTCAAGATATAACTTATTAGCAGGGATGCCATTGATGCTAGATGAATTAAAAACTATAGGCAAGTCATTGTGGTGTAGCCAATTGCACTTGTTGATGTAGTAAAACGTTGCTTACAATGCTGAAGAGTTGATTCAGATTTGATGACCCCCTGTTTTCGGTTACGTTGCTCAGTTTTATCAGGAAGATATTTATGAGACACCCTGCATCTATGTTTACATTGTTTCATTAGATTAGAAAGTGCCGTCCGCAGAAACTATGAGGCTTAATTGCTCACCTTTGGTAGCCGCTTGCGCAAAGAGAAAATCCCAATCAGTTGGATTAACAATCTTCTACGGCTTTTTCGAGGGTTCCTTTCATTGACAGTTAAATGAATAGTCCCCTTGGGATACAAAATGACTGACAACAGTTTTTCCTTTTGTGCTCTAACATAACGCATGGCATGTTCTAATTTTTTGAAAGATAAACAGTATGTTTGTTATATAGTTCACATAAGCATGAATCTGCTTGAAGGCCTATTTCAGGAATCTTGCGAAACAAGATCTGATTGAAATCGCTCTCAGTTACGTAATGGAAAGAAAGATCTCGACCCAATAAATGTTCTTATCTAACTTAGCCTTTTTCCTTTGCAATGAATGAATCCTTGAAGACACGAATTTGCGAAGTAAATTTAATCAATAATTTTATGAACCGACACCCTACATTTCTTTCTGACTCACCCGGTAAATGTCCACCACCAGCAAATATGTTGTGACAGAACAGACTGCCTTTAAAAGTTCACACATGCATGAACATGAATCACATCGAAGGACTAACTTAGGAATCGCTAGTAGTTACAAAATGGAAAACGATTCGACCAACTGTTTCCTTGTCTCTAAGTTAGCCCTTTTCCTATGCAATGACTCCTTAAAGAAACGAACTTGAGAGGAAAATTGCATGAATCAACATTTTTAAACACCCTACGTTTCTTTTTGACTCACCCGGTAAATATCCACCACCAGCAAATATGTTGTGACAGAACAGACTGCCTTTAAAAGTTCACACATGCATGAACATGAATCAGATCGAAGGACTATCTTAGGAATCGCTAGTAGTTATAAAATGGAAAACGATTCGACCAACTGTTTCCTTGTCTCTAAGTTAGCCTTTTTCCTATGCAATGAATCCTTAAAGAAACGAACTTGCGAGGTAAATTGCATGAATCAACATTTCTAAACACCCTACGTTTCTTTTTGACTCACCCGGTAAATATCCACCACCAGCAAATATGTTGTGACAGAACAGACTGCCTTTAAAAGTTCACACATGCATGAGCACGAATCAGATCGAAGGACTATCTTAGGAATCGCTAGTAGTTACAAAATGGAAAACAATTCGACCAACTGTTTCCTTGTCTCTAAGTTAGCCTTTTTCCTATGCAATGAATCCTTAAAGAAACGAACTTGAGAGGAAAATTGCATGAATCAACATTTTTAAACACCCTACGTTTCTTTTTGACTCACCCGGTAAATATCCACCACCAGCAAATATGTTGTGACAGAGCAGGCTGCCTTTAAAAATTCACACATGCATGAACATGAATCAGATCGAAGGACTATCTTAGGAATCGCTAATAGTTACAAAATGGAAAACAATTCGACCAAATGTTTCCTTATCTAAGTTAGTCTTTTTCCTATGCAATGAATCCTTAAAGAAACGAACTTGAGAGGTAAATTGCATGAATAAAAATCTTTAAACACCTTACGTTTCTTTTTGACTCACCTGGTAAATATCCACCATCAGCAAATATGTTGTGACAGAGCAGGCTGCCTTTAACAGTTCACACATCCATGAACATGAATCACATCGAAGGACTATCTTAGGAATCGCTAGTAGTTACAAAATGGAAAACAATTGGAGCCACTAAGTTTCCATATCTAAGTTAGTCTTTTTCCTATGCAATGAATCCTTAAAGAAACGAACTTGAGAGGTAAATTGCAAGAATAAAAATCTTTAAACACCTTACGTTTCTTTTTTACTCACCTGGTAAATGTCCACCACCAGCAAATATGTTGTGACAGAGCAGGCTGCCTTTAACAGTTCACACATCCATGAACATGAATCACATCGAAGGACTATCTTAGGAATCGCTAGTAGTTACAAAATGGAAAACAATTCGACCAACTGTTTCCTTGTCTCTAAGTTAGCCCTTTTCGTATGCAATGAATCCTTAAAGAAACGAACTTGCGAGGTAAATTGCACGAATCAAAATTTTTAAACCCCAGGGGGTACTCCCTAACTTTCAATACGGGGGGGGGGGTCCATGCCACTTTTTCTTTGCTGACCCCTAAATATGAAGCCTAATGTTTTGGGGACCCCAAATATTGCGTCTAATGTTTTGAAGAACTTAGATATTGCTATCTATTTTTTGTGGCCCCTAAAATGATTTTGAATTAATTTAATTAAAGCTTCTTGATCTTTCTCAGTTTTTAAATAATACCAAAACATTTACCTCATGATTCGCAACTTCAGGGCCAAATTGCACCATTCTTCCTTTCTTCAGATTTGTGGACCCCAAATATTGAATTTTGGTCCATGTTGTAATTCACAGACCCCAAATAATGATTTAACGTAAAATTTCGGACCCCAAATATTGACATGGACCCTCCCGTATTGAAAGTCAATGAATATCCCCCCTGGGTTTTAAACACCCTACATTTCCTTTTGACTCACCTGGTAGATGTCCACCATCAAAGCCCACTGCTTGATCTTTCGGAGGCATTGCTGATGACATGCCTGTATATTCTGATTCTGTCGCCTTATGGAACTTGAGAGTTCCAATGTCGATATTTGACCCTCTACAAGCTTGAAAGAAGAAAATTTTTGGCTTTTCGAGAAGTCCTTTGCATTTTTCTCCAGTAAACATTTTCCTTATTTCTGACAGTGGTAAAAGATTCCAATCAGTGCCATAAACACCATCCTCATAGCCATGACTCAGAATACAGCAAACAAAGGCATCGTAGTTTTTGTGTTCCATTTTAGAGATGGCTTTTAACTCACTTCGCATCTTTTGCCCTGTGCAGTTGTGAATTGGCACAACTTTGAAATTAAGCCATTCAAACGTTTGCCTTAACTGTTTTTCATCAACTTCTGTTCCTTGTCTGTTAAATTCTGCATCATCCATCTCAATTGTGACACCCTCCAAGCTAGTGTCCTTGTGTGATACGTCTGTGTCATTAAGTTCCGACTCCTCGCTGTCTGAAACAGTTTCTGCTGATGCGCTCAAATCCTTCGACTGATTGACCATTAAATTTTCTGTTATTTTATCATCTGGCTGCATTGTAACATTCGGGGGCTCTGCTCTCACATCATTTGGCTGTTCGTCTTCTGGAGTGGCGTGTGAGGTGGTAGTTGCTATGGTCAAATTTTCTGATTGCTCTGGCGGGTCATTTGATTCATCAGACATATTCTCTGGTGTTGCAATCACCGTCTGTGGCAGCACTGTAACATGTGCTGTTGCAGGCGAAGCATCTTCTGATCCTGATATGAAATTCTCTGACTGAGCAGCAATATTCATTGGATCTTCACTATTAGGAGGACATGCTTCAAGCTGTTGATTTTGACCCTCTGTTGATAAACTCTGTGCTTGAGTTTGCTTGATTAAATCTTCTTCCCTGGAACATTCATCTTCCGCTGCAAGTTTCCCCTTTTCTTTTTCAACTATCTCAGCACCACTCTGAAAATCTTTATTTGAGATGATCACACATAACCCATGAGGGCAATTGTTCATTGGGTAATGGCCTTCTTCAAATGAGTCTGTCTTTTGGAGTCTACCGTCCTTAACTGTGAAAGCAATCGGTGGCATTAAAGACGAATGACGGAGATATAAGGCGATTTAAGTTACGAGCCTGGGCTAGACTGATTACGATTGAGTCCTAGTAATCGCTACCACCCACCCATCCTACTTGCTCATAGTATGAGCGAGTAGGGTGGGTGGGTGGTAGCGATTACTACGACTCAATCGTAATCAGTCTAGGCCTGGGCAACAAGGACAGATAATGTTACCATAGGTTTGGCTACTTTTTATTGACACCTAGATACAAAGCAATTTGTGATTGCAAACAAAGGGAATTCCATGCTCGGTTGGTCAATACATAAACAGAAACAAAACAAGCCGCAAACATTGCCCTGAAACCCGGGTCGCTAGCTCGGTCGTTGTGCATTCCAGAAATGGTTTTACAGAGCAAATATTAGCACATATCGAAAGAAGAAGGATATATCTAAACTTCTGCCTCGAGGATTTTATTTTTTTCGTACAGAAGCTGAGCAGTAAGTGTTTTAATTACACCAAAAAAATACGAGAATTGAATCCCCTCCCAATTGGCTTCTGCACAAAATAAACAACATGCCCGAGGCAGAAGTTTAGATATACCCTTCTTATTTCCATATGCCCTAATATTTGCTCTTAAAAACCATTTGTGGAATGCACAACGAGCGTGCTAGCGACCCGAGTTTCAGGGCAATTTTTGCGGCTTGCTTTGTTTTTGTTTGTCTTGACCAACCGAGAATGGAATTCCCTATGTCTGCAATCACAAATTGCTTTGTATGTAGGTGTCAATGAAAAGTAGCGAGTTCTATTGTAACATTATCTGTCCTTGCTGGCCTGGGCAATCTAAATATAACATATTGTATTCCATTGCATTTGATGATCGCGGAAGATTAGCAATTGGACAAATGAAAGCACGCGGCCATCTTTTGTTCTATTTTTAAACCAGACGCCATATATCCGTCATTTGTCTTTAAGCCAGGATATTTTTTTCAGCCTAGATATGAGACATACAAAAAAGGTAGGAAGATCCCAAAATGATGTGTCAGGGTTTGCCAAACCGTACACGGTGTCTAAAAATTTGCTTGATGTTGATAAATATGAAAAAATAACGCTACAATAAAGGGGTCCATGATAATTTAACCCAATTCCTGAGATCTGCAATTAATGTTAGAAACCAGAATCTGTTATCATTCCCTGGACCAATTTTACGAAAATTGCCGAAAATGGCCCTTGGCTAGACCAATTTTGGTCATTCCCTGGACCAATATTGTCAAATACGATAACTTGACCGTTCGTTGGACCAATTTTGTCAAAAACTATACCCTTGGCTAAACTAGAAGTCCGAAAAAGTATACCCTTCGTCGCAGCACATCCCCAGGTACCTTTACTATGGAAGAACCCCCCCCCCCCCGGATAACCTAACTTTCAAGCATGCAGCATGCAGATGCTTTGAGGGACCCTGTAGAGCAAACTTTGAGCATGGCTTCGTCTCTCCTCGATTATGTTTTCAATCAATGTGTTCTTGGACTTGGATCCATGCAATCTTAAGCAAATTTTGATAATGGTTACAAGAATTAAATCACTTTCGAAGACCTATTTGGTTTGCTCTGATACTAACGCGAGGTGTGGTTTTGGATAACCTTTCTTTGGAACTGTTTTGCATTACAAATCATCTAGATGTCTAAGGTTTCAGCTGCGGTTTCAGCTGTCGCATATTTTTGCACTTTGAAATAAAGGGAATCGACATAGTTAAAAGCTGGCCCGGGCTAGGTCAAAAATATAATCTATTGTACTCAACCACTTTGACGCATCCGGTTTCATTGTGTAGGTAAAGAAACAATGGGTTTGTGGGCGCTTCTGTAGCCTATTTATAGCGGCTACGAGATATAGCTATGTCTATTCCCTTTAAGGACAGTGTCATCTTCCCGTAAGCATGTTCAAGTTATCGTTATTTTTCAATATTTAGTCAAACGTTGAACACTTTAATACCCTGTACAATCATGACTTATGCACCCAATGAACTACCTACGATTTTGAAGTAAAAAGGCTAAACCTAAATGAAGGTGAAGGTGAAGTTGCGTTTTTCAGCGCCAAGCGCTGGGATCGCAGAAATAGAGCAGACCTAATCGAGTCCGCGACCCCTTGTCATGACGCTCAAGTGGTGGGGTCCTACCGGGTATCGAACCCACTCCGCCTGACTGTTCTGGCTGCAAAGTCAGAGGATTACACCACTGCGCCACAACACCTTCAATTACAGAATCAATTCTCAAAAAGAGAGAGTTCATTTACAAAATCGACCACATTGTGCTAGTGTGATGAAAGTCAACTTGCAGCTATTTTTCCTCGTAGGAACCTAAACAAGCAAGTCAAATGTGAAAGCTACATATTTGTCATCAGGTTTGCCCCTGGGGGATGGCTATGCCCCATTCATTCTTGAAGCTGAAATTTGGGGAAACGGTATGGTATCAAAACTCTCACAATTCACAACTCTAGAATGGCATGACCAATTTTTTATGAAATAAATTTTTGCATATAAGTTACCATGATTGGTACTTTACTGACATTAGTGCAAAATTCATGATTATCTAATCAAAATAATTCACAAGCCAGCTCCAATCATGATTGAAAGTTTTAAATTGATATTGAATGCTACTTAACTGTATAACCATGAAAATCTGTTAAAATTCCCTTTGTTCGTTATCAGCTTTGAAAGAAAGTTTTATGTGTGGAAGCTAAGATTGGACGTCAATTAGTGACATGATCGGTGTTTAGCGAAATGTCACGGTCACATATACAATGAGGCTATCCAGTGCTTCTTGTTGATTCCAGCATGATTCCAGAACAAAAGCTTTTCAACAGCACAGAAGCGCACAACTAGAAAGTTTACAGCAGAAACTAAAATCTCCATGGTTTACAGGAGCCCAGATTAGAAAAAGGTTACCCTGGGTGTGAGAGCTTGGTAAACCAGGGGGAGGGAAGGAAAGGAAAATAGGGGCATTATTTCATGACATGACTAAAATGAAAATTTTCTTGAAGTTTATGAATCAATAAAATGCAATTTTAGGGTGTTTACAGATACTTCTGAAGTAAAATTAACATGATCTTTCATTAGATTTCTGTTACATTAAGATGAACAGATTGCAAAGACACGCAAGTTGTCTTGCATGGAAAAGCCTTCTGGTGGGATAAGGGGTTGTGAAAAACTTTCTACATATTGTAAATCAGACAAACATCTGTCAAACAACTAGCCCGTCAAGGAGATTTGTTCAGGCCAGGTCTATAACGCGGACCTCGCGGACCACGCGGACCTCGCGGACCAAGACCAAGGAGGTAAAATGGTCCGCGAAAAAAGGTCCGCGTTTTAGGATTTTGCATAGGGGCAAATCCTAAAGCGCGGACCTCGCGGACCTTTTTTTGTTTTAGTTCCTGCTTCCAACGCTGATTTGCAAATTCATCACGATGTTGTTTCTTGCCGAGATGAAAAAGATCTGTACTAATCACATTTCACTCCCAGTATGTGCAAGTCTCTCGTCGCCAGTTAGGGTCTGAAAAATCTTGGACGAAGCTAGTAAATGAAATATCAACACCAACGATATCCTGATTCATTTCTTTACCTGTATACGTGGCATATTCGTAGTGATGCAATCCGAATCATCTCCAAGTAAAACCCGTTTCTCGCAATAGCCATGAGTTTGATATGACTTCCTCATTAGGCCTAAAAGCGGGCCTAAGCTTATCACCCCTCGGAAATCAATAACTCCATGTGCGAAATAAGATCGAAGTCCAATTTCACGAGAGCTGAGAATTACGACTAGAGCACAATAATGTGAAAAGAAATGGCAAAAGACACGTTGGTTTTTCCTCTCCTGAAAGATTGGGGCCTGATAAACATACAATAAAAAAGTCCGCGAAAAAAAGGTCCGCGTTTTAGGATTTTGCATAGGGGCAAATCCTAAAGCGCGGACCTCGCGGACCTAAATAATTTTCTATCCTACATGCATGAGTAAATCCAATCATGAATGCGTGCTCAATTTTTATTATCCCCAATGTCGTATTTCTTGACATAGCTTCGCATTTCAAACCTTTTTGAGTGTATATTTCTCGAACGAAATTTTTTTACTGCAAAGCGAATCGAAAAACCCCACACACTGCACATTTGAGACTACGACTACAGTGTGACTATTTTTCTCAATCAGTGAATTGTTATCAGAATTTAAAACTGAAAAGTGAAAAATGAATTGAAAAAAAACCCCACACTGTCGTAGTTTCAAATGTGCATTGTGTGGGGTTTTTCGATTCGCTTTGCAGTAAAAATTTTTCGTTCGAGAAATATACACTCAAAAAGGTTTGAAATGCGAAGCTATGTCAAGAAATACGACATTGGGGATAATAAAAATTGAGCACGCATTCATGATTGGATTTACTCATGCATGTAGGATAGAAAATTATTTAGGTCCGCGAGGTCCGCGCTTTAGGATTTGCCCCTATGCAAAATCCTAAAACGCGGACCTTTTTTTCGCGGACTTTTTTATTGTATGTTTATCAGGCCCCAATCTTTCAGGAGAGGAAAAACCAACGTGTCTTTTGCCATTTCTTTTCACATTATTGTGCTCTAGTGGTAATTCTCAGCTCTCGTGAAATTGGACTTCGATCTCATTTCGCACATGGTGTTATTGATTTCCGAGGGGTGATAAGCTTAGGCCCGCTTTTAGGCCTAATGAGGAAGTCATATCAAACTCATGGCTATTGCGAGAAACGGGTTTTACTTGGAGATGATTCGGATTGCATCACTACGAATATGCCACGTATACAGGTAAAGAAATGAATCAGGATATCGTTGGTGTTGATATTTCATTTACTAGCTTCGTCCAAGATTTTTCAGACCCTAACTGGCGACGAGAGACTTGCACATACTGGGAGTGAAATGTGATTAGTACAGATCTTTTTCATCTCGGCAAGAAACAACATCGTGATGAATTTGCAAATCAGCGTTGGAAGCAGGAACTAAAACAAAAAAAGGTCCGCGAGGTCCGTGCTTTAGGATTTGCCCCTATGCAAAATCCTAAAACGCGGACCTTTTTTCGCGGACCATTTTACCTCCTTGGTCTTGGTCCGCGAGGTCCGCGTGGTCCGCGAGGTCCGCGTTATAGACCTGGCCGATTTGTCCATCTTCTCGTGTGAAAAAAGGCTCATTTATTTAACACAAATCCGAAACAATGCTTGAAAACAAAGATCCTAACCTGTCATCTTCTTGCTTTCTTTCCAGCTGTTTTGAAAATCATTCACGTGTCTCTTCAAGTCATTTCTCGGGATCACTTCAAGGATTTTGTTCAATTTTTCAGGACAGTCTTCGTTAATTTGACCATCTTCCTGCAGGTATTGCAGCAATTGAATCCCATTATTAATATTTTGCCGAATTCCACCTAAAAATGAATGTCTAATAATATCAAGGGAAGATAATGTAACAAGAGCATTCCTTTTGCTTTGATTGACATACCAAGTACAAAAGTGATTGTATCACAGACAAAGAAAATTCTACTGGGTGTCCCAAAAAGTTTTGGAAAGTTTTGAAGAGTAAACAAAACAACCACTTGTATTGAGCAATTGAACAGCAATCTCTCGCTATATGCTAATGCTATATGCATGTACTGTATAATTTTACTGATTTTTTGCCATTTAAAACCTGCACAATTATGGATTTCCCAAAAATCTTCTTCTCAAGAAACCTTCAAGGAGTAGAATCTTGTGGCAAAAAAGATCAACATTCCATTCCTTCCATGTTTACATGATACTGTAGGTGTGAAGAGCAGGCAGATTTTGTCAGTGTCATATTGGTATTCAAACTCAGCAATGTGTAGACCACAGGACCTGTCTTAGAGGTATTTTTTTCTTCCAACATCAAGCAAAATTGCACTTTTTATGGTCAAAACAGGCAAAGATGATCTTTCTTGGGCCCCATTTTGGAGTCCAATCCCTGGAGGGGGTACTTGACTTAGGGAAGTGGCGGGTGTAGGGAAAACCTTTCCCGACCCTAATCCTGTCTTCCGCAAAAGGTATTACAAACTCTAGAAAAATGTTCTTTCCACAAAAAAGTAAGAAAGAAGAACGTCCTTTCCGTTATAATGAATGGCTAAGTCCAACATGTCGGAGTTTTCGTCTGGAGTATGGGAGAAATTCGAAAACTTGGACAATAAAAAAATTCTGCAAGTTTTTGTCGGAGAAGTTTGTGTTTTTGTGTTTGATACAAAAACTCAGACAAATTGGAAAATTCGGATATTTTGGTCCAAAAAGTCCGAGTTTTCGACCTGGCACTCTTTTGTGAACTTTTCAGGAGGTAGCCTATTTCTTTTTTAGTTCAAAGAGAATATTGGTAGAAAAGTTAGTCATTGTTGTGGGCTACCGTATAAGTGCTGACATCCAAAAATCTGGGTGCTTTCATCTATGTCTAATTTTGGCTAACACTCTACAATCATCAACAACAGACAAGATCGGCAAAGAAAGGTTTATTTTATCCATTTCCAGTCCTGCGACCATACTCTTCTTGGGAAAATTATAATATTTGGCCTAATTCTTTTTGCATTTCATGGCACGACACGAAATATGTTAAAGAGAGTAAAGGATGTGTTATCACTAGCTAGATTAAGCACCTGATTTGAATTGGGTGTAAATAAACCTTATAGCTGATTTTGTCTATTATCAACATTCAATGAATATTGAAAATTCTGGGCCTAAGTACAGTCTTCTTACTTTAGCCCTGTCAACCGTGTAGAAACTGTACCTGGAATATTCTGAACAAACATGAGACCCTCCACTTCACCAGTTCGCAGATTCTCGCCAATCTTCTTCAGCAATTTCCTCCACTGGGATGTTTTTTCATTCTGCAAAGCCATCTTTCGTTCCGCTCAGCGAGGAAGAAACACATACCAAGGTGACAAATCCTCTGCTTATGTTGCTGTTCGTACTTTCGAAACCGAAACCATAATGGGAGACTGGGATTTCCTCTTTACAGGATAAAAGGTCTAAGTCCACTATTGCCACCCTTCTCAGATGTTACAAAGATGATTAAAAGTGCGAAATACCGATACTGACAACTTCATCTCATTTCATATATTCATCAACCAATAGAGGTTCTAACTTCTAGTAATCTAAATACATACAGTATACACATAATACCAGGACTACCGAGGGGGGGGGGGGGGGGGGTAGCCGGGGCTCAAACCCCGTAGTAATTAAGCTTTGCTTTTCCATTATGTTGTAATGATATCATCTAGCTGGGCCCCACACCGCAAGGGGCCCTGGCAAAATCAAATTTTCTTTTTGTCCATTGCACTTTGAAATGATATCACGGGCCTCAGTTCATTCATTTGCAATAAACTTTGTGCTGTGTTGTAAGTTTCTGGCCGAATGTAAAAAAAAAGAGAAATGCACTGGAGTCGACCGGGAGTATAGCTCAGCACCCGGGGGGGGGGGGGGGTACTTGACTTAAATTTGTACGGAGGTGTGCCCACGAAAATATTTTTTTAACCCTGCTCCAGACTTTTTCGCTCAAAATGATAACATGTTCTAGAAAAAAGTGGTGAAAAGTATACTCAAAAACATTAAATTTGACCGAAAAACGACCCGATCTAGCAGAATATTCCCCTTTGACATGTTTTGACAACCTGCTCTAGAAAAATTGCCTCATTTTGATACCCTGTGCTAGAAAAAATTGGTGAAAACGATACCCTTAAAACGGCACATCCCCGTCGGACAAATATACTAAGTACCCACCCCCCACGGGGCTCAGCATAAAGCTCAAATCCTTACTGGTTGCTGAAGCACGCGGAAATCATCCAATTTCACGGTGCTCATCCAATCAAATCGCCGCTTTCTAACCCCGTGATATCAAATCGGTCGCTAGAAGGGAATTCTTGAGTACCCTCACGAAAATTGAAATGGCTATCAAGTTACAATAATTACATAGAATCTTTTTGAAAATCGGTAGAAGGGATGCCCCTCGGCAGTTTGTAGCGTGCGTAGACAAATATCTCATTTGGAGCCGAAATTTTATTCATTTTCGGTTAAAGAATACTGACCTTCGTTAAAACATTGATAAAATTCGCTACAAATAAGAAATAAGGATAACAATCTTAACAATTATGGATATTGCCTTAAGAAATAACCCAAACACTTTCCCTTCTTTTACATATGAAAATCGCAGGCGATTTTCAGC
Source organism: Aurelia coerulea (assembly GCA_039566865.1). Classification (NCBI taxonomy): domain Eukaryota; kingdom Metazoa; phylum Cnidaria; class Scyphozoa; order Semaeostomeae; family Ulmaridae; genus Aurelia; species Aurelia coerulea. The sequence goes on from CM076954.1 coordinate 16,141,715, forward strand.
GATCTCTATTAGAAATGTTGTTTGGGCCTAAGCTTCTCACCCATTAAACCTCATGCTGGCCCCAATAAGGCTTAGTTTGTATTCTTGAGCTAAATGATTCACTTACCAATGACTCCAGCTACAATTTGAATTCATTTTTAATTCAATGTCTCCAAATTTTGTTCAAAAACATCCAGTCTAAAGCAATTTCTGCAAATTTGTTTCGTTCCGTTTTTCTCTGCAAGCGCAAGTAACCTGCTCAAATTGCTAGGTTATTGTGATACAAAGCACAGCGATTCGACACAGTTGATGCACGTCTGTCTTTCTCAATTCATTCAAATGGAAACAAAAGGGATAAACACTTCTTGGCTGTTTGGTACATTGAATAGATCTTACGTGCCCCCCCCCCCCCCGGCCACCACGCCACTGATGGAAGCTAGTGTTTCAGGAATTCTAGATTTGAGATAAAGATTATGAAAAAGTTCTCGAAATTGAGTTGAATTCTCAGCCAGACAAGAGAGCTGTAATTTTTCAAATCGAGTAGATTGCTTTTGTTGTACGATTTTTAACAGTGGATAAATTTTTCTGTCTCCCCCTAGACTTGCCCCAAGTCTATCTTTACAGTCCGTCTTATCGTTCACTGGGATCCATCATTCTGCCATTCCATCAAGTTAATGGAGGATCCAGGAACTACCGAAAAGGGAACGGCAAGGGACAGGGCAAAATTTATTATGTCACATGGCCGGTGGAGAACGAAAATTCTTGCAAAAAAATCTGCTCGGCCTGTACGAAATTATTGCAAAAAACCAACTGCCCCGTCACCCCTTCCTTAAAAAAATGTATCTGCCCCGTATTCATGAACAACTAATGTTGTATTGTACCGCCGATGAATTAGCCAAAGACATAAAAAATCAATTCTTGCCCTTACGAGTCTTTGTCAATGAAAAGATCGACTTTGAAGATGAAGAGAAATGACTAATGAATCGTTCTCGCAAGTAACTGACGAGGAAATTTTGCGTCATTTTCATACACATCCTTTCAAGCATTTCTCAACTTGCATGATCCACAACTTTGGCCTCAAAATGAGCCATTTCATATTTCAAACTTCATCTTGAGCTTATAAAAAGGTACTGCCCCGTTCATATTTGCTTTGTAAAAAGTGTTGACCCAGTTCTGTACAAGCTAAAAAAAGTAGTTGCCCCGTTACGTTTTGCACCGGCCATGTTATAAAATAAACTTTGCACTGTCCCTAAGACGGTCTGAAGAGATATACTTGGTGGGGTAAGTCTAGTCACACCCAGAATAATCTTGATAAACGAACTAAAAATGAATGCTCTCAGCATTACAATGCTGACGATCTTATGTGCTTTACAAGTCTTAAATTGTTTGCACATTTGGAGTTGAAAAACGCAGCAACCGTTCAAAAAACCAAGCAGCAAACCCTGCTACAAAGTTCTAAAAGATTTCAGATCCTGTATCCCACAGAGGCTTTAATGAAATTATGAGTAACTATATTTAGGAGAACCTTGGTAAGAAAATTGCAAAAGTTCTAAAAGATTTCAGATCCTTTATCCCACAGAGGCCTCCTTTTATGAGGAAAACGTCCCATTTAGCCAGGACGTTTCCAGGAGACTTTACGGTCAGGCCCTTGGTGCCCGATTTTTGTGATATCTTTAATGGGCTCTGTAGTCGGCTAATATATCTAGTTTTTGATCATGGGTTCTTCTGTGATAATTTTCTGTGACCATTTTTCGTTTCATTGGAAAATACTCAGCAGAAAGTCCCGTTACTGAAAGAAATGTTTAAAATACAATTCCCCTCTGATGAAGCTCTTCGATTCTTTCAGACGAATATCCGACAACGTTCTCAAGTATCTGTTTTGTGTGCTGGCCGAGGCAGGGTGCAGCTGTAGGTGTCTTCAGTTCATATTTTCCATCGTATGCAACAGCTGGCCCTATAATATGAAAAAAAAAACATCTTGTCAGCAGACTTTGATTCATGACCCATGAATCATGACTCATGATTCATGACCCAATCTTCAGGGCAGAGAAAATGATAAAAAATTTGGTCGGGCGGGGATATTTTCCTGTACTGCCCGTCGTCAATGGTTTCAGTTCTGGTATTCCTTCTGGGCCCGTTCTGGTCAAGATTACCATATTTATTAATGTTGTGTATCATCATTTCCACAGCAAGTAAGATTTTCAACGGTAAATGTTTTAAATTCCAAGGGCATATGAAGCCTTTTCTTGTAGTGACCCTTCCTTATTAGTCTAGTTACTGACAATGAATTTATTTTGTTTTCATTTCTTTAGTTACTCGTGAATTCATTTTGTAGTCACATTGAACAATTTTTTGGCAGTGATGTTCAATTTATATTTTGTAGTGACATCGAATTATAGCTACTTTGAATTATTCTTTGTAGTGACATCGAATTACTTTTGCATATCCCATAACGCACCAGTAACTTTTCTGCACACCCCACGATGCACTTTACTTATATTACATTACATATTATATATTATGTTTTCTTGCGTTTCTTCTAGATCGGGTATTAAGCCAAATACCAACTTTTCGTTTCAAGCAATATGGAAAATATTAAGTCCTCAGTCATCGGACTGACCTCGCAAGCTCGGTCAATACTTTTGACTAAGAGATTGATATCCTGTCAAAAAGTTAGCTTTGGTATCTCTCTCTTTGTATTTTCTCTTGTTGGTCTGGATTAAAGATGGTTCTTTATGGATGATCAACAAGAATAGACAGAATCAATGACTTGCTTGCATGCTCTTCCACAATGTCCTTAATTGGCATACCGGGTGCGCCAAAATAAACTATGCACATTTGGCAGGCCACGATAAATCCCACGATGCACTTTACTTATAGTTTCTTATTTTCGTTTTCGAAAACATTACATCAAATTTTCTAAAGACTATATTATGTTTTCTTGATCACTGTTTCACGAGTGTTATTTCTAGATCTGTAGGGTAAGTAAGCCAAATACCAACTTTTCGTCTTTTAACCCCCTTTTCAGCAAAGCAATATGGAAAATATCAACAAACCCAACAAACCCAAGTGCCCAACAAACTCAGTCATCGGATGTTGACCTCGCAAGCTCGGTCAATACTGATGAGTTTTTGACTAACTGGTCGCTTTGATTAATCTTTTGAGAGCTATGTTGTCCTTTATCGTAAATATATTCTGTTTCCTGTCAATTAAAAAAAGTTAGCTTTGGTATCCATTAATCTTTAATCTCTCTACTTTGTATTTTCTCTTGTTGTATCGTACCTGTAGTGTTGTATAGTAGTTTAGATAGGTATAGTAGAATGTAAGATTATTGTAAAATTTTATATTTGAATAAAAGAAAAAAAAAAAAATATTATTACATTTCTCACAAGAGAGTACGAACTCTCGCACAGCAGCTTACAATTAGTCGATTTCTAAGTCCCAAATCACCACGAAAAAGTTTTCTCTTTGTCCATTCATGTCGATCCTTTAGAAAGCTTGATCGACGTTTCTTGATCGTTTTCAGTGTTTTCGAAAACAAAAATTTTAAGAAACTCGCTTGTAGCTCTAAAAACTGAAAACAGAAAAATTTGCAAAAAATCCTAGAAAATGGTCTAAAGATCCTCATCATGTATGCAAGATCATAGTCCCCTCATCATGTACTATAGATACTATCGCAATATACAGCAAACACCTGCGTATAAGAGCCTACAATTTTGGAAGTCAGCCTATGCTCTTGTACAACGAATGCAACGGATTGGTTCTTATAAAATGGGGGGAGTAATTTGACAATTTCAGCCAGTAATTTGATAATTTCAGGGGTGTAATTTGACAATTTCTCCAAGAGCGGTTTTCCAACTCGTCCCAATCCGCCGAGAAAGTGTCGAGAGAAAGGTTTGTTTGTAGGTTTTGATAAAAAAGGCTTGTCAAGTAACAAGCAACCACCAAATCCCTTAACTTAAATGTTCCGTTTCTTTGTAAGTTCTGTTTCACATTAGATGCCGGGCATAGTTTGCGACCTTAAACCAATGAAGAGCTGCGCTCGTGACATTATAATATTTCATCGAAAATCTGACCCGGCATCTGATGTTAGGCAGAATCTAATATAGTATCCATTAGGTTTTAATCGTTCGTAGTGTACCTAATTGTATGTAGTTTAACGTTGCGTGTCTTTTCTATTGGCCATGGAGTAGTCATTGTCCTTCGCTACCCTTGGCATCGTCCCTGTAGTGTTGTACAGTATTAGGAAGGTATAGTAGAATGAAAGATTTATTGTAATATTTTATATGTATAAAAAAGGCTTGTTAGTTAGTTTTGATAAAAAGGGCTTTTCCTGGGAGCAAAGGAATAGATATTTTCCTCTCGATTTCTATTCCATAAAGCAAAGGGCAAAACCTTGACCCCTTTCCGAGTTATGTTTGATTCCAAACGTGCATTGTTGTCTTTGAGATTCAGAAGTTATCTTTCAATATCATGAAAACGAGCAAAACGAACTCGACATTCTGTCCTTTTGTTTCACGCTTTGGGATTTTTCTATCTTGGTCTATGTTCACATAAACACTCGGCAAAATTCAATTGAAATTTTGAAGATCGGCTTCATTTCGAGTATTCTTTTTCAGCCGATTAATACAATGTTTGACTTATCTAGTTTATAATTCAGTCCCCGCGAGTTCAGTATTCAGGTGACTAAAACTTCAGTGCCACTTCTAGAGGCATAATATCTTACCTGTATATTTGAAATTTCCAGCACGAGGATGGTCTGCCTCCTTTACTATTTCAAGATGCTTCACCTAACGATTTGAGAAAATGTCAAAAATGAGATTTCAAAACATTTACGGACATCGAGCACCAGTTACACGAAAAGCACGATAAAAGCCACCTCAGCTAAATGTGGTCATATTCGAATAATTGCTTCGCAGCACAGAGCAACAAGGACAGATTTTGTAACACAAGAGCATAAGATCCTTTTGTTGACACCTCAATTCAAAGCGATCAGCGACTGCAGACAAAGGAAATTCTCTCAACCAGAAATTCAAAACAAACAAAGCCGCAATAGTTTCTCTGTAACCCAAGTAGCCAGCGCGCTCGTTGTGCACTCCAGAAATTGTTTTTAAGACCAAACATGGGCATGTAATGAAAGAAGAAGGATATATCTACACATCTACCTCGGGCATTTTATTTCTTTGGTTCAGAAGCTGAGCAGTAAGTGTTTTAATTACACCCAAACAGATGAGAAGATTGAATCGCCTCTAAATCGCGAAAAAATAGGCAGTGTAAACAGGTACCAAAAAGGAAAAAACCCGCAAAAAACGAACAAAAAACGCGCAAAAAACGAGGAGTGAAAATGTCAATCAAGGGAGCAAAAGAATTTCTATTGACATAAAAACAATAGAAAATGTCACCTGTGGATCATCAAATACTTGTTCAAGATTGTTGATAGGACCAAATGGAAACGTATAACCATCGAATAAATCAAGCCAGAATTCGGTAGTCTCCTCTTCAAACCTAAGAGGGGGAAATGAATGAAATATAAATATTTATATCTTTCAGCTGAAAAAGTCAAGTTCTTGTTGTGCTCGAAAGTACTGAGATATGTGAACGTCAGAAATTATTCGACAGCTGACAAGCTAATGATAGAACTTCATCGAACTCCCCCCAGAAAAATTATCAAAATTTGGTGTGATAAAAATCTTGAAATTTCTCACATTTGTAAGAGGTGATCACTAGGGCATTTTGATGGGAGATAAATGATGAAATCATGGGTTTGAAAATCAAATTTTGAGCATTACTGATGCAAAGTCCTATATTTATCCATATAGCTATATCCTGCGATATGATACAAATTTTGAGCACCCGAAAGCAGAACTTGGTCCAGCTTGGTCAAAGACAAAAGCAGCCAACCAAGGTTTCGCAGGATGACAAATGGATTTGATAGCAATCTCTTGCGATTTCGAAGTTAGCCTTAGAAAGCAAAATTCTCATAAACTGAAAACTTTTCTGGACAAAATGCCTCTCCAATCGAATTCACCTACTGGCGCAAATGCAAAGTGTTTATTATCCCTCCGTTCCCTGTAAAACAAGGTTTACCGCAGGGATAGAAGGGACTTGTGTAATCAGTCTGACTGGTCGCCATCTGGTTTTGTTTTTGTTTTGTTATGAAGGAAACATGTCCTCATTCTGATCAATTCTGAAACATCGACCATTCTAAAAGAGAGGCAATATAGGCTGCTTCCTTTGAACTCATAAAAAACAATCCCTCCCTGTCTGAAAGGTCACTGCTCCCTAGATATAAATAATATTGGCAAATACATCATTTAACAGTGAGCATGTAAAAATCCATTTGGAAATTTACTTGAATGAATGCGGTCACTCCGTTCTGAAATTATGTCTAATTGCCCATCCAAACACTTAAATTTTGTTTCGATCGCAGACATTTCCCGTGGCATTAAATTTGAGACAGACTTTAGCTTTAGTTTTAGACTTTAGTTTCAATCTGTAGTTTTAATATCTATGTCAAAATGGCTTCGGGGTAGTCATAGCCTTTTGCTCCTCGGGGTATCGTTCCAGTAGTATTGTATAGTTGTATAGTAATTTTGTTAAGTAGTGTAGCTTGTAAACCTATATTGTAATTTTTGAATGAATATGAAAAAAAAAATTATGAGGGGTTTTCTTGAAAAAGGCTTAGAATAACGACCTACAAACAGGCTTAGAATAACGACCAAAGTTTCCTAACAAAGCTGCCTTACAGCAATGACTTCAACGCGTCTTACCACATGTTATGCCTTTGGGAAGATGACACATACCGCAACAATGTTGTGATGCTCCTAGGGATAACACTTTCATCCTCCTTAAGGAACAACATGTGCTGGCGAATGTACAAGCCATTGCTGAGTGGACATCTGATGTGGTAGACATACCGGGTGGGTAAAAAAAATGTTAACATGTCTGGCAGGCTGTGGAAAAAAGTGTGTGCGGGCAATATTCAAATTAAACTATCATTCAAAGGCTAACTTAGATGTGAAACTTCTGTTTGGCAAACTCAATCATCTTTTAGACCCAGAAATTAGGAGCATACAAGTCACATCTTTCAATAGGGCACAGGGAAACCCGCAATGATAAAATGGAGGAAAGAAATTGGATTTGTGGTGAAATTATTCGTCAATGTATCCGCTGGTTATTATTGCGAAAAGTATTGATTTACTGCAGATTACTGGGATTCTGCTGCGGGTGAGGGAGGTCCATTAGCTTCCTTGGCAGCAAATAGCTTTGATTCGTCAAGGATTTTCGAAAATCACACAAACAAATATTGTCGAGTTATTCCTGGACATGATTCACGTAACATGTGAAATTTTGAAAGCTATACCTTATTTGTAGCGTTCCTGAAGAATTCTTGAACATAGGCCAATTTTCGAAGGAATAAAATTCGATGTAACGCCGATCCCTGATGAGATTTTAACCAAATGCAGAAAAACAAGTGTGGAGTGGGGCCTCTCGAATCGATTCGTGGTAAAACCAGCTCTGTATCTTTATTACTCGAATATCCATTTTTATTTTCGTATTATAGTACAGAAGTTTGTACGTAAAGTATTTAGCAATTTGTCTTGCAAGTTTGGGATGGAATACTTAGGGACAGATAAAGAGTTCTCGCTACGAGCAACTAACCTATTTTGAAGTATTGATATCAAATCTGCTCTGTGTGTAACCCTTGATGAATTATCGGTGAACCTGGAGTCTTTGGTAAGGTAGTTCAATTTCATGACCTATTGAGGAACGAAAGAAAACACTGACCTTTCGGTATTCTCTATAGGGTGTTCCAAAAAATGTTGCCCATTTTGCCTAAAGATTGCGACAAAATGGCAAAAGATTCTCGCCAAACTTTCCATATGATGTTGCTCTTCAGATGTTCAAATAAAGTTTGCTGCCATTCCCGGAAAAATCTGTTGAAAATTATGGAGCTTTACCTTTAGAAGACCAAATTTGCCTAATGACTAAAACCAGCGGTCAGTCATTTGTCTTACTATTTTGCAGTGATAAATAGCTTCACGTGAGGTAAGAAATACTCTCTGTGAGGTCAGAGATATTTGAACTCTCTGATGATTATCGGAATTTTCGCGAGAGCTATGACATTGGAGCCTGCTGTTTCATTTCATCCATGAAGCTACTTATCGCTGCAAAATAGAAAGACAAAATGGCCGACCGCTGGTTTCAGGTATCAAGCAAATTTGGTCTCCTGAAGGCAATGGCTCCATCATTTTCAACGGATTTCTATGGTAAAGATAGCAAGCTTTAATTGAATGTCTGAAGAGCAACATTATGCACAAATTTTGCGAGAAGCTTTTGCTGTTTCGTCGCAGTCTTTAGGCAAACGGGGCACAATCTTTTTGGGACACTCTGCACAATCAGTAAAAACATCACCATAATAACGAATAGTACGTGCGGGCGAGGATGGCTCAGTGGTAGCAGGCTTGACTACCAATCCCTGCCACGCCGAACCTATCGCCAACTCTCTGTAAATTCAGCATAAAGGAAGCACGAAGTGTGGTCATGTCGCGAGAAAAGACCAGAACGCTGCTTCGATAAGCTTAGCTTTTCAGCGTCCTCAAACTACCTTCGGATGCTAGGTAGAGAAACAGAGAGAGAGAAACACACAACGAATAGTAATAGAATTAAATCATGTAACCAATCTCGTCCCCAGAGTGAGTTCGTTGCTCTACCTCTACTTCGTGATACGTCATACGTTGTTCATTCGGCTTCGTGACCAGCGTATGACGTTAGAACACCCTGGGAACGAGATTGTCAAGTAACTGTAGATATAGAAAACATGAATGAAATCTATTTCAGTGTCGAAAGAGTACCGAGTGATTCAGAAAAAAGCATGGCGTTTGAAAGGCTACTGTCCCAAGAATATCACAGCAGTATAATCGTTATTATCTTGTTGAATAGCCGACATGATGAATTAAGTTTAGAGATTTTGCTGCATGAAATCGGCAAATTCCTTCCGAAACATGAGGGATTTTCCCTCGAAAGTCCCTTCGAAAAAATTATTACGACTGGCTAAGATCGTGACCAAGTCCCCCCGCGAGTTTTGCCTTGCAGAGATGACTTTCCTGTGCTCTAGCAAGTGTTTTCCTCTTGAGAGGATGAATAAATTTTCCCCATTAGTATAAGAAAATTAGGGACGGGGATGCCTTTCTCCCAGGAGGATCATGTGTGCTGATACTTGCAAAACCGAGGAGAATTTGGTCCTTGTCTTCACTTGTTTTTGCAGATTTTTGACGAGGCTTTTTGCAGAAAATATTGTTGTTACTCTGTGCATTTTAATATTTTATGATGATATAAAAAAGGTGCAAGGTTTTGTACACACAAGGCATCTTGACTGGTTCCATATAAGAGGATGAAGGACGGTAGACAAGACTGTGAATCGAAACTAAAATTCGTTCATTTGATTAGCATTGTCCCAACGGATATGGAAGTCCGATGAAGAAATTACTACTTCTATTGGGCGATCCGAAGTACTTGTTAAAAATGAGCATTTACTTTCTGAGTTTTTGGTTCATGGTCACATTCTGAAAATTTAAGCCTTTTCATATTGCCAAGATCGTAAACTCTATGCTTATAAATTCATTCTTTTAAGTTTATCTACCATGTCTAACGAACGTTTCCTTCCTAAATTCTTTTTGGTCACAAAAGATCACCTGTGTTTACGAGTTGGAAAAAGATTACTGCAGCGAAAGAAAACCAAGAAGTTGGTTCTAGCTACTTTACTCACCTCACAAAGATCATTAAACTGTTTGTTATTTCCGGTTCCGACAACTAAATTTCCATCTTTTGTTTTGAATCCCTGGAGTAAGGAATAGATATACAAGCTTAAGTGCTGCTGATTTCATATAAATCGGGATGAGTGGCCGAGCGAGGGGGAGGGGGGAGTGACTGGCCGAGGGGCTAATTCGGTTTATGTTAGGTAACTAGACTTAAGCACAGTGGTGTGAGGTAAAAATCTGAATGAGTGACCTTTCGGACGCCTAACCAAACAATTCACTTTGCCATCCTTCGATGCTAAGCTGGGGTCCCATGCCTGACTGCGGCATGCATAATGGGCCTAATTCACTAGAAATCTTTCCAGCCAAATTAAAACGAAGTACTGAATTAAATGAAAGAAATGAAAAAGAACAAGATTCGGTTTGTCACAAGAACTCACCAAGAGAGTTCCGTTTTGTGCGTGTTTAGGTGTGCCATCAAGCAAGCAAAGCAAGCAAAGCAAGCAAAGCAAGCAAAGCAAGCAAAGCAAGCAAAGCAAGCAAAGCAAGCAAAGCAAGCAAAGCAAGCAAAGCAAGCAAAGCAAGCAAAGCAAGCAAAGCAAGCAAAGCAAGCAAGTAAAGCAGGAAAGTAGGCAAGTAGGCAAGCAGGCAAGCAAGCAAGCAGCAGTGGGCCTACGGCATTACGGCTTTTGTGCCCTCAGAATTGCCGCAGAGTAGCTACTCATTCACCAACCCCGGAAGGATGGACAGCTGAGTTGGCTGATGGCTTGTGATTTTCACGTAATCTCCTTGGTTTTTACTTTCAACGACGGGATTCGAACCCATAGACCTCACAAGACCCGAAATACTACGCATTAACCACTTGGCCACAACACTCAAAAATTAAAATTGTAATTCTTAGTTGATGCATTGGCTTGTACTCTACTACGTTACCTGATCTTTCTTTATCCTACTTGTACAGAATACTTTTCGAACAATGTTTTCAGAGGCTTTAAATAGTAAGACACTCTTGATAAAATTATTTGACTCGTACACTCGTGCCACAAACAAACATTCCTCTAACGGTTACATTTTTCTCAAATGACATCAGCAGTCTATGGGATAGAACAATAGATAAAAGCCAGCATAGGTTCCAAATGTGTAAAAGGGTGGTGCAAAATTTTATTACCTATTTCATTGAACTGACAGGCCTCAAAGAAATTTCAGCTATCTTACAAAAATTCTACCATTGGACTTTTCTGAAATCCTCATTATTTTCAAATTGCAGTGTTTTTCTTCTTTTTTAAGCATTCAAGAAACTTTTTGAAAAAAACTTAAAACTATTGAAATTTCAAAACTTACTTATGAAACATGAGAAAAATTTTTCAAGAAAACCATGCTTTACTGATGTCTACAATATGGTATCAGGCAAAAGTTTGTCACTCTTCTGGTTTACGATTTAGAAATTCGATGAAGTCACATCTTTAAATGAGTTGAAATATGAGGTATGCTGTGGTTCTGAAAATATTCAAGATTTCTAAAAATTTTAACGGTAGAATTATAGATAAGTAATAAGTAGCTAAAGTTTCTTTCAAGCCATTCAATTCATGGAAATAGTCATAGAATTTTACCGGGTGAGCCAAAAAAGTTCCCACTTTCAAAAATTCGTATCACTACAAGTACTTCGTGGATTTCAATGATTCAAATTCTAGTTAAAAGCCAAAAGATCGAAGTATTTGTGTGATGTTTCTCGTCTTCTTACAAGCACTGCAAATATAGGTAAATTCAAATTACAAAAAATTTAATGATTGCAAAATAACTGAAAAAGGGCCTAAAGCAATTGATCAAATCATTAGGACTCCCCTCGCACGGAAAAACACGAACGGGTGTTTCACCTCTCTCAAGAGTTATAAGACATAGATTCTCAAACAGATACTAAAGATTTTCAATCCCATTGCAATAAATGTGCAGACGATATCTCTAACCCATGAGAAATTGCATTTTCTCTGTTATTGTGAGCGAGGAGTCCTTTATGATTTGATCAAGTATTTTAGGCTTTTTTCGGTCATTTTGCAACCTTCAAATTTTTCTAAATTTGAATTTACCAATTTTTCCAGTGCATGTAACAAGGCGAGAAAAATCACAAAAATACTTCGATCTATTGGCTGTCAAGCAAATATTGATTCACTCCAATCCACCCAATACTCTTGATGCTATGCATTTTCAAAAGTGGGAACTTTTTTCTGGTTCACTCAGTACAATTTCATTTTTACACCAATTTAAATATTTGGAGCCTATGCCGTAAAAGCGCTTCCTTCAACAGAGAATATCTGTCAGATGAAGCACAACGAATATCTAAGATTTTGTTATACCTGATAAGGTACGAGACTTTGATGAGCAGTTCCTAATCTTCCAGTGTCGATGCCTGCATTGAGATAGCTTGCGGCTATATGCGACAGAACTGCCATCTACGACAAAGTCAATATGATTTTAATAAATTTCAACACATGATGAAAACTTGAGATATACCGGGTGTCCCAAAAAAAAGGTAACAGATTTGATTGGGGCTAGCGATAAGAATTTAAGTTGAATCGACCCCTGATAAATTTTGAAGTACTCTTAGATAGTTAACTTGAAGATTGATACCTTATTTGTTGATATTGGTGCATCAAGAGTTGGAATATTAATCATGAAAGTCCAAATTTGCCTCCTACTCCAAACCAGAGGTTTAGGGTTTGGCCTAAGCCGTTAACTCGCTGTGCTGTGGAATCTCCTCGATCATAGCCAAGTACAAACAAGAAACCTCGTGCTTAGGAACACATTTTAGTGGAAATCTGACTTTGACCTTCACAATCAGATTCAAGAATTTAGCCCCGAAGGGACCCCTTTCTTGATTCTACAAAAACTTTGAATTACATCTGCGTGAGAAAAGTTATTCATCAGCGAAATAAGTCCCGTAATCTTTAACACATAGACTACCTTGCAATCTTCATTGCTTGAATGAAATGTTTTTTGCATCATCTCTCACGAAATTATTACGAAACAGGCAATCGTATATGCCCAAGGGAACATAAAGAATGCCCATTCGTGATTGGCTTGGTGTACTTTTGTAAATGCATTTTGACTGGAGAAAAATATTCCTTGGTGTCTATATATATTAATTTGTTTGTTAGTTTTCAATTTTTTACGTTCTTTTCAAACGGGTACCCAAAGGACCGATCCTTGTCCAAAAATGTCTTTGACTGAGGAGATTCCCCTAACCAGCACGTTAGCAGTTTAGGCCAAAACCCAAAAGCGCTGGTTTGTAGACGGACGCAAATTTTGGCTTTCGAGATTAATATTTCAACTCTTGATGCGCCAATATCAACAAAAGAGGTATTAATCTTCAAGTTAACTATCGAAGAGTACTCCAAAACTTATTTGGGATCGATTCGATTTATACTCTCATCGCTAGTCCCCATCAAATCTGTTACCTTTTTTTTGGGACACCCGGTATGCTTTCATTTAAACCTTTCATAATATCTTTAATTTCTCATGCATTGATAATCTAAATCAAAAGAGCAATAATTTGTTTACCTGGCTCGACAATAAGGAGCAGTCAATATATTTTCCCTTTCCAGTTTTCTGACGTTGGATAATTGCCGCCATGATAGCACCATGAGCGTACAGGCCTGTTGTAATGTCGGTTATAGCCACACCGACCCGACACGGATCGCCACCCTGTTAGTAAGAAAAAACCTTTGTCATGGTTGAAAATCAGTCAAGAACTCACACAACATAATCACAGTTGCTTTTACTTATTTTCTTATCCATCACTTCATGATGGAACCGAAAATAAATTATTTACTTTTTAATTTTCCGAGAATTGACACAAAAATAATCCTTTATTAGGAGTAGTGGCGTTGATTATCATACACAGCCAAAATCACATTCTAATTAACACTTAACACAATGAATCATCGAACCCATATTATTTTATTGGCCAATGGGAAGCTGGAGCACTTTTGCGATTTAACGACATGTATCGTAGCTGCGATGACGACAGTCACTACGTAAATTTGAAGTGTGCTGCGGAAGAAAATAAAGCCAAATGTTTGACAGAATACAGGAGGAAAGACGGCACGGCTGCTTCTTCAATTCAGTTTTACCTTTAGACCCCCCGGCGGGGAAGGCCTATATATCATACAATCAATACAACATGTGAGACTTCTTCACCCATCGCCCCTTGCTTCATCTTGCATTTTTTAGGCTTCTCAATGAAACAAACGGGTTAATTTTAACTGCAAAATCGAATTCTAAATAACCTTAAACACAACAAATAAGCGAATACTGACAAACTGCAATAGCTGCCTTTTATCTATTTGTTTATTTTGTTAACGACAACCTTGAAGAAACTCTAATATTAATAATGAATCATGATTTCTGAACAGCTTAATGATGGAAAGTTACCTGGCTGTGTACAAATTAGGCCAAGATGGACTTGTGCTCATTCTTTTTATATCATTGGGTTGTTGCATTCCTGCGTGGAACGCGCAGCGTGAGGAAAAAGTTCGTTGGACTCGCAGAAGAATTAATACAGTTACAGAAAAAGAGTTAGAGGATTCCTTCAAAAACAAAGGTAAATTCATAGATGAGCGAGTGTTGGTTAAATCTTTTCTGATAAATGGTCCACAATGGTGCTTTATATCATTAATCAATTTATTTAAAGTTGGCTACAAAAATCATAGCTATAATAGCTATAAGAAATAAATCAGAACATTCATTGTTTCTCAAAATAGCAAAAAAAAACACGACATTAAACTTCGAAGACAAAAACAAGCAAGAACTATGAAGACCATGAAGTTGTCCTTTAAAACTGCACAACCTGAAAACCCCACTTTTTTTGTTCTACACTAAGTACACTTCAGATCTTAAAAGCTAGTTTTCAAGGAAACAAAGATGGTTCTCAGGCATTTAACTGATGAAGAAAGTTTCACATTGGCCTTGAATAGGTAGCGCATAGAAAACTAAAGACCAGCCCCTTTGCCGTGTAACCGTAGAAAAGTGGCGCCTGAATCAGACTAGTTAGGCCTAAATTTTTCCAAATTTATTGAAGGATAACAACTGAAAAAGCGTGAAAGGTAAAAAGACGCCCAAATAGGACTCAAAAGGGTGGAGGCCTATTATAGGGCCTCCGACGACGGGGGAGCCGCGGGGCCATGGCCCCCCACTTTTTTGCAAATCATGCCGTTCTGAAAGGCAGCTCATCAAGTTGTGTTGTGGTAATTTTTTTATTTGTATCAAGTTTGGCCCCCCCCCACTTTTCTGAGGCCGAGACAACGCTACAAGTGATAGCTTTTGGGGTCGTTTACTTTGCTTATTTCTCGGAATCGACATAATTTTGCGGGTTAAATACACAGAAATTAACGTAGCTGTAATAAAAAAACAGATCACAGATGAAAATTAACTTCAAAATTGTTTTAGCTAAATAAATGTGAAAACTTTGGTAGATGTCATATGTCTATAGGTCTAAAAAAGCCTATTGTATTTGATAATCCAACGCGTGGCGAAATAAAGCAAAGCAAAAGAAAATAATAAAGTGTTCAGGTTTCTCCGCGTCCTATCTATAGACGGACGCCATATAGCTCAGGAAAGAAAGCAAAAACAACAACAACAGCAACAAAGTGTCCAGGTTTCTCTTTGTCCTATTTATTTATATATAGCTCAGGTACTTCAAATGACAAATGACGGATATATAGCGCCTAGTCTAAAAATAGAACAAAAGATGGCTTAGTGCTTTCATTTGTCCAATTGATTTGCTAATCTCTCGATATCATCAAATACAATGGAATACATAGGCTATATTTAGATTGCCCAGGCCCCTGATTTAAATCACCTTATATCTCCGTCATTGGTCTCTAAGGACCCGTTTACACTATGCCGGTACGAAATGAATACGGCATGAAACTGTGCCGTATTGGCCTCCCGTTCACACTATGCTGGCATAGTTTTTACTTGAATACGGCACGAAATGAATAAAGTGAATCCCCTGAATCAAATAAACGAAATCCGCGATATAAAACTTTACATTTGCCCTTCTTCTTTTGTTATAAGTACGTAACTTTTCTTAAAACCACCCTTCGCTTGCACAAGACGAGAGTTTGCCCTATTAGTTTCAGGGAAACTTTTGCGGCTTTGTTTGTCTTGAATTACTGGTTGAGAGAATTTCCTTTGTCTGTAGTTCCTAATCGCTTTGAATTGAGGTGTCAATTAAACGCAACTGTTGCTGTTGTATTACAAAATCTGCCCTTGTTGCCGTAGATATATTCATATGACGCGATAAATACGAAAGAGAGAATCACCTAAATAGCAAAGCTTGCTATGCTTCTTGTACAAAGGCCAAATAGAGTACTTTCACCCACCTCTGGTCCAGTGATATGCATTAAACCTCCAACAGCTGCTGCTATGACGTCATAACCTCCTTTATGTGTGTACGGTCCACTTTGACCATAACCAGAAATAGAACAATAAATCAAGCCAGGTGATAGCGTTTTTAATCTCTCATAGCCAAGACCAATCTTCGTAAGTTTACCGGGCAGATAATTTTCCAACAAGATATCACATTTCGCAACTAGCTGACAAAAATTGAAAATAGTCAATCAGTTGATTTCTTAAAGGTAATGTGTCCATGTAAGTACAGCTGCATATACACTCTTGTCAAAATTTGCTGACGCGATGCTGACGAAGAGCCTCGAAGAGCGCACTGTGATTGGTAGAATTTAAGTGATCACATGCAAAACTAGAAATAAATTTCACAACGAGGCTGCCTGCTGTGAAACTTCGGTTCAGCTCTGGAATCGCAACCGCAAGGAAGTCATCAGTTTGCTTAATATTAGAGCTGGCCACCTTCTTAGTTCTTCTGTTAAATGATCCGGTTGTGCTAAACACCGGAATGGTCCAGAATCACCCGGAATCACCCAGAACCAGCCAGAATCACCCAGAACCAGACAGAATCACCCAGAACCAGCCAGAATCACCCAGAAACAAAATAGCAACAACAACATCTCCTGACCATGAGGTTTTTAGGTCAGGAAAAATGGCGGAGCCAGGGCTGGCGAATGTTCTGGATGTGCAAAAGGTATGTTTTTAGGCATCCCATTATATAGATACTCTATTTAAGAATACATCTCATACAATTAGTATTGTATGCCAATTTTATATCTTCCACAATGTTAGGTTCTATTCTATCTAAATGTAGGATGGCGTTAGGTTTATGTTTGCTTTTAGGCAAGTGCTCCAGTGCTTAGTTAGGCTCTTTGTGAAAAAGCCTCAAAGTAGACTGTGCATTTACCCCCATTTAAACTCAGAATTGATTTTCTTCATATGTACTATAATCGGGGGAGGAACTTGGTCTTCTATTCGGGAAGTTGCCGCTGGAAAATCTGAAAAAAGCAGCCTGTCCGCCCTGGGGAGTCGACCATGGTCCTTTATTTGTACGCCATATGAAAAAGAAAACAAACAGAATCTAACTCGACTCCAGGCTTTAAAGGAACATGGTTGGCAGGGAAAAAATCATTGTTTTATTTTAGATTTCCAAACAATAACAACAACAGCCATCTTACTGCAGTCTAAATAACGGTCATGTTTATTTATCGATAGTTGAATATTGGAACTTTTGAGAATTTTCATGATAGAATTATAAACCTTTGTGACCATTTTTTACTGGCCCAAAAAAAGCATAAGTCAGTTTACAGTTAAAACTTGAAAATTGGCCTTTTGCATTGCCACTGTTGCATCCCTGAATATCAGCGATTCATGCACGCACACTTGGCCATATGTGTGGCCCCTGTTGCATCCCTGAATATCAGCGATATTGTGCATGCCCCCCTAGATCTTTGCCAAGATGGCTGTTGTTGGCTGGTTCTGGGTGATTCTGGCTGGTTCTGGGTGATTCTGGCTGGTTCCGGGTGATTCTGGGTGATTCTGGCTGGTTACGGGTGATTCTGGCTGGTTCTGGGTGATTCTGGCTGGTTCTGGGTGATTCTGGACCGTTACGGTGTTTAGCACAACCGTAAATGATCACATGAAATATCACGTGAAAATAGCAAAGTCGCTGTACTTACATGAACACATTACCTTTAAAGTGAACTAGGGGGTGGGGAGGGGGGTATCTCGACCTATCATCTCACGGGGAAAAGGCCTTTTAGCTATTCTACAAAAGAGCCTGGATCGAACTTTATTTTTATAAATCTTTATACGCGACGTTGGATCGAGTGGCGTTAGAGCTTCAATGACTATTGTGCACATTCGAAAATCCTACAAAATGTAGCAAAATGTTGTTCGATTCTGATTCTTTTCAGGATAGCTAAAAGGTCTATTGCCACTTTGATGAAAGATTAGTACCTATAACTCTGCAAAGTTTGAATAATTTTAGGGCCACTATTCCGCAAATTTATTGAAAATCTGGGCCATAATTCTGGAAAATCTGAAACAATTCACGTAATTCCTATACACGTTTTTTCTTTTATAAGAAACTGGTTTATAAGAAACTAGTACTAGGATGGCGAAAAAATTAAGAAACTCTAGTACTATGCTTGAGAATTGCTAAGAAATTTTTAAAGCCAAACACAAGGAAATCATGGGAAAATTGTCGTTGAGCCTTTATATTTTAGTAATATTCATGATAGATTTATGTTTTAAATCAAATAAAACTCTCCTTCTCGCTAAAAATTGTGCTGTCTGTCAAGAAACGAGTACTGGGCAGTGGTAGAAACTACATACATCCTAAATGCATCCAAAAAATAAGAAACACATTAAGAAACTTTTAGTACTAAAAAACTGAAATTTTCACGTAAAATTAAGAAACTGTTAGTACTATGGGCTTATCCAAGTTTCTTATAAAAGAAAAAACGTGTAGCAAAATTTTCTGCAGAACAGGACCCATGAAAACACAAAAATTTCCGAAAAACAATTCTGAAAGCGATACCTGAAAATGATACCTGTTTGGAAACTAATCATTTTGCATCGCGTGAGAATTTCTTTACAGATTATATCTTATCGGTAGACACGCCTGTTCTAATTAGCAACCAAAGCTACAAATGGAAGAAAATTATTGCTTTTGAAAATTAAAGGGCATTGACGCACTACTGCTAGCAATGGATCATTCAATTCCAAGCTATTTTTACGTGGGAAAGGACGGTACTTGTTTATCTAATCATTATGCAAGATATCTGATGGATATGCTATTTATGGCATGTCTCAAGAATATTCTTCTTGCAGTGTAACAGGGCCTTTAAGCCTGGTTTTCACTAGAGTCATAAGAATCATAAGAGTCATAAGAAACATAATTTTGAAATCTTATGATGCTTACGATCCTTATGACTTTGTTGTTTTCACTGCATCATAACGATCGTAAGAAACATAAATTTCCTTAAAATCCTGCTATAACAGTGCAAGCTTGGCAAGAAATTCCTTTGAAAATGCAGCGTGGCCTTTGCTATCGCTCTCTCTTATGTTCCAGATAATGTAGATTCTGGTAAGAAGGCACAGGTCTCACAGAAATGGAAATGAGACACGCTTTATTCCAAAAATTCTGTTAGTTGCTCCCATGGTTTCTCCACCCGAAATACTTCCATTTTATACAAATAATTACAGTTCTCTGCTTAGGAATACACTTGGAAGGCCTACTTTTGAGTGGAATTTGCTGAAGTTGCCTCATCTAATTGAAGAAACAAAGGCTTAATCCGGCACATCCGGTCGTAAGGATCGTAAAGATGAAAAAGTTTTTGATCTTTACGATCCTTATGTCGCGCGTTTTAAGAGATCAACTCAAGTGATAATCATTTTACGATTAGGATTCTTGGTGTTTTCACTTGATCATAAGCGTCATAAGATCTGAAAATTATGCTTCTTATGATTCTTATGATCCTTATGCCTCTAGTGAAAACCAGGCTTTAGAAACCGGGAAGTCAGTCTTTTAATAGATTGTTTCCATTTTTGAGGGTCGTATAGGGGTTTTGGGGAACAGGGGAACATGCCTAAAATGATTGGGGGAACAGGGAACAAACAAAAGTCTGTGGAGGGAACAAGGGAACAATCAGTTTCATTTCAGGGATCAGGGAACACTGTAGAAGATTACGTAAAGTTTTTGAGAAAAAAGTTGATTAATAAAACTTGTCAAAATTTACGAATGTTCGTTCCTCTTTGTGTCTCACAATATTTTTCATTGGAATTTGATTCGGTGTCTGAGTCACACTCGGAGCAGTGGTCACACTAATCCATTGACCTCGTTTTGGAGTCGGTTTCATGAGGTCGAGGGAGCTGCGCGTGCGTTGGAGGATTTTGGTGAAGGATCGGCGTACAACCACTACAAGCTCAAGCATGAGAACTGTGTCTTTGGATAACGAGACGCTATTCACTGTTGCAGTGGCGCACCCAAGGGGGGGGGATGGGGGGTCCGGACCCCTCACTTTTCAAAATATGGTCTTTGAGATTCGTACAAAAAAGCAATAAAATTTGTACCTCAGGGTATTTTTGAATCATTTGTGCCTCAGGGTATTTGTACCTCAGTGGCCTCTGATCTGATCCGTCAAGCGGTGGTCTTTGAGATTCTTGAATGGTTTTGTCAAGGTTTTGTAGAGCAATGTTTTGGATTTCTAAGAAATGCTTGAACGATGTTGGGAGAGGCATTCTACGCCAAAGTAGAATGCATGTTTTCAAAATTTTCCTGGTGCCTTTGCCCCCGGACCCACCCACTCATTTCGAGATCCCCCAGACCCCACTCGTCTTCTGTACGTGCCATTGGCTACAGGGATCCCTATTTGCTGCTGCTCCTCGAAAAATCTCATCTCAAATGTTTTCAAGAGCTGTAATCTGACCTTTTTAAAATGATTGAAATTGCCACTACAATTTCTTTTGCAAAAGCTTCTGGCAAAAGATGACTGACTAACAATGATTAAGTGGTGAAAAAAGACATTTCCTCGAATATCAAGATCGAACAACCAGCGCTAAATCATTTTAGAGTAAAGGCTAAGAAAAGCAATTTGTAATTTCCTACTGGATATGCTGAACTGTTTGTTTCGAATAACAATTCTCCGTTTACTTTCCTAGGTTACTTGCAATGATGGGTATAAATTCTCAATGCAAATGCAACAAAACGTCCTGCCTATTTTTGTTCATTGCAGCCACGATGCAAGATATAACTAAAAAGGGCGTTTCCCTCATTTTCCAAGCATCTGAAGGGTGTGGTCCAAAAAAATTTCTGGGGCTACGCCCCAGATCCCCTCACTTCTCATGTGCTGCGTACACCTCTGAATGTTGTACTGCCCGTCACTGCAGCCATTTACAGAAATGGAAAGGAGAAGCCATAGTTGCAGGCTCTTACTGTTGTTGCTGTGGATGTTCAGTTTTTGATAACAGAATGTAGCTGTTCAGATATGTTGATTTTGTTTTATTCGTTTTTATTGTTGCTTTTTTGATGGTTTGTTTTATTCCCTCTGGCTTGTTAGGATACAAAAACAATTTTTTCTAAAAGTAATGATTTGAAGATGCCAAAAAGGAAGTTTACGGGGGATCTTGACAATTTTTGTGTGACATACTTTTTTGCAGGGAACATTTTAAAAAGTCGCCAGGGAACATGGGAACAAATGATAATTTTACAAGGGAACAGGGGAACAAGGACCCCCCTATACGACCCTCATTTTGAATGGATTGTGAGATTTTGGATAAAGGCGTATATCATGAGATAAAAGATGAGACCTCATTGACCTATAAATAGCCTACAAAGTGAAACTTCGGATATTCTTGAGACATGCCATAAATATCCATCAGATATCTTGCAGTGTAACATGCCCAAGGATATTCCAGGGATACAAAGACCAATTAACGAGAAGGAAAAAATATCCGATCTTGCTGGGAATAAAATCAAATCGATTTGATTTTAAATGAACTGACTATACTTGTAAAGCTAACATATCAACTTAGATAAGAAAGTTAGTGCCCACAGGATGTCCCAAAAAATAAGGTGCCCTGGTTGCGTGAAGATAGCGACAAACGGCAAAAGATTCGCGCCAAACGTTTGCATGATGTTGCTCTTCAGATATTCAATTAAAATTTGCTACCATACCCATAAAAATCCGTTGAAAATTCTTGGAGCTATGACCTTCAGGAGACCAGATTTACCCGATGACTGAAACCAGCTGTCGGCCATTTTGTCTTACTTACTATTTTTCAGGGATAAATAGCTGCATGGATGAAATGAAGCAGCAGCCTCTAATGTCATAGCTCTCGTGAAAATTCCGATAATCTTCTGAGAGTTTAACTATTTCTGACCTCACAGAAACTATTTCTTACCTCGCGTGAAGCTATTTATGGCTGCAAAATAGTAAGACAAAATGGCTGACCGCTGGTATCGCTGGTATCGTTACCAGTATGGTACCGCTGGTCATCCCCGGGGGGTCTACCTTGGAGAAAAACCACGGGGATGTGCCTGCCAGAACAAAACTTTATGACCCTGTCCTGGAATAAAATTCTGAAAACGTAATACCTGTCCTGGAATAAGATCGAGGAAGCTGATGGTTCTTGTGAAAATGATATTACTAAAAGTAATTATTACTAATTGCTAACGCTACTAACATTTTAATTTAATAAGTTCATGAATTGGAGTATCTTTTTAAATGATGATCTGATCTGTCCTGGCAAAGTAGCCCTAAAGGACACACCGGTCCAGGAATAAAGGTGCAAAAGGTATGATCCTGTCCCGGAATTTTCAGCCGAAAATGACACCCTATTGGCAGGCACATCCCCGGGTGGTAATTGTATCAAGTAAACCCCCGGGTGGTCATCAGGCAGATTTATTCTTCTGAAGCTCATAGCTCCCCATATTTCAACGGATTTTTACGGAGATGGCATCAAACTCTATTTGAACATCTGAAGGGCAACATTATTTAAAAGTTCGGCGAGAATCTTTTGCCGTTTTGTTGCAATCTTTAGGCAAACGGTGCAAAAATTTTTTGGGACACCCTGCTCTGTAGAGTTAGCGAAAACTGATATATGAAACAAAGTCTTACGTTCTCAATTATCCGCAGTCCCTCTTCCTGTTTGAAATCAATACAAATACTCTGAAATACGAAAGATAGAAACTATGATTTAATCAATTCCAAGCTAGCCTCGTTAAGCCCAGTTTCCAGTTAGTGGAATTTTCCGCGCGGGCGGAATTTCACACAATAAAAAGTCATTCAACCCTAAATTTCTGTTCAGTTGCAGAGCGACATTTTCTCTTGGAAACAAAAGAATTTCCGTCCGTTCGGAAAATTCCACTGACTGGAAATTCGCCTTTAATGTGGACGAGCACGCAAGGGCCACTCGAAGGAATCAATTGCCGGCTCCTTTATTGTACTCTGAGTGCTTTCAAGGCAGGCATCCTTTTGCTAAAAATTTGCCCGCGAGTCCCGAGCCCAAGGTTATGTCCAGGCTCGAGCTCCCGCCATCATCAGAAAAAGAATCCGAAAAATTCGCATGCTGGTTTTATATGTTTTGTAACAACAAGACATCATCATTCATATTGCCATACTGCGCAAGTGCTAATGTCAAGGGTAACTGCAGTGATACCATTTGACAGCCACAATCAGGTCTGCAAAATTGTTGAAAAAATATAGGCAGACAAACAAACAGAATTAATTGCGAGGCAATTGCACAAGTATATCACGCTGCTTCGCCGCAATAGACCATTTCACAATTTGGAGAAAGGGACTGAGGAGAGTGCGGTCCATTCTGACAGCCTTGGCAACAAGTAGGAAATCTGGGGAATCCAATCTTCTGCAGTGGTCAGTGTACGGCTTTAGGATCGCTCGCATCTCTCTACAAATTCGAGTTATTTTCGATCTATTTGCAACTTTCAAGAGCTATGCAATGCTTGATTAGTATGGTAAGTGTATTCTTTGAATTATTTAGCCGTCTTATCATCTTTTCGCCCATTTGTGAATGTATTTTGAGCCATTATATTTCAGGTGTTTCCTTCGACCTTGAGGCGATTCAAGTTAGGCCTATTGATCTTGCCTCATCTTCCACGACTTCAATTGGCTTGGTTTGACCTGTCATTATTGGTTGCTAAATCTATTAAAACAGTCCACGATTTCATTATGAATCTTTGAATGATTCCAAACAATGCTTTTTATTTTGCTTACATAGCCGCAAATGCGTCCAGTTAACTAGTAGATAAGCCAAACTTCATCGCAGGTCGGCAGGGCCTAACTAAGCCGCTTCAAAGTTGAGGGAAAATACCTGACATAACGTAACTCAAATTAAACTCACAAATGGGGGGAGGGATGACCAGGACCGTCGATAGGGGGGTTGGAGGGGGTAAAAGGTCCGGGGCCCGGGCCTCGAAGGGGCCCGTAAAAATATCGTTCGACAAAAATTAGTTATTGCTGTAAAATCTCCTTACAGCAACTTTTATGGCAATCTAGCTACCTGCCTTAAAACATAGACATAAGAAAATAGTTTTCTTATGTGGCTATGTTTAAAAGTTTTTGTGTTTGTACCTTACGAGTTAACTTTCGCAAAGTCACCTGGTAAGAACGAATCTTTTCATTGTTCACCATAAATATCGCTTCCTTGATAACTTTTTCATGGAATATCTAAAAAATTTTTTCTAAAGCAGCTTTTTTAAAAAGGGCGTTTCCTTCATTCTCCGAGAGTCTGAAGGGCGTGGTCCCAGAAAATTTTCTTGGGGCTTCCTCCCAAGCCCCCCTGAGGCCCTATCCTAAGAGTCGGTCCAGGCCCCGAGCTGGCTCTCGACGGCCCTGGGGATGACAAGACAGCTAAATAATCTAGAGAAAACACTTACCATACTAAACAAGCATCTTATAACTCTTGAAAATTGGAAACTAATCAAAAATTACTCGAATTTGGAGAGAGATTCGAGCGAGCCGCAAGCTGAACACTTACCACTGTAGAAGAGGGGTTTCCACTAGATTTTCTTGTTGCCAAGGATGTCAGAATGGGCCGCGCTCTCCTCAGTCTCTTTCTCCAAATTTTTAAATCGTCTATTATGAAAAAACACATCAATAATTAACCAAACTTGTTTGAGCCAATCAATTAGAACTTTACATCACTAAAATCGGTCATAAAATCTTACAGTTGAAACCTGATATCATGAAAAAGTAACTTATTTGTCAAACATAGCATACCTTTTTGTTTCTATTGACTGACATGAAATATACACTTTCTCCACTTTTAAATGGGGGTCCCCATGCCCTCGTATCATCACCAGTATCTAGAAAAAATGTGGCTCGCTTTAAAAACGTTGGTACATCAAATTATTGATTTGCGCGCTGCGAAGCAACAATGCAAATATCAAAATGCCCTCGCTCACGTTTTCGACGTCATACCCTTTTGACCTATAAGAATGGCTTACTCCTCTGAAGACAATAGAGTCACGTGTGTTCTCAAATTGGAAACTGGATGTTTGAAGCGATGTTTGCCCGAAACATATTGGTACGAACAAGGCCAGAAAAGATCTGCGTGGGCATGATTGTTGATGTTTGATACCATACCTCACTGTGAACATTGTTGTTGCTCGTTCTTCATTGGGCGCTTTTGGTAGTTCAAAGCAGTGACAACGGTGCCCATTTGGACTCCATCTAACTAGGTAAAGTGGTCGTAGTATGGATATAGATAATCTAAAACTGAAAATATGGATTTACACAAGGAAGAAATTAACCAATTTATTCCTTTGAACTATTTTTCCTTGCCTGTAGCATGATTAACCAATCATCCAATCATTATTCGCCAATGCTAAAATATGCAATGCACTATGCAGGATGCCAAGACTCCGCTACTTTGACTTTATATCTATACTGTATCGAACGATAAAAATTTCAAGATGCTAAATATAGCCTCGTAACCATGGCAACCAATGTTTTTACTATGTAGTCAACAAGATGTGTATACTTTTTTTTAATTGTAGCAGATATTAATAATTTGATTTAATCATGTGATTTTGATTGTTTGCATCAAAGCACATCTATTTACGAAGTTTAAAGATCATAGCTACCATAACAGCGAAGAAAAAGAGGGGAGGGGAGGGGTGGGATCCAGCCCCCTCAGGTATTGACCGCTTCAAAACGCCCAGGTGAGATAGGGTTAAACCGTATTTTTGTTTATGAAAAACTCTTTTCAAGAACTCAAAAAACGAGTAAGAACCTTGCCTGAGCACTCAGATAATTCTCAAGAAACTTGTTTATTTCATTTTGTCTGAGAAGGTAATCAGCATACTTCCGCTGTGTTATGGTAAAACTTACAAAATGCTTGCGAAGAAGGCACCTATCAATAAATACACCGAAAAGTCGAGAAGGATGCTGGGAAACTGCCGAAACCTTTGGTACGCATGATCTGGTAATTATAACAGTTTGCTAAAAGCTAATAAGCAATTTTCAGTGGTGGGGGGTGGGGGAGTCCCTAATTCAAGATTCAAGAACCAAGAACCAAAAACCAAATCATACCCTAATTTAAGAACCGGAATTCAACAGAACCCAATTTAAGAACAAGAATTGAAGAACCTACTTTAGACACCCTTATTTAAGAACCGGAATTCACAAATAAGTTTTCACACGAGGAGAACATTTCGGCATTTCCGTGAGTAGGGTATGTAATTCGCTAAAACAGGTCAGCGTTTAGGGTGCATATGTTAAACTTTTGTACGAGTATGATACCATAGGAAAGTATAGAAGTGGCCCCCACCTCCCCGGGTGAAATGATGATATACATCAACACGGGAAAGGGAGCTAGGTGCTACACAAAGTATATTTTCTGATCTCAGGCAGTAGACAGACAAATGATCAAAGCAACATCAAACAGCGTATGGGGTGAATGCAAGAAGTTAAATGTTCGGTGGGTTGTGGAATAAACAGTATGCAGCCGATAAAGGCCCCGGGGGGGGGGGGTACTCATATATTTTTCCGTACGGGGACGTGCCGCCGAACAGGGTATCATTTTCAGGATTCCTACTCCGGGACAGGGTATCACTTTTGTATGGTCGGCTCCAAGACAGGGTCCATATTTTGTATAATTGATTATGTATCGTCGCTGTAAGCTACTTGCACTCCGCGAATATGATTTAAATCGTTTGGATGGCTATATTTCCGCATTTTCTGATAGATTTCTATCAAATTTCTATCAAATTCCCAGGGCAGCCTACATTTTTTACGAAGAAACCCAAGAACAGGGTATCGTTTTTACAGTTTTACTCCGGGACAGGGTATCATTTTCGGGAATTTTACTCCGGGACAGGGTGCCTTTTCAGATTTTCCAGCGGCACGTCCCCGTATTTTCGTAAATCAAGTACCCCCCCCCCCGGGATAAAGGCTAACTTAGATCTGAAAATTTTGTTTAGTAAAAGCACTCATCTTTGGGACCCAAAGTTAGAAGCAGCCAGTCTTGGCTGATGGGGCCACGGCTTATAAAGAATTTGAAATGAATGAAATGAAAGAAAAATACTGGTAAGAGGTTGTGTAGGAAAGAGAATTCCACTCATTCATTTCATTCATTTTCATTCATTTTTATTTATTTCAACAGGGTTATACATTCAGTAGAATTAAATACACTGATTTTCAATGTGCCCTGCTTAAAAACCTAACTAACCTAATTACATGAATAAATTACAAAGCAACCTGTATTACAAAGAAAAATAAAAATTTATATACAATATGTTCTGGTTAGAAAAGAAAAAGTTTGATGCTGTACGAGAACTTTCACACCCTTTGATTCTTCAAAGCTTGTTTCAGCAAATTTTTGAAAGTGGCCAGTGAAGGGGCACTTCCACGTTCAGTTCTGGTCCATGATTTCATTGCAATTCAGTTAGTTGCAATTTGGAGAAAGATGATGGAGAATATCCTCAAATTGGGCTGTTTGTAGTTTGCCCGGGAGGGGCACTCATATATCTTTCCGTACGGAGACGTGCCGCTGAACAGGGCATCATTTTCAGGATTCCTACTCCGGGACAGGGCATCACTTTGAATAGTTGCGTCCATGACAGGGTCCATATTTTCTATAATTGACTTCGTAAGGTCGTTGTAAGCCATATGCACTCCATGAATGTGAGTTAAAAAGTTTGGAAGTTTGGATGGCAGCATTTCCGAGTTTTCTGATATATCTCTATCAAATTTTCGTGGCAGCTTACAATTTTGTATGAATAAGCTCAAGAAGAGGGTATTGTTTTTAAAATTTTACTCCGGTACAGGGTATCAATTGCGGTAATTCTACTCCGGGACAGGGTACTTTTACAGATTTTCCAGCAGCACCTCCCCGTATTTTCGTAGACCAAGTACCCTCCCCCCGGTAGTTGGTAGCCTCCTTGAAATATATGGGTCATATTGACCCAGCGTGAAAGCCTAAAATGCATGAAAAAAGTTACATACATGGTCGTTCAACTTTGATGATCTCTGCACCCAAGTCTCCAAGAACCATTGATGCATAAGGGCCTGCAAGCACTCTAAAATTAAAACAGCATAAAACTGCAAAAGCAGGGGTGCACATTTAAATTTTGTATGGGGGTGTCAACACGCTTTGGACTGACTAAATTTCCGGAAAGATTGAATGCATATAAGCTGTTCGTACTCATTAGGAACTTTGCAGTGAGCAGTGCAACAACAGTACCAAAATGATGATGTACCAAATTCTTGGGGCGATGCCCACAGGAAACTTTTTGAGGATACACCCTCTACTTTGGCTCAGAACACCTCTCCCGATTCCACGTTTGCCAGTTCTAACATAGAGTTGTTGACCATTTTGTAACAGATTCTCTTTCATAAATCAGCATCCTCAGGAAAACTCTGGAATGATGAGTTTACTAAGTTGTACATTACATTAGCCTATGCGGGTAGAACCCGAAAACATGATTTATTTTGCAAATCTAAGGAGCCATTCGCATGCCAAAAAGAAACATACCAAAAAATTCCATTTAAAGAAATCAAATGGTCACCCTATGTTGAGAAGGATCTTTGCAGAATCAAATATTTACCAAAAACTATTTTTAAAGTCACAATTGCTAGTCAGATTGCGAAACCTGAATACAACTCGATGAACAATCATGGGAATACACTTGGGAAAATGTTATATTGCATATAAGTACCATATCACCACAAAGAGAAACACTATTTCAAGGTAGTTCACTTTGCCCTGAACCTCTGCCCAGAAATAAAACCAAAAATATTCATAAATTTATGACAATCATTAATATTCTAACTTCATAGTGACAGCCATCTATCCTTTCCATGTCGATAGATATACTCGTTTCAGCAAATCCCAACAAAATTCTTGGATCAGTAAATCAGTAACTGCATTTTTGAGTGAACGTCAAACGTCGGCTGTCAAATTTGTTTGAGTTTTTCAGGCAGCTGGTATCAGAATACTTTTCTGTATTATCAGAACGAAACCTTAAATTTATCCTGCAAATTTTGATTTTCTGAAAACAAAAATATAAAGGAAATGAGATTAAAAAGGTCTTCGTCATCTGACTTCATGTCCACATAAGAAAATCAAAATCATGTTCACAGAAGAAAATCAAAAACAACTGTACTCCGGTCGAAGCAAAATCTCGATTCAACGGTAGATCTTTTAAAATAGCATGTTAGCTGACAAAAACGTCTTTCTTGGTCCTTTTCCTTTCGGAAAATGTAAACACATGGTATGTGCTTCAAATCAATCGAAAAAATTACAGAAATGAATTTCGGCTTGGAGTCGAATATCAAGACCAAAGATCAAGGCCAAATCGAAGGCAAGAAGATTTTTTGCAACAGCAGAAAGAACTCTTCGGGAAAAATATATTGATTTTCTGTGAGCACATGTAACACAGCATTGGGCATAAATCATCTTTTATCATTGCATGTTTACTTGTCACATGCGTGCCCTGAACATGTTATGTACCCCCCCCCCAGCTTACACTATACCCCAGGCCGGGGTAAAATGGATCAGGCTAAGTGGTCACCAAAGAAAGAGCTTTTGTAAGACAATCGAAAAAGATTTGAAAAATATTATTGCGGGATAATCTGACCCAAAGAAATAATTTCAAAACAACATTAAAAAGTTTGCCCTCATATTTACATATCTTATGCACGATACGATATTGACACGCGAGTTTTCAATGTAAATAAAACGAGATCAATTCAAGAACCCAACCTGTGCTATGAACGTTTTGCATAAACGGCAGTTGCATTCATCACCCTTCCAGTCCTTTCTGCATTTTTTAAACATGGAAATATTCAATGACTATTTTAGTCATTTGAGAGTCCACGCCACAGTTTACATCCGAAGAAAGCAATACTCTCTATCCCAAATTGAACTGTCCAGGCCTTGGGCATTACAGCTCTCCTCTAGTACTGGAGAGGAGCCTCTGTGGGAATAAGAGCTTTGGCTCTCCTCAAATCGCCAGGACTGATGAAATATTTGCATCTATGCGGTAAACTATCATCAAGCAAATTTACATCTCTAAAATTGATGGTAAAATATTTTCTGGATTAAACCTTGAATTATTAACCTTTGCAATACCTGCTCATGTCCAAAATTCGAATTCCTTCCAGTGGCAATGGCAATGATGACAAACATCTTCCTGAAAAAAGTCAATCCCCTTCAAGATATTTTACCGAGTGCATCAGAAAAAAGTTCCCACTCTCACAAATTCATTGCACTAAGGGCCTGTTTACAGTATATGAGGAAAAATAACTCACCTTCCAGACAGAGACAGGCAAGAGTCCACCTTCCCATAGAATCTTTTGTATTTTCATTTCGTGTTTATATGCTAAACGCAACACTACCAGTATAGTGATATCCCACCTCACCAGAGGTGCAATCTCACCTGGGCGAGGTGAAATTTTTCCCCATAAACAAAACACTACCGGCATGGTGAGGTGTATTGGCTTTACTTCTTTGATTCCTATTGGTTAATTCGTTTTGCTTTCATGGAAGAAAGACTTGTATGGAAGAAAGACTCCACGTCGCCTCTCAGCCACGGTGCTGTAAGGTAAGGTAAAAAATCTCATATGAACAGTGGCTGAAATTTACCTCGCCTGTCAGCCCCTGGTCTGGCAGGTGAAGTGTTTTCCCTCACATAAACAGGCTCTAAGAGCAGTAGATGAATTGGAATGAATCAAGTTCTGCTTGGTACCAAGAGAATTGAAGCATCTTTTGTGATTGTTTTTGCTTTCTTATTTGCACTGAAAACATACCTGGGGAGTCAGAAAAATGTGGGGCATTTAACAGTCCATATTTTGATAAAAAACAAGTGAAATTGAATTTCTTGGAACAATATGTCCCAGAAGAAAGATTAAATTAGTTATAGAAATTTAGTTTGTTAAAATCTGTGATTTGTTCCATGAATTAATTTGTGATACTAGTTATTTTGATGAAAAGGAATCATTTTCATAACAACTTCCTGCTTATCAGCAATGAACATTAAATGGAAAGTCCCCTTAGGATATGAATTGAATAATACTTTTCCTTGTGCTCTCACACAATGCATGCCTTGTTCTAAATTTTTGGAGAGAAAAAGAGCGTTTGTCACAGTTAAGAAGTTCCTGTACAAAAATACAAGGCTAAACTTGGCCTTGTACAGGCCAAGTTTTAGCCTTGTAGAGGGGATTATGACCTTGTTATGACCTTGTACTAACCTTGGAAGAAAATTACAAGGCTATCAGTAAGATTCCAAGCTGCAACCAGTCTAACACAAGGTTTCCACAAGGCTTCTACAAGGCTAATTAGCATTTTTCAAGCCATTTACAAGGTTACAGCAAGGCTATTCCAGGCTATAACAAGGTTACAAGGCCATAACTACAAGGCTTGTACATGGCTATTACATGGCCTTGTATTTTCGTACAGGTTTACAACTGCACAGACATGAATCTGATTGAAGGCATATTTCAGGGACCTTGCAAAACAAGATTTGACTATAATCGCTCATAGTTATGAAACAGAAAGACCAACCAATGTCCACCAAGAAGGTGTTGTGGCGCAGTATGGTGTAATCCTCTGACTTTGCAGCCAAAGCAGTCAGGCGGTGTGGGTTCGATACCCGGTAGAGTCTCAGTCAATATTGGGAAGGAGTACTCAAACTCTGGTAATTTGTCTTGTGGATTCTCCCAGGGATCAATTCTTGGTCCACTCATATTCCTCCTTTACGTGAATGACATGGCACGGGCTGTTGACTGTGACCTGCTTCTGTACGCAGATGATTCCTGCCTAATCTTTAGAGACACAGATATCGAACGTATTGAAAACAACTTGAATAGAAACTTTAACTCTCTCTGCGATTGGTTTGTTGAAAACAAGCTAAGTATTCACTTTGGCCAGGATAAAACGAAATCCATTCTTTTTGGACGAAAAAAATGCAAAAACCTAATAAAGATGAACATTAGGAGGGGTGATATAGAAATCAAACAGCACTCAGTGGTTACATATCTCGGATCTGTTTTGGATGAGAATCTCTCTGGGGAGTCGATGGCAACCAAAATGCTTGAAAAAATAAATGGCAAGCTTAAATTCCTGTACAGAAAACAAAACTTTCTGGATTCCTCCCTTCGCAGGTTGCTTTTAAATGCTCTAATTCAACCTCATTTTGATTATGCATGCTTCGCATGGTATCCAATGTTGAATAAGAGACTGTCCAAAAAAATCCAGTCGGCCCAAAACAACTGCATCCGATTTTATCTTAATTTAAAGAACAGAGCACACGTTGGGGCTACAGAATTCAAAGCTATAAACTGGCTCCCCACAAAGCACAGAGTAGATCAAAATATCTGTGTAAATATAATGAATTTTTTCAATGGAACTGCTCCAGCTTATGCTGACGAAATATTCCATCCAGCTGACCAAAGTCGAATAACGCGAAGGTCTAAGTTTAGACTAAACGTCCCATTTTGTAAGAGTAACACAGGCCAAAAATGTCTATCTTACCATGGGCCAAAAATATGGAACAGTCTCAAATCTGACTTGAAATCCACCAATAATATCAACACGTTTAAACACAAGATCAAAGAAAATTTCTTCAAAAATATACAAAGAGAGGAAGATGACGTATATGTGTACTACTGACACCGCACACCCTCTCTTATGCTCGATTCGGTATTGTACTATTCAAATCCATAAAGGCACAAATTAGCTACATTTTAACATCCTCAGGAATTTTCGTTTCTTCTATGAAAACTTTTCTTTTATTGACACCTTTGGAGGGACCATTATGGAAACAAGGTCACACTGACCTTTTAATGCTATCCCTGCCATTTTAACCAGGGGTGTTTTTAGATTAAATGTTTTTAACTCTTGTTTTTACTTACTATCACATGCCTGTAATTAGATTTTTCCATTTTGATAAACTTATTTTTATTTTAATGTTAATTTTTTTGGCGAATTTATACATACATACATACATACATACATACATACATACATACATACATACATACATACATAGAGCCCCACCACTTGAGCGTCATGACAAGGGGTCGCGGACTCGATTAGGTCTGCTCTATTTCTGCAATCCCAGTGCTTGGCGCTGAAAAACGCAACTTCACCTTCACCTTCACCAAATAAATTTTCTTATCTAAGTTAGCCTGTTTATATGCAATGGTGTCTTTTAGGAATAAATTTGTTGAATGAATTGCATCAATAAAGATTGTCAAATGCCCCACTACTTTTCTGACTCATCTGGTAGGTTAATGCAGTTATGACTTTAGGAAAATTTCATGGTTGTGAAATG
Source organism: Aurelia coerulea (assembly GCA_039566865.1). NCBI lineage: Eukaryota > Metazoa > Cnidaria > Scyphozoa > Semaeostomeae > Ulmaridae > Aurelia > Aurelia coerulea. Next base: position 16,175,156 of record CM076954.1, read on the forward strand.
CCTGGAAAAGGCCCAAAACATTTGTTCTCTGAGAAGAGATTCCTTGCAATTTAATCAAATGTTTTGAGCATTTTTTCAGGCTTTTCGTAACCAAAACATTTTCTTTTTTCATATCATAAGGTTGAATTTAGATAATTAAAAAATTGTAGTAGATTGTAAGAATTGCAAATATTCTATATGAATAAAAAGAATACTTACAAATATTTTGAGTGCTTCGAACAAGTCAAATGCAAGGAAAATCACAAAAACTGTTTAGCTTCAAATCCAATTCAATTCCGTCAAAGTAATTGTTGGTGCTTTGAATTTTTAAAAGCGGGAACTTTTTCTGGCTCACCTCACACCAAATGCTTTCTTTGGTTGTCTGGTTGTTTTACTGATAAAGAAGTAGTACATCACACACGGGGGGGGGGGGTTCTTCCATAGTAAAGGTAACTAGGGATGTGCCACGAGCAAGGGTATACTTTTTCGGACTTCTAGTCTAGCCAAGGGTATACTTTTTTGCAATTTTGGCCTACAACGGTCTAGCCAAAGCCAAGGGTATCATTTTTGACAATGTTGGTCTAGCAAACGGTCATGATATCATATTTGGTACAAATTTGACAATAATATTTGTCCAGAAAATGGCCAAAATTGGTCTAGCCAAGGGTACCATTTTTGTACAAATTGGTCCAGACAATGGTCAAATTGGTCTAGCCAAGGGTACCATTTTCGTAAAAGTTGGTCTAGCCAACGGTACCATTTTGAATATGCTCGCTGCAGACCCCTATCCAAAATTTGGACAAGAACCCCCCCCCCCGTGACATCACACCAGTTTTCCCTGTTTGTCAATCAGTTCAGTTCAGTTCTGTCTGTGCACTGCACGAGGAGAGAAGCAACGAAAAATTTGAGTACACTTCGGAAAAAGCTGTACACTTCGGAAAAAGCTAGAAGTAATCCAACTCACTTCTTATTTTGGCTAGTTTGCACTTTTTGTTGCTTTGTTGCTGTTGCTGTTGCTGTTGCTGTTGCTGTTGCTGCTGCTGTTGCTGTTGCTGTTGCTGTTGCTGTTGCTGCTGCTGCTGCTGTTGCTGTTGCTGCTGCTGCTGCTGCTGCTGCTGCTGCTGCTGCTGCTGCTGCTGCTGTTGTTGTTACAAGGGCAGATTTTGTAATACAATAGCAACAGTTGCGTTTGATTGACACCTCAATTCAAAGCGATTAGCGGCTGCAGACAAAGCAAATTCTCTCAACCAGTAATTCAAAACAAACAAAGCCGCAAAAGTTTCCCCAAAACTGGTAGGGCAAACTCTCGCCTTGTGCAAGCGAAAGATGGTTTTTAAGGGAAGTTATGTGCTTATAGCGAAAGAAGAAGGGTAAATCTAAAGTTCTCTCGCTTAGATTATATGTTTATTTGATTTAGGAGCTGTTTTGTAATCGTTTCATTTTAAGCCCTAAAGACGCGAGAATTACAATGCCTTCGGCTCCGCTCCTGAATCAAATAAATATAATCTAAGCGACAGAACTTTAGATTTACCCTTCTTCTTTCGCTATAAGCACATAACTTCGCCTTGTGCCTTAAAAACCATCTTTCGCTTCGTTTCATTTTAACAAGGCGAGAGTAATTGCCCTACCAGTTTTGGGGAAACATTTGCATTTGCAGCTTTGTTTGTTTTGAATTATTGGTTGAGAGAATTTCCTTTGTCTGCAGCCGCTAATCGCTTTGAATTGAGGTGTCAATCAAACGCAACTTTTGCTATTGTATTACAAAATCTGCTCTTGTTTGATCACAGTCTAGACTGATGACAGTGAGTCCCAGTTCTCGCTCACCAAAAGGAGACTACTGCCTATCAAACCGTGACCGCTCAAACTGGGACTCATAATATAAACAATCAGCGAAAAAACCGGCCTGTTCACTCCCAGTTCCAGGAGGACCAATCATCTTGCAGGAAACAAAATGCATAAATATGATTGGTTATCCTTGCAATCTGTTTACAAAGAAGCCGGTCTGTTATTTCAACATGAACGTAAACAATAGCTGCCATTGCATCCATGAAACAACAGAATAGGCTCCCGGAGGAAAAAATGTTTACTACGGAGATTTGATCGAGTGGTAAGCATAGAAGCTATTCCCATATGGTCTTTTTCATATTCATTTTTATTTTCTATTGAATTTAACACACAGTTCTGTGTGCTGAATTGAATGCAAGTGACAATGAAAAGGCAGAAAAGGCCATGGGACTTGCATCTTTATTCACAATTCGATATCCAAATCTCCGTAGCAAACATTTGTTTCCTCTGAGAGCCTATCCAACGCAAAACACAGATCATGGCGGCAGGCGGCAGATCATTGCATTCGCTTTGCGTTTGCGTTGATGTATTATGCGGAATATAGATTTCCAAAAAAAGACGCCCCCCTGGGCTCCCCCGAATAGGCCGGAGAATTCGCTGTTCGTTGATGAGTCGTAGTTGTAGCGGGGTATATCAGCTTGGCGGAGGAACGAAACTCGACTCGTAACCAGTCTAATCAAAGTCAATCAAAATGGGCGTAATTGTTGTGGAGTCCCCAGTCCTTTTGAATCGTCTCAACTTTTCATCCGATGTTTGTCTGTCCTGTAAGCAAACTGAAACCTATTTTTATCACAACAACACATAGCAAACAAATGATAAATCACAGCAACGGATTGGGATATTGTCCTTGAAGTGCACCTACAATATAATTGAATACGCGAGTAAATATAATTAGTTCTCATTCTAGTGCTTGCGTTCAGTCTTTCAGCTAAGCGAAATTATAAAACAAAAGTTCATACATTCACGACATATCTAAAACGCAATTTGATTTTGAAATGCCAATACAAGATCAACACAAGATGCCATTTCGATACACGTATTTTTCTATAAGAAACTAAGAATTTGGGTCAGTACTGAAAGTTTCTTAAAATTATCAGATTTTGAGTACTCTGAGTTTCTTACGAGTTTCTTAGAGGTTCCATAACAATCTTCATGTTCACTACTTGTGCCCTCGTGAACATTTGAAAACAATGTTTTTTACGCCTTTCCAATGTTTAGACATTACTCAAGTACCTTCCGAGTAATATGATACAGGACACAGGTGAAAGTAAAGTAAAAAATATGTCAAGGAATTCCTTTATCAAAGTAAATAGTTTCTTAACTTACGTTCTCGAGTCTGAGTTTCTTATGGGCAATTTCTTACAAAAAAATACATGTACAGGGCGTCTCAAATAAATTGTTCGATGTTTGATTAAATATTGAAAAATAACGAAATACTGAATTGGCTCCACGGTAAAATAACCATATTGCTGAGATTTTAAATTAATGTTAGACACCAGAAGCTAACAAATCGGCTAAATATTCACGGAGCTACGAGCTTTCGAAGATCAAGTTTGTGCGAAAGCTGAAACCAGATGGCCCCTAGAATCTCGTTTATTCAAAGCAAATCAAATGGAATTTCAAATGAGCTTTCGATGAATCAGCTTTTTATATCATTGAATCAAGGTTATGGATGCTTGGGGGAATCCTGTTGAGCACAATTTGGAATTGCCCTCCCCCCGGGGGGGTACATGACTTGATGATGGACGGGGGTCTGCCTCCCGGTTTTCAGAAAGCTACCCCCTTCTAATTACCCAAAACTTGCTTTTGATACCCACTTTTATGATGAATTTTGACGGAAAACTGCCCATTTTAACCATTTTTTGCGAATCTCAGCGAAACCCCACCCTTGTTTATGGAAAATCTGCCGATAAAGGATCCCTTTTTTAGAGAATTTTGGGCCCAAAAACCCACCCATATGGGCGGCACATACCCGTACCCTAAATATGTTATGTACCCCCCCCCCGGGATTGCCCCGTCTCTCATTGATTAAGTTTTCATTCCATGTTTTTAGATACTTGCAATGTTAACTAAATTTTGACAACAGCTATAAAAATTATATAGCTTTGGAAGTCCTATTTGGTTTGCTCTGATATCGACAAGGCGTAAAACATTGGACAGTCTTCTTTTACCTCGATTTTGGGACGCCTTTTAGGCAAACAAGTCAGTCAGGGGCGTCTGGTTTCAGCTTTCGCACAAACTTGAACTTCAAAAGCTTGTAACTTTGTGAATTCTTAGCGGATTTGCAAGATTCTCGCGTCTAAAATTAATTTAAAATCTTAGGAACAGGGTTATCTAACCAGGAGCCTGCACATTTTATCGTTATTTTTTGACATTTAATCAAAAGTCGAACAATTTTTCTGGGACACCCTGAATGCCAATACGATTCTCCATGGTATAACTATTGTAAACGAAGACATGGCATTTCAATACTTTTTCCGCCTATTGTATACCTTTTTTTCAAAAGGCTATCTCAAATGCAAATGAGCGAAAGATCTCAAAAGGCTAAATCTCAAAAATGTTAATGTTTATCCAAAATGGGAACATGCTTTCTCTTCATCTACAATAGGTGGAAAAAGTATTGAAATGCTTTGTCTTCATTTACAATAGGTGGAAAAAGTATTGAAATTATTGTCTCTTTAGTTCTTATGCTTCTCCTTATTTGGCATCTTTATTGTGTTGTTGACCCTATAAATACAGTTGATGGTATGGTATGGTAAGGTAGTCACATTGCTTGCCTGTGTGATAGAGGGTGAAGAGGTCTGCGGTGGAAAAGTGCAGATTATCAGGTAACGGCATGTTTTTTCGTTCTAGGAAGAAGCAGTTTTTAAAATTGTTGTTAACTGATGTATTTTTATCAAAGGGAAGGGCCGGAACTCATAGAAATGTATGTAATATTTTTAAAGTGCATAACGGGACTAAAAAGTAAATAATTGTTTTCATGTAGAACATTTTGCCAGGGAAGGCCAGGGACCCCAGAGGATAGTTTGAGAAATTGGCTTTGTTAGTTACTTAGTTTAGTTAAGTTTAGTTTCTAAGTTTAGTTAGTTATCGTTGAAAGGATAGTCTAGTTTCATAGCTAGAAAGCAATCGGTAAGTCGGAGAGAGTCTCGAGGTAAAGCCCCTAGAAAAATCTTTGCGGCTAATCTTTGCGGCTATACGCTGGCTATAAACACGGGGGGGGGGGGGGGGGGGTTCTTCAATAGTAAAGGTACCTGGGGATGTGCCGCGAGCAAGGCTATACTTTTTCGGACTTTCAGTCTAGCCGCCAAAGGTATACTTTATTGCAATGTTGGCCTACAACGGCCTTTTTTCTTAGCCAAAAACTCCTTGGAAAAGACGTTCATAAATGACGAAATGATGCTAAATGCATCGCAAATTGAAATGTACTGTATTAAAATTGTTCATTTTATAGGTAAGGTTCATGGCTTATACCATGGGAAGGGACTGTTGTTAAAATTTACATAGGCTGATGGAATTGTCATCTGAAAATACACGTTTTTTGCAAGACACTGGTTTATAAGAAACGATCGTAAAGATGAAAGAAACTCTAGTACTACCTTCGAGAGCAATTAAGAAACTCTGGAAGTAAAAACTTTATTTCTAGAATAACAGTAAGTAGATTATGGTTCGCGTGGCATTGCGTTTGTAAATATCAAGTTTCGACTGTAACAAAAGGCAACTTTTCGAGTACTTTTTGCCTTGATGTGCATGGCATGGCTATTCGTAGTGAAAATGTTAATGCAAAATGCAAGCCCTTTGTCGATACGAAGGCTCAACTTCGAGCAATAATGGAATTTTTAGACCCAAAAATTTCGAAAAGATTGTCACACAGGAGGTCATTTAATGATTGCTTAAAATTAGCAAGTATTGTAACGCTGAAAGTGAAAGTATTTGTATTGATGAAAGTGATACTAGTGTTGTGCAATCATTAAATGACCGCACGTGTCATGTAATCCATTCCAAATTCCCAGTTCAGTCTTTAGGAAATTTTATCGCTGTTTTTTTAACTTTTTGGGCATTACTCAGGCAAAACAATTTCAAGAAATTGTAAATATATTGACAAGTAGGCATCCGAAAGATCGACAAAAGATAAACAAATGTAGAATGTTGAAAAAAGATTTGATAGAAGATCTTTGAAATTTGTCCAATGTACGACTTATCTTGGTCTGTCGGAAATCGGAGCTTTTTCTGGCTCAACCCGGTATGTAAATGGGAGGCCATGAGGCCAATACGCCACAGTTTTATGCCATATTGATTTCGTACCGTCATAGTTTAAACGGGATCTCAAAAGAGTGTCAGACCATGGGTAGTTAGACACTGCTGGTGTGCGTCTTTTGAGGAGCGCTGGATAACATGTATCTGCGGAAGAAACATTGTTTAGTACTGCGGAGGAGATATTGAAAAAACAAAAGTTCTTTCGATATCTCCTCCGCAGTACTAAACAGTATTTCCTCCGCAGATACATATTATCTAGCGCTCCTCCATAGAAGCACACCAGCAGTGTAACTACCCATGGTCTGAATTTCAATTGAGAACAAAATTTATTTCATTTCATTTTAAGTAGCTTTAAAGGGTGTGGTCATTAGCCTGCGTGCAGACGCTACTGACTTCTTTTCAAAGAGGTTTCTGCTCCAGTAGAGTCTGCGCATCAGCGACCAAATCCTTGTTCTCAGTTTATGAGTAACGCTAAACCTTTCCTGATTGGCTGAAGCCTTCCCTTTTCTTTGAGTAGCGTCTGGTCTTTGTTGGAGTCTTCTGATATTGGATTGGTATATGCATGAACAAAGCTAGCCAAATAAAAGCCAAAGAAAACCTTTTGTGTATGGGTGCTTTGTTTATCCGTTTTATAGGCGGCTCTATTGAATCTAATTCAATGAGTTAGTTCCTCAATCCTGCGAACCGCACGTGACCTAGAACAAGGATGTGGTCGCTGATGCGCAGACTCTACTGGAGAGGAAACCTCTCTGAAAAGAAATCAGTAGAGTCTGCACGCAGGCTAGGTCACATAGAAAATTTCTCAGGAAGTACTCTCGTTCCCGCATATTTTTTGGCTTGCTTTTCTAGCCAATCAGACAAACATATCCCTTTTTTAGGATTTGCCTCCCAAAGAGCTGCGGGTTTTTTAAAGGGGATCATGATTATTTGTGCATTTGCATCGAATTACTCTCTCGAAGGTTTGCGGACTTGGGGGTCATTTCTTGTACGGCAGTATACTGACCAAACTCGAGTAGAAGAAGAAAGTTAGTCCTGGTGATATTTTTGGCTGCTTCATGTGCAAGATAAGTCTCCTCCCTCCCTCGAATAAGCCCTATCGTCGAATAAGCCCCCACCCCAAAATATTGCTTGGGATTTGAGGATTTATGGTATATTGCATCGACACGGGGACCAGCTGGTATGGAAGCAGCTGTTTACCATTTACTGTTGTGTTTATTTTTAAAATTTGCCTAACATTTTGCAGGTGAAAATGCATTGTTCTGCTTGGATAGCTGTCCTCCTTCTTGGAGCATCAATAGCAGCTGTCAGTAAGTTCCTATAATGTTTATTTCATTTGAATTCTGTTTTTTTTTTCATATTTTTGACATTTGAAGGGGCTGTGCAACCGGGGGGGGGGGGGGGGGTCAGTTTAATGTTGCTTTCTATAGCGGAATCTCGGCCTGCTTTTGATTTTACCCAGAGTCGCCATACAGGTCTTCATCAAGAATACAGCCTAGATACATCACTGAGGTGTGTTGTTTAATTTTGATGTCACCTCTTGTAATGTCCAGTTTCTTATTGGCGGTTCGTTTATTTGTTCTGCCAAAGAGTCAAGACTTTGTTTTGTCCTTCCAAAGTGAATGCTTAGTTTTTTATCAACAAACCAATCACAAAGGGAATTAATATCTTGATTCAGTGAGTTGCCTTTCTATTTCATTGACGTTATGGTCACTGAATATAAGACGGGAGTCATCTGCATAAAAGGGAATTTCTCGGAGAATTTTGCGCGCTTCATGCAGCCTCGTTTGGAAAATTGCTTGGTTGAACACATTCACATGATGAGAACACTACACTTCGTGGTATTGACGTCAGTTCTGTTTGGATTTCACCACATATCCTGCATTGGGCTTGCCGAAGAACATATTTTCTGACTTTTATTCAGACTCTAGCTGATTTCTTTCATCGCGTATCTTCTATTGTTGGTACTGGCTATTTCTTGAAGGTGTACTTGGTACTTGGTTCTATTGTTCTGGGTACCGACCACAATGGTGCTAGGTACTGGGCCTTCTGGTACCTAGTACTGCCCCCTTGGTACCGTTGTACATTTTCCCTGTCACCATCCTCAACATTGTGGGAGGATGGTGACAGGTAAAATGTACCATGGTACCAAGGTGCCAGTACCAGATACTACAGGGGCCAGTACCCAGTACCAGTTAACCCCCTCCCCCTGTCACCATCCTCTTGTGAGACTTGACATAATCATGATCACAGTACTCGAGAGATGTCAAAATTACTTTTGTCAAGCAGATACTGAAATCAGACTCCAGCAACATAATTTCTAATGACAACCCCCTTAATTATTCAGGTCGCACCCGCCCGGTAGGGCACTCCCTCCATGGCTGGTAAAAACTCCGAGCTTGTCTGCCACCGCATGTCTCGTTTTATTTCTTGGATACATCTATTCAGTTCTGAAAACCTTGTTGAATAAGAATAAGGTTAAACCATTACATTTTTATCCCTCCAGATGGCGAAAATGATCAAGCTGTGAAGGAAAATGATGTTTCTCCAGTAGATGGGGATGCCAAAGAATATGACGCAGAGGTCAGAGAAGAAAATTCTGCGTTGGAAGACCCAGGTAAGGGACTGTTCATTATTTATAGAGAGGTTGGTACCGAAGAGAAATGGGTTGAGTAAGAGAAATTTTCTAACATAAAAAGGTTGGGTGAATATTTTTTCATGTAATTTTAATGTTGGAAAACAAAATTTTCCCACCAATTAATACCAAATGTTTAAAGTCCAAAATTATCTCAATATCATCATCAATATTATCAACATTACCCATTTCACTTTCAGTGTCTACTTTGCTCATCTTTGTCGTCAATATTTACAGTATTGAATTTACAATTTACATCGTTTGACATTGAAACCTTTTTTATAGGTAGGGGTAGGGAAACATTTTTTCAACCTGAAAATTGTTGGGTAGATGTTTTTGCTGTCACTTTTAGAGTTGGGTAAGAAGATTCTTTGGACAAGAAAACATTTCTCTTCAGTACCAACCCCTCTGTAAATAATGAACAGTCCCTAAGCTTCATCAGTATTTTTTTGCAACCTGTTATCTTTTGGATAAAAACTACCAAAATCTGTGTTTTCTATTGTGCTTGCTGTAACAAGGACGGATTTGAGTTGCTTTGTAGGTTGTAGGTCTTAGGTTGTTTACCGTAGGATATAAAAATGCTCGGTTGCTCTGTTAAGTTTAGCTGAAGAAGATTTTTTAATCGAAATGTACTGGAAATTTTTAACAGTGTTGTTTTTATACTTCTATTTTCTGTTACAAGATTGTGGTTTAGTTAATACAATAATAATGATAATTAATTAATGATAATAATGCTAATAACAAATGTTGGTTAAGGGGCTGGAAATAAGGGGTCAGTCATTTATAGGGTACTGGGGTGGGCTAGAATTGCTAAACTAGCTAAAAGTTTTATACCCCTGTACGAAATACAAGGCCATGTAATAGCCATGTACAAGCCTTGTAGTTATGGCCTTGTAACTTTGTTATATATAGCCTGGAATGGCCTTGCTGTAACCTTGTAAATGGCTTGAAAAATGCTAATTAGCCTTGTAGAAGCCTTGTGGAAACCTTGTGTTAGACTGGTTGCAGCTTGGAATCTTACTGATAGCCTTGTAATTTTCTTCCAAGGCTAGTGCAAGGTCATAACAAGGTCATAATCTCCTCTACAAGGCTAAAACGGCCTGTACAAGGCCAAGTTTAGCCTTGTATTTTTGTACAGGGCCCTTGCAATTTTCCCTAAAAAATTTCAAGCCCCATTGGAAAAACTAGAAAAAATGTCGTCTATCAAACTATTTTCAGATAACCACATCACAGAAGTTCTCTTTTTGTAAAAGAGATCAAAAATAGGAAAGGCAATGCCATTTGAACTTAATGGAAGTACTACCACGGAAGGCAAATGAGCTGGAATTTTATACAAATGCAATTGGGGTACAATGGATGATTTGAGGGCTGTCAGCTGGAGTTGCAGTTGTGCGAAGATATGGTATTCCATGGGCCTTGTTGTGTCATTGAAATAATCTCCTAAAGAATGTTCCATGAAAGTTCTCGTACCCCCTCTAAAATTTCCAAAAAAGTTTCATACCCCCCATTTTCCTTGGAATAGTTTTCATACCCCCACCAATTCTAACCTGCCCCAGCACCCAAGAATTATAAATGACTGACCCCTAAAACCCTGTTGTCTATGATTAATCTAGATTAGTTTGAATTGGAATTTTGAATCCCCGTGTAGGCATAGCATCACTACATAAGGACCCTCTAGTTACGCTCATCTAATTGAGTTGAATTGTTGTTGTTGTTGTCGCTCCACTGAGGGCCTTATTTCCCTAGAGCTCAAGCTCTAATCTCCAATGCCACATAATCGAACCTTGTGGAGAATAGTGAAAAGGCCTGTATGAAAATATAAGGCCATGTAATAGCCATGTACAAGCCTTGTAGTTATGGCCTTGTAACCTTGTTTTAGCCTGGAATGAGCCTTGTAGAAGCCTTGTGAAAACCTTGTATTAGACTGGTTGCAGCATGGGTAGTTAGACACTGCTGGTGTGCTTCTATGGAGAAGAGCTGGATAATATGTATCTGCGGGGGAAATTTTTTTACAGTACTGCGGAGGAGATACCTGCGGGGGAAGTTTTTTATAGTACTGCGGAGGAGATATCTGCGGGGGAAATTTTTATAGTACTGCGGAAATAGTTTAATTAATATTTTCGTCCTTTCGATATCTCCTCCGCAGTATTATGGTTGCAGCTTGGAATCTTACTGATAGCCTTGTAATTTTCTTGCAAGGCTAGTACTAGGTCATAACAAGGTCATAATCGCCTCTACAAGGCTCAAACTTGGCCTGTATAAGGCCAAGTTTAGCCTTGTATTTTTGTACAGGGGTCTATTGGTAGAATCAGTATGGAGATATTCCGTTTCTACAAGCGTTGAGAAATGAGTAGAAACAGGGCTTATTATATTCAACGAAACGAAACGAAACCGAACGAAACCAATTCAATTTGGCTTTTTCCATTCCCAAGAGAACGAAACACATTGTTTTCAAATCACGAAATTGTTTTCAAATCTTTTGTGCTAAAATACTAAAGAATCATCAAAGAATCATAGGCCTAACAAGGAAAGAATCATCAACACACATACAACATTTGTCCAGAGATTCCTAATGCGCGAACACGTTCGTTGATGAATTTTGGTTGAATTGTATAGGTGATCTCACGAGAGACATTGATTCATTTTAGACTGCGTTCACACGGTGCCGGCATTTTGAAAACGGTGAAAAATGTGACGGATAGGCCTTCCGTTCACACAATGCCGGCACATTGTGTTAGATTTTGATAACCTTGCGTCTCATGTGTCGATACCGATTTCAATTCGAAGGATGAGACAAGCGACGACAATCATTGTATATTTCATTATTCTTCATATAGACATTCCAGTAAAGTTGACAAAAATCGGTGGTTGACAAAATCAGTAGTTGATTTCAATTCGATTCTCCCTTTAGTGGATCCCTTAGGAGCGAAATACTGTTTTCAAATCATGAGTTGTTTCGACTCATTCGTGCTGAAAGAACTCAAACAACATTTGTGTGAAAAAATTCCTAATACGCTAAACACGTCAGGTTGATAGATTTTGGTGGAATTGTGTTGTTGGACTAGTATACCCCCTGCCTATGTAAATAGTCCGTCCTTAAGTATTCTTATTTACTCGTGTTCTGTTATTCATTTATTCGGTTACAGTTCTCTAATAGTAAAGTCGCCAAATAAGAAGTCTCTCTTTGCAGCAATCTTTAGGCAACATTACTGTAACCGAATTAACATGGATGCGTCGAAAAGCAGTATTTTGTGTTTCACAGGAAACGGCGATGTTCAAGCCTTTTTAACCAAGGTAGAAATACATGCCGCACTGAAAGGATACACAGGAGAAAAGCTGGCTCAAGCGTTGGCAAGTAAACTAGAAGGGCCAGCGTTCGATGTTTACCTACGACTTTCAGCAGATGATAGAAAGGATCCAGAAAAATTAAAAGCTGAACTCGAAAAGGAATTTGAGAAAGGAAAACGAAACCGCGAAGAAGCACTGAGTGAATTGGCGAATAGGCCAAGAAAGGTAGGGGAATCTACGCAAAATTATGCATATAAATTGCTGGAATTAGTCAAATTGGCCTACCCTTCATTTGACAACAAAACTTTGGAGGCTATTGCTAAAGACTATTTTGTTAAAGGGTTGCACCCAGATATGCAAGTTGCTTTGAAATCCCTTGAAAAGTTTGATAAAGCGGAAATCAGAACCATCGCAGACGAAACAACGCGCTTAGAATTGGCAGGAATTCGTTCATTGTTGTCTGATGCTTCGAGCAACAAAGGAATCTTTGGTGCAGCTAATCCCTATGAGGAAAAGTCAATTGTTGATTCAATCGCTGACAAGGTGATAGAGAAATTGCAGGGCATTTCATTAAGCCCTGACGACGGGGGACCACGCAACGAAGTTAATTTTGCTGACAGAAACAGCGGCCGCGGTTTTAGGGCCCGTAATTTCAGAGCCCCAGGACGTGGCCGCTCAGTTTCTTCAAATGGGAAATCTAAACCACGCCAGATGCGATGCAGAACATGCCAAAGCACAGAACATTTGTTCCGAAAATGTCCAACAAGATTTTGCCAGGCCTGTGGTGCGCGAGGCCATGATGCTTGGGATAAGAACTGCTCGAATTTCCAATGACTAGACGGCCCCGACATTTTGAATTTAGAGGACAATACCACTGGTGCGTCAACCGTCGTTTTAAAAGCCAAATTGGAAGGAGTTTTTAGCAACGTTTTGCTTGACTCAGGAGCAGCTGTATCAATTATTGACTCGAAAACTCTTGAAAATTTGAAACTCGCAGTAAAGATAAATGCTTCAAGTGAAACACTTACAGATGCCTCAGGTAATAACATGAAAATAACCGGCTTTGTAACTCTAAACGTGAATATTTTTGGCCTAACGAAACCAGTTCTACAGAAGTTCCAAATTGTCGATTCTCATTCGCCTGTCAGCATATTATTAGGCAGAGACTTTTTGCAGAAATTTGGTCAAGTGACATTTGATTTTGCAAATAACCGTGTAAGGCTTGGCCCAGCCTGGATCAGGGGGGCTGAGATAAAAACACCCATACGTGTTCGGGTAGCTGAGAAAACCACCATTCCTGGTCGTTCCGAAAAATTTATCCAGGTCAAATGTGATACCAAAACGGCATTTTTAGAAGGAGATTTTGACCCTGCAACAATAGCAGGGATGACGGGTATCTACGCATCAAGAACACGGGTGATTCCAAATTCTGCGGGTGTTTTCACGATCAGCCTGTTGAATGTTTCTGCTGAAGATATGATTTTGACTGCACGCAAACCAGTGGGAACATTATACGCTGCCGCAACGGGAAGTATCACACAAGGCCCAGTAAAAGATAATCCCTCGTTTGACTGCGGTACCCAACTTTCCGAAGAAGAAAAAACCACATTAATGTCCTTGATTTCTGACTACCAAGACATATTTGCGCAGAATCCAAAAAAGCCTCGGAGGAACAAAATCATAGAGCATAAAATCATTACAGATGACTCAATGCCCATTTATCAAAAGCCACGCCGTGTACCAACCGCATGGGAACCAGAAATCAATTCCCAGATCATCGACATGCTGGACAATGACATCATAAGACCTTCTGAATCACCCTGGAATAGTCCTATCATTTTGGTTAAGAAAAAAGATAATACAACACGTTTTGTTTGCGATTTCCGAAAGTTAAATGATGTGACCAAAAAGACACCTACCCTTTGCCTCACATTAGGGACGTTATTGATAAAATGGCTGGCGCAGTTTACTGGACAACTCTTGATGCAGCATCAGCCTATTGGTCTATGCCGTTGAAAGAAGAAGACAAAGAAAAAACTGCTTTCTCTGTTCCACGAGGAAAGTTTGAGTTCAACGTAACGCCGTACGGTTTATGTAATGCAGGAGCATCATACCAAAGATTAATGGACATTTGTCTCTCAGGGCTACCCGCCGAGCGAACGTTAGCGTACATGGATGATATTGCCATTTTTAGCAGAACCTTTGACGAGCATTTAAAGGACATCGAAGCAGTATTCAGCAGATTGCGTAACACAGGCATCACATTGAAGCAATCAAAATGTGCATTTGCGAAAGAAAGCGTGGAATTTTTAGGATACGAATTGTCCATGGCTGGTATCAAACCACAGAAACGTCTCACCGATGCGATACGTGATTTTGAACGCCCAACAACCAAGAAAGATTTGAAGCGTTTCCTAGGACTTGCAGGATTCTATCGAAATTTCATAAAAGATTTTGCTGAAATCTCTAAGCCACTCAATAAACTCACCAGTGAACAAGTCGTGTATCAATGGGACCCGAGTTGCGAAAGAGCTTTCATTTCCCTGAAAAACGAATTGTGCTCAGAGCCCACGCTTGCCTTTCCACGATGTGGTGAACGATTTATTGTAGAAGTTGATGCAAGTGACGTGGCAGTAGGAGGCGTGCTTTCTCAAGTCCAGAATGATAACAGTATCCATCCTGTGGCCTATTTTTCCACCACGCTTTCAAAATGTCAACAGAAATGGTCTACCCACAGTAAAGAAGCCTTTGCCCTGCTGACAGCTGTACGAAATTGGCATGTCTATCTCGCTGGAACGGATTTTGTTTTGAACTCCGACCATAATCCGTTAGTTCACCTGCGCAACCAGAGGGACCCTCGTGGAAAATTTGCAAGATGGTTATCAGAACTCGAAGAATACAGTTACACAGTCCAATACCTACCGGGGAAATTGAATGTGAAAGCAGATGCGCTGTCAAGGACACCTGGAGCTACAGCTAATACAGATCACTTCGATATGATTTTTGAAGATAAGGTGTATGCAATCAACCATACTGCCAAAGACTTCAAAGAACAATTGGAAGCAGAACAAAATTCTGACCCAGTAGTAGGACCTGCTAAGCGTTTGATAACTGAAGGCAATACCATTCGGGAAGGACGCTTGAAACGAGTTTCCAGTCAATTAAGAATAGAAGATAACATCCTCACTAAGTCAGGAAGACCTATTTTGCCTGCTTCAATGAGACGCTTTGTGACACTCGCTATTCATGAAATGGCCCACTTTGGCACTGATAAAACATATGCACTCCTTAAAGACCGATTTTATTGGCCCAATATGTACAAATTTGTTCACCGATTCATCGCCACATGTTCGGTATGTCAACGCACTAAACGTGACACACAAGCGCCTAAAGCACCACTGTTGCCGTTGCACATCCCAGAGTCACCAATGGAATTTGTGTCCATCGATATTGCAGTACTACCACCAGATGACAGCGGTTTCAAATACATGCTCCTGATCGGTGATGTCTTTTCAAAATACATAGAAGCAGTGCCCATGAAAGATCAGCATGCCACAACAGTATGCCAAGCTTTCCGGGAATCATGGATCTTTAAACATGGATCCCCATACTTCCTTTTGTCTGATCAGGGATCAAACGTAGATGGAAATTTGATTCATGAACTTTGCGAAATATTCAACATCGAAAAGAGGAGATCTTCCGCGTACCACAGTCAAGGTAATGGTTTTGCTGAACGTAACATTGGAAACATCAGAGAGGTATTACGTGCTTTGCTCCTCGATCGCGACTTATCTCAAAAGCAGTGGCGTCTCCTCCTACCAGAAGTGGTTTTCGCCTTAAACACCAGTGAGAGCTCAGTCACGAAATGTACACCCTATTTCATAGTATTTGGAAGGAAACCAACATTGCCACAAGATCTCATTCTCGGCAGTAAGACCCCCCAAGCTACCGATATCGCAACAGCATCAGACTATGCAACAGAAACGAAAGTACGTCTCGCTGAAGTATATTACCACGTCGCGACAAGACTCGGTTTGAATCGCACCCAGATGCAGAGACAGTACAATAGGAATATAAACTTCCATAATTATCAGAAGGGGGATAAGGTGTGGTTAAGAAGGAAGTATTTCAAAACTGGCGAAACCCAGAAATTAGCTCCTCGAAGAAATGGCCCCTGGACCATTTTAGAGAAGCTTGCAAACGGTGTGAACTTTCGCATACAAAATGATTCGACAAAGAAAAAGCAAGTCGTTCATCATAATCGATTATACCCCGCCAAGATCATGGACACACCAGAGAATGCGCAACAAGACGACAAACAACAAAATGAAGGCGACATTGTGGCCCAAGAGATTCGGGACAAAATCAATGATACTTTTATAGACGAGGATTTTAGTAGCTCAGACGAATCGGACACTAACGCAGACGACCGTGAAGATCTGGGACAGAATCGAAGGTACCCGATGAGAAATCGGAGACAGAGAACAATAGAAGGGAGCATTCCCTGGGACAGTATTAACGTTGTCGAACATCAAATCTTATAAAGGTGGGGAGGAATGTTGGACTAGTATACCCCCTGCCTATGTAAATAGTCCGTCCTTAAGTATTCTTATTTACTCGTGTTCTGTTATTCATTTATTCGGTTACAGTTCTCTAATAGTAAAGTCGCCAAATAAGAAGTCTCTCTTTGCAGCAATCTTTAGGCAACAGTGTAGGTGATCTCGAGAGAGAGAGATTCATACATTCTTTTCATATATCATTCTTTTAGAGTTGTTTGTGCGTGCGTCTTCAATTGCTTTGACTTAGAGATAAGGAGTAGCTAGTACCAGTTTTCAGCGTTTTTCGAGATGAATCAGTTTAGAGTGCCATTTTCAATCCCGAAGTTACCGACACCTAAAGCTCCAGTTGACCCATCTCTTCCACGCTTCGATGAAAGGCATTTAAAGAAAGAAGAAGAAATTGGAACAGGTTCAAGGTTCGAGAAGAAGGCTCAACTTCGAACAATACCGCAATTTTAGGCCCAAAAAAGTAAGAAACTAATTAAGAAACTTTTACTACTAAAACACCGAAATTTTCATTCGAAATTAAGAAACTTTTAGTACCAAGTGCTGATCCAAGTTTCTTATAAAAAACGTGTAAGTGTATTCGAGGGCTTACGGTATTGTCACGACCAAAAATTGGCAGGCTTCCTGTTATTCGATCAATATCAGCTCACTCACCAAAGAGACATCATATAGGCCTATCGCACACATTTCATTACTGTATTTTCATTAGTGTGCTGAAAGATCTGTCTGTTTTTTGCGTCCGTTTTTCTCCTAGTACCTATTATTTCATTACTGTATGCATAGTGCATGCATCTTTGTCCAGTTCTTCTGACTTAGCCTGACGACCAGACCGGATTTCTCTGGCTATCAGGCTAATTCCGACGCCAATGAATTACTAAATCACAAAAGGTTTGCACTCCGTAATATTTTCTTTCATGACATGGAAACAATTCGTTTCGTTCCCAGGAGAACGAAACGGTCGTTTCGTTCCTAGGAGAACGAAACGGCTGCGTTTCGTTCTCTTGGGAATGAAACAAAAGCTAAAAACAATTCGTTTCGTTCTCGGCCAGGTCTATAACGCGGACCTCGCGGACCACGCGGACCTCGCGGACCAAGACCAAGGAGGTAAAATGGTCCGCGAAAAAAGGTCCGCGTTTTAGGATTTTGCATAGGGGCAAATCCTAAAGCGCGGACCTCGCGGACCTTTTTTTGTTTTAGTTCCTGCTTCCAACGCTGATTTGCAAATTCATCACGATGTTGTTTCTTGCCGAGATGAAAAAGATCTGTACTAATCACATTTCACTCCCAGTATGTGCAAGTCTCTCGTCGCCAGTTAGGGTCTGAAAAATCTTGGACGAAGCTAGTAAATGAAATATCAACACCAACGATATCCTGATTCATTTCTTTACCTGTATACGTGGCATATTCGTAGTGATGCAATCCGAATCATCTCCAAGTAAAACCCGTTTCTCGCAATAGCCATGAGTTTGATATGACTTCCTCATTAGGCCTAAAAGCGGGCCTAAGCTTATCACCCCTCGGAAATCAATAACTCCATGTGCGAAATAAGATCGAAGTCCAATTTCACGAGAGCTGAGAATTACGACTAGAGCACAATAATGTGAAAAGAAATGGCAAAAGACACGTTGGTTTTTCCTCTCCTGAAAGATTGGGGCCTGATAAACATACAATAAAAAAGTCCGCGAAAAAAAGGTCCGCGTTTTAGGATTTTGCATAGGGGCAAATCCTAAAGCGCGGACCTCGCGGACCTAAATAATTTTCTATCCTACATGCATGAGTAAATCCAATCATGAATGCGTGCTCAATTTTTATTATCCCCAATGTCGTATTTCTTGACATAGCTTCGCATTTCAAACCTTTTTGAGTGTATATTTCTCGAACGAAATTTTTTTACTGCAAAGCGAATCGAAAAACCCCACACACTGCACATTTGAGACTACGACTACAGTGTGACTATTTTTCTCAATCAGTGAATTGTTATCAGAATTTAAAACTGAAAAGTGAAAAATGAATTGAAAAAAAACCCCACACTGTCGTAGTTTCAAATGTGCATTGTGTGGGGTTTTTCGATTCGCTTTGCAGTAAAAATTTTTCGTTCGAGAAATATACACTCAAAAAGGTTTGAAATGCGAAGCTATGTCAAGAAATACGACATTGGGGATAATAAAAATTGAGCACGCATTCATGATTGGATTTACTCATGCATGTAGGATAGAAAATTATTTAGGTCCGCGAGGTCCGCGCTTTAGGATTTGCCCCTATGCAAAATCCTAAAACGCGGACCTTTTTTTCGCGGACTTTTTTATTGTATGTTTATCAGGCCCCAATCTTTCAGGAGAGGAAAAACCAACGTGTCTTTTGCCATTTCTTTTCACATTATTGTGCTCTAGTGGTAATTCTCAGCTCTCGTGAAATTGGACTTCGATCTCATTTCGCACATGGTGTTATTGATTTCCGAGGGGTGATAAGCTTAGGCCCGCTTTTAGGCCTAATGAGGAAGTCATATCAAACTCATGGCTATTGCGAGAAACGGGTTTTACTTGGAGATGATTCGGATTGCATCACTACGAATATGCCACGTATACAGGTAAAGAAATGAATCAGGATATCGTTGGTGTTGATATTTCATTTACTAGCTTCGTCCAAGATTTTTCAGACCCTAACTGGCGACGAGAGACTTGCACATACTGGGAGTGAAATGTGATTAGTACAGATCTTTTTCATCTCGGCAAGAAACAACATCGTGATGAATTTGCAAATCAGCGTTGGAAGCAGGAACTAAAACAAAAAAAGGTCCGCGAGGTCCGTGCTTTAGGATTTGCCCCTATGCAAAATCCTAAAACGCGGACCTTTTTTCGCGGACCATTTTACCTCCTTGGTCTTGGTCCGCGAGGTCCGCGTGGTCCGCGAGGTCCGCGTTATAGACCTGGCCTTTCGTTCTCTTGGGAATGGAAAAAGCCAAATTGAATTGGTTTCGTTCGGTTTCGTTTCGTTTCGTTTCATTTCATTTCGTTTCATTTCGTTGAATATAATAAGCCTAGAAACAGCGCATGTCACACCCATCCTCCTTCCGACGCTGGCCAGAGATTAACCTCACTTTCGTAATTATTTTAGTTCTCCATAAATTAAAAAGGCTTTGATGAAACAGTATGCAGAGCAAGCAGTTTATTTCAACGTGAGAAAAGATAGGATATTTGTCGTTTAAAAGCAAAATCGAGAAATTTTTGAAAGAAGAAACCACCAAGGAGAACATAGGTAAGTTTTTCAAACCAAACATTAGAAATTAACTGCAACGGGGTGACTGCAATGTCGTCCATGTGTGGTCTAGTGGTTAAGACGCTTGCTTGCCCGGAAAGCATGAGATCCGTGGTTCGATTCCC
The DNA here is from genome assembly GCA_039566865.1 of Aurelia coerulea. Taxonomy (NCBI): domain Eukaryota; kingdom Metazoa; phylum Cnidaria; class Scyphozoa; order Semaeostomeae; family Ulmaridae; genus Aurelia; species Aurelia coerulea. Next base: position 16,195,102 of record CM076954.1, read on the forward strand.
GGCGGTGGTAAGCGATTTTTCTGATCATTCAAAATGTTTCCGTTTATACCGAAAAAATGTAGCCTAAAAAAGTAGAAATCCTGATTGCCCGCTAGCTGTTGAGTACTTATAGGATGTATGCATTATATAGCCTTGTGATTTCTGTCACCCATAGATAATTCAGATGAAGATGACACGGAACTTGATGATAATACAGAAGAGGATCTCGCGGATAATGCAGAAAAGGATGCAGGAAATCCAGGACAAGAAAATGATCCATTTCTATCCTTAATCATACGCCGCAGACGCCGCAGACGCCGAATAATTATAGTTAGGAGAAGTAAGTTGCCTATACTGGGTGATATTTTTAGTTGTTTTGTACCAGAGGGGGGTTTTCGGCCCCTGCTTTTTCTCCAAAACTACAATAGATATAACAATAAGACCTGCCCCTATTATTTTTGAGATAAACGACCTTTAAAGTATGTGGAAAGTATGACGATTGCAATTAACTAGTCGCGTGATTCGTTGCCAGGCAACCAAAACACAAAGGGAAATTCGAGATTATACCTTGTTAGCAAGACAAATTCTATCCATTTTTTTTCTCCAAATTTGGTTCAAATAGCGGAAAATATGTCGTAAAATTCAAAATACATACTTTCAAAATTTGGTAGTCTTTATTTTTAGGACAATTAACTTTAAATTGGCTTTTTTCAAGCCCTGATTTTCTTCCCAGTTTCTTGTAAGTTTCCTCATTTTATCTAGGGGACATCGTATATTTGAATGACGTGCTAAGATATTAAATTTTGCTGATGTCTGCTAATATGAAAATCTATATCAAATGTCTCTATCGTAAAATTTTCGAGGAATGGAAACATAATGATTTGAATGTGCAATTAAAGGTAATGTGCCCATGTAAGTACAGATGCATGATACTGCACTCTTGTCAAAATATGCTGACATGATGCTGATGAAGAGCCCTAAGAGCACGCTGTGATAGATTTGACGTCGGCTTATTTCATATTAGACAGATTTGACAGCATAAGATGGATAAATTACCAAAATGTTTACCCTGATGCAACAACAAATTTAACCAGAATTGGCACGTTCTTGACTTCATTAGCAGCTTAATTATGTTAAAACAATCGTTTTCTAGAACGATCATATCATTAGCCACGTATTAATAGGACTCATTATGCAAATAAGTCAACTTTAGGGCATGATGTAACGGGCCTGCACAGAGGTTAGCATTTACAGTACCACCGAAGGTAGAAGGACCTCCCTCCTACACAGCTACAGAAAGGTGCAGAATCCCAGCAAACAATAGCGCCATTGACTGGGGGAAGGCACGTGATCAAATTGATTGAACCAAAACATCGTCATGCATATGATTCTGCACAGAGGTTATCTTCACGACTGCTTGTCTCAAATTAAATGCCCGCCAACAGCAACGATTGAAACGCTGTGCAAGGTTCTGCATAAGTAAGTAATTTTACGTTATCGAAAATGTCACATCTTGTCCTCAAACAAGGCGCTTGATGTTCTATCGAAGGTGACTTTTGGCAGCAACACTCATCTCTCTGAATGTAGCTAAAACAGCATCAACTATCATTTGGGGTTATGAAAAAATCAATATTCAGATATTCTTATGTTTGATTAACTCAGGACGGACTTTGTAATCATCCAAAAGGATCTTATGTTTGAATTGGCAAACGCAAGAGGTGATTTCAAGATGAACTGGACATTTCTACGGTAATCAACTCAAATGGTTAATTTGCATGGATCAGTGCCAAAACAGTTTCTAGTAAATTGGGCTGCGTCACAATTGTCTAGTAAATTGGGCTGCGTCACAACGTTCCTTCTAGAACTTTCGTTGATCACATGACATCGAAAATAATTAGTGCAAATGGTTTGTTTTCCTGGTGCTCTGCCAAAAAAGTATCAGCAAATGCAGTGATCTGATGGTGCGGAGGCGCAGCAACAATACAGCAGTTGGCAACTGATTGCATTCTTGGCATTCTTAGCTGATTCGCGGAATGCGTTCTTGGTTCGTGAGTTAGTTAGTGACTGAGTGCGTTACACAACTCCACTCCTATATGTACTTGTTTTACATCGTACATAAAAAGTACCTACGATTTCACATATCAAATTTAGTTTACAAAGTAAAAACAAAAGATCCTTTTGGATGATTACAAAGTCCGTCCTGAGCTAAGCAAGCATAAGAAAATCTGAATATTGATTTCTTCATAACCCCAAATGATCTTTTATGCTGTTTTAGCTACAGTCAGAGAGATGAGTGTTGCTGCTAAAGTCGCCTTCAACAGAAAATCAAGCGCCTTGTATCGAGGGGCATTTCACTCCCAAAAAATCTCTACACCTTTGGCAAAAATCCTTTTGTGTCAAGAAAAATCCATCAAAAATCCGTAAAAATCCTTTTGTTCTGAAAAAATCTCGTACGCTTTTTCGAATGAGTGAAATGCCCCTCGCCTTGTATAAGGACAAGAATCGCCTGAAAAGCAATATTTTGATCTTTATGTCAAACGAGGATGATACGCAAAAAATCAAAAGTCATTACCCCTAGTTTGCTTAGTCTCTGCATGAAACTATTGGTGCATCTGTGTCATGTCAGATTTACGATAACGCAAAATTACTTATGTTTATGCAGAACCCTGCAGAACGTTTCTGTTCGTGGGCATCTAGTTTGAGACAAGCATTGACGAAAATAACCTATGTGCAGAATCATATGCATGAAGATGTTTTGGTTTCGTGTGATCGCGTCCCTTCCCCCAGTCAATGGCGCCATTGTTTGCTGGGATTCTGCACCTTTCCTCTCAACTTCACCTGCGATGCATCCATTTTTTCATTTCATTTTATTTTTTTCATTTTAACTTTTTTATTGCATCCGTTGCTGTGTAGGAGGGGGGTCCTTCTACCTTTGGTGATGCTGCGAATGCTAGCCTCTGTGCAGGCTGCCGGTTACATCATCCCCTAAAGTTGACTTATTTGCATAATGAATACTATCAATAAGTGGCTAATGATGCGTTCGTTCTAGAAAACGATTGTTTTAACATAATTAAGATGCTAATGAATTCAAGAACGTGCCAATTCTGCGAAAATTTGTTGTTGTGCCAGGGTAAACATCAAGGTGATTTATCCATCTTATGGTGTCAAATCTGTCTAACATGAAATAAGCCGACGTCAAATGTTACTATCGGATCGCGGGAAACTTCTGTCTTGTATGCGCTTTCTGTGCGCTTTCTTTATTTCAGGGCCAATTAGCAGAGATAAAACGTTAATCAATTGCTTTAACGAGCGTGACGGACTTTCCTTCTTTCTTTCCTTCTTTCTTTCTTTCCTTCTTTCTTTCTTTTTCTTTCTTTCTTTCTTTCTTTCTTTCTTTCTTTCTGACTTTCTGACTGACCTGGAGCCCCCTCTTAGATTACAAAGTTGGACTTTGTAATAAAAAAAATGGCAGTTTTCTGCCACAAAAAACATGTCCATAAAAACTAGAAGTCAGTCGCAACGTTGTAGCCCGGGGGGGGTACTCCCATTATGGCCTGACAGGGGGGTTCGGTCAGGGTTAAAGAGGGCCAAAGCAAAAAGCTTGAAAAATACCCTCAAATGGTAGTATCTTTTTACAGAAACTCTCAAATGGTGGTTTGTGGACCTAAAATTGGGCCATTTGGTAGCATCTGGTAGCGAAAATTTTTAGCAGTTTTTCGAAATTTTCTATTGTAAAAACTGATTGAACAAAGCAAGAAAACTTTAAAATTCAGCGATAATTATTGCTGCAACGACCATATTGCCATGCAGAGGAGCCTATAGAGTTTAAAGCTTATAACTGGCCAGGAATCTTGGAATACCCCCAATTGGTAGTAGGAGTTGACAAATAGGGCCATTTGGTAGCCATTTTGTAAGACCCTCAAACCGACTGGACCCCCCTGTTATGGTAAAAATCCACAAAAGAGAAACCACCAGGCTGCTGCATTTGATTCCTTTAATTTGCTCTTAGGACGTTGCATCCGACGTAGAAGTGCGTGCAGGAGAAGAACATACTTATACAGATGCCCTTCCTGGACAAGGAGAAGACTCACTTGCCGCCGCCGCCGTAGATGGTTCAAGAAATGAACAGACACTGTTTGACATCTGCTGGACAGGAGTCTTGTTTTTACATGACGTTCATTTATGCGCTTTTTTAACTTTGATACTTTATTACATTGGGCTTTTTAGTGGGGTTGTATGGTGAAGAATGAACAAGCAATCGTGTGTTTTCCTTGTAACATATCTGTTAAAATGTGATGTTCCAGAAAAACTTGGTTCAAGTTAGGCAAAATGGCTGACTGCTGGTGCTGGTTTCAGTCATCAGGCAAATTTGGTCTTCTAAAGGTCGTGGCGTGGCTCGATCATTTTTCAATGGATTTTTACGGGGATGGTGGCAAACTTTCATTGAACATCTGAAGAGCACCATCATGCGAAAGTTTGGCGAGAATCTTTTGCCGTTTTGTCGCAATCTTCAGACAAACGGGGCACAATTTTTTGGGACACCCTGTCCTGTATGCTAATCAATTCTATCTGGCTTTACTCGTACTATACTACCGGGTGAGTCGGGAAAAAGAATCCCGTTTGAAAGAAATCTACTACAAAATTTATCTGACTGAAATCGGCCACTCTATTATGAAATTATGAGGGATTTTCCGGAGAAAACCTTTTCAAAAAACCTGCAAAAGGTGCCCAAAATCATGAACAAATTTCCCTAGCATTTCTGCCTTTATAATGGCCTTGCAGCAATGACTTGATGACGCTTTATTACTACCCTGGGTACCAGAGCCAAACATAAGATCCTTTTGGATGATTACAAAGTCCGTTCTGATGATTTTGATGCTGTTTTTAGCTACAGTCGGAGAGATGAGTGTTGCTGCTAAAGTCGCCTTCAATAGAAAATCAAGCGCCTTGTATAAGGACGTGGACAAGAATCGCCTGAACAGCAATATTTTGATATTTATATGTCAAACGAGGATGATACCCAAAAAATCGAAAGTTGCTACCCCTAGTTTGCTTAGTTCGTGCATGAAACTATTATATTGGTGCATCAGTCTCAAATTAAATGTCATGTGACATTTACGATAACGCAAAATTACTTATGCAGAACCCTGCAGAACGTTTCTATTCGCGGGCATCTAGTTTGAGACGAGCAGTCACGAAGATAACTGTGCAGAATCATATGCATGAAGATGTTTTGGTTCAGTGTGATCACGTGCCTTCCCCCAGTCAATGGCGCCATTGTTTGCTTGGATTCTGCACCTTTCCTCTCAACTTCACATGCTACGTTTGCATCTGTAGCCGTGTAAGAGGGGTGGGGGGTCCCTCTACCTTTGGTGATGCTGCGAATGCTAACCTCTGTGCAGGCCGCAAGTTACATCATCCTCTAAAAGTTGACTTATTTGCATAATGAGTACTTTCAATAATGAGTACTAGCATTCGCAGCATCACCAAAGGTAGAAGGACCCCCTCCTACACAGCAACGGATGCAATCATCGCAGCATAGGTTCCAAATCTTTAACTCGGCGTAAAAAGGTGGGTGTAAAATTCAATGATCTATTTCTTCTGATTGAATAGCTTGAAAGAAACTTTAGATACTTATCTATAATTCTACCGTTGGACTTTCCAGAAATTTTGAATATTTTTCAAAATTATAGCGTATTTTACATTTCAGCTCATTTTAGGATGTGACGTCATCAAATTTCTAAATCATAAACCAGATGAGGGACAGACTTTTGCTTGATACCATATTGTTGGCATCTATAAACTATAGTTTTCTTCGAAATTACTTCATGTTGCGTCAAACGGTTTAGAAATTACGATACTTTTACGTTTTTTTGAAAATTTTTCTTGATTTCTTGAAAAGGAAGAAAAACACTCTAATTCTGAAAATATTGAAAATTTCAGAAAAGTCCAACGGTAGAATTATAGAGAAATAGCTAAAGTTTCTTTGAAGTCATTCAGTTCAAAGAAATAGGTCACTCAATTTTACACCGGCCTTTTTAAAGATTTGGAAACTATGCTAATCATCGCAGGTGAAGTTGAGAGGAAAGGTGCAGAATCCCAGCAAACAATGGTGCCATTGATCACACTAAACCAAAACATCTTCATGCATATGATTCTGCACATAGGTTATTTTCGTCAATGCTCGTCTCAAACTAGATGCCCACGAATGGAAAAGTTCTGCAGGGTTCTGCATAAACATAATTGCGTTATCGTAAATCTGACATGACATCTAATTTGATACAGATGCACCAATAGTTTCATGCAGAGACTAAGCAAACTAGGGGTAATGACTTTTGATTTTTTGCGTATCATCCCCGTTTGACATAAAGATCAAAATATTGCTTTTCAGGCGATTCTTGTCCTTATACAAGGCGCTTGATTTTCTGTTAAAGGCGACTTTAGCAGCAACACTCATCTCTCCGACTGTAGCTAAAACAGCATCAACGATCATTTGGGGTTATGAAAAAATCAATATTCAGATTTTCTTATGCTTGCTTAGCTCAGTACGGACTTTGTAATCATCCAAAAGGATCTTCTGTTTTAATCAGACTTGGCAAAGTTGTAGATCAACAACCTAGCTAAAGATGAAACGAAAAAAAAATCGAACATTTTTTTAGTAGTTTTGGATATAAATCCACTTTTCTGAGAGGATTTGCGAAACCAGAGTTGACGGAAACATTGCGATTTATACAACTTTCGATTGCCCAGATTATACAGAACAACATCCTTTTTACCGCTTTTCGATAGGCCGAATAATATTGGAGAAATTAACTGTTTTCTGAGGAGAGTGGTTTTGCGAAACGGCATTTCGCTGGGCACTAGAGCGGAAAGCAGAGTTACCTTAAATCAATGCCAATAACTTGTGATTTTAAGTTTGTGATTGGCCTGAATTCGCGTAAGAAAGTATGAAGATTTGATGTTAACGAACAAGGTGCATCACGCAATCACGTGCTTTAAAAGCCCATTTCACGAAATATGACCAAATTTGTAACAAATCACGCTGCACGACCGAGTTCTTGATCACGAATTCACGAGCCTATAATATCAAAATCACAAAATCACGTGCGTAAATTAGCCAAATGACGCTTCACGTATAAAGGTGGGGGGCCTCATCCTCTTGGGAGGATGAACAAGTCTTTACAATTGATTGTTCTTGAATTCTCAAAAGCATTCCACCTCGCGGGGGTTGTTCTGCTGAAGATAAGGCTCAAATCCTTACTGGCTGCCTGAGCATGCCGAAATCATTCAATTTCATGCTTGTCAGCCAATGAGATCACCGCTTTCTAGCCCCTGGTGACAAAATCGGTCGTTTGAGGTAAATTTTCTAGTACACTCACTAAAACTGAAATGGATGCTAGAATACTTCAGTTATTCGCAATTTTTTTTGATAAATCAGTTGTGGGGATGTCCGTCCAGAGTTGTTTAGGCACATAGCTTGTTTGGGGCCGGAGCTGCGTTCATTTTCCGGTCAAAGAATATTGACTTTCGTTGAAATATCTATAGAAATCGCTACAAATGAGATATACAGATAAGAATTTCAGCAATTATGCATACTGACCTCGGCAATAACCCAAACTCCTTTACTGTTATCATATCTTAAAATTGGAGGCAATTTCTAATGATTTCTGGTAGAGATATCATTTGGGCCTAAGCTTGTCCTCGCTTAAAACTCATTCCATTGCACTTAAAAAGTAATGGTAAAATTCTAGAGCTGAATAATGCACTTACCCATGACTCGGGCACCAGTTTGACTTCGTTTGCCTGTTTTACATTAGCAAATTTTTATAAGAAATGACCAGTTGTGGGTGAATTGCAAAAACTTTCCTCTGTCCATATTTTTATCTGCACAGTCTATCCGCTTCAAACAACAAACAGTGAACTTTGTATCATAAAAAGTCTTGCATCGCAAAACATTCCTATAGGACGATTCCATGCGCCTTAGCGAGGCACTCGTGAATTGTTTTCACGCATTTGGTTCAATCAGTCGATGCAAACAAACAAAAGTGCAAAACCGGGTATCTTTTTTAGCGAACCCAAAACAATGTTTTGTTCTTTTTATGTTTTGCATTGATTGAAATAAGAACGAAAAGAACGAAATGCGTGAATACAATTCACGAGTGCCTCGCTAAAGCGCATGGGATCGTTCAAAAGGAATGTTCTGTGATGCAAGACTTTTATGATACAATGTCAAAGTTCACTGTTTGTTGTTTGAAGCGGAGAATCTGTGTAGAGAAAAATATGGACCGAGGAAAGTTTTTGCAATTCGCCCACAACTGGTTGTTTCTTACAAAAATTTGGCAAATTAAAGAAGGCAAACGAAGTCAAACTGGTGTCTGAGTCATGGGTAAGCGCATTATCTAGCTCAAGAACTTTACCATTACTTTTTAAGTGCAATGGAGTGAGTTTTAAGCGAGAAAAAGCTTAGGCCCAAATGATGTCTCTACCAGAAATCGTTAGAAATTGCCTCCAATTTTGAGATATGATAGCAGTGAAAGAGTTTCGGTTATTGCTCAGGTCAGTATGCGTAATCGCTGAAATTCTTATCTGTATATCTCATTTGTAGCGATTTCTATAGATATTCCAACGAAGGTCAATATTCTTCGACCGGAAAATGAACGCAGCTCCCCAAACAAGCTGTGTGCCTAAACATGTAAACAACTCTGGACGGACATCCCCACAACTGATTTATTAAGAAAAATTGCAAATAACTGAAGTATTTTAGCATCCATTTCAGTTTTTGTAGGGGTACTAGAAAATTTACCTCAAACGACCGATTTTGTCTCCAGGGGCTAGAAAGCGGTGATCTCATTGGCTGACAAGCATGAAATTGGATGATTTCCGCATGCTCTGACAACCAGTAAGGATTTGAGCCTTATCTTGTTCTGCTGATCACAAAACAGCGAATTGCGCGTCGTCACTACGCAGAATTTGCCTTTGGATCTTGCTTTCTTCCCCAAATGCAAGAGTCAGATAGTTATCAAAGAGTTGATCTTTATGGCCACTGAAATGACTGAAGCTAGCCTAATTCTATTCTTTGGATTAGTTTATTTATGGAATGGAATTCTTTGGATAGTTTATTTACCCAATCAGGGCCACGATGATACTATGGCAACCGGCATAAACGTAAAGTGGGGAGGAGCACATAATGAATGTTGTATTCTCGTTTAAAAAATTGAATTTTACAAAAAAGACGAGGAATCATCTCTGTGATACTTCACCGAGGGGCATATCACTCTGTAAGAATCTCGCACGCCTTTGGCAAAAATCCTTTCGCTTGCAAGAAAAATCAGTAAAGAATTCCTCCTTAACCCTAATCCTACCAGACCTTTTTTTAGCCGGGGGATAAATAGCCGTAGACTGATGGGAAATCCTTGAAACTTGGCGTGGGCGCAGTACTAACTATTCTTGGCCGATTGGTAGTTTTGGGCGTGGCCATCTCATTAAGGGACGTCACTATGACGTTGTACTGCTGGAAAATGTCAAAATATATGGTTTTTCGGCTTATTTGCTCCAAAAACGGAATAAAGGTAATGTGAATCACTTTTTCCCTTAATACGTCATAACTACAAAATGTGTTTTCCGCCATAAATTGATAATAATTGGCTCAAAAAGCCTTGAAAGTATTGCATAATGCAATTCTATGCATTTTTAACAACATCTGTTGGAAAAAGCTTTAAATTTGCCAAAATGACCCCAAATGGCGACCCGAGTGATGTCATCATTTAAGAATGCTGACGTTAGCAAATTGTATTGTTATTGATAAAAATCGAAGCTATTTGTTTGCTGATTCTCATAAAGTACAATGGTCAACATTTGGAGCCAATTTTGGGGGTAAAGTTATTGGAGACATTAATTTTTTCATCTACCTTTTTCCAAATATGGTAATGTCACCTGTCACGTGACACAATTATTCATAAATTTTATTGTCAAAATATAGCTAATAGATATTTAGTAATTATCCAAGTAATTATCCTTGGTAATTATCAGAGAGTTTGAGGGTCATTGCCTTTTGCCGCTAGAGAATATCCTGCAAAAACCGACAGGGGAGGGGTGGAAAACATGTCCCCGGTCGGATTAGGGTTAAAAAAAAATCTCGTACGCTTTTTCGGAAGAGTGATGCACCCCTCGACGTTAACAATTTTCGCTATTTTACTACCGCTGTCCTTCGGGTCCTTTCGTCAAAACTTGTCCCATAAAACCTTTCTTTAAACTGGCACATATGACCACTTTGATCAAAGATCTCCCTGCAATTGCGATGTAATTCTCTTTTGTTTAATTCGCCTATCGGTGATCTCATCTTGATTTGCTATTGTTCCATTATCAGTGACATTTGCGTCCTCCGCGGCACTTTTGAAGACGGTGTGTGTTGCTTCAGTGTCGCTAATATAACCTTTGTCTCCAACATAATGGGTTGGAAATACCAGAAGGGGATGAGCAGATAATGCCAAAAGATTTCTTGTTGGAAATTTGCTCATTAATTCTGCACTGTGAAACAAGAAAACCATCGAAAGTCAGTGAACCGAAATATCGCGTCGTATTGATGTATCAGCCGGAGGGGGGGGGGGGCGATTTTGTATATTTTGCTGACGGGATGTGCACTCCTTTCTGGGTATCGTTTTCGCCTCTGTTTCTAACGCCGAGTATCAAAAGAAGGCAATTTTTCTAGAGCCGGTTCTCAAAAGTGCGATTTCATTGTTTTTTGATAAATTTGTACGTTATGGAGTATACCTTTCGCCGATTTTTTCTAAAGCCGGCTATCATTTCGAGGGAAAAATCTTGAAGCCAAGTGAAAAAAACTTACTTCGAGTGCACACCCCCGTACAATTGAGAGTCAAGTATCCCCCCCCCCCCTCCCGCCGGTGTATCAGTTGAGTATAAAAAAGAAAACTCCCGGTGTTTGAAAACATGCTGCTCCCTGAATTTGAAAGCAATAGTATTGAATACTCGCGCGTTTTATTACTGCTATGTTCAACTAGCTTCTGCAATTTACCCGACTTTAATAAGTAATTAATTCTTCCCCATGGATATGACATGAGAGATTTTTTGTTGGAAGCCCCTTTCGAAAATGTGCAAAGATGAGTGAAACGAGCAAAATTTCCTTGGTTTTCCTCCCCAATAATAATGACACTTGCATGAGGTCAGGTATTTTGTCCTCGTGGGAGAATGGAATCCTTTTGAATGAGCTATTCATACTATAGGGAAGATTTAGTGTTGAAGTCATTGCTGTAAGGTGCAAGTATCGGGAAACTTTGCTCGTGATTTTAGCACGGCTTTTAACGTTTCTTGAAGGGACTTTCCGAGAAAATCCTTTGTTTCAGCCATGAGAGATTCCAACAATAATTGAACATGTTGGCTTTTGAATTAGAAATTGCAAAAAATAATTGCTTACACCTATGCTTACACATTTAGGGAGCAGCAGCCAATCCAATGCCAGGAGGTCTATTTCTATTCATCCGGTATCATATTTAAATTATAGGTAGAATCAAATTTATGAAAACTTCTTCACTTCGAAATGCGAGAAAAAGGATAAGTAAGAGGCCCTTTACATGAGAAATTTCAACCCGGGTTGAGTTGGACACGGGTTGAGTTTCAACTCGGTTGGCGGTGTAAGCCTTCATCGCGTTTACATGAAGGAGGCCGAGTTGAAACTCAACACGGGTTCAACTCAACTCGGCAACTCAACCCGTGTTGAAATTTCAACACGGGTTGAAATTCTCATGTAAACGCAAATTTTTTTCAACTCGGGGCGAGATTAGAATGCGAACAAAGGAGATCGAATCTATTTCCGCAATCATTCAAATATTTTAGTGGGCTCACATTCCTCCCTCTAATTTTTGCAACCATGTGACTTAATCTTAACCCGTGTTGAGATTCCATGTAAACGCAAGGCAAAATAAGCAATGCTGTCAAAACTCGACCCGTGTTGAAACTCGACACGGGTTGAAATTTATCATGTAGAGGGCCTCTAGTTTCCGCATTTACATTTCATTTACCTCGAAGTTAAAGGCCTGAGCTACACGACGCCGGATTGGGTTCACTACGGATTGCTTTTCACTTCGGATAGGGGTTTCAGTTACACGACGCCGAGGCAATCCGAAGCACTTCGGTGGGTGAAACCGAAGTGAAAGTCACTCCGCTCTGGAGGTGAAGTGAAAATCAATCCGAAGTACTTCGCTTCGCATTCCATCTCGTGTAACCACTGAATCCGAAGTGATTTTCACTCCGAAACCTCATTCCTAATCACTTTGCGTCCTCCGCCCTCCGCCAAAATACGAAAGAGAGGTTTTTGTCTGCGCAGTACATTACAATCCGACATCGTGTAACAGCGACGCAAAACGGAGCAAAAGGCAATCCGAAGTCGTGTAATCACTTCAAAAAGCGTAGTGCTTTTGCTTCGGATTGGGGAAGGCAATCTGAAGTGAGAACCAATCCGACGTCGTGTAACTCGGGCCAAAGACTCTCTGCAAACCACGAGGCATGACACGCTATGACTGTCCTATAATGTACTGCGCAGGGAGTTTCAGATTATCTAGGAGTCTGCGAAGCTAGTAGACTTATGACTTTTCGTCCCTTGTTTCCCTGCGTCCTTTGATTTGCTGATATCACTTGCTCAATAGGGACTCAAACAATTAATCTTATAAGGTGGGCCCCCTGTTTCAAAATGGCCTAAACTAGCGGGAATCCTCGTACACTCAACACGATCGCTTCAAAGTCTGGTTCATCTATCTTTAAAATTACTGCACACCAACGTACAATTAGGTTATTACGCGCAAGTCCAGTCCAGGTTAGTTTATTAGTGCTCACACATGTTCAATTATCAAATCAATATCGAATAACTGCTAATATATTTACAAAGGAGAAAGGAAATTGCTTTAATTATATAGCATTCAAATTTTGTTATAAATTGGAAGTCTTCTTCAAGGTAGAAGGATAGGTTAGAAAATTTCACAATCTTTTGTAATCCTCAATAACAAAAGTTTAATGTCCCTACTTTCATGTGTGGTAACTTTTTTGAAAATTCTACCGGGTGCGCCAAAATAAACTATGCACGTTTGGCAGGCCACTATAAATCGTACACTAGACCGATTTTGATGATTTATGACTTAATCGTTAGCAGAAAGCCTGACTTAGATACTGGGATTTTTTGCAATTTTTTTCATTTTCAGTTTTTAGAGCTAGAAGAGAGTTTCTTAAAGTTTTAGTTTTCGAAAACACTGAAAACGATCAAAAAAACATCGATCAAGTTTTCTAAAGAATCGACATGAATGGAAAAAGAGAGAACTTGTTCGTGGTGATTTGAGATTTAGAAATCGACTAATTGTAATCTGCTGTATGAGAGTTCGTACTAAACCCCTAAATTTTGATCAACGTTTTTTGATCGTTTTCAGTGTTTTCGAAAACTAACATTTTAAGAAACTCGCTTCTAGCGCTAAAAACTGAAAACAAACAAATTTGCAAAAAGTCCTAGAATTTAAGTCAGGCTTTCTGCTAAAAATTAAGTCATAAATATTCAAACTCGGTCTAGTGTACGATTTATTGTGGCCTGCCAAACGTGCATAGTTTATTTTGGCGCACCCGGTATCAGAAATGCACCCTACTCCAAAGTCTGATTCACGTTTCTATGGCAACGGATTTGTAACAAGCAATGAAAACCCCGAAAAAACCCTAGTTATTTTGCCAGGATTGCCTTCTCTGTCCATTCCTTTTGAAGGGTTTCCTTCATGAAACTGAGGCTACTTGCAGCTGGGCAACCGATGTTTTGATAATTCAAGTGTATTTCAAAGTTTCCAGTTGCAAAAATGTCTCCCAAGGAAAAAACGCAAGTTTCGTAGTATTAGAAGAAAGAAAAGAACGTTTACAGGAAATAGGTGATAAAGGTGATGGTCGAGAACACAGAAACGTTGCAACCAGATGAAGGAGCTGCTGAGAGTGTCAGCAGTGTTGACAAGAGCCTTGGCCTAAATTTAGGCCCGTCATCAGTTCACGAGGACAATGATGAATCCACAAGTATGAAGATGTTGATAGAGACGAGAGTGCAACGCTCAAGTCTAGAGCACCTGCATCGGTCCGAAAATTGACAGCAAAGAATAGTGACTCTTCAGAGCATACGAAGAAGAAGAGGAAAAAAACTGCACACCACGACCATACCAGAGGGCAATAGGTTTAAAGAGCTTACACATTGAAAAGCAGACTCTTAGTACAAAGAAGAATGTTTTCCTGATCTACTAACCGCAAAATGCATACCTTCCAAGCAGTAATCTTCCTCTGTAGAAATGAAATAGATCCATCGCAGCTACGAGAACTCTGAGCCGAATCAACCGTTTTTTTATGCAGCAACAACGACTGTCTAAATAGCGCCTCCTTATTGGTTGAAAATTAAATTCTAGCAATGTGATTGATCAATACGGAACCACTCTATGCGGGCCAAAGGGGGCCCACTTTATAAGACTAATGGTATGAGTCCTTGTGACTAACTGATATCAGCAAATCAAAGAACGCAGGGAAGTAAGGGACGAATAGTCATAAGTCTACGAAGCTAGGCCAGTGTTTTGTTTTTAGATCGCTCCTTCCACAACGAGTGAAAAGTCAACATAGTGTCATTGGAGGGATTGCCTCAGTAAATTTGAGGCTATTCAGTAAATTATAGGGCTTACATGATGTCGTTGAAGGGCTCACATCAGGATACTGAATAACCGCTACTTTACTGATGTCATCCCTGCAACGACACGATGCTGTCCCTGTACGGCACTGCTTGTTATCCCTGTAAGTAACTGAATAGCCTCCCCCTTACTGATGTGATCCCTCAAACGACATAATGTAAGCCCTATAATTTACTGAATAACCTCAAATTTACTGAGGCCATCCCTCCAATGACACTATGTTCCCCTCTCATTTACTTTATGTTATCCCTGTAAATAACTGAATAGCCTCAAATTTACTGATGTGATCCCGCCAACGACATCATGTAAGCCCTACAATTTACTGAATAACCTGAAATTTACTGAGGCAATCCCTCCAATGACATTATGTTCCCCTCTCATTTACTTTATGTTATCCCTGTAAATAACTGAATAGCCTCAAATTTGCTGCATGTGATCCCTCCAATGACATCATGTGATCCCTGTATTGCACTGAGCAACCGCTGCCTTACTGAACAGCCTCTACACTACTGCACAGACGTTCTACAGGGTGTCATTCAGGGCTTTCAAGAAATCCCTTTTCTTCAGATTCAAACTTCAGGCCTATTATTTACTGTCAGCCCAAATCTCTCGAGTTTATGAAGTCTTATTCGCAACAGAAATTTAGTGGAAGAATCGTAAATTTTTATAAAATCCAAAAACAGCTTTCAAAAGCTTCTCATCGGATAATATAAACATTTCTCCTATTTCAAAAAATTTCAGGCTGAATGGGGGTCTAATCGCACAATTATACAATGGGGGCTAATTGCAAAATTTCAGCCTGCAGGTTCTTAATCCACTAGGTTCTCATACGCGGGTTTACTGTAGTTGTTTATGCGTAAACATGCATAGCTAGGTAAAATCAAATCAAAACAAGTTGACAAACAAGCAAATAGATTTTTTGTAAACCAGATTTTACCTATATTTCCAATGCTCTTAAAATAGGGCGAAAATCACAAAATACTGTAGCCTTTCGGCTATCAACGAAACTATAAGGTTCCTATCCAGCCATTCAAAACAAAGAGAGAAGTAACGGCTCCTGAGTAAAAGGATTATACTTACTCAGTGTGGTCGTTAAACAGGATCGGGATGTACTCATCTACTGGAATCATTTGCTTCAGAGGCTCACCAGCAATCAATTTTTCTGCACCAGACAGACGCAATATGTATGCAAGGGTCCAATATGAATACCTTGCCCAAACGAGGTTTTTCGTACCCTCAACTCTTTCCTCTTGAGTTGTAGACATTCTCTTGCGCCCAATGTATCTGAAAGTGGCGAAAAATTCAACGCATTGAAAAGGCGACGTTTTTAGCGCCAAGCGCTAGGATTGCAGAATTAGAGAACACCTAATCGAATCCGCAATCCCTTGTCATGAAGCTCAAGTGGTAGGGCTCTACATGCGATCTAACGCTGTTCGCTTGACTACTCTGGCTGCAAAGTCAGAGGATCACACCACTACGCCAGAAAGTTATCAAAGTCAAAAGGACAACATAAGGCGTCTAGTCTTACAAACACTATCAACTCTCTTGCACATATAGAAAAGAATCTTGTTCAATGCTAGAACCTTCCTTTCAAAACTTACTTGATTCTAACATGTTCGGAGAACAAACGAAGTGCTGGCTTTGAAACAACCGCTCGCTTGCCTTTCCTGTGCCATAAATCAACAGCCACTTGTCAGATTGATAGAGATTCCGAGACCCCGCTTACATGGTGTCCCAAAAAAAATTGTCCAACGTTTGATTAAATATTAAAAAATAAGGAAATACTGAACGGGCTCCATGTTAAGATAACCATATTGCTGAGATTTCAAATTAATTTTAGACACCAGAAGCTAGCAAATCGGCTTATTCACGGAGCTACGAGTTTTTGAAGTTTAAGTTTGCAAAAGCTGAAACCAGACGCCCCTAAATTGCATATTTCGTGACAGTAAAATCTCTTTTATTCAAAGAAAATCAAATGGAATTTCAAAAGCATTTTCGAAAAACAAGCTTTTCATAACATTGAATCAAGGTTATGGATGGTTGGAGGAATCCTGTTCAGCACAATTTGATATTGCCCCGTCTCTCATTGGTTAAGTTTTCATTCCATGTTTTAGATACTTGCATTCTTAAGTAAATTTGGCAACGGTTACAAGGATTACATAACTTTGGAAGTCCTATTTGGTTTCCTCTGATAGCGATGAGAGGTAAAACATTGGACAGTCTTCTTTTACCTCGACTTTAGGACGTCTTTTAGGAAAACAAGTGAGTTAGGGGCGTCTGGTTTCAGCTTTCTCTCATAAACTTGAACTTCAAAAGCTTGTAGCTCGGTGAATTCTTAGCTGATTCACAAGATTCTGGCTTCTAAACCTAATTCAAAATCTTGGGAACAAGGTTTATCTAACCAGCAGCCGGTACATTTTATCGTTATTTTCTAACATTTAATCAAACGTCGAACAATTTTTCTGGGACACCTTGTATGTTATCCGAATAAAATTTGTTGGGATTAATTTGCTTATACACTGTGCAACACATATTTGTCCACTTTGCTCTCCTTTTACAATGTGCCAGTTTCCTGACAAAAATCATGCGCAGAATAACATAAACTCCCACCAAAAGTATACTCATCAAACCAAGAACATTGTCAAAGCACATTAGTTCGGTTATAATTCGTCGTTGAAACTGCAATGTAGCCGAAATGGAAAAGAAAGAAGGGAAACCTACTGATAAGGACACTGATGTGACTTGGACTGACGAAGAACGATCAGCCGATTGACGAGAGTATGATTTCATTAGAAAAGGAGTAAAATGCCCGATGAAGCTGTTTAGATATATCCTTTTTCTTTCGATATATGCTCATGTTTGCTCTTAAAAACCAGTTCTGGAATGCATAACGAGCGAAGCCATCTACCCGCATTTCAGAGAAACTTTCGTGACTTTTGTTTGTTTTGAATTAATGGTTGAGAGAACTTCCTTTGTCTGTAGCCACTAATTGTTTGGAACTGCGGTTACAATCAAAATAACTGATACTTTTGTGTTACAAATCTGTCCTTGTTGTATCGGATAGCTATGTGAACTTCAAATTTGTGCGGATAGCTAGCGGATAGCTAGCTATTTTAAGCGCGACGCCCATATGAACGAATTTTTATGGCGATAAAATTTATCCGGCACAGTGTAAATGTGGTCCAAAGTGAAGAACATCCTATGTAACTGGGTGAAATGGGATAGCTGAAGTTATAGCTCTTCCGCATCAGCCACAGAAATGGGGAACAATTTTTTTGGGACACCCCGTATTTATCTATTTCTATTAGAGTAACTCACGTACATTAAATCCCAATCTTGTCGCCACAGCAACTCGCGAGCTTCTAGAAGTAAATTTTTCATCTTTCTTTTGAAATCAGGCTCAAAGCGAATATCATCTTCAATTACTAAAACTGTCTCCAGTTGATTCTCAATGACCTAAAAATTGAAAAGACAAAAACAACTTCACTTTCGTCAACCTCGTCCCCAGGGCCTTTCGTCATATTGGGACGGAGACGTCGTCTCCGTCTCAATATGACAAAAGGCACCTTGTACTTAAGAACCTGCTTCAGTTTGATTAGAAATATGTTCTTATTGCAGGAGTAGCAAAGTTGACTTTGGATTGTCGTCATTAAGTTCATTTTTGTCCCAGTTGGCTGTTAAAGTTTGAATCTTCTCCCCTGCTGTTTGTTAGCTTATAATTGGGTATTGTGTAGATAATCACTTTACTAAAAACAAATAACAGGGCTGGACATCTTTGGTGAAAGTTCTAAAACGGCCTACGCAAGGCACCCTTCAAATAAGAACCTTCATAGCTTGAACTTGGTCTTGGTACCTTTAAAATAGGAACCTACTTCAGCCGGCCTCTCAAAAAAGTAGGTTCTTATATGCAAGGATTTACTGTATCTTAAAGGGCTCCGTCGTCAGACAGTAAACAAAACCATAAACTCGCACGTGTCGCCGATTAACCATTGTTCATCCATTGTTCTCTGCAGTTTGTTTGGTGGCTTCACCCAAGCCACCAAAAAGTGACCGTTAAAAATCCACTTATATCGGAGCAATCGTAGAAGATATGAATGTTTGCTTTGTTCCTTAGTGAAGTAAAATGATTAATGCCCAAACAGCAACTTTCACTTAAAAAAAAAATGGGAAATCCTGTGTGTTATCACCTTTCAAAAAACTGCAACAATCATCGTCTTGTTTACATTTTGACGACGGAGCCCCTTTAACAGGCTTCTACCATCATTAAATGAAGAGGAAAGGGGAACGGGGGACATGAAGGGGAAACAAAACATAATAGGTAAACCTACCAAAGATTCACGAAAAGACGCTGTATCAAGTTTGCTTTATCAAAAAACAAAACCAATAGGCGTACTGCGTATTTGTTTTACTCACAAAGTCGGTTGCAAAATTTTTTCCATGAATTTCTTTCCGTTTTTCTGGCATGTACGTTTATTGAATGAGGTGCGTGACAAATTAAAAAAGGTCTATTCATTGTGCAATGAGGGTAAACCCATGCAGGTCAAGTTAAACAAAGAGTGCGTAAAGCATTATGGTCGGTTGAAGACGAGGCAATTGGACTACGGGAGAATCTCCCTAATACAACACCATTGATTGTGCCTTGCGATCAAAAAGGGAAAACAGGGCAACCTACATCCTTCCATATGTTCCAATGGCTAAGAAAGCAACCAACTTCTCCCATTGTGATTGGCCTGTAAATAAATTCATGCAAATTAGAATGTACCGGCTGAACCAGAAAAAAGTTCCCACTTAAAGATTCATAGCATCAAGAGTACTGGATGAATTGGAATGAAGCATAAGTATTTTTGTGATTTTTCTCGCCTTCTTATGAGGAATGGAAAAATTAATAGATTCAGGTTTACAAAAAATTTGTGGTTGCAAAATGATTGAAAAAGGCCTAAAATACTTGATTAAATCACAAAGGACTCCTCGCTCACAACAACAGAGAAAATGCAATTTCTCATAGGTGAGAAATATCGTCTTCACATTTATTGCCATGGGATTGAGGATTTTTAGTAACTGTTTGAGAATCATGTCTTATAACTCTTCAAAGAGGTGAAACGCCCGTGCGTATTGTTGTGTGAGGAGAGTGACGATTTGATCAAGTGTTTTAGGCTCTTCAGGAGATTTTTGTAAAGTTGAATTTACCAATATTTGCAGTGATCGTAAGAAGACAAGAAAATCACAACAATTCAAATCCTTGAAGGACTTGCGGTGCTACTAATTTTCGAAAGTGGGGAATTTTTCTGGCTCACCTTGTTGCAATTATTCTGGTAGCATCTGCCTCAATATAGATGTCATGCGAGATTTGTGATAAGACAAAATTCATCATGCAGACCTCTTCAATTATTTCCATTTGCGAACATTTTCACGTGACGTCGAATTTGAGAAAGACATTAATTCAGATTCGACTAAAGTTCTACTGGTGACTGAGCGACAGGCCTGTGTGGAACAAGGACAACTATTTCACCAATAGCGTCTATTGTATTTGACTGACACACCAGGGGACAATCCATGAAGTACCTTCACAAAAGTTGTCAATTTTCGGACCCCCCTTCCCGCTTGTACGCTTTTTGAATGCTTTTTAAATTTTGTACAGAGCGCCAGTGAAATATTTTTAGGCTAGGTCACAGCTATTGAAATTAATGTTTTCATTTGCAAAAAAAAAACAAGAGAAGAAAATTTGATAGAATGGGACCATCAGAAGCTACCAAATCAGTCATTTGATAGAGTACCGGGTGCCCCAAAATGAAGTATTATTGTTTGATTGCTTACATGTCCATAACCAATGAACCGATTTTCAAAAACTTTTTTTTTATTTGATTGCCTAAAGGCTAAATTGTATTTTAAGATGTTGGTTGTGGTTTTACCACGGCGTTTTCATGTTGAAAAGAAGATCGATAAACCTGCTCAAATTCAAGCCTTAGATGGCATGAGAAAGAAACGGCTTATTTTTCCAGTCGTTTTTTTAGATGTGATACAAAAGGCTGAACTCGTATTCGTATTCTCTGAACTCAGTATTAACTGAATTCGTATTCTCTGAATGACATATATTCTCTGAACGACATATAAGTTCAGCATTTTGCATCACGTCTAAAATATTGACTGGGAAAGTAGGCCGTTTCTTTTTCATGCCATATAAGGCTTGAATTTGAGCAGGTTTATCGATCTTCTTTTCAACATGAAGACATCGGCTTAAAACACAACCAACATCCTCGAATAGAATTTAGCCTTTCGGCAATCAGATAGAATAAAATTTTTGAAAATCGGTTTATCAGTTATGGACATATAAGCAATCAAACGATAATACTTCATTTTGGGGCACCCGGTACATCGCGCAACTATACAAAGAATATACCACAAGGGCAAATGCTGTTAAACAAAATATTCAGGTTTTCGAGAACAAAGCAATTTGATTTCCTGAAATATAGATTTCACACCTCTGGGTGCACTCAATCAGATCAAAATAAACAGAGGAAGCAAAACATTATGGTCAGCTGCGTTGAAGGTATGAAATCTATTCTCGAGGCAGTCAAATTGAATTGTCTTGTCTTGAACAGAACTTTAGCCTTTGCCTTACAACTTAGTTAACACCCCCGTATAAGAACCTACAAACTGGCAAGTCAGCCCGCGGGGAGCATCGATCTCTAAATATCCCGTACACCTCCGGCAAAAATCCTTTTGTTTTCAAGAAAAATGTGCAAAAAATCCCTGAAAATCCTATTGTTTTCAAAACTCTCGTACGCTTTTTGGAAGCGTGATACACCCCTCGAGTCAGCCTGGGCTCTTTTACAATGAAAACAATGGGATTGGGTCTCACAAAATGGTAGTCAAAGATCCCGTTTCCGTGAGAGAAAGCTGGATCGATCCAGAACGGGATCAATCCAGTTCGTGGTCGATCACAAAATTTTGCATGTGTTTGCACGGGATCGATCCCAAACTATGTTGCGTGTACACGTGATCGATCCAGGCACCTTATCACTAATTCCTAGACTCCTTAGAGAGATCCTGTGCAAACGCAAGGCCGATCCGTGCCAGTTTTGGATCGATCCCGTTCTGGATCGATACAGTTTTCGTCTAATTCAACAATTTCAGCATATAGGTCCTTGAGGTTCTTATACGCGGGTGCTTACTGCACACATGACTTGCGAAAGGCTTGCTAAAATAAGGGAGCTGGAATGAAACCAAGAATCATCTCACCTCTCTAAGTATGGATCTTTGAAATCCATCATAGGAAATATTCCCATCTGATCAAGCATTTCTTTCTTCAGTTTCCTTTGGAGAGATAAGAGTAAAAGTAAAGAAATATTGGATGACTCGAAAAGCTTTTCGAGCCAGATCTCGCCTAGATTTATGACAAGAGCCTTTGCTTCGAAATACCACTACAACAACAACCAACCACCACCGCTCAACGAGGATTTTCATTCATTCATTCATTCATTCATTCATTCATTCATTCATTCATTCATTCATTCATTTATTCATTCAGTACTTTATTTTAAGTCGGCTGGAAGGATTTCTAGTCATTTCTAGGTAATTTAGGTCCACTATGCATGCTGTATCCAGGCATGGGACCCCTAGTTTAACGCTCTTTCGAAGGGAGGCGAAGTGAGTTGCTTGATCAGGCATCCGAAAGGTCACCCATCGGAATTTTGATCTCAAGAAACCACGCTTAATTTCAGTGACCTGACAGAACTGTTTAAGCCGCTCGGCCAATCACTCATAGGGACTGGACGAGTCACTAATTCTTACCATGGGAGCGGGTGGAATTAAATTTTGTCGTGGAAAAGTTTGCTTCAGAGCAATGACAACTAAATGAATAATTCCTTAGGAATATGAAATAAATAAAAGTTCTTCCTTATGATATGTATTGTTATCACATGAATCGTACTCAAGAATACAAAATGCTCCTCCCAGCTGCAAAGTTTGTGAGGTTTTCAAGTTCACAAATGCAAGGAAGGTGAATTCAACTGAACTATTTTTAGAAACCTTGCAAAACAGGTTTTTACTAAATGTTTGCAATTATGGAACGGGAAGACAGATTTCAACCAAAGAAAAGTTCAACAATTTCTTGGAAGTCTATCAAAAACAGAATGTCTATCAGAATGCGCAGCCAAGTCTACCGTTTTCGGTAGAATGACAACAGAAGAATGGGATTTTAGTTCCTACCATAACTCTACCGTTTGAAGACATTACAAAACCTAGTTCCACTCTAAGATTTTGAGAGGGTCTCGTATATTTATCGAGAGTAATCAATAGCTCGCAAACTGAATAAATCAGTTTAAGACTTTACAGGGTGTCCCAAAAAAATTGATTTTATGTAGTTGTTCTTTTTGTTCATGTCATTTATTTTCTTGTCTTATATTTTGACTAGTTTATTCTTTTTCTTATATTATATATCTATATGTTAATGGCCTCAGGGTAGACATTGCTTTTTTGCTCCTTGGGGTATCGTTGTAGTAGTATTGTAGGGTAATTATGTAAGTAGTGTAGGGTAGCTCATATTGTAGAGTAGTTCTGTAAGTAGTGTAGTGTAGCTCGTAAATATATTGTAACTTTTTATTGAAATATATAATAAAAAAAATAAAAAATTGTGCCCCGTTTGCCTGAAGATTGCGACAAAATGGCAAAAGATTCTCGCCAAACTTTCATATGATGGTGCTCTTCAGATGTTCAATTAAAGTTTGCAACCACCCCCCCCCCCCCCGTAAAAATCCGTTGACAAATGATGGAGCTATGACCTTCAGAAGACCAAATTTGCCTGATGACTGAAACCAGCGGTCGGCCATTTTTTCCTACTATTTTGCAGTGATAAGTATCTTCACGTGAGGTAAGAAATATTCTCTGTGAGTTCAGAAATATTGGAACCCTCCAAGGATTATCCGAATTTTCACGAGAGCTATGACATTGGCGGCTGCTGTGTCATTTTCAATCCATGATGCCATTTATCGCTTCAATATAGTAAGACAAAATGGCCGACCGCTGGTTTCAGTGATCGGGCAAATTTGGTCTTCTGAAGGTCATAGCTCCATCATTTTTCAACGGATTTTCATGGGGATGGTAGCAAACTTTAATTGAACATGTGAAGAGCATCATCATGCAAAAGTTTGGCGAGAATCTTTTGCCGTTTTGTCACAATCTTCAGACAAACGGGGCACAATTGTTCTGGGACACCCTGTAGATAGGCGAAGAAGTTCGAAAAGCAAGTTTGGCTTTGAAGTTTTCGAAATAGAATAAGATGACACATTGGCTTTGAAGCAGCGACGAGCAAGTTGGACTTCGTGCCACAGTTTATCAAATCATCGCAGCAAAGGCAAATTTCTCACAGAAGCAGAATTTTTTTTAAATCACTTTATATGTTTAGGTGTGACTGGAACCATTAACTTAAAATCAACAGTAATGTAAAGGGACATTTAACATTCGTAGAAGCTCCATGGCAGCCATTTACCAAAATTGTGTTCACCATTTTCCAGAAAAACTGCCCTTCCCAGTTTCCTTTTTAATTTTCCTTTCTCTTTTATCATCACAGGGAGATTACAAGAGCAATTTTACGCAACTTTTTGTAAATTTCCTTTGAAGAATATTCTGAAAATTTATCCCCAAACAAGATAGCATTGTGTCTTCGGTGCTTCTGTGATGTCATGCCGTGTTAACCAACGAATCGTATGTTTTGGGTTAGAGATCAGTTGAAAGGCTATTATGATATACCGAGTGTCCCAACAAACCTTAAACTTTTTGAAAAATCAGCAAAATTTGATCATAAAACAGATACTGTAAATTCCTTTTCGTGTGTTCGCATCAAGGATCAAATTAATCTTAGACATATTGCAAAGTCTTGAATTTGCTTTGAATTCGTGGAAATAGACCTTTTTAATTGTTAGAAAAGAGGTTTGGATCAAGCGTCCAAATCTGGTAAATTCTGTGAAGGAAAACAAAAGCATAACCCCCGTTCTCATTAAAAACACTGTGTGTGTCATCTTATTTTATTTCAAAAACTTTAATACAAAACACTGCTAGATTTGGTAAGAAGTGCTTCGAATCTCAACGCCTTTCAGAGAGTTAATCAACGATAACTTTGCTCAAATTGGTTCAGTTTATACACTAGCAAGTTTTATTTGCCTTCTGGCTTTGTTTCTCATTATTTTCATTCGTCGTTAGCTGATTTTGTAGTGTAACCGTTTCAAAACAAGGTGCGAGCATGCAAGGGTTTCTTTTTGTGACTTAACGAATCAAAGTTTGTGTTTTCAACCATTGTTATTCAAATGAAAGGAAAGTCAGCTAAAAATGAATGAAAATCACGAGAAACAACGCAAAAAGATCAATAACACTTGCCTGTGTGCAAACTAAACCATTCCTAACTCACTTTGCGCAAAGTAGTTGATAACGAACTCTCTGAAAAGTCTTGAGATCCAAAGCAACGTCTTGCCAATATTTTTACTGACAGCTTTCCTTCACAAAGTTGACCAGATTTGGACGCTCGATCCAAACCTCTTTTCTAACAAGTAAAAGTCTTATTTATGCCGCTAGAAGTCACCTGGTTTTGAAATATACTCCAAAATCACAGGAAATCATTTTCAGTTTTAATTTTACCCCACAATAGCATTTCAACGCAATAACGCAATACCACAAAAAGTTGGTACCTACGTCCTTGACAAAGCTCTTTTAGTAAGTAAAACTCGAAACGTTTTCTGATGTTTTTTAAAATATTATCGTTCTAAGTATGTTTTGCTACGCCTTAATTTCTTCATCTGTCTCTCAATAGAATAAGATAACCATCATCTTTTAAAATTATTTGGTTCTTGACGCAAGTACACAAAAAGAAAACTTCAAGATTGGTAACATGAACATGTTTTGGTGATTTACCAAAAGTTTAAATTTTTATTAGGTTACACCGTATACAGGGCCTCCGACGAGATCAGAAAAGTGAGGGGGCCAAACGTTTACACATATATATCATTTTATCGCCTGCCCTTATAATAAACAATTTCTGAAAGGCATAATTTGCAAAAAAGTGGAGGGCCATGGCCCCCCCCCGGACCCCCCGTCGTCGGAGGCCCTGGATATCTGGCCCACTATGCTGCAGTCTTTCCTGAAATGCAAAAGAGGATTTACCTTCCATCTACCGCGTCTTGTTCATTCGCATACATGCCCAGCTCTTCTAGCGTCATCAGCATCCGTTTTCTTCGGTCAGGCCTTCGTGCAAGATTCACCATGTATATCTGAAAGAGTATAGAGAATAGACCTTTTTGCTATTCTACAAAAGAGCCTGGATCGAGCGTTATTTTTATACGCGAGGCTCGATAGAATGGTGTTAAGAGCTTCTATCACTATTGTGCAAATTCGAAAATTTTACAAAATGCACTTTGTAGAATTTTCGAATATGCACAATATTTAACTACCCACCTAGCAATCGTCTTAAACGTGTGTGCAATATAAGCTTTTGTTTTATGATATATCGAGTTTAAATCTTAAAATTGTTGGTTTATGAACGTGTTCAGTTCTACCAAGTAGCTTTTGAATTATATTCTACCTATAACTTGCACGAACTATGCTGTGCAATGCACTAAATCAATATAAAGTAAAAAAATTAGCACAAAGTTTGGACGAAATGTTTAACGTTCCCAGGAAGAAAAACATTTGTCGGCCTCTGTCACCCGCTCTCCCGTTTTATACAGTGGGTGCCCCGAAGAGTGCTTCAATTAGGTGACTGCTGTGGAGGAGCTATACGTTCCATTGTCCCGTTATTGATGTAGTGGTATAGCATAGGCTCCAACTTAGAGTTTGAGATCTTGTTTGAGCCAATCTGGCGAAGGGTTGCTGATTTATGGCGGATGAAAGTAAACAAATGATTGCTTCAAAAGCAGCACTTTAATTGTTCTCCAAAATTAAAAAAAATACGGTTCTACTGCTTAGTGAAAATTGTTGTATTCACTTGAAAAAGGGTTAATTGTATTGTTTACAGATAAAGAAAAAGCATTGAGCCAGTTTCAAATGTAGAAAAATGCAAAATGACGCTAGAACAGTTTATTCAAACTCTACAGGGTGTCCCAAAACAACTGTGCCCCATTTGCCTGAAGATTGCGACAAAACGGCAAAAGATTCTCGCCTAGCTATTGCATGATGTTGCCCTTCAGATATTCAATTAAAGTTTGCTACCATCCCCATAAAAATCCGTTGAAAAATGATGGAGCTATGACTTTCAGGAGACCAAATTTGAATGATGACAGACTGAAAACAGCGGTTGGCCATTTTGTCTTGCTATTTTGCAGTGATAAATAGCTTCATGAATTAAATGAAACAGCAGCCTCCAATGTCATAGCTCTCGTGAAAATTCCGACAATCATCAGAGAGTTTAACTATTTCTGATCTCACAGAAACTATTTCTTACCTCACGTGAAGCTATTTATCGCTGCAAAATGGTAAGATAAAATGGCTAACCGCTGGTTTCAGTCACCAGGCAAATTTGGTCTTATGAAGGTCATAGCTCCATCAGTTTTCAACGGATTTTTACGGGGATGGTTGCAAACTTTATTTGAACACCTGAAGAGCAACATCATGTAAAAGTTTGGCGAGAATCTTCAGCCATTTTGTCACAATCTTTAGGCAAACAGGGCACAATTTCTAAGGGACATCCTGTATATGAATTTGGCACTTTTGGAGTACTAAGAAGTGTTGTTTCGAAACAATTACTTTATCGACTTTCTTGTGTCATAAATCAGCAACCACTCGTTTGATTGGCAAAACAACACCACCACCACCAAAGTCTCAAACTCTCAGTAGAAGCCTATCCTATGCAACTGTATCAAGTACGGAACAATAGAGCATGCAGCTCCTCCACAGCGGCCACAAAAATGGGGCAAAATGTTTTGGGACACCCTGTACATAAAGATATATCTTACTGTCATACCTCATCAAATCCCATGTTGTCAATGGGTGGTGGGCGATGATTTGTCAAGTTAGTTGATATCAATGGCTTGTGATAGGCTGTTTATGAAAGAAGATAATGTACAGTATAAATAAATGGTATGATTGACGAAGGAAGAATGAATTGCAATTTCCTCAGAATTGTATGAGTTCTGGGAAACACTATGAATGGCCAAATTTACACTGATCGTAATTTGACTACCGGGTGCGCCAAAATAAACTATGCACTTTTGGCAGGCCACGATAAATCGTACACTGGACGGATTTTGAAGATATATCACTTAATCTTTAGCAGAAAGCCTGAATTAGATTTTAAGATTTTTTGCAAATTTTTCCGTTTTCAATTTTTAGAGCTACAGGCGAGTTTCTTAAAATTTTCGTTTTCGAAAACACTGAAAACGATCAAAAAACGTTGATCAAATTTTCTAACGACTCATCATGAATGGACAAAGAGAAAATGTTTTCAGCGTGATTTGGGGATTTTGAAATTGATCATTGTAAACTTCTGCACGAGTGTTATTTCATATATTGGCTTGTTGCGAAATTCTGTAGTAGTTGCAATAAAGTGCCGCCCCAAAAGCCGTCACAAATCAAAAATGTAACAAAACTCCATGCTTGCTGGCCCCATGACTCTTCTTCTCTTGTCTTATCTTGTTCATTCATTTTGTAAGAAAATATGCTAACTTTTGTTCTTCTTTGTCGTTATCTAATCTCGTAATCCCTAAGGTTACCTGATGTATGGAGGAGTGAAAACTGATTTAGGCTAAACTATCGGCAAAACGGCTGTTGCAGGAGCTGGTGGCCTTATATTTATGAATGGTTGTGCATAGTTGTGCATCCACATGCAGTTCCCGCTCTGTCGATAGATCCACTTTTAACAACGTGCACTGAAGTATGACATAAACAGTCTTTCTAAAGAGCAATATGGCTAAAAATGAATAGAATATTCCATGGCTAATATTCCACAATTTCATAACTTTACAATGAACATCTCAGATAGAGGCTATTCTTACCCATCCAGTCTACCGCTGCATCTACAAATGCTACCGCGTCATCTTCAACACTCATTTTACCCGTTGCTGGCGCTAACATCCGGCCATAATCATCAGAATTTAAAATGTAAAGCATAATGCCTGAAATACAGATTAAATCATTGATGCAAGCATCACTTTTCAACATTGCTTCTTACAGTCAGTGGCGGACACTTGGGGGAGGCGAGGGGGTGCGATGACCCCTATGTTTTCTAGAAAAAACACACTTTGTTCGAAAACAATAGAAATAAACAATGCATTTTAAATGAAACAATATCTGGCCCCCCAATGTTTGGCAAAGTGTCCCCTACTGTTCTGACTGCTTTGCACCTAACAATAACATGGATGGTGTCGAATAGAAATAAACAACAAAGAACCGATACAGAGTTGAGCTGTTATATCAAGCAAAAGATGTCGGGCAACCATTTTTTGTTCCAGTAGTTTAGAGACTGACGGAGTTTCTGACGGAGGTGGACAGAATGCAATAGAATTGAATGGAATCTTGTCAGAAATTCTCCATTAAAAAGTCACTGTCAGCCTGGGTCCTTTGCGGGCAGATGGCAATTTCAGACTGTCAGCGGAAAATATGGATCGTTTATGGAAAGCATGGATCCAAGCTCGCAGGGGAGCGTTTGATTTTAGTTGTGATTTTGATCAATTCAATAACAGTTGTGTACCGCGTGAATCAGAAAAAACGTGGGGTGTCTGGTGGACTGTGACGTCGCGTTTAGCCACGCGATCGTTGTGAACTAAATTATTCCGTGTAGCCATAAGTTTGACTTAGATCATAAATCTTTCCCCCATCGAAATTGGTCATATGATGCATTATTATAAAAACATTTTCTTCGTAAGACTTTGTATGGGATTCTTGCAAACTGGAGGACTCTTTAACCAAGTCCTTTCAGCATTTCAGCCTTGCCAAAGCTGCAGGTACACGTGGAATTATCAGGGGAGAATGAAACAGTTCAGAAATAGTGTTTTCTCCCCTTAGATGCCTAGTCATAACTTTTTCTGCGCAGAGAATATGTTTGAGAGACAGTAAAAATGCATGCTTCTTTGTGTTTTTGTGTTGTAAAGAGATTTCTTTAAACGAGCTCAACGCGATGTATCATGACAAAAATATTTCAATCTCCCCTGAGATATATCACGTGTACCTGCAGCTTTGGCAAGGGTAAAATGCTGAAAGAGCTTTGTTAAAGATTTCATTAGTTTGCAAGACTCCCATACAACGTCTTATGAAGAAAATGTCTTTTGATTAATACATCAAGTGATCGATTTCGATGGGGGAAAGGCTATGATCTAAGTTAGACTGTAAAACAAAGTTTAGTTCATTACGATCGGGTGGCTGAACGTGACGTCATAGTACGCCAAACACCCAACCTTTTTTCACTCACCCGGTTTTCTCCTCAGGCCGAATTTGGTTTTCGGATAGTTTGAAATTACAGTAAAAACCCGCATATAAGAACTTTCATTTATTAAGAACCTACAGCCTGAAATCATATATTTTGCACCCAATGGATAAGAACTATTTCAGCCTGATATCATAACTAGGTTCTTAATTCATTCATTGGGAAATAAATACAATCTGTTTGCCAATCAACCTCTTTCGTGAACTCCAAAACATTACTTACAGAACTGTAATAGGCAGGGCCTGCAGGTGTAAACTGGGTAAGCTTGGGTTGAAATGGATAGGACCAAGAGTTTAGGTAAGTTTGGCTAAGATGTAGATTAACATATTTCCATTTGTTAAGAACCTACACCCTGATTACTGGATGTGCCCCATTGCATAAGAACCTAAACAGGCTGAGTTCAAAATCTTAGGTTCTTATGTACGGGTTTTTACTGTACAGCGTGCCCACAAAAGGCCCTTGAGTGACAATGGTTGATTAAAGAGCCACTGCTGACATAGGTGCTTTGCGCGCCTAGAAAATCGAAAGGAGGTAAATAGCAATGGCGACGAATATTTGTGCCGAATATCAAATGCACTGAACTGAATAATGTTTTGTTTGCGCTTGTTATTGTTTATTGATTTGTATTTACTTCATTGCTAAAACACAAGCGGATTATAATGCGTATTAACCACAATTGTATAGGCCCTTTCTTCACTTATAGCGTCTGTTTTATCATGTTAATTTGAAATACAGTCCTCTGGAGGGCAAAATGGCCTCATCATTTTCTAACGTAATCTAAACTTCGTATTTGAACTGTTCGATATAGCAAACTAAACCGTACTACAACAAGAACGGCAGGAAATAATCCACATATTTACGTATCACCCATCATGACCGTCCAGTAAGAAAGCGATGAAGATAATGATGGAGGAGGCAACAGTGGAATTGAGGTAGGCTTCTTTCCACATCCGCGATAATGTTGACATGCTAGGCCAAAAAACACTTTTAGACACCCAGAAAGTCGAAGAAGCAATGCATTGTGGGATTCGCACAGGCGCAAAACACTTATGTTAGCAGTGGCTCTTTAACAGCCACGAACGTTACCAGACGATTAAGCATCGATTTGACGTATTGACAACATGAAACAAACGAATGTAGCTAATATGAAAGTATTTAATTTCAGTTTTGTTCAAATGATCACGACCATTTCAAAATACACCAGATTATACCGGGCCAATGAAAAACGTGGGGCGATCGTAAAGCTATCTATGAGAATTCGTCCATCTGACGATTGCGCTTGAGATGGCGTCGGGCAAGTTTTTACCATGATTCTTTGCATCTGAAATAATATCGATTGATTCGGATGGCCGATTGATCTTTGAACGCAAAGGATCATAAATTTCCCGATGCCATCTTTAGCGCAATTGTGTAGTGCGTTGGCTTAAAATTGTATCATTTAAAACAAGGAATGAAATATGATAAAACCAAAATCACGTGGTTTACCTGCCATCCTAGCTGAATAAGCAAACACAAGGATATCGTCCAATTCTCCAGTGTACTCTTTATCAGGCAAATAGTATAAATTGTCAGTTATTTTCTGTCTCAAGTCGATCAAATATGTGGAGTGGACCATTGGAACATCAAAACATCCTTTCTTTTCCCTGTACAAGATCGGGAAGTAGTCTGGTGTCCTTTTGTAGTACCCCTGCAATGAAAACAAGCACAAGAATGATTACATGAGCAGTAATTACTACACAAGCTCATAGTTTTGTGCTGGTAATAGGCGTTTGGGGCTGGGGGGCGACAGAATTCATCAAGTCGAGTAAAAGTTTGGACAAATGGCGTCGGACTGGATATAATCAATTAGGGATGATGTTTTTTAGGCGTCTACGAGGGACTTCTCTTCTCTTCAAGGGCCAGTTTGGATTTAGAGAACTCTTTTCCACAGTTTCCTGTTTACATAAAAATACAGAATATCGGTACAAAGGATTGGACATAGGACACCATTTAGACTCAGTTTTTATCGACATCAAACAAGCTTTTGATACAGTGGACCATAAGATCCTTTGTGAAAAACTAATGCATTACGGCGTTTGTCATAGGGAAATAAAATGGTTTAAATCATATCTTTCGAACAGAAAACAGCTCTGTCGCGTTGTTGGAATTGACTCAGAAATTGACCATATCGAAGTTGGTGTACCGCAAGGCTTATGGCATGGTCCCCTTCTCTTCTTTGTTTACATCAATGATCTACCATGTGGTGTTCAGAGCTCGACTGTGTCCATGTATGCTGACAATACCAGCCCTTTTTATGAACCTACGGATTTCACTCTGCTGAATGAGGGTATGAATAATGATCTCATGAGTCTCAAATCTTGGTTAAAAGGGAACATAATATCGCTAAATGTCGCAAAACTCACTCTGTGCTCATTTGCTCCAAATCTAAACAGACTTCCCTAAAAAAATCCAATGGAAAATTGGATCTTAAAATTCAGGAAGATAGTTTAGAGGTAGTGGAAAAGACAAAATATATTGGCGTACAAATTGATCAAAGCCGGGATTGAAAGGAAAGTTTTGTGGGTTATTGGTTTTCTGAAACATGCGAAGAGCCTCGTCCCTTCGATTTCCTCGATTTATTTGCTCAGAAGTACTGTTGAACCGCATGTTCGTTATTGTGGCTCAGTTTGGGGTTGCTGTAGCTCCATACAAAAAGCCGCTTGCAGAAGCTCCAAGACGAGGCAGCTAGAATAATGACTGGTAGTCGTTTTCATGCCTCAGCCGTGCCCCGTATTAGAAGTCCTAGTTGGCAAACAATTGAGGAATCAAGTGGTTCCGATACCAGAATCGCGGTATCTAAGGCATTAAATGGTTTTGCTCCTCAATACTTGACAGAACTGTCCTCAAGAAACTCACAGGGCTCCCTTCACACCTTCCAAAATAGTTCTACTGACTGAAAGTTACCATCAATGAAAAGATGGAAATGCTCAAAGATGATTTCATTCGGAGGAGTAAACAACTGGAACAGCCTGTCAGCTGAGTCCAAACGAGCTGTAAAACTCAATAGTTTTAAAACAATTATTTAGGAAGTGATATCATTTCTTATTTGCATTTTTCCTCTTTCTTAAATTCGAACAATTTTGTATCTAAGATGTTCATTTTAAAATCGTATATTGTAATTATCTTAGTGGTATATTCCTTCAATTGTAAGATTTTTGACGGAGCACCCCTTGTAAATCAGCCTTTGCTGAAGGATTACCCTCCTATAAATCAACGAAATATTGAAATCGGAATGCCAAACCTTGTTAGTCTTGTAAGCCTTGCTCACAACATGTTTTTGAGTTGTTAGGGTAACTGGAATCGATAGGGTCGTTGACAAAGAACTGAGCGATTCGTGTTTTCACACTGGGCCTTTGGAGTCGTGCGTCGTTGATAAACAGAACAACCCCGTCTAAGTGGCCCAGCGAGAATTCAAATGTTCACCGGGGTCCCAGTGGCCGAAAAATATGGTCAAATTTTCACCGGGGACTTCCAATTATGTAACAAGGACGGCATAATTATTGGCGAGGAACAGTTTCTACGAGGACATATTTTCTCCAAATTCTCCCCGGGGTTCGCCAAATTGGAGCTGAGGCTTCACTTGTGAGGCATTTTGTACCGGGGAGATTAACGTCTTGTCCGGGGACCGACTTTGCTCCAATTTTTCACTGAGGAAATCACCGGGGTACCGGGGCACTTAGATGGGGGTGTAACAGATCTGAATGGCTCAGTCGTTGAGTAGGATCAGCCAAGCGTGCAAATATCCGCCATGATATTTGCATCTTTTTGGGTCCTTGGCTGGTTCATGCTTGGTAAAATCACTCAAGCGTAGATTTTTCGGTCTATGAGATTTTGAAAAAAGGTCGCTTTCATAGACCGGGAAATCTGTGCGATATGGCCTGCAAAAGAAAATGTGATATCACCGCTTTTAAGAGAGAGGTTCGTTTACAGTTCCGCTCTTATGCTCGTTGAATTGAATCGATGCAAGAAACTTGTCAACCTGGATTCTCTGAACTTAAAATAAAGGCTCAGACGCACGCAGGTCTCACAGCAAATGTTCTTTCACAAACGTACAGTATAAATTGTCTCTCGAAATACAAGAAATACACTCACACTCTCATCCATGCCACACCAGTAATTGGAATAGGTTGTATCATTATCAAATGTACGTATCAATTTTCAATTTTTTCAATTTTCACGTATCATCGGCGCCACAACTGTCCTGAAATAAATTTATACAAGGAAAGGGTAAATATTTCAAAGATCAGGAGAGTCGGCAAGGGGGGCGCACGAGGCAAGTGCATCTCATGCCTTTTAATACAGGGGCAAGGGGTTAGTAGTGCACTTTTAATGAAACTATATTTTTTACAACGTTAAGGGCATTGAGTCATGGTAAATAGCGATTCTCCGCTGGGGGTCTGTCTGCTTTCATGTGATCAGTCTGTTTTCATGTGATCAGGGATATGTGATTCACAAATACAAGGCTACATCGGATCCCACTGACTGTCCCGCCTGGCGTCTCGTGGCGCGTGGCCTATGTTTCGCATTAACTCTTTTTGTTATTCCCCACAAAAACTCGTTATTCAATTGAATCCCTTGGCCCCAAGCATATTGCTGCCCTTTTATTGAGATAATCCTGAACATTTTCATGCGAGCGCTTTGATTTATATTCATAGCCTCGCTTTATAAGTTGTCTTGTAACGCCATGAGAGACGGTCGTTAGATCCTTTTGTTTTCTTTGCTATGTGAAATTACACCTTGTTGACTTCAAAGGGAAACCCCGATAATAAAGCTTTAAGAACATATTCAGGTGAGAATATCATGTGTGCAGTTTGAATTACAGCCAATCAGATTGGCGTAAGCTATCATCATGACTCAGCGATTTTTGCAAATTGGGTATACGCGATCTATTTACCATGACTCAATGCCTTTAAATATGATGTAACGAAAATCATGAATTTGACCCTAAAGTTAAATCTTCATCGTACCTTGCATTAGTGATAGTGTTTCTAAAAAAATTCTTGGACATTCAAATCAAAACCAAAGAGTCATGTGCTAAAACGTGTTCTAGCCATTGTTGTGGGGCAGAATTAACGGGAAATCTGTCAGGCTCCGGTCGCCATTACGAATAAACAAATCCGTAAACTCGCACGTGTGACCAATTATCCATTGTTCATCCATTGTTTACTGCAGTTTGTTTGGTGGCTTCACCCAAGCCACCAAAAAATGACCGTTAAATATCCACTGATATCAGAGCAATCGTAGAATATATGAATGTTTGGTTTGTGCCTTAGTGAAGTACAATGATCTATGTTCAAACAGCACTTTTCATTTTGAAAAAAATATGAAAATCCCATGTGATTTCACCTTTCAAAAAACTGCAAAAATCATCGTCTTGTTTACATTTTGGCGACGGAGCCCTTTTAAGTCATTTTCAAAAATTCCTCGAAGGCTATTGAAGGTTTCTTTTGAAGTTTACAACCGAGTGGCTGATTTCCTGGAGATGAATTTCTAAATCTATTTACACATGACCATTATTAAAGAATATATTTGCCAATAGGAGAAGTGGCCTTGGGGGGGGGGTGGCCTTGGAAAAGGGAGTCTTTATTCTTACTCGTCGGGTGCAAGAAACATATCATAGTGCAGACAAACTAAGAAAACAAGAAATGTTTTACTTACTTTTCTTGTTCAATTAGGGCATTGATAGTGTTTGGATTCATCAGGAAGTTATCTGTGTCAACGAACTGCAAAAAGGTTAGCCTGTCAGTAACGTCCTTTACAAAAATACAAGGCTAAACTTGTCCTTGAACATGCCAAATTTTGTAACGGGATTATGACCTTGTTATGACCTTGTACTAACCTTTGAAGAAAACTACAAGGCTATTAGTAAGATTCCAAGTTACAACTAATCTAACACAAAGTTTCCACAAGGCTAATTAGCATTTTTCGAGCCATTTACAGGGTAACAGCAAGGCTGTAATACATGATTCCACAGATTTGAAGAAATCATGACCCCTATATGCAATTCTTTGGTTTTAAAAGATGTTGTTTTTCATTTTGATTTCTTCTGTAAATATTGTCTTGTACTAGTTAATTAGTTCCATATGTTGTATTTCATTGTAACTAACTTTGGTCTTTTGCATTGTATGTAGTGGAATTTTAAAATATATGAAACTGAAACTGATGAAAACAAATAGGAGAAATTCTATGAACAGAATTCTTGCAGTGCACACCCCCATATGATCCAAAGTGAGGTGACTTCTCCAGGCAAAAAACCACCTTGAGTTGGAAAAAAGTTGGCAAACAATGCATTTTTGAGAAGCATTAGATTTTATCCTCCTTATCCTCATGAAATAAGAAAACCATGACATATTAAGTTCTCTTTCTTTAAAGGATAACATAACAATATTTTAGAGTATCAAATTTGTGTTAATATGCAGGACCATCGAGAGGGGGGGTTGGAGGGGGTAAAAGGTCCGGGGCCCGGGCCTCGAAGGGGTCCGTAAAAATATCGTTCGACAAAAATTAGTTATTGCTGTAAAAGCTCCTAACAGCATAACTTTTATGGCAATCTAGCTACCTGCCTTAAAACATAGACATAAGAAAAATAGTTTTCTTATGCAGCTATGTTTGAAAGTTTTTGTGTCCGTACCTGACCAGGTGACTTTGTCAAAGTCACCTCGTAAGAGCGAATCTTTTCATTGTTTACCGTAATTACCGCTTCCTTGATGACTTTTTCATGCAATATCTAAACAATTTTTTCAAAAGTAGCTTTCTTAAAAAGGGCGTTTCTTTCATTCTCCGAGAGTCTGGAGGGCGTGGTCCCAGAAAATTTTCTTTGGGGCCCCCTGAGGCCCGCTCCTAGGAATCGGTCCAGGGCCCGAGCTGGCTCTCGACAGCCCTGTTAATATGGGGATGTTAATGAAGGAAACTTTGATTGGTTGATCATTTGATTGACTGAAAAAGTATGAATACCATTAAATAATCAACTCCTTGTTCTCTTGCATATTCCAGTGCCAGTTGTCTCAGAACAGCCAACCTTTTGTACCTTGCTGGTGACCACTCATTTGGCCCACTTGCATCACTGTAAACTTTTTCACTGGAATTTGCAACAATTTTGATCTTTCTATACATCAAATTTGCATGTTTTATCCATTCTTTTAATCTCTGTTCTGTTTTGTCTTCATTATGATCTGTTTGAATTCTGTGGAAAACGTATTTCAAAAAGTTATCTAGCAACCAAGGATATTAGTTGAAGCAAATTACTGAATATTGCTGCTGCTTGGCTCAAATAATTCTAATTGAATCTCAAATTTGCCAAATTTTTACCCCAATATCAAAATGAATGAAGTTGACCGAACTAATTAATGATTTTTCTTCTAGCGTTTTCATGGGCACTGGATAGATGTTGGTGAATTTGACTAAGCGACAATGCATGCCAACTGTCTCTGTCCAGAAATGTAAACACAGTTGAAAAATACTTGAAAAATGATTGAAATTTGATTTCAATACCACTTGACTTGAATTTTCTATTTGTTTAGTTAGGTTGATCAAGTCAAGGACCAACCAAATTTACCCCAGGCCCAAGGAAATATTTCTTCAGGGAAATTATCACTCCTTGAAAATCTCGTTGATAATCCCCCTGGGGCAAAATTCTCTATTTTCAAGAAAAACCCCTTAGAAATCTTCAAGAAAAATTAAACAAATAATCTGAAAATCCATTTGTTGTGCTTTTCTTCGAACGAGACCTTCAACCTTCGACGAGGGTCAAATACTAATAGTTGACTAACTAATAAATGTATACACACTCCTTTCCGTCTGTAAACAAAGACACTTTTTCAGTCACTGTAAAATTTCTCAGCATAAACTTTTTTTTTACAAAATTCTGTCAGCCAATAAAATTTGGCCACATAGACACACTGTTGTAAGCATGCCGACTTCCTATTTTCTAGAAATTTCAGAAACTCAGTCCCACCCAGTTGGGTAAAGCCAGACAGCTGATAAAATCAACAAACAAAAGGGCGCCCTCTACTACCAAAACATTATGGGCCGAATCGAAAAAAGTGGAAGCTTTGAAAATACTTACAGAATCGAAATCTGCGATTTTGGATAGTACTGTCTTTCGATATATGCAAGATATGTTGGCAATGTTTTTTCTTCATTCCGTGCTATGATCGAGAGCAGAATCGTTGGACTCTCGCCGGCAAAATCTTCACTGTTTACATTCCATTCCTCATCTTCGGTGCTCGAGTTTGTGCCACAAATACATAGTGAAGCAATCAGAAGAGTTAATGATGATTTGACGAAAATAACTGCAAATTTCGATGACATTTTTGGCAACAAATCTGGTGATTTCGTCCTGATGACTGCTGATGTTGTGCCGCGAACATTTGCGAGTGGTGGTGGTGGTTTTTGATCACTTCATTTCCCCTCAGGAAGAACCGGAAATGAAGCAGAAAATTTTTCATTCAAACGAGATCGCGAAATTTCTAGAAAATAATGAAATCGAGGTTGAGGCTCTGATTGGCTTAGATTCTGAAATTCCAAAATCCGCGCTTTTAGCTTTGAAATGTGAATCCGTGAAAGTAAAGCAGCAGACCTTTGACAGCCTATTTGACAGCCTCTTGTTTCAATGAATCTTTGGGTACGGTTTTGATCCGCTACAAACTATGGAGTGGGGTGTGGGACAAAAATCCGTAATGCTTTTCCTCCAGGAATTTTTGCTTTCGTAGAGGTGTTACACGTATCTTTTTTATAAGAAACTAAGAATTTGGGCCAGTACTTAAAGTTTCTTAAAATTTTCAGATTTTGAGCACTCAAAGTTTCAGGTTCCATAACAATCTTCATGGTCGCCACTTCGTGAACATTTCAAAACAATGTTTTCAAGCCTCCTTTCAAATGTTAAACAGAAGATAGGGATACAGTAAAAACCCGCGTATAAGAACTTGGGCCGCAATCATCGAAACCCCCCACCCCCCTCTGATCGCGGCCCAAATATTTTTCTTTGTTTCATGAGTAGGCCACGATAAATCGTACACTGGACCGATTTTGAAGATTATGACTTGATCTTTAGCAGAAAGCCTGAATTAGGTTCTAGGTATATTTTGCAAATTTTTCCGAAATACAAAAAACTGAACACGAAAAACTTTGCAAAAAATCCTAGAATCTAATTCACGCTCTCTGCTAAAGATTTAAGTCATGAATCTTCAAAATCGGTCCAGTGTACGATTTATCATGGCCTGCCAAAAATGCATAGTATATTTTGGCGCACTCGGTAGACTTTCTTCAATCTCTAATGTGATATTTCGTCACGCAAACCGCGCAAACATAATCCATCACGGCTTTTGCCTGAACCCCCTGACCCCCAAAGGCCGCAATGCATGCCGAAAAGTAATTGTCGACGGCCCCTAAGAACCTTCAGGCTAAAATTCTCAAATTTTCAATTGTTTTATAAGAACCAATCCATTGTATTCATTTTTTAAGAACCCAGGCTGATTTGCAAATAGTAGGTTCTTATACGCGGGTTTTTACCGTATCAAAACTGCAGTAGTTGGACAACAACAGTCAGCACTATCCGTTCAACAACAACATTGCGGATCTAACGTTTCCGCTTGGACCAAATTTGATTTTTGAAGGCCCATTTCTACTTCATTCGTAATTCGCATGCGATCTTTAGTCCTTTCATGCAAACCATGGTCCGGGATAGATGACAACCAGTGGAAGGTAACTTTGTGAAATAAAGTGACAAATAGAGACCATTTCATTGGTTGACTACACGAAATTGAAATTCCTGCGAAAAGGTTTGAAGTTGCGTTTGGTGAAATGCGAATGAAGTGAACATAGGCCTACAATTTGAAATTGCAGCGTGCCCGCAAAGGACCCTGGGCGATAATGGCTCTTGAGGCTTTACGATGAAACGTCGTTGCAGACGCAGCACTCCAAAAATCACACACATGTGAAGCAAGTTTTACTTGTACTCGCATTTAAATCTGTGACGGAAATAACAGGCACAGCTAGATAAAAAGCATTACTAATTTGATATCAAAACTGCCAGGCATCCAAGCAGCAGTGTTACGAAATTATAACTCATTCGCAAACACACAAATTTCTTAACGCTCAAACAAACGTTATAATCTACCGGACCAAAATTGCTCTACTACGTATATAGTATACAATAATAAATTACACTTGTGAGACGATAGCTGTATATGTTATTGGTTGAGCTATCTTGAAACCCCTGCCAGATTATGACGGGAGTGATCACAGTCAATTTACCCCTGATAACTTGACTGATTTATGTCCAATATCGGCCTAAATGCTTTCCTCTTTCAGAAAAAGCTGTCTCGCTTCCATCTATAGCATTATAATAATTATGTATACTTGAGTCTTTGGTCATTGCATCTGTAAAATAACCTTAAATGCACGACAACAATAATCAACAGTACTTCATAAATCATACACTAACTGTAACTAGTTTGAGCTTTTCCCTCTGTTACTACCACTTCTTACTCTTTCAGCTCGTTTGCTTCGATCGCCACTCCTCTGGGGCAAGGGTTTCGCAACCCCTGTTTTCTGATCTCCTTTGGGAGCTGATGATTTCTGGTCTCCTTTTGAGGAGGATCCGCTGCTCGGCCGTGTATCAGTCTTGACCGGCTTTTCATCTCGAGATTGTGATTTCTTCGATTGCTGTCTGTCACTGACTGTATCTTGAGCGCTGGCAAAGTTGAATGCCTTTGCTAAGGATGGCCTGCCTTTAATTATAGCATGGATATCAGTAGGGTCATTCAACTGAGCTGAAGCTGCGATGTCTCGAAGATCCTTTTGGTCAGAGCTCGCTTTCTCTTCAGTAGGTTTACTATCCCCTATTTTAGATGATTTTGTTTCCAGATGCTTCGATCCCTTGAAGTCACCCGATTTGATAGCCCTGCTATCGCTAGACCTGCCTGACCTACTTTCATTGGGTTTCCCTTCCCTGCTTTCCACAGAGCTGCCTTTAACTTCTCTCTGCATTCCTTTGCTTTCAATAACTTTGATAGATTTGCCTTCTGCGGATCTTGTTGCCTTGTTTTCTGGCGGCCTTATGACCTTGCTTTCCGGGGGCCTAATTATTTTACTCTCTGCAGACTTGATAGGTTTAGCTTCTACCGGTTTGCCAATTATACTTTCAGTTGGCCTTGCAGTGGTCATCTGAATAACAGTTATCGGCGTTGTGGCTGTATTTGTTGTTGTTACAGGCGTGGCAGCACCACCTACGATTGACGACAAAATTGATGCTTCATTCTTGAGTTGCTGTGCGGCAAAATATTTCTTTGTCTCTTCAATCATTTTCTGGTGCTCTTCATTTCTGAAACTGCTTGTTTGACTACTTGATAAGCTGCTCTTGGCAACCTGATTTACATCAGTATTCTTAACAATAGGCAACACTGGCTGCTTAGGTCTGTTTGAAACAGCAACTGGGTTTGGATTGGCAGGCCTAAGTGGTCTTTGAATGGGACCAGGTGCAACTCTAGTAGAATAACTTTGCATTTGGACTGATGGGCGGACGGTAAATGGTCGTGTTTGATGTTGGTTTGCTGGGAGACTTTGTGACTGCTGTAACACAGGCACCATGCTGCTTGCTTGACTACCTTGTATCAATGACGAGTGCTGATGGGGCTGACTAATACCCTTCAATGATGCAGCTCCACCGTGAATAAAGGACATGCTTTGATCAACTGGAGAAAGTGCTCCTAATCTATTTTGTGCTTGCAAAGGAGTCGGTGTAGTGACAGTTCTGCCTTGAACAGATCTAGGTCCTACTGAAGCGATACGGCTACCCTGAAATGCATGTTGTTGAATAAACTGAGCCTGTCCTGATGCTTGCTGCAAAGAAGATTGCTGTAATGCAAGAGGTCGTATGGGATGAGGTAACGCTGACTGTTGAGAGTGTGACTGCATACTAGTTTGATGCAATGTTAATGCCTGTGACTGCTGCTGAGCTGTGTGCTGTTGGGGCATATGATGCTGTAGTATTTGACGTTTCTCAGCATGAAGCATGGAAGAGTGAAATTGCTCTGGCATTTGTTGTTGATGGAGAGATACTGGCTGCCCGACACGCTTGTTGATCTGATTTGGGATCTTTGCTTGTTGTTGGCTTAAGAAGCTGGCCGGATGCTGGTGGGGTTGCTGTGATGGTTGGCTACCAGGAGGCGTCCTTGAGCTGGGCTGAAATGGCTTTGCATGAACATGTTTGGTCATGTCTGACTGTTGTGACATTCCCATCAGTTGTAAATCACCCTGATGAAATTGATTTGGCGATGACCTCAAGCTGAACATAGAGCTATCTTTTGAATTTTGACTGGCCTGCATAACGTTCAAGAGTGAGCCTGTCCTCAGCTGTGGCTGCTGTAAGACGAGCCCCAGAGCTGGAGTTTGCTGCATTTGAGAATTCAGTCTCTGTGTAGAAAATACAGACTGGCTTGATTGGTCGTAGGCCATGTACAATTGAGCACTTGAAAACGTTGCAGGTGAGCTTGACAAGTCTTGTGTTGGTTCGTGACTCTGTGGATGAGACATATATGGTAATGACGTGGATGGTTGAATTGCATGTCTTGATATAACTGGCCATAGCAATGCATTCTGCTGTGTGCCTTGTAAAGCAGGTGTACCATATATATTGCCAACCATTAGATTCGTTTGTAAGACATCCTGTTGCTGGTTTGAAATTGGGGATGCAGGACGAACTTGTTGAAGACTTAATGGTGCGTGAGGCTGGGCATGATGATTTGCAAAATCACTAAGGGCTCGTTCCCTTGCATAAACACTAGGGCCATCTGTTCTCTCCAGGGACAGCATGTATGGCTGCTGTGGCAGCTTGCTTGCTGACGAATGAACTGGCAGGGCGTATGATGGCTGTATTGGAA
The DNA here is from genome assembly GCA_039566865.1 of Aurelia coerulea. NCBI lineage: Eukaryota > Metazoa > Cnidaria > Scyphozoa > Semaeostomeae > Ulmaridae > Aurelia > Aurelia coerulea. The sequence goes on from CM076954.1 coordinate 16,238,106, forward strand.
ACTGAGAGGCAAACAGCTGATTGTTGGAGAATGATGGCAGAATCTGCTTCTCATCTGCAATGGGCTGCTGCTGTTTTTGCTGTGGCTTCACTTTGCACACGTTATTTTGCTGTTCAATCACAGTTTTCTTGGATATGAGGCCTGTATCAGCCGATACCTCAACACTTTGGTCTTCATCATGTTTGCTACTTACTCCTTGTGCCTTTACAACAGCTACAGGCGTAGGCTCTTTAATTTTGGCACTTTCCTGGGGACCGACGTCAATGGTTGGAGACGTAGCAATGACACTTGTTGTCACGATCGTTTTATCTTCTTCACTCCACATGGTTAGGCTGGCACTGGAAACTGGCAGACCTTCCGTCATTGATGAAGGCATGTCCCATAACTTCTTAGCAGAGAGAACTTTCATACTCATTTCACTGACTTCTTGAGACATAGAGCTTGGCACGGTCATTGCAGGTCCTTTGCCTGGGTCACTTGAAGGTCCTTTCGGCCCAGGAGGGTGTATCTCTACAACAAGTGGTGGGGTGCTGCTTGGCAATGATCTTGTTTCTAGGTTCTTTTCATCATCATCTCCTAAGGATTTAATGACTGATCTAGCAGTATCCTTGGCATTTTCCTCTTCTCTACAATGGATTTCTCCTTCCACCTGTTAAAAAAAAGACATTTACAGTTGAAGCAAGAGAAGCGTGACCTGCATAATCCTAAAAAATTTGATTATTCCAAATCATTATTGGATTATTATTGGAATAATAATTTGAATAATGATTGGACATGTGTTGTAAGGCGCTTGTACTGTCAAATCATGGTCAAATGCATTGAATGCCATGTCATGTTTTGCTCATGTATACACGTCCGTCACGTCCGCTAAACTATCGTCGGATTTCCACAGCGCAGGAGCGGCCAATAGAATCGAAATGTTATCATTATTTGATTCTTCGAAATCAATGTTCGATTATTATACGATTAATATTCGCATAATCCAATTCAATCGGTCACACTACTCTTGCTTCAACTGTAAAATCTACAAATAATTACACAAAATTCTGAATGCGTATTGATTTCATTCTATTCTAATATGAGCAAATACAGACTGTACCAAAACTTCTACTATTTCATTGCCAACAGAGAATAAAATACGTCAGGACCGAAAAGTTTCGGACAAACAAAGTTTCTAACAAATTTTGTCCAGAATTCCTGTCCAACTTGCCTTTAAAAGTGTCCGAAAATCTTTCAGCTAATTTTTTGCTTGTGATACTTATATTAACAAGGACAGATCCTGCAACACAACAGCATGAGATGCTTTTGTTGACACCTGAATTGAAAGCAATTAGCGGCTGCAGACAAAGGAAATTCTCTTAACCAGAAATTCAAAACAAGCAAAGCCGCGAAAGTTTCTCTAAAACCCAAGTAGCTGGCGCGCTCATTGTGCATTCCAGAAATTGTTTTTAAGGGCAAACATGAGCATACATCGAAAGAAGAAGGATGTACTTTGAAGAAATATAAAAATTAACCTGAAACTGGCTATCATTATTTCTTACGTCAGCATTTTCCTTTGTGTGGTCAAGAAATGTGGCAAATTTGACCAAAATCAGAAAGTTTGAGATAAATCAAATTTGGAGCACAATTTCCTTCCAAACATGAGAATTCTGATAAAATACATAAAATAACACTAGTCTGAAATGGAAATTTGAAAAATACTGCAATTTTGCTACTTTTTTCTCTCGAAAATTGTGATTCGAGAATTTGCGATTTTCACAGGGTCAGTCCCAGAAAATTGCCTCCCTCCCCATCATTTGTCAAAATGTTTCAATGTAGCTTTACCAGAAGTAGCAATATAGGTAGCTCGAACAATCGTAAAGTTTCATTGCCAGGAACTTCCTCACTGCAGAGCTATCAGAAAAAATTGCCCCTTCCCCCGACCAAAATAGGGTTAATAAATTGAACTCAACACTTAATACGAAATAAGAATGGGGAAACTCGAAAAAATTAAGAGAACGACGCAAAGGACTCAAAAGGATCAAGTTTCCGAACAGAAACTCTACGAAAAGTACAAGAACGCAAGATTTGCAAGATCCAAACATTCTCACTGTAGAGGCCTCCGAAGAGCGGTGAGAAACGTTTAAGTGTGTTTAAAATAATGGGCATTTATAGGAAGATATCAAATTACCGAAGTATAATTTAGCGTACAACACACGGGATCAATCAAGATCACTGGTGATAATCGCTTCGCTGGTGAAAGAAAACATGATTTAAGAAACGCACACGCATCTTAGCCATGAAAACTGACGAGGACACGAAAATAACATATTCAGGCTTAGGGTCTAAAAACTGCTTCCTGATTGTTGGAGCCTGATTGTGGAAACCATGATAAAACTGTTCCAAAAAAATGACAACAAAACGCACCTTTCCAAGAGTCTGATCCATGGATTCTAAAATATCATCCTGATGTTTAATTTCCTTGCTGATCTTAGCGCTGGCTTTTTCTGCATTCGTACGAATATCAGCTCGCATGAATGACAACGTTGGTTGTGCAGTGCCTTCAAAGTCAATCAACCCATTTTCTGGCTGTTCTTTACTCGACTCACTGTTACACCGTCGAAGCTTCGATGCATTTGGTCGCTTCCCTGGTGCGCGATCTTCACCTTGTAACTAAAATAGAAAACGCACGGCATCAGAAAATAGCAGAACTATAAATACCGTAAAGCTCTACTAAGCCCCCGGGGGCTTATTTGATTTGAGAGGGGCCTTATAGAGAGGGGGGCTTATTCACAAAATCAAATAACAAGGACATATACGATAGCTTTTCAGTTCTTTACCCCATATTTCGCCGATTCAACATACACCTTTACGAGTCAAATGGATAAATTCGACACAGTTTTATCCCAAACCATATAAAAAATAGCACGCAAGCTTGTTAGCTAAATAAATGGAAAATCTTTGGCAGCCTTTGGAATTTGATATAAGTGGGGGGGGGGGGCTTATTTAAAATATTGACTCAGTGGGGAGGGGCTTGTGAAAGAAGGGGGCTTAATGAGAAGGGCTTAATAGAGCTTTACAGTAATCTAAACCTTTAAACAGTTTAAACCAAAACATGAAAAATATCTAAGTGAAAAACCATTCTTTCTTGCAACCTTTTTGGTGTCTAGCTTATCGGAGACCATAATGATGTCTTCATAGATGCCTTCCTTGCCAAAAAAAAACCATATCATCAGCAAACGAAACATTCTTGAAAAGTTGACAAAAGTTAAAAGTTGACAAATTGAACAATACACTAAAAAAACAACTGTTCTGGAGATTCTTTCTACCATGGCATAAGGTGCACTACTGTTATATAAATACTGTCAAATTCTAGCCTAAATGCCATGGCACTTCTAAAATCTGTCGAACAGCTTTTCCATAATTTTTCCATAATCTTCCCATTAGGAGCTGTACTTTCCTCAGGTTTGGTTTGGATAATACTGCTGAGGATAAATTCTGCAGCATACTCAGAATGAAGTAAGGAAAATAATGCCAATTCACTCTAGCAATATCTTCATCATCCGCCCTACCCCAAAAATGATAGTCGGTTAGAGACGGCCTAAATACATAAAATGTTGAGCTTCAACAGCTAAAACACGAAAACGTAAACAAAGATGGCAACAAACACATTTGAATGTCACAAAGAAGTTTCCTAAAACTCGCCAAATCTTTGGCATGTTTATATGAGCCCGGCAAACACGGGTTGGTGCGGACAGCGAGCAGATTTTACTTGTGTATTTACATGGAGAAATTCCAGCCCACTTACCAAGACAGAAATTGGCCAATTGCCAAAAACTGACGCGCATCCATTTTCTTTATAAGAAGCGCATGAGCAGTAATGGTATTTTCCTCTCGGTAGCCGGGATGGAGTATTCATGTTGGAAAATTGTCATCCCGCCTGTGAGATCTCGTCAGTGTTGAATGAGATCTCGCTTGCCGGGCTGGCTCGCTTCTCCAAAGAGACGAAACCCAAGTTTCCTTGCCATTTCTTAAGGTGAGATTCCGCTTATCAAGGCAGCCCGTTTACCAGGCTCATATAAACAGGCCCTAAGTTTCAAGCTGTTGGAAACACAATCATTTAACAAATCTTTGAATCTCAAAAATCGTTGAATTCTACCTTACTAATTCCCACTTCTTGTACATCCTCGGTTGTTGCAGAAACTTTGTTTGTTTCTCTGCCATCTGTTATGAGTCCCTCTTCATTCCCTGTAACTTTTGCCTTTGGCATATTCTGGAACCGAGGAGCTGTCTCTCTCTTTGTTCCTTTGGTGATTTTACGCTGTTCAGTTTTCCGGCCTAGCGATGACTTTCGAGATGAATCTTTGCTTTCAACATCTGCACTACGGTCAGATTTGTCAGCTGCAATGGAATCCATGCTAGCTTCATCAATATTCAGATCTTGTAGCGTTTGGTGATCTTTTCCGTTTATTTGCTCCTTGTAAACTACTGCGCCTCCATTTACCATAATTACGTCATTTGGTTGGCTCACTTGACCATTGACAGGCAACTGTAAATATGGGGGAAAACAAGATAGGGCTCAGATCTTTAAAAAGGCGAGCGTAAAATTATACGACATTCTTATTTGAATTAAATGGCTTGAAAGGAACTTAGCGCACTTTGCCGTACATCTGCCGTGGACATTTTGATATCTTGGATAGTTTCAAAATAGCGGCATTTACTATATTTTGAGGATGTGACGTCATAGAATGTTTAAATCCGAAACCAGGAGAGTGACAAGCTTCTGCTTGCCTTGCCACCAGAAGATTATGTATCATTTTTCCCCTATTGATTTAGGATTTACGATAATTTAATTTTTTTCAAAATTGTCAATGAATTAATTCAAGAAAACTAACAATGCTACCATTTTGAAAATAATGAAACAAATTTCATGACAGATTTACAGCAAAGTACCCTAAGTTCCTTTAAAGCCATTCACTACAAAGAAACATGTTACAAAAGTTTACAGGCGACTTTTTAAGATTTTAGCCCAATGCTGGAAAATACCCATCATCAAAACGACAAAGCAGAGTCTCAAGCGCTCACTCGCACAGAACGATAGAGAAAGTACAATTGTCACGGGTGAGAGGTATCGTCTGTACATGTTGCAATGGGATTGAAAATCTTCAGTTTGTTTGAAGATCTATATCTTAAATCTCCTAAGAGTCGTGAAATGACATTGCTTGTTTGTGTGCGAGGAGCCTCTTTAAGCTTTGATCAAGTGTTTTAGGCCCATTTTTCTGCCATTCGCAACCAAAAAATTTTCATGAAGTCGAATTTATGCATATTTTCGGTGCTCATAAAAATGCAAGAAAATCACAGTTGCCTCGATGAAGCCACCTAACAAACTGCAGAAGCAACGGACACAAGTCTGAAACAATGGTGTTGGCTGATTTTTAGACTATGTTGGCACGGAGCCCCTTTACAGATGAAAAGACGAGAAATGGATTCTAAGATGTAAAAATGTAGTAAAGCAGGCAAAGACCCGGGGGGGGGGGGAGGGGTACTTAGTACATTTGTCCAACGGGATGTGCCGTTTTCAAGGGTATCCTTTTCACCAATTTTTTCCAGCACGGGGTATTAAAATAAGGCAATTTTTAGAGCAGGTTGTCCAAACATGCCAGAAGGGGAATTTTGCTAGACTGGGTCGTTTTTCGGTAAAATGTTCATATTTTGGAGTATGCTTTTCACCAATTATTTCTTAACATCTTTTTGTGGGCACACCCCCGTACAAATTTAAATCAAATACCCCTCCCCCCCGGCAAAGAACTTGTGACCGTCTCCCAAAGTTCATGAAACTGTCTACAGTATACCCTAATTCGTTGCGTTAAAAGAAACATTGCAAAAAAGTCTGCACTATAACGCTTTTTCGATCTGAACCAAACATCTTCTTCTGAAACATCTTTTTCTAGAAAAGTAGCAAGCCCTTAAGTCGATCCGAGTGAGTAAAAATGTTCTCCATTTGAAAAAATCTGTTCCCTGAATATCAACGTAATTTTTTTAAGAATGCCAATCCTCTTGCTTAAAGGGCTGACGTGCTCAACGGATAACATCGACTAAGGTTTCTCTTGTCCACGTCAATTCACCTAACTGTACTCTGGGGAACTATTTTGCATAATACCACCTTTCACATTCATGACACAAAACAGTTTTCATAATTCAGATGTTTTATCAAGAGATTGACCACAAGACTTTTGAGTTTACTGTAAATAAACCTTAGCCGATTTGATTTATTATATCTGAGGATAACCAGAGTTTAAATTGGCTATTCCTTTCCTTTTACATCTACATTTGCTTACTCGCATTATGTTAGTTGGGGAATCATATGCTATAAAACCGTTCTTTTGCTCGTAAGGATGGCATGTTCCTTCCCCATAGAAGTTAGCACGTTTCTAAAGAGCATTGCAGTCAAGGAACAGTAACTTTTCAACGTCAAGCGTCTCTTTAAGCCAGAAAAACAACATAACGGAATCAAATCTCCATCGTTTTTAAAACAATGGCTTTGCTTTGGCATGCATTGCCGGAAAGTTTAAACAATCGGAAAATCTTCCAATATTCAAAAGCAAAATAAAAAACTGGAAACTAGACTGTACCAGTCAACTTTGCAAAATATATATTGCAGATTTGGGGTATCTGTAGTTGATTTAATAATTTTCTTTTGTATTTGGTATTATGTAAATTGGTAAATAGTTGGCCTTAATTAGATGTAGTTAGCTTTTTTTTCCTGCTGCAAACTGTAAATAAATCATTTATTTATTCTTATATTTATCATCAGTAGGAACAAGGTATAATTACCTGCTTGGCCGGAGAAGAATTTGGCTTTCCAGTTCCAACCGCCTTGGGGTCTGGTACAGACTGTGCTCCATTGCTTGTTGTCACCGTTGCACTAGCTAACGAAGCAGCAAAGCTGAGAGGCCTCTTCCATGCATTCATGGTCGGTGGAGGTGCAGGTGCTCCCGGTGTCTTGCCAGCGTCTAGGTTTTCTGTCGGTGGGACCATTTGCACACCTCTGAGCAAGGCTTGAGCAGGCTCCCACCCTCCAACAGCTGCCATTGCGGCGTTGCTTGTCTGGCTTTGGGAGACCGTTGTGACCGCTGCTTGGCTCGTTGCTTGGGTCACAGTTTGCGTCACACGCTGTTGATTGTGATCTACAAATTTGAAAGATCTGCCAGGCTTATTCGTAGATTCTCTTCCGTCATTAGCATTCCTTTTGGCTGTCTTGACATTCATCTCCTCTTGCAGCTTTCTCTTTTCTTCCTCTTTCTGTTTTTCACGTAGAAATTTCTGTGCCTTCCGACTTGTCACTTGAACAAAACCGTCATCTTCCTCTGTTTGCGATGAAGCCCCGGCATTTTCGGTGTTTTGTGGCATGTCATCGATGCACACAACACTAGCAATATTGTTCACATCAAACTGTCTCAGAATGTCAGGTTTTTCCATCGACTTTGATTTCGCCATCTTTTTTGGTGGCTCGGAGAACTCTTGTGAGTCAGGATGTCCACCGTGTCTGTGGTCTGTACCTTGCCTTGTTGACGCAGATCCTCTCTTGGTAGATGAAAAATTGAACGAATAGGGTCTTGATTTGTCCTCAGCTGCTCTATTCCCAGGAAATGAAGCTTTACCGGCAGCAGGAAGAGTAACGGCCGATCCTGAGGTATCGATATGGCCAACTCTCTCCTGCTGCCTATCGGCTAAAAAATGATCTGAACTTGCACCATGACGCGCACCCCTTCCTCGAGTGCTTGAGCCCCTGGATGATCTGCCACGGCCGTTATACCGCCTGCTGGTACCACTATCCCTTGAATACCTAGTCTCTTTTGCAAGTGTTTCTTCATTGTCTGATGGCAACGAATCATCAGCTGAGTGGAAGATATCGTCTTCACTGTCCACGGTGTACTCGTCTCCTTTTTCACCACTGATTGATGTCTTGGACTTAGGATCTTTTGATGAAGGGGGCTTCCCAAATCCTCTGCCTCTTGTTGTTTTATAACTCGTGTGTGATGCTCTACCGCGGCCTCTTGAACCTCTAACACGAACTCCACGTGCCCTTCGTTGGTCATTAGTATCATTTCTTTGTCTCTGGAATCTTGGTGGGACCCCAGACTTGTAGCTTCCTTCATATCCTGCAGGGTCTCGTGGATATCTTCCTCTGAGGCCCCTGGTTGATGACTGTCCCCTTGATGTCCCCCTATTTGAGCTATGCCGGTGTCCCTCTTCTCTATACGCATCGCTACTCTCTGAACGTCTCTTGTCAGTCGTTCCCTCAGCTTCTCCATTTTCATCCTCATAATCTTCCTCATCCGTATACTCATCGTCATCTTCATATTCACTACCATCATCTTTGCTGCCCTCTTTTTCGGTTAAATTCTTTTCCCTTGCTTTTGCTTTCTCCTCGCTTTTACTTGCCTTAGATTCCTCGCTCCCTTCCTTATCATCTTTAGTAGCCTTCTTATTCTCATATTTTGAAGGATGCCTGGTAGATCCTGATGCGTTGTAACCACCACGTCCTCGTCTATTATCGTTTCTTTCGCTTCTATCGTTTCTATCACGTCGATTATAACTCCCTCTATCTTGGTAATCTTTGACTTGCTGGCGGTCGCGATCTTTATACGATTCATAGCGTGTTTCATCTTTCCTTGGGGGTACACCAAAGCCTCCTCTCTTCTCAGGGTCTCTGTTCTCTTTACTCTTGGCAATATCTTTCGATTCTTCTTTATTACCATCATCTTTCAATTCTTCACCTTTGTTAACTGCTACTCTTCCTTCCTCAGATGTGTCTACTTTGCTTGCTTCTTTAGAAGAGCCATGCGATTGATCTGAGATGTTTCCCGAGTGTGATCGATTCATCTCTTTAAAAGGATAGCCTTCTTTGCTACTTCCGTAAGTTCTTGTAGCACTAAATCCTCGCCCTCGGCCGCGAGAATACAATGGTCTGCTCCCCCTTATTCCTCTCCCTCTTTCAGAGAATCGACCTCTTTCCTGCTTCTTTTCCGGTCGTTGGCTGTCGCTTCTACGTTCCTTACCTTTCTCTTCTGCTTCTACCTCTTGCGAATATATTCTCTCATAAGCATTTCCTGTTGTTTCTGTTTGATCATGTCTTCTCTTTCGATCCTCATGTCCGAGTTTTCTGCTGCCATAACTATCTTTCTTGTCAACATCATCTTGATCTTGCTTTGCATCACTGACGGAATCCTTCCTTACATTGCTCTCTGCATCGGTTGTCTTTTTGTCAAATCTTTCGTCTGTCTTGCGTGAATCCCTCTCACTTCGCTTCTTCTCCTGGTATTCTTTCTTATCTTGGTTCTCCCTCTTATCCTGGTAATCTCTCTTGTCGTAATAGCGGTCATCATAATGATCACGTGGTTTTCGGTTATACCGATCATCACCAGTTCTCTCTTCGTATCGTTTATCATCAGATCTCTTATCACCGTATCGCCGATCTTCGTATTGCTTGTCTTGGTATCTTTTATCGCCGTATCGTCGATCTTCGTATTGCCTCTCTTGGTATCTTTTATCCCCATACCTTTTATCGTAATTTTTCCTATCATCGTATCCCCTATCTTCGTATCCCCTCTCGTCGTATTTCTTGCCACGCGACGGCTTGCCATGCCTACGTGAATCGTAGTCATCGCCTTTATCGTAATCATCTTGCCTCGTAACTGCCGTAGCCTCATTAACGTTGTCATTAGAATACTTGTTGTTCTCTCTTTCATTTTCCTTCTGCTCTTCCTCTTTTTGGATTTCTATGAGAGACTTCTTAGGCTGTGCTTCCACCTTTCCTGTCGTTGATGTTGCTCCTTGTTCCGCCGTTTCTCCGCTAACTATTCGTGACCAAGCTGATGGTTTCTTGCTATCAGACTGATTCACTTGATTGGATTTCGCCGACTGCTTTTCTTTATCGTCCGATTTACTTGTTGTCAGCTTCATCGAAAGACCCTTTCCTTTTGACTTCTCGAGGCGTTTAAAATTTTCTGGTGGAGGTTTAGATTTGGTCTGAGTGTCCTTACCCCTGTAGCTATCTGACGATTTCTTGTCTTCTCTGTTCGATGGCCTCTGCGTTTCTGTTAACTTAGTCTTTCCAGTCTCATCAACAGCTATTTTGCCTTCTGAATCACCTCCAGCAGTTTGACTTTGCATCACTGATTGCTCGCCTTGCTTAAATCCATTCTTAGTCTCGTCTTTAGAATCTTTGCGACGACTGGCCGTAGCCGTTTCTCTTTCTTTCTTTGCCATGCCTCTAGTTGCTTCATCTCTGTCTCTGCTCTTATATCCAGAATCCTTATCTCGATTCTTCCTGTCTTCCTTGAAACGATCTCTCCTTTCATCCTCGTAATTCCTTTTGCCTGACCGGTCTTCATCTCTACTTCTATAATCTCTGTTACTATCCCGTCGGTCGGAAGACTTTGTCGTTCGCCGAGAATCTTTCTCCCTTTCATCAACTTTGCCTCTTTGGCTCTTGGAAGAAACACTTTGATTTGAATCTGAGGCTTGTTTTTCGACTGCCCCATCAACTTCATCAGGACCTTGACTGACTTTATCTTTGAATTTGCTTTCCGTTTTTTGCCGGCTTTTGTCGGCGCGTTTTTCTGTTTCTTCCACCTCACCAGGCCTTCTCTCGCTTTTTCGGTCACGCCTGTCTGAGCCTCGCTCTCGTTCAGGACCTCTCTCTTGGCCTCGGTCTCGATCTGACCCTCGCTCGTGTTTTTGGTTGGCTCTAGTCTCTTGGGATTTATCAGAAGTGAATGCAGATTCTTCCGTGTCTTTGCCTTTCTCTTGATCAGATGCTACGTGGACCCAGCTATCATGGGAATGAACGCTGCTGGCATCATCAGAGCGGCTGTCGTGCCTCTTCATGATTCGAGGTACTGGCATCGTGTCCGTGCCTTGAAATGGTGCAGATCCTATCAAGAAAATAAACGCAATTTAAAGACTTGCAAATAAAATATTATCAGCTCTAACGACACCGTCGAATTATGATTTTTCACCCCAAGGCTTTTATGGCCGCAAAAATTACTTATCACAAATCTTGCTTTCTTCGAATAAGGAAACGAGCAGAAATTTGTGGAAATTTAAAAGAGCTCTTTGTCTATTTCATTGTCAATCAGTGGTGGGACACAATGCCTTCAACTGAAATTTGATTGCATTGACGTTGCAAGATAAGTTTCAGCAAACATTGCACGATGTAACATGTGGCAACGGATTAGCACATGGCCAAGTGTTCGTGGCGACCATTGCTAAACAGGTTCAAGCAAAGTGAACTCGTTTTTATTCTGGCAACAGCTTACAATGAAAAATTAGGCACTTCAATGTACAACAACGCTAGTGAAATGTAGCTGGCAACACTCTACTGAGACGGCAAATTAATTATGTCAATCCCTGTGATGTCAGGCAAATCTACAAGATGAGACATTTATTTTGATTTTTCGTTGAATAGCCACAATAAATTAGCTTATCAGAAAACAACCAAATCAAAAAATCCCCCGACAGTTTCTTTTCCAGCCCCTTAAAGTCCGTCTGACCGCTCCTTTTCCCATAGTTCCCGGATCCACCATTCCAACATTCCGCAAGGAAGTATGGGGCAGGGATCGGTCAGACGGACTTCAGGAAATAGACTTGGAGAAAGTCTATAACGTCCCAAACGAACTATGTTGCAACTTTTTCTTTCAGATTGCAATTGCATGTTACACGATGTTGCCACACATGTTGCCACACATGTTGCCACACATGTTACCACACAGTGCAATGTCAACTCATCTCACAACGCCATTGTAAGTAAGTTTGATGAAGCAGTACACAATGCGACAGGCCCTACAGGGTTACATTCTTATAAAGACTGCTGTAAGAGAGAAAAGCTTTATGATTGCGAACATTACATGTTCTCGACTTATAACGCTTTCAGCGGGCTTAACATCACCTTTGAGACTCAGAAATCAAGCTGTTACTACGCGAAGACGTGAGTAAAATTGAAGAGAAGCCACGGCCGAGGGAAGCATCCTAAGCTTGGGAGGGGACACGACACTTTAAGGCCACTATTTTTGTCAAGCTAAAGGGGCACTTCAAAAACATAAAGACCATTTTTAATTGTAATTACAAAATCTTGGGAGCCCCTCATCGTCAATAAAGTTTTAGTAACAGGAGACAATTGAAAGCCTTTAAGAAACCATTTAACACGAAACTCGCACCCTGAATTCTTGCTAGAACAATAGGAGACACAAAGACGCAAGTTGGATTTACTTGTTTTCATTTTTTCCATTTAATTTAATTTCTATATACAAAATACCCCTTCCGCATAATTATATTACTACTACTAACTAAATACCAAATCATCAAATAAATAATAAATAAAATATCTCTACATTAAGTTAATAATACAGTTTAGGCCATATAAAATAAATTAATAAATTCTCATCGCAAATTTTTTTGGAAACTTTCGCGAGGCGGGAGGTTTATATTTTATGTAATTTTTTTTACTAAATCTGGCAAAAACAATGAGGGAGGCACGTTACGGAGAAAATGAGGGTTGACTTTATAGGCCAGGGGGGCACTTAGCATATATTGCTGATGGCATGTGCACTCCTTCCCAAGTATCGTTTTCGCTTCTTTTTTCTAACACCGGGCATAAACAGAAGACAATTTTTCTAGAGGCGGTTGTCAGAAGGGGTATTTTGTCAAAGCGAGTTGTTATTTGATCGTTTTCCACAGTATTTTATTACGTTTTGGAATATACTTTTCGCCGATTCTCTCAAAACCGGCTACCATTTGGAGGGAAACATTCTAAAAGCCGGATGCAAAATCATTTCTTGGGGTGCATACCCCCGTACAAATGAATTCAAGTGGCCCCCCGGGCTTTATAGAAGCGAAAAACAACTTGCAATTGCCGATGTTTGCAGGATCTTTTTACTATCTATCGACGTAAAGGGAAGTTTTTCGCAGTTTTCTCGCAGTAAACATGACATACAGTAACACTAACATGTTTTGACCTAATACAAAATATAAAAATGACGAGCGGGAGCTACTTTTCTATATAAAAAAATATATAAGAATATCAACACAGAATTCATTTTCCATACGGGCGGTGATGAGAATCTATTGATTTATTTAATATGGCCTTAACCTTGATAATTCAAACTCTCCAAGGAGTGAAAATTGTTCTTCTCGAGTTAGCGAAGGGTTCGAGCTACCCAGATTTAATTTCTAACTTAAGCTATCGGAAGGCCCCTTTCTGAAAGGGAAAATACACATCTATTCGAGTTACCGATCGGGTAGGGTAATAACGTAATCGACGTTACATGTCGTGTGTCCCAAAAGAGTACCAATTTTAAACAGCTCCAGTGTGGGAGCTTCGTCTTCAAAAATTCCTATTCTAAATTTACGATAGTTCACATGCAATTTGGGACCTCGCATGTTGAGAAATCGGTTGTGTGCTAGCCGTGCAATTCATTCAATTATGCAAAATTTCTGAGGCAGCAAAAGACAGACCCCTACTGACTCGAGTACTGTCCATGGGTAATTTGAAAGTGTAGATGGGGCAACTCGACCATTTCTTTTCTGAAAGAATATGAAATTGAGAAAAATTGTTTCGATACTTTATTCCGTCGCACTGCTATAGCATTTCTAAAAACGAAGTTGTACTAAAGCGTGAATCACACTTTGTGAGAGTCATGTGTGAAGATGAATTCAGCTTGCAACATAAACTTTAGTTGTGTTTTGAATCCATAATATGTAGGGAGAAAGCTCTCTAATACTAATGGCAATACTTCCACACTTTAAAGTAAATCAACGGGGTTAAAAAGCAACTTAGCTAGGGGGCCTGGGTCCATCTAAATATAACCTATTGTATTTGATGTTTTGATCGATGAAAACAAAAGGAAGATTAATGGCGCCTGCCGTTCTTTTGTGCTATGTTTAGATTATGTCGCTATATCTCCGTTCATTTACTTTAAGAGCCAAAATAGTGACGGCCTTTCTTGATGCACTCAAGGATATTCTTTAGATTTATATGGTTCCTGCTCCTTTTTCTATCTTGTAAAAACCATCGTAGTTGCTACCATTGACGAGCGCTCAAACTACAACCTCTAACTGCGTGACAAAGATGATGAAACATTTCAGGAATTCTTAAGCTGCCGATTTAGCTGCACCTGTCTCTTTTATTAGACTTCTGCCATTTGGGGTTATCTAATTTGTGCAAGTACTGGATCCAACAGTTCCAATGTTTAAAAAATTCGCATAATCTTGTTTTGTTAAACATGGGGCTCAAATCTTTAAAAAGGTCGATGTAAAATTCTATTAAAGTTTTCTTTGAAGTAAATTGCTTGGAATGAATATAAAGTTCTTTGCTATCATCTGCCATGGAGATTTATTGATATCTTGATAAGTTTCAAAATGGCAGCAATTATGACATTTGAAGCTACGACGTCATCAAATTCTAAGTCATAAGCCAGAAAAGCTACAGATTTCTGCTTGCCACCATATTGTAGACCTTCATGAACTATGGTTTTCTTAAGGGTTATATCATTTTCCTCTATTGGTTTAGGATTTACGATGGTTCAAACTTTTTCAAAATTGTCCATCAATTTTTCAAAAATCATTAAATTGCAGCCATATTGAAAAAAAAATCAAGATATCAAGAAATTTCCACGGCAGATTTTCAGCAAAGTACTATAAGTTCCTTTCAAGCAATTTAATTGAAAGAGAACTGTAATAATTTTACACCCATCTTTTTAAAGATTTGAAAGATTTGAGCCCTATGCTGTTTTGTTACAAATCTTGAAGGTAAGACCAAGGGCGCCTACCTTGTAGGAAGTGTGTTTATTCCCAGTACTGTACCCGTGACCCAGTACACAGAGGAATTGGTGTCCTGTGACCCAGTCCTGTTAATCTGTGTATATCAATGGATTTTCAAATTCTAGCGTCTGTTAGTGTTTACCAATCAAAAATCACGCTGCCTGGTTCCCTGTGGCCAACTCGTATAACAGTTGATCTCGTATTACATCAACACTGGAATTTGAAACCACGAAGTTATTCATACGTCATCTTGACCTTGAAAGGACTAACTCTGTGTACTAGGTCACGGTACAGGACTGGGACACTCTGTGTACTGGGTCACAGGACACCAATTATTCTACAGTACTGGGAATAAATACGGTTCCTACAAGGGAGGCGCCCTTGGTAAGACCCTGTTTACACTGTACCAGTACAACTTTGGATCCGTAATGAAAGTGTAACTGATCGGCCTCCCGATTACACTTGTTCTTACTAATCCGTGAAACATTTGTTCCTTTGATCTATAGAAAATTTGTTTGGAGCAGTGTAAATGCTCTTGATCCGGAACAACTTTGCAGCGGATCAACACTGTACCGGTACAGTATAAAGTGGTCAAAGTTTGTAGGGGTGCATGACAATCTCGAAGATCTGGAACATCGCAAAGGATCTCAGGATGGCATCCAATTAACCGGGTGTGTCAAAAATAGCTATAAGCGTTTGCCAAACTGTGCAGTAATGAATTATTCACGAATGTTAGCCTATTTCTATGTTATTTAGCAATTAAAGGCAAACTTGGATCTTAAAATTCCTTTCGCTTAAATCGGTTGCAACCATCTTGAGTTAAGGTGATTTTCTTTGGAAGCTGCGTTTGAAAATGCTTGAAGGATGAAAAAAAGTTGAGCAAATTTTCAGCTTCAAACTAGCAAGGCCGAACTTAATAATCCTCTTGGATGAACAAAGAGATAATTATGTGAGCCAAGCACTTGCGTGTACCACATAGTTGTCATATTTCTAAAGCTGAGAGTCCTTTTCTAGCCCTTTAAAAACGCTTTCAAGCAAAAATCACCAATAAATCTTCAACGGTAGGAACGATTTCAACGAACTAAATTTCATACTGACGTTTGCCTTTCTGCTACACCAGCTGTCAAAAAAAAACAGATTTGGCTGGGCATTGCGATTAGCTTTGATCAATGGCTAATCATAATTATAACGTTCCTTGATTATCAACTTGAACAGAGATACCTTTTTGGTTGATATGGGTGTTCTGACAGTTGAAATATTAATATCGAAAGTTCAACTTTGCCTCCACCACCAAAACAAATCTTTCGCCTTTTGGGCTGAGCAACTTCCCGATGTACATCAAAATCAAAAATTTAAATTAAATAAAAATTGAAAAATTGCACAGAAGGTGAGTTCTAACCAACATGATGTAATATGGTCTCACTTTTATCAGATATTATCAAGGCTACATTTGTTTCCTTTTCTTCAAGATTTTCCTCAGGCCAAAGCGCCAAAGCTCTGGTTCTTCGACATAAGACAAATAATTTGAACTTTCAACTGTAACACTGTTAAGAATCTATTACCAATATCAACAAACAAGGTATCTTTGTTCAAGATAACTATCTAGGAACATCTTGAAATTGATCAGCCATTTATCAAAGCTAAACTTGCATCACTTGGCCAAAACAAATCTGGGTAATTTTTTGGGACACCCAGTAGAAATAACTGTAGTACGTTAACATACGTGTGAGATCTTTAACAAAATTGCACAAATGCATGGTCTAAAAGGAACTTCATGAACTTCGCAATCAATAGATTTTTCCGATCTTTGATATCTTCATTATTGTCTTTCTATTAATGAATTCATGAGAAGTTTTGAAAAAATTAAGACCATATTATATTAAACTTCAAATTGACAGTGGAGAAACGGTACATGGTACAATCTCCAATAAAATCGTAGTTTATGAGGGTCTATAATATGGTGGTAAGCAGAAATCTGTAGCTTTTCCGGTTTTACGATTTAGTGATTTGATGAAGTCAAAGCCTCAAAACTGGTTAAAACATTTACCCCATTCACCCTGACCCAGTTGAACTAGCTTATTTAAACCAGTGGAGGATCTAGGGGGCAAGTGGGGGCAACTGCCCCCTTTACGATGAAAACTCAGACTGGCGCCCCTTTTTTGGCGAGAAAAGCGCCCCTCGTCCAGACCCTAACGCACAATTTCTTAACTGTTTCGATTTAAATATGGGGGAAACATATAAATCTAGGCGTTATCTAGTAGAAAATCAAACAATTCTCTTACACTAGCGTTCAAAATATTTTGCGCGCCTTCGGCGCGCTCACTTTCTTTTGTGCTTGGACACCCTCTTTGGAAGTTGTCCCCCCCTTTCAACTTCGGGCTGGATCCGCCCCTAATCTAAACAAAGCTAAATTTCAACAAATCAATGCATTCAATTTGCTGGACTGACCAATGAAAACGCAGCATTTGACAACCTGGTTTACTTGTTCAACTTGTTTAACTTGGTAGTGCCAATGGGGGTAATAGAAGACGCAGTAATCATGAGAATTATCAAGATGTAAAAAATCGCAGAAATACTAGCGCAAAAGTAACTGAAGTTCCTTTCAACCTATCAAATAAAATGGAAGATGCATTAACTAATTGTGCAATCATTTTAAAGACAGGCTGTCCCCTTGATAAATTGCTTCATCCAAAGAAAGCAAAGTTAATGATGCATAATTTTCATCGTAAGAACAACCTTACCCTTGTTGAATAAATGAAATTAGCGTAAACTTGTGGGACATTCATGGAGATTATTATCAATTTTTGTCATTCATCAAGGGGACAAACTGCGTTACAGGAGTTCACACCTATGCCGTTCGCGTGCAACACAAGACTACAGATTTGGTCAGATACCAATACATTTTTGACTCATCCGGCAACTGCAAATTTGTCACTCTGGCCAAATGTTAATGCCATTAGAGGAGAGCCGTCAATAGAAATAATTAAGAAAAGTGCGCATATTACCGACGAACTTTCTGATACCCCCATCACCAATATGAAGACCATCGTCCCATAGATCACTGAACATAACATTACAATTGTCAATCATGTCGAAGCCATCAAGAGCAAGCTCATCGGCAAGAAGTTCATTTACCTTGTTTACTTTGAAATTCAGGCTCATGTCATCTTTTCTCTTAAAAATGGATGAAAACGCTATTTTAGCGTTGGGGTTATTCGCTTGTATTTGCTGCAATGTCCTAATAGTTTCTTTGCAAAGCTCTTCAGGTGTGCTTATAGCTGCATTGTTCGTTGCTGCATGTACTATTATCACATCACTGTCAGTTTTGCCGGCCTTCTCCACTGCTTGCTTGATCCTCATGCCGGGTTTGAATCTTTTCTCGACATCGCGCTGGCTGTTTACGAGCTTTGATTCGTCTACGTAACGGAGTTGGGAATCGCCCACAAGAAGAACTTTGAGTTTCTTCTTGCTACTCTTTGTTTCGATAGGACGTCGACTGGTTCCAGCTAGGATGTCGACTGTTTCCTGTTTCCTGGTTTCTGTTTGCTTGTTGATTTTGTTGTAACAAACTGAAATCAAATTTGGAACCTCTCGAGACGTTCTCCTTGAAAAATTGGCGGACTGGACAACTTTTGCACGATGGTAAGCAAAAAGGAAACTTTTTGAAGGGAAGAGAGCCAACAAAAGTTTCCGAGAACATTGACTAGCAAAGAAAAATGAGGACTGAAGATATTCTTGAAACTTCCTTAAGGCTGATTTCCAGGAAGTGGAATCTTCCAAGCGGGCGGAACTTTAAACAATAAAAGGCCGCTCAGCCGTAACTTTCTGTTCGATTTCCGAGTGACATTGTCTCTGGTAAATAATATAATTTACCCCTGTTAGGAAAATTCCATTGATAGTTGTTATCCATAAGGCCAATTTCCAGTCAGTGGAAGTTTCCGAGCAGGCGGTAATTTTACTGTTTACGACAGAAAATTTCGCAAATTCCACCCGCAAGAAAATCCCACAGACTGAAAATCAGCCCTTAAGGAGCTATGTCAGGATCTGGAAACCGTGCAACCTATTTGCATCTTGCATCTATAGCAGAATGATCTGGGCCTCTTGAAATGCTAACGACCCAAAAATCATGAAAAGAAATGAGCAATTTTTAGGATCAAATATTTCACTTCCTTGAAACCTGAAGTTAAAAAACAACCTCTTTTTCTCATGAGCAATCTATTAGTTTCTCTTAGTCATAGAAAGGGCCAGTTTCAATGCGAAGTCCCCTCAATAATATTCAGGCAAAAGTTACTGTAATATCTCAAAACCACAATGTGAGCATCATATTTACACACAACTCACAACAAAGAAGTTTTGAAGCAGAACAACACTTTATGCAGTACAAATATTTCCTCAGGTCGGAGCAAGTTGCTGGTTGCTTGGTAATTGGAAAAAATTCTCAAGAAAGCATTTTCGCCAAAACATTGCAACCGACATTTTTCCTAAGTACATATCAAGTACTTGAACTGAAAATCAAGACTGTTTACTTGGAAAAGAAGGAAACAACAGAGCAGTATTATAGATTAAAATAACCAATTTGGAACAATTCTTACCTTCAAACGGAGATGAAGAGGGTGAATAGGCAGCATCATCTCTCCTGCTGGCTTTCGTCAATGATTGTTGCTTTAAAAATCTTGGTGGTGTTTCCTTTGTAGATTTACCTGCTTTGTCACCATAAGATCGTTGGGTTCCACTTCTTGATGAGTCGCTGTTCTCACTGTCCATCCTTTCCCTATGAGCTGACTTGCTACTATTTTCACTGTCTCTTCTTGTTTTGCTCTGTTCTTCCCTTTGTTTTATTTTCTCTTCAAGGGCTTGCAGTTTGGCTTGGGCTTTTCCTCTGCGTTCTGCCTCCTTCCTCTCATCATCCTCTTGTCTTTTTCTTCTTTCTGCAGCTG
Organism: Aurelia coerulea; assembly: GCA_039566865.1. Lineage (NCBI taxonomy): Eukaryota > Metazoa > Cnidaria > Scyphozoa > Semaeostomeae > Ulmaridae > Aurelia > Aurelia coerulea. The sequence goes on from CM076954.1 coordinate 16,257,845, forward strand.
TTGGTTTACCTCGTTCTGATTCTCTAGCATCTGTTGGGGCAGTTGAACTTGGTGGGCTTGGCGCTGCTCCAGCCTGCATTGATACAGGAGGACCACTAACAGGTGGGCCACTAACAGGAGGGCCACTAATGGGTGGGCCACTGGTTGGTGGCTGACCTGTCACCACTGTCCCATCTGGGAGTCTTTGTTGAGGCATTTGCATCCTGAAATTCATGTACATCCAAGGATGTGGAGGGTATGGATAGCCTTGCGGTGGAGGACCACGACTTGGATCGAATTGTGGTGGAAAAGGGCCTCTCATCCACTGTTGTGGAGGTGGCCTGAACTGCATCTGTCCTTGGTACCCAGGTGGGTGATCACCCCATGCCTCTACTGGACCATCTCTTGATTTGTTTTCAGCTGGATCCTACAAAATAAGCAACAAAACTGGTTCACAACATACTGAAACAAGGTTGATTCCAAGGAAACTTTTGCTAAGAATGTATTCTAGGGCCACTTGTAGATTGCCTCTGAGGTGGTGACTTGAATCCTTCATATTTATGGAATTGATTTTTGCAATCCATAAGCTTAAACTTCAACTTAGATCTATTTCATTGCTTTACCTATAGTTGACAAGAAACAGACTTGTTGGTCAAAGTTCCACAAATCTGTTGACCAGTCCACGACAGATAGCCTGAATCTTTTTAAGCAGCACCATTCTTTAAAATTCCCAGGAAATAATGTATTTGGTTGCTTTTGTTTGATTCTTAAAATATGTTTTAAATGGACAGCAATAATCATATTTACCTCAAATCATTTATTTCAGCGTTTGCAATAACAAATTATAGTGCTCTGTTTCACTTTGTAGCTTTCTTTCATTTTCTTGCGTAACTTTTGGTAAGCAAGAAATTGTTTTCAAACAACGAAAGTGCTTTCCAATTATTGTTCAGAACTGCAAACAAATTTTGAGCAGAAACTAGTTAGGATGATAAAACACCTTGGACTTGGACGCAAAATTTCAAACATTTGATTCTTCTAAAAATATCAAAGTCCGAAGTTTCTTTGTGTTTAATCATAAACATTTCTGGAGCAACATAGCTCATTTACGACCACCACATGATAGGCAGATTCTAATATATGATATCTACCTTACATATAACTCACATTTTCTAGACGTGTTTTGTCATCCTTGCTGCTGCTTTGTTCAGATTTGGCTTCCTTCCTTTGAGTGCTGGCTTTTTGTACTGGCATTTCTGGCTCTTCATCTGACTCATCAAACTTTAACTTTACATTATAATCAACATCTTCCTGGGCTCCAGCCCAGCCTTCATCATCAACATCATCTTCCATATTTTGAATATCTTCATTCTTGACTGTGGCTGGTCTGTCTGCAGACTCACTTGTTACTGCTTGGGGAGGTCTAGGTGGCTGGCCCATCACTCCAGGGGGTGGCATCCTTGACAAATACAAAAGCAACATTTAGTGACAAACTGAAGTCATGTGAATGAATTTCTTATAAAAATCATTGAAGATTTGTTTTCAAAGCTAAAGATTTGGTGTGATGGCTAGAAACATTTAAAATTGTTTGCTGGAAAGAAGGCAGAAAAAATTGTATACAATATCAATTATTGACGATACAGTATTACCCTGCCACTAAGAAACCTATTTTGTAAAACCAGGCTGTTTGGTTTCTTATAAATATCATATAAATGTTCTATCAAACCAAATTTTGACAATGACCATGGTGCCATCTGGCAGGCTGCAGTTTCTTATAAGTCAGTTTCTTAGTGATGGGGTAATACTTTATACATGATATCTTCTACACAAAATTTTGAAAGATGGTGATATGGTTCATTTTGCTTGACAAATTTTGTTTCTATTCCAATCACTGAACATAGATTTAGCAATGACACCAACGGCCTATGCTTACATAAAAGATTCCTTGTCTTCCTTTTGACTCTAAATCTTGCTTTCAAAAGCCATCAAAAATATAAAAACGTAGCCTAACAACTTTGGGGTCAGCTAATCAAAGTCCTATCAAATTCTGCATTGGAGATTTTCCAACATACATCCTAACTTCAAAAACGACTCCTCAAATGTTTAGCCTTTACCCATTCTTCAAATGCTACAATTTGTTACTGCTTTAAAACAATTTCCATATCTATAGGGAAGTCAGTAAAAGTGTAGCTCTTTGACATGTTTCACCAAAATCATACACCTCCACATCTAACATATCAAAGTGATCTGCAATAACATCCAAAGATAAAGGCACAAGGAGAATGCAGCTTCTTATTGGTTTTCTGTCAAGCTACAAGTACTTGCTAGTACTCTGATATCTGATATCTAATCTATCACAATATAAATCTACCATAGAGTTTTGGAGCCAAAATAATTTGCTTTCAAACTATGTAAAGACACTGTTTTCCTTGCTCTTTTTACTATATTAGCATGAAGTGAATATCTGCATTTTAAAACAAGATTAATTTTTTTTGATTGATTGATTGATTGATTGATTGATTGATTGATTGATTGATTGATTGATTGAAATTGAAAAAGTCAATTTTTCTTTTCTTTTCTCTTCAAATTGAGATTTTCTTCCTTGTTTTTATTGTAGAGTTTATATCATAGATACACTTTGTAATTAGGTTAGATTTTATTGTTTTTTTTAGCAGGGCACATTGTAAAACAGTTTTCTTACATATAAACTGAATGTAATACCCTGGGTAAATAATTGAAAATGAATGAAAATGAAATGAAGATTAGAGAAGTATCAAAGTGCATTCACTTCACTTTCCAAATACCTAATATCAAAATATTTCTGAAGTTTTGAAGCCTCTGTCTTTTTAAAACATGTAGTACCAACCTGTTTGGGTATGGATAAGGAAATGGATGTGGCATCATTTGTAAGTATGGTGGAGGCACCATTCCAGGACCCTATAAATAAAACAAAACAAAAATTCAAACATTAAACCCATTAAAAAAAAGTTGAATTTCATATTCTATAAACAAATTCTGCAAATGCAAGGAGGACAGATCAGGTAAGAATCTATAAATCTTCTCCCTTGTAATATCGTTTGGATCATTGCAGCTATGAATGAGAGAGAAAATGCTCATCAGTACATGCCAAGAGCACATTCTAAAATCTATGATTAACTTTGCATACATTAAACACAAACATTTTGACACAGTATTTTAAGACAAAAAATGTCAGGTGTCTCGTCATTGAGCAAGAAACATTTTTATAAAATGTTAAAGAACTACTGAAACGATCTATTGACAGTCAACTTTGCTTGTTCCCTACAAAGAATGTCATAAAACTGTTTTATTTTAAGTTTTGGTACAAATTTTCATTGAAAAATCAATGGTCAAATGATGAGAATTATTGCTGAGATTGACAATTATGTACAATCGAAAATTCTACAAAATGTAGCAAACTGTTGTTTGATTATGATTCTTTTCAGAATGGCTAAAAGGTCTATTAAAAAAATTCTGGAGAGTAAATATTTCAGACCACAAAGAAATATTGTACATTTGTGAAATGTCCAAGAATATTAGAGTAAAAATTTTTTGCATTAAATGTAAGCTTATGCTCAAACGTTTAAAACTAAATTGTGTCCTTTGTCTCGCATTTGGTAAAAGACTTAAAAATACTCACATAGGGATAGAACTGAGAGCCTGTTGGTGGTTGCATAGGTGCACCATTAAACATTGGTCTTTGCTGGTCACGTGACATGCTGAAATCCATGGGTGGGCCTCCAGGTCCTAGCAAAGAACATAGAGAAAACGTTAGTTCTCAAACCATAAAATGATATTCCAGAATTTCAGCACATCATTCCATCTTTAAATTAGGATAACTATATAATGAGGCACACAGTTGCCTTTCAAACAGCTGAAAAGCTTGTCTGGGAAAGAACTTGTAAACTGCTAGCAGGAAAAGTATTCTATTACTATTGGCTTGTGTTACTTATCTTCAGTCAGTAACAGGAATCAAACTTTGCAGCTCTGTTTGTTGGTAAAAACTTTGCTTGAAATAAGAGACCTTTCAGAAAGCCTCACTGGCCAAGGACTTTCACTTTGCAGAATAAGTTTCTCAGCACAAGAATGAGATGGACTAGGGTTGAAATTTCTTGTTCAAACATAGATCAACTTAACACAACAAGCATTCAAAAGCTGGGAAATCCTAAGGCAGTGTTGAATACCAGAGCACTTAAAAAAATCTATTATCCCAAACCACTGTTCACAGAATGTAGCATAATTTGAAAATAACTAGATTTGTATACAATTAGTCAGAAAAAACTCATTCTGCATTAGGCTGATACTTTTTAGAATATTAAATATGATCAATGAATCGTTGGCAAAAGCCAATATCAAAGGCTATAAATCAAACATCTTCTGTCAACATACACATACTAATCATTTGGCTCATTGAAAAAGATTTCAGCATAGTCAGCTATCCTACTGATGTTCTTCAAGGCTATCTTAAAACACAGTTCATGTAACCATCAAGAATACATACTTGGGCCAGGACCTGACATAGGGAGCTGTCCTGCCATCCATTTGTCTCCTACAAAAACAAGGAATTCCAACAATTGCATTATATGTAGGAAAGATGTTTGCCCAAATTACCCAGAAAGATTTTAATGTTTCACAAAATTCCTGAAACAGACAGCATTTTCCATAATTTTCAGGATTTGTGACACCAAAAAGGAGTTCCTGATTTAACTCATACGCTCCGAATGTTGTATTTCTACAACATCGTTTTTACCGCTTTGTATCCCGAATGTTGTAGATCTGCAACACACATTGTTCGCCCGTGTGTCCCGAATGTTGTATATCTACAACATCGTTCTGATTGGCTTAAATACCAACTTCATTGTGTTTGATTGGTTGAATAAACAATACAGTATTGTAGCCTATACAATAAGGATTCAAATGATGTGCTTTGATTGGGTAGTTGTCAGTAAGAAATCTTGAGTAAATAACAGTTGATCAGGTCGCGGTCCGAAGTTTGTTTACAACTCGCGATTTTTAATGGCGGCCTAAATTTATCGTAGTCCAAAAGGTGTAATGGAAGGCCGTTATTGCTGCTATATCAATAAGAAATTTAACATTAACGGTTGGAGATAACATGAGGAGGCATTAAAGACTTCTTGAAACTGGAAGAAGCACTTGAAGTGCTAGAATCGAAAGCAAAGAGACATTGTTGTGATGGAAGGGAAGGGGAAGGAAGACGGCCTAAGCTGAAAGAGGGAGTTAGCATTCTCATTTTGGTAAAGACGTCAAAATGCGAACATTTAGGTTTGGGAAAGAAGCAAAATGGCTTGCTATTGCAATTGTGATGACAAATGAAGGCCTGGAAGTATTTTTCAACCATTATGTGCTGAAATTGAAGAAGACCTGATCGATTACAACTTGATCTCGCATATGTGGCCTAAGATTGGATTTGTGACAAGAAGTGCCTCGATCTTCGTATTGGCCGAGCACAGAGAAATGAAGTATGACAACTCTGTTGGTTTAGTTTTTGATAGAAAGTATAACAATTCTTTAAATTTTAAAGTTTTATCAAGACAAGCTTAGCAAGACTATGATGATAATTTCTCCCGAGGTGCTACAACGATGTCGAGATTTCTTGTTTCGATTCTTTCATCGCAACTTTCAGCAAATGTAGGAATCCTTCAAGTCATGATACCGCCGTTATTTTTCGATTTTTGCAATCTTCAACGCTTGATCTTTGACTTTTGTGAATGTCATTTTGCTGAATTTCAACTGGAAACCCCTGAAAAATCAACATTTTAGCAGCGCAGTCTAAAAAATGAACATCGCGCGAAGTCCTCGCGAGATATGAGGACAGCTTTTGATCATCAGGCGGCGGGATACAAAGCAAGCAAAAGCGTTATTGTTCTCGGAGCGTATGAGTTAATCAATTTACATAAAAAAGGTTAGTATATTTCCAAAGTTCAGGCAAATTTATTTGCCATACCTTGCATTAGCTGGAAAGGTAAATCAAACACACCTTTGTGGCATCTTGTGGTTGAGTCATGCTTGTGGCATTTAGTCTGGTTGATAGCTAATACTGTTTTGCAGGGAGCAAAGGAAATTTTCATGGACCAATCAGATGGCTAAAAAGCGATGAAGGCAGAAGAAACCCATGAAGATTTTTCTAAATTTTAGCTACGTTCATAAAACGCAACCAGGACAAAAACTGCTTGAAATTTCCTGAATTTTTTTGAAGAAATCTGCTCTTTTTTTCTTCAGTAATTTATTTTGAGTGGGCAGGACGTATTTCTAGCTACTTAAAGCAAAGGACGGCGAAGTGAGTTGTGAAGTGAAGCCTTTGAGGTCACCCATCCGGAGTTTGACCTTACTTGACCAAGCTTAACTTCAGTCTCCCGATGGAAACTGTTTAAGCCGCTCGGTCACTCACCCCATTCTTCAAAACTCTCCAGATGTGTGGGTGTACAAGTTTGGATGCCCGTTCAAATATCTCCAGGGTTGGCGGCGTTATTGCCTCTCCAACAGACAAAATGGGCGAAGGCTTGTCGAGGCCTGCTTATGCCACTTCAAGTCAGGTGATAAAGCCTCTTGATAAAATCTCTTTTGAATTTTATAAGTTATTTCGCAACAAGCAAACTTGTGCCATGAATGCAAAAAGTAGTACAATACAGAAACTTCCCTAGAGTATTGCCACACGACTTGAAATGGGCGAACAAGCCTTAGACTTTTTCAATTCACATAGAAACCATAGAGGCATTGAATCTTGAACAAAAGAACATTTTGTGAAAGACAAAAGCAAGAACAATTGAAAATGCAGATTTTGGCATTTTCAGGTTTTTCTTACAACAATCACTATTGTTATTACTGTTGTCTCCTGGCCAGAATTTCTATTGTTCAAAGTTCAAAGCCTTATCAGTTTGTTTGTGGCCATAACTCCGGCATTCCTGGAGATATTTTAACCGGCATCCAAACTAGTACGACCCAAACATCTGGAGAGCAGACTGCTTTGAAAACTTCAGGAAATCTCAAGCAATTTTTTGTCCTGGTTGCGTTTTATGAAGGTAGGTAAAATTTAGAAAAATCTTCACGGGTTTCTTTTCTCTCCTTCGCTTTTTAGCCGTCTGATTGGTCTGTGAAAATGAGGCTTTGGCGGCTATGGACGACGAATGATTCCTATGCTTTTGCAGGAAGATTTCCCAACAGCAGCTATGTTTTTGGTTTGAGTTCATATAAGCACACAACTTCTAAAAAACCATCATTTTTCCTTTATCATGAAGTACATTGAATGATAGAAGAAATCATTTTCACAAACCTGCAGGCCCTTGTGGGGCATTTGAAATATTGTTGCTTGCAGATCCTTTCTTGTCTAAATCTTGTTCTTTCCGTGATTCTTCTGTACTCTGACCTCCTCCATCCAAACCCAATTTTGGAAACTCTCTTTGGAAGACGTTTGATGACGGCGGAGGTTGTGCAGTGCCTTCAATGATAAATAATTTGCAAATAAGACTTTTAAATATCATAGATAATTCATCCGTTCCACTTTCGCTAACTGAGTTTTCAAGCACAGTGCTAATATCAATCCCTACCAATGCTTTTCTCCAGGAATGTTTCACCAAGATCCTTCGCAGCATTGAAGAAATCAATCAATCAATCAATCAATCAATCAATCAAATCAATAAAATTCAATGTGATGCAGAGCTTTGTGGTAAAAATTCCTGTCTGCCATATTTACCTTAATTATCTATTTGTCATCAACCATCTGTTGTTTTAGAAATAAGCTAAGACTTGGTTACATGTTTCCATATCACATCTTTTCTGCAACTGTTCTAAAAATTACTGTAACTCCTACTGAAATTCCTGTAACTCCTATACAGTAGAAACAATTTATGTTGTTTTAACATATGAAAAACTCAAAGATCCAGACTCAGTCACCTAGTTCCTGTCTGCAGTGGGAACTAGGTGACTGTATGTATTTTCCTGCAGAGGATGGGACCAGTAGTGAACAATATTGTAATTGATAGAAAAAACTCACTGGTTCCTCCTTGCAAATTTCCCCATCCTTTTCCTTGTTCTGATTGGTTCTTGAAGCCCGCACCTGCATTTGGCCTCAGTGAAATCTCCTGTGGCTGGTCTGGCTTTGTTGGTTTGGCCTGTGCTGCTTGTGGCTATGAAAATATTGTGTAGATTAACACACTGTGGATATATTCCATAGTTTTAATCTAAATCTACACTAAAAGTGTCCATATAAACCTGGGTATGGTGTATATACATAGTAGCATACAGTACATGCCTTGGTACAGTACACATTAACACCTTTTCTTGCCTGTGCAACCTTGTTCAAACTTCTAACTGTTTTATCTCAAGCATTATTATGAATTTAGAGGGTTCCCAAGAATTCTAGCAGAATACTTGCTGATATTGAGACAATCCAATCAACAACAAACCAAATAACTTCTAATTCATGCAGCTTTAGATTAAAGTTATGTCTCGTTCAATTCTTACCCTGACCATCCCCCCCCGGGACACCCCCGGGCATTTGCACAACAAATTTTCCCGGCCCCCGGGCATTTGACCATACATTTTTCCCCGGCCCCCGGGCATTTGAGTAGCATTTGGCAAGAACGAGAGCGTTTTCTTATACAGTGACTGGAAATATAGCATTTTTCAGTGCCCGGCCCCCGGGCATTTGACCATCAATTTTTCCCAAGCCCCCGGGCATTTGAGCAAGGAATTTTTGTTGACCCCCGGGCTGCCCGGGGGGGGATGGTCAGGGTAGGAATTGAACGAGACATTATCTTTGCACGAACAGTACAAATCTTTTTATCCAGGTGTTGCTAAAGGGGGAAAACACTGAAAAAGCTCAATTAAGTCCTCATGGGCTTATTTAATTTCAGAGACTCTTCAGGGAGGGGGCAGGGGGGGGAAAAGAGATCGGGCTTATTCACAAAGTCAAATATTAACAAGGATTTAAATAATAGATGTTTGGTTCTTTTACTCCATATTTTGTGGAATCAACATACAATTTTACAAGTCAAATACACAAATCTGACACAGTTTGTTGTATATCCCAAACCATATCAAAAGTGACATGCTAACTTCTTTAGCTGAATAAAAAGAAAGTCCTAATAGCGTGGGGGGTAAATGGAGCTTTCACGATAAGTTATTACCTGGCTGACGTTTCAAAAACGAGGCAATACAAGAATCCTGCCAATCCCATTGGTTAATCACACATTTCCCCCCGGTTTCCCATAGCCTCGTATAATATGATACAAGGATGTGTTTTTGTCACCACAGAAACTGATTTAGGCCTATGAGATTAACAATAAACTTAAGCAACATAACAGTAACAAAATGCGTTGACTAAATGATACAAGTCAAAGTTAGAAGCTACCAGGTAGTAAAACTCTACGAACCGGTCTTGTAGTTGTACAGGAAAATATGAAGCCGTTTGTCTTATTGCACAGACCTTGCAAGCTCGGTCTGAGCTTTTAAGACCATGGGCTTTTTAATTTCCTGTACAACACAAAACCGGTTAGTATGTGCATACTATAAACTGTATTTCCAAACCATTCAAACCTTTGTTAAAATCAAAGCTTCTATATATATACCTGCTCTTCCGTCTTTGTGGCATTCTTCTCCTTCTTTCCCCATCCTGAACTTCCAGCTGGTACCAAGCTTACTGTAGGATCGTTACCAAGATTTTCTTTTTTCAGAGAAGGCAGGTTTGCTGGAATAGGTACTCGTCTGCTCTGGGACACTTTTCCCAAACTTTGCATGCCATGGCGAGTTTGCCCTTCAAAAGAAATGAAGTCATGCAAATTTTATCTAAAATTTATACATTTTCTGGTTACCAAACAAAACCTAAGAAGATAACGAGCACTTTCTCCTGCATTGCCCTCTTTTTGAATTGCAGCGTAGAGATCTCCTTGGTCAATTTGGGGACCTTCCTGGCATTGACATTGAGAGTTTGGATAGTAGGACTATCTGCGAATTACTACCATTTGGTAGACCAAACGTAAATGTGATTGTGAACAGAATAATTCTGGAAGCGACCTAAAATTATCAAATCACAGCGCACCCTAACAGGTGAGTCAGAGATATATTTCTTTGACGCACCTGGTACGCCTAAATTTTGTAGTGTATGTTCTTTTGTTAGACTAGATACTATTGTTGTATTGAATCGTAGTTAAGTATCGTTCCTGATGAGAACTCAATGACTCTGTGTCCTTTCTCGAAAGGAACGACATATTTTTTTCTTTTCTCAATTCTAGTTTAACTGTTGTCGTTGCTCTGTATATTTCAATATTTTATGATGATATATAAAAAAAACAAACAAATAAAACAAAACAGGAAGGACTGTTATTCATTACAACTGGCAAAAAACAAGCTAGATTCATAATAGCAACTGAATGTTCACTGGCAGAAGGTTCAACGAAGAAAGTTCTCAGAGATCTTGAATGGTCATCACTTGAGGATCGCAGAACTGTACCAAGATTAACTTCCTTTTACAAAATTTTAAATAAACATATTGGCATCGAGTTATTCAGCAAAAATACAACTGTAGAGGTCCTGACATAAAAATGCCAAAAGTTTTTTCAGATTTCAACAGTGAGAGACACTTGTTAAATTGTCTCCACAATATTGTGTAGCTTTTATACGAATAGATACAAATTCAATCGTATATGGGAAAAGATGTTCATTTAATTCATATATGCACACAAGTGATACAAATAGTATACGAATTGCTTGATTTCTGTATGAATTATGAAACAAATTTGATACGAATTGTGAATATGATTTGATATGAATTTGATACAAATTTGATAAAAATTGCGTAAACGAATGGTGTATTATAATTTGATACGAATTGCGTATACGAATTGTGTATACAAAGTGTGGTATATGATTTGAAACATACAGCGTGTACAAATCATTAATTGCAAATATCTCTTGAAAGCGTCTGGCCAAAAAAGGGTGTGAATGCATGACCCATGCAACTTTCTTATAAACTAAAATGTGAAAAATTGCAATCCATAAAATCAAATGCTGTCCTTTGTTTACATATACGTTTACATGGAATGGGGTCTGTTGCCCGGTTCTCAGATAGCTACCATACGCTACCCTAGGATCTGCAGAGTTTTGTTATACTTGCCAAATATGTGCAGTTTAAAAGCAACAGTTGTTTTAGTAAGACCGGTAAGATTGGCCGCTCCCCATCGAAACACATACAGTATTAGTTTTTTTGAGGGGCATTTGACTCTTTCCAAGAACATGAGATCTGTTTAGAACAAAAGGATTTTTACGGATTTTTGATGGATTCCTGGAAAACAAAAGGATTTTTGCTACAGGTGTACAAGAATTTTTGGGAGTAAAATGTCCATCAAGTTTTTTGAGCTTGAGTTTTCCGGGTGAAAACAAACTTGATAAAGCTTTAAATTTTTATTTCATGCTCCTCATAAAACTTGTTGATTTGCAGAACACCCCGCTTCTCATCCAAGAAAGTACCGTAACTAAAGAAATCAGCAGTGCCAAGGGAGCCAGATTGTTTTTGGGATCATGTTCCGCAAAGATCATGGTTTCATGCCATTTTGATAGCCTTTTGAACTGTGACTGTCTTTGATTTCAATTCAAGTTCCACCAGTCATTCCAAAACTTTTTTCTTTTATTCATCTAAAAACAACTATTTACACAAACAACAAGGCTAATCAACTATGTGCAATCCATAGTGGGAAAGGACATATAGTCAATGAGTTCCTACTATGTATGGCACTTTCAATTAAATCTAAATTGTTCCAATAATAGTCGTAAGAGAGGGCCAGCCCGAGAGCACACAATTCGCCATTGTGATTGGCGCTTTTAGGCTTCACAAGCAACATGAACAACCCAAGGTCCTTTGGAGGTCCAGGCTCAAGCAATCTATCAAGAGTTTGGAATTTAGTGCCTCCAGGCAGTCTCCTTCCTACGACTATGTTCCAACAAAAGAAGAACAGCAAAACTAACAAAAGTACACACAGACACACAACTAACAAAAGTACACAGAAAACTACAGACATAGACTAGGCAGATACAGTGCACAAAAGTCCTGTTTTCAAGCACCCATTATGCAGCATTTTTGGCAGATTTTTAACTTTAAGAAACTCCAGTACTGGAAAAATGTAAGTTAAGAAAACTATTTATTTTGATAAAGGAAATCCTTGACATATTTTTACTTTGCTTTCAGTTGTTTCCCCTTTAGTGATTGTGCTGATTGCTAGAGTTAAGCAATGCTCCCTCTCTCAGTGCAATTTTTAGTGATTTAGAGTTGTATTATGTAATCACAATGTAAGGATTGCACAGCCATTTTAGATGTGTACGTTTTGTGAAATTGTATTTGAAATTCATCCGGACTGATCAGTTTGCAAAGGCGCACGGAAGATGGTGCCTGGCTTTTGTTTCAAAAACAAGGACCCTATTGTTCTTCCTGTTCTTCCTGTCTTCAAGTTGCCGGAAGCAGTCTAGAAATTCAAATTAATATTTTTTAAGAGGATGCACCAATGGATAGTTTGTATCGACCATGCAATTTTTTACATGCACAGGAACTTTTATGGTTTTCAATCTGAGCCACATAGTTGGAATAAACGAACGATATATTGTTTTAACCTTTAATTTTTAACTGCAGAACTGGGAAATTTCCATGAAAATGTTACTAAAAGGCATCTCAACTTGAACTATTTGGCGCAGCCTAGCAAATTCCATCACACACAGGCACCTCCTGACTGCCCTTTTGAAAGAACTGTATCACCAGAAAAGTACTTGATCATGGATGGACACTTGAAACGCCAACAAGCAACTGAATATCTCAAACAAAGGATTTCAATATGTCACCACCCTTAAATGAATATAAAACTTTGAGTTCTCAATGCAACCAGATGGCAAGGTAAAGGAGTTTCGCTTCAAGCCAACTGAACTACAACAAGATAATGAGGTAAACAGCTTGAAAGTTAAGTTAACACAGAGAGAGGAAAGAAGCTTCACAGTAATACGATAACGATAGGCTGCTCACAGAATCTTTCATTGTCCTTTCTCCGTTGATAGCTAAAATAAACTGGAATGAAGTTACTTGGTGAACAAGGAGATTTCGAGACATGCGAAAGCGGCCTAGAGACCCACCTGCTGCAGTCCTGCTCTCTACCTTTGTGCCTTTGAATGTTTGATTTACGTTGAGGGAAGCAAATTTCTTGCCACTTGGATCCTTTCCTTTATTTGAAGAAGGTTGAGACATTTTGAAAAAACGCTTGATCTCTGTGTGAATAGCATGTATATAGCTGGTAGAACCTCAGACTGTGCCGGTCTCTGCAAAACAAAATGACATCTTCTTTCAGTCCTAAGTTACAACGCAATTTGAAGATGGCGGAAACCGAGCAGGTATTTTCACGACAACGAAAGTCGGACATAAACTCACCCCTGCGCGTCTGGATCAAAGCAGCAATATCTCCAGTTCTCAAACTTTTCAAACTAAAATAGATAAGAGTTCTCCTCCCTTGATGTTGTTGATACCCTTGGATTGAATTTTCGGTGGCGGTCTTCTACTTCGATTTGTTTCTGTTGAAGTTCAAGCCAGCAAGCTTCGCCGAAATTCGCAATGAATTATTGATTGTGCAGTGTCTTGTACCCAGACCTCCACCAGCTGCTCTCAAGTCAGACATAAGTTTAGCAGGGGCATCTTTGATTTCACTAATAATTATTGCTGGGTCTAGCAAAATGCATCTCAAATTGAAATTTTCAAGTGAAATGAAACTCTTCTTCAATGTGTGACAAAAAAGGAGGAGGTAACACCTCAAAGGTGTCCCAAAAGTGCAACCCACGTGAGGACCCTATAAGGGGTATTTGAAATATGAAATAATTGCGATTTTCAGGGGGAAAATAAAAATATTTAGGTTTTTTAGTTTTGTAATATGAATAACGTTGATTCCCAGTATGAAGTATGAAATAATGAAATGGCTAAATATTTTTAAAATGTGTGTGAAAATTATTCATTTGATAGGGGCAGCCACTCTAAACAGTGAGTATTGAGCTGTTCAAATACGGTAAATCCCCGCATATAAAAACATACAAAAATAAGAACCTAGATGCTGTTTTTCCTAAACTGTGCACCTTGTAATTAAGAACCTGTTTCAGTTTGATGAAAATATGTTCTTATTACAAGGGTAGCAAAGTTGATTTGGGATAGTCATTATTGACTTCATTTTTGCCCAAATTGGCTGGGAAAGTTTAAATCACCTCCCCAGTTGTTTGTAAGCTTAGAATTGGGTATCAGGTACATGATTACTTTACCAAAAAAATAACAGGGCTGGATATATGTGGTGAAGATTCTAAAACTGCATGTGCAAGACAATCTTCAAATAAGAACCTTTATACCATGAAGGTCTTGGTACCTTTGAAATAAGAACCTATTTCAGCCTGGCTCTCAAAAAAGTAGGTTCTAATATGCGGGGATTTGCTGTATTTCAAAGCATGTCCAACTCAAAACTATATCTAAAGGAAAAGAAGAATTATCGTTGCTGCGGAGGAGAGTGCTTCATGACATAACAAGGTTCTTTACGTCCAGTATCCCATATGAGTTCAAAGAAATGACGGATCAACAGCCACGACAGGTGTATGTGAAGCCAGTGGCGTGGCCACGGGGGGTATGGGCGGGCAATTGCCCCCCCCCCACTTTTGTCGAAAGATGGTCCTCGAGATTCCTCTAAAACCGAGGAGAAAATAGCTGGGTATAGGTTGGGTAAGAATTTTCCGAGAAATGTCAAATCTTCCAACTAGCAAGCATGATATTGAGAGATACATTCTAAGCCAAAGTAAAGGATCTTTCTTCAAAAATTTTTCTCGTGCTCTGATTTATAGCATAACTGTGTCACAAAACGATCAAGGCCTCCTTGTCACTAAAGGCAAGCATGATATTGGGAGATACATTCTAAGCCAAAGTAAAGGATCTTTCTTCAAAAATTTTTCTCGTGCTCTGATTTATAGCATAACTGTGTCACAAAACGATCAAGGCCTCCTTGTCACTAAAGGCAAGCATGATATTGGGAGATGCATTCTAAGCCAAAGTAAAAGATCTTTCTTCAAAAATTTTCTCGTGCTCTGATTCATAGGATAACTGTCACAAAACTATCAAAGTTTTCTTGTCGCTAATGGCTTGCATGATATTGGGAGATACATTCTAAGCCAAAGTAAAGGATCTTTCTTCAAAAATTTTTCTCGTGCTCTGATTCATAGCCATAAGCGTACGGGGCGGGGGGGGGGGGGCGGGGGGCGGCAGCCCCCAATGTTGGAAAAATCGTCGAAAATCAGCCCCAATCGGGCAAAAATCTGCCCTCAGTCCGGCAAAAATGTTGGTAAACAATGGACTTTGTGTCGGGCCGCCCCCTAGATTTTTTCTTCCCGTACGCTTATGTTCATAGCATAACTGTGTCATAAAACGATCAAGGCCTCCTTGTCACTAATGGCAAGCATGATATTGGGAGATGCATTCTAAGCCAAAGTAAAAGATCTTTCTTCAAAGATTTTCATCGTGCTCTGATTCATAGGATAACTGCCACAAAAAACTATCAAAGTTCTCTTGTAGCTAATGGCAAGCATGATATTGGGAGATGCATTCTAAGCCAAAGTAAAGGGCGTTCCCCCCCCCACCCACTTAATTTACCCTGGCCACGCCGCTGTGTGAAGCCAGTTCTAGCAGTAACCGGCTGCATCTATCACCTAAATGCTGAAAGGCCCACAACAGGCCACATCAAAATGGCAGAAGGGTAACGAGGAGAAGAAGCAAGGGAGTAGTTGCCCCCCAATCATCCCCAAAGATGGGCGTTGATGATCCTTCCAAATCTGATGAAGGGCTAAACTGTATTTTCCTCCCTCCAACACTCGTAGCAATCGCTGTTTATGAATGTCAAAAAGCAAAAAGAAATTCCACTCTAGCACTTTTGGCAAGATTTAAGTAAACAAAGGATACCAAAATTTGTCTGCTTGCTTCGCTCTACCTGCTATACATGCATCATACAGTAGTATAACAGCTTCTACCACTTTGCAGTTTGCTGTTGGCAAAGAATATAAATTAGATTAATTGCTGCTCAAAAACTGTTGCTCTCTTCGCTCCACTTGCACTTCTACGTGTACTTTCGGATTTTTGCAACTTGCTACCACATTGTTGCCACTTGGCTTCTTTATCACGATTTTTGCATCTTACCATGTATCCAGCATTAAAAACATGTAATGGATCTTATACTGAAACCTTCCCTAATTTTTATTGACAGCGTTCCTTTTTTTAAGAAACTTTAGTGATCTCAGTGTGTGTTTCTCAAAAATGTTCCACTCGCTTTCTCTTCATGTTTCATATGCTCAGTAAATTTCACCTTCAATTGCTCGAGTATTGTTTCTCTTCATAGAGCTATTTTTAGTTCCACAACAAATAACTCAAATTTGAACTTGTACCTGTTACATGGAAACTTATCAATGTTTTCTGTTACATATAGTTTGATATCAGAATTTTTGGAAAAAAATTTTTAATTTATGATGACGTAACAATCATAATCATAATCTCAAAGTCACTATATTTTCAAGTAACATATTTCAGAAATGGGAAATGCCACATAGCCCAAACTTTTACAGCTTTTGGGGGACACCTTCCTCAAGGGCCAGAAGTGGAATTTTGTAAAAACTGTAAATAAAAAATATTTTAGAGGCAATTTAAAATTTTCTACAAATTCTAGGCACGGCGGCATTGTTAAAACAATGCATATTTGACTGAGATGAGATAATCAAAAAGTTTCACTTCTGGCCCTCTAATGCTACCTATGGACTAAAACTGCCAAATTTCAAGACAACTCATCAAGTAGAAATGAAAATATCTTACATGAAAATCTACCATATCCTGAAAAAGTTGATTTTGAGAAATCATGAAAAGAAAGTTGACGAAGAACAGTCACTAATAGGCTCCAGCAACATAGAATTATCCACCTTCTTTTTCTCTTTCCTGGTCAATGTACCTTTTTTTGATACTTCTGAGTTGCTTTCTTCTTCTTTTTACAATTTCAGAGTCTTTTTCTCAATGCTTCTCACTCTGGATTTTAGCTTTTCAGCGGATTGCATCTCATATTCTGGCGTTCCCTTCTTAGACTTGCCCATATTCGACAAGCTTTGCAATTCTTTGTGAACATTGCAGTGTCCATAACACTTTCTGGAGGATATTGCTGTTACAACCCCATTTAAAGAAGCATGAGCTTTTGCCATGACCCATCCAAAGAGCACTGGCACAGATGATTTTTATCCACTTCTGTGGCGTCAGATTGCTTGACCTCTAAGGCTGCCTTGATTTTGATGCATCTGCTGCATTTTCATAAGTATTTAACAATTCCCTATTGAGGTTTGCATATCCATTCTCTGAAATACCCTTCATGTTCATGCATCTTGAAAAGTTCTGAATTGCCCAGTGCCCTTTATCCATTTCACGGAAGGCTATCACTGACCTTACATTGACCTCAAAAAATTTTCTGCCACGTCCAACGGTTTGAGCACTCCTTTGACAGGAATGTACTTTCTTCCCACGAACAAGAGATACAATCCTAATTTTATTTGCAAAACCCATTCTTGATTTGGGCACATTGATAACTTCAATCACAGAGCCACATTCTGGACATTTTCCTAGTGATGATATCAAATCAATAAGAATGCTCATGTTTATTAGAACAAAGTAGTTGTTACTATCTTCATCAGTCATATCATTTCTTACATCATCTGTGGAAAGCTTTGGCTTCTTTGAAGCAGATGGTCCCTCGCCTGGAAGACGATTTCCTTGTTGGCTGGTTTCTCCCTCCACATTTGGCTGAGTTGGTTCACTGGGCCTAGCATCCAAAACATCAACTTCCTCTTCATTCCTTGCAGTGTGCTTGTTCCCATGAAAGCTCCTTTTCTTAGTCTTCTTTGAACCCATAGTCACCAAAAGCCAGGCAAACGCTATTAGAAATGTATTGGAAAACTTTTTGATCATGCACAAAAAGTTGAAGCGACGAAAAAATTGGAAAATAAGGTCCACACGAAAAAGAGGCAAGGATGGAGATTAGTTATGAGGCTATCGGAAAAGGAATGGAGCCTATGAGCAAGAAAAAGGACTTCAGCAGAAAAATTGGTTGCAAATTGCCCGAAAAAAAGAATTTTTTTTGCGTTGCTAAGGCGGTATGGGAGCTTTGCTGTACCACTGGATAAAAAAGTTTACTTTTCTGATAAAACTCACTGTACTCTAAATTTATCCTAACATAATCTTCATTAGTTAAGGCATAGCTAAATTGCAAGAAATTTAAGAAAAATTGAGTTTTTTTGCTGTGGAACTACCTTAACAGGGTAAAAAAAGTGATTTTCTACCGGGGGGAGTTTTTGCCTCCCCCCCCCTGATTTTCTCTGCAAGTATAACAGCTGTGACAATGAAACTTGCACTGTGTCGTAATTGAACAAAGGAGAATCTAAAAATGGCATCCATCAATCAATAGTCACGTGATTGGTTGCTAGGCAACGAAAAACAATGCAAATTTTGACAAAATTGAGCTATTTGCAAAAAGGGCCCATTTTTAGCAAATAGCTGGATAAAATCGGCAAAAAACCATCTAAATGCGTGCTAGATACCTTTAATTTGTAGTTTCATTTGGTTTCATGAGGATATTTTAGGTTTCTAATTCATTAACTAATTAAATAATGAAAATTTGATTCAATGCAAAATTGTTTGCTCAATAATTAGGACTAAAAACCATTAATTTCGCATATTATTGGTGAAATCATATGCCTTTATCGATATTTGAAGTCAATTCACGAGTTTTGCATGCAAAAATACTTATTCATTAGGAATATGACGTCATAAAGATTGACCACGCCATAGAAATAATAAACTGCTGATGTCAGTAAATATAGATAAAATATATATCAAATGAAAGTAATCATCGAGACAAATCGAATGGTATATATATTGTTGAGATTTAGCAACAAACAAAGAAATTAGAGCCATTTTAGAGAATTTCTTTGTGACCACTCTCCAAATATGGGCATGTGATGGTCATGTGGTCCTGATTGCCAATTAAACTTTAGTAAAAGTGAAGAAATTTCAGCTTTATAGCTAGCATCGTTTGGAAGCTATTTAAAAAAATCCGGTAGGGGGGCGAAAAACGCTCCGCTTGCATCTTAAACACGGCAACGAAAGTTTGGACGAAAAGTTTCGTCCGTTTGTTTCATTAGGGCACATTTTGTTTCTCCTAAGCGTTTAGGCAAGTGCAATGTGCTAAATTTTTACCAGGAAGTTCATTGAACTTGGCCTTTCTATTCTTTGATTCTGGCATCAGCCTGGGTCGCTTGTTTTGAAAATGGCGTCTCCAGCATTCTAAAGTATATAACCCACTAAAATGAACCCCCAAACACCCATTATTCCTCGCTTACTCTGCATTTACCCTCCCCCAAAGAAGAGGACCCTGGCTTCACCACCGCAAAATGGCCATTCTTAATAAAGTTGGAACCAGATTTCAAGACGATGAAAGTTTTCAATTTTGCAGTGGTAAAGATGGGAGGAAGATAGGTACTCTATGTAAAATTAAGAAAACGATATTTATTCAAAATATAGTTCCTGAGGATGCTAGCTATTAAAAAAACAAGATGGGACACAGGCTACAATCGCGGACAAAACCCGTTGAGACCAATGAGTTTTGAGTTAAAAGAGGTCTTTCCTGCATGCAAACTATTAGCTTCCACTGCTGATGACCCCCCCCCCCCCCATTGCAGTGTTGGTTGCTTGAAGAACACATACTTGTCAACTCATCTGTGACATTTTCATCAGCCTCCAACATTGTTGCAATCGGGGACGGGGGATCCTAACTCAAAATTTCCTCCAAAAAGCAACGTGTCTCATGCGTTTTGTCCGCGATTGTAGCTAGCATGGGATAAGTAGAGATATTCTAAGCCAAAGTAGAGAGTGTGTCCTCAGAATTTTATCAGACCCTAACCCTAACTCCTAAGTTTATTATTTGTTCGAGATTTTTCAGACACTAATAACACCTAAATCAATTTGATGGGAGACAGTGCAACATTTATCCTTATTAGATGGCCAGTGGAGAAATAAAATCATTGCTAAAAAAATCTGCTCACCTCACAGAAATTATCTTCATAAACGCTAATGCCCCGTCAGCCCTCCCATTAAAAGTATACCTGATGTTGAGCTCAAAGTAACAAAATGCTGATACATGGGATACATATATGGTTGTGTATTTTGTTATTTACGTCTTTGTTCGCATATGGCCACCCTAATAACTGACTCACCCCCTAAACATGAGACAGAGCATAGTCATGAACTGAGAGAGTTAAAAGTGCACTTTGAACATTACAACACTTTTTCTATAAGAATATTGTTTATAAGAATATTCAGAATCAGAATCATCAAATTTTTAAGAATAGTATAAGAATATTGCTTAGCCCCAGCTCGCATATCTATGTGTTTAATTTTTTTAGCATAGATAGTTGCCCTGTTTTGCAATGTTCATTACGGAGAAGCGCATGACTGACATATCTCATTTTTTCAAAAAGCATGGTTTCTATTCGAGGGCGGCTATTCCTCGTAATGACACGAAATTTCTTTGAACTATGTTCCCCTGAAACCATATCAGATTTGAAAAAAATAAGAATACTTTCAGAATTTATTGAGGCTCAAAACGAAAATTTCTTAGGAATATTGAAGCTGGACAAAATTTGTAGTATTCTTATAAAAAATGAGTGATTTTCACCGCGTTTTTCCGCGAGAGAGACTTGTAGCATAAGTCCAGAGCTTCGCGATGGGTGACAACTCAGAGCTGCGGTGGGTGATTTGGTCGCTGCGATTAATTTGGCCTCTTTTTGAAAATGAGGCCTTTCTAAGAATTTCCCTTCTTCTTCACTTCTCACGTCACTAACTTTCGCGTTGCCTTTCTTTCCTTCTACTGCAAAAAGACAAAGTTGAGACGTCGGCCTGCGTGCTGTTGCAGTATTTTGCGTGTCGAGAGGAAAGTATATTGAACATCATCAAATCTCAGAGAACTAGAAATGCGCGAGCAAATAAGACAAGTTTTGAGGACGATGAAAGTAGACATTGTAAGTAGGCTTACTCTAGGGATGTTGGACAGCCTGCTGGCAGAACTTGCCAACTTCTTCGTTCCGGAAGACTACCAAAAAATCGAATGTGATGGGCGAAATCATGGTCCAAGATGGGCAACAGACACATTGGTAGATCGATTAAAGTCAGCTGACGATCAAGCGTTCTGGATATTCATGAAATTCTTGAAAAATAATAAGCCAACTGCAGACCTCTACGAACAGATTTGCCAAGAATGTCATAAAGTGGGTGTAGTCCAAGAAAGTCCCCGTCCTTCTGGTAGGAAAGGTTAGCAAGCTTTGCTGTAATTTGTTGTTGTTTTAGTTGGTTCAATCTATTTAAAAAAATTCATTCGCCATAATAATAAAATCAATGTAAATTGAAAAGGAGGAAACTTTCTTATCATTTACAGGTAATTTCCCATAGATGATAGGGGAAGCCAGCCAGGCATTTTTTGGATTTGGATTTTGTGTATATCTATATACATATTCGTTGCAGTCGGATGTGGCGTCATTCCCTTTGTCCCTCTCGCCAGCGTTCCAATTGTCTAGACAGTTCGATTGGCAGAACGGCAACATGGGCGAAGTCAAACCGCAGGTGAAAACGTCGCCCAACATTCCGTTCCTCCTCAAAACGTCCTCCTTTTCCAGTCAACACTCTGGTCGAGGGGTTATTCGCCAAATTCCTCACCCCACTTTCGGCTTGCCAAGCCCTTTGTTTCCCTTTGTGTTGAGCTCGAAATCGTTTGTCATTCCATTGTTCTCGCGCTGCTCATGACGTCAAAAAATGGGTGCCCTTCAACACCCCATTGAGGGATTTTCTGATTTTTTAAAAATCCCAGTGGGATCTCTTTTCGCTTAATATGCATTGGGACCCATTTGGAGAGGGATTCAGGTCCGGGGATTTTTTAGGTGCTGGAGGGGGGTCGAGTGGAAATTGCACAATTCCTACCCTTCAAAGACAATTTCCCCAGTTTATTTGCTAAATGTTGTCTTTTGACAGCCTTGCTATATTTAAGGAGTTTCTACCTCAAAATATGAGTTATTGGGAGAGGGATTGGCGCTCCAGAGTGCCACAATTGCAACATTTTCTAATTTTTAGATGCCTTTTTGGCCCTTTCTCGGGGACTCCCCCTTCTCTCAAGAGAAACATCCCCTTTTATGTTTTCAACTACCATCTGAGTTGTCACGCAAAAAGGTTTTGACATTGTTGTGCAGCATGGAAAATTGCTTTCAAACTGTTGATAGTTTTTAGATTAAATAGTACTTGAATTGTTCCTTGAGAGGATTAACATTTACGATACTCTCGACCAGCTTTTGGCAGCAAATGGCCACTAAACCTAGATTGGCTAAGTCTCTTATTAAAGAATAGGCCTTCATGAAATGAGAAGAGGGAAGGAAGAGTAAAATGGTGTGAAATATTGGACGATAACTGGAAGTAAGGGATCGGCAACGAATGCGTGCATTCTGTTTTTGACAGAAACCACATGTGCAGAAATTGAAGCTGAAGAAAATCCTTCAAAGAAGACAGGGGCCAGGTCTTGGGCCAACTCGAAATAAAGTTTAGCTATGGGAGTTTTTCAGACTCCTGTCGACTCTTGTGATTTCCCGCAGTCTTATTTTAGGAGTCTCCGTAAGTTTTATTTTTACCTGCCGTCTTTTATGCTTTTATGAGCAATGACTAGGACTTATCTGCTATTTTACGAGGTAGTTTTACAAAGAAACCAGCGATTTGCACGTCGCCCTTTGCCTGATTAAAAACGTGAAACGAGTTGAGGGGTGTTATCACTCTTCCGAACTATCTATCCTCGGCTGAACATGATGGGTGATCTGAATTGAGAGGCCTAATGTTTACAACCTATTCTGTTTTCAGAGGTCATTGACATTGAACAACAACACATTAAACATTACATTACAATTCTATTTGTACTTTCTTCATTGGAAGGCAACACCGCTAATTGCCCTTCCATTCCAGACACATATCTGACGTCAATACTTTTCAAACCAGAACAATTCCTGGAAAGAACAATCAGAAAGTGATTTCAGAGCCTCTGCTTGGGATGAGAGGGCTAGAAAGCAAAGGGCAAAGGGCGAGGGGGTAACTCCTATAGGGGGTCTGGTATATATGTGTCTTTGAGAATTCAGAGTTAGGACCCGTAACCAGGGCAAAATTTAAAAATATGACCCCATAAACCGGGAAAAATCTACCACAATAATCGTAATATACAGAGTAAATTGAGAATTTATAGAGCTATATTCCTTTTTATGAAAGTTTTTTGTAGAATCTTAGGAAAAACGGGGTATTTTTCTTCAGAAAATATTCCAACCCAAAAACAGTGAAATGCTGGCTGGTGGACTCGGGGCCCTAAAATAAAAGTCAAAATTCACCTTGCCCAAGTTTCATACCCCAAGTTTTAAGGAATCCTACTGTTTTCCAACAAAGAGAAGAGATATCAGTATAAGTGAATCGTAATAAAGTGCCAAAATCCCAAACCTTTCTCTTAGAAACAGTGTTGGTACTGTACAGATTACTTTAGGGCTCAGTGATACTCCTTTAAAGGGGGGTTACCTTCAAAATTTTCCATGATAAGGGGTTTTTTCATCAACTAGAATGTCAGAGAAAAGGGTATCCTATGGAATGGTACGGACGAGCGTGATGTACCTTTTACTGTTGAATTGCACCCACCGGGAGTGTGCAGTACAGTTGGGGATGTTCAGTACAGTGGAGAGGTATGTTTGAGTACAGTGGGGCAATTCTGTATAGTGGGGAGGCATCCGGAGTTCAGTGGGGGATACCTTGAGTGCAGTGGGGGATGGGGGTGTTCAGTACAGTGGGGAGGCATCTGGAGTACAGTGGGGGGGATATCATGATGTGTGTGGTTTGTGGTGAGGCATCATCAGTATAGAAGGGGGATATTCAGAACAGAGAGGGGGTTGTCAGGGTAGTTACTAGGGGGCCCGAGGCCTCTGTGGGCCCCGGGGGGGGTACTTGACTAGGGAAGTGACGGGAGTGTGCGGAAAACCTCTCCACACCCTGCACCCTGTCGCATAAAAAATAGGCCAAAAGTATACTCTGTCGCATAAAAATTTTGCCTCTCAAATACAGTGTAGAACGCAATTTTTGCTTGTGATACCCTGTCGCATAAAAATTTGCCTCTCAAATACAGTGTAGAACGCAATTTTTGCTTGTGATACCCTGTCGCATAAAAATTTTGCCTCTCAAATACAGTGTAGAACGCAATTTTTGCTTTTGATACCCTGTTGCATAATTTTTTTACCTATTATAATACCCTGTCGCATAATTTTCGCTAGAAAATGACACCCTGTCGCATAATTTTTACCGCAAAAGGACACCCTGTTGAGCGGCACATACCGTCAGGTCAAGTATGGGAGTGCCCCCCCCCGGGCTGTGGGCCAGCAAGAAATGAGGTATGTGTTTTTCTTTGTTGTAGCTTTTTTCAGGAACGTTTGCAGGCCTGCAGGCGCACTGAGATTCTAAAAACAATCTAAAAGCAGTGTCTTACCAGTGCATAGGGGGGCGTGGCCTAAGGATAAAAGTGCGTGCTGCTCGGCCTTTCTCTGGACGGCCCTGGCGGTAAACACTCAATGTTGTTAAATGCTCCCTTGCGCAACAATGAACGGCAGCTTTGTAGATGTAGAATGAACCTATGACGAAACTTTGGTCACATAAAGTGATAACAGAAAACAACGTCAAGAAGCAACAAATTCTTTCCCAAGCAATCACTCGGTACGACGGCGGGCCAGGTCGGCGCCGCAGGCGCCGACCGGCAAGCCTAGTAACTAATATATTGTTGGTCCGGGTAGGTCCGGGTTACTTTGAGTTTTTCTCAAAGATGTTGCAACATTATAGAAAAAAGCTATACCTCTACTTGTTTATACTCTGTGGCCGTATGAGTATATTTTTGGGGTCTAAAACACTAATGACTTAGTATATTTCTGGGTTTCGCAAAAAAATTGCTGTGTCTGACCCCCATCACCAGGCCTGTATGGAAAATGTGATGCTTGCACACCCGAGAAAAGCAATAGGGTATTCAAAAGAGACATTTAGATAAATGATAGGTAGGAGGCCCTTCTTGCACTTACATGTCTGGAGAATTGGATTCAAAATCAGATTCAAATTATGAAATCAGATTCAAAAAGATAGTTCTTACCCTCAAAGAACCCATTGACTCAACAAAATAGTTTTCTAGGTCCAAGATGCTTGAATATGCATATTGGCAGCACCCCTATTATATGTAGGAGAAAAAATACAGAAAAACAGCGCTGCTTACATGTGGGCTTTTATGGTACTCATTCCACCAAGAAATGTTCCAGACTAAAGTTCTGTCTTAACAATATCCTTTGACATTTGCAATAACACCGAATTTATCACAGAAAGCACTTCAATTGTTTTCATTCGTGAACTGTTTCATGTGACATCTACTGTGATTTGGGACAAACTTTCAAAAATTTGTGCACAAGCAATGTACTGAATGCTAGAGTTTCTCTTTCTAGGACAAGACAAAAAGGAGTCAGCAAAAATAATAATGAATGAACTGAGACCTGCGATGAGGCAAAACTTATCAGAAGGGCAATTTCTGACACTTTTAAGGAATTTCGAAGCTGACTTAAATGATGGCGATGTTCAGAGAATTAAGCAGGATTTAGACAGAGATGGAAAGAATAAAGCTACTGACACATTTGTCAGTCGTTTATTGAATAGCGGCAAAAGATGCTTCAAAAAGTTCATTGCTTATCTTAAAGAGAACAATCATGAATTGTACAAGCAATTTGACGTCAAATGCCACGAATATGGAGTTGAAGATTTATTGCGAACAAGTGGAAATGGACACCATGAGGAAAGAGGTACTTTACTATATATTCTAGAAATCAGTGTATTGGCAGATAAGTATTTTGCTATAATTCCATTCTAAATGTTAATATTTTAATACAGTATCAAGATTATTTGCAAAACTATGTTTTTTGGACTGTATGTCTGAACCAGTTTTGAGGTTGTGACATCATTTTACCAAATCATAAACCAGAAAAGCCGCAGATTTTCAAATATATTGTGCCTTTCTTGAAGATACTAGGAGTTTTGATGATTTCAATTTTATCAAAGCTTTCAAGAATTTTTTCATAAGAAGGAAAACGATGTAATTCTGAAAATAATCAAGATGTCAAAAATCTCCAGAATAGAGTAAGTGAATCACCTGATCTTCTTTTCAAGCCATCAAATCAAACAGAGATGCATTAACCATGTCTGCAATCACTTTACATATTCCCAGTCTTTACTTTTGCCGTTGGTATTTCCAGTCCCAGTAGGAAATTCTGATTAGAGTGTCATTTTAGACAAGTCCCATATACCATTGAGCCCTAGGGGACCCTATATATGATTACAAAGAAATGCATCTTTTCAAAATAACATGTGTTTGATGCACGAAACATCAAGTTGCAAATGTATCCCTCACCGATCTCCCCTACAAGGTTGGTATACATTCTCGTTTCAACATATGGATGTTAAAAATAGATTCATATTCATTATGAAAACACCAAAAGTTAGTGGTAACCAACCCACATATATGCTTTTATAGAGCAATGTTTATCAAACACGTCCTACAAAAATAAAGAGAAGGCAAAAGATCCTAAATTTTGTGTCTGCTATTTGATAACCATTGACAGTCCATTTATGTAAACATAATTGATTATCTTTTGCTTATTTATTTTTATATAATATTGTATAATCTAGTCTTTTCGTTATTATTTTGTTAATGCATTTATTGTTCTGTTTTTTCAATCCATTCAATAGCTGTTAACGTATTACATATATTTTGTACCAGGCTATTTGTTTGAAAATGAAATCTTGAAATATATACAACGTGTTACAAAATGTGATCTACCTTCCAAAACCATTTCAGATCCAAACCACGAAGGAGCAGTACCAAGGGATGATTTAAGACCTGCCAATTTCCCTGTACCGCAAGTAATATGTCAGGGAGCAGCACCACAGTTTAAAACAGATGAACAGAAAGCTGTCAATGCTACCCCCATACAAGAATCAAATAAAGGTATTTAGTTTTCATTTTTTACCAAGTAGACCCGAAAAAATTTGCGAGCTTGAAAGTTTTGAATGGACCACTTACTGTAAGTAATGTAAAATTATTTTAAGATTGTAGTTCGAGCTTTTTGCTTTGGTACACGGCAGGTCCACGTCAGCTTTAGAGCTACCCTTTCTAGATAACCTATGTTAAGAAATGGATTGATGATGGTGATGGTGATGATGATGATGATGGTGATGGTGATGATGATGGTGATGATGATGATGATGATGATGGTGATGATGATGATGATGATGATGATGATGATGATGATGATGATGGTGATGGTGGTGGTGATGGTGATGGTGATGGTGATGGTGATGGTGATGGTGATGGTGATGATGATGATGATGATGATGTTTTTATTTAAAAGCTCTACAACAAGTAAATACAAGATTGTGTGCTGTCCATCCATAGCAGAAATAGACATGCTGGCACCTGGTTCTGCTTCTGGGCGGCACTTAACAATTTTGTTAACAACGATCTAAGAAAAAAAACTCTGTGTAGTGTACCATGGGGCCATCCCATTTTGACAGGCGCTAGCATGTGCCAGTTTAGGGTAGGTGGATTGATGATTGTGATGTTGATGGTAACGATGATAGATTTCTATTTGACTGCATATGGCCAGATTTATGTTTGTTCAATTCCTACCCTCACCATCCCCAGGGTATTTGCTCAAAAAATATTCCATTAATGTTCCTTTGTGGGTGCATACTATTTTCGAGCACCTTCACTACTTGTCACTCATTGCTAATGCAGAAAGTTCCTCAATTTTTGCTTTTGACGTGATCAAAATTCGTAATAGACGTTTTAGCTATTTTACAAAGGAGCCTGTATCGAATGATATTTTTATACAACCTCGATTCCAGGGCTATCATTGTCTTCAGCCTCTCTTCTTTTTTTTATACATTTTTATACGCGATGTTCGATTGGATGGCGGTAGAACTTCTATTGCTGTTGTGCACATTCGAAAATTCTGCAAAATGCATCAAGACATCATTCCATTCAGAATCTTTTTCAGAATAGCGAAAAGGTCTATTGGAAATCACATTACCACATCAAGAAATTACTTTCTTCCTTAAACCATGAGACAAAGCAATTAGAACAAGTTTCTATTTGATCTGCTGTTGTAATTTTAAAATATAGCTTCGTTGAGCAAATTTAATGAAAATTTCTAAAATGCACATGTTTTGTCAGTAATGATAGGTGTGGTGCCAACCCTTTCAAACTGGAGTGGACACTGAATAGAAGTGATATTCAGAAGGTGTACGTTATCTTTTGACACCAGGGTCATTCCATATAATTTGAACAAAGGCATGTCAAGTCATGTTCGAGAATCGCCCTCAAATTTTTTTCATGTAATTGTTACCTAAAGACAAGGTTGACTTTCAAATTTCAGCTTCATAACTTGAACGGTTAATTTTCTATGGCTGATTGAATTTTTTAAAGCCAGCTCGATCAAAGATGAAGTGACACTTTCAATGATTTTTAATTTCAATTACAGGACTCTGTAACAAATTCTGTTGAGTGAAAATCATTTCAGATGCAGCATATCATCAGCAAAAAAAAATATTTGCAAGTCGAAGCTGACAACCTTGCACAGGTGCTTGTCAAAATCCTGCCATGATAATGAAAAATTCTGAATTAAGCCACTTTGGAAAGAACTTGCATCAATTTTCCTGTTAAAACGGCAAAAGCAAATTAACTACAAATGATACTCTTGTGCTACCATGCTGTTAGAAGTCAGAATAAAATAAATTAAAAATTCCACGAGCTTCTACTTGAAAAAAAAATCAAGTATCAAAATGGCACAAACTTGTATGTTTGTGCAATTTTAGCAGATTTGAAAAATATTTTACAAATTTTGGTATGAACAATTCCAAATTGCTTCGTCACTTGTTAATGTATACTAGTTGAAGTTTGCCTAGACCGAATATTTTTGATTGAATCCACTTGCTAGTCAGTGAATTTGCCTTTTGAAAGTAGCTCAGACACCAAAATGGCCGATATGGGGCATGTTCAGTGGCTGCAAAATGTACCGGTCAGTAATGTCAGAGTCTTGAGAATTTTACAACCAGTAGTCTACTCTGTTACCTTCTGCTGACAAGAATTTCATGGTTCAAATGGAATTTTAAGGCAGTAATTAAAATATTTTTGACTGCCTGTTTGTCGAGAAATTGGTAATGTTGTGGAAACTCTCTTCAGTTGGAGCAAGGTCAAAATCTCATGAAATCATCATTGAATAAGGTGAATGCAAAGCTTCACTTACCTTCAAGGATTAAAATGCAGAGATATGTCCCAAATATTGGGTTCCCATGAATTTAAGGGGGGAGGGACATTAATCATGTAATGTAACTACATAACTCATTGACCGAATGAACTTATCAGTTATTCTACAAAGGAGTCACAGAAAAGATCTTTGGAGAGAATGATCTATTGGGGATATGAGGCAGTTTCTTCTAGGTCAAATGTTAGCCTTCAACATGAATTTTAAAATGTACAACTAACTTGCAATTTGTCAGTTGATTGAAGATCAGGAAACGTTCTAGTGGGCGAAATTTTGAGACACAAAAACGAAACTCAGCGAAACTTTGACTTGATAGAACTTCAAATGGTAGATTGAACAACAACGTTCAAGAACTCAAAAGCTGAAAAAAAGTCATTTATGCACGAGTGTCTAGAACCGAGTCACTACATCTTTTATCTCTCCAGTAGTAAAGTTGTACGGTCTTCCAGCCGAATTGGATGTTGGAGGAACTAACAAGCTGATAATGTGAGCTGTTGGGACCCAGAGATGATGATTTCATGAGATTTTGACCTTGCTCCAACTGAAGAGAGTTTCCACAACATTACCAATTTCTCGACAAACAGGCAGTCAAAAATATTTTAATTACTGCCTTAAAATTTCATTTGAACCATGAAATTCTTCTCAGCAGAAGGTAACAGAGCAGACTACTGGTTGTAAAATTCTCAAGACTATGACATTACTGACCGGTACATTTTGCAGCCACTGAACATGCCCCATATCGGCCATTTTGGTGTCTGAGCTACTTTCAAAAGGCAAATTCACTGACTAGAAAGTGGATTCAATCAAAAATATTCAGTCTAGGCAAACTTCAACTAGTATACATTAACAAGTGACGAAGCAATTTGGAATTATTCATACCAAAATTTGTAAAATATTTTTCAAATCTGCTAAAATTGCACAAACATACAACTTTGTGCCATTTTGATACCTAATTTTCTTTTAAGTGGAAGCTCGTGGAATTTTTTGTTTATTTTATTCTGACTTCTAACAGCATGGTAGCAGAAGAGTATCATTTGTAGTTAATTTGCTTTTGCCGTTTTAACAGGAAAATTCATGCAAGTTCCTTCCAAAGTGACTTAATTCAGAATTTTTCATTATCAAGGCAGGATTTTGACAAGCACCTGCACAAGTTTGTGAGCATCGACTTGCAAATAAATTCTTTTTGCCGATGATATGCTGCATCTGAAATGATTTTCACTCAACAGAATTTGTTACAGAGTCCTGTAATTGAAATTAAAAATCATTGAAAGTGTCACTTCATCGTTGATCGAGCTGTCATCAAAACTTCAATCACCCATAGAAAATTAACCGTTCAAGTTATGAAGCTGAAATTTGAAATTCAACCTTGTCTTTGGGTAACAATTACATGAAAAAAATGTGAGGGCGTTTCTCGAACATGACTTGACATGCCTTTGTTCAAATTATATGGAATGACCCACCATTTTTTGTAAAGATGGAATATTGATCGGAGAAAAGTAGGGTGGCCCATATGTGGTGGCCCATTAGCTCAAAATATTTTTAAAAGGTGGTGTAAAATTCTGCTACATCTGTCTTTGAATTGAATAGCTTGAATAGAACGTAAGGTACTTTTATGTAATTCCACCTTGCACTTCTTTGACATCTTGATTATTTTCAAAATGGAGGCGTTCATTGTATTTGAAGCTGTGACGTCATCAAACTTCTAAATCGTGAAGCAGTTGTTGAGCCAAATATTTCTTTATGCCACTATGTTTAAGACCTTTATGAAGTATCGTCCTTTAAAATTTAATCATTTTTACTCCATTTGTTTTGAAGCACCAGGATTGATTTTTTTAGAAATCTCTTTGCAAAAATGATAAACGCCGTTGCTTGGAACATAATTATGATACTAAACAGAGCAAAAGAATGATAAAAAGTAAAAATTTCGCCAAAAAATCAAAATCCATCTGTACGAAATCCATTTTACAAAAAGAAAACGTTTGTTTTTACTTTCTATGCTACCACATTTTTGCTGTTCTTTGCAGGTGGAAACCTTGTGAAGAAAAGTTCGGAAGATCTGACAGAAGCAGTCCAAGAGACACTCCGAGAAAAGGTCAAAGATGAAAAAATTGCTGTAGAACCAAGTATACCACAGCAAGAAATCGGCCAAGTAAGTGGGATTCAAGCAGGTGCAGTTTGGAATGATGATAAGTCCCTATCGGTAGCTATGAACAGTTTGGCCTTGAGAGACGACGATCAGCCAAACGATTTCAAATCGAGCACCAACATGCTAGAGAAACAGAAAGAGATTGAAAGTTATAAGATGTCCAGTAAGCCAAGAGGAATTTGCCTTATTTTAAATAATCAAGATTTTAGTAAATCACGAGCCCCTGGAGCAAAAGGCAGCAACTATGATAATCGAGATGGCTCAGAAGTTGACGAACAGAATTTGAAAGAAATTTTCAAATGGCTAGAATTTGAAGTTCATGTCGAAAAAGATAAAACTGCACTTGAAATGTGGGATATATTTCTGACATGGTCGACATATAACCATGGAAAATACGACTGTTTTGCTGTTTGCATACTTAGCCATGGTGAAAGGAGAGTGAACACAGATGAAGTTTGTGGTACTGATGGAAAAGGGATCGACCTTGATGAGATATTCAGATTGTTTAATGGAAAAGAATGCAAGTCTCTCGCGAATAAACCAAAATTGTTCTTCTTACAATGCTGCCGAGGGCTTAATGAAGATGATGGTATCATTCCAAAAGGCGCTGTTGTCTCTGATGGATCTTCAATGGGAGCTCAACACAAAGTGCCGATTGGTGCAGATTTCTTTATTGGATACGCAACTCCTCCAGGTACCTCTCTTTATTGTTGTGAGTTTTAGTCAAGCTCGGGGGAGTGGGGTAACTTGGTAGGTCCTGGTACGATTTCGCAACATTCCTTTGCGAGCTTGTTCCCAATCATTTCGAAGTTAAGTTATAAATATTGTCTTCTGATATTTTGTGTTATCATAAGTGCTGTCCAAGCAACATTTGCCAGAATTCCAAGAATTGGGAGAATTTTTAAGGACTTTTTATGTACGAAGTAAAACGAGTACATGTAGGAGTGAAGTGCTGTGACGCACTAAGAAAGTAAATAAACAAGCCAAGAACGCTTTAGGAATGCCAAGGATGCGAATCAGTTGCCAACTGCTGACATTGCTGCGCCTCTGCGCCATCACATTACCGCAGTTTCATAAACTTTTCTCTGGCAGTACGCCACGCAAACAAACCATTTGAATTAATTATTTTCGATTTATGTTCAATTCAACCACAAACAGCCCATTAACCAAATTGCGTTGCCCTCTTTACAAATGAGGAGATGACCACGTCTTGATGACCTCTTCCACAAAAGCTTTACTTGGATTCATCGTATTAGTTGAATTGAATTTTCACGCAACGTGTAATGCGGATTTGGCTGGTGACCCATCCAGGGACGTAGGAAGGCTCTCAAACTTGGAGGGGCACGACACTTAAAGGGCTCTTTTTTCATTACGCTAAAGGGGCACTTCCTGAAATAGAAAGGGCACTTCTTTGTTTATTCCAAAATCTTGGGGGGCACGTGCCCCAGTGCCCCCCGGTTCCTACGTCTCTGGACCCATCCGCCGCCAACGGCTTCGAATGTTCTGAGTGGGTTTTTCTCATTTGTCAACCCCTTTTAGAACGAGCTTATGATGCAGAGAATGGTTGGTTGGTGTCTGGCAAATCCGTATAACTTGCAAGCTACTCTACACTACTACCCGGACAAGACCACTTGGATGGAGTAAAACTATGTTTAACCCATGGCCATAACATGAAAAGTCGAAACAGGACTACTACAAAAGGATATGCTACCACACTTAACTACTATAACAGGAAAGAAGATTCTGAAAGGGACTTTCTGCATGTGTGACTTAAAACTGAGCTTTAAATATTCTAATCAAACCGATCAGTTTTATTTAAAAACGCAAGGCTAACAGAAGTAGATGATCTCTATTTGGTGCTTCAAAAGGAGGGTAGAGCAACCAATAGTGCTCCATTTCCTCAATGCCGTCGTTGGTAGGGCACATTGGGTTTATAATATATCTCTGGAATGATATTTGAATTTGTGAAAATTCGATTTATGGAGACAAACCCCCAAAGAGGGATTCGCATGAGAAGTTCTGCAATTGCGTAAAATATGATCATTCAGAAATATACTACAACTTCTTTAAACGTTTCGATTTTCATCTTCTTCAGTAACTCAGTTAATTCAGTTACTGAAGGAGATGAAACTCGAAACGTTTAAAGAAGTTGTAGTATATTTCTGGATTATCTTTGAAAATTTTATATGCTGATGTGAATTGGCTCTTGAATTATGCGTAAAATATGAATGATCTTGCAGGGCAAAAGAGCTGGCGAAATACAAGAGAGGGTTCCTGGTACATCACAAAAGTATGCCACGTTTTCAAGCAACTGGCAAAGGAAAGAGATTTGATGGCAATGATGACGAAAGTCAATGACGAAGTTTCCAAGTTTTACACAGAGCATGGATGTAAACAAGTTCCTAATCCTTCAATGACGCTGCGAAAGCTGCTGTATTTTTTTCACCCAAACAGTGAATGAATTGATGGAAAGAACTGTTAAAGAATTTGGTGAGGATAGACATTTCTATTGAGAAAATGGGATTTTATCGGTCTATTCTATCCGCACCATCGTACATGCATTGCACTTTTGGACGAATCTTGAATCAATTTTATTGAGATAATGGGGATTTTATCAGTGTATTCGCACCCCCGGGGGTTACTCCCATTACTGCCTAACAGGGGTTCCAGTCGGTTTTGAGGGTCTTACCGAATCGCTCAAATTGTAAAATATACTACCAGCTTGGTTATTGTTAGATTCCTGACCAATAATAAGACTTCAACTCTAAGCTCCTCCGTATGACATAGTGGTTGAGGCTCGATGCAGACTGATAGTTGCAACAATGTTTATGAATGAATTTTGAAGTTCTCTTTCTTGGTTTCAGAAGACCCTACATTTAGGGACATCATCAAACATTGCAGGAAATGGTTATTTCTAGATGCTACCGGGTGTCCCAAAAAAATGTACTCCCGGGTTCCTCAAAAAAATCATCAAAAATTGATTTCACGGCCGATCTTCAATTTTCTTTTTTTGTCAAGTATATCAAGGACCAAATTATTTTTCAATATATAGCTGATCTTTTAATTGGTTTAAAAAGTAGCAAATTTAGCTTTTTTTAGGGCTACCTGGTTTGAACCATACTACAAAAAAGCACTGATGATTGCCAGATCAATTTCTTTGTGCATGTAAAGCATCTAGTTTGGTCATAAATGACAGAAAGAAATGCGCAAAATCATGGCAGGCCTCAATGATGATAAAAAATTTGAAAAAATTTTGACTCTTAGGCAAAATTGACTATTTTGCTTAAAAACTGTAGCTCAAATAAGGTTTTTCAACGTGTAATTGTTCTACGTTGTTGCATCAAAAGCAAACATTTTATCATCTATGAATATTTCTGGGTCATTGAAGAAACAACTCAAAAAGGAGATTTTATCAAAGGTTTGATAATCAATTTTTGGTGATTTTTGAAACAGGAGCACTTTTCTTTGGGACACATGGTACCTAATGACCCACTTCAACACAGCAACGGAACATGCTCTTGCAGTATTTACTTGATTCTAGCATTATTTGAGAACAAAGGAAGTGCTGCCTTTGAAAAATTCACTCTTTTTACTTTCGTGCCCCATGATTCAGCAACCATGACTGGCAAAACCAAAGTCTCAACCTCTATGGTAACCCTATCCTATGCAAGTGTGTCAAAAACAGGAAAATAGACTACAAAGCTCCTCCACAGCTGCCCCACAAGTGGAGTAAAAATTATTTGGGACACCCTGTAGGAAAATAGAGAATAAACTCAATAGTATTAACAATGGTGGACTTGCCCCAAATCTATTTCCTCAGTCCGTATGACCGTCCCTTTATGGTAGTCATTCCTGGATCCACCATTCCAGCATTCCATTCCTTTGTTGGAATAAATGGTGGATCCTTTAAATACGAGAAAGTCTATGACAATGGCGATTCTGCTGCAGGGTGGTATTTTATATTTATGCACTTTTACGTACATGCACTTTACATAGATGATAGTTATCGCAATTCGATGTTTTTATTCTATATACGATTTTATTGAATGGTGTACGATTTTAGATGTTGTAAATTAGGATCAAGTTTATAAATTATTAGATGATTTTAGCTTTGAGATGTAGAAGTAGAGAATAATCATTAGCATTGAACATTGAGCAAAATGGCGGATGAGTAGTGTAAAATTTGTGACCCCATGTTTGTCCAAGGGAATTGAGGAGAAAGGCCAAGGGGACTTCAACTTTCTTGGTATATGCATCAGAGTCCATCCAATAAATTTGGGTAAGAATTTGCGTTGTGATCTGATACTTTTGGGTACCTGATTTGAGAACTATTTCCTTTTGATACTTGTGAGTTATTAATTTACAAAATGCAGGTTTTTGATAACTGTGGGTTCAACCAATGCAAATCAACCAACCAATGTAGGTCCACATCAGCCTTAGGCTGCCTGACATTTAACTTGCAGTAACAAATAATATACCGGGTGCGCCAAAATTAACTATGCACGTTTGGCAGGCCACAATAAATCGTACACTGGACCGATTTTGAAGGTTTATGACTTAATCTTTAGCAGAAAGCCTGAATTAGATCTAGGATATTTTGCACATTTTTTCCGTTTTCAATTTTTAGAGTAAGAAGCGAGTTTCTTAAGATTTCCGTTTTCGAAAACATTGAAAACGATTGAAAACGTCGATCAAATTTGAAAAGACTTCACATGAATGAACAAAGAGAAAAAGTTTTCAGGGGGATTTGCGGGCTTAATATGAACTCTCGTACAACAGATTACAATTGGTTGATTTCTAAATCGCAAATCACCACGAACAAGTTTTCTCTTTGTCCATCCATGTCGATTCTTTAGAAAACTTGATCAATGTTTTTTGATCGTTTTCAGTGTTGTCGAAAACTAACATTTTAGGAAACTCGCTTCTAGCTCTAAAAACTGAAAATGAAAAAATTTGCAAAAAATACCCAGTGTCTAATTCAGGCCTTCTGCTAACGATTAAGTCATAAATCTTCAAAATCGGTCCAGTGTACGATTTATTGTGGCCTGCCAAACGTGCATAGTTTATTTTGGCGCACCCGGTACATGATGTGGTATGATATGATAATTTGGCCCTAGTTAAACAGTTAAGGTATGTTCTGTCTCCACGTGAGGTTTAAAGAAAGGAACAGAAAGTGGATTCCCCTGGGGAGAAAGACCCGAGAAAGACCAGTTTTTCTACAAAAGAGTACGTAGTTGCTGCCAAAAACAACCAATGTTTAGGACAAAGGTAAAATTTTAAAGTCAGTCTTCCTTTTTCATCAATTTGTCACAAACATATATGACTTAACCTAAAATCGGACAAAAATCCTAAAGCTAACCTGTAATGTAAACTGGTTATACCTTTGTCCAGCGAATTCACGCAAGAAAGACAAGGCACTCAAATCTTTTAGCAAAGTGGTTCTACCTTTATTTCGCCAAACTGATGCAAAATAGGCCGAAAATTCAGATTCTCGGGAAAGCTGTTCTACCTTTGGGCCAGTTATTGACTTATGGTCCGGCAAAGTCGCAGACAGAGAACAACCAGAAACTCGATGTTATAGATAGAAACTGCTCAGGATGGAATATTGAGACAAACTTTCGTCACAAATAGATTAATTAGACAATTAACAAGGGGAAATTTGTCCCAAAAAGATCGGTTTGGGGACAAACATGGTCCAAAACGTTTTCGTGAGCTACCACCAGATTTAGGTAGGGCCATCTTCCCTGTGTGACATGCCAGGTCTTGATTCGAAGAGGGGTTTTCCACCAATGACTTTTCTTTGTGACTAACTTGGCCTGACATCTAATGTGAAACAAGTATAAGAATTTATTCGTTTGTAGTAATTAGTAATTAATAACTACGTCTATCGTATGTAGTTTCTTTTTGTTGCTGTTGTTCTTTTTTATTTTACGACTTTTTTGTATTTAAAGACAAATGACGGAAATAAATGAATTAGGGCCTGGGCAATCTAAACAATGCTTATTGTATTTATACCAGACGCTACATATCCATCATTTAGCTTTAATTTGGCATGGGGTAGCCTGCATGCGCGCAGAGCTCTACAAACGGCTGTCATGTAGATCGTTCAAATAGCAAAGCATGGATTATTTATGTCTGGGGTTTCTCAAACAAGCCTCCACATACTTTTCTCATCAGAGGAGTAAGTCTCGTTCGTTATCGTATTCGGGCCCACTCGGGTGGCCAGTAGTGAGCGATGAAAGTGGAGCGAGCGAAGCGAGCGGAATGGGCAGCGAACGAGACTTGTGAAAGGTGGATGCTCATGAATAATTAATGAGACTTTTAATTGGTAGCGGTCAAGATTCTGACCGGTGCGGCATCTTTCGAAGTTATATCTAGCCAATCAAAGATGTCAAAAGACAAAAGGAAATCGATCGTGGGAGAGAGAGAGAGAGAGCTATTTTGGACAGGGGGATACTTTGCGTGCGAAGCTTAAAATCGCAGCACAACTGGCGATTCTTGGGGGGTTCTTGGGCGAATCTTCAGAACATTGTAATTTCTATCCACAAGAAGTCCATAGAAGTTGCGAAACAAGTCATGAACATCGAACAGCTGGGCTTGTAACAAGAAAGGGACGTTGTGTTGCAACAAACTGGTTCAGGAAAGTCTGTCGTTTAATATCCTAGAGATCTAAATTGTCCTAAGCAATGCAAATTTGTTTGACGACAAGGGTCTGAACTGTCAACTTCTCAGTCTCACTACACTAAAAAATGTTCTTGAACTATTTCTCTTTTTAAATAGGCTCAAGCTTTTACCCGGTTGTTTTGTGGCTTCAAATCATTGTTTATACTCATTTGAACCTGTAGGTATTCTTTAAGAATTTTGCGAAACTCATGTTTCAGTCCGTTTTGATGAAACAAACTCTTCATATGGTCTTTGAGGGTCGTATAGCGGGGGGGGGTCCTTGTCCCCCTGCTCCTTTATAAAATTATCGTTTCTTCCCATGGTCCCTGGCGACTTTTAAAAATGTTCCCTGCAAAAATGTATGTCAAACAAAAAGCGCCAATTTCCCTTGTAAAACTTCATTTTGGCATTTTCAAATCATTACTTTTAGTTTCAATGTAAACTTCTCAATTTGCAATTCTTCACATCTTTCATTTACACCATGAAAAATTTGGAATCTACTCTTGAACTTTGATAGGACAGTATCATCGCAGGTAAGTTTCACTTAGGCTGATTACAAGTTCGTAGTTATTGCTATTGATAGACTGATGGACGCTATAACTACGACTCATGGACTTTCACATTGTAAATTGGGACAAAATTGTTTCCCTCGACGTCACGTAAATTTGAATCCGTAATGTGTAGGCTACAATCTTCTATTGTTATTTCACCCTGTCAAAGACAATAAGAACTTCTGTCCTGTCAACCAATCAAAACAGTTGTAGCTTTATGGCTACATTCAAGATCAGAGCAAAAAAATTAGACATAGCCATAAACGTATGGGATACAGAGCAGGTAAACAAAAATGTTGCTGCATGGTCGGAGCGCAAGAGTCAATATTTCAAGTGAGAGTGCTTAATTACCCCCCTTGGCTACAACCCAGGCTACAATCAAGTAAAGAATTACGTAAATTTTGTGAACAGGAGAGGAGATTCAAATTTCCTGATGGAGCCTTTTCCAGGGCTCGGAGAGACGGCAATCGTCCCTTCTTTTCCCATGCTACGCCATTGCTGATCAATGCAAATAGTAACAGATCATTAGCAATAACTGTCAGCTATCTGCCAATAATTTATCAACGCTATTGCAACTCATACCATCAGGTTTCCTTCAAAATAGATGTCAAATTAGATCTGTGTCCAAATAAGCTGTCATTATATCAGCAAAAAATAAAGTCCAAGATTCATAGCATCTATTTTTCGAAGGCTTTGCAGACAAGTTCGTTAACAATGGCCTGAGCAGCACTTACTTAACTTCATTAAAGGCACACTGTCCCCTCAATAATTTGCTTTATCCAAAGAAAGCAAAGCCATTCATGCATAATTTCCATGGCCATGAAAATGTAGCCTGCGTGCAGACTCAACTCCTCGAAAGTATAGAGGAGTTGAGTCTGCACGCAGCTTAAAGGCAAACTATCATGGCGCTGATTGGGTAAATAAGACAATCCAAAAGAAAGGAATTAGGCAAGCTTCAGTTATTTCAGTTACCACAGAAATAAATT
The DNA here is from genome assembly GCA_039566865.1 of Aurelia coerulea. Classification (NCBI taxonomy): domain Eukaryota; kingdom Metazoa; phylum Cnidaria; class Scyphozoa; order Semaeostomeae; family Ulmaridae; genus Aurelia; species Aurelia coerulea. The sequence goes on from CM076954.1 coordinate 16,297,678, forward strand.
CGATGATAATACGATGTGAAATGTTCAGCTCTTGTTATTCAGCAATGACGGAAATGTAAAACAATAAACGATAATAAGCGCAAACTAAACATTGTTCTTCGTCGCCATTGGTGTTTACCTCCTTTCAATTTTCTAAGCGCGCAAAGCACTTATGTCAGCAGTGGCTCTTTAACTTCATTAAAGGCACACTGTCCCCTCAATAATTTGCTTTATCCAAAGAAAGCAAAGCCATTCATGCATAATTTTCATGGCCATGAAAATTACGCACGAATGATTCTGCCTTTGTTAAATAAAGGAAATTAGCGCAAATTTGTGGAATATTCAATAGAGATCTTTATCGATTTCTTTCATTCATCAAGAGGACAGTGTGCCTTTGACGGCTAGTGTGTAGTCTGCTACCTTTCATCTTCTAATTTCAATGCTTATTCGTATTTGCTTTTCAACTTCTGATTTCAAAACGTATGCAAATTGCGTATTCGTACACTAAACACAACACAACAATCGTTCATTATCGTGATATGAAGCATCAGAGCGTTCAGTTCTTTTGATTTATCGCTGCCGGTGCTTTCAATAATTTTGATTCTTCGTGTTATGTATGTTATGTACATAATTGAAAGCGAAGGTATGATGCTTTGTTCTTTTCAAGACCTGCCTTAATTCGAGGCCGCAGGGCTTTTTTGGAATACAGCATTAAAATGGCGATCAAAATTGTGATAGCAGCTGTCGCGATCTTCGAGTTTATAAGTTTATTAAGTGCAGTTGGGACACGCGAAGTCTACGAGCACGATGGATCGTTTCTCACATGGCAAGTAAATAATACAGATCCGGGTTATTTGCCAGTCAATCTTTCGTCAACAGCCATAAAGGTAGGTTATTTACTGCTGACTCTAATCTAAACACAACAACTGTAAATCGGTTGTTGTCCTGATATTATGCTTCAGGTTAAGTACAAATTCATAATCAATTTCAAGGCTTTGCAAATTCCTAAGTACGCCAGAAAATCGTCTCCAAATCGATTTTTTATGTGAAGTCTATTGCAGTGCAATTCAGAATGATAGTCATCCACTTGGCACAAAACAAACACCTCTAGAAACCTGCCACCACCAATGCGTACACGGAAATGAAAGAAAAGATCCAGGATCGTCATTGTCTGACTTATCTTGAAGAAATAACGATGAAACAGAGAAGTTGTTGAAATGAGCGTGCTTGATCAGGATTGATATTTATTCTCTATGGTACAGATTATTTTGAGCCGCTTCGATTTTTGAAAACACCCTGACAAAGACTCATTCAGCAATGTTGCGTCTTTTGGCCTCGTTGAGTTGCATGTAATTAGTGAAGCAGCATTATTTTTCCCTGATTATTATCATTATTATCAAAAGGGTTGTATTTCCTTGATTTGAATGGCTTTCTTCGGTGGTATTACCATGAATTTGGTAAGTTATACCGGGTGTCCCAAAAAAGTACTCCTGTTTAAAAAATCACCAAAAATTTGATTGCCAAACCTTTGATAAAATTTCCTTTTTTGAGCCATTTTGTAGAAGACCCAAAAATATTCACAGATGATAAAATGTTTGCTTTTGACACAGCAAGGTCGAAAAATTACGCTTAGGAAAACCTCATTTTGAGCAATAGTTTTCAAGCAATATACTCAATCTTGCCTAAAGAGTCAAAATTTTCAGATTTTTTATCACCATTGAAGCCTCTAATGATATGTAGTGCCCATTTCTCTCTGTCATTTATGGCCAAACAAGAAATTTAACATTCACGAATAAATTGATATGGCGATCATCAGTGCATTTTTGCAGTATGATTCAAAACCAGGTAGCCCTATATAAAGAGTTGAATTTGCTAATTCTTAAACCAATATATCTAGCTATATCTTGGAAAATAATTTCATCCTTGATCTACTTCCCAAAAAAGAAAATTGAAGATCGCCTTGTTATCAAATTTTGGTGATTTTTCAAATGGGAGTACTTTTTTCTGGGCACCCGGTATGTAGGGTACATGACGAAATTGACTTCCTTTTCACTTTCACAAAAGTTGGAAGTGATGATAATCAGCTTAAAAATAACAATTCAGTAATAAACATCATCAAAGAAATAATAAAAAAATCCTATTTATACAACAGAACCAGTTTGCGTGCAAACTATACCCAAAGCCAATTTTTGTGTAGTGCGTGCTTCAGCATTTATTTATTCAATACACGTATTTTTTTTACAAGAAACTGCCCATAAAAAAGTCAACTCCCAGATCGCCAAAAATTAACAAAACTCCAGTACTGGGAATATACAACTTGACAATGGCAAACTATTTATTTTCATAAAGGAAATTTTAACATATCTTTACTTTCTTTACGTTGAGTCATGCCTAAACATTAGACCTTGTTTTGAAATGTTCACGAGGGAACAGGTAGTGAAAATGAAGATTGTGTGTACTCAAAATCGGACTCAAAATGCTTAGTTTCTTATGAAAAAATAGAAGATGTTTTGGTTTCGTGTGATCGCGTCCCTTCCCCCAGTCAATGGCGCCATTGTTTGCTGGGATTCTGCACCTTTCCTCTCAACTTCACCTGCGATGATTGCATCCGTTGCTGTGTAGGAGGGGGGTCCTTCTACCTTTGGTGATGCTGCGAATGCTAGCCTCTGTGCAGGCTGCCGGTTACATCATCCCCTAAAGTTGACTTACTTGCATAATGAATACTATCAATAAGTGGCTAATGATGCGTTCGTTCTAGAAAACGATTGTTTTAACATAATTAAGCTGCTAATGAATTCAAGAACGTGCCAATTCTGCGTAAATTTGTTGTTGTGCCAGGGTAAACATCAAGGTGATTTATCCATCTTATGGTGTCAAATCTGTCTAACATGAAATAAGCCGACGTCAAATGTTACTATCGGATCGCGGGAAACTTCTGTCTTGTATGCGCTTTCTGTGCGCTTTCTTTATTTAAGGGCCAATTTGCAGAGATAAAACGTTAAAAAATACGGATACGTGTACTGATCCCGAATAAGATAACGAACGAGAAGAGGGAAATTAGCTATGAAACGAAACTATTTATTTTAGTCAAGGAAATCCTTGGCAATTGGCATATCTTTACTTATTTTCTTCCACCAACAATCATTGATTGTTGGTTTTGAATTTGAAGCTTGCATTCCGTACTTTCAAATTCTATGATCGCAAGGGGAATTCCCTGCGTCACTGCAAGAAAATTCTCGCTTGCTGAACGAGAGCTATGTGCATGAATTTGGGAACTTTTGAAGCAATATCCCTACGAATTCAAGTTGAATACACCGTCATGCTCATACTTGAGGTATTCGTAGTAAAAGGACACAAGACATAATGCCATAGTGCCATAGGGCCATAGTGCCATAGGGCCATAGTGCTATAGGGCCATAGAGCCATAGGGCTAGGGCCATTGCATTGACCCAAACGAGGAAGCAATCAGATTTGAGAACGGTTGCCATGTGATTAAATCTTCATATTTGTTTCCAGGTAAACATGATTAACAACACAATGCTCTGGAATTGTCAGTATCCTGCGGCAGACACTGCTATTGTACTGAAAAGCTGACGCATACATTCCATTTTATAGAAGGGCTTTGCAAGATAGCCCCTGTACTAAAGCACGGAACGAGAAACGAAACGCGAAACGAAACAAAACGGCGGAACAGAACAGCGGAATACTAAAATACGGAACCAGATTACTGAAATGCGTAACGGAATTACTAAAATGCGCAAAAGACTGCTTTACAAAGGAGCAATCAATGAAATACCATATTACTAAAATGCGGAACAATTACTAAACTAAAATGCTAAACGGCATATCAAGCCTCAAATCTCATTTGATGTTCTAGATAAAAACAGAATGAGAAATGGAGCAAGAGAACTGTTCCAGCTCTTTGGTCTTTGCTTTCTGGCAATAATGTTATTGCTGGGTCTGCATGATGCATGTCTGATGGGGGTATGGGCAAGGAGTACTTTAAATTTACGATAATTGCCTCCCTTGATGTCAGCAATGCACAAACAGGAATGTGGAGATGCCTGGAAGCTCCAAATTTTGTAGAGCTAATAGCTTTCTCGTGTTTTTGATTGGTCTGATGCTAAAGGCATTTCAAGATAGGAACGTTTCTTCCATCTCAGAAGATAGCAAAGTCTTCGCTTTATAATGTTAATTAAGGCTAGATTATGAAGCTAATTCAGATGTGAAATTCATCTCACTTAAATTTGTGATGTCTAAAATTATGAGTGAAGTTATGTGGAAGCTGCCCTTAGTAGCCTGCGCGCAGACTTTGGTGACCAGTGACCCGCGCAGGCTAGCCCTCAAAGATGTCGAAACATGAATGAAATGGGAGATACATTTTTTGACAGCCTCTGAAAAACGGAAACGAGTCGAGGGGAACCATTTTTTTGAGGAGAGGAACAAGCGAGAAATGTGAACCCCATGCTTGAAAACATTTGCATGGCTCATTTCAGCATTGTAAATTATGCAATTTTCACTCTGCAAATAAATACTTGTTAAAGTTTTCTTCTCTTTTCTCAAACAATTTCAGAACCAGCTTCCACGGAAAAACCTCATAAGTTCTGACCATGGGTTACTCAAAAATTTCTTGGTTATGCTAATTTAAAGTAACTGTTATAAAATTGTTAAAAAGTTTATTTTAGCACTGGCAAACATGGCAATGGATGGGAGATGTTTTAAGCCAAAACTTCCTCAAAAGTTTCTTCATTCCCTTGCCATTTTTTTCATTCATAGAAAATATTACAATAAATTTTACATTCTACTATGCCTTCCTAATTACTATAGAACACTACAGGGAAGATACCAACGGGAGCGAAAGACAATGACTACCCCAAGGCCAATAAAAAAGACGTGCAATCCTAAACTACATACAACTGAGTACACTGCGAACAAAATTGAAACCTATTGGATACTATACTAGATTCTGCCTAACATAAGATGTCCGGTCACAGGTATGCGATTGAAATTACAATGTCAGGAGCCCAGCTCATCTTGATTTGTTTACGGATATGAAATATGCCTATAGCATCTAATGTGAAACAGAACTTACAAAGAAGCAGAAGAGTTACGTTGAGGAAGTTGGTGAATGGTGGTTGCTTGCTACTGAAGTTTCAAAAGATCTTAGTCAAACCGACCAGTTTCATGAATGAAACGTAAAGTTAATTCGAGTATATTTCTGTTCAAATCATTAGAGAGGGCTTGATCACCGTATGATAAAAGCTGTGTCAGAGCATCATTTGAAAGATCGGTGATTGTCGTAATAATTCAACAATTCCAGCGAGAAGATTTTGCCGTTGAACATCAAAAGAAGAGCAGCGCAACAAAAGTGCTCCGTATCCTCAATGCCATCGCTTGTTGGGCACATTGGGTTGATGGTATCCCTAAAATTATGCCGAAAAAGCTGCTTACTATGAATTTTCCACCAAAGTTATCCATCAGCATCTTATAATGTGAAATTTATCTTTGTACACTATCTCTACTACGGTAACGGATTTGATACAAGCATTGACGTCAACTAAATCCACATAAAATATGAAGTAGAAGAGCTATGCAATTTAACTTGCTATCCCTACACTTTGAAGCGGGAAATTTTAGAGTAATAACTAATGAGGGGGGGGGGTGCCGTTTTGCCTCCCTTGTGGAGTGAGACCTAGCACGCCACTAGAACTGCAGGACCATTTTTTAAAAAACAACTAAAAACTATTTTCATTTCAGGTCATCTTCAAATTTACAAGATCGTGGACTAGCCTGTCAAATCCATGCAAAGCCAACGCAAGCTCATCGTGCTCATCAACAAGCGTGATGCCTTTGCTCTTGTATTTTGGATCATCTAATACGTCACAGCCTAACTATGCAAGGCATATAACCCCTCAGGTCACATGTCAGAAATATACTGGGGATAGCGCGACGATCATTGGCTACAGTCAATCAGTTTTTGCGTTTCCAGTCAGCCATTTCTACAGGATAAAGTAAGGAATATCAGTGACTTTTTCATTCACTATTTATTTCATTTAAATGTCAGTTTCTGCAGTTGATTGTCAAGAGAATACACGAGCACTCAGCTCATTGCGAAACTTTAGTTCAGTTCAAATTTGACCGAAAAAGGACCCGATCTAGCAAAATATCCCCTTTTGACATGTTTTGACAGCCTGCTCTTGAAAAATTGCCTTATTTTGATACCATGTGCTAGAAAAAATTGGTGAAAATGATACCCTTAAAAACGGCAAATTCCCGTCGCAGACAAATATACTAAGTACCCCCCCCCCCCCCCCCCCCCGGAGTTCAGTTCAGTTCAGTTCAGTTCAGGCCAGGCCAGGCCAGGCCAGGCCAGCTCAGCTCAGCTCAGCTCAGCTCAGCTCAGCTCAGTTCAGTTCATTCCTATGTTCTATTCCTGTTACGTTATTCTAGTTAAATAATTTTGTTCAATTTTCATTGTTTAATGCTATCATACTTCGTTTCTATGTAATGCATTGTAGCATATGATGATCAGTATGATGATGATGATGATGATGATAATGACGATGAGGATATTGTATTGAATTAAAGGTAATGCATCCATGTAAGTCAGCTGCATATACACTCCTGTCAAAATATGCTGACACGATGCTGACGAAGAGCCTCGAAGAGTGCACAGTGATTGGCAGAATTTAACTGATCACATGCAAACTAAAATTTCAGCTCTGAAACCGCAACCGCATCAGTCTACTTAGATTACTGCTTGCCACATAGTGAGCTTTTTTGCCAAAGTGATCACATGAAATATCACGTGAAATTGGCATGCCTCCTCGCAAAGCCGCTATTTTACATGGACGCATTACCTTTAAAAATGCATGGTTTTGAAATGTCAACGCTTCTAATTTCTAAATGCTTCAGGTTCTCGGGATGCTGTTGGAATTCTAAGTTGAACGACTACTCATCATCTTCATATAACTCAGAGACAGTCATACATTTTCCAAAGATAGACCAATCCCAGAACTACAACAGCCCTGTGCAACTGCGATTTTTTCCCGAAATAAGTATCACAGACGGTGAAGCAACAATCATTCAGTTTCCCGTGTATGATATTGATGGGGACTATATATCTTGCCGTTGGGCATCTGACTTTGCTGAAGGAGGTGGCATATACAATGCAAGGATTGGCACGCTGAATAAGGTAACAATGACGGATTTTGTAAAACAATAGCATGAGTTGCTTTTGATTAACAACGCAATTCAAAGCGATTAGCGATTGCAGACAAAGGAAATTCTCCCAACCAGTAATTCGAAACAAACAAAGCCGCAAAATTTCTCTGAAACCCATAGGTAGCTAGCTCGCTCGTTGTGCATTCCAGAAATTGTTTTCAAGAGCAAACAAGAGCAAATATCGAAAGGAGAAAGATTTATCTACACATCTGCCTCAGGCATTTAATTTTTTTGATTCAAAAGCCGGTCGGGAGGCGATTTAAGTCTCTTATATTTTTGGGTATAATTAGAAGACTTACTGCTCAGCTTCTGAACCAAAGAAATAAAATGCCCGCTAATCCCTTTGACTTGAGGTGTCAATTAGATCAACTCATGCTATTGTCTTACAAAATCTGTCCTTGTTGAATAAGGTATGATTGATGTCTAATTTAGATTCTGTAAGATTCTAAAACTTCTCATTTAATTTCATTGTTAAGATTATGAGCATTCTTTTATTTTTCTATCGGTTCAACTACTATGTTTTTGACCTATATTTTCCACTAAGGGTAGATCTGATTTTCAGGCAGTCCGAAAATTGCAGCGTGCCAACAAAGGAACCTTGGCAGTGAAGGACACTTGAGGGGCCAGGGGGTGCGATCGCCCCCCCAATGTTGGCGAGAACAAAGACGTTTTGTTTGAAACAAAAGGAATAAACATTGCTTATTAACTGAAATAATTGCTTGCCCCCCCCCAATATTTGACAAAGTGTCCGCCACTGAACCTTGGTGACAGTTGTTCATTTAATAGTTCGTTTTGGTCGAAAGACCTAAAAGGAGTGCAATACTGAAGTCGAGTAGATAACCTCTACTGACAGTTAAACTCTAGAAAGCTAAGATTTTCTCCACGGAGAGAAGCATGCTGAAATTTTTAGGTTGAGTATTAATGGCACTACCTCCCGCGGTCAACTAAGAACCAAAACCCTGGTGGCCGAATTATAGTGTATTGTATTTGATTCGCCGGATAGGTCAGAACACTAGGAATATAAGTGGCCCGTTGCCTTCTATTGTTATTCTTAGGCATGCTTATCAAATCTCTGTGTGTTTACTTTAAATCTTATGATTGCATTATCTTCTTGTATCCTTCTTTTAGCAAGCGTGCTCCTTGACAGTCAATAGCTTTATTTATATGACTGGTCACTACGCTCTTGCAATAGTCATGGAGGATTTCAACGACTCGACGATGGCTGTCAAGTACCATAGTGTCCTTTTGCAATTTACCGTTAATATCAAAGGTTTGTTGGTTTTGATTTGCATTATGATATTGTTGAAGCATAGGTTGTATAACACTGCAGTATGCTTCTATTTGTATGCTTCTGCGGAAGAAAATTGTATCGTTCTGCTGACGAGGTTCGTAATTTTCCTTCACAAAGCATGCAAGCTAACAGCTGTAGCAATCAAGCACAACTGTAAAAAATAACCACCCTTGGTTGAATAGCTGACATTTTAATTTGATAAATTGCCCTGCTTGAAATTGGTCACTCCTTTTAAAAAATATAAGGGGTTTTCATTCGAAAAGCCCCTCAAAGAGCCGTCAAAGTGGCCGACAACAAGTGTGACCACATTCATATGAATTTTTTGCCTTACAGCAATAACTTGCACATTCTTGAGGCCCTATTAGGGGGGTAGACATTATTTCATATTTCATCATGAAAAATTGCCATTATTTCATATTTCAAATTTACCAAAACCAAATATTTCAAAATTATCAACTGTCGTGCTCCAAAATTAGAAATAACATTTATCAACCACTTCTTTTGATATCAAATTTATAACTCGTTGATTTGATATCATTCATATCACATTTGCCACTCGTTCGGTGGCATAGCCACGACAAATTATATGGGTGCATTTTATAATGAGGGGGTGTGGTAAGATTTTGAGGACACGCTCTATACTTTGGCTTAGAATACTTATACTTATTCTGCTTATGCCAACTCGCCTGTGTCCCACCCAGGACCGCTGAGAGGGGGGTAGCCGGGGCAACTGCCCCGGGGCCCGGGCCCCGCCAGGGGCCCATAAAAATGAAGCTTCGTTTTTCTATTGTATGCTGCAATGATATCATCTAGCTGGGCCCCGCAAGGGGCCCCGGCAAAATCACATTTTCTGCTTGTCCATTGCACTTTCATTTTCAAATAATATCACGGGCCTCAGTTCATTTCTATTGCAATAAACTTTGTGTTGTGTTGTAAGTTTCTCTGGCCGAATGTAAACAACAACAAAAATGCACAGAAATCGAACGGGAGTCTACATCTCCTATGTATGTATGTTTAAATTCACCACAAAATTAAAAATTTACAATTTGAAAATACTACAGAGTAATTAAAATACGTAAATTTACATAACAATACATTAAATATAAATTAAGAAACACCCCTAATCATAGTGGCAGGGATAGCATTAAAAGATCGAGTTGACCTTATTTCCGTAATGGTCCCCTTAGAGGTGGTTGTAAAAAAAAAAAAAAAAAAAAAAAGTATATATAATAATATATCTTTATGTTCTTTTCAATAAAGACTGAATACTGAGTGTGAGAGAGGACGTGGTTTTAGTAGAACACATATACGTCGTTTTCCTCTCTCTGTATATTTTGGAAAAAATTTTCTTTGATTTTGTGCTTAAAAGAGTTTATATTAGTTATGGATTTTAAGTCAGAAGATTGGCTATTCCATATTTTTGGTCCCAAGTACGACAGGCATTTTTGGCCAGTGTTACTTTTGCGGAAAGGAAGGTTTAATTTAAACTTGGACCTTCGTGTCACTCGGCTTTGGTCAATTGGGTGGAATATTTCGTCAGTATAAGCTGGAGCTGTTCCCTTGAAAAATTTCATTATATTTACACATGTATGTTGATCAACTCTGTTCTTTGTCGGAAGCCAATTTATGGCTTTGAATTCTGCAGCCCCAACATGTATTGTGTTGTTTAAATGCAGATAGAAGCGAATGCATTTGTTCTGGGCTGATTGGATTTTTTTGGACAACCTCTTATTCAACATCGGGAACCATGAGGTGCATGCGTAATCGAAGTGGGGTTGGATAAGAGCATTTAAAAGCAATCTACGAAGGGAGTTATCCAGAAAGCTTTGTTTTCTATGTAGGAATTTCAGCTTGCCATTTATTTTTCCAAGCATTTTGGTTGCCATTGATTCCCCAGAGAGATTTTCGCTGCTATCAACGTTGTTTCGTTAAATCGTATTAAGAATATGCTACTGAAAGTATTGCTCATGCCATTACTGATGTTTTCGAATAAATAAACTCTGTCAGAAAGTTTACTACCTTTCTATCTACGTTCTTCAGGCCCGTTGGAAGATTTGCCATTTTTGATATTATGCAATTCAAACATAATCTACCGGGTGCGCGAAAATAAACTATGCACGTTTGGCAGGCCACAATCAATCGTACACTAAACTGATTTTGAAGATTTATGACTTAATCTTTAGCAAAAAGCCTGGATTAGATCCTAGGACTTTTTGCAAATTTTTCCATTTCCAGTTTTTAGAGCTAGAAGCAAGTTTCTAAAAATGTTCGTTTTCGAGAACATTGAAAACGATAAAAAAACGTTGATCAAATTTTAAAAGATTCAGCATGAATGAATAAAGAGAAAACGTTTCAGGGGCATTTGGGGGTTTAGTACAAACTTTCGTACAGCAAATTACAATCATTCGATTTCCAAATCGCAAATCACCACGAACTAGTTCTCTCTTTGCCCATTTATGTCGATTCTTTAGAAAACTTGATCGATGATTTTGATCGTATTTCAGTGTTTTCGAAAACTAACATTTTAAGAATCTCGTTTCTACTCTAAAAACTGAAAATGAAAAATTTGCAAAAAATCCCAGTATCTGATTCAAGCTTTCTGCAAATGATTTAGTCATAAATCTGCAAAATCGGTCCACTGTATGATTTATTCTGGCCTGTCAAACGTGCATAGTTTATTTTGGCGGACCAGGTATATCCTTGTGAAATTGATTGAGGTCCTATTTTCAAAATTTCCCGGAAAAACCTCCATCAGTCATGATCCTTTGCCTATTTAAATGGCAGATTTTACAAAAATGATGCATTTTCCAGCGATCTAAAGGGCGTGGTCATGAAAAATTTTCCCGGGGGTGAACCCCCGGACCCCGTTTTTGCTCGCTGCGCTCGCATCAAGTTCTAGCCTCCCAAAATAGAATTTCCTTCCGACATGCCTAGTTCTTACCGTGGATCACTTTGCTGCTAGAAATTGATGAGGATTAGACATTGCATTGAACTTTAGTCACAAAATCCGACAAGAAAATTCACGATTTTCATGTTTTTGAATTCACGAAATTTTTCCAACTGTGCACTCGTAGTAGACTCATTCCAAAAGTCTCTTGTTTCGCCCCCTCCCTCTGTTGACTTGCCGCTACAAAAGGAGTGATAGCACAACAACATAACACAAAAGTTAGAGGGCCATAGAGGGACCTATTGCCAGTGCCAAGCAAGGGGCCCGCATTCACTAGTTGCCCCGGGGCCCGCCCTCGCTCTCGGCGGCCCTGGCCCACCCAGTATCACCTAGCTAGCCTGGTTCCAACTTTTTTAAGAATGACCATTTTGCAGTTGTGTAGCCTGGGTCCTCTTTTTTGGGGGCAAATGTGGGGTAAGCAAGGAAAAGTGGGAGTCTGGGGATTTGCCCCTCTAGGAAAATTTTAGGGGGTCATACTTTTTGGAATGCTGGAGACGCTCTTTTTCAGAATAAGCCGCCTAGGCTCATGCCAGAATCAAAGAGTAGAAACGCTATAGGCTAAACACCTAGAAGAAAGAAAAAGAATGTGCCCTAATGGAACACCCAGACAAAGCTTTTCGTTCAAGCTTTTGCTGCCGTTTTTAAGTTGCAAGTGACGACAGCTTCTCCTTTTACCTTTTTGTCTCATTTCAATTCTCGTCAACTTCAACTTGTTTTAATACTCTGATCAAAGCCATATAAAGAGAAACAATACTCACGAAATTTAAGGTGGAATTTTCTGAACATATGAAACTTGAAGAGAGATCGAGGTAGAACGCAGAACATTTTGAGAAACACACTTTATCAGACGCACTTATATTAATTGCCAAAATGGAGGCATACAAAAAAAACCGGTTAATTGTATCTAATAAAGCTGCATGCTTAAAAAGTAAAGCTGCATGCAAAAAAGCCAGCTACATGATAAAAGCCAGCTGGTAGTAAGATGTTGTACTACGATCCATGTGTGGCAGGTATGGAAGTGCGAGCGAAGCGAGCAGGACATTTTTGGCGTCCTTTGTTGACTTCAATCGTGCCAAAGCCAAGATGTCATTCATCAGTGCTAGAGTGGAATTTCTTTTTCCTTTTTGACATTCAAAAACAACAATGCTTACAAGTGCTGGAGGGAGGAAAATACAGCTTGCCTCCCTTTCAAGTTTCTCATCAGATTTGGATGAATCATCAAAGCCCATCTTTTTTGGGTACGATTGGGGAGGGGGCAACTACCCCTTTTCCTCCTCTCCTCGCTACGCTAATGCAATTTTGATGTGGACGGATCTTTTGGCATTTAGGTGATAGATGCAGCCGGTTACTAGAATTGGATTCCCATACACTTGTGGCTGTTGATCCGCCATTCTATTTAACTTCCATGCCATTGGCTGGACTTCTAGCCTACGTGTAGGAAGGGGGGGTCCACACGTAGAGGCTACTGGATGCAAAGAACTTTTTTATGTCCTGAATCACACTCCTCCACAGAAATGATAATTCTTCTCTTTTAGATGTAGTCATGAACTGGGCATGCTTTGAAATATTTGAACATTTCAATACTCTCCGTTTTGAGTGGCTGCCACAATAAAATGAATAATTTTCATGAAAATCTAAAAAAATACCTAGTCATTTCGTTATTTCATATTTCATGCTGGGAATCAACGTTATTTCATATTTCAAAACTAAAAAACCTAAATATTTATATTTCCCCCCCAAAAATATCAATTATTTCATATTTCAAATACCCCTTATAGGGCCTCTCTGAATTAAATGAAAAAGAAAGCATTTTCACGTGTTCATCGTGACAGTTGGCCATACTGGTTTCAGGCCGTCCTTTTGCTGTGTTTGCTTTGATTTGCTGCTTGAGAGAGGGTGTTTGTATTTCTCTATTTTCTCCACAGGTGCATCGCCTGAAATGCAAATTGTCAACTGTAGCACGATTAATAATCAAAACGAAGGATTGATTCCAGTTTCACCAGGCATAATGCCAACATCTGCTCCTCCTGCTTCAAAACCATTTTTGAATACTGATGGCTGTAACAACTACAAAACGTTGTCTCTTGCAGACCGATCAGTGAGCCATAACGATTGGAGCTCTTACAGAAGCGACACTTTACTGTATGGATGGTACCGATTCACTGGAAATGCTGGGGACAGCATCTTGTCGACATGTCCAGCTCTGGCGTCAGCGCTGAATAATGCTTGTGGGTCATACTACAAAGGATGGTTGAATAATCAGCAACTGCCAACGTTTCAGGAAGGAGCAGTGAACAGAAGTGCCTGTTTTTCTCCCCCTGGTAGTTGCATTTGCTCCTACGAGAGAAGCATCAAAGTCAGGAATTGCAGTGGATTTTATGTCTATTACTTGGATGGTGTGCCAAAACATAATGCTAGGTACTGTAGCAACAAGGGTAAGTCTTTTTTGCTTTTATTTGTCATTACGAAAATGTGTTTGAGATTTCTTCAGATTTTTCGGTCTCAACGATTACGAAGAGACATACAGGGTGTCCCCAAAGTTATTCGACTTTTGATTAAATATTGAAAAATAACGATACCAAGAACAGGCCCATGGAAAGATAACCCTGTCCCTAAGATTTTAAAATGATTTTAAACACAAAAATCTTGCAGATTCGTTGAAAATGACGCTTAAAGGGGCTCCGTCGCCAAAATGTAAACAAAGCGATGATTTTTGCAGTTTTTGAAAGGGGATATCACACAGGATTTCAAATTTTTTTCAAAATGAAAGTTGCTGTTTGGACATAAATCGTTGTACTTCACTAAGGAACAAACCAAACATTCATATCTTCTACGATTGCTCTGTTATAAGTGGATTTTTAACAGTCCCTTTTTGATGGCTTTTGTGAAGCCACGAAACAAACTGCAGAAAACAATGGATGAACAATGGATAATTGGTGACACGTGTGAGTTTACGGATTTGTTTATTGTTTGGTGACGGAGTCCCTTTAAGGTGGAGCTGCACTAAAGGTGGCTCACTACGGAGAATTTCAACATCATAAAACAGCGATAAGGTGGCTCACTGCAAGTAAAAAGAAGTTAAAAACACAAAAAAAAAATAAGTTAAGGTGGCTCGCTACTGATATAGATCTCACATTGCTACAACCTTAGCGTCCTATCGCTCATGCTGAAATGAATCAAAGATCTCAGAAATCGGGTTATCTCCTCGTTGAGCCCCTTCAGCTTATCATTATTATTTTTCAACATTTGATGAACTTGCAACAATTTTTTGGGACATCTGTATTCCCGTATGACTTCAAGAAGTATTTCTCATATTTTTCATTTGTTGGTCATTTATTTCATTGAAGACGAGTTTTCCTTCACCCCGACCTACATTTCTAAAGAACTAACGTTTCTTTCAAGCCATTAACCCTATTCCACCTGGAGGGCATTATGGCCCCCAACCAAACATTTATATACAGCTCTTTTAACTATATGAGACAGAATGCTGGCACTAAGCTATTTTTCCTCAAATTTATTGCTCTGCAAGATTATACAAATTTCGTTTCAATTATATGATTCATGTGACCATTGATTGTCCTTATTTGGAGAGATGTCACTGAAGAAAACACTAAATTGCTGCTAGTTTGGCCAATCCTTGTTAGATTTTGTGTCAATTATAGTGGCATTGAATTGCTCTAAGGTAGAAGAATACACTAGAATTTTGAAAAAAATCATTTTTTGAGATTTCTTGTTTATAGCATCCTTAGACTGTGTATAATGTGGTACAATGTTGTTTTGGGTCATATTCAGTACCAATTCTAAGAAAAACCACGTTGTGTACACCCCACTCTAAACGAGAGTCTGCGTTGCCATGGTAACGAAACTCAAAACAGGGCAAAACATCTGATCTTGCCCCAAAATCCGGCTTCCCTGAATTCCTTGGCTCTTCTTGTCCCCTGTCCATTCCTTTTCCAGCAAAGGAGAGGCTGGGGCAGAAAGAGGCTGCTTCTGGTGGGCGAATTTTGCTTCGACAGAGTTTCTCAGAGTTTATTCGAATTGGAAATTGAAAATCAACGATTTATTGGAAGCAAATGGAGAAGGTTTATTGGGAATCAGCTAGAGGAAGAGGAAGAAAGACTAGATGCTTAGGCAACGATTATGTTCAGTGCAAACACAGAGCCTGATGCCATTATTAGCGAGACTTGATTGAGAGTTTTAGTTAGGCCATAATAATAATGGCCTAAACCTATAAAGTGGTTGAAAACTAAAAGCTGAGGACAAGTCTGACCCTTCACAAGAAGCAATTATGTACCAGGAGACGACTAAAACTCATTACCATAGTTTTGACAGGCTAAATTGCAATGATATGATTAGAGAAGGATGTGAGGAGGTGTGGGTTGTGTGTGATATTTTCTATCATCATGATGCATGTTCAAACAAAGAAACATTGAATGACTGAGGATGGAAAATGAATAAGGAGTTGCAATATCATTATTTATTTACTGCCCATATGATTCTTGTGAATAATCAAGATCTTACTTCAAACCGTTTCCATGTCATGTGCACAACCTTTGCACCGCTGGGACAGATTCTTGTTGCATGGTCTCTAGATAGAAGGACAACAGTAATCAGGGGCGGATCTAGGAAAATTTCTGAGGGGTGCTGAAGAGGGAACAGTGAGGGGGTCCGGGGGCGAAGCCCCCGGAAAAATCTTTGGTGACCACGCCCTTTTCTCTCTCGGAAATGATGACCACGCCCATAAATAGCCAGAAAATGCTTTATTTACCAGTTCAACGATTGGGTAGTTTGTTGCTCAAGCTTGATACTTCGAGGAAATCTCTTTGAAATCCTATGGAAGTACTCATGTAACTTTCTTTCTTTCCCGAATGAATTGTCGCAATATCCCATTGTTTCTTGATAAAAGATGATATGGTATGCAGAAAATTTGTCTCGCATTGTGTGAACTGCGTAGGCGGCTGATCTATCGATTACACCATTACAGAAAAACAGAACAGAAGACGATAGAATTCATGATTCATGAACAACAATAGGCCTAATGTCAGGGAACTCTCAAACTGTCGCTGTGATCCCGGGTGTGATCCTCAATATTTCTAGGATCGTTAGCATCTGGAACCATAGCGAGAACCCCCAATAACCCAAAAGTGAAGCACAAACCATATTTCATATCATCTTACCGTAACACCCGATCTTCCTTCTCTCTGGATCTCCTCTTGTTCACCCCTTCCAGCCCAAAATTTGCAGTTGCAGTAAAATCCATTTCAAAAATCTTTGATTAACTCATGTCTTGCTTATTTTGCTTTATCAACTTAGATTCCCATTCGAATTACTGTTTTCCAAATGCATTACACATTTGAGTTGTTTAGAACAGTAACTGAACGCTTGCAAGACACATAGCTTAGGCCACTAGCGAGCAGCAAACTGCCCCGCCAAATTTTGGAAGGATAAACTTGGAAAATATGATAATTTATCCCCCCCCCCCGCCTTCAACTGCATTCTGTAATTCTTATGACTATGATGTAATGAACCTCCCCCTGGTTAGTTTTATCCCCCCTTGATATGATATCGTAGTACCGCTCTGGCTTTTCCATATTCTGGCTCTCCGCACCAAGGCCTCTCGCAAATTATGGAAAGGAGGCCGATATCGTTACGCCGTTACGAGCGACGGCTTGTCAAGTTACGCTCGACGACGACGGCTTATCAACTCAAGACGGATTGATGGACGACGGCCTATTGTCCACCGACGGCTTACCATCCCTCGACGGCTGGGGTATTGACGTCGGCTCAACACTCGACCACGGCTGCAGGGCCATTGACGAACCACAGTTACAACGGCCAATGAACGCACGACGACGGCATGGTATGGCTTGACGACGAACAACTACATCACGACGGATGAATACTTGACGACGAAGCTGGGTTTCAATGACGGAATATTTTTGACCCTGTCACCGCTTCATAAATCTGAGCACCCCTAGATGCGGCAAGCCTATTGGTTTATTCACTTCCACGGGTGCTCAAACTCGGATGATTTACAGGCCATGGGTGCTCTGTTGCGCTGGCTGGAGAGAAGACAATAGATTCCGAGTCCGCAAAGTGTAGGAAATGTCAACCAGGGGGAGTTTAGACAGAAGAGTTTTGAGTTGTAATATCGACAGTGTGGAGGAGGCGAGACGGGGGCGTGATAACGCAGTGATAAATAACGTCGAGGAAAGAAGAAATGCGGAGCTTCAGACAGCTCACGAGCTTTCATTTTGTAGCAGAAAAATGTATGCATATTATTTTGGCAAAGAATTAGATTGAAAGAGAAAAATGTTCAGTTAAAAAATCTGACGGGTGCTTGAGCACCCTTCGCACCCCTCTAGATCCGCCACTGGTAATGGGATACCACTGATGCGTCATTACAAGGATCCTTCAATAGTAGGTCCTGACAAGGTTGAGAGTGTTCTTTACAGGCCTGAGCAATGCCTGCCCATGCGCTTTTCCCTGTTGTTGGTTGCAAAAACAGAAATGAAGCCGACAATGGAACTATTTGGAAACATTTACCCAAATTTAGCCAAAAGCTCAAAATGTTCCTTTGGTGAACAGTCTAGCATCACTCCAGCACATCAACAGTTGGTTCAAAACAATTTTGAATGAGTTATGATTGCATCCTGACAAATATCAGATGTCAGCATATAGAAAAGGTTGCAAGAAAAGATGGTCCGCGCGTAATTGAGAAAGACAAAATGATTTGAGAAGACAAAAGAAATTTCAAGATCAACCAGGGACAGGAATAAAAGACATATATACTACTTTGAAGATAAGGAAGGACCCTAGTAACAATATGATGCAATTTAGCCTAAAATGAGCACATTATCATACACTGAACTGGTTGCTAAACTTTGATCGCAATTTCCCGAAAATGCAGTTTTTTGCCCTTTTCAAAATTTGTGGCAAGGATTGCAAGAAAACTATTAGAGGTATCACTGTCAGATTTGGACAGAGGTTTCAGCTATGCTTGAGCTGTGATATAAGGCTCAATCTGTAACCAAGGATACCTTACTCTGAAAGTTATTGATCTTTGTATGATGTGTATTTATGATAAATTTTGTCATATTTTTCAAATGAGAGTAGCAACACCTCTGAATGCCCTAAACATGCCAAAAAAGGCTCATATCACAGATCCATCATAGCTTGTTTGCTGTTCAAAATTTCTCAGTCATACCTGTTTTGGTTCAGAAAATATCTTTGACACAATTTAGGAACTTTTTGGATATGCGGAAAAAGGTGTGGTCCAAAATAGGGCGTATCCCGAAATTGGGACCTGATACAAAAAAATTTCTTTCACATTTTACTTCATCATACCCCAAGGCAACTGGAAATTGTTAGTTTGACCATTTGCAAAGTCATATACCAGAGATACAAGCTTACAAAAAAACCCTCTTTAGTGTATAGAGCTTTCATATGATATACAGTTTGTTGGTTTTTATTTTTGTTTATAGTTTTTTAGATATAGGACGTCATATATATTTATGACGTCATTGTTTGAATAGATGTGTAAAAAACTAAAAGTTGATATGTTAATTTGTGAAAAAATATAATGTTGTACAATAGTACAATCTCTTGTACAATAGTTTAACCGTTTATAAGAATAAGCTTTGTTTTCGCTAAACTACAGGACATTATTGCAGTTAACCTTACATAACCTTATCGCAGACTGGCCACAACATATCTAATTTCCTAGCAACAAATCCCTTGATTAATTAAACTTTAATTACTTAATCAGAATGGTGCTGTGTACCAAGTTACAACTTCATAACTCTATCGGTTTTGGAAATAATTAATGGCCCCCAGGCGACGAGTGAATCAACAGAGCCTAGGTCGAATAGGGTTAAATCAAACGAAAGATGCATCAACCAATCATGCAATGTTTTTTACAGATTTGATTCCTATGCTGTCCTTGTCAGGAATTTCCACATGAATAATTATTGTTCAGAATATTGGGCATTAATACTAAAATAAATTTGATTTGAGGAACGTAATATTTCTCCGCGCTCTCTCCACAAATCTCTTGTCGATAGAAAATATTTGATCACAGAATTACGTTTTAAAACAGCAGAAATCATAGGCGTAGGAGACAGGGGGGGACGTCAGAAAAATTTGCAAAAATATGCAAAAATCGGGCAGAAATCTGCCTCAAGTCAGGCAAAAAATTCTCAAACAATTGATTTTTTGTCGGGTAGTCCCCCAAATTTGATCTCCCCCTACGCCGATGGCAGAAATGCAAACCTCTTATTATTCTATACTGCAAAACGAAACTAAACAGTTTCGAGCATTCGTATCTTGGGACGTTTGAAAGTTCTGAAAATGTTTTCGTCTAAATTTGTTGCATTTAATCCACACTACTGACCAAAATTATCTGGCCACCCTGCATGAACCTTACAAAATGAATTTTTACTGCAATCCAGTGCATCTGATATGGCTAGTTTGTCATTCTGTACTGCTTTAGGTCAGCTGCTCATGTAGATTCCGAAAATCCATGTTGTCTTGCGAAATTATGTGCCATTTACTTTTGAAGTCACAATGACGTTTATAGAAAACCTGGAAATATTAGCAGTCGAGGCAGCATCTGTGTCTATCCGTACGGACGTGGTACGAAGCTCTTATTTACACCATTAGATACAGAATGTTTTTCTCTATAACATGTCCAGAATGCGCTAAAATCAACTCTGAGAAAACATTTTAGAGGAAGTTTTATATAACGATCATCTCTTCATTGCTTGGGAAACATTCAAACTTTAACCTCTCAGAACACATCGATGACTTTACCAAATATGGCAAGCAAGTACATTTTGGAATTTACTCATCGAGATCCTTGCCATCATTATATCTTATTTGTGTAAAATTGTGAGCTCATTTTGTGAATTCAAGCACAAAGCTTCGACTGCAATTAATGAAACTTCTTCTAAAATTATTTCGTCCAAGTGGATTTTAGCAAATATTTGATTTCTTATAGAGAGAGACATTCTGCATCGACTGATGTAAATAAGAGCTTCGTATCATCTTCGTACGGGTAGACACGGTTGCCGACGTGACTCTTAATATTTCCAAGTTTTCTATAAACTTCATCGTGACGTCACAAGTAAGTGGCGCATTATTTCGCAAAATAGCATCGATTTTCGGAATCTGCATGAAAAACTGGCCAATGGCGATGGAGAATAACAAACTGGTCATATCAGATACATTGGATTACAGTAAATTGCATTTTTAACATTGATCGAGGGTGGTCGGATAATTTTGGCAATTAGTGTATGTACGCTACAATCTTTTACAAAAGTGTTGGACCCCTATGAAAATCAAAATTTTTCGGCAATATTGTCCCCCCTCCCCCCATATCAATGTTGTTTGCTTTGGCGAATCATTCGTTTGATGGATGGGCATGAAAAACACCTCTTTGCGATGCAATCAACGTTGAAACGGGAGGGGGAGACAAAAATTCGATTTTTTCATGAGGGGTCCAACACCGTTGTAAAAGATTGTAGGTTCGAAGAACATCCAATAAAATGGGCTTATTGAGATTGCCCCCGTTGCCCCAGCTACGCTGCTTTTAAGATTGCATTGATTTACTTTAAATGCAACCAACAATTTCGGTTTACTTTTTCAGATCCACCATCTACAGTCTACTGCAGTGAGAACTACCTCAGAATTGACTTGGCTCGATCCCGTTACAATGCATCTGACTATTCATCAATTACATTACTGCAAGACTCTTGCAATGCGATATTGACCTCATCTCACATAAGCCTTGGAACAAGACCTGACTCTTGTGGAACAACAGCACGACATGCGTCTACGTTCATTGTTTTTGAAAATAAAGCTGTTTTGAAAGCAAAAACAATAGCTGGTTTGATTAGAAGGCACTCGGATCTGTCCATAAAATTCTCGTGCATTTTTCCATCTGATGCGTTCATTGGGTCAAGTGCAAATAACATTACGACTGAAGTCAGTGCTACAGAACGTAAGAGAAGTTACCATTTATTTTCGCCTTCATTATCATAATCTTGAAGTTTTTGGACAATAGAAATTGTTTCGAATGCAATAAATTTCAACTTTTGATTTACCTATAGTAGTCTTTAACACTGGTGTTGATTGAATTGGCTGCAAGAGACTTATGGCGAAGGTGTTGTATTTTGAGAAGTTTACAATTTTTACGTGTCCCCTTGATGATTTTCCTTTTTTGGATCATGCAGAAAATCACTCGTACACTCGAGTGCGCCTTACGAGAATTTATGTGAATCGACTTTGATTGGTCCATGTAGTTTTCTAATTTCTTTATCTTCTTGTAGCTGGATTTGGTCAGTTCAAGCTATTCCTCCACATGTACCTCAATTCTCAGTATGCGCAGCAATATTCAACATTTCCTGTGTCCGTTCAGCTAAGAGAGCGATTATACTTTGAAGCAAGCACCACTGCCAGAAGCAATTTTATTGTGTTGATAGACAAATGCTACTCTACCCCCGTCAACAACTCAAATGATCGCAGGAAGTTTGTTTTTGTCAATGAAAGGTATGTATACCAGTAGACTTATACATCCTTATTTTTCCTTAGAAGGGTCTGGTTATCAGGCTAGATGTATCGCTGCAACTACAACTGATATAGCAATTCATGAATTCAGTAAGCATTCGAGTGTTCTAGAGTTCTATTCATATTTTCTCTGCGTTTTCAAAAGAGTTAGTAGTGTTCTTTATCTGCAAGAAAACATTGTCAACCTTTTTGAAAAGTAATAGTAATAATAATAATAACAATAATAATATTCAGGCTGCAACTGCAAGAGAAGGAAAACCAATCTTGCAATGGCATGGGTTGATTACAGCAAGCTTACATTTGAGCAACATGTGAAGTAATCTATGTCAAATGGTCAGTAACAAGCTCTATGCTCTATCACATATTGTACACTTAATGGACCAAAATAGATTAAGACAACTGATGATAGCATTTATAAACAGCCAATTTGAATACTGCCCCTTGGCATGGCTGTTCCACAGTAGAAAACTAAATACCAAAATCAACAAACTGCGCGAGCGAGCCCTTAGAATGACATATAGAGATCAGGAATCTAGCTTTGAAGAACTTTAGGATATGATAGCAGTGTATCTGTCCATCAAAAGAACTTACAGGTATTAATGATAGAAATGTTCAAAACAAAATATGGCTTAAATCCTCCTTTTATGAATGAAATCTTCTGTCCACAAACCAGCCAGTATCACCTCAGAAATGATCGAGACTTTAGCCTACCTAGCTTGAGATCATTCATGTATGGCTCAAAAATTGTTCGATTTAGGGTCCCAGTTATGGTATACGATTCCAGTTTCGATTAGAAAGTCAATCAGCCTGACTGAATTTAAGACTAAAATCAAAGGCTGGAAAGGAAATGAGTGCCAATGCCAGTGTAGACTTTGTCAAAATGTTGTACCGCATTTAGGTTTTATATAATATTTCTATCAATTCAGTTTCCTGTCATTTGAACCAGTTGGCTTTTATTAGCTGTGTTTGTAAAAAATTTCTTATATACGATCGTACATGTAGGGCTATTCGTATACTATTTTCATGCCAATATTGTAAATAAAGTAATAATAATGATAATAATAATGATAATTTCAAAATTTCAGATGCAGTGTTGGCAACGATGCCCAGTTCCACCCAAGTGTAAGATCCAAGCAGCGGTTCAGCATTTTAGCATCAAATTTGCTCAATAATGAGGAGACAGCCTATGTTAACTGCCTGGTCTTTCTATGTCATCATCAGTCGAATGAGACGAGATGCAAGACTGGCTGCCAGGGGAACAATCTAAAGAGAACAGCTAGGGCTGTGCAAAGCAATGTGCCCATCTACAGACCATCCATATCAATGAATTATTTGGTTCAGGTTGGGGCCATTAAGAAAGAGAAAGATCAGACAGGTATTCAATATCGATTTTGATTTGCATCTCACAAATAGTTTTGTTACCATATTTTCGATTTTTTGAAGATGAAATCGCGTTTATTCTGACAGAATAGAATACCAGGAGCACAGTCCGCATTAATTTGCACGAGCGCATGAGCACCGCTCGCTGAACAAAATATCACTACGAATTAGTTGTTATCACCTTTACTGTATTCAGAATGTTTTGCCAGCAGGCAAAATTAACCCAACTAGCTGCTCACAGGCACAGAAACCTGTTTGGTGAACCAATGGCTACCAGGACCTTGGGTATCATCAATGGGAGGCAAAGGCTCCTCTATAGATTGATTGCATGATTCTCGTTTTCCGCATTGAATTGGATGATGTTATGGCTTCACACTGAGACTCATGACACTACAGCTTCAAATGCAGACTAATTTAGGCCATATCCGTCGCGTTTATGGCGGGACCAATCAGATCACTACTTTTTTGATAAGTTCAGCCCACGTGCCCATTCCTAGTGTTTGATTGGTTGGTTCGATCAAAGTTCGATTTTGCTAAGCGAAACGACGCTCGAAACGACGTTCGAAGCGACGTTCGATTTTTATTTCGACGAGCGAAGGATGGAAGAAGTTCGATTTTTTCAGAGCTCTCGTCAGATTTAATCTCTGGTTTGAATCTGTTTGGTCGTGAGCACTTGTATGAGTGAAAATGGGAACATCAGGTTAAAAACTTTGAACGAATACAAGGAATCACGTCGTCAGTCTAGCTCCTCTTAGACTGATGATATGGTCGTAGTTATCGCTATTGAAATACTGCCGGACGCTCCTAACTACGACTCATAATCAAACGCCATTACTTTGAAATGACTATGACTGCCTCGTTTCGATAAGGGCCTAGGCACCAGAAAAGCACAAACATTTGTAGTTTTCAAATGAAACACATTGATTTGAAAACTTCACAATAAATCAGTTAATGCTTAGCGAAAGCAGCAAAAAAGTACCTACGTACAAGATTTGATACTTTCGCCAACTGTTTTCATGGTAGGCTTGTTCGTAAGACTTTGTTCTGTCCGGCCAAGCTCCTTGAAACTCTGCTTTGAGCTTCGAATTTCCGTTGGTCAACATCAATCAATCGAATTTGCAGAGATTCTAATGGCGTTGTATTTGGTTGTATACTTTGTACATGACTGTGTATAGCAGCCTCGTTCCCAAGGGCGTTCAAAAGTGAAAAAAGTCAGTCCAAAAATATTGCCGTAATAATATGAGTCCCAGTATGAGCGGTCTCGGTCTGGTGTAATGGTCTCGTTTTGAATAGCGATTACTGGGACTCATTGTAATCAGTCTAAGCTCCTCTATAGAAAGCAACATTTTCTTGACTTTCTCTCCGTAGGTTACTAGCAAATGCACTGATCCAGTCCCACTTTGACTTTGCATGGCTTTGCATGTACTGCTTGGTTTCCATTGCTTAATAAAAGATTAACCAAAAATATTCAAATTGCTCAAAATGAATGTATCAGGCTCTGTTTGAATCTGAATAATAGAGCACACTTAGGAATCAAAGAATTTAAAGATATAAATTGGCTCCCACAAACAAGAGATTTGAACAATGCACTGCTACAAATGGTTTCATAGTTTTTGATAATTTATCCCCTGCATGTGCAGGGTGTCCCAAAAAAATGGTGCCCTGTTTGCCTAAGGATTGCAACAAAGGGGCAAAAGATTCTCGCCAAACTTTTATATGATGTTGCTCTTCAGATCCTTAAATATAGTTTGCTGCGATCCCCGTAAAAAAAATCAGTTCAAGAACGATGGAGCTATGACCTTTAGAAAACCAAATTTGCCTGATGACTGAAACCTTTTTTTTTTATATATACCATCTAAAAATTTACATAACAAATTACTACCTACTTTACTTAACCTACTTTACAATACTACGAGTACGATACCAAGAGGAGCAAATAAAATGTCAACCCCGAGGCCTTAAAAAAGAATTGAAAAAGTACATTTGTATAAATTAGACTTAACAAGGAACAAAGCAAAAAAGAAAACAAAAAAGAAAACAAAAACAAAAACAAACAAAAGACAAAAGACAACAAAAAATAATAATAATTTTGCAAGGAAACGAGCGTACTTGGTTGTGTGGCTTATGACAAGGTTTAAAATGAGCTCAATCTAATCGACCAGTTTCTTGGATAAATTTTAATGTTAGCTCGAGTATGTTCCTGTTAACATCATTGGGGAGGTTTTTATCACCAAACAATAGGAGCTGCGTTAGGATCTCATTTGAGGGACTAGCATATCCAAGTGGTCGTAATAATGGAAGTATTCCAGCAAGAAGGTTTTGTCGTTGGAGCCCAAAGGAAGGGCAAAGCAACAAGAAGTGTTCCGTATCCTCTACACCATCGTTCGTAGGGCACATTGGGTTTACAGTATCCTTAAAATTATGCCTGAATTTGTGAAAGTTCAATTTGCTGAGACCCACTCTAAGTTGGGTAAGCTGGGATAAACCTAATGGGTCGTGAATCCCAAAGACCGATTTTGCAGGGGGGCGGATAACTGACAGAAGTTTTTTCTTAAAAACAGCGACAGATGGTGCTAGTCTCAGTTCTGGTTCAAGATCATTCCATTCAGACAAACAGTGAGGAAAAAAGCTAGATTTGAATTTTTCTGTTCTTGCCCTTATTCGCCCAATGACATCCTGATTGCGAAGAGAGTAATGCGACTGCTGAAGTGGGGGGATTGGGTCCGTCATATATGAAGGGGTGAGATTATTTAAAATTTTGTAGAGCAGAGTGAGACGTCTGCTCCACCTACGAGAATTTAGCGATTCCCAGCCAAGCTCTGCGTACAGTTTTTCTCGTGAAGTTCCTCTCCATGTCCCTGTTACAGCCAAGGCAGCAGAATACTGGACGGACTCTAGCTTTTCCATTAAATTTGTCAAAATTTCATTGTGACTAAATTCGCATAATTTTGTCGGAGTATGGTAGATAACATCTCCGTAGTCTAGATGTGGACGAACATATAACTTATACAATTCATTAAGGGTATGTCTGGGCAGATACCTGGAGAGATATTTCAGCATACCAATACCTTTCCTTGTTTTGGAGATAGCTGTTTTGATGTGAGCTTGAAAAGACAACTTAGAATCGAGGACAATCCCCAAATGTTTATGTTCAATTACTTTCTTCACAGGTGTGTTGTTAAAGAGGACGATTGGATGATCAATTTCATTTTTTTCCCTTGAAAATATTAGTTCAACAGCTTGTTTTTGCGGATCAGGATTAAAAGACATCCTCCAGTTATGAGCCCATTGATTTATCAGTTCTAAATCATGATTCATGTCACTCGCCGCAACATTGGAGTCTTCAACTACTGTGAACAACGACGTATCATCAGCAAAAAGCTTAACATTGCACCTTAAATCATCAGTGAGGTCATTTATGTACACGAGGAAAAATAAGGGTCCTAAAATAGAGCCCTGGGGTACTCCAGCTGAAATATCTCCCCAAGAAGAACACTGCCCATTCAAAACAGTTCGTTGTTTTCGATCCTTAAGAAAACTTTTAACAATTCATTTATCTTATATCATTTTATATTTCTGATTTCATAATGGTGAAATTTACGTACATACATATATACGGAATATTTCGGACGAGGCCTGCAGGAGCCTCCCCCCGGGGGGTACATGACTTGAGGATGGACGGGGGTCTGCCGCCCGGTTTTCAGAAAGCTACCCTCTTCTAATTACCGAAACTTGTTTTTGATACCCACTTTTATGATGAATTTTGGCGGAAAACTGCCCATTTTGACCATTTTTTGCGAATTTCACCAAAACCCCACCCATGTTTATGGAAAATCTGCTGAAAAAGGACCCTTGTTTAGAGAATTTTCGGCCCAAAAACCCACCCATATAGGCGGCACATACCCGTACCCTAAATATGGTATGTACCCCCCCCCCCGGGGAGCCTCCGCCATCTTTTTTGACTGCCACTGCCACCGCCACTGAAAAACTGAAATTTGGCAACCATATTTTCTTAACGATTGGTTTCTGGAAGCCACGCCACTGAACAACATGCACAAAATGTCTGGATATACTATTGTTTGGTCATTATTGAATATCATGTTGAATCTTTTGTGTGATTAAGAAATGCAAAACTTAATCTTCTTCCCAGGGAAATGTCAAACTAATCCTTGCAAAAATGGAGGAACATGTAATCTGGCGAATGGTAAATGTACCTGCATTACAGGCCTTACTGGAGCAACATGTGAAACAAGTAAGTCAAATGCAATGATTTTCATTTTCCCGTGTGTTTGTGAAAGCACATTTTTTACACAACCATGTGATGAAGAAGACTCTCGAAAATGTAGTTAACTTGGAGGATGAGAATGAAGACGAAAACCACGTGGCTTTTCATTTATTTGTTTATTTTTTTGATATAATCTTGTTCTGATTCGACATAATCAGCGAAGGCGTATTTGGCCAAACATTATTGAATAACGGACTCATCGTACTAAACCCATAAATGCAACAACACACCGTAAGCTGTAGAAAGTCTAGAAAGAAGGCTGTTAACTCCAGTAAAAGAACAACAATCAACATAAACCTGTAACTGGAGAGAAACTGTTGTATCCTGCAAAAGAAAACGAATTAATCTTAAAGCCTGAAAGGAAAGAAATAAGTTAGTAACTCACCAGTAACTGCGATAAAGAACAACATTTAATGATAAAAAACTCGTTTCGTTGCACACTCGTCAGTTCGGTTCGTGCGAAGAACAAATTAAAGAGGCACTAACGCATACAAATCGACATTATCAAATGATTGTCCGAATCTATTCAGGTCGGTCCATGTGGAGGTTGTGCACTTTTCGTGTAAAAATTTCTGTGTCAAATGAGACGGGGGCAGAATATGGGGGTACGATATTGGTGACAACGATGGTGCGAGAAATGATGCCGACTCGATCATGACACCGTAACGAGATTGGCTCGTATATTCCGACGACAAAAACCGAAGGCCGACAATTTTCATTTATCAACAAACATGTCGCGGAGAGGAAGATTTGGGATACCAGACAAGTTAACACCAGAAAAGGTTAGTGAATTCACTTTTGTCGCTTTAAATGTTGCTGTTTTACTCCTTCATTCAAATTTCTTTGTCTTGCCTGTGTATTTAGCGGCTGTTGGGATCGCGAATTCAATCCATCTTCATGCGGATGCATAAACAGGCGCCTTCTTTTAGGCCCTTCCTGTCTGCTTAGTCTGGTAACCTAACTATCCTAAAGTTCAAGAAACATTTAAAATGTGTTAAAATGTATCATTTAATCCCGTATTCTCACTTTTAAATCCATAGGACCAGGATGAATACCCGCCAACGAAGGTTTTCAACGATTATTTGGAAGAAAAGAAAAGAAAGGCGCAAGACCAACCTTTTAGGTCAAAAAATACTACAACGAGTACACCAACAAAGACTCTCGACGGAATAAAACCATGGTCACCGTCAAAATCCAATTTTAGAAGGAGCAGACGTAGCTTGAAAGGTAGTCTTGCTGATGAAGCAGCTAAAGAAAGTAATGGAAGTAAAAAAAGGAAGGCTTATCAGGAGAAAGAGGTACCAAAAATAAAAGCAAAAAAGAAAGACCCACCTGCAAAGAAACCTGCAAAGACTGGCACCAGAAAAAACCAGACAGCTGCAAAGGCCAGATTAGCAGAAGAACAAAAATCAAACATTGAAAGGAAAAAGCTAGAAAGAGAAACAAATCTTCAGGTTCGATTCTACTCCTGAATATTACATGCTCAACACAAAATAGAATTCCTTTATCAAAATGAATAGTTTCTTAACTTAATATCCCCAGTACTGGAGTTTCCTAATTTTTTGGCAATCTGAGTTTTCTTATGGGCAGTTTCTTATAAAAAATATGTGTATATTGGGACATTTCTCAAACTTTGTTGCAATCTGCCTTTTAGAACCTTTTTTACTATCAATTTCTTAGAAGGGTCTGCAGATTGCTGCATGGTTTGAAAAACTTATTCATGCTACAAGTGGTACTCTTGCTTGTTATAACTTTATTGGTTCTCTTCATTTATAGATGAAGATCACTGAAATGACTGATAGTCAACGACAAGATTTGTTGATAAAGCTTGGGAAGAGATACCCTGTTTTGTTATTCAGTTTGCTTGAACAACCTGCAGGTGGAGGAGGACAAGGGTACCATCCACCTGCCAGCTCAAATACGCCACAGTGGTGTATCTGCACAAGATGCAGGGAAATGCCTAAAGCCGAAGAAAGAAAGTGTTGCAGGCAGAGGCCAGAAGATTGCATCTCACAACAACCCGTAAGCTTGTATGGTATTTTGAGGAGCAAAATACTTTTTAGGAGCCAGGGCGTTTCAATAAATGGGCTGTTTTTATAAACATGGGAAAGAGCTGGAGGATTTCCTTTTTTTTCACTTACTGTATTTGAATTTGCTTTACTGAAACTGTGCCAACAAAAGTCAATCTAAAATTTTTTAATTCTTGAAAAGTATGTGAAATTTCACAATGAGACACAAGCCATGTAGAAATTGGACATATCTGAAGCAAAACATTTGGGTATCTCATTTTTTATGAGTACACTCATTTTTTTTATGAGTAACCGCTTACAGTATAAGAAACGGTAGGCTCAATTTTTCGAAAGTTAAGAAACAACCCTACCTGGATTTAAAAAGCTAAGGAACTTTTTTGTAATTTACAGTTTTAATTTTCCTGTCGCAATCAAATATTTTTTGACTCTGTACAGTTATTATAGCAACTGTTTGGACATTATTTTGAGTGCGAATTATGTTATTGACTTGTTTTGAGATCTTACTGAGTAATTTGGGAACCCTTCAGACAAAACAAGATTAAATCTACACTTCTGGCATTAAAAATATAAGAAACACGTAAGAAACTTTTGGTAGCAAAATGGCACAAAAATTTAAGAAACTGCCTACCAGCCCCGGACCTTAGTTTCATATATAAAAATTAGTGTATGCTGGTAAATGAAGTATCTCAGTAGAAAACAGTACATTGTACGTAACTCATTCTCTGAAAAATGGAAAGGAACTTGACAGCTTGCATTCTTATTTCAGGAGATGGACATCTTGATACTGGAACCTTTGGTGCTCAGACTCCAAAGGAATTACAGAGATGATATCTTTGCACTTGGAGAACCGGATGATGAGAATAAAGCCAACCGGCATGCAGCGTACAGACAATTTGTGTTGTGGCAACATGGATATCTTGGACTAGGAAATAGACGCATAATTTATAGCTGCTGTATTTGGCGTATACGTGATCGTTATCCTGACCCATTTGGTCAGTATACAGGTTTCAAGGTTGGGTCACTGGGGTAAATTCATCAGCTAACATAAGGTGTATTCTGTTTATCATGACTAAAAAGAATTGGTTGATCCAGACTAATGTGGTGGAGAATTGTTCAGTAATAGTTATAAATTTGATCAATTTAATCTTACCTGCCAGTTAATTGTTTCGCACTACGCTTGTGTCTTCTCTCTATTGGTCCCATTGCAATTCATATTTGTCAAAGGGAATCTGAATGATCCTTTGATAAAAATACAGTAGTTTGTGAGGAAAATTGACTCCCTTGGCAACTGATCAAGTTGAAAGAAATACTGATATTGATAGGCTAGAATTTGACCGCAAGTGGCTTGAGCCACTTTTATATGTTCACTGTACATTCCCTTTAGCAATGGTGGGTGTTGTTGAGTTCTATGCGAACAAATATGAATTGCAGTGGAACAGATAGAAAAAGATAATGTGGCAATATGTAACACAATTCGCTGGCAGATGCAAACAGTAACTACAGTAACAAGTCCTAGCACTTTGCACAAAAAGTCTCAAAACAGCAATTTATTTTTGAAAAGAAATTCAAACTGTGCTGGCTTTACGAAGACCACGAGATTTATGTTCGAGGACTATTTTGCTAGTATCTTCAGGAGCAACTGGTGCAATTGTTGTCGCAATTCTGCGTGGATCACTAGGAGAAAGGGTTGCTCTTCTCATGACTGGCTCTTCATCATTTAGGCGTCTTTCAACAACAGCAGCTTGCAAGTCATTGATGTAGTGATATTGCTTCATTTCCTTCACCTTGCTTACTGTCCATCTGTTACTTTTTTTGTTAAATTTTCGATGAAATCTATGGAAAATGTGATTGAATCATTTATCCTTGTTTCAAAGTTTCAAAA
The DNA here is from genome assembly GCA_039566865.1 of Aurelia coerulea. Lineage (NCBI taxonomy): Eukaryota > Metazoa > Cnidaria > Scyphozoa > Semaeostomeae > Ulmaridae > Aurelia > Aurelia coerulea. Next base: position 16,329,262 of record CM076954.1, read on the forward strand.
TGAAACAGATTTAAAAACCTTCTATTCCTGCCAGAATGGGAACATGGAAAAATACAGTATCCTTACTGTACAAGCTAAGAGAAATTACTGATGAGACATTTACTGTAGAGCTACATACAGTAGATGTGCTTTCCATTGTTGCACAAATGTTCCTCACTATGTGTTGTGTGGATCGTTTTAATGGATAGGCAGGCTTATTTTTGTGATCACTAATTACCATATAATTTGATATTGTTTTATGAAATCACAGTGTCACTTAAATCACAATCATGAAACGTTTCCATGTAAGGCATCCCTTCATAACTATTGGAAGCTTTTCCTTAAAACTGGAAGAGGGGGTATATAAAATGAATGAAAAATAAAATTTGCAAAATGAAGCAACCTGTACGAAAATACAAGGCCATGTAATAGCCATGTACAGGCCTTGTAGTTATGGCCTTGTAACCTTGTAATAGCCTGGAATAGCCTTGCTGTAACCTTGTAAATGGCTTGAAAAATGCTAATTAGCCTTGTAGAAGCCTTGTGGAAACCTTGTGGAAACCTGGTTGCAGCTTGGAATCTTACTGATAGCCTTGTAATTTCCTTCCAAGGTTAGTACAAGGTCATAACAAGGTCATAATCCCCTCTACAAGGCTAAAACTTGGCCTCTACAAGGCCAAGTTTAGCCTTGTATTTTTGTACAGGAAAAGACAATACATCTTTTGTGAAAAAAATAAATTCTACAGAAAATTGTAAAAATGAAATCACAAAGAAATAAAGAATTATGCAAAAATAAGTCATAATAGAAAAGTTGAAATAAATCTGAAAGATTTTGAATAAATACACTGTAAATAAACTATTTAACATGTTGCATGTATTTACCGTAGTGCTCCTTTTTTAGTGACAGCTTGTTTACGATCTTTATGTTTGCAATAATCAATTGCTGCTAACACATTTCTGGCTTTGTAGGCTGGATACTGGTATGCAAACCGTTTGGAGCAGTATGCTAGTATGAGTTCATGAAAGTTTTCAAGCTCTGCAGTAGACCTAGAAGGGCAAATAGTTAACATTTAGTATTTTGTATGAATAAAAAGTTAAATCACTGAATGTGATTTCAATGATTGCAAATAATATTTCACATTGCTTTCATTAATGAAAGTCCATTTTTATTTTTATTTCTCACAGTTACAGTACAGCACCCGGAGAAGATGTAAATCCACACAAACATTTCCCTGCAATAGACGTCCTGGGTCTTCTTTTAAATGTTATGAAACTAAGAAAAAAACATTGACATAGTCCAGCATTGATGCAGTGGTGGACGCTTTGCCAAATGTTGGGGGGGGAAGCTATTGTTTCAGTTAAAAAAGCATTTTTTATTTCTTTTGTTTTTTAACAAAAGATATTTGTTCTAGCCAACATTGGGGGTGATTGCACCCTTTGCCCCCAAGTGCCCACCACTGTTTTGATGGCCAATTTTGTGGTTGCCTTTTGTTTACGGTGCATTTGTTTCAATATACTATAAAGTTGCAGTAAATCTTTATGTAACAGATAGTCTTTCCAACAATGTACTGTATGACTGTATACAGTATTTTACAATCATGTCAACAGACGATTACGCTAAAGATGGCGGCAAGGAGCTTTTTACCAAGATGCATTGTGTTCTTTAATTGAATTCCTACAGAATTGTCAAAGATTCGTAATTAGAACGCATTGCATCTTGGTAAAAAGTTCCTCATCGCCATCTTTAGCGTAATAGTATATTCAATTAGCAACATGTATACTGTACCTGAATGTCAAAAATTTTGGTACAGTTTTCAGGAATCTCTTGTCAAACAAGGCTTTTCTCAAATCTGTGTGTGGTTTTGAGCCTTGAACTAAGTATTCCTTATCATTTCGAACCGTTGGCAGGTCTTCGTGCTCACATTTGCTAATGCTCCCTTCAGGGATTTCCCATTCATGGCTATCAACTACATGATGAAGAATTCCTCTCCATCTTCCCTGTTGAAATGAAATAGCCCATTGCAGCAAATCGGAGAAGGAAAGCCTTTCCACTTACACAAAGCTTTATCTACATGACTAAGATCCTTTCTTCTCATTCCTTGCTCTTTCTTGTGCTTGATACAGTACAAACGGCAGATGTATTGATTGGTTTCTTGTGATATGAGCCAAGAGTAGTCTTTCAACAGCAATTATAGCATTCACAAAATACACTCCCAAACTATAGTCGGATACTTTTGGTATGGAAAATCAATTTGGTCTATCAAATGCTCAATCTGGACAAAGCAATATTCTAAGTTGTTGAATGCTATCATTTCTTATATTCAATAAAAAAGCACACACTGTAGTTGTACTACATCAACAATTCATACACAGACTTACTGTATCTGCAAATATTTTTCTCACATCTGAAAATTTCAGACTCTAAAAATGTCAACTAATATTTCTACTCTTGTTGGATTGGATACATAAATTATTTACAGAAAAATAGCAATTCCTCAAGGTGAAGTTTAAGCTCTGGTATTTACCATAAACTCTTCATAAGTATTAGACTCTCTGCAACAGAACCAGAAGTGGTTGACAATATCCTTCACCCAAGGAAGGAGTGCAGCATTCCCTTTAGTCTTTGCAATTTTAGATAGCCTTTTGCTTAAGTTCTTTGCCCCATGCCACACATCATAAGAATGTACTATTTTAGGATGTCTTTCCCCTGCAGAAAATTTAACGTTCTGAATAGTATGCACAGGCAGGAAGCAGTCAGAACAAACATTAAACAGGTATTCAGCACAATTTATGTCAGTGATTGTAAAATGATAATTAGAAGACTTGAGAGATGAAAATAGATATATTATTGGCAATGCACATCACCCAATGCTGATGTCACAAAGAGCTGAAATACACAAATGGCGTTTCATAACTGCCAAGCACACAATGCCATCACAAAATGTTTCTTCAAAAGGTTTTGTAATGAACTTTGGAAACATTCCCAGACTAATGAAAATTAGAAGATTTATTTGTAAATTACAGTACATCTTATAGCTTGAAAGATGTTTTATGCTTCAAAATGCCTAGTCTATCTCCTTCAAAACCTAGAAATGAGAACTGACAATCTAAACACTGTATTACAACTCACGTAGCCATTTGGTTACTGATGAGTGTGCATCAGTTACAACTTCTACAACATTTAATTTTTCCTCCATGAGAAAATTTAACACCCTCTTGAATGCATCCACCTCCATATTTACAGAAACCAACTTTGTTTCACGTTTGTCCACAACTATACAAGCTAAAATCTCCATTGAATTTAGTTCTACAACTGTGTAGGTACAATATTTTGCACAGTGACCAGGGCTATCATTTCTGCCATCACCTGTAAGTGAAGAATGTAACAGAAAATTGTTGTGATCCTTGTCGTAACTCTCTAAGGCATTTTTTTCAATTACCCCAAGGTCGGCAACCCAGGGGAAGGGGCTCCTCCAGCAATGATTCAATAATTTGTTGCTGCTAAAACTGACCTGCATTGCATGCTTACAAAAATTCTCTCACATTTTTGCGTGAATATCTACTGTAGCCTGCATCACAGATGGTATGAAAATGAAATTAAACGAAAATGACGCACTTTATATTATATAACTTGTAAATAATTGTAAATATTGTGGCAAAATGATACATACATGCACAATTTTCATATGGCATGGACTGATGCAGGCTAATGACTATCCAGTCTTTCACTATCATAACTTGTGCATAATTGCAGTAACGATTTGATTAGGCTCCAAGGGCCATTGTGCCCTCCTAAACATTTTGAAACAAAATTTGTCAAACACTAACTGCAATTTATAGAGATTACAGCACCTTTCAAGTGATGTGATAAAAGGAAACATGTGAAAAAGAGTAGAAATATGCCACAAGGATTTCCTTTATCAAAATAAAAAGTTTCCTTGGTAATATTCTCCCAACTGGAGTTTATTAATTTTTTTGCCGCCTGAAAGTTGAGTTTCTTTTGAGCAGTTTCTTTATCGAAAATACATGTATTGAGGAAACTCACCAAGAAGTATGACTGGCTTCTGAGCTAATCGCTTGCGATTTGACTTTACTAAATCCTCCCAATATTCTAACACAGCAGGGAAGACATAAAGTCTTTGGTACCGATAAAATGTTGGTTCTGTAATCATGGAGAGATTCATGTGTTTGGCCAGTAACTTGATTTTACCATAATTATTTCCTGACAAAACTATTGATGAACTCAGCATGAGATCACCAAGGGGCTTTCCTTTTTTGATAATGGGTTGTGACATCCATTGCTGTACTTTGTGGTTTGATGGGCATACCTGTACAATATAAAAATATATTGTACACAGTTGACTCTGGCTAGTCTACACTTTGTCTAATGAAAGAAGGTGCGAAGGGGGTTTTACTAAATGGAGTGACTAGAAAATTAACAATAAGTAATGTTGCAGATAATCCTGACAAAAAACATTGAGAGATCTACTGTGCAGTTTGATGGCAATTTTTGTGATCTGGCACAGGAAAAAAAACAAAAAATGAATGACCAGATGAACTGTAGCTTTGCTGATACAAATTGCAGGTAAATTTCACTGCATCAACAAACACTTTGGATTGCTATTTGCATCTGAAATGCATCTTCAACAAAAGCATGTAAAAAGTTGCTTGTTGATTTCTTTCTAAAATGATGCTATACAATCTTACATATTCAAATACAGAACACTTGATAGGAAAGGGAAATATATAATTTTTACTTTACCCATTCAATAAGAAGCGCTGTGCCACGGTTTTCCATTTTTACATCTGTGATACTCCTTCCACAATTATTACAATGCTTTGGTGGTATAGAGAGTGCCAGGTCTCGCAAGTTGCTCTTATATGCTATAACAGCTTCTTCCTTCACTCCCCCTGTGCCTGATTCGATGCATGTTGATAATTGTGAAGGCTTATTGCTACAGTCAGCACTAAAATTGCTTATCACACTTTCATCATAATTACTTGCAATATCAAGATCCACTGGCATAGATGCTTGTTCGGATTGTCTGAAAAGGAATATGAAAATTTATGTCCATGTCCCTAATCAATCAACATGTTCAGGAATTCCTAAAGGAATTCCAAACAAATAAGAAAACCATTTCCAAAAACAGCCTGACTGCTTTCTTATTCAGTAAAGACACCACATATAAATATCACTAAATGTCAATGAATATCATATTACCTGAATTTGGAGGGGGTTGAAGTGAGAAATGATCCTTCTTGTTCTGGACCAGATTGCAACAGAAGTACACCACCTGAGTCATGATAGTTTCCTTCTCCACTTTTTTCAATTTGCTCTTGTCTTTTCTCAACTACAATAGTCTGCTTCCTAGTGACAACAGGTTCCAAATCTGGGATTGTAAGATCAACATCACAGCTAAAACAGAAATAAAGAATCATCAGACGACAGATGAAGAAATAAAAATTGGCATTGTTGCCCCCAAATTGCCTGAACTTGACGAGTATGGCATATCTGTCAACTTGAAGAATCCACTTTCTTATCGAGCAGAAAATATCATAATAACAGATAAAATTCAAAAAGGACTGTTTGGGCAATAATCCTTCACGGTATTGTGTTGTTGCTCGAAATTCTTGAGGACAAATAGCAAAATTAATGGTCTAGGCCTACCTGTCCATCAGAAATTCGGCCAACTCATAATCGGTTTGAAACTTGTACTTCTGCTTCAGTTTGTTCCATCTCTCCTTTGCCCTTCCCAAATAAATGCGACTTTGATTCCATTTCTCTGATCTTTTCTTGAGTAACTGACTCCGCTTTTGTGGTGAATACGCCTTGCGCCCTTTTCTTTTACTTCTACGACCACTGGCACTGCAAGGGTCGATCGAGTCCTCCATTTTGAATTTCTATCCACGCGAAAGTAAACAAAAGAAACGAAAGCCACCGATCGACCCGACTCGACACAACATACGCTGGCCGAGAACTGCGAAGTGACGTCAAGCCTTTGTTTCCGCGCAGCCGACCACAAAAAAAGTAGGATATCAAAAATATTCTGTCCACTTTTCAAACTGTTCTAACTTTTCGTTGACAGGGAGTACAGACGAACGAAAGATATTTTCGGATAGTACGAGGCTCCAAGTTGTACGAAAGAAATTCTCGTTGCAATTTTCGGGAGCCAAAATTTGCGTTAGTGCCTCTTTAAAGGGAATGTAATCATATAAAAGTGGCTCAAGCCACTTGCAGCCAACTTTTAGCCTATCAGATGTCAGTATTTCATGTTCACGTAGATCAGTTACTCAACAAGTTCATGATATTGGTCCATTATTATTCCTAATCAATTTTGTATTCACCCCTAATGTGTTGCCTTTGCTTGATTCTTCCTTGTATCTATTTTCAGGAATGGCAGCTCTGAATGGAACTATTATAGTTCCATTCTACTCGTACAAAGAACAACCTATTGATAAGAATTCTCCCCAAAGAATCAAAAATGATTTGAGTAATAAGTCTTCAAGTATGTTCATTGAGATGGTATTAGAAATCCAGCCCGGGGTAAGATTTTATATCTTATTTTTCTACTGGGTGAGTCAGAAAAAACGCGGGGTGTTTGGTTGACTGTGACGTAGCATTTAGCCACCCGATTGTTGTGCATTAATCCGACTATAATCAAAAGCAGAAATTTAGCATCTATAGATATTTTTGGGTCTTTGACAAAACAAGTCAAAAAGAAAATTTTATCAAAGGTTTGAAAATCAATTTTTGATGATTTTTCAAACAGGAGTACTTTTTTGGGACACCCGGTACTAGCAGACATACTTTATTCACTGTTTATTTTGCTCTGTTACAACTTGCCCGAAGTAAGGGCAGGGGCGGGCAAGTACTGTAAAATATTTGACCCCATGTTTGTCCAGAGGAATTGGAAAAAATAACCGGTTCTTTTGTCACATAGTACGACTTTCCTGCCCAAAAACAACCAGTTTGGAACAAAGGTGAAATTTGAATATCCATTTTCCTATTCCATCAGTTTGTCACAAAAATCAAGTTTTCTAACCTCCTGGTTCTCCCTTTGTCCGCCAAATTTAAGCAGAAAAGACCAGTATTTCGAATTTTCACGTGAGTGGTTCTACTCTTTGTCCACCAAATTTACGGAAAAAAGACCAGAAATTCCAATTTTTCACCAATTTGTCCAGCAAATTTCCGAAAAAAAGGCCAGAATTTCAACATTTTCACCAAAGCGGCTCTACCATTGTCCGGCAACCGGTTTTGGGACACTTGTACTTTCATATCTATGATTACCACTTGCTTTCGAAAAACAGTATTTGATCGAAACAACCGGTTTTTGGGACAAACATTGTCAATGATAAATCATGTTGAAATTGTTCGCCAAATTGAAAAAAATAACAGCCTAAATTTGCCATCAAAAACTACCAGTTTTTAGGATAAAGGTGGTGCAAAATGTTTTCGTTAACTACCGGTTTCGGACAAAGGTAGGACCATCGTTCCCAGTGTGACATGCCCGCCCTTGGTTAGGGGCAAGTTGTAACACTCCGATTTGATTTTGATTTGCAAGTTACCGAAAACCTAAAAGCGCCATATTTGTGAAACAACATATGTTCAATAGCCAATGGTCAAACACAACACATGGTGGTATAAAGAAAGGTCTGCGTTTTGCTCGTTAGGAGAAAATTTCATTTTTCTGGAAGTGTTACATCTAGCACCGGTCTCCCCTACTGTTTAAGAGTCGCTTTCATTTTGGCAAGGATATTCACGCCTTTTTTACTGGCATATGGTAACAGGGGCTCTACATGGTTCCGTACAGTTCACGCACAGCTCAAAATATTCACGCCTTTTTTACCGGCACACGGTAATGTGAACCATCAGTTTTTTTCCTTTGCAGAGCTAATTTTTTATGAGAGAAATTCCCAAGCAGGACTTGCAATTTTTCAGCAGTCCTCAGCAGTAACGAACAATTAATATGAATTTCCATTTCTATTGTAGCTTCTAAGAAAATTTCAAGCAGCAATTCCGAATGTGGACAACGTTATAATAACAAAATTCAGGTAAACTGACTTTTCTCAGATTTTGCTTGCATTTCATTGAACTAGTGCTTCTCGAAAACTGTAGAATGTATTGACCGCTTTTGGTGCAGGCTACCAATGCTTACACGTATAGGTAATGTGATTAATTTCAGCTTGTTTCCCGATCTTTTCGATTTGTTTTCTTCTCTCTTGTCGAATTTTGACGCACCCTGTAAAAATTCGAATTTGCATGTGACCCATCCGTCTTCACCTGTTAAAATGGATAGGTTTAGTATGACGCGGTATTGGGTTCAAAAATGGTTGATCGTGATTTTAGGTGTCCGTGGTGTAACATACAAGTTGTAATTATTAGTTCTTGTGATGGTGAGTTATACAGGTTGTGCTAACACCATTGATTGGACGTAATTATTGTTTGTCATGGTTACTCCCAGAGATCATTGTCGGTAGTTTATGTGCCAGTAACTAACACGAGTCATGGTAATCCTTGTTGATCGTAATTGGTACTTTTGTCTTGTTGGGGTAACTTCAGCCTGTCAGGGTAGCATAACCTTGTCGGGGTAACTTCAAATCATGGTTGTAACTTTAGCTGGTCGTGGCAACTTCAGCTGGTCGTGGTAACTTCAGCTGGTCGTGGTAACATGCGCTGTTGGAATGCGCAGATAAAATAAAAGACAAAAGCAGATAAAACAAAATAAACCTTTTTTCTGGACGCAGGCCCGTAGGAAGCGAGAGGGGGGGGGGGGGTGGCTAAATAGTTTTGAAACAATGGTGCTAGGCTACAACATGCATAGACTAAATATATAGCTATCTCTATGGTTCACAAACAAAGCCCCAATGAACAACTTCACGTAGACCTACCACATGTGACAAAATTTTATCATCAGATGCAAACCTTTAGTCGATGGCATTTCGTTTTTGTGCACCCATGCGCAATCTAAATCGTGAAGTTTTTTTGGTTTTACCCAGTATGTCATATTTGAACACAGGGTTACCTGGGTTACTATTCAGCTTGCGCATGAACAATTTAACGATCAAACTAGAAGAGTAAAGTACGCCAAGATAATACCAAATGTAGGATACTTTTATTTTGCCAACTGTTCCATGAGCAACTTTACGTTAATGACTAAATTATCTGATGTATTGCAGCGTTGGCAGTTTAATCATCGGATTTGATGTCATCTTCAAAAAACAAATAGATGGGACGGTACTGAGCTTAGAAAAAACTCTCGGTGATGCGATTAATGGTACAATATTCGGACAAATTACAATCCTTCGGCTTACAGGTAATGTACCAAAGTCAAATTTGTTTGCCTCTTCGCTATTTTCCTTTATTGCATCGTGCGTTGCATACTGAGAACATATGTTTCAAATCTTTAACTCAGCGTAAAAAGGTGGGTGTAAAATTCAATGACCTATTTCTTCTGATTGAATGGCTGAGAAGAAACTTTATATACTTATCTATAATTCTACCGTTGGACTTTTCAGAAATTTTGAATGTTTTTCGAAATTACAGCGTATTTCACATTTCAACTGATTTGAAGATGTGACGTCATCAAATTTCTAAATCATAAACCAGATGAGTGACATCCTTTTGCTTGATATCATATTGTAAGCATTCATAAACTATGGTTTTCTTCGAAATTACTTCATGTTGCGTCAAACAATTTAGAAATTACGATGGTTTTAAGTTTTTTTGAAAATTTTTCTTGAATTCTTGAAAAAGAAGGAAATCACTCTAATTCTAAAAATATTGAAAATTTCAGAAAAGTCAAACGGTAGAATTATAGAGAAATAGCTAAAGTTTCTTTGGAGTCATTCAGTTCAAAGAAATTGGTCACTCAGTTTTACGCCAGCCTTTTTAAGATTTGAAACCTATGCTCATACTGAGCCGATCTTATTTGCTTAGGAAGCTCTATATCATTATCATTACTATCAATTTCTTTATCGTTGGTTTACAAACAATGATAGCTAATTAATTCCTCCGTTAAAATGTATAATAAATATGTCACATAAGAACTTGGTACTGTAGTATATACTAAATAATAGGTACTAGGAGAAAAGCGGACGCAAAAAACAGACGCTAAGAAAGATAGATAAAATATTTACAATTCATCAAGAGCATACAATATAAACTAATTTCTAAAAATGTTTATTATAAAAAGCCCAGTTCGGAATAAAAATGCGACACAGCTTGCGTGGACAATTTTCTCCGTTCTCATTTTTAACTGTTGCTTTAAACTGATCAAGAGATCTTGAATTCCGTATTGTTTGTGGTAGCATTTGCCACAGTTGTGGACCTTTAAATATGATGCTTTCTGTGCCATTGCCGACTGATTTCGCCCTGGGTTGAATGAATTCGTTATTGTTGCGCAAATTGTATTGAATTTATTTTCGCAGACAATTTCCTGCATGAATTCAGGTCATTGGTTCAGGTCATTTCTAGTTTTGTACATCTCAGTCATAAGTAGTTGGAAGTTTTTTGTATGAATAGTAACAGCACAGTCCTTCTCTAATAGCGCACTATAAGTAGATTCGGCATCCTTATCAGTAATTCTCAAAACCCTTTCCTGTATTCTGTTATTTTTCTTGTAAAGCTGCCTGCTGTGAAACATCCAGATCAAAGGACAGTGTTGGAACTGACTGGTAATATGTGCCCTGACCAGACTAATGGTCCGTTTACATGAGAAAATCAAACCGCTGTGAATATTCGCCCGACAGCCTATTTTGCGTTGCGTTCACATGAAGTTTGGCCCGGGGACTCAGACCTGTGCTGTTGTTCTTTCATGTATTGAGTGCTAAGTAAAACAATAGACCAATATGAACTTTGAACCTGAGACACTGCATCTCACATTAATTTGTAAATATTAAATCTTAAATTGTAAATTTTTGTAAATAGTTTGTTTTTTAAGCGAATAAAGAAAAAAAAAGCTAGAACCTTACAATATCGTTCTGGGGTACAAAGATACGAACGTGGAAAGGATAACCTTGTACAGTTAACTTGTTGGGGAGACGAGATACGCTTCGCCCGAGGAAACGCATGCTTCCCCCGTGCAGTAGGTTAAAGCTCATGCGCAGTAGCGTATTGGGGTTGAAGCTCTGACGAGCGCATGCGCTTTAACCCACTGCACGGGGGGACACATAAGTTTCCTTGGACAAAGCGATCTCGTCTCCCCAACAATAACAACGAGCCGTTGCTGTTCTAGAAAACGATGCGTCGCTTATGATGTCTGTGCACTTCATCGGAAAGGAAAATTTTGTGGCACTGTGGAATTAGATATACACTCATTTTTTTTTATAAGAAACCGCTTATAAGAAACGGTAGGCTCAATTTTTCGAAAGCTAAGAAACAACCCTACCTGAATTGAGAAGGCTAAGAAACTTTTATAATTTACAGTTTTAATTTTTTTTTTTTTTTTTTTTCTACATTCCATTAAAAATTTACAATACAAATTTACTAGTTACACTACTTACAAAATACTTTACTACACTACGAGACGATGCCACTAGATGCAAAATATCATGACTATTCTGTGGCATCACGAAAAACTAAGACAATAATACATGGGAAAGCAAAAGAAAGAAAACTACATTCTGTCTCAAATTAGACATAAGGTGAAAAATACAAATCTCACCTCAGATATGAGACAGACTTTACATACGATAGTTAATTAAATAATTGGTGGCTTACTAGGGGGATGGGGGCGAGATACTTTATTCAAAGCGACCAGTACTATGTATAAAACGTATCGTCAGCTCAAGGATACTCCTATTCAGTTCATTTGGAAAAGTCTTATCGCCGTACAGTAAGATTTGCAACAGAGCTTCATTTGCAACATCTGCATATCCAAATGGTCGTATAAGAATGGAGATACCAGCGAGGAGATCAGCCCTTTGAACACCAAAAGAGGGGCAGCGCAACAAGAAGTGTTCCGTATCCTCGATTCCATCGTTACTTGGGCACATTGGGTTTATTGTATCTCTAAAATTGTGTTGAAATTTGTGAAAGTTTAACTTGCTGAGACCAACCCTGAGTTGAGTAAGATAAGACAGGCCCTTAGGGTTATGAATCCCAAATACAAATTTTGTAGGGGGGCGGATTATGGATAGTAGCTTTTTCTTAAAAACAGCAACAGAAGGTGACAATCTAATTTCAGGATCAAGTTTATTCCACTCAGACAAACAGTGAGGATAAAAACTAGATTTATATTTTTCTGTCCTTGCTCGTATTTGCCCGATTGTGTCACGCTCGCGAAGTGAATACTGGACCTGTTGAAGTGGTGGCATTGGGTCCCTTGTGTAGTCTGGGGTTAAATTATTTATTATTTTATAAAACAACGTAAGACGTCTGCTCCATCTGCGGAGGCTTAGAGATTCCCATCCAAGGTCAAGGTACAATTTTTCTCGAGACGTTCCCCTCCAAGCTCCGGTTACGGCTAAGGCAGCTGAGTATTGCACAGACTCTAGTTTCTCCATTAAACTTGATAAGGTGGTACTACCAGTGAAGTCACATACTTTTGGTGGATTATGGTAAATAACATCTCCGTAATCTAAATGGGGTCGAACATAGAGCTTGTATAGTTCATTTAGGGTATGCCTAGGTAGATATCTTGAGAGGAATCTCAACCTACCAATACTTTTCCTTGCCTTTGAGATGGCAGCTTTTATATGAGCAGAGAAAGACAAAGTCGCGTCCAAGGTAATTCCGAGATGTTTATGTTCAACAACTTTCATGACGGGTATGTTATTAAATAATATTACTGGATGGTCAATTTCTGATTTTTTTTTTGAAAAGATTAATTCAACTGCCTGCTTCTGTGGATCAGGATTAAAAGACATCCTCCAATCATGAGCCCATTTCCTCACCAACTCCAGGTCGTGGTTCATGTCACTGGCAGCTATGTTTGAGTCTTGAACTATAGTGAACAGTGATGTATCATCTGCAAAGAGCTTAACTTTGCACTTTAAGTTCTCAGTCAGGTCGTTTATATATACAAGGAAGAATAGGGGTCCTAATATGGATCCTTGGGGCACACCGGCTAAGATACTCCCCCATTTAGAAGCCTGTCCATTCAGAACCGTTCGCTGCTTTCGATTTTCAAGAAAATTTTGAATGAGAGATAGAAGCTGTCCAGAAACACCACATCGTTTCAGTTTATATATGAGGCCATCATGCCATACTCTGTCAAATGCTTTTGAAATATCGAGGTACACAGACTGAACATCAAGGGGTGGATTACAATCGAAGGCAGTAAATATTGTATGCGTTATGGAGATCAACTGGTTTATTGTTGAATCACCTGGACGAAAACCAGATTGGTTCGGATTTAGCAGTTTCGATGAGACAAGATGAGAGTACAGAGAGTCAAATATGAGTTTTTCAAGGATTTTCCCAAAGATCGGTAAAAGAGAGATGGGACGATAGTTGCCCTTGATATTTTTCTCATTCTTCTTATGAACAGGGACAACATTTGCATGTTTCCATATTTCGGGAAATACGCCTCTTCTCAAACAGTTCATGAATATGATCTTTAGAGGTATAACCAAGGCAATATCGCACATTTTTATCATCCTCGCAGAAATTTCATCCCAGCCATGTGCTTTGTTAGGATTGAGCGATCTGATGATTTTCAGTATTTTCTCCTCAGAAATGCAGAATTCGTTTAGCAGGGTGGCAGGTACCGATTCATCCTGTGGAATTTCACTACCTGTATCAATTGTCGTGCATTGGAGCAAGAAATAATCGTTGAATATTTGCGCCTTTTCAGCAAAATTCGTTACAAATACATCATTCTCTAGAAGTGGCGGTATTACAGGGATCTTAGCCTTGTTTAGTATAGTATTAATTAGTGACCAATAGTTTTTGTTGCCTGTACCTGAATTTGCTAACGACTTCCCGGCCTTTAGAAAATAGTTTTTCTTTGCGTTCTCAATAAGTTTAGAACCTTCTGATATCATGTTCTTTATTCCATCAAGTTTGTCGTTTGGCTGGCCATTTTTCACGAAGTTTTTATACACATGGTTTTTTTTCCTCAGAAAGTTCTTAATAGTTTGCGTTATCCAGGGTGCGTCACGAGGCCTCATAGTTTTCAATTTGTTCGGTATAAAATTAGAGAAGATGTTCAGAAGGACTTCATTGAGCGATTTAACTTGCTCGTTGGGACATGTAATATTTCCAAGATGCTTGTGCCAGTCAAACAGGTCAATGCTGCTCTGAATTGCATTAATATTTGCCTTATCATAGTACCAAACCCTACGAGTGTAAGGGGGCGGTACCAGGTTAGAGACAGATAATTTTCCATAAACTATTTGGTGATGACATTGCTCATGCAGGGAAGCATGAACACCGGATTCAATAAAAAGGTTAAGCTGATCGGTAAAGATCAAGTCAATACAAGATTTAGAATCTCCCATGAAATGTGTTGGTTCCGAGATCAACTGATGCAGACCCAGATCTGACGTCAACGGCTCAAAAAGCCTTCCCTCATTATTTTCTATTTCATTTTCCCACCATTCAGAAGAGCGGCAGTTAAAATCACCAGTGATAACGACACAGAAGGGATTCTCGGCAGCCATTTTGGATAACATCAACTCAAAATTTAGGGTAAAATCATCAAATTCAGTCTGGTTCTGACTTGGGCTTCTGTAAATGACGACAAAGAAGTATTTTTTCCTATTCAATTGAATTTCACAAACAATGCATTCAGGGAGAGTTACCAGGTCAAAACGCTCGTTTGAAGGGAGAGTTTCTTTGATATAGAGCCCAACACCACCCCTGTTAGTATTTTGCGGATGGTTATTTTGAACGAATGTGTAGCCATCAAGTGCTAGTCTATCTTTATCAACAGTACTGTCAAGGTGGGTCTCAGCAATGCCAATCAAATCATAGTTGTAAACAGAGTTGTATGCTTCCATAAGAGAAACTCGTAAATAATCATGCGCGGTCATACTATTCAGATTCCAACAGCAGAAATTAAGTGTACCTGGACCGGGGTTTGTCTCTATATCGCCACTGAGCTGGATAGATCTGAAAATAGTCCATTGTGTGTGGAGCGTGTAGCATGTTGTACATACAATATAAAAATATGCATAAACAAAGAGGAGTTTCCGAAGACCACAGTATTTATAACGCACAAAAAGGATTACGCCAAATGGGATTCGTTTGAAGAGTTCAATAATCGTGTAGATGATTACCTTAGCAAGGTAGTAAAAGCGACAGAACAAAGGGAAGAAACTAATATGTGGTTTAAAAGAGTGCACTCCAAGAAACTGTATGATTACCGTTAGTGGCAGGACCAGCATTGAAATTGCGATAAAACTACAGCTAAACCAGTATAATTTAAAAATTTGAAAAAGGACGGAGAGCGGCTTTATGGTTATGTTTGTACGGCACGATGTTTTGATGGATACCCGGAAGCAACCTATTGCTGCTCGCCACTGTTTGGTTTCAACCGGCATCACGGTACAGGGATCCCCTCGCTTTCCTCGCTGGTCCTATGCGAAAACAATTTGCTGTGAAGTAGCCCATACAATCTCCATTCATAAGCCACAATGAAAAGAACAAAAAATAACCTAAAGGACAGTTAACGTAAAATCCAAGATACGAGAAAATACAGTTACTACACACTACATCTAATAAAACGTACGCAACCATGGCCTCCCTTATTGAGTGTTCCTATCGCAATCAAAATGTTTTTACACTGTACAGTTATAGCAACTGTTTGGACATTATTTTGAGTGCGAATTGTGTTATTTACCTGTTTTGAGATCTTACTAAGTAATTTGGGAGCCCTTTAGACAAAACGAAATTAACTCTACACTTCCAGCACTAAAAATATAAGAAACACATAAGAAACTTTAGGTAGCAAAATGGCCCAAAAATTTAAGAAACTGCCTACCAGCCCCGGACCTTAGTTTCTTATAAAAAAAAATGAGTGTAGTATTATCATCATTTTTTTTCTCTTTAGATGTGGATGAGTGCTCAAAAACAGGTTACTGTGATGCGAATGCAATCTGTACGAATCATTTGTCATCGTTTGCATGTACTTGCAAATCAAATTATGAAGGCAATGGATTTACGTGCACAAAGAAGAAAACTGGTAAGCTTATTGGATTCTGTGTATTGATTGATTGATTGATTGATTGATCGATTGATTGATCTATTGATTGATTCAATTTTTTAACTTTTGATTTTTACCGATGGTAACTGATATACAGGAGGCTGTGCAATCATAATAAATTCAATCACAATTTTAGGGATACAGTGAATCCAATGTGCCCAACGAATGATGGCATTGAGGATACTCGCTGGAGTTTCAGAATTGTTGCGACCATTTGTCCAAATCGCCCTTCCAAACAATGTTCTGGTTCAATACTTATTGTATGGTAATAAAGAATTTTCTGACGAAGTGAATAAAAATATACTCGAACAGACTCTAAGTTTCATCCACAAAACAGGTCGGCTTGGATAACTTCAAACAATCGTTTTTACGCCACACAACCACTATGTACACTTTTCTCCGTATATTTTGTAAGTCTGTTTCACATTTTATGTTAGGCACATCAAGGGTGAATGAAAATTCATCCACACAAAAGTGACAGTATTTCGGACCATTGATATTGCGAATCAGAAACCCAGAGCTGACAGCATATGCGCAATTTGTTGAGCGTTGGGGACTCTGGAGGGGGATCAGTAGCGGTAGCAACTGCTGTCGTTGTTGTTCTCTCGTCCGGGGTTCCTATTGCTCAGCATCATACTACTATGCTGGCCTGACATCCAATGTGAAACGGATTCTAGTATTTATCAGTAATTTATCGTATTTGTAGCTTTTTGCAGTTGTTTATTTAGTTACTATTTTTTGCATGTCTTTATGTTAATGTCCACCTGGTAGTCATTATCTTTTGCTCCTTGTGGTCACGTCCCTGTAGTGTTGTATAGTCTGTAAAGTAATTAGAAAGTATGGTAGGATGTAGATGTAGCATGTATTGTAACATTTTAAATGATTATAAAAAAAAAAAAAAAAAAAAGTCATAATAATAGATTATAAGCTCTCTAGAGTCATGAAAATAGTACTATCACACAGTCAATGTCCCAAACGAGCTTTGTTAAAACGAAGAAATAGCGTGTGCAACGTGCAACAAGAACAGATAATCTTATATATAACGGGTGCACGATCGGCTAAGATTGTTCTTTTGTGGTGGAATATGTTTGTGTGCAGTGTCGGGATCCCTATGTTCCCGTGCCCCCTCGCCGCCGCTCTTCCACTCCAAAAATCACCCCGAAAATCTAAGTTAGCCGAATGTGTGTGAGAAGTTGGGGGCAGCCACTTCCGATGGGGTAGGAGCGGGGGAACTTTTTGGCAGCCTTCCTATTTTCCAGTTTGACGTAGGTTGAACGTCACGGAACAATCGAGGTGAGTCACTAACGACTCTTGATGGGGTCATCAAGGGTCGTCAACGGACAAAATCGGTTTGTCAACGGAAAACAATGCTGGATTGTCAACAACCTAGGGGCTACGTAACACCGACGTCACGCAGTGGAACTTCACAGGGGCTCAGTCCCTCCTCCGCAACAGTTGGGGCTCACCTCCACAAAAACAATGGGAAAGCTGACTGGGGGCAGTCACGTGTTGGCACCCCATGTCACGTGACTCACTTGGCACGTTGCCAAAATTGGTCATGTGACCTATCATGTGACTTGGTAAGTCCCTACGTTTCGAGTGAGCTCAATGTGGAAGTAAACAACAAGTTAGGCCTATTCCCCTCTACTGAAGCAAGAAGTAACACTGTTCTGTCGCGAAAAATACGCAAGTAGCATATAACTCCAGCTTTCTTCCTGCTCCAGCGAAAACATAGGCCTACTTACGTTTCACTTCCATGCTCTTCATTCTGAAACTTCCGTTGAATTCCCATCACTTTTTCCCCCAAGGTAATTTCATCCAATTTAAATTCCATAATCGCTGTTTTCGAAGATCTACTCCCCAAACAAACACTCCTGTAGATATTTCAACTTCACGAATCACTATCCTAACATTCAGCGGTCAACTAAAGCTCATCTGCACGACCAAATCTTACGACGCAACAGATTTTGCAGGTAATTTTATCGTGCCAAGATCATTAGGTAGGAAGTTAATCGTGCCAAGATCATTAGGAAGCCACTTCTCCGGGAAACAATCGTTATAAGGACGATCACATCATTAGTTGCTCATTACTTCAATGCATAATGAATACGTTCACCTGCACAGAGGTTATTGTGCGCAGCAGTCAGCACTTATCCAGCAAAGACAAAAGGTACTTCCTGTTAGCTATTTTCACATTACCTAGCCCCTCTACCATATGCAGATTGCCATTGGCTAATTTGGATTGGTACAGACCCCATAGTGAAGCTACTAAAGATGAAAGCCGACTGTTATTGGCTAATTTCAAATGACCTAACCGATCTAGCATATGCAGATTGCCATTGGCCAATTTCAATTGGTACAAACCCAATAGTGAAGCTACTAAAGACGAAAGCCGACTGTTATTGCCTAATTTCAAATGACCAAACCGATCTAGCATATGCAGATTGCCATTGGCTAATTTCAATTGGTACAGATCCCATAGTGAAGCTACTAAAGATGAAAGCCGACTGTTATTGCTAATTTCAAATGCTAATTTCAAATGACCCAACCCATCTACCATATGCAGATTGCCATTGGCTAATTTCAATTGGTACAAACTCCATAGTTAAGCTACTAAAGATGAAAGCTGACTGTTATTGGCTAATTTCAAATGACCCAACCCATCTAGCATAGGCAGATTGCCATTGGCTAATTTCAATTGGTACAAACTCCATAGTGAAGCTACTAAAGGTGAAAGCCGACTGTTATTGGCTAATTTCAAATGACCGAGCAAATCTACCATATGGAGATTCCCATTGGCCAATTTCAATTTTTACAAATCCAGTAGTGAAGCTACTAAAGATGAAAGCCGACTGTTATTGGCTAATTTCAAATGACCTAACCGATCTAGCATATGCAGATTGCCATTGGCTAATTTCAATTGGTACAAGCCCCATAGTGAAGCTACTAAAGATGAAAGCTGACTGTTATTGGCTAATTTCAAATGACCCAACCCATCTAGCATAGGCAGATTGCCATTGGCTAATTTCAATTGGTACAAACTCCATACTGAACTTACTAAACATAATAGCCGACTCTTATTGGCTAATTTCAAATGACCTATCCCATACAAAAGGAGGCTACACTGTGAGGGCAGTCATACTATCTCACATTAGTTGGGGGCAGTCACGTGTCTGCCCCCATGTCACGTGACTTACTTGGCAAAGTTCCAAAATTGGTCATGTGACTTGGCACGGTGCCAAGTTCCGGTCATGTGACTTGGCACTTTGCCAAATTATGTGACGTCATTTGGCACTGTGCCAACTTCCCCCCACAAATGCCCCTGTGCATGAGCAGTCCATTTCCTTCACTATTTCCTGAAAACTTTCCTCAAGGGCTGAGTATAACTCTTCCAGTCTTCC
This sequence comes from Aurelia coerulea, assembly GCA_039566865.1. Lineage (NCBI taxonomy): Eukaryota > Metazoa > Cnidaria > Scyphozoa > Semaeostomeae > Ulmaridae > Aurelia > Aurelia coerulea. Next base: position 16,348,790 of record CM076954.1, read on the forward strand.
TACCTGATGTTATCTTCCACAAGGGAGGTTAAGATCTATGGAAACGTTCTAAAATAACAACAACGTCAGCAAATGCAACTAAGGGAACTCAGCCAAGAAGAGCAACTACATTAATGGACGGAGTTAAAGCTACTGGGAGGAACTTCAACAACTAATGCAACCAAAACAGCGAGGTTTACCTTGCACAAATAACACTAATAACGCAAGGATAGGCAACTAAGGGCACAAAAGCTACTACGGCCACTATGGCAACAATTACGACTACATCTTCTCTACTAAACAAATAACGCACATACCAAAACGAAGTTAACAACTAATTTCTCCCACAACAAACGCTACCAACGCCACATAAGAAAGAAAGACAACTAGGGCAACGAAGGAATCTAAATCAACTCTACTGAAACGAAAAAAGCTCTACGAGTAGGGAGACTGGAGATCTACCGAAGCGGTCATAATAATCACAACGTCACGAAATGCAACTGCAACTTACGGCAATGAGGCAAGAAGAGCAACTTCATTAAATCAAGGGGTGAACGCAACAAACGCTACTTGGGCAACCAAATGAACAACGCTACCACAACAACAATGGTACCGTCAATAACGGCAAAAAGCTACTATGGCCGCTAAGCCAAGAATTACGACTACATCATTTCTACCAAACAAATAGCGCATACACTAAAACAAAGGCAAACAACGAAGGCTACTAACGCCACATAAGAAACAAACACCTAAGTGAACAAATACCAGGCAACTAAATCAACCCTACTGACACAAAGCCGCCTGAGGAAGCCAAGGGGTCTATCTCTCTTTCCAAAAAGCCTACGGGACTCTTTAAAACAATGGGCTTTGTAGGGAATTTTGATGGAATTTTCTTTAAAATATTATGGATTAAATCAAATGCAAACTACCGCTCCCCCACCCCGCCCTTGGGCTACTAACGCCACTAAAGTAAAGAGGATAGCTAGAAAACAATAACAAAAAATGTGAATTAATGAAAATAGAAGAGAATAAAGTTAACTGTAATAACTATAGACATTGTTATTTTTGTTATTATTTTTATTATATCAATAATCTATTTAAAGTAGGCTAGAAAATAAATAGCTAAAATTACAACTAATTCAGGCTACCAGAGCTAATTAACGCCTACTAAGAAGGCCTACTACTAATTAAGGCCTACTGCTAATTAAGGCCTACTACTAACACACTTCAGGTACGTGAAGAACTGCGGCAACTATTCTCACTTCATCTACCAATGCAACTACATCAGCTAAGGTAACTAGAACAATGACGGATAACAAGAGCAAGTATAAAGCAATAATACCAACGAAGAGAATAACACTGAAAGTACTGATATTGTGGCGCGCGAAGCGCGACAGTGGCCGCCGCAGGCGGCCCGGGCGCCGAAGGCGCCCAAGCCCTCCGCAGGAGCTAGGAACTCCGAACCCGCGCGCAGCGCGGGTTCGGATTCCTAGTCTTATATATAACGGGTGCAAGGTCGGTTAAGATTGTTCTTTTGTGGTGGAATATGTTTGTGTGCTGTGTCGGGATCTCCATGTTCCCGTGCCCCCTCGCCGCCGCTCTTCCACTCAAAAATCGCCCCGAAAATCTAAGTTAGCCGAATGTGTGTGAGAAGTTGGGGGCAGCCACTCGCGCTGGGGTAGGAGCGGGGGAACTTTTTGGCAGCCGTCCTATTTTCCAGTTTGACGTAGGTTGAACGTCACGGAACAATCGAGGTGAGTCACTAACGACTCTTGATGGGGTCATCAAGGGTCGTCAACGGACAAAATCGGTTTGTCAACGGAAAACAATGCTGGATTGTCAACAACCTAGGGGCTACGTAACACCGACGTCACGCAATGGAACTTCACAGGGGCTCAGTCCCTCCTCCGCAACAGGTGGGGCTCACACCCACACAAACAATGGGAAAACTGACTGGGGGCAGTCACGTGATGGCACCCCATGTCACGTGACTCACTTGGCACGTTGCCAAAATTGGTCATGTGACCTATCATGTGACTTGGCAAGTCCCTACGTTTCGAGTGAGCTCAATGTGGAAGTAAACAACAAGTTAGGCCTATTCCCCTCTACTGAAGCAAGAAGTAACACTGTTCTGTCGCGAAAAATACGCAAGTAGCATATAACTCCAGCTTTCTTCCTGCTCCAGCGAAAACATAGGCCTACTTACGTTTCACTTCCATGCTCTTCATTCTGAAACTTCCGTTGAATTCCCATCACTTTTTCCCCCAAGGTAATTTCATCCAATTTAAATTCCATAATCGCTGTTTTCGAAGATCTACTCCCCAAACAAACACTCCTGTAGATATTTCAACTTCACGAATCACTATCCTAACATTCAGCGGTCAACTAAAGATCATCTGCACGACCAAATCTTACGACGCAACAGATTTTGCAGGTAATTTTATCGTGCCAAGATCATTAGGTAGGAAGTTAATCGTGCCAAGATCATTAGGAAGCCACTTCTCCGGGAAACAATCGTTATAAGAACGATCACATCATTAGTTGCTCATTACTTCAATGCATAATGAATACGTTCACCTGCACAGAGGTTATTGTGCGCAGCAGTCAGCACTTATCCAGCAAAGACAAAAGGTACTTCCTGTTAGCTATTTTCACATTACCTAGCCCCTCTACCATATGCAGATTGCCATTGGCTAATTTGGATTGGTACAGACCCCATAGTGAAGCTACTAAAGATGAAAGCCGACTGTTATTGGCTAATTTCAAATGACCTAACCGATCTAGCATATGCAGATTGCCATTGGCCAATTTCAATTGGTACAAACCCGATAGTGAAGCTACTAAAGACGAAAGCCGACTGTTATTGGCTAATTTCAAATGACCAAACCGATCTAGCATATGCAGATTGCCATTGGCTAATTTCAATTGCTACAGATCCCATAGTGAAGCTACTAAAGGCGAAAGCCGACTGTTATTGGCTAATTTCAAATGACCCAACCCATCTACCATATGCAGATTGCCATTGGCTAATTTCAATTGGTACAAACTCCATAGTGAAGCTACTAAAGATGAAAGCTGACTGTTATTGGCTAATTTCAAATGAGCATAGGCAGATTGCCATTGGCTAATTTCAATTGGTACTCCATAGTGAAGCTACTAAAGGTGAAAGCCGACATTGGCTAATTTCAAATTTACCAATTGGATACAAACCCAGTAGTGAAGCTACTAAAGATGAAAGCCGACTGTTATTGGCTAATTTCAAATGACCCAACCCATCTAGCATATGCAGATTGCCATTGGCTAATTTCAATTGGTACAAACTCCATACTGAACTTACTGAAAACATAATAGCCGACTCTTATTGGCTAATTTCAAATGACCTATCCCATACAAAAGGAGGCTACACTGGCTAATTTCAAATGACCTAACCGATCTAGAGATTGCCATTGGCCAATTTCAATTGGTACAAACCCCATAGTGAAGCTACTAAAGATGAAAGCTGACTGTTATTGGCTAATTTCAAATGACCCAACCCATCTAGCATAGGCAGATTGCCATTGGCTAATTTCAATTGGTACAAACTCCATACTGAACTTACTAAACATAATAGCCGACTCTTATTGGCTAATTTCAAATGACCTATCCCATACAAAAGGAGGCTACACTGTGAGGGCAGTCATACTATCTCACATTAGTTGGGGGCAGTCACGTGTCTGCCCCCATGTCACGTGACTTACTTGGCAAAGTTCCAAAATTGGTCATGTGACTTGGCACGGTGCCAAGTTCCGGTCATGTGACTTGGCACTTTGCCAAATTATGTGACGTCATTTGGCACTGTGCCAACTTCCCCCCACAAATGCCCCTGTGCATGAGCAGTCCATTTCCTTCACTATTTCCTGAAAACTTTCCTCCAAGGGCTGAGTATAACTCTTCCAGTCTTCCTACCTGATGTTATCTTCCACAAGGGAGGTTAAGATCTATGGAAACGTTCTAAAATAACAACAACGTCAGCAAATGCAACTAAGGGAACTCAGCCAAGAAGAGCAACTACATTAATGGACGGAGTTAAAGCTACTGGGAGGAACTTCAACAACTAATGCAACCAAAACAGCGAGGTTTACCTTGCACAAATAACACTAATAACGCAAGGATAGCAACTAAGGGCACAAAAGCTACTACGGCCACTATGGCAACAATTACGACTACATCTTCTCTACTAAACAAATAACGCACATACCAAAACGAAGTTAACAACTAATTTCTCCCACAACAAACGCTACCAACGCCACAAAGAAAGAAAGACAACTAGGGCAACGAAGGAATCTAAATCAACTCTACTGAAACGAATAAAGCTCTACGAGTAGGGAGACTGGAGATCTACCGAAGCGGTCATAATAATCACAACGTCACGAAATGCAACTGCAACTTACGGCAATGAGGCAAGAAGACCAACTTCATTAAATCAAGGGGTGAACGCAACAAACGCTACTTGGGCAACAAAATGAACAACGCTACCACAACAACAATCGTACCATCAATAACGGCAAAAAGCTACTATGGCCGCTAAGCCAAGAATTACGACTACATCATTTCTACCAAACAAATAACGCATACACTAAAACAAAGGCAACAACTAATTTCTCCAACAACGAAGGCTACTAAGGCCACAAAAGAAACAAACACCTAAGTGAACAAATACCAGGCAACTAAATCAACCCTACTGAAGCAAAAGAGCTGCCTGGGGAAGCCAAGGGGTCTATCTCTCTTCCCAAAAAGCCTCCGGGACTCTTTAAAACAATAGGGTTTGTAGGGAATTTTGATGGATTTTGCTTTAAAAAATTATGGATTACATTAAATGCAAACTACCGCTCCCCCAACCCCACCCTTGGGCTACTAACGCCACTAAAGTAAAGAGGATAGCTAGAAAACAATAACAAAAAATGTGAATTAATGAAAATAGAAGAGAATAAAGTTAACTGCATATCTATAGACATTGTTATTTTTGTTATTATTTTTATTATAAATAATCTATTTAAAGTAGGCTAGAAAATAAATAGCTAAAATTACAACTAATTCAGGCTACCAGAGCTAATTAACGCCTACTAAGAAGGCCTACTACTAATTAAGGCCTACTGCTAATTAAGGCCTACTACTAACACACTTCAGGTACGTGAAGAACTGCGGCAACTATTCTCACTTCATCTACCAATGCAACTACATCAGCTAAGGTAACTAGAACAATGACGGATAACAAGAGCAAGTATAAAGCAATAATACCAACGAAGAGAATAACACTGAAAGTACTGATATTGTGGCGCGCGAAGCGCGACAGTGGCCGCCGCAGGCGGCCCGGGCGCCGAAGGCGCCCAAGCCCTCCGCAGGAGCTAGGAACTCCGAACCCGCGCGCAGCGCGGGTTCGGATTCCTAGTCTTATATATAACGGGTGACGATCGGTTAAGATTGTTCTTTTGTCCTCGAATTATGTGTCTGCTCTGTCGGGATCTCCACCTTCCCGTGCCCCCTCGCCGCCGCTCTTCCTCTCCAAAAATCGCCCCGAAAATCTAAGTTAGCCGAATGTGTGTGAGAAGTTGGGGGCAGCCACTTCCGCTGGGGTAGGAGCGGGGGAACTTTTTGGCAGCCTTCCTATTTTCCAGTTTGACGTACGTTGAACGTCACGGAACAATCGAGGTGAGTCACTAACGACTCTTGATGGGGTCATCAAGGGTCGTCAACGGACAAAATCGGTTTGTCAACGGAAAACAATGCTGGATTGTCAACAACCTAGGGGCTACGTAACACCGACGTCACGCAATGGAACTTCACAGGGGCTCAGTCCCTCCTCCGCAACAGTTGGGGCTCACCTCCACAAAAACAATGGGAAAACTGACTGGGGGCAGTCACGTGATGGCACCCCATGTCACGTGACTCACTTGGCACGTTGCCAAAATCGGTCATGTGACCTATCATGTGACTTGGCAAGTCCCTACGTTTCGAGTGAGCTCAATATGGAAGTCAACAACGATTAAGTTAGGCCTATTCCCCTCTACTGAAGCAAGAAGTAACACTGTTCTGTCGCGAAAAATACGCAAGTAGCATATAACTCCAGCTTTCTTCCTGCTCCAACGAAAACATAGGCCTACATACCATTCACTTCCATGCTCTTCATTTCTGAAACTTCCCTTGAATTCCCTTCACTCTTTTCCCCCAAGGTAATTTCATCCAATTTAAATTTCATAATCGCTATCTTCGAAGATCTACTCCCCAAACAAACACTCCTGTAGATATTTCAACTTCACGAATCACTATCCTAACATTCAGCGGTCAACTAAAGATCATCTGCACGACCAAATCTTACGACGCAACAGATTTTGCAGGTAATTTTATCGTGCCAAGATCATTAGGTAGGAAGTTAATCGTGCCAAGATCATTAGGAAGCCACTTCTCCGGGAAACAATCGTTATAAGGACGATCACATCATTAGTTGCTCATTACTTCAATTCATAATGAATACGTTCACCTGCACAGAGGTTATTGTGCGCAGCAGTCAGCACTTATCCAGCAAAGACAAAAGGTACTTCCTGTTAGCTATTTTCACATTACCTAGCCCCTCTACCATATGCAGATTGCCATTGGCTAATTTGGATTGGTACAGACCCCATAGTGAAGCTACTAAAGATGATAGCCGACTGTTATTGGCTAATTTCAAATGACCTAACCGATCTAGCATATGCAGATTGCCATTGGCCAATTTCAATTGGTACAAACCCAATAGTGAAGCTACTAAAGACGAAAGCCGACTGTTATTGGCTAATTTCAAATGACCAAACCGATCTAGCATATGCAGATTGCCATTGGCTAATTTCAATTGCTACAGATCCCATAGTGAAGCTACTAAAGACGAAAGCCGACTGTTATTGGCTAATTTCAAATGACCCAACCCACCTACCATATGCAGATTGCCATTGGCTAATTTCAAATGATCAAACTCCATAGTGAAGCTACTAAAGATGAAAGCTGACAGTTATTGGCTAATTTCAAATGACCCAACCCATCTAGCATAGGCAGATTGCCATTGGCTAATTTCAATTGGTACAAACTCCATAGTGAAGCTACTAAAGGTGAAAGCCGACTGTTATTGGCTAATTTCAAATGACCGAGCCAATCTACCATATGGAGATTCCCATTGGCCAATTTCAATTGGTACAAACCCATAGTGAAGCTACTAAAGATGAAAGCCGACTGTTATTGGCTAATTTCAAATGACCTAACCGATCTAGCATATGCTGATTGCCATTGGCTAATTTCAATTGGTACAAGCCCCATAGTGAAGCTACTAAAGATGAAAGCTGACTGTTATTGGCTAATTTCAAATGACCCAACCCATCTAGCATAGGCAGATTGCCATTGGCTAATTTCAATTGGTACAAACTCCATACTGAACTTACTAAACATAATAGCCGACTCTTATTGGCTAATTTCAAATGACCTATCCCATACAAAAGGAGGCTACACTGTGAGGGCAGTCATACTATCTCACATTAGTTGGGGGCAGTCACGTGTCTGCCCCCATGTCACGTGACTTACTTGGCAAAGTTCCAAAATTGGTCATGTGACTTGGCACGGTGCCAAGTTCCGGTCATGTGACTTGGCACTTTGCCAAATTATGTGACGTCATTTGGCACTGTGCCAACTTCCCCCCACAAATGCCCCTGTGCATGAGCAGTCCATTTCCTTCACTAATTCCTGAAAACTTCCTCAAGGGCTGAGTATAACTCTTCCAGTCTTCCTACCTGATGTTATCTTCCACAAGGGAGGTTAAGATCTATGGAAACGTTCTAAAATAACAACAACGTCAGCAAATGCAACTAAGGGAACTCAGCCAAGAAGAGCAACTACATTAATGGACGGAGTTAAAGCTACTGGGAGGAACTTCGACAACTAATGCAACCAAAACAGCGAGGTTTACCTTGCACAAATAACACTAATAACGCAAGGATAGCAACTAAGGGCACAAAAGCTACTACGGCCACTATGGCAACAATTACGACTACATCTTCTCTACTAAACAAATAACGCACATACCAAAACGAAGTTAACAACTAATTTCTCCCACAACAAACGCTACGAACGCCACATAAGAAAGAAAGAAAACTAGGGCAACGAAGGAATCTAAATCAACTCTACTGAAACGAAAAAAGCTCTACGAGTAGGGAGACTGGAGATCTACCGAAGCGGTCATAATAATCACAACGTCACGAAATGCAACTGCAACTTACGGCAATGACGCAAGAAGAGCAACTTCATTAAATCAAGGGGTCAACGCAACAAACGCTACTTGGGCAACCAAATGAACAACGCTACCACAACAACAATGGTACCGTCAATAACGGCAAAAAGCTACTATGGCCGCTAAGCCAAGAATTACGACTACATTATTTCTACCAAACAAATAGCGCATACACTAAAACAAAGGCAAACAACGAAGGCTACTAACGCCACATAAGAAACAAACACCTAAGTGAACAATTACCAGGCAACTAAATCAACCCTACTGACACAAAGCTGCCTGAGGAAGCCAAGGGGTCTATCTCTCTTTCCAAAAAGCCTACGGGACTCTTTAAAACAATGGGCTTTGTAGGGAATTTTTATGGATTTTCTTTAAAATATTATGGATTCAATCAAATGCAAACTACCGCTCCCCTACCCCGCCCTTGGGCTACTAACGCCACTAAAGTAAAGAGGATAGCTAGAAAACAATAACAAAAAATGTGAATTAATGAAAAAGGAAGAGAATAAAGTTAACTGTAATAACTATAGACATTGTTATTTTTGTTATTATTTTTATTTATCAATAATCTATTTAAAGTAGGCTAGAAAATAATAGCTAAAATTACAACTAATTCAGGCTACCAGAGCTAATTAACGCCTACTAAGAAGGCCTACTACTAATTAAGGCCTACTGCTAATTAAGGCCTACAACTAACACACTTCAGGTACGTGAAGAACTGCGGCAACTATTCTCACTTCATCTACCAATGCAACTACATCAGCTAAGGTAACTAGAACAATGACGGATAACAAGAGCAAGTATAAAGCAATAATACCAACGAAGAGAATAACACTGAAAGTACTGATATTGTGGCGCGCGAAGCGCGACAGTGGCCGCCGCAGGCGGCCCGGGCGCCGAAGGCGCCCAAGCCCTCCGCAGGAGCTAGGAACTCCGAACCCGCGCGCAGCGCGGGTTCGGATTCCTAGTCTATATACATAAGGAGTGAGCGGTCACATCAAACGCTCAATTTCTCTGTGACCCACAGCGAGATCTCAGCTCTCCCGCCCTCGGCGATCTCGCTCTTCGTCTCGAAAAATCGACCGGAAAATCTATGCGCCTCATCAGAGCTCCAAATTTTGGGGTCACCTCCAGCTGCTGGGGTATCAGCGGGGCAAATTCCCTGGCAGTCTTCTTCAGCAGGTCATTGTTTTTGATTGACAGCCGATTGTCTTCCCAACTGATCACACTTGATGGTGCTATCAAGGGCTATCAACGAACAATCCAGTCAGTAGTGCTCGGTGGTGGTAAACAACCTAACACGTCACATCGCCCGTGGTCACGTGCACGTTCACCCTCCTCCACACAAACAATGGGAAACTGACTGGGGGCAGTCACGTGTTGGCACCCCATGTCACGTGACTCACTTGGCACGTTGCCAAAATTGGTCATGTGACTCGGCACACCCCCGAGTTCCTATCATGTGACTTTGCAAGTTCCTACGTTTCCAGTCAGCACAACATGGAAATCAACACGAAATACATAGGCCTATTCCCATCTGAAGCAAGAAGTAAAACTGTTCTGTCGTCAATAATACGCAAGAAGCATATAACTAATGCTTTCTTCCTGCTCCAGCGAAAACATAGGCCTACTTACGTTCCACTTCCATGCTTTTGCTTTCTGAAACTTCCGTTGAATTCCCTTCACTATTTCCCCCAAGGTAATTTCATCCAATTTAAATTTCATAATCGCTATCTTCGAAGATCTACTCCCAAAACAAACACTCCTGTAGATATTTCAACTTCACGAATCACTATCCTAACATTCAGCGGTCAACTACAGATCATCTGCACGAACAAATCTTACGACGCAACAGATTTTGCAGGTAATTTCATCGTGCCAACATCATTAGGTAAGAAGTTAATCGTGCCAAGATCATTAGAAAGCCACTTCTCCGGGAAACAATCGTTTATAAGAACGATCACATCATTAGTTGCTCATTACTTCAATTCATAATGAATACGTTAACCTGCACAGAGGTCATTGTGCGCAGCATTCAGCACTTCTCCAGCAAAGACAAAAGGTACTTCCTGTTGGCTATTTTCACATAACCTAGCCCCTCCACCATATGCAGATTGCCATTGGCTAATTTGGATTGGTACAGACTCCATAGTGAAGCTACTAAAGGCGAAAGCCGACTCTTATTGGCTAATTTCAAATGACCCAACCCATCTAGCATAGGCAGATTGCCATTGGCAATTCAATTGGTACAAACTCCATACTGAACTCACTAAACATAATAGCCGACTGTTATTGGCTAATTTCAAATGACCTAACCGATCTAGCATATACAGATTGCCATTGGCTAATTTCAATTGGTACAAAACCCATAGTGAAGCTACTAAAGATGAAAGCCGACTGCTATTGGCTAATTTCAAATGACAAAACCGATCTAGCATATGCAGATTGCCATTGGCTAATTTCAATTGGTACAAAACCCATAGTGAAGCTACTAAAGATGAAAGCCGACTGCTATTGGCTAATTTCAAATGACCACACAGATCTAGCATATGCAGATTGCCATTGGCTAATTTCAATTGGTACAAACCCCATAGTGAAGCTACTAAAGATGAAAGCCGACTGTTATTGGCTAATTTCAAATGACTCAACCCATCTAGCATAGGCAGATTGCCATTGGCTAATTTCAATTGGTACGGACTCCATACTGAACTTACTGAACATAATAGGCGACTCTTATTGGCTAATTTCAAATGACCTAACAGATCTAGCATATGCAGATTGCTATTGGCTAATTTCAATTGGTACGGACTCCATACTGAACTTACTGAACATAATAGCCGACTCTTATTGGCTAATTTCAAATGACCTAACCGATCTAGCATATGCAGATTGCCATTGGCTAATTTCAATTGGTACAAAACCCATAGTGAAGCTACTAAAGATGAAAGCCGACTGCTATTGGCTAATTTCAAATGACAAAACCGATCTAGCATATGCAGATTGCCATTGGCTAATTTCAATTGGTACAAAACCCATAGTGAAGCTACTAAAGATGAAAGCCGACTGCTATTGGCTAATTTCAAATGACCACACAGATCTAGCATATGCAGATTGCCATTGGCTAATTTCAATTGGTACAAACCCCATAGTGAAGCTACTAAAGATGAAAGCCGACTGTTATTGGCTAATTTCAAATGACTCAACCCATCTAGCATAGGCAGATTGCCATTGGCTAATTTCAATTGGTACGGACTCCATACTGAACTTACTGAACATAATAGGCGACTCTTATTGGCTAATTTCAAATGACCTAACCTATCTAGAATATGCAGATTGCCATTGGCTAATTTCAATTGGTAAAAAACCCCATAGTGAAGCTACTAAAGATGAAAGCCGACTGTTATTGGCTAATTTCAAATGACTCAACCCATCTAGCATAGGCAGATTGCCATTGGCTAATTTCAATTGGTACGGACTCCATACTGAACTTACTGAACATAATAGGCGACTCTTATTGGCTAATTTCAAATGACCTAACAGATCTAGCATATGCAGATTGCTATTGGCTAATTTCAATTGGTACGGACTCCATACTGAACTTACTGAACATAATAGCCGACTCTTATTGGCTAATTTCAAATGACCTAACCGATCTAGCATATGCAGATTGCCATTGGCTAATTTCAATTGGTACAAAACCCATAGTGAAGCTACTAAAGATGAAAGCCGACTGCTATTGGCTAATTTCAAATGACAAAACCGATCTAGCATATGCAGATTGCCATTGGCTAATTTCAATTGGTACAAAACCCATAGTGAAGCTACTAAAGATGAAAGCCGACTGCTATTGGCTAATTTCAAATGACCAAACAGATCTAGCATATGCAGATTGCCATTGGCTAATTTCAATTGGTACAAACCCCATAGTGAAGCTACTAAAGATGAAAGCTGACTGTTATTGGCTAATTTCAAATGACCCAGCCCATCTAGCATAGGCAGATTGCCATTGGCTAATTTCAATTGGTACAAACTCCATACTGAACTTACTAAACATAACAGCCGACTCTTATTGGCTAATTTCAAATGACCTACCCCATACAAAAGGGGGCTACACTGTCAGGGCAGTCACACTATCTCACTTTAGTTGGGGGCAGTCACGTGTCTGCCCCCATGTCACGTGACTTACTTGGCAAAGTTCCAAAATTGGTCATGTGACTTGGCACGGTGCCAAGTTGCGGTCATGTGACTTGGCACTTTGCCAAATTTTGTGACGTCATTTGGCAATGTGCCAACTTCCCCCCACAAATGCCCCTGCGCATGAGCAGTCCGTCTCTTCCACTGTTGCCACAAAACTTTCCTCTAAGGGCTGAGTATAACTCTTGCAGTCTTCCTACCTGATCTTATCTTCCACAAGGGAGGCTGAGATCTACGGAAACGTTCTAAAAATAACAACAACGTCAGCAAATGCAACTAAGGGAAATTACCCAAGAAGAGCAACTACATTAATGGACGGAGTTAAAGCTACTGGGAGGAACTTGAACAACTAACGCAACCACAACAGCGAGGTTTACCTTGCACAACTAACACTAATAACGCAAGGAAGGCAACTAAGGGCACAACAGCTACAATGGCCACTATGGCAACAATTACGACTATATTTTCTCTACTAAACAAATAACGCACACACTGAAACGAAGTTAACAACTAATTTCTCCCACAACAAACGCTACGAACGCCACATAAGAGAGAAAGAAAACTAGGGCAATGAAGGAATCTAAATCAACTCTACTGACTCAAATAAAGCTCTACGAGTAGGGAGACTGGAGATCTACCGAAGCGGTCACAATAATCACAACGTCACGAAATGCAACTGCAACTTACGGCAATGAGGCAAGAAGAGCAACTTCATTTAATCAATGGGTCAACGCAACAAACGCTACTTGGGCAACCAAATGAACAACGCTACCACAACAACAATGGTACCGTCAATAACGGCAAAAAGCTACTATGGCCGCTAAGCAAAGAATTACGACTACATCATTTCTACCAAACAAATAGCGCATACACTAAAACAAAGGCAAACAACGAAGGCTGCTAACGCCACAAAAGAAACAAACACCTAAGTGAACGAATACCAGGCAACTAAATCAACCCTACTGACACAAAGCCGCCTGAGGAAGGCAAGGGGTCTATCTCTCTTTCCAAAAAGCCTACGGGACTCTTGAAAACAATGGGCTTTGTAGGGAATTTTTATTTATTTCCCTTTAAAATATTATGGATTAAATCAAATGCAAACTACCGCTCCCCCACCCCGCCCTTGGGCTACTAACGCCACTAACGTCAAGAGGATAGCTAGAAAACAATAACAAAAAATGTGAATTAATGAAAAAGAAGAGAATCATGTTAAAGGCAACAACTAATTTCTCCAACAACGAAGGCTACTAACGCCACAAAAAAAACAAACACCTAAGTGAACAAATACCAGGCAAATAAATCAACCCTACCGAAACAAAAAAAGCTGCCTGAAGAAGCCATGGGGTCTATCTCTCTTCCCAAAAAGCCTCCTGGACTCTATAAAACAATGGGGTTTGTAGGGAATTCTTATGGATCTTTCTTTAAAAAATTATCGATTAAATTAAATGCAATCTACCGCTCCCCCACCCCGCCCTTGGGCTACTAACGCCACTAATGTCAAGGAGATAGCTAGAAAACAATAACAAAAAATGTGAATTAATGAAAAAAGAAGAGAATAATATTAACTGCAATAACTATATTTCATTTCATTTTTCATTATTTTTACACGGTAGCCACGTCAATCAAGAGGATTGCTTTACAGGGGCCGTGCCAAACTTTACAATATTACTAAAAATTACTAACAAATTACCTATATTTACAATCTGAAATAAAAAAATAAATGAAAAACAACGGAGTTAGCCTGAGAGAGGCAAATTACTCTTCAGCCTAGAAGACATCGACATCGTTATTTTTTTTATTATTTTTGTTATTCTATCTATTTAAAGTAGGCTAGAAAATAAATAGGTCTACGACAGCTAATTAACGCCTACTAACAAGGCCTACTAAGAAGCCCTACTACTAATTAAGGCCTATTACTAACACACTCCAGGTACCCGAAGAACTGCTACAACTATTTTCACTTCATCTACCAATGCAACTACATCAGCTAAGGTAACTAGAACAATGAAGGATAACAAGAGCAAGTATAAAGAAACCACACCAACGACAAAAATAACACTTAAAGTACTGATAATATGGCGCGCGAAGCGCGACAGTGGCCGCCGCAGGCGGCCCGGGCGCCGGAGGCGCCCAAGCCCTCCGCAGGAGCTAGGAACTCCGAACCCGCGCGCAGCGCGGGTTCGGATTCCTAGTCTTATATATAACGGGTGCACGATCGGATAAGATTGTTCTTTTGTGGTGGAATATGTTTGTGTGCAGCGTCGGGATCTCCACGTTCCCGTGCCCCCTCGCCGCCGCTCTTCCTCTCCAAAAATCGCCCCGAAAATCTAAGTTAGCCGAATGTGTGTGAGAAGTTGGGGGCAGCCACTTCCGCTGGGGTAGGAGCGGGGGAACTTTTTGGCAGCCTTCCTATTTTCCAGTTTGACGTAGGGTGAACGTCACTGAACAATCGAGGTGAGTCACTAACGACTCTTGATGGGGTCATCAAGGGTCGTCAACGGACAAAATCGGTTTGTCAACGGAAAACAATGCTGGATTGTCAACAACCTAGGGGCTACGTAACACCGACGTCACGCAATGGAACTTCACAGGGGCTCAGTCCCTCCTCCGCAGCAGTTGGGGCTCACACCCACACAAACAATGGGAAACTGACTGGGGGCAGTCACGTGTTGGCACCCCATGTCACGTGACTCACTTGGCACGTTGCCAAAATTGGTCATGTGACCTATCATGTGACTTGGCAAGTCCCTACGTTTCGAGTGAGCTCAATGTGGAAGTAAACAACAAGTTAGGCCTATTCCCCTCTACTGAAGCAAGAAGTAACACTGTTCTGTCGCGAAAAATACGCAAGTAGCATATAACTCCAGCTTTCTTCCTGCTCCAGCGAAAACATAGGCCTACTTACGTTTCACTTCCATGCTCTTCATTCTGAAACTTCCGTTGAATTCCCTTCACTTTTAATTCCCAAGGTAATTTCATCCAATTTAAATTTCATAATCGCTATCTTCGAAGATCTACTCCCCAAACAAACACTACTGTAGATATTTCAACTTCACGAATCACTATCCTAACATTCAGCGGTCAACTAAAACTCATCTGCACGACCAAATCTTACGACGCAACAGATTTTGCAGGTAATTTTATCGTGCCAAGATCATTAGGTAGGAAGTTAATCGTGCCAAGATCATTAGGAAGCCACTTCTCCGGGAAACAATCGTTATAAGGACGATCACATCATTAGTTGCTCATTACTTCAATGCATAATGAATACGTTCACCTGCACAGAGGTTATTGTGCGCAGCAGTCAGCACTTATCCAGCAAAGACAAAAGGTACTTCCTGTTAGCTATTTTCACATTACCTAGCCCCTCTACCATATGCAGATTGCCATTGGCTAATTTGGATTGGTACAGACCCCATAGTGAAGCTACTAAAGATGAAAGCCGACTGTTATTGGCTAATTTCAAATGACCTAACCGATCTAGCATATGCAGATTGCCATTGGCCAATTTCAATTGGTACAAACCCAATAGTGAAGCTACTAAAGACGAAAGCCGACTGTTATTGGCTAATTTCAAATGACCAAACCGATCTAGCATATGCAGATTGCCATTGGCTAATTTCAATTGGTACAAACCCCATAGTGAAGCTACTAAAGGCGAAAGCCGACTGTTATTGGCTAATTTCAAATGACCCAACCCATCTACCATATGCAGATTGCCATTGGCTAATTTCAATTGGTACAAACTCCATAGTGAAGCTACTAAAGATGAAAGCTGACTGTTATTGGCTAATTTCAAATGACCCAACCCATCTAGCATAGGCAGATTGCCATTGGCTAATTTCAATTGGTACAAACTCCATAGTGAAGCTACTAAAGGTGAAAGCCGACTGTTATTGGCTAATTTCAAATGACCGAGCAAATCTACCATATGGAGATTCCCATTGGCCAATTTCAATTTTTACAAATCCAGTAGTGAAGCTACTAAAGATGAAAGCCGACTGTTATTGGCTAATTTCAAATGACCTAACCGATCTAGCATATGCTGATTGCCATTGGCTAATTTCAATTGGTACAAGCCCCATAGTGAAGCTACTAAAGATGAAAGCTGACTGTTATTGGCTAATTTCAAATGACCCAACCCATCTAGCATAGGCAGATTGCCATTGGCTAATTTCAATTGGTACAAACTCCATACTGAACTTACTAAACATAATAGCCGACTCTTATTGGCTAATTTCAAATGACCTATCCCATACAAAAGGAGGCTACACTGTGAGGGCAGTCATACTATCTCACATTAGTTGGGGGCAGTCACGTGTCTGCCCCCATGTCACGTGACTTACTTGGCAAAGTTCCAAAATTGGTCATGTGACTTGGCACGGTGCCAAGTTCCGGTCATGTGACTTGGCACTTTGCCAAATTATGTGACGTCATTTGGCACTGTGCCAACTTCCCCCCACAAATGCCCCTGTGCATGAGCAGTCCATTTCCTTCACTATTTCCTGAAAACTTCCCATCAAGGGCTGAGTATAACTCTTCCAGTCTTCCTACCTGATGTTATCTTCCACAAGGGAGGTTAAGATCTATGGAAACGTTCTAAAATAACAACAACGTCAGCAAATGCAACTAAGGGAACTCAGCCAAGAAGAGCAACTACATTAATGGCCGGAGTTAAAGCTACTGAGAGGAACTTCAACAACTAATGCAACCAAAACAGCGAGGTTTACCTTGCACAAATAACACTAATAACGCAAGGATAGCAACTAAGGGCACAAAAGCTACTACGGCCACTATGGCAACAATTACGACTACATCTTCTCTACTAAACAAATAACGCACATACCAAAACGAAGTTAACAACTAATTTCTCCCACAACAAACGCTACCAACGCCACAAAGAAAGAAAGACAACTAGGGCAACGAAGGAATCTAAATCAACTCTACTGAAACGAAAAAAGCTCTACGAGTAGGGAGACTGGAGATCTACCGAAGCGGTCATAATAATCACAACGTCACGAAATGCAACTGCAACTTACGGCAATGAGGCAAGAAGACCAACTTCATTAAATCAAGGGGTGAACGCAACAAACGCTACTTGGGCAACAAAATGAACAACGCTACCACAACAACAATCGTACCATCAATAACGGCAAAAAGCTACTATGGCCGCTAAGCCAAGAATTACGACTACATCATTTCTACCAAACAAATAACGCATACACTAAAACAAAGGCAACAACTAATTTCTCCAACAACGAAGGCTACTAAGGCCACAAAAGAAACAAACACCTAAGTGAACAAATACCAGGCAACTAAATCAACCCTACTGAAGCAAAAGAGCTGCCTGGGGAAGCCAAGGGGTCTATCTCTCTTCCCAAAAAGCCTACGGGACTCTTTAAAACAATAGGGTTTGTAGGGAATTTTGATGGATTTTGCTTTAAAAAATTATGGATTACATTAAATGCAAACTACCGCTCCCCCAACCCCACCCTTGGGCTACTAACGCCACTAAAGTAAAGAGGATAGCTAGAAAACAATAACAAAAAATGTGAATTAATGAAAATAGAAGAGAATAAAGTTAACTGCATATCTATAGACATTGTTATTTTTGTTATTATTTTTATTATAAATAATCTATTTAAAGTAGGCTAGAAAATAAATAGCTAAAATTACAACTAATTCAGGCTACCAGAGCTAATTAACGCCTACTAAGAAGGCCTACTACTAATTAAGGCCTACTGCTAATTAAGGCCTACTACTAACACACTTCAGGTACGTGAAGAACTGCGGCAACAACTATTCTCACTTCATCTACCAATGCAACTACATCAGCTAAGGTAGCTAGAACAATGACGGATAACAAGAGCAAGTATAAAGCAATAATACCAACGAAGAGAATAACACTGAAAGTACTGACATTGTGGCGCGCGAAGCGCGACAGTGGCCTCCGCAGGCGGCCCGGGCGCCGAAGGCGCCCAAGCCCTCCGCAGGAGCTAGGAACTCCGAACCCGCGCGCAGCGCGGGTTCGGATTCCTAGTCTTATATATAACGGGTGCACGATCGGTTAAGATTGTTCTTTTGTGGTGGAATATGTTTGTGTGCAGTGTCGGGATCCCTATGTTCCCGTGCCCCCTCGCCGCCGCTCTTCCACTCCAAAAATCACCCCGAAAATCTAAGTTAGCCGAATGTGTGTGAGAAGTTGGGGGCAGCCACTTCCGCTGGGGTAGGAGCGGGGGAACTTTTTGGCAGCCGTCCTATTTTCCAGTTTGACGTACGCTCAACGTCACGGAACAATCGAGGTGAGTCACTAACGACTCTTGATGGGGTCATCAAGGGTCGTCAACGGACAAAATCGGTTTGTCAACGGAAAACAATGCTGGATTGTCAACAACCTAGGGGCTACGTAACACCGACGTCACGCAATGGAACTTCACAGGGGCTCAGTCCAACTGACTGGGGGCAGTCACGTGATGGCACCCCATGTCACGTGACTCACTTGGCACGTTGCCAAAATCGGTCATGTGACTCGGCACTACCCCCAGTTCCTATCATGTGACTTGGCAAGTTCCTACGTTTCGAGTGAGCTCAATATGGAAGTCAACAACGAGTATAGTTAGGCCTATTCCCCTCTACTGAAGCAAGAAGTAAAACTGTTCTGTCATGAAAAATACGCAAGTAGCATATAACTCCAGCTTTCTTCCTGCTCCAGCGAAAACATAGGCCTACTTACGTTTCACTTCCATGCTCTTGATTTCTGAAACTTCCGTTGAATTCCCTTCACTTTTATTTCCCCAAGGTAATTTCATCCAATTTAAATTTCATAATCGCTATCTTCGAAGATCTACTCCCCAAACAAACACTCCTGTAGATATTTCAACTTCACGAATCACTATCCTAACATTCAGCGGTCAACTACAGATCATCTGCACGACCAAATCTTATGTCGCAACAGATTTTGCAGGTAATTTCATCGTGCCAAGATCATTAGGTAGGAAGTTAATCGTGCCAAGATCATTAGGAAGCCACTTCTCCGGGAAACAATCGTTTATAAGAACGATCACATCATTAGTTGCTCATTACTTCAATGCATAATGAATACGTTCACCTGCACAGAGGTTATTGTGCGCAGCATTCAGCACTTATCCAGCAAAGACAAAAGGTACTTCCTGTTAGCTATTTTCACATTACCTAGCCCCTCTACCATATGCAGATTGCCATTGGCTAATTTGGATTGGTACAGACCCCATAGTGAAGCTACTAAAGATGAAAGCCGACTGTTATTGGCTAATTTCAAATGACCTAACAGATCTAGCATATGCAGATTGCCATTGGCTAATTTCAATTGGTACAAAACCCATAGTGAAGCTACTAAAGATGAAAGCCGACTGTTATTGGCTAATTTCAAATGACCTAACCGATCTAGCATATGCAGATTGCCATTGGCTAATTTCAATTGGTACAAACCCCATAGTGAAGCTACTAAACTGACCCCAACCCATCTAGCATAGGCAGATTGCCATTGGCTAATTTCAATTGGTACAAACTCCATACTGAACTTACTAAACATAATAGCCGACTCTTATTGGCTAATTTCAAATGACCTATCCCATACAAAAGGGGCTACACTGTGAGGGCAGTCACACTATCTCACTTTAGTTGGGGGCAGTCACGTGTCTGCCCCCATGTCACGTGACTTACTTGGCAAAGTTCCAAAATTGGTCATGTGACTTGGCACGGTGCCAAGTTCCGGTCATGTGACTTGGCACTTTGCCAAATTATGTGACGTCATTTGGCAATGTGCCAACTTCCCCCCCACAAATGCCCCTGCGCATGAGCAGTCCATTTCTTCCACTGTTGCCATAAAACTTTCCTCGAAGGGCTGAGTATAACTCTTGCAGTCTTCCTACCTGATCTTATCTTCCACAAGGGAGGCTGAGATCTACGGAAACGTTCTAAAATAACAACAACGTCAGCAAATGCAACTAAGGGAACTTACCCAAGAAGAGCAACTACATTAATGGACGGAGTTAAAGCTACTGGGAGGAACTTCAACAACTAATGCAACCACAACAGCGAGGTTTACCTTGCACAACTAACACTAATAACGCAAGGAAGGCAACTAAGGGCACAAAAGCTACTATGGCCACTATGGCAACAATTACGACTATATTTTCTCTACTAAACAAATAACGCACACACCGAAACGAAGTTAACAACTAATTTCTCCCACAACAAACGCTACCAACGCCACATAAGAAAGAAAGAAAACTAGGGCAATGAAGGAATCTAAATCAACTCTACTGAAACGAATAAAGCTCTACGAGTAGGGAGACTGGAGATCTACCGAAGCGGTCATAATAATCACAACGTCACGAAATGCAACTGCAACTTACGGCAATGAGGCAAGAAGAGCAACTTCATTTAATCAAGGGGTCAACGCAACAAACGCTACTTGGGCAACCAAATGAACAACGCTACCACAACAACAATGGTACCGTCAATAACGGCAAAAAGCTACTATGGCCGCTAAGCCAAGAATTACGACTACATCATTTCTACCAAACAAATAACGCATACACTAAAACAAAGGCAACAACTAATTTCTCCAACAACGAAGGCTACTAAGGCCACAAAAGAAACAAACACCTAAGTGAACAAATACCAGGCAACTAAATCAACCCTACTGAAGCAAAAGAGCTGCCCTGGGAAGCCAAGGGGTCTATCTCTCTTCCCAAAAAGCCTACGGGACTCTTTAAAACAATGGGGTTTGTAGGGAATTTTGATGGATTTTTCTTTAAAAATTATGGATTAAATTAAATGCAAACTACCGCTCCCCCAACCCCACCCTTGGGCTACTAACGCCACTAAAGTCAAGAGGATAGCTAGAAAACAATAACAAAAAATGTGAATTAATGAAAATAGAAGAGAATAAAGTTAACTGCAATAACTATAGATATCGTAGCCCCGTTATTTTTGTTATTATTTTTATTATTAATAATCTATTTAAAGTAGGCTAGAAAATAAATAGCTAAAATTACAACTAATTAAGGCTACCAGAGCTAATTAACGCCTACTAAGAAGGCCTACTACTAATTAAGGCCTACTGCTAATTAAGGCCTACTACTAACACACTTCAGGTACGTGAAGAACTGCGGCAACTATTCTCACTTCATCTACCAATGCAACTACATCAGCTAAGGTAACTAGAACAATGACGGATAACAAGAGCAAGTATAAAGCAACCATACCAACGAAGAAAATAACACTGAAAGTACTGATATTGTGGCGCGCGAAGCGCGACAGTGGCCGCCGCAGGCGGCCCGGGCGCCGAAGGCGCCCAAGCCCTCCGCAGGAGCTAGGAACTCCGAACCCGCGCGCAGCGCGGGTTCGGATTCCTAGTCTATATACATAAGGAGTGAGCGGTCAGATCAAACGCTCAATTTGTCTCTCTCCCACAGCGAGATCTCAGCTCTCCCGCTCTCGGCAATCTCGCTCTTCGTCTCGAAAAATCGACGGGAAAATCTATGCGTGTCATCAGAGCTCCAAATTTTGGGGTCGCCTCCAGCTGCTGGGGTATCAGCGGGGCAAATTTCCTGGCAGTCTTCTTCAGCAGGTCATTGTTTTTGATTGACAGCCGATTGTCTTCCCAACTAATGACACTTGATGGTGCTATCAAGGGCTATCAACGAACAATCCAGTCAGTGCTCGGTGGTGGTAAACAACCTAACACGTCACATCGCCCGTGGTCACGTGCACATTCACCCTCGCAGGGGCTGGCAGGCTCGTGCCAGCGGTATCCTAACTGCAATAACTATGGACATTATTATTTTTGTTATTATTTTTATTATTAAAAATCCATTTCAATTAGGCTAGAAAATAAATATCAGTTCCTCCTCCACAACAGTTGGGGCTCACCTCCACAAAAACAATGGGAAGACTGACTGGGGGCAGTCACGTGATCGCACCCCATGT
Source organism: Aurelia coerulea (assembly GCA_039566865.1). Lineage (NCBI taxonomy): Eukaryota > Metazoa > Cnidaria > Scyphozoa > Semaeostomeae > Ulmaridae > Aurelia > Aurelia coerulea. Next base: position 16,371,225 of record CM076954.1, read on the forward strand.
CACGTGGCTCACTTGGCACGTTGCCAAAAATCGGTCATGTGACTCGGCACAACCCCCGAGTTCCTATCATGTGACTTTGCAAGTTCCTACGTTTCCAGTCAGCAAAACATGGAAATCAACACGAAATACATAGGCCTATTCCGATCTGAAGCAAGAAGTGAAACTGTTCTGTCGTCAATAATACGCAAGAAGCATATAACTAATGCTTTCTTCCTGCTCCAGCGAAAACATAGGCCTACTTACGTGTCACTTCCATGAGCTTGCTTTCTGAAACTTCCGTTGAATTCCCTTCACTATTTCCCCCAAGGTAATTTCATCCAATTTAAATTTCATAATCGCTATCTTCGAAGATCTACTCCCAAAACAAACACTCCTGTAGATATTTCAACTTCACGAATCACTATCCTAACATTCAGCGGTCAACTACAGATCATCTGCACGAACAAATCTTACGACGCAACAGATTTTGCAGGTAATTTCATCGTGCCAACATCATTATGTAAGAAGTTAATCGTGCCAAGATCATTAGGAAGCTATTTCTCCGGGAAACAATCGTTTATAAGAACGATCACATCATTAGTTGCTCATTACTTCAATTCATAATGAATACGTTAACCTGCACAGAGCTCATTGTGCGCAGCATTCAGCACTTCTCCAGCAAAGACAAAAGGTACTTCCTGTTGGCTATTTTCACATAACATAGCCCCTCCACCATATGCAGATTGCCATTGGCTAATTTGGATTGGTACAGACTCCATAGTGAAGCTACTAAAGGCGAAAGCCGACTCTTATTGGCAAATTTCAAATGACCCAACCCATCTAGCATAGGCAGATTGCCATTGGCTAATTTCAATTGGTACACTCTCCATACTGAACTTACTGAACACGAAAGCCGACTCTTATTGGCTAATTTCAAATGACCCAACCCATCTAGCATAGGCAGATTGCCATTGGCTAAATTCAATTGGTACAAACTCCATACTGAACTTACTGAACATAATAGCCGACTCTTATTGGCTAATTTCAAATGACCTAACAGATCTAGCATATGCAGATTGCCATTGACTAATTTCAATTGGTACAAAACCCATAGTGAAGCTACTAAAGATGAAAGCCGACTGCTATTGGCTAATCTCAAATGATCCAACAGATCTAGCATATGCAGATTGCCATTGGCTAATTTCAATTGGTACAAAACCCATAGTGAAGCTACTAAAGATGAAAGCCGACTGCTATTGGCTAATTTCAAATAATCCAACAGATCTAGCATAGGCAGATTGCTATTGGCTAATTTCAATTGGTACAAAGCCCATAGTGAACTTACTGAACATAATAGCCGACTGTTATTGGCTAATTTCAAATCACAACCGATCTAGAATATGCAGATTGCCATTGGCTAATTTCAATTGGTACAAAACCCATAGTGAAGCTACTAAAGATGAAAGCGGACTGCTATTGGCTAATTTCAAATGATCCAACAGACCTAGCATATGCAGATTGCCATTGGCTAATTTCAATTGGTACAAAACCCATAGTGAAGCTACTAAAGTTGAAAGCCGACTGCTATTGGCTAATTTCAAATGACCTAACAGATCTAGCATTTGCATATTGCCATTGGCTAATTTCAATTGGTACAAACCCCATAGTGAAGCTACTAAAGATCAAAGCTGACTGTTATTGGCTAATTATGAATGACACAGCCCATCTAGCATAGGCAGATTGCCATTGGCTAATTTCAATTGGTACAAACTCCATACTGAACTTACTAAACATAACAGCCGACTCTTATTGGCTAATTTCAAATGACCTATCCCATACAAAAGGGGGCTACACTGTCAGGGCAGTCACACTATCTCACTTTAGTTGGGGGCAGTCACGTGTCTGCCCCCATGTCACGTGACTTACTTGGCAAAGTTCCACAATTGGTCATGTGACTTGGCACGGTGCCAAGTTCCGGTCATGTGACTTGGCACTTTGCCAAATTATGTGACGTCATTTGGCAATGTGCCAACTTCCCCCCCACAAATGCCCCTGCGCATGAGCAGTCCATTTCTTCCACTGTTGCGACATAACTTTCCTCGAAGGGCTGAGTATAACTCTTGCAGTCTTCCTACCTGATCTTATCTTCCACAAGGGAGGCTGAGATCTACGGAAACGTTCTAAAATAACAACAACGTCAGCAAATGCAACTAAGGGAAATTACCCAAGAAGAGCAACTACATTAATGGACGGAGTTAAAGCTACTGGGAGGAACTTGAACAACTAACGCAACCACAACAGCGAGGTTTACCTTGCACAACTAACACTAATAACGCAAGGAAGGCAACTAAGGGCACAAAAGCTACAATGGCCACTATGGCAACAATTACGACTATATTTTCTCTACTAAACAAATAACGCACACACCGAAACGAAGTTAACAACTGATTTCTCCCACAACAAACGCAACGAACGCCACATAAGAAAGAAAGAAAACTAGGGCAATGAAGGAATCTAAATCAACTCTACTGACTCAAATAAAGCTCTACGAGTAGGGAGACTGGAGATCTACAGGGAATCTTGATGGATTTTTCATTAAAAAAATTCTGGATTAAATTAAATGCAAACTACCGCTCCCGCACCCCGCCCTTGGGCTACTAACGCCACTAAAGTCAAGAGGATAGCTAGAAAACAATAACAATAAATGTGATTTAATGAAAAAAGAAGAGAATAAAGTTAACTGCAAGACTATAGACATTATTATTTTTGTTATTATTTTCATTATTAAAAATCCATTTAAATTAGGCACGTTCACCTTCGCAGGGGCTGGCAAGGTGGTGCCAGCGGTATCCTCCTTCACAACGGCGCTCTGTCAGGGCTTCATCCCGCAGTATCAACGAGGTGGTAGGGTGGTGGTGGGGTGCATGATCGGTCCCAGCGATTATTATCACCTATTGGGGGCTCTCACGTGACCACACTCATATCACGTGATATCTTCTCCTCCACAATGGTGCTCTTTCTAAGAATATACGGAGCTCTATTTATGAAAATGCTTAAATGACACCGGTTATAGTAAGTTAAGACAATACAAGTTTGTTACTAAGGAACAATAGGGTGCTACAACGGTTAATTGTTGGGGGCAGTCTCGTGCCTAGCCCCCATGTCACGTGACTTACCTGGCAAGTTGCCAATGTAGGTCACGTGGGGGCTAACATGGGTGAAAAGATAAAATCAAATCAAATCGAGCTATAAACAACTCCACTTAGGTAAGAAACGCAACCAGATCTACTTAGCAACTAAGACAAGACGCCAACTAACGCAAGAAAGCCCACTAAAGCTACCAAGGCCAATAAGACAACTAAGGGCACTGAAGGTCCTGGCTCAACTAAGTCCACGGGCAAGAAGCGCAGCTACATCTACTCAACAACTAAGAAGACAACTAAGAAGTCAACTAACATAAGTAAGGCCACTAAACCAACCGAGGCTGGTTAGACAACTAACGCAACTAAAAGCGCTAAGGCAGCTATGTAAACGAAACAATGATTTTCGCAGTTTTTCTGAAAGGTCTTCACATAGGATTTTCATATTTTTTTCAAAATGATGCTTGCCGTTTGGACATAAATCATTGTACTTCACTAAGGAACAAACCAAACATTCGTATCTTGTACCATTGCTCGGATATAAGTGGTGACTTGGCACTTTGCCAAATTATTTGACGTCATTTGGCAATGTGCCAACTTCCCACCACAAATGCCCCTGCGCACGAGCAGTCCATTTCTTTCACTATTTCCATGAAACTTTCCTCGAAGGGCTGAGTATAACATTTGCAGTCTTCCTACCTGATGTTATCTTCCACAAGGGAGGCTGAGATTTACGGAAACGTTCTAAAATAACAACAACGTCAGCAAATGCTACTAAGGGAACTCAGCCAAGAAGAGCAACTACATTAATGGACGGAGTTAAAGCTACTGGGGGGAAATTCAACAACTAACGCAACCACAACAGCGAGGTTTACCTTGCACAACTAACACTAATAACGCAAGGAAGGCAACTTAGGGCACAAAAGCTACTATGGCCACTATGGCAACAATTACGACTACATCTTCTCTACTAAACAAATGACACACACACCGAAACGAAGTTAACAACTAATTTCTCCCAAAACAAACGCTACCAACGCCACATAAGAAAGAAAGAAAACTAGGGCAACGAAGGAATCGAAATCAACTCTACTGAAACGAATAAAGCTCTACGAGTAGGGAGACTGGAGATATACAGAAGCTGTCATAATAATCACAACGTCACGAAATGCAACTGCAACTTACGGCAATGAGGCAAGAAGAGCTACTACATTAAATCAAGGGGTCAACGCAACAAACGCTACTTGGGCAACCAAATGAACAACGCTACCACAAGAACAAGGGTACTGTCAATAACGGCAAAAAGCTACTATGGCCCCTAAGCTAAGAATTACGACTACATCATTATTCATTTCTACCAAACAAATAACGCATACACTAAAACAAAGGCAAACAACGAAACGAAGACAACTAACGCCACAAAAGAAACAAACACCTAATTGAACAAATACCAGGCAACTAAATCAACCCTACTGAAGCAAAGCTGCGTGAGCAAGCCAAGGGGTCTATCTCTCTTCCCAAAAACCCTCCGGGACTCTTTAAAACAACGGGGTTTGTAGGCAATTTTTATGGATTTCAACCACAACAGCGAGGTTTACCTTGCACAACTAACACTAATAACGCAAGGAAGGCAACGAAGGGCACAAAAGCTACTATGCCCACTATGGCAACAATTACGACTACATCTTCTCTACTAAGCAAATGACGCACACACCGAAACGAAGTTAACAACTAATTTCTCCCAAAACAAACGCTACCAATGCCACATAAGAAAGAAAGAAAACTAGGGCAACGAAGGAATCGAAATCAACTCTACTGAAACGAATAAAGCTCTACGAGTAGGGAGACTGGAGAAAAACAGAAGCTGTCATAATAATCACAACGTCACGAAATGCAACTGCAACTTACGGCAATGAGGCAAGAAGAGCTACTTCATTAAATCAAGGGGTCAACGCAACAAACGCTACTTGAGCAACCAAATGAACAACGCTACCACAAGAACAAGGGTACTGTCAATAACGGCAAAAAGCTACTATAGCCCCTAAGCTAAGAATTACGACTACATCATTTCTACCAAACAAATAACGCATACACTAAAACAAAGGCAAACAACGAAGACTACTAACGCCACAAAAGAAACAAACACCTAAGTGAACAAATACCAGGCAACTAAATCAACCCAACTGAAGCAAAGCTGCCTGAGCAAGCCAAGGGGTCTATCTCTCTTCCTAAAAAGCCTCCGGGACTCTATAAAACAATGGGGTTTGTAGGGAATTTTTATGGATTTCTCTTTAAAAAAATTATGGATTACATTAAATGCAAACTACCGCTCCCCCACCCCGCCGTTGGGCTACTAACGCCACAAAAGTCAAGAGGCTAGCTAGAAAACAATAACAAAAAATGTGAATTAATGAAAAAGAAGAGAATAAAGTTAACGGCAATAACTATAGACATTATTATTTTTGTTATTATTTTTATAATTAAAAATCTGTTTAAAGTAGGCTAGAAAACAAATATCTATATACATATTCGTTGCAGTCGGATGTGGCGTCATTCCCTTTGTCCCTCTCGAGAACGTTCTCATTGTCTAGACAGTTCAATTGGCAGAACCGCAACATGGGCGAAGTCGAACCGCAGGTGAAAACGTCGCCCAACATTCCATTCCTCCTCAAAACGTCCTCTTTTTCCAGTCAAGGCTCTGGTCGAGGGGTTATTCGCCAAATTCTTCACCCCACTTTCGGCTTGCCAAGCCCTTTGTTCCCCTTTGTGTTGAACTCGAAGTCCTTTGTCATTCGATTGTTCTCGCGCTGCTTATGACATCAAAAAATGGGTGTACTTCAAAACCCCATTCAGGGGTTTTCTGATTTTTTAAAAATCCCAATGGAATCTCTATTCGCTTGATATGCATTGGGACCCATTTGGAGAGGGATTCAGGTCCGGGGATTTTCTAGGTGCTGGAGGGGGTCGAGTGGAAATTGCACATTTCCCACCCTTCAAAGGCCATTTTCCCCAGTTTATTTGCTAAATGTTATCTTTTGACAGCCTTGCTATATTTAAGGGGTTTCTACCTCAAAAGATGAGTTATTAGGAGAGGGGTTGGCGCTCGAGGGTGCCACAATTGCAACATTTTCTAATTTTTAGATGCCTTTTTAGCCCTTTCTCGGGGACTCCCCCTTCTCTCAAGAGAAACATCCCCTTTTATGTTTTCAACTGCCATCTGAGTTGTCACGCAAAAAGGTTTTGACATTGTTGTGCAGCATGGAAAATTGCTTTCAAACTGTTGATAGTTTTTAGATTAAAATAGTACTTGAATTGTTCCTTGAGAGGATTAACATTTACGATACTCTCGACCAGCTTTTCGCAGCAAATGGCTAGATTGGCAAAGTCTCTTATTAAAGAATAGGCCCTCATGAAATGAGAAGAGGGAAGGAAGAGTAAAATGGTGTGAAATATTGGACGATAACTGGAAGTAAGGGATCGGCAACGAATGCGTGCATTCTGTTTTTGACAGAAACCACATGTGCAGAAATTGAAGCTGAAGAAAATTCCACAGGGGCCAGGTCTTGGGCCAAATCGAAATAAAGTTTAGCTATGGGAGTTTTTCAGTCTCCTGTCGACTCTTGTGATTTGCCGCAGTCTTATTTTAGGAGTCTCCGTAAGTTTTATTTTTACCTGCTGTCTTTTTATGCTTTTATGAGCAATGACTAGGACTTATCTGCTATTTTACAAGGCAGTTTTACAAAGAAAGCAGCGATTTGCACGTCGCCCTTTGCCTGATTAAAAACGTGAAACGAGTTGAGGGGTGTTATCACTCTTCCGAACTATCCTCGGCTGAACATGATGGATTATCTGAATCGAGAGGCCTAATGTTTACAAGCTATTCTGTTTTCAGAGGTCATTGAAATTGAACAACAACACATTAAACATTACATTACATTACAATTCTATTTGTACTTTCTTCATTGGAAGGCAACACCGCTAATTGCCCTTCCATTCCAGACACATATCTGACGTCAATACTTTTCAAACCAGAACAATTGCTGGAAAGAACAATCAGAAAGTGATTTCAGAGCCTCTGTTTGGGATGAGAGGGCTAGAAAGCAGGGGGCGAGGGGGTAACTCCTATATATGTGTCTGGTATATATGTGTCTTTGAGAATTCAGAGTTAGGACCCAGTGGCGGACTGGCTCTGATTTTTGCGCCGGCCATGGATGGGTTATGGGGGCCCTAAGCAGGGCCGTAGGAAGAAGCTTCGGATTGGGGGGAGCAATTGTTCTTAAAACAATAGAGAACAATACATCTAATTAAGTCATGTGACGTAGCACCATTGTTTTAAAAATTTATTGGGGGGCTTCAGCCCCCCCTACCCCCCGCTTCCTACGGGCCTGCTAAGTGGGTGTAGCCTACATCATGAGGGTGTGGTCATGCACAAAATTCGTCGCAATTCCTCGATTTCTTACCAATAGCAAAGCTAAACTCACTTTCTTTGAAAATGAAGCTATATACCTTATCATGGCATGATTAAAATCTTTACGTAGTCTCTACTTTATAAAAGTAACTCTGACCTTTTGAGAGTATTGTGGGCCAGATGATCTATAATGTTGTCGTTTCACAAACTGTTGAGCAACCCTTTCTCGAACCTCGCCCAGCAGTGTGGCCAGGGAAAGTTTACTGATGGCAGCGGCGTGGCCAGGGTAAATGAAGTGGGGGAATCTAAAGGAGGGGGTCTGGGGGCGAAACCCCCAGGAAAATTTTTGGGGTCACGCCCTTTACTTTGGCTTAGAATGCATTTCCCAATATCATGCTTGCCAGTAGCTACAAGGAAACCTTGATCGTTTTGTGACAGTTATCCTATGAAACAGAGCACAAGGAAAATTTTTGAAGAAAGATCCTTTACTTTGGCTTAGAATGCATTTCCCAATATCATGCTTGCCAGTAGCTACAAGGAAACCTTGATCGTTTTGTGACAGTTATCCTATGAAACAGAGCACAAGGAAAATTTTTGAAAATGCATCTCGCAATATCATGCTTGCCAGTGCTAAAATGGAAGATTTAACATTTCTCGGAAAATTCTTACCCAACCTATACCCAGTTATTTTCTCCTCGGTTTTAGAGGAATCTCCAGGACCATCTTTCGGCAAAAGTGGGAAGGGAGGAAATTGCCCCCATACCCCCCCCCCCTTGGCCACGCCACTGACTGATGGAGTATCAAAATGAGGTGTCTGAGGACACTCCCTCAACTTTGGTTTAGAACACTTCTTCCAATCCCATGTTTGGAGGATTTAAAACGGACTTAATTTTATCATATACGAAATTATCTAGCTGTGGTTCACTTCGCGACGGCAACGCGCAATGCATGCTGGTCAACAGTCGTTCTCTAAATTAAGTTTTTATCAAGTGTAACAGCAGTTTTATGAATTAGCATCCATAAGGCAATTTTGTGAATAAATATCTGTTCTGTGGCTGAAATTTTCAAAAATATTTTAGCAGTTATCTATCAATCAACACTCTTATAAACATTTTCGCGCAAAAGATTTTACATTGCTGCAGCAATCCAATTTTTGCGTGCCCCCTAAGTGGAGTCCTTGAAAAAGTTTTTCCTGGAAAATTTTTGAAACTGACAGCCTTATTTTGGCTTAGAACGATTCTCCCAGTCATTTTCTGGCATTTTTGAGAGTGTCTTACCCTACACTACCAAAACTCAAACTATTTTCTTTGAAAGAATCCCTAGAAGCATCTTTTGACAGAAGTGGACGGGGCCTTTACCGTATCTTCACTCTCGACTGTATTCATTTCTTTGAATAAGTTCACTGACATGGTAGGATTCAAATGTGAAGTGAGATGTCCATTATTCAAGAATGCAGATCTACTAAAGAACTTCCTAATTTCGCAAAAGGGCCCTTTTCCAGCAAAAAGGGGCCCTTTTTGCTAGATTTTGGTGGGCCAGTCCGCCACTGTTAGGACCCGTAACCAGGGCAAAATTTTAAAATATGACCCCATAAACCGGGGAAAATCTACCACAATAATCGTAACATACAGAGTAAATTGAGAATTTATAGAGCTATATTCCTTTTTATGAAAGTTTTTTGTAGAATCTTAGGAAAAACGGGGTATTTTTCTTCAGAAAATATTCCAACCCAAAACAGTGAAATGCTGGCTGGTGGACTCGGGGCCCTAAAATAAAAGTCCAAATTCACCTGGCCCAAGTTTCATACCCCAAGTTTTATGGAATTCTACTGTTTTCCAACAAAGAGAAGAGATATCAGTGCAAGTGAATCGTAATAAAGTGCCAAAATCCCAAACCTTTCTCTTAGAAACAGTGTTGGTGTACTGTACAGATTACTTTAGGGCTCAGTGATAACTCCTTTAAAGGGGGGTTACCTTCAAAATTTTCCATGATAAGGGGTTTTTTCATCAACTAGAATATCAGAGAAAAGGGTATCATATGGAATGGTGCGGACGAGCGTGATGTACTTTTTACTGTTGAATTGCACCCACCGGGAGTGTGCAATACAGTTGGGGATGTTCAGTACAGTGGGGAGGTATGTTTGATTACAGTGGGGCAATTCAGTATAGTGGGGAGGCATCCGGAGTTCAGTGGGGGATACCTTGAGTGCAGTGGGGGACGGGGGTGTTCAGTACAGTGGGGAGGCATCTGGAGTACAGTGGGGGCGGGGATATCATGATGTGTGTGGTGTGTGGTGAGCCATCATCAGGATAGAAGGGGGATATTCAGAATAGAGAGGGGGTTGCCAGGGTAGTTACTAGGGGGCCCGGGGCCTCTGTGGGCCAGCAAGAAATAAGGTATGTGTTTTTCTTCGTTGTAGTTTTCTTTCAGGAACGTTTGCAGACCTGCAGGCCCACTGAGATTCTAAAAAGATCTAAAAGCAGTGTCTTACCAGTGCATAGGGGGGCGTGGCCCAAGGATAAAAGTGCGTGCTGCCCGGCTTTTCTCTCGACGGCCCTGGCGGTAAACACTCGTGTTGTTAAATGCTCCCTTGCGCAACTATGAACGGCAGCTTTGTAGATGTAGAATGAACCTATGACGAAACTTTGGTCACATAAAATGATAACAGAAAACAACGTCAAGAAGCAACAAATTCTTTCCCAAGCAATCACTCGGTACGACGGCGGGCCAGGTCGGCGCCGCAGGCGCCGACCGGCAAGCCTAGTGTTACAATAGAGCTCGCTACTTTTCATTGACACCTAGATACAAAGCAATTTGTGATTGCAGACAAAGGGAATTCCATGCTCGGTTGGTTAAGACATAAACAAAAACAAAGCAAGCCGCAAAAATTGCCCTGAAAGTCAGGTCGCTAGCGCGCTCGTTGTGCATTTCAGAAGTGGTTTTCAAGAGCAAATACTAACACATATCGAAAGAAGAAGGATATATCTAAACTTCTGCCTCGGGCATTTTATTTATTTTGTGCAGAAGCCAATTGGGAGGGGATTCAATTCTCGTACTTTTTAGGTGTAATTAAAACACTTACTGCTCAGCTTCTATACGAAAAAAATAAAATGCCCGAGGCAGAAGTTTAGATATATCCTTCTTCTTTCGATATTTGCTAATATTTGCTCTTTAAAACCATCTCTGAAATGCACAACGACCGAGCTAGTGACCCGGGTTTCAGGGCAATTTTTGCGGCTTGCTTTGTTTTTGTGTATGTCTTAACCAACCGAGCATGGAATTCCCTTTGTCTGCAATCACACATTGCTTTGTATCTAGGTGTCAATGAAAAGTAGCGAGTTCTGTTGTAACATTATCTGTCCTTGTTAGCGTGTGCCATGCCCTAAAATCGTCCATTTTATATTAGAGCACCAGAGTGACTATGATTGAATCTGGCCTCTGAATAATTGCCAAGCGAGCGAGTGATACTTGATCTTGATCACATGGGTCACATGATCATAGCAGACCAGGAATACAGTTTTTACCATGATATTCAATACTTTTAGGAAACTTCTTTTAATTTTGAAATTTTTTTTTAGATTTGTAATACTTTCTTGGGGGAATTCTTATTTCTTAGAGTCAAGAAAAATTCTCAACCATCCTCCGGACAAAATTTACGTTTCTTCATTAAACCTTGCTCGCTTCTTAAAGGCTCACAAACTTGGGGGGGGCACGACACTTCAAGGGAACTTTTTTTATCAAGCTAAAGGGGTACATCCTGAAAAGGAAAAGGGCACTTCTTTGTTTATTGCAAAATCTTGGGGGGCACGTGCCCCCATTGTCCCCCCCCCCGGTTCCTACGTCTCTGTTAATATGACTATTGAACTAGAACGTTCACAGACAGTTTTAGCTAGGTTGCTTTCGTAGAATGTTGCGTCTCTCATTGATTTAAATCTAATGTATATTTCATGCAGATTATACAGGGTTGGCAATTGGACTTTCTTTTGGTGCAGTCTTTTTGATCTTGGTGTTGTTGCTGTTATTTTTCATATGGAGGGGAAGGAACAGAAGCCAAACGTAAGTCATTTTTATTATATCTAAAAACTAAAACATTCACGACCGATCAGATACTGTATATAATTACGTCATCACTTCCCTCCAGACTGGCATAGCGCCTATCCATCTCTCTCCCTGTCCGTTATTGTACAGATCGTACAGTATGTATTGCATGCGGAGTGGTTTGTTCTACCGGGTAAGTCAGAAAAAAGAATCCCCGTTTGAAAGGTTATGGCTCCCTGGTTATCAAGACAATGATATCGGCAAATGTATAGTTTTATGGTAGAAATGTTCAAATCTACCATAAAATTTACCTGACTGAAATCGGCTACTCCATTCTGAAATTATGAGGGATTTTCTTCTGAAAGCCTCTTCAAAAAACCTTCAAAACGTGCACAAAATCATGAACAGATTTCCCTAACATTTCTGCCTTACAATGGCCTTACAGCAATGACTTGTGGACGCTTTAGCACGTGCTATCCTCTTGGGAGGATGAACAAGTCCTCCACCTGGTATCGATGACCTATTCAGGGGCATTCCATTCTCCCAAGAGGACAAAATACATGAATTTATGTGAATGTCATCAATTTTAGGAAGGAAAATTTGCTCATTGTTTTCATTCGTTTTTGCAGGTTTTTGGAAGGGGCTTTCTGTAGGAAATCACCCATATCGACGGGAAGGAATGGCCGATTAAGGCCGGGTAAATTACTGAACCTAATTGAACAGATTGGCAATAAAATAAGACAGTTTTCAATATTATTGCTTTGATATTCATGGAGCAGCGGCCTTCCAAGCGGGGATTCTTTTTTCTGACTCACCCGGTATAGAAACGTTCTGTGATGCAATTTCATTAATGGGATTTTGCATCAGATTAGGATAGTAACATTAATAACTGCACCTGTATGATATTGTGCGCATGTAATTACAACAAAAAAACATCTCCTTCAAAGATTGAAGAGTTATCTATTCATTTAGACAACAGCTAATCAAGTTGTATCAGCACGGGAACCATGAAGATCCAATGTTAGCCTAAACAAGGACAGATAATGTTACAATAGAACTCGCTACTTTTCATTGACACCTAGATACAAAGCAATTTGTGATTGCAGACAAAGGGAATTCCATGCTCGGATGGTCAAGACATAAACAAAAACAAAGCAAGCCGCAAAAGTTGCCCTGAAACTCGGGTCGCTAACTAGGTCGTTGTGCATTCCAGAAATCGTTTTAAAGAGCAAATATTAGCATATATCGAAAGATGAAGGGTATATCTAAACTTCTGCCTCAGGCATTTTATTTTTTCCGTACATAAGCTCAGCAGTGAGCGTTTTAATTACACCAAAAAAGTACGAGAATTGAATCACCTCCCAATTGGCTTCTGCACAAAATAAATAAAATGCCCGAGGCAGAAGTTTAGATATATCCTTCTTCTTTCGATATGTGCTAATATTTGCTCTTAAAAACCATTTCTGGAATGCACAACGACCAAGCTAGCGACCCGGGTTTCAGGGCAATTTTTGCGGCTTGCTTTGTTTTTGTTTATGTCTTGACCAACCGAGCATGGAATTCCCTTTGTCTGCAATCACAAATTGCTTTGTATCTAGGTGTCAATGAAAAGTAGCGAGTTCTATTGTAACATTATCTGTCCTTGTTTGTTAGCCTATTATTTTTGCCTATCTAGTTTGGCCTAATGCTTAAAAATCAACAGTATTCGCAACATACCTCCTGTCCTTTGATAACTAAAGTATGCTTAGCATCAATTAAGTGATAAAACCACCATGTTTGCTCCATTTCCGTGTTCATCTGATCTCTTATAATTGAAAATGTTTGGCCACACAGCAGGCAATCCAGCACCCGCCATAACTTATTTCGTTAGGCCCTACCTAATTTTTAAATGCGCCTCCAGAAATGAAATAAGTTATGGCGGTTTTGTGGCCAAACATTTTCAATTATAAGAGAGCAGATGAACACGGAAATGGAGCAAACATGGTAGTTTTATCATTTAATTGATGCCAAGCATGCTTTAGTTAGCAAAGGACTGGAGGTATGTTGCGAATATTGTTGATTTTTGGGCATTAGGCCAACATAGATAGGCCAAAAGAATAGGCTAACATTGGATCTTCATGGTTCCCATGGTATCAGTGAAAGATCTGGAGCCAAGTTCGTTGTTATGGAGATAATAAAAGTGTTATTATCTTGTAAATATCCCTTGGTCGATCGTTTAACTAAGTTTCATTTGTTTCTTGCCAATCGTTGATGAAAAACAGTAAATTTTGTGATATAGAATTCAGCATATTTCATAAGATAGAATTCAATTGTCATAGTTGTGACGTCATAAGCTTAAAAAATTAGAAATCAAATATCTCTGTAATGGTAAATGATACTTAAAACATTTAAATGTTACCATTACCCTTATCCAATATAATTTCTAAGCAGGTAATAACATTGGGGTTTAAATTTTCGCTGCATAAGCACTTTAAGTTTTGGCATATCAAACACGACACCTTGACTCCTAATTCCCTTGTATCAGGGTCTCAGTGTGACATTGAGACCCTGATACAAGGGAATTAGGAGTCAAGGTGTCGTGTTTGATATGCCAAAACTTAAAGTGCTTATGCAGCGAAAATTTAAACCCCAATGTTATTACCTGCTTAGAAATTATATTGGATAAGGGTAATGGTAACATTTAAATGTTTTAAGTATCATTTACCATTACAGAGATATTTGTTAATTTTGTTCAATTTTTGAACAGGTACGAAGCAGATGGAAGGCTGAATAAGCTTTCAACAGAAAAAGACGCATCAGTGCTAGCTAATTATGAATTAGAAGAACGATCTTAAAGGACTTGGTACATGAATCTCAGTTCTCCCATTAAATTGAATTGTTTTAGTACGAATGATTGACATTGTTTTTCATAATGAATGATTTGATTGAGAGACAATGACAAAAGGGGGAGGAAACGACGCTTCATGTGCCAAGTCTGCAAGTTTGAGTGCAACCTTGCAATTTTTGATTAATGTAATCATGCTTTTTTTTAATTTAATCATTTGGAACAATTTCAAAGTGACATTCGGATTTCAATACTGAATGATTTCATGATGTTCATTTGGACTCATCTTTAAGCAAACATTTTGAAAAGTATTAACCCTATTTTGGTTGGGGGGGGGAATTTGCCCCCCCTAGTAGACTTTTTGTTATAACTCTGTCAGGATAACAATTATGGCCCGGAAACTTTCTGACTTTTTGCTAATACTTATTGTGCAATGACTCAAGAAGTTTCATAAAAATATTTTGACAAATGAGGGGGAGGGAGACAATTTTCCGGAACTGACTCTGTCAAAATCGCCAATACTCAAATATTAATTTTCGCGAAAAAAGTAGCAAAATTGCAATATTTTGCAAAGATATTTTGCAGGGTAGTGCTATCCAATGTATTCTACCATAATTTTCATGTTTGGATGGAAATTGAGTTCCAAATTAAATTTTATTGCATTTTTCCCGATTTTGACCGATTTTGCCACTTTTCTTGACCACACAAAGAGAAAAATGCTGACGCAAGCAATAATGATGGCTAATTTTAGGTTAATTTTTATATTTTCATAAAGTAAATGCTTAGGGCTATTAGTACACCAAATTTGGTTGCTCTATCTATTTCCAGTCAAGAGTTAGGTAGGGGGGGGGGCTTTTTTGCCCCCCCCAACCAAAATAGGACGTGTCAGGTAGCCCAACCACTATAGGGTTAAGGCAATTGTTCAATCAATGGCTTTTTCATGCCATGGGCATTTGGGAACTCTCTTCTACATCTTTATTTTTATCGGTTTCACTTATTGATAAAACTTCTTCTAAGCATTTTGCTAATAAAACTTTTTTCACCCAATGCTTCAAATCACAAAATTATTTGTACCAACCCAAAGTCAAAAAATGGATTACCCAACTAATTTCTTGTCGCTGCCAACCACAGGCATAAATATTAATGAACGGTCCCTTACTTGAATCAAAGGCACTCTGGTAACTTTTCTTTGGCAATACAATACCACGTACAGCTGCTCTGCCTAGTTTGTCATATTTAATTATTTTGGATCTTTTTCATGTAGATTTGAAATTTTGAAATTATTTTCTTAATCATGTGTCATTTTAGTTTTGACATCACGAAGAAGTTTATAGGAACCCTTTGAAACAAAGAAGTCTCGCCAAAGGTGAATTATGCTGGGAAAATGGCAAGCAGCTGTAATTTACATCAATCGATGCAAAATTTCTTCCACTACAACATATCCAAAATCCGCTTGAAATTGCATACCATCTTCTTCTGGGGGGGGGGGGGGGGTAATTCACTTGTTGATTAAAGTACCATAAGAATTCTCGTAAACTTCTTTATGACGTCACAACAACCTGTAGCAGAACGTCAAACATAACATCAACATTTGGAATCGACATGAAAAATGGACCTGAAACAACCACAAATGACAAAAAAGGTAGAACAGTTGTAGGTAGTATTGTCCTGCAAAAAATTACCAGGTTAACTGTAATTCAATTAATACCAACAAGGGTGTACATCTAAAGCGTCTCCTGAAATCACAAGGGCAAAGCTTAAATTGGGACTATGAAATTTGTTCGTCGATATTGTGGTGATGCTTTAAGATTAGAGGAGCAAAAGCGATAGTTTGAAAATACGGACAGGGGCCAAGGAAACGTATGCTGAACAGATTTGAGATGTATTTTTGTAGAGTTGTAGAATCTTGATGACGAGACCGAACTACCAAAAATGGATTTGAGCATTGTTTCTCGGAATGAAATCTTTTGTAAATGGTCTTCCATTTTATTTGGCAGTTGGATGGTGGTTTTTGATTGGTATTTTGTTTGCAAACATGACCCCCCCTTTCCGGCGGCAGAAGGCATTAGTGCTTCGCAAATATCTTTCTGTTTGGCGGTACGATACCAGTCGATTTGCCACTCATTCTATGAGAAGAAGCCCATTCAGACAGAAACTTAAACATGATTTCATTTCATCTTTGTGAGAAATTCAGTGTTTGGTTGCTCGGTCTGAAATCTTTTTTACTCATTCTAAGAAATGGTTGTATACATGCACTTTCTTACTGTTGAATAATGACTTGTTGCTAGTCGGTTTTATAAGCATACAAGTCAAATCTTTTAATAGAGAAACCCGCAAATCTCCCAATTTCATGCTTATTGGCCAATGATATCATCGTATTCCGATCACATATCTGATAGTACGGGTTTTGAGATTACTTTTAGAGTACCTTCACGAAAATGAAAATGGATATCCGACTAATAAAGATACAGAGCTGGTTTTACCACGAATCGATTCTGCAGGCTTCACTCCATATCTGTTTTTCTGCATTTGGTTAAAATCTCATCAGGGATCGGTGTTACATTGAATTTCATTACTTCGAAAATTGGCCTATGTTCAAGAATTTCTCGGGAACGGTACAAATGAGATATAGCTTTCAAAATTACACATGCTACGTGAATTATGTCCAGGAATAACATGAAAATATTTGTCTGTGTCACTTTCGAAAATCCTTGACGAGTTAAAGCTATTTGTTACCAAGAAAGCTAATGGGCCTACCTTCATCCGTAGCAGAATCCCAAAATTCGGCATTAAATCAATCTCTGTCGCAGTAAAAACCAAGCGAATACATTTACCAATAAGGTCACCACAAATCCAATTTCTTTCCACCATTTTATCTTCGATAATTTCGATAAAATGTGATAAGATTTCACAGCCTCTGCAGCGAGCCGTCCAACTACCGTTGATTGAAAATGTTCTTGTTGCAAGCACCTCGGAAGACTAGACTTGCCCCAAGTCCCGCTCATGTCACACCAAACAGCGAGCGAAGCGATTGAAGGAACGAGTTTCGAGCGCCGCGAGAAACGAATCGAGCCTGTAGAATCGATTCGTGGTAAAATCAGCTCTGTATCTTTATTGGTTGAATGTCCATTCTTATTTTCGTGAAGATATTCGAAAAGTTGTCTCAAAAACCTTATTCTCTGTCATGTGATCGGAATACGACGATATCATTGGCTAATAAGCATGAAATTGGAAGATTTGCGGGTTTCTCTATGCCCTATTGAAAGATTTGACTTTTGTCTGCTGGTTTATGAAAATACACGCACATGAATACATACAACGCTGGTATTATGCATCAACAACAGTTATCAAGTAGTATTACTTAAATATGTAGTAGCATTTGCACTTTTAAGATATGAAGTAAAAGATATACTTTGAAATCTTTGCTATTTCTCAAAAAGCTTAACAGCTCAGCTCAGCCTTTCAAAAATGTAGCCCCGACGCCATGTCCAGATTTTTGATAACCATCGAACTGCTCTCCGCAACCATAAACTACAGAACTAAGAAGCATGGACTAGTGAACCAGAAACCGGCGGAGGAGAGTAACACCGAACAACTAGCCATCTCCCAGGGGGGACACTCAGCACATACGCATACGGCGGGGTCAGTCCGAGAAATTTTCAGGAACCCTAAAAATATCAGTTTAGCTTCATAACAACCCAAAAATATCAGCTCATTTCATACCTTGACATCTGTAAACGAACATAAAAGATCCTGAAACAATGCAAATTGAGGCCAGGATTGCCTCTAAAGAACCCAGAAATATCATTTTGACAATATTTGATGCCCAAAAATATCAAAAACATAATTTCAGTTTATTTGGACCCAAAAATATCACTTTTGGCAATATTCTGACCCAAAAATATCGGACTTACCTCCCTGTATATGCATGTGCTGAGTGCCCCCCCCCCTGGGAGCCATCTTACATTCGTTCTAGTATAGCAGGTTTTAGTATAAGCTTAATGTGGCAGATTATTTTTACATGTAACATTGCTTCATTTTCGAAAATATGCGGACTTTGAAGGGTTACAGTACATACAGTCCGGTTACAGTACCTGTCTGCCTGGCTCAAAGCATTCGATGAAATAGTAATCTAGACCAATTCATTTCACGAGCAAACAGTAGAAGGTTACTTTTAGTGTCTGCATATTTTAACGATTACATTATATCAGACTGATTTGCTGCGAAAGAATACCTTGACAAAAATTTCAGATCTTTGGGGTGCCTTTATTCAGGCAGAAGATAAATTTTAGGTTGTCATTTTTTTGTTTTTGGTTAGATCCGAAATACAAAGAAATTTTGGGATGTCATTTCAGAAGAATAACACCTTAGGGTATCCATTTTGATGTAATTTCATGTACTTGGTTAAAATTTTGAATTTTTCTCACAATTTTAGGGTATATACCGCGTGTCTCAAAAAAGTACCCCCTTTTGACCGACCAAGGGAACAAAACGATAAATTTTCGGTAGTTTTTAAGTTCATAGCTACATTTGTCGATCTTTAACTTACCTGGACTTGTCCAAGTCTCACTTTTTTCATCAGTCGATTGAGCCACAAAAATCCCCCCGCAGCGCCCTTTACCTTTTGCATTTTTGTGGCTTAATCGACTGATGAAAAAAAGTGAGACTTGGACAAGTCCAGAACTTACCCTGCATTTTGAAATTGTCCACCAAACACCGCAGATATGAGTTTACAAGGTTAAAATTTGGAGTGCACCTGAAAGCAGAGGTTTTGAGAAGGGCCTAGCCATGATTTAACATCACATAGACATTTTGGAAAAACAATTTTCAACTTTGAACTTTATTTTTTACTTTTGAAAGAATTATACATTGAATTGCTTCAATTGTTCTTGAAATGACTTTTCTTTTGCCGGATCGGTCCTTGCATTGCATTCCATCCCAAGTGTTTGTATCAAAGACAAGGAAAAGGAGCACATGCACGCTTATTTTAGAGATGTGGCACGACTTTATCATTCTTAGCACATTTTTATTATTTTCATTGAATCAGGGCAATGTCCATGCGTTTTATTCTTTTGGAAAACGAAAAACTGAAAATTAAAGTTAACTGGTGCTTTGGAAACTGTCCATGACACAAATCATGGCTAGGCCCTTTTCCAGAACCTCTGGTTTTTGGTGGACTGTAAATTTTGACTTTGCCAACTTGTATCTCCGGTATTTGGCGTACGATTTTTAATTGTAAGGCATGTGCATCTAAGTTGAAGATTGATAAATTTAGCTGTGAACTCGGAGAGTAACAATATGTTATCGTTTTGTTCCTATTTTCAGTGAACTTCGGTAGTTTGAATGGCCCGTAGTAAATTTTGGGGTTTTGTTTTTCGAAATTTATCAATTTTAGAGTACGACTTCAAAAGTCAAATGGCACACCTGCCTATTGAAGCCCCCCCCCCCCGGGAAAAAAGCACAAACTGGTTTATTTGTCAAGTCATCTAATAAATGTGTGTGTGTTTGCTGCTCTTCCTCCTTTGGCTATTATACGGGAGTCACTAATTCAAGATTCAAGAACCAAGAACCAGAACCAAGAACCAAGAACCAAAACACCCTAATTCAAGAACCGGAATTGAAGAACCAACCTTGGATACCCTAATTCAAGAACCGGAATTCAAGAACCAAAGTTAAACACCCTAATTCAAGAACCGGAATTCAAGAACCAACTTTGGACACCCTAATTCAAGAACCGGAATTCAAGAACCAACCTTGGATACCCTAATTCAAAAACCGGAATTCAAGAACCAAAGTTAAACACCCTAATTCAAGAACCGTAATTCAAGAACCAACCTTGGATACCCTAATTCAAGAACCGGAATTCAAGAACCAAAGTTAAACACCCTAATTCAAGAACCGGAATTGAAGAACCAACCTTGGATACCCTAATTCAAGAACCGGAATTCAAGAACCAAAGTTAAACACCCTAATTCAAGAACCGGAATTAAAGAACCAACTTTGGACACCCTAATTCAAGAACCGGAATTCAAGAACCAACCTTGGATACCCTAATTCAAAAACCGGAATTCAAGAACCAAAGTTAAACACCCTAATTCAAGAACCGGAATTCAAGAACCAACCTTGGATACCCTAATTCAAGAACCGGAATTCAAGAACCAAAGTTAAACACCCTAATTCAAGAACCGGAATTCAAGAACCAACCTTGGATACCCTAATTCAAGAACCGGAATTCAAGAACCAAAGTTAAACACCCTAATTCAAGAACCGGAATTCAAGAACCAACTTTGCACACCCTAATTCAAGAACCAGAATTCAAGAACCAACCTTGGATACTCTAATTCAAGTACCGGAATTCAAGAACCAACTTTGGACACCCTAATTCAAGAACCGGAATTTAAGAACCAACTTTGGACACCCCATACTTTGTAATTTTTTTGGCATTTACCAACGGACCCTGCGGTGTTATGCATCATCAAAGTTGGTCTCTGTACCATCCATTTCAAGTTTACATTCCAGAATTCAGGATTGGAAATTCTGTGTGCAAAAGATTCTCTTTCGGCCTTCTCTTGCTTTTCATGATTCAAAATTATATAATTTATGCCATATCACATTTATTTCAAAACAGGCTTAGAATATGCAGCATTCTGCTGATGCAGGCCTAAAATTAAAAGCCAGAATAATATTTAAATGTTTTCAAAATCTCACTTAAAGATATGTTTTATATTTTGATTAAAACTTTTCATGTTGCTTTGCTTTTTCTAACCCACGTTTTGGAGGGGGAAAATATCCTACCTTTTTGAGAGGGTTTAGCGGCGCTCCCTGGTTTAAATGTTGCAGAGCAGCGTCTGTCCAGATCTAGGCAGACTGACGACTTTTCGTCCGTTGTTTCCTTGCGTTCTTTGATTTTCTGATAACATTGGTCTAAAAACTGGTCTAAAAAAGGGCCCCTTTTTCAAAATGACCTAAACTAGCGGGGGTTCTCTTACACTCAACAAAATCGCTTCAAAGTCTGACGGAGCTAAGTAGTGGTGGAAAATTAGTATGAAATTAAAGTAAATCAACGGGGTTAAAAAGCAACTTAGCTAGGGGGACTGGGTCCATCTAAATATAACCTATTGTATTTGTTGTTCTTGATCGATGAAAACAAAAGGAAGATTAATGGCACCTGCCGTTCTTTTGTGCTATGTTTAGATTATGTCGCTATATCTCCGTTCATTTACTTTAACAAACTTGCCAATGTTGTCTGGATCAGGCCATATATATAAACAATGGTTGGTCACGAAGTTAGTGATGTAACTCTTTCCAAAGAAGTGTATCACAAACATCGTGATTGGCCTATATCCCCCTATCTCCATATGAAATTGGAAAATTTAGCAAACACAAAAGTAGAAAGAGAGGTACTTATCAATGTTAATACCAATTTCCCCTTTGTTCGCAAAGACTGTTTTCAACAGTGGCAAACTATCTACTCTTTTATGTGATGTGCATGGGCCCAGCTTTGAGAATAATGTTCATTTAACCGTTTAAACTCGCTCTTGGATTGTTTGTCAAAAGATTAAGAAACACCAAAACAGGGAAAATTTTCCAACATGTCTTTACTTCCCTTCCAATTCTTTGTTTTTTTCTTCACTTTGTGAGGTTATTCAACCTGAGTGCACGATTCCGCTGAATCATTGACATCTTCATCCATCGAAACAAGCAGAGAAATTCCCTGCTTTACCCCGCGCTTTACCCTTGTTTGTTCATAAAATTGGAAATTTAAAATTTAAAACATAGAGCAACAATGGCTAGCCTGATTCTAAGACCAAATGAATCAGGCTAAATATGGCATCATTCCACCGTAAATAATCATTAAATTTTATGAAAACCATGCATTACACTATTGTTGGTAAGTGCCAAAAATATTATAAAATATGGGGTGTTTAACTTTGGTTCTTGAATTCCGGTTCTTGAATTAGGGTATCCAAGGTTGGTTCTTGAATTCCGGTTCTTGAATTAGGGTGTCCAAAGTTGGTTCTTGAATTCCGGTTCTTGAATTAGGGTGTCCAAAGTTGGTTCTTGAATTCCGGTTCTTGAATTAGGGTGTCCAAAGTTGGTTCTTGAATTCCGGTTCTTGAATTAGGGTATCCAAGGTTGGTTCTTGAATTCCGGTTCTTGAATTAGGGTGTCCAAAGTTGGTTCTTGAATTCCGGTTCTTGAATTAGGGTGTCCAAAGTTGGTTCTTGAATTCCGGTTCTTGAATTAGGGTATCCAAGGTTGGTTCTTGAATTCCGGTTCTTGAATTAGGGTGTCCAAAGTTGGTTCTTGAATTCCGGTTCTTGAATTAGGGTGTTTAACTTTGGTTCTTGAATTCCGGTTCTTGAATTAGGGTATCCAAGGTTGGTTCTTGAATTCTAGTTCTTGAATTAGGGTGTTTTGGTTCCTGGTTCTTGGTTCTGGTTCTTGGTTCTTGAATCTTGAATTAGTGACTCCCCTATTATACAACAGAAATTTTCCGTTGACAACGGAAAAGTGTTATCCAAAAACACGTTTTCTCGCAATAGTCCTTAACTCAAATTTTTGGGGGCTCCCAGTGCCGTGCCTAATAAAGGAGCAGACTGTTGCGTTACGTGCACCCATAGAAAAAATTGCTAACAGTGCAAATATTTACAAGAAGAATGCGGAACAGCTGAATTATTTAGACCGTGAAGGCCCGCATTGAAATTGAATTGAATTGTGTGAATAGGATAGGATAGGAGGCTTCGTAGAATTGGTTTTGTACAGCAACAAACCCAAGGAAACAATGGCCAAATTATTTAGACCGTGAAGGCCCGCATTGAAATTGAATTGTGTGAATAGGATAGGATTGGAGGCTTCTTAGAATTGGATTTGTACAACAACAAACCCAAGGAAGCAATTGTTCATAAAGATCATTGAAGCATCAAGGCCTAATGCTTTTATTCTTATCGCAAGACTTGCCTGCGATTTCGTTAAGTCTGCACGCCGGCTAATCAAGACCCCATCAAGACCTGCTATATTCGATGTTGCCGTTGGGCTTTGGAATACAGCATTAGAATGGTGACCGAATTTGTTATAGCAGCTATCGCAATCTTCGAGTTTATTTGTCCATTAAATGCAGTTGGGATCGTCAAAGAAGCCTACGAGCACGAAGGATCATTTCTCACATGGCAAGTAAACAATACAGATCCGGGTTATTTACCTGGCAATTCTTCGTCAACTGCCATCAAGGTAGGTTATTTAACCCTATCTGTACTGGGCGATTTTTTAGGTATTTTGTACTGGGGGGGGGCGTTTTTCGCCCCCCCTCTTTTTCTCCAAAACTACAAAAGATATAACAATGAGACTTACCCCTATTGTTCTTTAGACAATTGGCTATTCAAATATAACAATGACAATTAATAAGTCACGTGATTCGTTGCTAGGCAACCGAAAAACTGACGAAAATTGGCAAATTTATACCTTCTTAACCAGAAAAATTCTATTTAATCAACCACTCGACCGATTTTCTCCAAATTTGTTTTAAATAATAGGAAACATGTTATAGTTCAAAAATACAGACTTTGCAAAAATTTTTAGTTTCTATTTTTAGCACAATTAGCCTTAAATTAGCCTTTTGTTGCATGCATTTACTTTCATCGTAGGTTTTTGCCAGTCCTGCCCTTTTATCTGGTAAATATAGACTCAAAATGAATTAAATTAATAAGATGAAGCAAGTTAGACTAAAAAAATTTATATTTGACACTTCTTTATTAGGTAAATGACGTCATAAATGTGAATGACGTCATAGATATTAAATTTTGCTGACATCAGCAAATATGAAAAATTTATATATCAAATGAAAGTACTCATCAAATGCAATCGAATGGTGCATGTTTGAGATCGATCAAGCAAACGACACGAAAACTACGGACATTTTAAGCTTTTTTTTGTTGACTACTCTCCAAATATGGTATTACTGTGGTCACATGATCAGAGGTAGAACAATGAAATGTTAAGAATTTAATTGCCTATGAAATTTGAGTAAAAGTCACCAAAATTGGTGGTTATATCTCTTGTCGTTTTAGCGTAATGCAGCAAAAACTGGTAGGGGGGGCGAAAAACGCCCCCCCCCAGTACGAATAGGGTTAATGCTGTGTTGACACTGGTATAACAGGGCAACATTTCGTTTTCAATAGACCGAGAAGTTTGTTTTGATTTGGGGATTGACCAATCAGATCACGCTATTTTCAAAGATGGCGGCCCGCTGTAAACAAACAAACCTCCGAAAGATGGCTAAAACCTATCTTTGTTTTTACTCCACGGATTTGCGGTTTTCGAATATTTTCAAACAATAACAACGAATTTCTCAAATATGAATTCTGATGCACACTTCCAATGTGCATTTTCCCGATATTCGGCCTAAATCAAGAGTAACAGGGTGTTGAAACTAACGAAAAAATCGCACGGTTTCAGACCATACCCTCGCCATTACTTGTTCAAATAATTTGCAGGAAAATTACTTGGAAATCAAAACAAGCCCGAAAAGATTATTTTACAAGTCATTCCACTTTGAAATTGATAAATAAAAATAGATCTTTAGTCCTAATGAGTTAAAGTCATGTCAAAGGGGTTGACTGCTTCGTCTATCAAAAGTGTAGATTTCCAGGAAGGGGGCGTGTTGCTATTTTATGTTAAGGGTCATAGAACCATCAGAACCATATCAGTTGGACATTTGCGACGAACTGAAATGGCAAGCGCTTTGCAAAAACAATGTTAGAAAATAAATAAACTATCAAAGCTAAACTTTAACTGAACTAAGATGGGCAATTCTTACAACCATTGCTCTGGCATATCAGATTGCACCATCTCAAGATTCTATCCTCCAGCATCAGCGCCCTTTGATAGTCTGTTGCCTCCAACCCAACAAATTCATCTGGCACTGTTTCATCGTTATCGTCATCCCGTTGTCCTATCAAGATATCATCGTCTTCAGTGAGTTGGAAGCCACATTAAAATTTGACGAGTTTGCCTTCATCGCCACTGTTACCATCTCCCACTCAAGAATTCGCAACAAATAGGGCACTCGCTAATTGCTGGCAAAATGCATTCTGTGTGAAATGAGTGGCCACAACCATGAAAGATTCACTAGCAGGACTCATCACATAATACCCGGGTTTGTCATATTTTCTGTCAGATGCAAGGTAGTATTCTTAAAGTTTAGAAAGCCTTGAGAGCTATAGCTACAACAGACATGCAGTCTAATGTACGAAAACAAGGACGGGTAAGTTTTACATTTACTTTGATGAAAGTTTTTTCGTTATAGTTGGCAAAGCAGTCCCATTCATGGTAAACAATTTTAAAATCGCAGTTAAAAGTACACCAAATCAACAGAGTGGAGGACGCAATAAGAATTATATTTCGTTGAATCAAAGTTGTTGAACCAATTTGACTCAATTGAAATCGTGGGAAAAATGAGATTTTGCATTCCAAGGGCCACATTCGCAACGAAATTTGTATAACAAAAAGGTTGAACTAAAATTTACAACTAGAATATCTAAAGGGTATACGCGTATCATTTTAAGGCAAGAAACTGCTTGTGAGAAACTGCAGGCTTTGTTTGTTTTTTCAAACATTATGAAACAAACTACACACTCGGATTCAAAAAGCTACGAACGATTTTAATTTGAAGTTAAAATTTTCCTAGGTCACCTGAACAAATTTTGGTACTGTGCAGTACCGAAATGTTTCTGAATATTTTTGTGCAATTTATGTTAATACTTGCTTTGAAATTTCATCACAAGGTACTCCCAAGACATAAAGAGACTAGTCACAAACTTTTCGAGTAAAATGGCCTAAAATTTAAGAAACTGGATAAAAAATTTGTGTAACCGCTCATAGTGTGCTGTGATCAACGATTTTAATCAAACAAGCCATTATGGTGATCACGATGAAATTTTACAAACCGGATCAACCAATTTGGTCATTGCTCTCGTTGAAGTTTGACCATCTTTTGCCAATTTTTTGAACACGTTCAGTTGCTTTTGAAGGCCATTAGATTTGATGTTAACAATGTCCGCTTCTGTATCATTCTTTATTCATTCTTCATGTAAGGGGAAGGGATTCCCACATTTCTGTGAAAATCCTCCAGGCATCTCGCGAACATTTCCCGTAAACACAGGCATACTTCAGCCTACAACATTAGGCCAAAATTTAGCCGGCACAAGAACTAAGATTTTCCCGCCAAAACTTTCCCGCCGAAACATTCCTATAAAATTTCGCCCCCTTGGAGAGCTAAGCTGAACAGTGAAGGGGTATGCGAAGAGTGAAAAACGCACTTTGGTTCTTACAGCAAAGAGATCGAGTCCCCTTGTCAGAACATGTTTTGCAAAATGTTAGATAGGCTAGAGATACCCTGTTTCTATAAGCAATAAAAAGCCACTTGACCTTTGTGGACTCCTTCACAAGTTGGGATTAAAAAATAAATTTGAAAGTGTCAATTTCAAGGTCGTATGACTTGTAAAATAATCTTTTCGGGCTTGTTTTGATTTCCAAGTAATTTTCCTGCAATTATTTGAACAAGTAATGGCGAGGGTATGGTCTGAAACCGTGCGATTTTTTCGTTAGTTTCAACACCCTGTTACTCTTGATTTAGGCCGAATATCGGGAAAATGCACATTGGAAGTGTGTATCAGAATTCATATTTGAGAAATTCGTTGTTATTGTTTGAAAATATTCGAAAACCGCAAATCCGTGGAACAAAAACAAAGATAGGTTTTAGCCCTTTTTCGGAGGTTTGCTTGTTTACAGCCGGCCGCCATCTTTGAAAATAGCGTGATCTGATTGGTCAATCCCCAGATCAAAACAAACTTCTCGGTCTATTGAAAACGAAATGTTGCCCTGTTCACTGGTATACTACCTGCTAGTCAGTAGTCACCATGGAAATAATTCTATGAAGTCACACTGCTGTTAATCATCGGTTGTTGCTCTATTGTTTACAGTTATGTACAAACAAATCTACATATTTCTACCACCATATAGGCTACCACTAATCACTATCTGTCTATCCTATCGTAAGGATGGCATCAGAGCAAAATATAACGATGATTCTATCGAAATATCTCGTCTTTTTTACATCCGAACTTTTTTATAAAGTTCAGAATTATTGTTATTTACCTGGCAGCGTAGCACACATTAGTTGCATAGCCTGGCAACTGATGCGTACAGAAATTAATGTGAAAAGGAAACTGACGGGATTGTCATCGTCTGATCATCTTGAAGCAGAAGCTGCTGAAAAGAACGTGTGCTTTATCAGGATCCATATAAATTTTCTCGCATACAGTAAAAACCGGACCCTAGGACCCTGGACCCTATGAGAGATAGGACCCCGTCAGAGGGGCCATCACCCACACAAAAGAGTCCTGCTTTGTTTTCTCGTCGTTGTTCTGATCACATGAACATTACGGTGGAGTTTTTTCTTTCAAAAAGTGGTGTTCAGCTTCCATAATGCTCTCAGAAATGCGGATTTGGTTTTTTATGGTTTTTATATTGAATTGCCATGGAATACAAAGAAATGAAATCTAGGCATACTTAATTATTGTACGTTTTCAACCCTTTCAACACATTTCTGTTTGTAATTCTAGACGAACTGCTACCAAATAAAAATATTCACGTGATACTAAAGGAAAATTTTGGCAAATAGGATGTTTTGGGGATTTCAGAAAAATGATAAAACCTTGGCTGATTTTGGAGAAAATGGTCAAAAATTGTTGAATTTTGAGGTCAGCCTTGTATAGTTTGTGTTTCTTTGCCTGGTTGTACTTTAATGTCTTGATAGGAGGCATAGTAAATTGTAAATCCCCAAATCATCACGAAAACGTTAACTCTCTTTGTCCATTCATGTTGAATCTTTAGTAAATTTGATCGACGTTTTTTGACCGTTTTCAGTGTTTTCGAAATCGAAAATTTTGTGAAATTCGCTTGTAGCTCCATAAATTGAAGGTTAAAGATTTTACAAAATCTATTGGCATCTAATTGAGTATCTTAGCTAAGGATTGTCTCATAACACTCTTCAAAATGGGTCCAGTATTCGATTTATCATGGCCTGTCAGAAATGTATACTGGGTGACCCAGAAAAAAGTGACCCAACGCAATCTGTTATAGAATGAAAAGCAAGTGGCCGATTGAAATATTTCAAACGTTGTTCTGTTACTAAAAGACATGCCTACATTATGAGTACTTTTCGCAATTTTTTTAGGCACAGTAAAGTTCCCAAATTAAGGATTTTGAGAAAAGGGGCAGGCTTGAAATCCTCAAAAAGTCGTCAAAACAGGGGATCGATTTAAAGCCATTTCAGGTCTCTTTTATGGTGACTATAAAAGGGCAAAATGAAATTAGACTGCAGAAACATTTTGAAACACCAAAGTATTGTTTTTGTTTCAGATCATCTTCAAATTTACAAGATCATGGACAAGTTTATCAAATCCATGCAGAGGCAACACAGGCAATGTATGCTCATCAACAAGCATGTTGCCTTTGTTTTTGTATTTCGGATCATCTATTGCGTCGCAGCCAAACTATGCTAGGCCTATAACCCCGCAGATCACATGTCAGAAGTATGCTGGGGATAACGCGACGATCATTGGCTACAGTCAATCAGTTGTGGCGTTTCCAGTTAACTATTTCTATAGGATAAAGTAAGGAATATCAGTGATGTTTTAATTCACTATTTATTTCATTTATATGTCAGTGTGTATAGTTGGTTGTCTGCAGCAGTATTTTTCCGTCAAGAGAATACACAAGCATATTGGGAGTGACTTGCAATTCAGTTTCATGTTAAGATTCCATTACTGTATTGACTAATGAAGATCAGTCCCTACTTGAGGGATAGCATACTCGTATCTTGTCGTTGGAGGGATAAATTACAGTAAGGTGGAGGTTATTCAGTTTTCTTGAGAGATAACTTATAGTAAGGTAGAGGGATAACATCTTGTCGGTGGAGGGATAAATGCAGTAAGGTAGAGGTATTCAGTTATCTGGAGGGATAAACAGTGCGACGGAGGGATAGCCTGCAGACTACTGCACAGACGTTTTACTAGTGATTTCCAAACCCTCAAACAATAGAAGATAATCTTAGCAAATACTTCAAAACTTGCGAAGTTCTTTTTGGTGCACCCGTTACAAGATTTTTTCCGTAATAAGGTTTTGGAATGTCAACGATTTAAATTTCAAAATTATTCAGGTTCTCAGGATGCTGTTGGAACTCTAATTTAAAGGACTACTCATCATCTTCATATAACTCTGAGACAGTCATGCATTTTCCAAAGATAGATAAATCCCAGAACTACAACAGCCCTGTACAACTGCGATATTTTCCCAAAGAAAGTATGACAAAAGGTGAAACAAAAATTATTCAGTTTCCCGTTTATGATCTTGATGGGGACCACATATCATGTCGTTGGGCATCTGGCTTTGCTGAAGGAGGTGGAATATACCATTCAAAGATTGGCGCACTGAATAAGGTAGGACTCATGTCTAATTTACACTGCGTTCACGCGATGCCGGCACATTTTGAAAACGGTGAAAAATGTGACGGTAGCAAAATTTGAGCTAGCGTTCACACGATACCGGCAAAATTTCGAAAACGCCAGAAATTGTGATGGCAATATATTGTTTGCAAGCTCCACGAGAACGAGGTTGAACTTTCGCGCAAAAACTAATCAGCCTCGTTTCGAAAGCGTTGAAAAATGTTCCGTTTTCGTCATTTTCGAGTGTTCACACGATGCCATTTTCAAAATGTGCCTGTTAGAATTCCGTTTTCAAAATCTACCGTTTTCAAATCTGCCGTTTTCAAAATATGCCGTTTTCGTGTGAACGGTATTGGCCTATCCGTCACATTTTTCATCGTTTTCAAAATGTACCGGCATCGTGTGAACGCAGTCTTAGATTCTAATACCCCATTGACACTTGCAAGTTTAGCAAGCTACTAAATTGGATTATCGAATGGGGCCTTTAGTTAATCAATCCAAGAAATAGCATGCATTTGATTGATTTAAATCTAACCTGGTTTAGATAAAACTCGTTCAGATAAACCTGGTCAGTGTGAATATGTATGTGAATGCGGTATGAGATTCCAGAACTTCTCATTTCATTTAATTGCTAGGATTATGTGCATTATTCTTTAAGTTTTCCATCAGTTCAATTACTACGTTGCAGACCTATATTTTTCATCTATGCCAGATCTGATTTTCAGGCAGTCCGAAAGTTGCAGCGTGCCCGCAAAGGACCCTTGGTGACAGTTGTTCTTTGATAGATCTTTGGTCGAAGGACCTGCAAGAAGTCCAATACCGAAGTCAACCAGACGACCTAGACTTATGAAATTTCGTCCCTTGTTTCCCTACGTTCTTTGATTTGCAGATATCACTTGCTCAATAGGGACTCATATCATTACTCTTATAAAGTGGGCCCCCCTGTGTCAAAATGGCCTAAGCTAGCGGGGGTTCTCATACACTCAACAAAATCGCTTCAAAGTCTGGTTTAAAAGTACTTCAACATTGAAAAGCAAACTTGTAGTACAAGAATAATGATTTCCGGACCTACTCATCGCAAAATACATACCTTTCAAGCAGTAATCTTCCTCTGTAGAAACAAAATAGATCCATCGCATCTACGAGAACTCTTGGCCGTATCAACCGTTTTTGTACGCAACAACAACAACTGTCCAAATAGCAGCTCCTTATTGGTTGAAACCTAAATTCTAGCAATTTGATTTGTCAATACGGAACCACACCATATTGGCCTAAGTGGCCACTCTTTGAAAGAGTAATGATATGAGTCCCTATTGAGCAAGTGATATCTGCAAATCAAAGAACGCAGGGAAACAAGGGACGAAATGCCATAAGTCTACAGACGACCCCCTGTCAGCTCAACCCTAGCACGCTAAGCTTTTCTCCATCGAGAGAAGCATGCTGATAGGTGGAGTAGTGGCACTACCTCCGGCGGCCAACTAAGAACTCAAACTCTGGTGGCCAAAGTCAATCAATTGTTCCCTTTTTTGTTTTTGTTTTGTATACATTTCCACCTAGCATCCGACGGTAGTTTTAGGACGCTGAGAAGCTGAGCTTATCGAAGCAGCATCCTGGTCCTTCCTATCGATGTGACCACACCTCGTGATGCCTTTAGCCTGGAATTACAGAGAGTTGGCGACTCTCCTCACACTCTATAGCAGGATTGGCAGGGTGGGGACTCGAACCACCAACCTTCAGATCGGAAGTCAAGCGTGCTACCACTGAGCCATCACCTCTACAAATCAATCGTATTTGATGCTTTCGATCAAGGACCCTAAGACGAGTTTAGTGTAAAATAAAAAACCATACAACATGTTCCTTCGTTGTTTCTTTGTTCATTATTCTATTGGCTTTGCTTTTCAAACGGCCTAAATCCTTTGTTTTTCAAGTTGAAACTCAACACGTACTAGCACACTGTAGGCCATTTTGTTTGCTTCGAAAAATCCACCAAAGTTAGGTTGTTTTCGAAGTAAACAAAATGACCTCCAGTGTTCTGGAGCATGTTGAATTTCAACTTGAAAAAACGAAGGATTTATGTCGTTTGAAAAGCAAAGCCAAGAGAATAATCAACAAAGAAACAACAAAGGAACATTCTGGTATCTGGTATGGCTTCTTTCTTCCACACTAAACTCGTTTTAGGGTCCTTGGTTCGATTGGACAAAACAATAGGGACATAAATGGCATGTGACCTCCTTTTTGTTTGCTTGCCATACTTCTGTTGGTTTATTTAAATTCTATCATTGTATTGTCTGCATATATCTTTTCCAGCAAGCTTGCTCCTTGTCAGTCAATAGCGTTTTATATTCAACTGGTCACTACGCTCTTGCGATAGTCATTGAGGATTACAAGGACTCGAGTTTGGCTGTCAAGTACCATAGTGTTCTTTTGCAATTTACCGTTGATATCAAAGGTTTGTTGATGTATTTTGTCATAAAACACAATGCATTAAAGGAATTGAGTCCATATAAATAGCTGAGCGTTAACGCTATCCTGAATTTTGCTGACAAACTGCTGATGGCCCTTTGTTATCGCACAATAATAGTAAAGTCATTAGCAGTGGAGACTAAAGGCTTCCAAATCCTTGCATTATCCTCAGGAATTTCTTTGGTTTCATTTCAATAGCGATTAAATCACAACTTTTGTTTTATGATTGAAAAGAAGTTGATATTGGTCATGAGCGCACTATTTATGTGGACTCAATGCCTTTAAGGGCCAAAAATTTTGTATGTTAACGCTCGAAAATTTTAGTATCCGAAATTTTTTGTAGGCCGAAATATTTAGTGTGCGAAAATTTTGGCAGTATGCAGAAGTGCCGTGGCAGATTGTCTCCACGATCCAACCATTTAGTGATGACGTATTCAGAAGCTGAACAAAAGGCCTTAAAACTCTTGTACCTGTAAATGTAATTTTCAATTCTCAGCTTCTGAAAGAAATTATAAAAAAATGCATTTTCACCTGCACATCGTGACAGTTGGCCATACTGGCTTCAGGCGATCCTTTGGCTGCGTTTGTTTTTATTTGCTGCTTGAGAGAGGGTGTTTGTATTTCTCTATTTTCTTCACAGGTGCATCGCCTGAAATGCAAATTGTCAACTGTAGCACGATTAATAATCAAAACGAAGGATTGTTTCCAGTTTCACCAGGCATAATGCCATCATCTGCTCCTCCTGCTTCAAAACCATTTTTAAATACTGATGGCTGTAACAACTACAAAACGTTGTCACACGCGGACCGATCAGTGCACCATAACGATTGGAGCTCTTACAGATGCGACACTTTCCTTTATGGATGGTACCGATTCACTGGAGATGCTGGGGACCGCATCTTGTCGACATGTCCAGCTCTGGCGTCAGCGTTGAATAATGCTTGTGGGTCATACTACAAAGGATGGTTGAATAATCAGCAACTGCCAACGGTTAAGGAAGGAGCAGTGAATAGAAGTGCATGCTTTTCTTCCCCTGGTAGTTGCACGTGCTCCTACGATAGAAGCATCAGAGTCAAGAATTGTGGAGGATTTTATGTCTATTACTTGGATAGTGTGCCAAACTGCAACGCTAGGTATTGTGGCAAGAAAAGTAAGTCATTTTTGCTTTTATTTCTCATTACGGAAATGACTGAGATTTCTTCATATTTCCAACCGTGACGATTGGGAACCGTAAAAGCTTTATCAAGACCCCGTGGAGCTTATTCTGGAGACTCCAGAGGGGCGCTTAAAAAGAAAGGAGGCTTATCACGGGACGTATTCATAGTATCAAATGACAAGGATATGAATTAGAGCTTTTTAGATGTTTTGCCCCATATTTTGTGGAGTCTACATACAATTTTACAAGTCAATTTCCAAAATTTGATGCAGTTTTTATCCCAAACCGTACCAAAATTAACATACAAACTTGTTTAGCTAAATAACCTGAAAGTCGTTGGTACTCCTCTATCATTCGATATAAAATGCAGGCCTAATACCAGATGCGCCCAAATAAACTATAACCTAAAAGTCCCGGGGAGGGGGGTACATAACATGTTCAAGGTACGGGATGTGCCACCCATATGATTGGGTTTTGAGCCAAAAATTTTCTAAACAAGGATTCTTTTTTCGGCAGATTTTCCATAAACATGGATGTGGTCTCGCTAAAATTCATTTTTTAAAAGAAAATGGTTTAAAATGGGCAGCTTTCCGCCAAGATTCATCATAAAAGTGGGTACCAAGGCAAGTTTCGGTAATTAGAATAGGGTAGCATTCTGAAAACTGAGTGGCAGACCCCTGTCCATCCACAAGTTATGTACCCCCCCCCCCTCCCTGGGCTTTAGGTACTTAAATCTATTCCTAATTCTATCTTGCTTAAATGTAACAAAAAATTATCTTTATATTCTTAGATCCCACATCTACAGTCTACTGCAGTTCAAACTACCTCAGAATTGATCTGGATCGATCCCGTTACAATACATCTGCCTATTCATCAATTACATTATTGCAAAACTCTTGCGCAGCAACATTATCTGCTACTCACATAAGCCTTGGAACTACACCTGATGCTTGCGGAACAACGTCACGACATGTGTCCACGTTCCTTGTTTTTGAAAATAAGGCTGTCTTGAAAGCAAAGCAGTCTGGTATGATTTCACGCTACTCGGATCTGTTCATAACTTTCTCGTGCATTTTTTCATCTGATGGGTACGCCGGGTCACCTGGACATAACGTTATCACTGAAGTCAACGCAACAGAACGTAAGGGCAGTTAATATTCATTTTCGCCTTCTTGGTCATAGTATTCATTTATGGGGTGTTAGGAATCGTCTCGAATACAGTGAAGTTCAAATTCTGATTTTTGTTATGATAAGAATTGTTTTCTTACACATTTTTTTGTATTTCTTCCACAGGATTGGGAGAAAAGCTTCGCAATATTGCACGGGGCGGGGGGGGGGGGGGTTTCTTCCATAGTAAAGGTACCTGGGGATGTGCCGCGAGCAAGGGTATACTTTTTCGGACTTCTAGTGTAGCCAAGGGTATACTTTTTCGCAATTTGGGCCAGCAACGGTCTAGCCAAGGGTATCATTTTTGAAAATATTGGTCTAGCGAACGGTCATGAAATCATATTTGGCACAAATTTTACAATATTGGTCTCGGAGATGGTCAAAATTGGTCTAGCCAGGAATACCATTTTCGTAAAAATTTGTTCAGACAATGGTCAAATTGGTCTAGCCAAGGGTACCATTTCCGTAAAAATTGGTCTAGCCAACGGTACCATTTTGAAGATGCTCGCGGCAGAACCCTACCCAAAATTTGGCCAAGAACCCCCCCCCCCGTGATTTCATTGGTTCTTCTATAGTCACAACGAGTATTCAATGCCGCCATTTTTTTCAAATAGAGTTCAAACTTTTTTTGCGCCATAGCTTCTACTCGGCAATGTGTCTCATTACGGGCACTGTGAAGATCAAATGTTAGCATATTTGAGGCCTATGGCCTAATGCCCAAATATCAGCAACCTTCGCAGCTTACTTCCAGTCGTTTGTTGATTAAAGCGTGCTTAGCATCAATTAAGTGTTGAAAGCACCATATTTGTTCTTCTTCGATGTTCATCTGCTCTCACATTATCGAAACTGTCAAATCACACTGCAAGTGATGCAGCAACCCGCCATAACTCATTTCACCTAGTTTATGATGGTGCATTTTAAAATTAGGTAGGCCCAACGAAACGAATTATGGCGGCTTGCTGGATCGCTTGCAGTGTGACTTGACAGTTTCGGTAATGCGAGAGCAGATGAACACAGAAGAAGAACAAACATGGTGCTTTCAGCATTTAATTGATGCTAAATGCTAACCATGCGTTAGTCAACAAAGGGCTGGAGGTATGTTGCAAAGGTTGTTGATTTTTTAGCATTATGCCATATTGGACAAAAACTAAGATAGGCCTATGCTATAATAGGCTAACATTTGATCTTTGCGGTGCCAGTGGTCTCATTTCAATATCACTGTGTAGGAGTTCAGGTGCAAAAATACTTCGTACTGCATTCGAATATTGGCTGTATTCAATCCTCATTCTTTCGAAAGAAGAATGGAGGAAAACCAACATTGTCAATCTTTTCTGGCAATCACGTGGAAGGGAACAACGCGATGGGTAAGAATATAATTCTGACGTAATAAAAGCCACATCAACAGTGCATCATTGCCCGTGAACGGACAAGAAGCTTGGTACCGATTGAATTGGCTGCAAGCGACTTATTTTCTAGGGGTTGTATTTTGAGAGGTTTCTTTTTCGCGTTTTCCGTTAGTGATTTTTTGTTCCTTATTTCATACTAAAAAGCACTGGGCGAAGCCTTCCGATCACTTGTACGCCCAAGTGCACCACTGGTAAAATTTGTGTGATTCCATGTAGATTGATCCATGCGATTTTACAATGTTTTATCTTCTTGTAGCTGGATTTGGTCAGTTCAAGTTATTCCTCCACATGTACCTCAATTCTCAGTATGCGCAGCAACATTCAACATTTCCTGTGTCCGTTCAGCTAAAAGAGCGATTATACTTTGAAGCAAGCACAACTGCCAAAAACGACTATATTGTGTTGGTAGACAAATGCTATTCTACCCCCGTGAAAGACGCAAATGATGCCAGGAAGTTTCTATTTGTCAATGAAAGGTATGTATGCCAGTTAGACTTTTACATCAGAGCAGTTTTGCTATTTGCGTGATATATCGCTACTACTGCAATTGATATAACAATTAATTTCAGAAGTAAGCACAGGGGGTCCAGGAATGTCAGTGAAGACCACTGTAGTTTGGTTTCTTGATTCCGCGGTTCTCGGTTCCTTCGTTCCTTGGTTCGTCGTGAAAATATTAGCTGTGTAATTTGATACCGATTACATCATTCTTGTGTGCGGTCAGCCAGCTATTGTTACAGTAGAATATAGTACAGTGGGAAGGGATGAAACTTCGTCGAGCCGCTTCAGAAGTGGTCCTAGAACTTCGATAAATTTCTGATGTCAGACAAGCGCTTTCGATTTAGTCTGCACGATTTTACACAGACCATAGATGTATTTACCACTATCTGCAAAGTTCCTGTCGAAATTCGTTTCGTACGTGGAGAAAAAGAAGAAATTTTTCTCCGTTAGGTTTTTCGAGCAAATGAAGCGAGGTCAGGTGTATGCTACTGCATCACAGGCTTCAAAGGACACGGATTAAGTTGGTTTGATTGACGTTTTTGACCTCACGTTCTTTGTTCATAAAGTACACAAAATGACCTCTCTCTTCAACCGTGGAAAGCAAAATCAAGAGGCCGAGAACTGCGTGAGTTCAACGATTTGTGGTTGCCTTGTACAAAATCTTTGAATTTACATTTCTGCGATTACTTTCACTTCAGTTTGTGTATTTGAATAAATTATCGCCTTCATTAGGAACAGAGGATTTTAGGGGGGGGGGGCTGCATATCCAAAATGAAGGGGCGAAGCAATTTTGGAATTTACCTTTATGAATCCGTCAAAACGGGAATTATCGCGAGAGTACACTTAAAGATAAGGTAACTGACCGAATACTGAAAGAAAGTAGTGCATAATTAATTTCTCGATCCTTTTTAAATTGACATTTAGCAAAATTTCGCAAATTTGTTAATTACTAATGTTTCGTGGGAATATATTTTTGAGAATTTAACATTATAGGAAATTTTGAGCTATAAATTCCAGGAATAAATTTTGGCAAATTTCATCGGCGTAGGGGGAGATAGAATTTGGGGGGCTGCCCGATAAAAAATCCATTATTTAAGAAAATTTTGCCCGACTTAAACATAAACGTGATATGATATCCTACTCTCCCAAATAAAACATCGAGACAGTCAAGAGAAGATCCCAACAATCCACGGCTGCACTAAGAGTATATAGTAAAGT
The DNA here is from genome assembly GCA_039566865.1 of Aurelia coerulea. Lineage (NCBI taxonomy): Eukaryota > Metazoa > Cnidaria > Scyphozoa > Semaeostomeae > Ulmaridae > Aurelia > Aurelia coerulea. The sequence goes on from CM076954.1 coordinate 16,409,028, forward strand.
AAAATTGACCACGGTGTTCTTCCATTATCAGACGTAAAATGATCATTCTGCTTGCAATTACTTTTCATATAGAAAATTGCTAATTTGCTTTCATTCATTCCCTCAAAGCGAAGACAGATTGAAAGATCTCTGACTAACAAGCTTCATGAGGGGACTCACCATAACTTCGACCTTAGGTTTTCCTTCATGCTTCCAGAGGGAATCCCCTGTGGCAGTAGCGTACACCTGACCCTGTTTCAGCGATCTGGTGAAGTTTCATCCCTTTCCTCTTTTCTTTCTCTTTCTTACCGTTACAAGTTACCGTTACGAGGCGCAGGATTTGAAAAACCCGCGAATTAAAGCGGCAGCCAATGAGAGAAGAGCTCTCTCACGACAAATGAAACAATAGCGGGCTGACCGCACACAAAAGGATGATGTAATCGGTATCAAATTACGCAGCTGTTATTTTCATGACGAACCAAGGAACGAAGGAACCGAGAACCGCGGAATCAAGAAACCAAAACTGCAGTGGTCTTCACTGACATTCCTGGACCCCCTGTGAAGTAAGTACCGGGTATCCCAAAAAAATGTATACGGTTTCGTTGACTCTAGCGATGTGAAATTAGCTTCAGTCAATGTCTAATCAGTTTAAAAACGTTCCTCGATAGCTAAATTAAAGATAGGTAATTGTGTTTTGAGGGCAGACATGTTAATTTTGAAAGCTCAGATTTGCCTCTTCCTGCAAACCAGAGCTTTAGCCTTTTGGCCTAAGCAAATTCTTAAGGCACAGCGTATAAATCAACGATAGCCTGGATAAAATTTGAGCAATTCTAGATCTTGCGTTATTCTGTTTTCCAGAAGTCACCCCCCAGTCATCCATTGGGCAGTTTCTTCATTTTTCATTAATTTCAGTTCTAAATTTCAATGTGCTTCAGGAACTTGCTCAGGCCAAGAGGTGAAAGCTCTGGTTTGCAGGCGGACGCAAATTTGAGCTTTCAAGATTGATATTTCTGCTCTCAAAGCACCAATACCAACAAACGAGGTATTTATGTTCAAGTTAAGGATCGAGGAACGTTTTGAGAGTGATTAGCTATTGATTAAAGCTAAATTCACATCGCTGGAGTCAGCCAAATCTGTGGACTTTTTTTGGGGACGCCCGGTAGATTTTCAAATAAAGCGTTTTAGCATTCTGTGTAATTTTTTTCTGTGTTTTTAAAAGAGTTAACAGTGTTGTTCGTAAGAAAACACTGTCAAGTCAACCCTTTTAAAAATGTAGGGAACGTTCGCATATGATGCTAGAACCCTTTCTTTCAAACATTATTTGATTTAGACATTGCTGTTGAACGACTGAATTGCTGTTTTCCAAGGAACCATTTATTTTGTCTTTCCTCTGCCATAAATCGGCAACCGCTGGCCAGATTGACTCAAACAAAATCTCAAACTCTAAATGGAGCCTGATCTATGCAACTGTGTAGAAGTCGAAAGAATTAATGCTGCAGTGCCTCCACATCAGCCACACAAACGGGGCACAAGTTTTTGTTGGGACACCCTGTAGTCTATCTCGAAATAGATATCACGTGAAAATATTTGCGAATAGCAACAACTGAAATATTTTAGGCGGGCAGCTTTGCGTTTTCGCAAATCCCGTGTGACACCTAATTCTAGATAGAATTTAGATTTTTTCAAAATTTCCAAATTTCAGATGCGTTGTTGGCAACAGTACTCAATTCCATGCAACTGTAAGATCCAAGCAGCGGTTCAGCATTTTAGCATCAAATTTGCTTAATAATGAGGAGACAGCCTATGTTAACTGCCTGGTCTTTCTATGTCATCATCAGTCGAATGAGACGAGTTGCAACACTGGCTGCCAGGGAAACAATCTAAAAAGAACAGCAAGGGCTGTGCAGAACAATGCGCCCATCTTTAAACCATCCACCGTGTCAAAGATTTATTTGGTTCAGGTTGGAGCCATTAAGAAAGAGAAAGATCAAACAGGTATGCTTATGTAATATCGATTTTGATTTGCAGCTCACAAATGGGTTTTTGACCATATTTTCGGTTATTTCAAGATGAAATCGCGTTTTTAGACAGAAATAAAATACCGCGGTCCTCATTAAGAGCGCGGTCCTCATTAGTTTGCGCGAGCGCATGAGCACCGCTCACAGGAACATAATATCATTACAAATTAGTTGCTATTACCTGTTCTGTATTCAGAAATATATTCACTATTGTCTTTGAAGGAAAGATTTGTTTGAAATAATTCATTTCATTGCCTTTCATTTCCCTCGCGAGTTTCAAATCACGCATGCTTCCACCATGTGTTCGAATCGATACAATAAATGAGAATAACCAGACAGGTATCCATCTTGGCCTAAGCTCATACACAGCCAGGTTAATTTTCCCAAGTTAGATTTAGATTACTAATAGATAGCCGTTTAGCTTAAAGTGCATATGAAACGAAATTTTTTATTTTCTATTTTAATAGAACTTTTCATCCTCGTTTTAAAGACAAATGACGGATATATAGCGCCTAGTTTAAAAATAGAACAAAAGATAGCTTAGTGCTTTCATTTGTCCAATTGATTTGCTAATCTCTCGATATCATCAAATACAATGGAATACAATAGGCTATATTTAGATTGCCCAGGCCCCTGATTTAAGTCACCTTATATCTCCGTCATTTGTCTTTAATGGTGCAATTGGTTTTTTCATCAGCCTTATAATTTTGGAGATATAATTATAATAATAAACCGAGTGATTTCAATTATAATAAACCTATTACGTCAAAGCACAAAATCCGTACCAGACCCCTGAACCACTTGAATCGCAGCTTTGAGACCTAATAACATAGTAACGAATTACGTTTCGAAATTTTCAGCCACATGTTCGTGATCAGCGACCTCGAATTTACTATTATCGAAAATAAAAAATTTCGTTTCATATGCACTTTAAGGTACAGGTCTATTGTAGGATTTCCTTTAGGGTATATCTGGGGTATAACGGGTATATTTAGTTGTGTTGAGTCTAACAGTTGAGTATTTATTTGATTGTTTAGTTCTTGGCTGTGTATGACGACCTCGCCAATTCAGATTTGACATATCTATGCATTCACAAATATGTATTGCTTTGCTGCTTATCAATATACCCTTTCCTTTCCTTGCAGGTGATGATGGATCCAGGATTTCACCCTGTTTTGTCATGTTGTTGTTGCCATCCATGCTGCTTGCTCTGCAGCACATTTTTTAGAACGATTGTTGCACAGTGTTGCATGTGGTATACCTGATGAGCCTGATGGATCAGATGAAAGCATGGGGAGTATAAAACGGGTTTCCACTTGTGCGAATTCAGTCGCGCGATCCGTGCGATCGCACAAGAGCAGTCGCGCGAATGATTTCCACTTGTGTGAATCTGGTCGCGCGACCAATTGTCTGAGCATGGATATTTGCTCGTGGCTAGCTTTGCTCTTATTTATTTGATTGGCTCTGGTGGCGAAAATGTTGAAGTCAATCCAACTTCCAAAATCAGTCGCGCGATCGCCGAAGGCAGGGGCATCTTCGTCACTGAAACAAACTACGTATGCCCAGACAACTGGTCGCGCGACCACGCGACCAAATTCGCATAAGTGGAAACCCGCCGGCTTTATTTTGGTAGAATGCGTGCAGACTCTACTGATTTTATCCTAGAGAGATTCTCCTCCAGTAGAGTCTGCGTTTAGAGGCGCTTGGCGATCAAATCCTTGTTCTAGGTCACGTGCAGTTCCCAGGATTGAGGAACTGTCTCATTAAATTAGATTCAATAGGGCTGCGGCTGAGAATGGGGTAGAAAAAACACCCACACACATTTATCATAAAAGGGTTTCTATAGCTAGCTTTGTTCATGCATACGCCATTGAATATCAGCAGACTCGAACAAAGATACAGATGCTCTATCAAACAAATGGGGATATGCGTCAGCCAATCAGGAAAGGTTCCTCGTTTATCATGAACTGAGAACATGGATTTGGTCGCTGATGCGCAGACTCTAATGGAGGAGAAACTCTCTGAATAGAAATCCTGTCGGAAGCTATATTTTGGTGCAAACAAGTAAAATGGAGTCTGTTGAAGGTTTATTTTGTAGGAGAAAAATTGAATAAGATTAAGACGTTTAGTTTTTTGAAATACCGTTAAGTCCTCGAATAAGCCGCAGGGGCTTATTTTTTTTTTTTTTTTTTTATCAATCTAAAACTTAAAAACAACAAGTTAATGAAAGTTACTGTGGCATTTGCAGTGAGGAAAGACGCATGGTCACCGGGTCCTCACTACAAATGCCACTTACAATTTTCTAAGTAATATCAACAATAAATTAATAATAGAACACAAAAAACAAAAACAACAAATCAGGGCTTATTTCTAGCCTGCGTGCAGACTCTGTCAGAAAAATTGAAAAGAAGGAAATATTATCTCCTTCTTTTCAATTGTTCTGACAGAGTCTGCACGCAGGCTACTTATTTCACAAAAAATGTTTTAGGGTGGGGGCTTATTCGAGGAGGGGGAAGCTGCAGCAAAAATTTTAGATGGGGCTTATTCGAATGTGGGGGCTTATTTGAGGACTTACGGTGGGATATTTCTATCTGTATTTATTTGCGATTTTGTGATATGGCTATTTCGGTGAACATTATCAACAGTACAAAACTTTCTGCTTCCTAACAACGACAGCTAAATAAATAACCCCCTAGTTGTAAAAAACAAATGACAATAATTCTTCCTTTTGTATTCTAACACAATGCATGCTTTGTTTCAATCTTATTGCAAATAAACAGTAAATTTGTCATTGTTTAGAAATTCACACGTGCATGGATATGAATTAGACTCATTCCAAAAAAAAGTCTCTCATTTCGCTCCCCCTGCAGAGTTGTTGCTTCAACAACAACAACAACAACAACAACAGTGAAAAGAAGGAGTTATATAATAAGTCTAGATATGAATCTGATTGAAGGCCTATTTTGGGAATCTTGCCATTCATAATTTTACTAAAATTGCTTGTAATTATGGAATGAAACAACTGTTTTCGACCACCAAATTTTCAGGCCTAAGTTAGCCTTCCTTATATACTTTGAAGAAACGAATTTGCAAAGTAAACTCCATCAATAATAATTGGCAAGCATCCCATATTTTCTAACTCACCCGGTAGGTATGCCAGATGAGTAAAAATAAAGCTTGCACCTTTTGAGAAATCACTGAAATTTGATTATGTTACTGATATCTACATTTTAGTTTCTTTATTTGTATCCAGGTCCAAATAGATTAGCTAGATGATCGTTATTTTGTTCTTCTGGGAGAGAGACGATGAAATTGCGGCATTAAAAAAGTTACCCCAAACAGGCGACAAAATATCTGAAGTAAGGCTCTACGAGCCTCTGATACATCCTTTGAATGGTCTGAAATGGGAGGTTTTTTCTTAGTATTTCAGCATTCCTATTCCTCGAGAAATTGTTTTGGTAATAATGCTCAAATGCTCATCACACAGCAAGTGTTGATCGACCTGAGCACACAAGTATTTCGCGTATTTAACCATAGAGATTGGCTCCTCTCCTATTCTTAGGGCTGGCTTCGGATTTTCAGACTGGCCGATCCTTTTGAGTCTATTTCGGCTACCAATTAGCATGCTCTGTGTTTTTGCTACATTTAATGATAGTCTTTTACTCTCCAATCAATTCTCAAGGCGATCTAAATCTTCATTGACGGCATCGTTGATATTTGTGACGGAGTCCGAAGAGTAGGAAATGCTGGTGTCATCTCCATACATATTTACGTAAATACATATTTGAGAGGGGAAGATCATTAACATATATCAGAAATAGTAAAGGCCTAAAGCAAGAACCTTGGGGTACCCAGCATTTAATTGATCCCATTTTGGAAACATGTCCATTAACGTTGCAACACTGTTTGCGATTACGCAAGTAAGATTTAAACCAACTAAATTCATTCCCTGCAACTCCATAAACACCGAGTATTTTTTCAATATTTGATGATCAACAGTGTCAAAAGCCTTCTTTAAGTCTATGAAGGAGGCACATGTATATTGTCCCTTATCGAGGTCCGAGTACCAATCATTAGTACATCTTAATAAACATGTTAGTACGGTTTCAGTGATCGGGCAAATTTGGTCTCCTGAAGGTCATAGCTCCATCATTTTTCAACTGATTTTCATGGGAATGTAGCAAACTTTAATGAAACATCCGAAGAGCAACATTATGCAAAAGTTTTGCGAGAATCTTTTGCCGTTTTGTCGCAATCTTCAGACAAACGGGCACAATTTTTTTAGGACACCCTGTATATGCAGCAAAACTTTTCTGTATTTGCAACAACTTTTCTGTCTTTTCAGCAACTTCTACAAGCTTGCAACACACTGTGTGTTTGCAGCAAGCTCTTTGTATTTTCAACATGGTTATTGTATTTTTTGCAGCAATTGACTCATATTTGCAACAAGATTTTTGTATTTGCAGCAATTTTCTTTTGTACTTGCAGCAATTTCAATTTCTATAGTAAAAACCCGCGTATAAGAACCTAGTGGATTAAAATCCTACAGGCTGAAATTTTGCGATTAAACCTCAATTATATAAGAACCCATTCAGCCTGGCATTTGAAATAGGTTCTTATTTTTAGAGAGCATGGGGTCTTATTTACAACAGAAGTTTGTGGAAGAATAAAAAATGTTGATAGTACCCGAAGAGAAGTTTTTGAAGATTTGCTCTGGATTATGTAAACATTTCTGATTCTTCCACAAATTTCTGTTGGGGAATATCTCTCATAAACTCAACTGATGTGAACTGACAATAAATAATAGGCCTGAAGTTTGAATCTAAAGCCATGAATAAAAGAAGAACCAATTTAAGAACCTGAACAGCCTTTTTCCCACTAAATACCCAAAACATAAGAACCTAGTTAGGCAGACTTGCAAAATTGTAGGTTCTTATACGCGGGTTTTTACTGTATTCGCAGCAGGTATTTGGTAGTTGCGTGACCCTTAACCCTATTTTGGTTGGGGGGGGGGGCACAATAGTAAACTTTTTGTTATAACTCTGTCAGGATAACAATTATGACCCCGAAACTGTCTGACTGCTAATACTTATTGTGCAATGACTGAAGAAGTTTCATAAAAATATTTTGACAAATGCGGGGGAGGGAGACAAGTTTCCGGAACTGACTCCTTCAAAATTGCCATTTCTCAAATGTTAATTTTCGCAAAAAAAGTAGCGAAATTGCAAAATTTTGCAAAGATGTTTTGCAGAGTAGTACTAGTTGATGTATTCTATCATAATTGTCATGTTTGGATGAAAATTTGTGCTCCAAATTAAATTTTATCGCATTTTTCCTGATTTTGACCGATTTTGCCACTTTTCTTGACCACACAGAGAAAAATGCTGAGGCAAGCAATAATGACGGCTAATTTTAGGTTAATTTTCATATTTTTGTAAAGTACATGCCTGGGGCTATTAGTGCACCAAATCTGGTTGCTCTATCTATTCCCAGTCAATAGTAAGGTAGGGGGGGGGGCTTCTTTCCCCCCCCCAACCAAAATAGGACTTGTCAGATAGCCCAACCACTATAGGGTTAATAGGCCACCATAATTAGCTTACTCGTCAAAGATTTTCGAAAATCACACTTCAAACTGAGCCATGTCATAGCAAAAACCAATGTTGGCTTTACACTCTGCATGAACATTTTGTGGAAATGGTATTTTTCTCTTGGAAGTTTATGACCATTTCCATTTCCCTTTTGGAAAGTTATGAGGAAGTGTCCATTTCCCTAAGATTTCCCGAAGAAAAAAAGTGATGTTTCATCATTTTTTGCAATTTTCATTATGTTCCTTTGTCATGTTGGAATGGACGCAATTGAAAATCGCAGCAAGCAGATTTGTTTCCATTGCAGCGGCAAATCCTTTTGATGATTGCCCTTTTCCAACACACACAGGCACTTATCTACTCCCTTCAAACAACTAATTCCATTGCGGAACTTGCATGCAAAATGATTGGCTGAGCGAGAACAAATGAATGCCACTCCGTCCGTGCTTCCATGTAAATTGCTATGCATACCGCTGGTCGCTGAATCTTTGATTGGTCCATATTTGGTACGATATATTGTCAGTAATCAACCCTTTCACATCTTTAGAATTGCTTACAAAAACAGTAAGGGCGGTCTCATGTTTCTGATTGGTTTATAAGGACAATGGAAAGGATAGCACAAATAATGCCTGGCCACAGAAAATGATAATGTTCAGCCCTCCTTTGTTCCAAATACACCAATTCACACAAAGCCATCTGTTGTTTCGAGCTGCCTTCAATTGTTGCAACGTCGGAACCAATCAGATGCGTGACATTACAATTCGTGCTTGAAGGAGATAGCTTCACTTTGCTGCAACAGTTCCTGCGAACGAAAGACACAGTCTACATTCTTTGCAGTGCAGCTGAGATAAAGGTATGTTTGTGTTTTTCTTTTACCGCTAGCCACAAAGCAAAGTTGAATCATCAGGGAGGGTGATCAGATGTTCATGCTTCGATATATTTAACAAAACTCCAACAGCATTTCTAAATTTGAAGGTGTTGGGGTGCTCTGGCAGAGCGTCAGAATGCATGCATGCCGACGCTCGGAAATTGTGCGCAGGAAATTTGGATTTTTGCAGAATTCTCAGGAAATCCTCCATTTCCGAGGTCGAAACCAGAGCAAATTTCAAGAAGTTTGTTTGATTATTAAAAAGGATGGTAACCGGAAAGAATTCTTTTGCCAGCTTGTAGTTTACCCTCGTTTTTTTTTTTAGAATAAATCAGGAACCAAAGTTGATTATTTTTAGGGCCCAAATCATTCAAAATGATATTATTCGACAAACTATCAATTCTTATTCAATTTATACTCAAACTATTAAGAAAAAAGATTCGTTGATATTTGTACAAGGCTTGATCTCCTCCACTACGAGTACTCAAATAATCGTTTCTTTCACGACACCGAGCAAGTATCTCAAAAAGCCCAGTTCAATCCACCTTTTCAAGGTAAGAGGCGTGAAAGCGGAAGTTTTTTGTTATTTGAGATATTGCATTTTTGAGGCTAAAATCTTATTTGGCGTACAAAGTTTAGTCTTGAGACAGATTTTCTTATTTATATCTGTCTTTATTTAGAAATTATGATGATATAAAGAATTTGAATTCATAAATAAAGGCTTTGACCGTGAAATCTGAGTTCGGACAAAAATTTGTCCAAACTGTGATTTCACGGTCAAAGCCCTTATGACTTTAAATTCTTAAAATTGTCATAATTTTGAAACTAAGACATATATGAATGTGAAAATTTGATAATTTGCTAAAATTTGTACGCAGAACAAGATTTTGCCCTCAAAAATGTAATATCTCAAATAACAAAAAACTTCCGCTTTCACGCCTCTTACCTTGAAAAGGTGGATTATGCAGACCGTGCAGTTTCCCTTATCTGAAAAAGGTGAAAGAATTTGCATGCATATACTACGGGGGGTGGGGGTACTTTTTCGGACTTCTAGTCTAGCCAAGGTTTACTTTTTTGCAATTTTGGCCAGCAACGGTCTAGCCAAGGGTATCATTTTTGACAATATTGGTCTAGCGAACGGTCATGATATAATATTTGGTACAAATTTGACAATATTGGTCGAGGAAATGGTCAAAATTGGTCTAGCCAAGGGTACCATTTTCGTAAAAATTGGTCCAGAGAATGGTCAGATTGGTCTAGACAAGGGTACCATTTTCGTAAAAATTAGTCTAGCCAACGGTACCCTTTTGAAGATGCTCGCGGCAGACCCCTACCCAAAATTTGGCCAAGAACCCCCCCCCCCCCCCCCCCGTGGCATATACCAGATACCTCATGTTTAATCGGTTTGTTTTTGTTTTATCGCTGCACTTTTGTGAAAGAACACGGGCAGCAAATAATTGTCGTTGTTTCAGCTCTCTGTCCTTTACTCTCTGTTTTAAAGTATCCTCTTTCTCTTCTCCAAGAATAGCCTGGTCACATAAATCTGACCATTTTGGAAGGTAATTTCATTTGAACAGAACGTGATTTCAAAGCTGAGCCCTGAGAAGGTCCTCTTCCTGACTGCCTCGAGCATGAAACTCACAGTTGCATTGGCAATGCCTTTCATGCTGTTGCTATCCATTGACGATGTTTCATCTCAGTGTCAGAATTACCAAATATTGTCAGATGCGACGCGATACATTGGATACGTTGATGGAACATATTCTATGTGTGACAGCGGACTTGCTAGCAGATGGTACCGATTTATGGGAAATGCTGGAAGTAAAATACTCGATTACAATCCTGGACTTCAACCAAATACATTTGGATGCAAAACTCATGCTGCTGGCTGGCTCAACGGGCAACATCCAAGTGTTGCTGATGGTGAAGTTTCAAGAACTGTGTGTTTTATTTGGTGGCAGAGTAATAACATTGGTGATCCAATTTTGAATTGTAAATGGTCGACAAGTATAAAGATTCGTAACTGTGGAAGCTTCTTCGTCTATTATTTGGTGCCCACTCCGGTGTGCTGGCTACGATATTGTGGAGCTGGCCGAAACGGTGAGCACTTATTATTATAGAGTATCCTTAGTTAGGCAATCAACAGCAAGCGAGCAACCAAAATTTCTCCGTTTTCGGTGCAAACAGAAACATTTTTGAATTATCAGAAAAATCGAGAAAATTTAAACTTACCACCGCCAGTAATCGAACCACGGATCTCCTGCTCAGTTAGGCAATGTTTTAACGTCCACATTATTGATACAAGGTCCATGCGTTTATTTATTGGATGGGGCCCTACGCTCTGTATATTTTGGTATTTTGATCAAAGTGCTGTGTGTGGCCTTCCCTCCTCCATCACCTACAAATAGTTGAGGAAAGCGAGTTCAATTGTAACACGTTTTGAAAAACCAGCCATGTCTTCTAGATTATGATTAATTGCGCTCTTGGAAGACAGATGGTATTGTAGTTGCATCTCTTGGAATGAAATATACCTTAGTTTCCATCATGTGGAAGAAATTTTGGTGACGCCGTCATAGTTTTAAAATCAGTGGTCAAGTGTTACAATTGCCCCGTGTTTCAAGTGTTAAAATTGCCGCTGTAACACCACATGGGGGCAATTGTAACGCATGGTTGGAGTAATTGTTACATATAATCATTATAAGTAATCATTGCACGACTCTGTTTTTCCCCTATACAATATGTAACACCAGGTAGAAGATGACAAAATGTTACACCATGAACACCATGAAAATATTTCAATCGGAAAATAGTTCCATCAGATATTTTGCTTCTCAAAAGTGGCAAGTCGTCTTAAACCAACAATATTGCGTTCAGCATGTTGCTTGGTCGATACTTTTGAAGAATATGGTCATTAATTACTCCCAAATGTGTTTCCTGGCATAACTGTAAGGTTTTCCTTAATTTTAGAAATTTACCGGACCGAAAAAAAATTGCGAAAAATACTCGAAGCATAGGCAAATCTTTTAGCAACAGAACAACGTTGAAAGCATTTCAATCGGCCACTTAAATAATGTTCTGTGACAAATTGCGTTGGGTCACTTTTTTTGGGTCGCCCAGTAGCAAAGTTTGGTAGGGCCCCCCTACCGGATTGTTCTTAATAGCTCCCGAACGATGATAACTATGGCGCTGAAACATCCTGACTTTTACGAAAATTTGAATGGCAATCAGAAAATTAAAATTTGAATACCTATTGTTTGACCACGTGACCACAACATGCCCATATTTGGAAAGTGGTCACTAAGAAATTCTTTAAAATGGCTCTAACTTCTTTATTTGTTACTAAATCTCAACAATATATATACCATTCGATTTTTCTTGATGAGTACTTTCATTTGATGTATAATTTATTTATATTTGCTGACATAAGCAATTTATTAAATATATGATCTTTTTCAGATACATGCGGCGCGTACCAGCAATGCCAAAACAATGGTACATGTATATACCAACATGGCGGCTACCAATGCAAATGCACTCATGATTTTACTGGACAAAACTGCTCAAAGAAGAACATTCCTTGTGATGAAAAACCCTGTTTGAATGGTGGAATATGCAGAAATGTCTTTGGACAAAACTACACTACGTTTGAATGCAAGTGCATGACTGGCTTCCGAGGTCACAGTTGTAATGCATCGTATGGTAAGATTTCTCAACTCGTCTCTCTCTCTTATGAGGTTTTGGACAAAAATCTCTGTAACTAAAACAATTATGGAGTTTTTCCTGAGTAATTGAGTAATGACATTTTGATGTGAGACGAGCATTTTCCTTGACTTCAGACAAATCTTAATGGTTTTCACAATTATAAATAATGCTATGCATTCTCTATTCTAAGGATCTGGCTAAATTTAATTTGATGATTTCTACCAAATTGACAATGGAGACTGTAACAAGGGCTGATTTTTTAATACAATAGAAACAGTTGTGTTTGATTGACACCTCAATTCAAAGCGATTAGCGACTGCGGACAAAGGAAATTCTCTCAACCAGTAATCTAAAACAAGCAAGCCGCAAAAATTTTCACGAAATTAGATAGGGCAAAATCTCGCCTTGTGCATGCGAAAAGTGGTTTTTAAGCTACGTTATGAGCTTATAACGAAAGAAGAAGGGTGAATCTAAGGTTCTTTCTGGCGGATTGTGTTTATTTGATTCAGGAGCTGTTTTTAGTCGTTTCATTTAAGCCCTAAATACGCGAGAAGTACAATGCCTTCTGCTCGGCTTCTGAATCAAATAAACAAAATCTGCCGGACAAAAGTTTAGATTTTCCCTTCCTCTTTTCGTTATAAGCATATAACCTCTCTTAAAACCCACCTTTCGCTTGCACAAGGCGAGAGTTTGCCCTACTACAGGGTATCCCAAAAAATTCAATTTTTTCAATAAAATCTGCTAAAGGTGGGCCTGTAAATCACAAAATTCCGACAGGTACCGGTAGAGTAAAATTTTTGACAAATAATGGCCGTCTGACCTCCAGCCTCCATCACTGGCTTGGCATTGTTTAAAAGTCTTATATGACGATAAGGTTTTCTTCCAGATCAAAATTCAACTGTATCATGCAGCACAAACTACATGAGAATTGACCTAGATCGAAATTACTACGATCCATCATTGTATTCAAGCATTACATTACGCAACCCATCATGCACGGCGACATACACAGCAAACTATGTCACTTTGGGCAGTGTTCCTGGTGTTTGTGGATCAGTGCAAAAGGAAACATCCAGTCACATTGTTTTCGAAAATGAAGTTATTCTTAAGGCGAAGTCATTGCATGGAATGATAACGCGTAATTTTGATGAAAAAATCAGCTTTCAATGTCGTTACAACAAGAATGGTCTTGTCAGCTCGTTTGGATATAAACCAATGTCTTCTGTTAATGCCACCGAGAGTATGTATTGTTTTCAACTTCAATAGACCTTTTAGCTATTCTACAAAAGAGCCTGGGTCGAGCGTTATTTCTATACACTTTTATACGCAAGGTTCGATCGAGTTGCGTTTGAGCTTCTATCACAATTGTGCACTTTCGACAACTCTACAAATTGTAGCAAAATATCGCTCGATTCTGATTCTTTTCAGTATATCTAAAAGGTCTATTCAATTCAACTTTGTTCAATTCAATTTTCAATTTCATGAATATTCTCAGCTAAAACTTTGAAGGTGTTGTGGCGCAGTGGTGTAATCCTCTGACTTTGCAGCCAGAACAGTCAGGCGGAGTGGGTTCGATACCCGGTAGGACCCGACCACTTGAGCGTTATGACAGGCGGTCGCGGACTCGATTAGGTCTGCTCTTTTTCTGCGATCCCAGCACATGGCGCTGAAAAACGCAACTTCACCTTCAAAACTACGTGATAAAAGCATATGCAGGGTGTTCCAACAAAGTTTAGACTGAGTAAATCAGTAAATATTTGATATATAAGAACCATACTGGTATTATTCGAGAGCTGAGAGATGTAATCTTCTTTTGAGTCTATTGCAGTTCAAATTTGGCAAATATTAAGGAACCAGGGGGTTTTTGAAGCTATGGCCAATTTTTGCATGTTTTCTTCACGTTTGCTCTACTTTTCTCTAACTGTACAGTGATATTCACTGTTGGACAACCAAACTAGCCCTCATCTTAGTGGAAAAGATGGCTTCAAGTTTCCTCCTTTGAACACGAGCTACTCAAGATACTAGAAAAGGAGGTATGAGGAGGAGGTATGTTACCCCAGACAAAGCAGCGATGCATATGTCAAATTGGAACTTGAGATCTACGGAGTTGGAGAAAAGAAGATTATTGGCCGATTTCGAAAGAATAATTGAACAAATTTGCAAATGCAACCAAAGAAACTGCCTAATTCAATTTGAAAGCGGACAGTTGGCATAAAAGACCGAATACTTGACAATGTTGACATGTTCACTACCACCGGGCTGGGAAATACTTACCCTGGGTACCAGAGCCTTATTAAGGTTGGGGGACGAAAAGAAAAAAAAAGAAAAGGAAGTACTCTTTCCTTCCTTTTCTTTTTTTTTCTTTTCGTCCCCCAGCTTTAATAAGGCTCTGGTACCCAGGGTAGGAAATACTCTTCTTCATAGCCAAGTTTTAGGTGTCACTGTCACCCCGTCTTGCAACATCTAGGATTTGAAAATTTTGCAAGTTATCAAATTACATTATCATGCTTCTAAAAGAGTAATTTAATTTTTTCATGGAATACCTCGAAAATTCCATTAAGAAATAAGAATAAATTAAATAATAAGTGTCAATTTAAGGAGTCCCCTAGTTTCCTGCAAATTCCTAAATTTAAACAACAATAGACTCAACAGAAAATCGTATGTTTCTGCTTTCAAAAATGTCCAAATTGTTCATATACATCTAATAGTCTTGGAAATATTCAAATTCAAACAGAAGTCGGACACTCTGTTGGGACACCCTGTATGATGCTTAAAATATTACAGAAATTGAACAACGCGTAAAATCTAGTTTACGGAATACGCATCTAGACCAATAATGCTTAAGTGGACATGTGGAACGAACTCTTGTAGAGCTTTCGAGCCAGAAGCCGTCGGTTACATGGTTTATACAATGAGGAATTTGATATTTATGTAAATATGAGAAATTCTAAATACTTTATTGAAACTTTTTGGTTACAAACAGCAACGATTCTTCAACTACACAGAAAAATATAGCTAAACAGAGAGTAGGGAGAGAAGGAGAAATAATGAAGAAAAGCACTGAAGAGAGTTTGTGTACCAATGTAATTTCAATTTTCAATGATTCTATGTAATAATGTTTGCTTGTAACGTTTATCAAAGATCATTTTTGCAGGAGAGGTCCTAACATTCTCTTGAATGTCATCCCAATTTTTACATCACAATTTGTTATACATCTACGTTTGTAATTATTTCCAGTCACTGGGAAGGAAAATTTTTCAGAAGTTACTTGTCCTGTTTCAAAGTGATGTTAGTTGGAAAAGATCACTAAAAATTGTTCACAGTTTACTTTGGAGATGTCGTGCATGAATTTGGCACATTCTACCTTATAAGATATAGGTTATGGTGTTCATTCGCGGGCATTTCTCGTGACAAGCCGTGATATCTAGTTTGAGATAGACGTCAATTCCTTCTAAAATAAGAGATTCACTAAACTTGAAATTCTTTCAAGTCCCACTTCATTCAAAGCAAACAAATCATTTAGATTTTGATTAAAATTTGAAAACCTCAACAAATATTTTTGAAATTCAAACTCCACGGCTGCACCTGGTGAGGAAAAAGAGTTAAAACGCTTGCA
Organism: Aurelia coerulea; assembly: GCA_039566865.1. Taxonomy (NCBI): domain Eukaryota; kingdom Metazoa; phylum Cnidaria; class Scyphozoa; order Semaeostomeae; family Ulmaridae; genus Aurelia; species Aurelia coerulea. The sequence goes on from CM076954.1 coordinate 16,424,796, forward strand.
AGCCTGTAGTTTACCATCTACTCATCAGATTCCTTGAAACTTGTTACCATTGTGTTTGTAACTTAGATGATAAAATTTTTGTGGGGGGTGAAATTGGCAATATTTTTCTTCATTTACAAGTGATATTATGAAATTTTTTTATCAAAGAATCGTTCAAAACAGGCCTGATCTTCCAGGGAGTCATTCCTCCAGATTCACTGCGCTTTTAAAGTAGCAGCCTTGAATACCAATAAAGGTGGCAGTATCAAATAAACGTTTCGTTGAAGTTTCGTTTCGTTTCGCTGCACTGCGCTCACAGTTAAGGTAGTAGCGTCGAATAGAATAACAACAAAGGTTGTAGTATCAAACAAACATTTCGTTGAAATAAAGGTGTCCGCAATGCTCCATGATTGCAGTTCATGCATTTCATTCTAGTTGGATATGGAAACTTCTCCTTCAATTTCGTCATGTACAAAGACAGATCTTTCTCTCAAATGCATTCCTACTACCCTGTCAGTGTTACACTGCGAGACTGGATGTACTTTGAAATCTATGGAAGCATCTCAAGCAATGTAGTCCTGCTGATTGACCAATGCTACTCTACCCCTACGATGGATCGCAACCATTATTTGAAATATTTCTTCATCAACAACAGGTAACTATTACATTGTAGTACGAAACGAGAAGGGTTTGCGCTAAATCTATTTTCACGATTTTGGTATAAGGAACGGTATCGATTTTCGCGATTTTGGTTTAAGAAACGATATTGGTATACTTTTTCGGAAAATTGGTATGAGGAACGGGTATGTTTTTGAAGCTTTGATGGCACGTCCCCGACCAAAACGTGGTCAAGTGTCCTCCACAATAATCCACAAGCATTTGCTTCTACCCAATCCCCAATCTCAAAATCGCAGACAACTTTCAGTGACCTCTGGCAAAGAAATCTGGGAATAACCTTCTTTGCCTTCATAAAGCCATTCCACGGCCCAGAAAAAGTTGAGATAAGTTCTTGAGCAGAATGATTCACCTACAAATGAATCGGACGTCAGTTTGACTTTGTTTGTAGCTTAAACTGCGGCGAAGTTTCATAAGAAACGACCATTTTTGGGTAAATGGCAATTTGCAAACTCTTTCGTCCTTCCGCATTTTATCTGCTCACTCTCTCTATTGCAAGCAACGGTAAACTTTGCATCACATAAGACGGGCATCACAGAACACTTCTGAACACCTCTAAATGTTCATGAGCACGATTCGATGTGCTCATGAACAGTTTCGACACATCTTATTTCACTCAAACCGTGTATCTTTTAGCCCACCCAAAAATATTACCGTAAGTAGAATACTTTTATCGTTGTGGTTTATTCTTTTGAATTGTTTTGTTTCATAAAAACATTTTAGCCCCTTTAAATTATAACATATCAATTCAATGTAATTGATTATTGTTTCTATATCATAGGTGCCCAGTGGACAATACTGTATCATTTCACAGTGTCGTAAAAAGCCGTCAGAGGTTTAGTATCCAAGCATTCAGGTATCTAAACAGCAGTACTGCTGTCTACTTTCATTGCCTCGTTTTCTTGTGTCACACGTCGTCCTCTGATCACCGATGTAGAACTGGCTGTCATGGCAACAACATCTACAGAGGAAAGAGAGCAGTGTCAACAGCATCCAAAGATGAACCCTCCAATTACTATTTGTTGGAAATGGAAGTGCGCAGGAGAGAAGCTGACTGTAAGTTTTATCCGTTTAAAGGCCGACTTCTACTACACAATCGTTTGACGATCGTCCTAAAAATTCACACGCAGTGAAAACGTTTAATCTCCACTTGTGTTGCTTTCGTCACGAATAGGCAAATACTAATTCGAGCGAGGCTGGATCGAGAGTCCTGCGATTAAGTCGTCAGACGAAAATTAGAAACCACTGCTACTTTTCGTCCAGCGAATTTGCTTGATGCTGTGATAGAAAATTTTCAACTGCTCATAAATCAGCGCGACTTTTTACGGCGATCGTCTAGAAAATATCCTCTAGTAGAGATTGGCCTTAAAAGTCAGATATGTAAGGCTGGGTTTGCACGAAAACGTCTCGAAAAAGGATTCACTTAGGTACAGAGTCCCCAAGATACGGGTGTAGGGTCTGACATTTCTTGAAATTTATACTGCTGTTTGATGGGACATGGCGTCAGCACATGATGAATGGATCATCCGCAAGTCAGGGCAAACCCATAGATTGTGAATGCAGAATTGATAAGCTTTGGGTATGTAGGGTCAAAAAAGCTTTTGGGTCTATTCTTATGCTTGAAATTATTTTTTTAGTTGATGCTTTTGACGCCAGCCAGACCACCTTTATCCTACATGTACCACTGTGTCCCCAATTAGCAAATCCATGCACAAAAAGGTTCGAGTATCCCCCATTCGAAAGCAAACATACTGTGGAATGTACGGCAGTTGTTAAAAACTAAAAGGTCAAAGAACTACACTGGAAAGTAGAAAGTTTTCCTCGTTTCAGAAATATAAACAATTTCCCATGGTATATATATTTTGCCATCATTTTGCATTTCCAAAACTGAAATTATCAAGATCTCAAATATTGCCAACAAGGAATCACAGTAAGTACCCGAAGTTCCTTACATGCCGTTATGTCAAAGCATCAAGGACCCCAGGACGAGATAAAGTAGTAATAGGATATTTTTTATAACATTTAAAATATCATACCTGTTACCAAGATTGTCATTGGTTGTTTCTTTGTTGACTATTCTCTTGGCTTTGCTTTTCAAACGACATAAATCCCTTGTTTTCTGAAGACTTCCAACTCTTCGTTATCGCCCTCGAACAAAATTTGATTGCAACTGCCTCTCAAACGTCGCATTTTAGTGACTGATGATGACCAAAATCTTGTTGGTCCATCACCGTGCGTAAATTTGTCTAATTTTAGCTGGAGGACAGAGTGGTGCTTCAAAAGGAGGTATGACTACAACAATTTTGATGATCCTTGGCTTTGCTGCATGTGCTTGTATTATGGTTGGTTTGGCCGTTAGAACCCGATTTTTAAAGAAGAGAGTAACAGTTGGTCCACAAGAAGATCAAACCAAGAAAGGCAAGCGGTATGCTGAAACGGATGAAGACCATGGCTCTGCTCAAGGGCCCGAGGAAAAAGGTAAGATGGAGAATCCTGAAGCTGCCAGTGATGATTTGGTCATCTGCAAATCAAAGCAAGCAGATATCTTTGTGGAAAAGGTTGCTTGAAAACGCTGGTTGAAGGATTTAACTCAGATGGATTTGTGATTTCGTTGTGAATCCTTTTTAAGCAGTGATTTCTTTCTTGCAGTTTTAAGTAGTACTAACAATAGTCCATGAGGGCATATTACTTTTAATGCGATTAATGGTAGCTATCTGCGTAACTTTTATCATCATTATGACCATTCGGTGTGATATTTTGCATTGACTTTTTACTTGCCGTTTTAAGTAGCATTAAAATTACAGTAAAACCAAAAACTGCGTATAGAATAAAATGGATTTTGGTCATAGAGCTACCATTACATTGCAGACTGGGTATCATTTTAAACAAATTTTAGAGCGGAGCTTGAAGCTTTCAAGTGTTATGAAGATGGTTTAAAGTAAGGGAGGTTTAGTCCCTTGGGAATCATTTCAAGCTTTTTTGTTTATCTTTCTTACAAAACAAAGTTGGCATCTTATTAAAATTGTGATGCCTTCTTTGTGAGGAATTGGCAAGTAGCATACGGCAAGAGTCCTTCCTTATGAAACAGTGAGCTCCAAAACAACCCCTAGTTGAAGTTATTTCTGTCAATTTTTTTTAGAAAGTATAGGAGGCCACAACTGTCCACAATGCATTATATGACAGGCGACTGTCAAACCGGTCACTCTTTGCAAAATCAAACTTCATATTATTGTTTGCAAAGATCTGCACTTTCGAATGATGTATAGGAGGTTGGACAAATTTGTTGAGCAAAAATTCTGAAATCTTCCTAAAAATCCTAAGGGATTGAATCCCTCTAAGTAACCAATATTTTACGACGCTTTCAAGAATCAAGTTTCGCTCTCAAGCAAAACTTTTTTGAATGATATCTAGTTTGCATGCTTTTGGAAAATAATCATAGTTCTATGACCAAAAACAGTTTTACTCTAAATAGGTTTTGGTTTTACTTTAGTAAATGAATGTGTATCGGTTTTTATTGTAGTAGTTTTTTTGTGTTTCTTTATCATCATTACAAACTATTTTTAGCAGTGATTTATTACTTAACATTTGTGACTAGCATTAACAATAATCAGAGAGTGCGCATTGGTTTTATTGCCAAAGTTGTAGTTATCTTCGTATCCTTTATCATCATATGAACTTTCATTGTAAATATGTTCTCGCAATGATTCATTACTTACCATTTTAAGTAGCACTAACAATATCTAATGAGTATGTTTTGGTTTCATTGCTAATAACAGTAGTTATCTGTGTATCCATGATCTATTACCTTGTTACATGTGCAATGTAACACAGGGTATATAATGTTTATCATTGCTCTTTCCAACAGAGTAGAAATTCTCATCCATTGGAGAAGATTGACAAACTGATCTCGCGACTTTCACAGAGCTTCAAGGCACATTTCCAATGAAGACCTTTGAAGCGAAAAGCGAAGAAAATTCATGATTCTGATGCGTGCTCGCATCTCTAGCGAAAAAAATCCGTCCTCTGAATGCTGATTTTTTCAAATCTTTACTTCAAGTTCACGTCGAAACGTTTTAAAAAAAGCCTTAAATAACGGATTCATCTTATTAAACCCATTAACGCAATAAAAACACCGAAATCAGTAGAAAGAAGACTATTAACTCCTGTAAAAGAAACAACAACCAAAATAAGCCTTTAACAAGAGAAAAACTGTTAAATCCTGTAAGACAAAACCGAATTCACCTTAATTCTTACAGGATTTAACAGTTTTTCTCTTGTTACAGGCATATTTCGGTTGTTGTTTCTTCTATAGGAGTTAATAGTCTTCTTTCTACTGATTTCGGTGTTTTTATTACGTTTATGGGTTTGATATGATGAGTCCGTTATTTAAGGCTATTTTTAAATTTTGTACCACGAATCCCTTGTTTACATATTTTCAGCAGAGGAACAGAAACGTTTTTCCTCAAATTTGTACATTGAAAATCCATATTTATACGCTTCTCTTCATAAATTTCTGATGCACTTTTTCATCTGATGGGTACCTCAGGTCAGCTGGTCATGAAGTTATGCCTGAGATGAATGCTACAGAATGTAAGAGCAGTTAAGATTTACTTTCACCCTCCTGATAATAACATTTATCTTTTGGGAGATGGAAAATGTTTCGGATACAGCAAATTTCAGATTTTGATTTGCCCTCACTAATGTATCGGGCGTTGCAGAAAAAAGCATGCAGATTTGGATGCATCCAGTGATGTGAATTTAGCTTTAATCAATTACTAATCACTCTCACAATTTTCCTCGATAGTTCACAGGTGATCTATAGCGAACATCTTTATCGATGCAAATGAATAGCACTGTTGAATGAAAAAAACTTCTGTTTAAAGTTTTTGATACTGTTTCATTTTGAAGCCATTCACTATTTTGTAGTATTGGCTGATGATGTCATTTTGCTTGCAAAAATTAAAGAAAGTATACAAGGCTGACTATGTTTCCCAAGAGAAATCTAATTAAAAAAATTTTCTCAATCAACAAGCTTTCATATTAATTTATGAGACAATTTTTTTTACATCTATTTAGCTCAGTTGAAATGTTATTTTGCAACTGTAACCTTTCAAAGATCAGATTCAGCTATATTTCCATGTACTTCTGGTGAGTGGGTAATTTGAAAATGAAACGAGATATCAAAGAAATCTAAACAGGCTTCCTTATCTTTCGACAACGCTGTTCGTTTGCATCAACAAAAATTCTCGCTTCAGGTCACCTTCAAACGTAGATATCTCGCTTGTTGATATTGGTGATTTGAGAGTAGAAATATTAGTCTTGAAAGCTCAAATTTTCGTCCACCTCCAAACCAGAGCCAGCTCTAATAAAAGTGTTCAAATACATTGAAATAAAAACTGAATTTAAAGAAAGAAAGTCACCCTATCTTAGTCGGGGGTTCCTTGGTGATAGTGTGAGGAAAGTCACAAACTCTCTGTAGTTCTTAGGCTAAATGAACGAGGTGTGATCACATCGAAAGGGAAGATCAGGACACTACTTTGATATTCAGCTACGTAGTACCTCAATACTACCGTCGGATGCTAGAACTAAATAATAAACGAATAGATAAATAAATTAATGAACAAATGACCAAAACTGGCATTCCGCTGAATTTCGCCGAATAATTGTAATAAACCGAACCGATTTTGCAGCGGAATACCATTGGAAACCGAACAAATTACCGTTGGGATTCCGTCGGTATTCCTCTGGTAATTAAGTCAATATTAGCCCAGATTCTCCATCAAAATACCGGCTGTTTTCCGTTAAAATACTGCCGAAATGAAGTAGAGAACGGTGAAAATTCTATTGGATTTTCAGTTACATACCTGCAGAAAAAACCAGGATTACCGATAACCTTCCGGTATTCCGTCGGTGGTTTTGCCAAATATCAGCCGAAGAATTCCATTAAACAAATATATAGAATAGTTGTAAAAAAAAATCGAAACTGATAGCGGAGACAATATATGACTCTAGATAACGTACAATTAAAAAAACTTTGAACATTCTGGAACTCAGTGGACGCACAAAAAACTTACATCTTTCTTCATACTGTAACATTTTCTAGCTTAAATACTACTTGTATGACAAAGTTACGTGGGAGAACAAAAATCATATTTTTTCAACTCTAACAGTATTAATCATGTGGTTACGATACTGAAGCTAGCTTTCTGCTAGCGTTTTTTCTATCATGATTCAAACTACAATATAGCACCAGCTTGGGCTAGAATAGAACGCGTTGAAAGTAATCTGTACTCAAGGTGAGTTACTTGAAACACCAGTGTTACCTTAGACTCATGTTCATTCGTTTTTAATCATCTCCATCATTGGCCTTTTTGGTTGTGTTTACCCTTGCCCCCATTCCAACCTCCATCCTTTGATGATGAAAGCTAAAACAGTTGCTGTTGTTGCAACTGGATCGAAAATTATCCGAGCTTTAGTCGTTACTCTCAGGTGGATCAAAATATACAAAGGTGACAAGTGATCCAATTTGTGACCCAATTCTAAACCTCTCCATTTTTAAAGGGGCTTGATCTCCGAATTTTGGTCGAAATGATGATGTCCCTCTCTTGCAAATATTATTGGAAAAATATAAATTTAATTGTAAGTGCCATACATAGTGGGAACTCGCTTACTATAAGTCCTTTCCCACTATGGATGGCACGCAGTTAATTAGTCTAGTTGTTTTTGTAAATAGTTGTTTTTTAAAAGAATAAAGAGAAAAAAATGATAATTTTGCAGTTTTTTGATGGGCAGTATCACAGACAATCTGTTTTTCGAACATGAAAGCACTATTTTGAAGATAAATCCTTGTTCTTCGCAGGGAAGAAACCCAAGCATTCATATCTTTTACGATTGCTTGGATATAAGTGGATTTGGGTTTTAGGTGAAGCCACCAAGCAAACCATAACCATAGAAGAAAATGAATACGTGGCTGAAAAGATGGTGTTTATAGCTTTGTTTACAGTTTAGAGATGGAGGCCCTTTAAAGTGGGTGAAAGGGAAACGCAGCATACACATGGATAACTTTTGACCCGCTTTTATGACCGATGGCAGTGGAAAGGCAGCCTAGGTTTGCGTTGACGGTTTTTTTAAAACGTTTTCTTAGATCTTTTACAGGTCCGTAGAAGCAGGGAGTGGGAGGAAGGCTTAGCCCACCCCAATCCTTTCGAAAACAGAGGTGCTATCATATAACAACTGTTCTATATTGTTTTGAGAAAAACTCCCCAATCAGCAACCGATCCCTGTAGCCTTTGCTTTCAAGCTTCTTGCAACTCCAAGCCTTCATTTCGCTTTGCACTTTGCGGTGATGCTGACACCTTTGCTTTTCCTTGTACCTTCTTATGTCTTATGCAACAGATCACGAATGTTGTAAATAGAATCAACAAGACGCCTGCAGCAACTGAGCAAACAATGAGAACCAGCTGGCTCTTGCTCTTGGCAACACAATCTGTAAAGATCGAAATTACGTAGCATAAGAATTATGTAGCTGGTATGCCAAAAAACCGTTGCCTGTTTCATAACCTATAGATTTGACAAGCTACAAATTCTACTGGGGAAGTCAGAAGATGCCCCAATTTTTCATGTTGCTCTTGTGTCTTCTCTATCAGTTTAACTGCCATTTGCATATGTTTAGACCCACGATGATATTATCAGGACCTAAATGGACTTATAATTTTTGGTTTCATTATTTCCATCGGAAATTAGGAATGAGGCAAAAGACCTTTTTTCTGGAATGCCCTAAAACGGCCAAAAGCCTGTTCATTATCTAGTAGATTCAGAGGCCGACAAAGTGTTGGAGCAAGCGAACGTCATTCCCAGGAAAATTTTGCAAGATTTTTAGGCTGCAGAAAATGTTTTAAGCAGAACAAACAATGTTGCAGTCAAAACACAGAAGAGCACGAACCTGTCATGATTTTTATCTAGAGTTCAATATTGAATAGCTGCAGTAACTGCAATTAAGCAGAATCTTGACCAAGAGGCTTGTATCAAGAATTTAAAAAAGGTTGTTCAAAGTAGTAAATTTCGCCCAGGTCAACCTATTTTTGAGCTGTTCTGTTGCTTTTGTACTTAGTAAGGGAGACCGGGGACAATTGTAACGCGAGGCAATAGTAACACTGACTCTCACGACTTGCAGAAAAGTGCAAAAATTCTGATTTTTGCACAGAGCATGCTCATTTTAACCCTCCACATACGACTTGAGATACAGGAATGCTCAACCAAGTTTGCAACATTTTTGGGGGAAAAACATGTTTTTGAGTACGAAAGTAAATACGTAAATACTGTAAATTTGTGTTTGTTTTAGATATTCTGAAAAGAATAAAATCAGAATAACATTTTGGTACATTTTGTAGAATTTTCGAATGTGCATAACAGTGATAGAAGCTCTGATGCCACTTGATCGAACGTCGCGTATAAAAATATATAGAAATAACTCTTGATCCAGGCAGATTTGAAGAATAGCTTATTGTAATTTTCTAAATCGGTGTTACAGTGTTTGTATTGCAAGTTTTCAGACCGTGTATACATATGTCTAACTCATCAAGTAAAATATTATTTGATCGTGTCAGCGTAGCCTAAAGATAAGTATAGTAAATCAATACATAAAAAGGAAAGCAAATCTTACTTGGAGTCAGCTGAAATCGACTGACAGACGGCTTGCAGATAAAACATGGATCAGCAGAATAATTCTCGCCTTTCGTAAAGCAGTAACCATTTATATTGCATGTATCAGGCTGAAAAGATAACATGAGATCTTGAAAACCACATCCTTATAAAAATGGAAGATTTGCTTTTTGGAGTGTCAGTATGGGTAGTATCCGCATAGCTAACTTTGCACCCTGGCCGCTCTGTGACTAAATTAAGCCCAAACAATTTCGAGCGACAGCTTTCGAAGAAACTATTTTTGAAAAAAATATTAGAACGTTTTTCTGCAGAAGTTCGTACGTTCTAGGAGAAATTTCGGACGTTTAGCGAAATTTTGGACGAGTATGGAAAAATTGTCCAGTTACGCTTCACTTTGGTTGTTTAATGAAACAATGTTCTAATGTCACCAATTGGGCTTCATTTTAAATTCTCAAAGGGATGCCTATCAGAAGTTTCAGTGTAATCATTTTTAAGACTGATGAGAATGAATACTGCAGTAAACTTTTGTTGGAAAACTATGATGATTTTTCACAAAGTAATTCTCCCAGCACATTCCTTCCCATGCAATATGTTTCGTGAAAAAAATTTCGGACACTAAATACTTCGGACCCAGGGGGGTACTCTCGTATATCTAGGATAGGGGTGCTCAGGCTACTTTTTGGGTCTAAAATTTGGGGCAAAGCCTATTTTTTGGTTCAATAATTTGTACAGTTCTTTTTTGGGTTCCTAAAATTCTGGATCATTTTTCTGGGTCTCAAATATGGAACAAATTAAAAAAATCGGGAAAAACATAGTTTACAAACAAAATTAAAATCAAGTAACATTACTAAAATCAAAATACTAAAATATCCAACTGGCTCACGAAAAATCTAATCAGTCAGGGCACTCTTCCACAGATTTAAGAAACTGACTTCATAACCTTCGGGTAAGTTTGGTAAGACAAATTTTTTTCGGGTCTTATTTCATGCTAGAAATTACTTTTTGGGTTGATGCTTTGTACTTACCAGGAGGGTATGCTTTCTTTGCTCTATTACACCCGCTACTCCTCCAATAACCATCATTTAACATTTCGCTTTGAACAGCAATGCAATTCAGCTGAGAATATCTTTGACTGATGTATTTAGTCCAGCATGTTTGACTAGACAGATTACAGTGATTCCCAATTATCGCTCACCAAAACGAGACTACAGCCTGCCAAACCGAGACCCGGGCATATCAGTTTGGCGGAGGAGCGAAATTCGACTTGTAATCAGTCTAATGTTTGACATCATTATCATTTTCAGAATTACATAATCTTGAATTTCTGCTAGTTTTGAGGTTGCCACATGATCACATTGAATCATATTCCATAAAAGCTTCAAACGTTTTGTTATCAACATTTGTAGACCTTCTACAAGGAGTATTTTCTGTATTGGCCATAATGATTTTCGTCTAACAGTTTATAATTCATTGGTAAAGCTTTAGATACTTCCTCTTGTGTATCCGTTTGTAAAAGAGTGAAAATAATGATGACAGTAAAAATCTTCCCTCTGCTGTATGGCAAATTCTCTAAGATTTCCTAAAAGCAATTCATTTAAAAGAGTAGGGCAATACAGCTTTAGAAGATCAATTTTAAAGGCTGTCATAAACAAGTTAGTAAGATTTCCTGAAGAACTACTCTAAAAGGGTGAACATAGAGGAAAGCAAGTAAATTATCCTTACCTTAAGGGAACAAATAGCATTCGATCCATTGCAATCCATGCATTTTGAATCATATATCACATATGGCATCTTTTCCTTGCTGTAGATTTTACCATCATTTGAAACCTCGATCAAATAGCCATCGTGTGGTCTAGATTTGCTTTTTCTTGGATCTCCACTTGAAATCACTTGATGATTCTTCAAATCACAAATTGATTCAGCATAACTCAGTAAACTGGCCTGATTTGAAATTCGTATGCTTGTTTCTTTATATGGTTTAAAACTTATCTGTACAGAAAAAGAAAGAGGTATTATACTAACCGGTTTTGTGTTGTACAGGAGATATAAAGCCCTCAGTCTTAATGCAAAGACCTCGCAAGCTCGTTCGGTACTTTTAAGACCTTGGGCAATATATTTTCCTGTACAACACCAAACCAGTTAGTATGCGCATAAGCTATCGCTCTTTAAGGAGTATTCCGATACTCTATTTTTTAGTTCTACAAGCTCAGCAGCAATGAAAATCTTCATAAATTATGATACTTGATGTTTTTGCACTTTCTTAGTTGTTCATTATTGTCACGAAATGCTCATTCATTGAAAAGAGGAATCATAATTCTTACCAACAATTTGGTTGAGCGACAGGAAAGCGTCTTGACGTCCATGAAATTACGACCTGTCACAGTAACAAGGTGGCAATCCTTCCTTTTCCTGATATCACAAAGGCCATTTGAAGCAATTGACCGTACGATTGGCCCAGCTCTTCTATCTAAGGAACAATCAGCTGATGTATAATTGGCGTCACAATGACAAGTTGCATTTATGCATGTTCCGTGACCACTACACAAACCAGGACACATCGTTTGTGCCATTTCTCTAGATGGCCTCTTTGTGCCATTTCCAGTTGGATCAGGCTCCCAATAAGAGATATTCTTCACAAGGACCTCACCACATGCATCTTGCATTACTTGCAGTGAAGCAGGGGCAAATGTATAGTCATCAGCTGTCTGGAAGGAAATGTAAATATGTATTTATGGAATTAATGATTCAACAACACAACTTGAAGCACTTGAGATAGGGTGGTCCAGGAAAATGCTAAAATTGTCATAGATGGAGAAAGCAACGAATGAGGAAATGCTTCAAAGAATGAATGAAAAACAAAGTCTTCTCAGCATCTTCATGGGAAAGATGATATTCATACAGGGTGTCCCAAAAAAAATTGTGCCCTGTTTGTCTGAATACTGTGACAAAACGACTAAAGATTCTTGCCAAAATTTTGCATGGTGGTGCTCTTCAGATGTTCAATTAAAGTTTGCCACCATCCCCATGAAAATCCGTTGAAAAATGATGGAGCTATTACCTTCAGGAGACCAAATTTGCCGGATCACTGAAACCAGCGGTTGGCCATTTTGTCTTACTATTTTGCAGCGACAAATAGCTTCATGGATTGAAAATGAAACAGCAGCCTCCAATGTCATAGCTCTCGTGAAAATTCCGATAATCCTCGGAGAGTTCCACTGTTTCTGACCTCACAGAAATTATTTCTTACCTCACGTGAAGATACTTATCACTGCAAAATAGTAAGACAAAATGGCAGACCGCTGGTTTCAGTCATCAGGCAAATGTGGTCTTCAGTAGGTCATAGCTCCATCATTTTTCAACGGATTTTTACGGGGGTGGTGGCACACTTTAATTGAACATCTGGAGAGCACCATCATGCAAAATTTTGGCGAGAATCTTTTTCCGTTTTGTTGCTATCTTCAGACAAACGGGGCACAATATTTTTGGGACACCCTGTATATTTTCGGCATTTGACACTGGTAGAAAGAGTGGTAGAAGTAGCTCAAGTTAATCAAGTTGTATTGGTTGGTATAAAAACATTGAAGAGTAGACCTTAATAAAATACGAATGTGCAACAGGAGCAGCAATGGTGGAGCAGACCTTGGGCTTGGTTGATAGACTGTCACTCGTGTTACTAAGGCATCAGCATTGTCAATTTACCTGCTTCAATAAAATTTTACTTACCTGAACATCATCAATGCATTGTTGCATATACGTTTCAAAGCTGAAGTCAGGGAGTTTTGCACAAAGTCTACCAGGTCCAGAATTTTTCAACAAGTTATTGCAATACTTGCGGACATCTGACAATGTTTTATTCTTTGGTGTAGGCCACGTGATATTGACCTGAATGAGCGGAGGGGGATTATAGACATAAAATGCGGAATCATCTTCTTCGGGAAGCACCACTGTTTTCTGTATCGATCTCCGTTTCCTTTTATTGCATTCAGTGGATATCGGAGCAGCAAGAGTCGTCATTTGGCTTCTTTGAAACTCATTGTGTTCTGCGTTCGTGCCACTTTTGCAGTTGGTTGATCTGTTTATCACACAATTACAATATTTTCTAGCTTTCTTCTTCGAACAACCGTGACCTTTGTCTTTGTAATAGAAGAAACTCTTTCCAACTTCCAGTCTGACGAGATTAAAGTAAGTTAGATATAAGATGCCTTCGCTGCTAGGATCAAACTGGGCTAGGAACAATACAGGTAGTCCCATAAAAATCTTTTCAGTTTTAACCTAAAATATCTCTCGACCTGCTTTATCTTAGCAAAACAAATACAATATTTTCTAAAAGCATAGTAATGCAATTACTAAATGAGGATTAGTTTGCGATGAAATCAAGCCAACAGAAATGAAAATTGGGGATTGTCAATTGCGAATGAACTGTTCGGCATTCGTAAGCAGCGTTATATGATATCAACATGTGTAACTGGAAATGCCATAGTAATTTGCCTATATATCTTAATTGATCTCAACATCAATAACATCCCTGCAACTGAACTATATCTTCCCATACGTTCATGCAAGGCTCTAAGCAAAATACCTCCTGCTCAAATGCAAGATGGGAATATAGTTGTAACGTGATTCGTTGCATTCGTTCAATATCTTAATCAGATATTTACATTTTTTTTGAGCGATACTGAGGTTATGTAATCAGTCTATAGTGGAAATAGCAAGTTTGAAAAAAGTGAGCAAAGTTTGCAGTACTTCATCGCAAAGTTTTTTTTCTAAGAAAAAAACTACAATACAAGAATCTGAGCAAATCATAGCGGGAAAAGACACATGGTCATCTAGTCCCCACTATGAATGACTCTTACAATGAATATAAACAATAATCTAATTTAACTAACAAAAGAACCCAATACCACACCACACTTCTCCACACCAAAAGACACTAAACTATACAACGAGAAGACATTCTAGGTACAACGGGAAACTATGTAGAGAAGAGCGGCTCCTAGACTGAGGACATTCGTCTAAGTTTTGCTACATTGAATTAAATTGATATTTACTGTCCTGTTATAATCGTTCAAATTAAAATTCGCAAAGTTCACGACACCTCTGGCTATATGTTAGTGCCTTCCGAAGTTTATCATTTCCGGCCAATGAAAATGTTTAAAATAATAAAAAAAATACGTAGCTAGGTGTGGTCATGGTATTTGCTCGCTTTGACATTTTTTCCCCTCACAACATTTAAAACTATAAACTACAATCACATTACACTGTGGAATTAATGGCGAGGAATGAGCGAGGTCACTGATTCCTCGTATCATCCTTGTGGCGTTGTAAAGTTATTCACAGGTCATGCTTAAGTAATTCGTTTTTGTAAAATGTTCAATATGAAAATTAGCATAAAAAATATCTTACTTCCAGCTTTCTGTAAATTCCAAGGGAGCAGTTCCCCACCAAAATCGATGATCATGATAAATTCCATCTTTACTCTGCATTTCATTACCACTGTTTCTATCAAAGGTTCCACAAAGCCCCTTTGTCTTGTTGAAATCATCATTGGGGACAGTGACCCAAATATTGGAGAAATCGAAAGCTGATGACTGAAAATATCCTGTTTGTATGGTAGCGCCAGATGGGAATTTCAACTAGGATAGATAAATCCTATGGTGTAAGTTGTAAAACATCAAGTATGAAAATACCGTAGAATTATAACCTTTACATATCATTAAGAACAACGATCTCTTAGCAACACTATTCACCATTACCGTCGTTCACTATTCAATAAAAAACAACCATTGTTAATTATCAATATATTACATTTTGATATTTACGGATGAACCCAAAAAAAACTTCACGAGCGACATCATAGCAAGCCCTTTGAAATCGAGAGCCATTGACAAAAGCTTTGCCTCACCGTTTAGTTGAAAGGCTTGGCAATATTTTGAGATATTGCATGGTCATTTGAGCTATAATTAACGTCCAAAACAAGATTGAAAGAACATTTCGAGTCCTGCATGTCTCATTTAGAATGAAAAATCGCCATTCTTTTACAACGTCTCTTGAAAAATCAACGTTGGGATGGATTTGAAGTTTCCTGAGGAAATCTATTGCATGTCAAATTCTTGAACTCGGCTCCTTACTCTAATTTGGTTCTCCTAAGAAAGTTTGAAACTGTCTCTTTTCACATCTTCCAAAACATGAACGAGTATACGACGGGCAAATCTGAGGAATGACTGCCAACTTATATTTTGAGACTGGTTTTAGGAGGTAATTACAGCTTACACTGACCAAGCAATATCGTAAAAGATAGCTAAGTTCTTAAGTTACATGCTTGTTTGTGTTCATCATGTTTACTTTCTGAAAGCTAGTGCGGGATCTAAAACGTGAAGTTCTTTTTGGGTCACCCGATATATCATCACTTCACACTTACATCGAAGCCTCTGCCATTATGATCTCTTCTCAATGATGTACCCAAAGCAGGCTCACTTTTACTGGCAAAGCGTGGTCTGGGTATTCCATCCTTACATCCATCAACGACAATGACGTCATTATCCTCTCTTGCAGCAAAACCACAATTGCATGTGCCTCTACTACATGCTTTCGTCCTTACATGAACCTAGAAAATACAGAAGTGAACGTACTTTATTGCTGGACTGTTTGCTGATGATAAATGACGTGTAGCACTCAGCGTACAGTAAGAACCCACAAAATAGAGACCACTGTATAAGAAACCTCAGGCTGATTTTTTGAGAAATGGTGCCCTCATATAAGAAACTTCTCAGCCTGATTCTTGGAAGGTTTCCTATAGGAGGATCCCAAACAATTTTCATATTTAGTAATTTTTGTTAAAATCAGGTGCTAAATATTTTTTAGAGATTTCATGCAAAAGCATCTCCATCTACAGTATACTTGGCATGCATGCTATGATTGACCAAATTTGGAGAGAATGCTACGTCGTAACAAGAACATACTGTTTGATAGCGTTTGCTCTGGGGTTTCTTTAAAGATTTGAAGGTTTCTTAACCATGTGATAAGAAACATTTCAGCCTGTTTGCAGATTAATGCCCTTTGATAAGAAACTCAACATGCTGTTTTGAAAAAACTGGTTTCTATTATGCGGGTTCTTACTGTAGACGTAGTAGACTTCTGACAAACGACTGCTCTTAAAGCTTCAGTGCTAACCATGATCCCTTAGTGCACCAAATAAAAACTAAGACAAAGAAAACGTAGGCCAGCAAAGACTCTCAACTTATATGAAAGTCAAGGTTTTTAAGGTGTGAGGTGCTGTGGCGCAGTGGTGTAACCCTCTGACTCTGCAGCCAGAACAGTCAGGCGGACAAGGCTCGAAGCTAGGCAGAGCACCATCACCTTACCACCATGACAAATCATCACGGACTCGATAACGTCTTTTTCTCAATCTCATCGCAACCCTGATCTGACATCTAATGTTGGACAGAACCTAGTTTATCCATTAGATTTAAATCGTTCATAGTAAACCGTAGTTATATGTAGTTTAGCGTTGCATGTATTTATGTATTGGCTATGGTATAGTCATTATCTTTCACTCCCCTTGGCATCGTTGCTGTAGTGTTGCTGTAGGGCACTGCTTGTTGACAATTTTTTGTGTCATGATAGATCTATCAAAAATAGACGATCTGATCAACGTTCAGCCCATTGTTGATCCAGGGGCCCAAGCGTTTGCAGCTTCGTATTGGGCAGGCTACCCCAGATAACATTCCCATGTTGGAGGTGAATTTCAACCAGCGCATGGTAAACCTCACATAGTTTAGATTGCGGAAGAATTTTTTGAAGTTTTTTCAATGCAGACAAACCACTTGTTAGCTACTTTACCTTTCAAGGATTTGAAAGATTCTTGTCGACATAACCCCTAGTGACTTAGTTTTTGTCACTCGTTTTATTTCTGTGCCATTAAGTTTCAATGGAGCCAGAGGTTCAATTTTATTAATTCTGCGTGGATGGCCGATAAGCATAAACTCAGTCTTTTCAGGATTGGCACTTAATTTATTGACCCTCATCCACTCAGAAATGTTCTGTAGCTACTCCTTCATCATCTGGGCAAGTTCGTTAATATCTTCAGAGGCTATCGTTGTGTGCGTATCATCAGCATACATGCTCGCCGAAGAAAACTGTAAACATTCTTCAAAGTCGTTAAGGTATATGATGAAGAGAAGGGGGCCTAGGTAGGAACCCTGGGGAATGCAACAGGTTACCCCCAAAGACATAGAAAATTTACCATTGATTCTGCAAAACTGTTTTCGTTCATTGAGGCAGGATCGAAACCAGCTAATCACGTTACCCTGCACGCCATACCTAGAAAGTTTTTCGAGCAGTATTTTGTGATCCACCGTATCGAAGGCCTTTTTTAAATAAAAAAAACATCGTCATATTAGCCTTTTGAGAATCGATGTTATTAGTCCCTATTACCAAGTGATATCAGCAAATCAAAGAACGCAGGGAAACAAGGGACGAAAAGTCATAAGTCTACGGGCATATACCTTTTACTTACCTCAAATTTCCTTGCAGTACTCTTCAAGAACACATAATCTCCAGGTTGAAGATGGGAGTAATATCTGAGTAAAGAGATGACTTGAATTTGAATAATTTAATTTCAAAAGTAATGCAATCTGCCTCAAAACGCACCTGTCATATCGTTCAAAAAGATCTTCTTTTAAAAGTTTGAGAAATGTTCTAAACATGATTTGATTAGCCATTGATTAAAGTCAAATGGTCATCTTTTGTCATCGTAAAGTCAAACTAAAGGCCTGCTTACATTACAGTAAAAACCCGCATATAAGAACCTTAAATTATGAAATCACCCTGTTTAGGTTCTTATGCACATGATACTATTCTTGAAAACAGAATGCAAGGTTCTTAAATAGGTTCTTATCAAAGAATTATTACAGATCTTCAGGAATTTAGGCCAAATATAAGAAAACAAGGTTTCACCTATTCCTTATCATGACACAATTTTCTGAAAAACAATATACACACAAAGAATTTTTTACAAATGCTTTGTATATGGCTAAATTTCTTAAAACATTTCATCACATATTACCAACCAGTAGTTTACATTTAACTTTTTTTAAGCTAAGAACCTCCCTTGAATTTCAGGATGAATAGGTTCTTCTGTAATGGGGTGAAATTAGAACATTTTAGGCCTTAGGTTCTTATAAGTGGGTAGTTCTTATATGCGGGTTTTTACTGTATCCCGCCTTGCCGGGATATCTCGCCTTGCCGGGATATCTCGCCTTGCCGGGATATTTTTTCTTTTGTGTTTGCACGAGAGACAGAGGCGGGACGGGATGAAAATGATCCACGCTTATCAGGTTTCACCGATTACCACAACAAACGACTGACCATTATCGCATGCGCAATGACGTTAATTCTATCCCGGGAAGGCGGGTTTTCGCGCCAGTTTCTGTTTACATGGAGAAAATCATCCCAGCTAGACGGGATATCTCGCCATGCTGAGACGGGATGAAAACACCCCTGCAAGATGGGACGGGATAAAACTCCCATGTAAACGCAAAATGAAAATTTTATGTGCTTCTATGTGCAGCCGGGGTATCCCAGCAAAGCGAGATATCCTGCCTAGGCGAGATACCCCGGCAAGGCGGGATCATGTCAACAGATATGATCATGTAATCTGTTACTTTTTGGGACAGCTAGTACGATATGCTATGACAACCTTACGGTTGACTTTACCAGTAAACGACTGTGATGAACTTGCAAAATTTGCAGATAAAAGTTTAAACAATTCACTTGAATTAGAGATAAGGTGCTACTTACTTTCCATCAAGTGTGATGATACGAGGGTCATTAGTGGTTCTGCATGTTGCAGTTGGACCGTCAGTGACAGTAACCTACAAATATAAATAAGATGTAAAGAGTGCTGAAAATACCGGGAGAGTCAGGAAGATGTGGGGCGTTTACCGACCTTTATCGATTCAGTTTACTTCTTAAATTCGTTTCTTTAAAATTCAATGCACAAAGGATCAGCTAACTAAAATATGAATAATGTTTTGGTAAAAATCGGTCTTTCCGTTGCATAATGATAATTACGAGCGATTTTGAAAAAATAGTGCCGTGTTTGACAATGGTGTTTCTTTGGAGTTACATTAACCCCGACTAATGTCCGTTACGCCACAGGACGTGGAAAGAAATTCAAGCTACTACTTACTTGCTTTTAAAATGAATTTAACCTTGCAAATTGATTTTCAGGCAGCTTGAAATTGCAGTGTGCCGGCAAAGGATCATGAGTGACGATTGCTCTCTAAATAGAGAGTGTTTCAAGACAATATAGATACCTCGAAATTCGGCAACGGCCTGTGCCTTCTCCAATGCAATGGATTGGTGCTTGTTACCAAACTTGGCCAAAGCATCATAACTTGGTCACCATCATTGATAAAATCTCTCTTTCCATAAACCTCCAATGTCTTTGTATGATTAGCTTCACTTTGGCGGAAGTCAATGAGACACGTGTTCAGCAACGCTTCTGAATTGCTCGAGCTGAACCGTACTTGAAGGCACGAGAAGGGGTCTTCACACGAGATGGGGATAGTCACTTTCACATTGAATATCAGTGGAGATCCGCGTTCAGTTACAGAAAGTGGCTGTATTGTTGGAGTAATCTAGTAACAGACGAATGTTAAAAGTAGTGATGATGACATCATTGGGGCAGAGCAGCAAGGATGAACTTCGTTAAACAAAAGAATCAGGTTTCCGACAAGACAAGACAAAGCGATTTTCATTTCTAAAGAATAGTTTTCACACCTTCAAAGCATCTAAGAGAGAGCTCTCTGTATATCTTGATTTGATTGAGTACGTTCAGAGATGAGAGTTCTATTCTGCAGAAAGTTAAATCATTTTATATTAGACCTGATTCTTTTGCTTACAAAATAACATTTGCTTTCCGGAAGGTGGATGTGATCTAGGCTATGAAGTTTTCGGGTCCCCGGTATGAGTGACATGATTTCATCAAACATTTTCTTGCTTTTTATTGAAAATAATTACGTATTTTGCAATGTACTTGACATAATGACATCTACATCACGGTTCTAACATGATAAAGTACCTGGTCGATGAGAGTGCTTTGCACTAAAAGACTATTAAATGGAGTAGCGTGATGAAAAATTGGATATCGATTCACTATTTAGGACCTGTTCATATGGAGGCGAGCCAGCCCGCTTACCGGGCTGGAGGTTTTTGCCGAGATCTCACCTTATCCCTGTTTCCCATTCAAAGTTTGTTGTCTGTTCATATGAGCAGGCGGGCTGGCCCGGTAGGCGAGATCTCACTCAAGTACTGCCGGGATCCCGCTTGGCGAGCTCAAAATTTTCCCATATGAACACTCCAGCCCGCCTGCCGAGACGAAAACGTCTACTACGCACGTGCGCATGCAAAACAATCCCACCAACGATGGCACGTGACCAATTCCAGCCCAGTAGGCGGGATGGATTTTGCCATATGAACAGAATGCGAAATCAGCTCACTTAGCGGACCAGCCCGGTAGGCGGGCTGGCTCGCCTCCATATGAACAGGTCCTTACTTACCAAAATTCCTGCATAGTAGTGGTTACTTTCATAGTAAGGGCTAGTGATTGATTTGGTTTGCCGATTCCAACTTCTCACTCGACAAGCGATCTGAACAAACGAAAACATGAGAAAAAGTAATCCCTCTTTTACAGCGCTGAATTATTAGCATATGAATTAAGGGAGAGCGGAATGCAAGCTCGAAAGCTTTAAGGTAGCTCTGCTTTCTGCTCTAGTGCACAGCCAGATGCCGTTTCGCAAAACCACTCTCCTCAGAAAACAGTTAATTTCTCCAATATTATTCGATCTATCGAAAAGCGGTAAAAAGGATGTTGTTCTGTATAATCTGGGCAATCGAAAGATGTATAAATCGAAATGTTTTCGTCAACCCTGGCTTCGCAAGTCCTTGCTCAAATCTTTTTGCTGATTTCAGAAAAGTGGATTTACCTCCAAAACTACTCGAAAAGTTTCGATTTTTTCGCTCCATCATTAGCTAAGTAGTTGATCTACAACTTTGCCAAGTCTGATTGAAAAAGCTAGGCAACAATTCTTGCAATCGAATTTTACATTTCTGTTTACTTTTCGACATCGAAGGGGAAAAGCGTTGGTCAACAGTTCAGCCCATGCAGAACGATTTGAACGCCCGTAGAATGTTTTTGCAAAAAAATTAGTTCTTTATCTAAGATCTATGCTCATTGTGAACTCTAAAAGAAATTGATAATCTGTGAATGCTTACAAAAGTCTCGAAATACACCCAAAGCATGGTTTCATGAAGTTGCTGGTAAAAATCAGTAATTTTTAATCAATAGATGCAAATGATACTTTTACAAGCGCACTAAGGGTGTCTTTTGGGACCTGCGTATGGTATTCCCAAAAGATGACGTTCATTTGTTTGCCAATGGAAAAACTTCTGAAAGTTATTTCAAGCCTCAGCTTTTGCAAGCGTGCTTCATAGCATAGCATGGTTTTTTCTCAACTCTTCTTTACGGTTAAGGGTATTTTCCCTGACGTCTGGAAACTGGCGAGGGTCACCCCTATTTTCAAACCAGGTTCTAAAAGCGAGGCTAACAACTATAGGCCTATCTCGGTGATCTCTGTGTTCTCGAGGATTCTCGAAAAAGAATTGTGCATGCGCCGAAACGTTTACTAGAATGTGTTTTTCTTGACTACATATATCTTTTTTATTACATATTGCGAATGAGCTTATGAGACATACAAGACATATATACATATAGATACAATAGCTAAACTAAGAGCTAATTCAAGCCTACTATCTAAAAAAGTAAAATTTGTGTAAAAAATAATTTAAATTACGAATGATTAAATACAGACACATTTTACAGATTTTTACAATGCTTTTAATATTTACAATGTTTTCTTACTTTTTTTTCGGTAAATACAGCAGAAAATTTAATATCAGCTCAAGAACCCAACCTGTGCATGATCAAGTCATATGAATACCTCAAGGCAAATAAGGTTCTAACAATGAGTCAATCAGCTTTTCAAAAACTTTGTTCAACAATAACATCATTGATTGATAGTACTGACTATTGGTATGAGAATATTGACAACAAGCAACTTAATCTAGCAATATTCCTTGATCTCAAAAAGGCATTCGATACCGTTGACCATAAGATTTTGTTAGAAAAACTGAGCAAATACGGTATTCGAGAACTTTCCGGAGACTGGTTTAAATCATACCTCGAAAACAGAAGGCAGTACTGTGCAACAGGGCAACATTTCGTTTTCAATAGACCGAGAAGTTTGTTTTGATTAGGGGATTGACCAATCAGATCACGCTATTTTCAAAGATGGCGGCCCGCTGTAAACAAACAAACCTCTGAAAAAGGGCTAGAACCTATCTTTGTTTTTGTTCTACGGATTTGCGGTTTTCGAATATTTTCAAACAATAACAACGAATTTCTTAAATATGAATTCTGATGCACACTTCCAATGTGCATTTTCCCGATATTCGGCCTAAATCAAGAGTAACAGGGTGTTGAAACTAACGAAAAAATCGCACGGTTTCAGACCATACCCTCGCCATTACTTGTTCAAATAATTTGCAGGAAAATTACTTGGAAATTAAAACATGCCCGAAAAGATTATTTTACAAGTCATTCCACTTTGAAATTGACAAATAAAAATTGATCTTTAGTCCTAATGAGTTAAAGTCAAAGGGGTTGACTGCTTCGTCTATCAAAAGTGTAGATTTCCAGGAAGATTTCCAGTGTTGCTATTTCATGTTAAGCAGGCCCGTCGGAACAGGGGGGGCTGGGGGGGCTTCAGCCCCCCAATAATTTGCTGCAGTTTGTTTACTTTTTAAGTAAAAAGGCTGTGAAAGCCCATCTCGTGGAAATGGAGATTCAAACTTATCTATATTCGAGGAAGTTATTAGAATTTATCAAGCTATCATCCTTGATATTATGGAATTCAAATATAATCTATATCCTCGTGAAACTGAAGTCCTATTTTTCATAATTTTCTGGGAAAGACCCCATCAGACTTAATCCTTTGCTTTTTTAAATTGCCAACTCTCCAAAAATGGGGCGTTTTCCAACGATCTAAAGGGAGTGGCCATGCAAAATTTTCCCGGGGGCAAGCCCCCGGACCCCCATTTATCATCGCTCCGCACGCATGAAGTTTCAGCCCCCCCAATATGAATTTCGTTCCGACGGGCCTGTGTTAAGGGTCATAGAACCAGAACCTTATCAGTTGGACATTTGCGACGAACTGAAATGGCAAGCGCTTTGCAAAAACAATGTTACATAAAATAAAACTATCAAAGCTAAACTTTAACTGAACTAAGATGGGCAATTCTTACAACCATTGCTCTGGCATATCAGATTGGCACCATCTCAAGATTCTGTCCTCCAGCATCAGCGCCCTTTGATCGTCTGTTGCTTCCAACCCAACGAATTCATCTGGCACTGTTCCATCGTTATCGTCATCTCGTTGTCCCATATCAAGATATCATCGTCTTTAGTGAGTTGGAAGCCACATTAAAAATTGACGAGTTTGCCTTCATCGCCATTGTTACCATCTCCCACTCAAGAATTCGCAACAAATAGGGCACTCGCTGATTGCTGGCAAAATGCATTCTGAATCTGTGTGAAATGAGTGGCCACAACCATGAAAGATTCACTAGCAGGACTCATCACATAATATCCGGGTTTGTCATATTTTCTGTGAGATGCAAGGTAGTATTCTTAAAGTTTAGAAAGCCTTGAGAGCAGGGTTGGCTCCACAACTCCCATAATCCCATATAGCTACAACAGACATGCAGTCTAATGTACAGAAACAAGGACGGGTAAGTTTTGCATTTACTTTGATGAAAGTTTTTTCGTTATAGTTGGCAAAACTGTCCCATTCATGGTAAACAATTTTAAAATCGCAGTTAAAAGTACACCAAATCAGCAGAGTGGAGGACGCAATAAGAATTATATTTCGTTGAATCAAAGTTGTTGAACCAATTTGACTCAATTGCAATCGTGGGAAAAAATGAGATTTTGCATTCCAAGGGCCACATTCGCAACGAAATGTGTATAAAAAAAAAGGTTGAACTAAAATTTACAACTAGAATATCTAAAGGGTATACGCGTATCATTTTAATGCAAGAAACTGCTTGTGAGAATCTGCAGGCTTTGTTTGTTTTTTCAAACATTATGAAACCAAACTACACACTCCAATTCAAAAAGCTACGAATGATTTTAATTTGAAGTTAAAATTTTCCCAGGTCACCTGAAAAAATTTTGGTACTGTGCAGTACCAAAATGTTTCTGAATATTTTTAGTGCAATTGCTGTTAATACTTGCTTTTGAATTTCATCATAAGGTACTCCCAAGACATAAAGAGACCAGTCACAAACTTTTCGAGTAAAATGGCCTAAAATTTAAGAAACTGGCTAAAAAATTTGTGTAACCGCTCATAGTGTGCTGTGATCAACGATTTTAATCAAACAAGCCATTATGGTGATCACGATGAAATTTTACAAACCGGATCAACCAACTTGGTCATTGCTCTCGTTGAAGTTTGATCATCTTTTGCCAATTTTTGAACGCGTTCAGTTGCTTTTGAAGGCCATTTGATTTGGTGTTAACAATCTCCATTTCTGTATCATTCTTTATTCATACTTCATGTAAGGGAAAGGGATTCCCACATTTCTGTGAAAATCCTCCAGGCATCTCGCGAACTTTTCCGTAAACACAGGCATACTTCAGCCTACAACATTAGGCCAAAATTTAGCTGGCACAAGAACTAAGATTTTCCCGCCAAAACTTTCCCGCCGAAACATTCCTATAAAATTTTGCCCCATTGGAGAGCTGAGCTGAACAGTGAAGGGGTATGCGAAGAGTGAAAAACGCACTTTGGTTCTTACAGCAAAGAGATCGAGTCCCCTTGTCAGAACATGTTTTGCAAAATGTTAGATAGGC
This sequence comes from Aurelia coerulea, assembly GCA_039566865.1. Lineage (NCBI taxonomy): Eukaryota > Metazoa > Cnidaria > Scyphozoa > Semaeostomeae > Ulmaridae > Aurelia > Aurelia coerulea. The sequence continues at coordinate 16,450,084 of CM076954.1, forward strand.
TAGAGATACCCTGTTTCTATAAGCAATAAAAACCCACTTGACCTTTGTGGACTCCTTCACAAGTTGGGATTAAAAAATAAATTTGAAAGTGTCAATTTCAAGGTCGTACGACTTGTAAAATAATCTTTTCGGGCTTGTTTTGATTTCCAAGTAATTTTCCTGCAAATTATTTGAACAAGTAATGGCGAGGGTATGGTCCGAAACCGTGCGATTTTTTTCGTTAGTTTCAACACCCTGTTACTCTTGATTTAGGCCGAATATCGGGAAAATGCACATTGGAAGTGTGCATCAGAATTCATATTTGAGAAATTCGTTGTTATTGTTTGAAAATATTACAAAACCGCAAATCCGTGGAACAAAAACAAAGATAGGTTTTAGCCCTCTTTTTCGGAGGTTTGCTTGTTTACAGCGGGCCGCCATCTTTGAAAATAGCGTGATCTGATTGGTCAATCTCCAAATCAAAACAAACTTCTCAGTCTATTGAAAACGAAATGTTGTCCTGTTGTACTGTGCCGCCAACGGTTATGAGTCAAGGCCTAGGACAGTTACATGTGGTATCCCCCAGGGTTCCTGTCTTGGCCCCCTTCTCTTCGTAATATACTTAAATGACTTTGAAAAATGTTTGAAAGTTTCTAAGGCGGGTATGTACGCTGATGATACTCATGTGACCTTAACATCTACGAATATCGAAGAACTAGTTCATAAGGCTCAAGAGGAATTGACCCATATTTCTGAATATATGAGGTTAAATAAATTAAGTGCCAATCCTCAAAAACAGAGTATATGATAATTGGACACCCTCGTAGAACTAATAAAGTCGAGATACATGAAACATTGAGACTTAATGGCTCAGATATTAAACAAGTGAAAAAAACCAAATCACTAGGAGTCATTGTGGATGAAGCGCTCAACTGGGAAGAACAATTCAAAACTGTCAAAGGCAAAGTTCACGGAGTTCTTGCATCTTTAAAAAAGTTGAAAAATATCCTCCCACAATCTCAGTTAAGCAATGTTTATCGTGCTCTTGTAGAAAGTCACATGCGATATGCAGATGTTATTGGGGTAGCCTCTCAAATTCAAAAAAGGAATCCCTTCAACGTCTTCAAGACAGAGCCGTCTCCATGATCCAATCGTCAAGGATTAAAGACGAATGGTCAAATAATTTCCTTCACGCTGAACAACTTGTCATGTTTGATCGTGCCGTTATGGCCTATAAGATCATGAACAGACTCTGCCCGGAAAATCTCTGGAACAAATTCCAACGAAGATCCCAATACTCAAGCTATAACACTCGATTCTGTAGAGATCTTCAGATTCCGAGGTACAATCTGGAGTATGCCAAAAAAGGATTTTCCTATTCAGCTCTTAAGGTCTGGAATGAAGTCCCTATAAGTATTAGGGAGCTTCCTACCTTGTGCCAATTCAAAAAACAACTAAAAACACACTTGATGAGCTGAAAGCCAATAAAAACACGACTCCCTGGAAGATCAGCAATGCCATTTTAAAGGACAGGTCCGGGGTTGGTGTGATTGATGGTGGGATGCGGGATGGTGCTGCTGTGGGTGACGTGTGGCGCTTTTTTCCGCTGTTTTTCGAGTTCTCCTTGTGGGGTTGCGTGTTCGGATGGGCGTTGCTTGTTTGGGTGCGTGATTTCGCGGGGAAAGGGCGGGCAGTGGAGGGATGTGTCGTGCGTCATTCATGGCGGTTTTGTCTTGTGTTTTGTCGTCGGTCGTACCGGCTCCGGACTTGTCCTTCTAAGTCTTTTTCGTATGTATATGACATTAATTTTGTAAAACTTTTCTTTATGTAGTATTAGAGATGAAGGGATTTCGTGTATAAATAATTTAAAATGAAAAAAATGAAAAATGTAATCTGTTGACCAAAGTTTCTCCATTTCGCTGTCGAAAAGTAAACAGAAATACGAAATTCTATTGCAGGAAATCTAGCCTAGCTTTTTCAATCAGACTTGGCAAAGTTGTAGATCAACAACCTAGCTAAAGATGGAACGAATAAAAATCGAACATTTTTCGAGTAGTTTTGGAGATAAATCCATTTTTCTGAAATTAGCAAAAAGATTTGAACTAGGATTTGTGAAGCCAGGGTTGGTGGAAACATCGCGATTTATACATCTTTCGATTGCCCATATTATACAGAACGACATCCTTTTTACCGCTTTTCAATAGGCCGAATAATATTGGAGAAATTAACTGTTTTCTGAGGAGAGTGGTTTTGCGAAATGGCATTTCGCTGTGCACTAGAGCGGAAAGCAGAGTTACCTTAAATGGCTCACTATAAGAACAAACTACTTACTAATACACTTTATGGACAGCACTGTACTTAAAATCAGTAGCACAGTACAATATAATGCAGGTAAAATGCTTCGCTTAGGCTAAATAAATGATGTTAAATGCTGGCTCCTAAGCAGTACCAAAGTTAATTCTTGATTATCTAGTTGTTCCATAGGCTTTTGATATCTGACGCTAGGCTCGAAAAGCTATGCAAATGTAACTGCCAGGCATGACAAGGGTGAACACAATGGCAATCAACGACGCATTAATAAACCAGATCGGCTAAGGTTTCTTGACACATATTTCGAGTTAAGTGATCAATTTATTTATAAAATATCATCTGATTGCTGTGACATATTTCATGCCATGAACACTTGTGCTGTGAATACCAAAGGTAGAACAATACCAAAACCTCCCGAGAGTATGATCACGCGACTTGAAAAGCGTTAAAGCAAGCCAATTTTATGTATTTCTGTAGGCGGAAGGAGAGAAGGTAAGAAGAAGATGATAGAGACTCAAGAACAGGTAAGTGAAGGTGAAGGAGAAAAGCGTCAAGCGCTGGGATCGCAGAAGTAGAAGATCTAATCGAGTCCGCAGCCTCTTGTCAATGTCATGACGCTCAAGTGGTGGGGGGGGGGGGGGCTCTACCTGGGATTGAACCATGTCTTCCTGATAATTCTGGCTACGAATTCAGAGGATTACACCACTATGCCACAACACTTTCAACAGAGCAGAGAGGATTGCAGGCTGTAGAGAGAAGGGAGCACTGGGCAGAGGGCAGAGGGCAAAGGGGAGAGATTGCAGGCCTTATGAGAAAGTGAACAGAAATCAGCAGACGCAAAAGAGAATGGGCGGACCATATTAACCATCTTCAGCAAATTCTATATTATCAACAAATCAACAGGAGAAAAGTAAACATAATAGGCCACGTCTTCCCTACCATTTTTCCAAGTGTGAATAAACTCAGATGTTTCTCTTCTAAATGTGCTTCTCTCTCGTCATTCAGTAGCACTGAGACATGATTAATCTTCTTCATTGAAGGTCCTTCATACCAAGTAATCTCAAAAACAGAATCTTGAATATTCCCGTTGCTCTTGAATTTACAAGTAAGAATAGACTTTGTATTTGCCTTTCCTGGAACAAGTGTTGGTCTTGAAAGAATCTTTGGGAATTTGCCTGTGGAACATAAAGAGATCATTTAAGAAATGTATTGGACAGAATTGGGAAAAAAATTACAGGGCAGGGGCAAACCCTGTCTGTATCTAGGTATTTCCTAGGATCTTATGAATAGTTTTTGCTTAAATGAATTGAAGACAAAGATATAACGAAGCTTGTAGCTGCAGCGGTAGAAGTAAAGGAAATCCCAAATGATTTTCAACTTTCAATGAAGCAAAATTCTTGTTAACTGCAAGTTGTTTTAGGAAAATCTTCCTAAATTTCTTCACTTCTACAAAGCTGCTGTAGAAGTACAAGGGAACGAGTTTGTTTGTCTACTTATTTTACATCGATTATATAGATCTAGCTTACTATATACAATTTAAAATGTACATGCAAACTAATCAAAATCGATGAAAAAAACTAAATAGATAAATTAATTGTATTATGAGACAAATGTACATGAATGAATATTTTTACAAAGTTTTACTAATTAATAAGGATACACAAAAACTAACTTTCGGAGGCATATTGCCAAGCATTGCATGTTTGAAACTACTTAAGTTTTCAGCGGATTTTATTTCATTCGGCAGTCCATTCCAGATTTGAGGTCCCAATGATTGTAGGCTGTTAGAACCAAAGGTGACTTGATTTAATCTAAAATGTTGTAAATCATTTGGTTTTCGTAATGAGTATGTAGAGGATCTAATTTTGAAAATATCATGCATGAAGGATGGATTTAGATTGCCTAAAGTCTTGAAAATCTCAATGTAGAGAACTATCAAACGGGAAACATGCATTGTACACCTTTCTGACTTCACTAGTATGTCGCTGTAAGATGCATGGTGATCATTGTGATCATCAACGAGGAAATAGTTCAAGCTAAAAATAAAGATTCTCCGTCTCTGTTCCCTGTGCGAATAAAGATTATCCTTCTTGTCCGCTGTGCAAATGGTTATTTTTTTACCTAAGTCCCCTGTGTTCTATTTTGGTATCTCAGAGCACAGGGGACTAAGGTAAAGCTGACTAAGGGCACAGGAGTCAAAGAAGGACAATTTTAATTGGCACAGGAAAGGAAGACAGAAAATTCTCACTTTCAGCAACAATTATTTCCTGGTTTTCTTGTGGTATTTCATTTTCTGCTTTTGCTATATTCTAACATAACAGGCTTTAACTTAAAGTTTGGTACCTTGCTTGTCCATATCTACTCAATAGTCGCTGAGTTACAACCGATACAACCTAAAATTTGGCGCTCTCTTTTTCAAGATGTGCCTGAAATTCTGGTATTTTATTGTGACCGGCTTTCAGGCTGCCAGTTGCACGATGTAGCGTTGATATAAATCAATCATGATATCAATGAAAATACCTCCCACCTTCTAATCTCTTTACTTTTGGAGAACCGTATCAAGTTACTTCACATGGGGTCCAGGAGTGTCAGTAAGAACTGTAGTTTTGGTTCCTTTGGTTCCCTGTGATCCGGATAAATTGTTCTACTGTAACAATAGCAGGCCGACCGCAAGGATAATGTAATCTGTATCAAATTACACAGCTGTTGTTCTCATAATCCGGATCACAGGGAAACAACGAAACCAAAAATACAGTCTTTACTCACACTCCTGGACGCCATGTGGTTGCTTTCTGATAATGGCGAGAGTTCTACATCACCGAAGCTGTGTTCACACTGCTCTTTTTTCATTTATATTCGTTTTTGTTGATGAAAACGCTATGAAGACGATAGGCGTTCACATTGCTCCAGCAAAACATGATGTTTCAACAAAGTATTTTGTTAGTAGCTGTCAAAAAGTTGGCAATCGTGAATATGAATGCCATTTGAATTTCCACATGTCTCCGTTTTCATAAGGGAGTAGTCATAAATAATTGCAGGGACCGGGGTGGAAGCAAATGAGGAGGGGTCTGAAAATTTTTAGGGTAAATTTATTGGGGTCTGAAACTTTTAGAGGAATTTATGCTGGGGTCTGAAAATAAATCTGCCAAATTTTTGAATTTTTTCGAAAAAAATTCAATTTTTTTAGATTTTAGCTCTACTCTTTATTCATTTTCTCCAAAAAGTCAAACATCTATGTTTTTTGTCCGGTTCTTTCTTCTTTCTTCAATTGAATTCTTCTTTGATTGGTTTGATGCTTTTGTGACAGTCTGGTTCTTTTCAAGTCGTTTTGTGCTGTCAATGGTCTGAAATTTTTTGGTGAAAATTAGATGGGGTCTGAAATTTTTCATGGCTAGAATGCAGGGGTCTAAAATTTTTTAGGCAAATTTTCAAAATGCTTCCACCCCCTCCCTGTTATTAAAAATGACAGCTCCCTAAGCGTTTCGAAAAGCTCCGTTTTCATAGCAGGAGCAATGAACGCAAGGCAAAAACTGACAAGTTTTGCTCCTTTTCAATGAAAATGGAGCAGTGTGAAGGGGCCTGAAATAGGTACTTTACTCAATACTGCATGTTACGTATCTTCAGTCATGTTGCGAAAGAAGTACTTTGGGCAATGATGGTTCATTTAAAACACGACTTGCAAACTATCTTTTCTCTCTAGTAGTTACGTGTAGTGTTATGTTTGTATTTCCTGAGTGGGGTGACAGGGTAGTGGTACCATGGTACCAGAGGGGGTGGTACCTGGTACCAAATTCTAGAAAGATGGTGGAACCTGGTACCAAAAGTAGTGGTACCGGTACCCAGCCTATAGGAGTTGGTACCAGCAAAATGTTTTGTCAATTGATGTTTTTGGAATTCTTTGAACAGCTTTTAACAGTACAAACAAAGTTTCAGCTTAGCGGAAGCGATGCGACGTCTGCGACGTGCAGGTGCGCAATTGCGTTGTCTTGCAAGCACAGAGTTGTTGCTGTTGTTGTTATTACATCGATTATTTCCACATCAGTGGTTATTTCAGAGAGAGTACAATACAATTTCGCGCCAAAAGACAACAGCAACCACTCCGCAGTGCTCCAGGGCATGTAATTAATGTGAAAAATGAAAGTATTAGAATTATACCAAACTGATTTTTCTATTGTTCACCGTAGCCTGAGGTATATCAAGACGCAAAAAAATTTCAAATCGGACAATTTAGTGCTGAGAAAACATCATTTCAAGTTGGGCCTAAAAAGTGTACTTAAGGCTTCTTTCTAAGCACAGCAAGGCCACAAAGTAGCACTAAGTTTCAAATTCAAATTTCTTGGCTTGCACTCACCCGATTTTCGTGATTTTTGTTTTGTTCAAAAGATTAAGCCTTGCAGAGTATGTAGTGAAAAAGTGGATTGAAAATTTTATTTTGGGATGCGGAAATTTTGCGAATTCATACTGGTAACTAAACGTTAAATAAACTAAAACTGAATCACGAAGCGCTTCTTCAACATTAAAAAAGAAGAATCTATGTTTCAGAATTCTCGGAAAGTCTATTGTAGAATCAGGTTTATGCTATTGGCAACACGTTTGCAAAAGGGCTTAGTAGAATGAGCTCTGAAATAATTTTGGCGAATTTCTCACGAAGACCAGTTTTGCGCCTTTTCAGAGTAAAAATTGCATTTTTTATGACGAAAATCTATTAGCAAAGCCAATATTTCATCATATCTCCACAGTTTCAAATACATGCTTTTTAGCAATAGAAGTATAAAGTCTTTTCACATAATTCACTAATTTTTAAGGTTTTGAAAACATGCAGCCAATTCTACAATGATTTGTTATATCCCAAGGTGAAAAATGCACCTAGTAACATCGAAAAACAGAACAAACACCAAAATAGATACCTAATATGATTAGGGAGTTGATCTCTAACCTCCTTTTGACTATAAGCGGGAAATATTTGTTTCATTGAACATCTAGTTCAGTCTATAGTACAGTGGCAAATACAGACATAATTTGCTAAAAAAGACTTCTTCTTCACTGGCCTTCGTGAAAAATTCGCCAAAATTAGTTGAGAGCTTATTCTACTTAGCCCTTTTGCAAAAATGTTCCCAATAGGCTAAACTTGATTCTACAATAGGCTTTACGAGAGTTCTGAAACATAGATTTTTTGTTTTCAATGTAGAAGGAGCGTTTCGTGAGTCAGTTTTAGTTTTTATGAACGATTGGTTACCATTATGGATTTGAAAAATTTGCACATCCCAATATGAAATTTTCAATCGACCTTTTAACTACATTTTCTGCAGGGTTCAATCTGTCAAACAAAACAAAGATCATGAAAATCGAGTGAGTGCAAGCCAAGAAATTTTAATTTGAAAGTTAGTGCTATTTTGTAGCCTTGCTGTGCTACAAAAGAAGCCTGCAGTACACTTTTTAGGCCTAACTTGAAATGATATTTTCTCAGCACTAAATTGTCCGATTTGAAAATTTGTTTGCGTCTTGATATACCTCAGGCTACGGTTGAATATAGAAAAATCAGTGTTGTGCAATTCTGAAATTTTCATTTTTTGGCATTAATTACACTAAAATGGAAATCTGGATCACAGTGCACTCTTTGGAATGGGATTGGATGAAGCTGTAGGCCATCACAACCACGAGAAGGATTCGAACAAGAAACAATGTCATCATCAAAGTTGTTCAGCTCCTCAAACACATTGCAATTTATACGTATTAACATTTCATTCTGAACAGTTGTTTTTGGGGCAGGAAAAGAAAAGCTCACAATCCTCCTTACTCTCTCCTTTCTTGTTTGAAATATTTGTTCATTCAAGTTGTCTATGGTGCCTTCGGTACGTTGTTAGAGGAGCTATTTTCACGACCTCTTTCGAGAACTCCTCGTAGATGGTAAACTATGTCTACATTATCAGCTATTATCTCCTTCGATCAAAATTGGGATTACGTGGTGGTACCATTGCTTTCAATTTGGGTGGAACCTGGTACCATCAGGGGTGGAACCTGGTACCAAACCATGTGGTACCGGTACCAAAGACCCCCCTGTCACCCCCCTCTTTCCTGTTTTATGTTGCCATGAAGTAGACGTAGTTTTCGCTCCAAATGGTATTGTTTTAGTAGTAGGGTATGGTATTTTGTAAGTAGTGTTATAAGTAATATGTATTGTAAGTTATTAAATGATATATAACAAAAAAAATTGTTCGACGTGATGGAAACTAAGGTATATTTCATTCCAAGAGATGCAACTACAATACCATCTGTCTTCCAAGAGCGCAATTAATCATAATCTAGAAGATATGGCTGGTTTTTCAAGACGTGTTACAATTGAACTCGCTTTCCTCAACTATTTGTTGGTGATGGAGGGGGGAAGGACACACACAATTTTCTCGATTTTTCTGATAATTCAAAAATGTTTCTGTTTGCACCGAAAAAGGAGAAATTTTGGTTGCTCGCTCGCTGTTGATTGCCTAACTAAGGATACTCTATAATAGGTGCTCACCGTTTCCGCCAGCTCCACAATATCGTAGCCAGCACACCGGAGTGGGCACCAGATAATAGATGAAGTAGCTTCCGCAGTTACGAATCTTTATCCTCGTTGACCATCTACAATTCAAAATTGGATCACCAATGTTGTTACGCTTCCACCAAATAAAACAAACAGTTCTGCTGACTTCCCCATCGGCAACGCTCGGATGCTGCCCGTTGAGCCAACCAGCAGCATGAGTTTTACATCCAAATGTATTTGGTTGCAGCCCAGGATTGTAATCCAGCAACCTGCTTCCAGCATTTCCCATGAATCGGTACCATCCGCTAGCAAGTTCGCTGTCACACATAGAATATGTCCCGTCAGTGTAATTAATTGATCTTGTGCCATTTGACAATGCATGATAATTTTGACAGTAATATGAAGCATTGATACATGATAACGCCATGAAACATATTGACACTAGGAGAAGAAATGTCAATCTTGAAGCCATTGCTGTTGGCAGCGGACAGTCTCTGCTTCACAGTCAGGTTCTTCTCCAATGAACTGGTGTAGATTTAGCTGTGCAGATTTTATAGAAGGACGCATATAAAGGATTAATAAATCAGGCAAATAAACGAAAACCAACGGCTTCCTTCTATGAAGCACGCCTGTGGCTTAAAACTTCCACGTAACTAACAAATGTCAACTTGAAATGTTATTGGTGTGCTGGAGGACTGGGTTCCAGGCATTCTTTCCTCTTTAGTGGTTTGTCTCTGAGAAAGGTGTAGACATCTATTATACAAGTACCCCGGGGATTTGAAGAAGAAAAGGGGCTGGCAAAGAGAGGCGAGATCAAGTCAGTTTATTGAGCGTTTAAGGTGGAAGTTGGGGGGGGGGGGGGGGGCAGAGCCAGTTAAGTTTTTCCAAAGGGCAGGCGTTCAAGGAATGAATTCAATGTGAGAATTAAGGGAGAAGCAGAGTCTCTATGATTGATATCACAGGATCCACTTAGGTGATTTACGCATGGAGGCCCAGGCATAAAGTTACCACAATAACAGTCCCAAATTTTCCTACCATCATGGAAATTCATGGCAACGGGGTAGTTTGATTCGTTGAAAAAGATCAGTTACACCCAATTATAAAGGGAAGTTGCAAAATAAGAATGCAATAAGAATTAATAAAAATAAATGAATAAATGTATCTTAGCAATTGCTTGTCTGATTTACTTGAGCAAAAACGTAAATAAAGTTGTAGCGTTTCCAACAGAACTGCATCATAAACACGACCAGGCTACTGAAATCACTGCTGGTCCATAGCAAACGCACAAGAGCGACATGAGCTTTTTGGGACAGGATGTAGTCAGCCTGAAAATTTCAAGAAACTTTTGAATACAGAAACAGGAGAGCCGTAAAAAATCTAAGGCTGGGAAAAAATTGTAAGTTTCTTAGAAATAAGTGTAGGATGAAAATGTATCACGTCATGACAATTTAGCAATTTCCAACCATGAAGGAACTTTTCGAGAAACTGTTTTTCACAGTCATAGTTCCCTTATTGTAATATGAGAATATGTCCCAAAGAGATGCGGAAGAGAAATGTCATTTGGTTACAGATACCGCGAGATTTCCTGAAGTAAATGTTGTTATAATCTGTGGGCACAGAGGTTTTAGAAAACTTCACAGCTTTCAATCAAATTTGGATTACTTCCGATTGAAATGTAAGAAGGTGGATCAATTTACCAAAAAGACAATTCTTCCTCGTGCATAATGGCACTGTTCAAACAGTAGCGTCTAATCTAATGGAAGTAGCGTCTAATCTGTCGTGATCTAACTGCAGTGCAATCATTGATGTTCCCAAAGTCAACAAAAATTTTCCCGGGGGAGTACCCCCGGACCCCCCCCCCCCCCCCCAGCAGACCATTTGTTGGGAATTGTTTCCTGAGGCCCTGTTCACACGGGACCCGGTGGGTACAATGTTAATAAAAACATGACACCACGCTCATCCATGATTTCTCTGAGAAAGGGGTATATTTGAAGCAGAATCCTAGGACCTAGAATCTCAGAAAAAACGGGGTATTTTTCTTCTGAAAATATCCCAACCCAAAAACAGTTAAATGCTGGTGGACTTGGGACCCCAGAATAAAAGTCAATTTCACCTGGCTCAAGTTTGATACCCCAAGTTTTTTGGGATTCTACTGTTTCCAACAAAGAGATATCAATAAAGTGAATCTTAATGAAGTGCAAAAATCCCAAGCCTTTCTCTCAAAACCAGTTTTTGTATACAGATTTCTTTAGGGCTCAGTCATCCCCTTTACTCCTTTAAAGGGGGATTACCTTCAAAACTTTCCACCATAAGGAGACTTTTCACCAACTAGAAATTCAGAAAAAAGGGTATCCTATCAAATGGTATGGATGATTGTGGTGTACCTTTTACTATTGAATTGTACTCACCGGGACACGGGAACGCAATCATTCCGTTCCAAAAAGTGGAACGCTCGTAGGTTGTGTTACACGGGAATGCTTCGAATAACACCGTTCCCGAAGAACTGGAACGATCAAAATGTGATAAGAAAAGTGGAATGATGCGCAATTGTTCCGTTCCGTCCCCGTGTGAACAGGCGATCTGGTGCAGAAATGGTTCAAAATGCGAAACGCTAAGACTTTAGCCCTGAGAGCGTGCGTGGGTGTTGTAGTTGCTAAAAACAACCGAAAAAAAAACTGAAGAAACAATAGCGGAATGGAACGGTTGCATTCCCGCGTGAACAGAAACAGAAACAAACACGCAACGGCCCCTTTCCCGTGTGAACGGTCTACTTTTGCATTCCAGGAAATGGAACGAAGATGGAACTGAACCATTCCACTATTGAGTTCCCGTGTGAACGGGGCCTAAGTGTCGGATTTTTTTCGTGATTTACAGGCCAACTTATAGAAGATTTGTTGTGGAAATGATAAATTGAACAGGAATTTGTTAACGTTACAGGATAAAGTCTGGCAAGAATTATTGAATCTATGACATATCTTTGATACATACTCTCGAATTGTGTGGGTAGGTACAAATAGGTTATCATGATCAGGCCACTACTCCAGCTCTGAGCAAGAACTGAAGCAATAAGTCAACCCATTCGGAATGATTCAATTATTTACTCTAAAAATTCATGCTTGCAGCTTGTAGAATGCAGCTACTAAAATATCATTGCTTGTCGATCGTGTCTGCAATAACACTGCCTGTGTGATACGTAGCACTGATGTATAATTCTAAAGCTCTATTTACTGTTATAACTACCGGGTGAGTCAAAAAGGGAATCCCCGTTTGGAAAATACTGCTCCCTGAATATCAAAATTGAAAACTGTCTTGTTTTATTGCCAATATGTTCAATTCGGCTCAGTAATTTACCCAGCTTTAATGGGCCATTCTTTCCAGTGAAATATGGGAGATTTTCTGCAGAAAGCCCCGTCCAAAACCTGCAAAAACGAGTGAAAACAATGCGCACATTTTCCTTGGATTTCCTTCCCTAAAAATGATGACACTCACATGCATTCATGTATTTTGTCCTCTTGGGAGAATGGAATCCCCCTGAATAGGTTATTGATACCAGGGGAAAGACTTGTCCACACTTCCAAGGGGATAGCACTTGCTAAAGCGTGCAGAAGTCATTGCTGCAAGGCTCGTGTAAGGCAGAAATGTTAGAGAAATTTGTTCGTGATTTTGGGCACGTTTTGCAGGTTTTTTTGAAACGGCTTTCATGGGAAAATCCCTTATAATTTCAGGACGGAGTAGCCGATTTCAGTCAGGTAAATTTTAATGTAGATTTGAACATGTCTACGGAACACTTCTTGTTGCTCTGCCCTTGTTTTGATGTACAAAGACGAGGCCTCCTCGCTGGAATCTATGCATTAATACGACCACTTGGATATGTAAATCTTGCAAATGAAGCTTTACTGCAACTTTTATTGTATGGCAATAAAGATTTTCCTATTTCACTAAATAGACAAATTCTTGAGCTAACGCTACATTTTATCCATGAAACTGGTCGATTCGAGTGAATTTCTGTAGCCACTTAACCATCCCTTCATAAGCCACCCGTTTTTGTCCCATAGTTAAAGTAGTTTCTTTTCCTTTATTATCTTTATTTAATGGCCTCGGGGTAGACACAGCCTTTTGCTCCCTGGGGTTGATCGTCCTAGTAGTATTGTAGAGTAATTTTATAAGTAATGTAGTTCGTAATTTGTATTGTAAATTTTATTTGGAATATATTATATAAGAAAAAAAAGAAAAAAAAAAAAAAACATGTCTACCAGTAAACTATATATTTGCCGATATCACCGTCCTGATATCTGGGGAGCCGTTACCTTTCAAACGGGCATCCTTTTTATTGACTCACCCGAAATTTCTATCATTCAATATTCATCAAATTAATCATATCTACAAAAGTAGATATAAGTTTAAAACTACACATCAACGTTACATCACTATTTAGAAGGGTGTAATGGTTCCCACACCGCAATTTCACATAGGTAGTGTTGCTGAAGATAGAGATTCAGTGGAGATTGGCCTTCACAACTAAGTGCAAAATTGATCAACCTCCACTAGATGATCTTTTCAACAATATTCCTAAAAGTTCGCAGAACTAAAACTGCTTTGACTTCCACTTGTGTTGCTTTCGTGGCGATCACGCTTTCCAAAATTTCCAAAATTTTAGTGAGGCTGGAGAAATCCTGCGCCAAACAACTCAGATAACAAAATCTTCAGATGAGAAGTAGAGACCACTTCTACTTTTTGTCTAGCAAACTTTTTCGATGGAGCGATCAAATTGTTCGACTGTCCAATCGTCTTCGCAAAGTTTTATGATGATCGTCCAAAAATCTTCTAGTGGAGATTGACCTCAAACAAGACCCGTGCGAGTCCTCGATCCCTTGTCATGACGCTGAAGTGATAGGGCTTGCACTGGGCTAATAATGCAATGCCGTGGCATACCATGCTAGCATCATGATTGCTCCTAAGTCACTCGGATGTAGCCAAACGAGTATTCTTGATGTATTTGCAACCTATTTTGTGAAGTACGTCATTGCTACACTGTTAACAAATCTCATGCTGTTGCATTTATAAAAGGAAAATCCCCAAACTTTGCTACGATGATTTAAAATTACTTACACCAGGTAGATCTACATGGAAGTCCTGAAAAACAATCGAGACGTTTGATTTGCAAGCAAAAAACCCCAAAATCGAGGTAAACAAGTTATCCGATGCCATATCTCTTTTCAATAGCAAAACGAACCAAATTGAGCCTTGAAGATAATTTGATTCCTGTAACCAATGTTGAAATTCACTGAAGAATGCAAGTATCCAAAAAACATGACTTTACCGACGAGAGCTACTCTCATCCACTACCAGTCATGTTCAAACTTAACAGAATTCCTCAAATCTTCCATACACAAGTACACATTTTAGAAAAAGTAAGTTTACCACAAATTCTTCCTAATCCCTATTTGTTTTACTCTAAAAGACACAAGAAACAAAAAGAGATAGCCCGATGCAGCTTTCTCTGTAAATGCGATCAAGAAGACTCTGGTTACAGCTTTCTCTCTACAAGTCCAACTGCAAAAACTCACAACTCCGTGACACGTAGTGTCCGTGAATATCTAGCAGATTTGCAAGATTGCGGTGTCTAAAATTTATTAAAGGTCTCAGGTACCCTGTTATCTTACTACGGAGCCCGCTCATTATACCGGGTGACTAAAACATGTCCCCCTGTTCGAGAAATCATTGCAGCAAATTTATTTAAGCTATAATCATCAAAATTGATTTTTCTAATAGCTACAAGATTGAAATATTCTTTGTAGTTTTTGGTAATTTTCAAGATTGTAGTCCTGTGGTAAATTCGAAAGATTCAAAAAATTAGTCTTGGATAGCATCCAGAAAATGGCCTAAAACGCTTGATTAAAGGCATGCTGCAAAAAGGAAGCATAACATGTCAGTTTAACTATTGTCAATAATCCTTTTTACAGAGCAATAAATAAGACATCAATTTCAATTTTCCGTCTGAGTTTCAGTTCTTCATTTTATTGGTCGTGCTTACGTAAGCGTACGGGGAGATAAAATTTGCAGAGGCTGCCCGATAAAGAATCCATTGTTTACGGGAATTTTGCCTGACTTAGACACTGATTTCTGCCCGATTATGGTCGATTTTAGCACATTTTTCCAAAGTTGTGGGGGCTGTAGTCCCTCCAGCCCCTGCCTACTATGCCCATGCGTGCTGATTCTCAACAAGATTTCAAATAGATTTAAAATGACCTGGAAGATTTCATCATGCGTTCTAGGTCATTCTCCCACTGTTCCAAGAGATTGATTTCTTAAGTCTGTTCAATTTGCCATTAGACTACAAATTTGAAAATTACCAGAAAAAAATACAAAATAGTTCAATCTTTTAGCTATTAGAAAGCTCCATCGATGTACTTATTTTGCAGCTATTTTTACTGCAGTAATTTCTCAAACAGGGGGGGGGGGTTTTTTTTGAGTCACCCGGTATTGTTATTTTTACTCAATCAAACATTGAACAAACCTGTAGGGCACCCTGTAAAATTCTACGATGTTATGCTATGATTGACTGTAACTTGATTCATAAAAATTTCAACAGTTTCGTTAAAGTGGCAGATTCGTGAGGCATCTGCTTGTATCCATCTGATGTATAGGCTATACAAACTTCACCTGCTACTCTTGTCATGATGCTTTTCAGATCAGACTGATCAGCTTCTTCCTTTAGCACTTCACAGAGCTTAGAGACGTACCACGAACCGTGCTTTTCACTTCTCCACGAAACGTAGCCTGTTGAAAAAGATAGGAGACTTGAGGCTTGGCACGAGTTGGGAATCAAGGAAAACTTAGATATAGGCCAATTTGTTTTCCTTCACCTCTTCTGCATTTTAAAGAATTGAATCTTAAGAATTGTGAAACAGCACTGCGCTGACGTCTCGACTCCTGCTTTCGTGGGGGGGGGGGTACTTGACTTTACGAAAGTGACAGTTTTTACGGGGACGTGTCGCTGGAAAATAAAAAAATCTGAAAACGGCACCCTGTACCCAGAGTAAAATTCCCCCAAAAATGATACCCTGTCCCGGAGTATTTTCATTTGATATGATTTATCTATATTTGCTCACATCAGCAATTTATCAATTTTCTACCTGTGGGATTGCTTGTGATCTACAGGTCCACTTTTGGATGATTTCGTTGGAAAAATGACGTATTGGAAATAGCTTTATTGACGTTACTTGATAAATTCTAGCATCTTTCTAGCATCTAAAATCTTTGGCATATGTTTGATAAATATTACTAATTGTGTGGGTTGCAAGGAAAATGCGAAAAAATTTTGCCATCACTGAACGATTTAAATCATATTCGCGAGTCAATTATACAAAATATGTTCCTATAACTGCTGTTGTTGTTGTTGTTGTTGTTGATGATGATATTGTTAATTTTGTTATTGGAAACCTTTGGGTTCTTTGCCCCCCTATGCAGTCCTGGCTGGTATTGTCCTGATGTTTTTACAGCCTAATATAATGCTTGAATGGTTTGCACAAGTGCAAAGGATCCCGAAGAGCATAGAGACTTTAATGCTATTGCAACTAAAGACAGAAAGGTGTGATAAGCACGCACCTGGAGGTGAGGCACAGCCGATATAGAAATCTGCTTCCACAGGGTGATCAGTAGGCTTGAACGATGGAACTTGCTCTGGACAATCACTGTATATTTTTTCTTCTCTTTCGCCTCTACAGAACTGACAGAAGAACACTTTCGGCTTTCCTTTAAGACTAATTGAGTTTTTAAAGGCATGAAGAATTCTGTTCATGTCTAGAACCATTCCGTCATTTCCATACACACCAGCGTCACAGCCATGACTTAGAAGGCAGGCAACAAAACAATCATACTCCGAATGATCTTCTGCTGCAAATTCATCCATTATATCTAACATCTCAGCTGCTTCTTTGTTCTTGAAAGAGCGTACATCGAACTTTAAAGACCTAAATAGGGTCTCGAGATTTGTGACGTCCATCGAGCTCCCTTTTCGATCGAGCAAACCATTTTCACCTTTTCCATTTCTGGTTTTGCTAAAGTCTTCATTACTGATTATAACACAGTACCCTCGTGGTTCTCTCACCATTGGGTAATATCTGTCATCAGTTTGGCCAACAACTGCATACTCACGCTTAGAGGGTATATCAACACGCTCTTCCTCTATCTTAGGACTCATTTTTGGCAAAGCATAGATCTTCTCTTTACAGATTTCTGGTGAACCAGGGGAACTATCTCCTGCCTCTTGAGGACTGTTACGATACATTTTGCTACCGCCTTTTGACATATCAGGTGTTCCTGGTGAATTGTTCTCTACCTCCATGGGACTGTGCACAGAAGCACTATTCTTTCCTTTAAGTGCCCCAGACGTACCAGGTGAATTCGCCCCGCACTCCTCGGAACTGGGAGCCATATTTTCGTTGGGAACATTGCCTCCCTTTCGTTTCAGCTGAGTACCTGTGGCGTATTCATTTGTTGTTGCAGTATTTTTCTTTGACATGAAGGCAGAAGGAGGTTGAAGCATCGGTGTTTTCACCTCTTTACTAGACTTTGTCACTGTGCTTGCCTTTGCTTGCTTGCTCAATGAAGTATGAGCCATTTGCTGTTTTGCTGCCTTTTTGGCTGCTTCTGGATGCAAATTGAAAGCAAAAAGTAATCATATCGAAAAACACTATAAAGGATAACTGCAACCTTTGCAGCACAAATCTTTTCATGAGAAATTTGAATCAGCCAATAGTACAAACGTTTTTTCATTAGAATAGAAATTCCAATTTCGTTGCCTAACTGTTTTTGGTTCAAACAACCAGATAAAATTGGTCAATGTCAGTTTTAATGAGCTAACATCAAAATGCAATTAAAGAACAAAGGACATAGCTATATACTACCGGGTGAGCCAGAAAAAAGTTTCCACTTTCGAAAATTCGCAGCACCACAAGTACTTCATGAATTTGAATGATTCCAATTCTAGAAAAAAGCCGAAAGATCGAAGTATTTCTGTGATTTTTCTCGTCTTCTTACGAGCATTACAAATATAGGTAAATTCAACTTTACAAAAATGTCATGGTTGCAAAATGACTGAAAAGGGCCTAAGACACTTGATCAAATCGTCAGGACTCTCCTCACACAGAGCAATATGCACGGGCGTTTTACCTGTCTCAAGAGTTATGAGACATAGATTCTCAAACAGATACCAAAAATGTTCAATCCCATGGCAATAAATGTGCAGACGATATCTCTCACCCATGAGAAATTGCATTTTCTCTGTTGTTCTAAGCGAGGAGTCTTTTGTGATTTGATCAAGTATTTTAGGCCTTTCTCAGTCATTTTTTGCAACCACAAAGTTGTTGTAAACTTGATTTGACCAATTTTTCCAGTGTTCCAAAGGAGGCCCGAAATATCACAAAAATACTTAGATCTTTTGGCTGTCAAGCAAATATTGATTCATTCCAATACACCCAGTACACTTAATGCTATGGATTTTCGAAAGGGGGAACTTTTTATGGTTCACCTGGTACTTTTCCAAAATGGTATACTAATATACCTACTTAGTCAACAAGAAATTCCTCAATTAAAGGGAATGTAAGCATATAAAAGTGGCTCAAGCCACTTGCGATAAAATTATAGCCTATCAGATATCAGAATTTCCTGTTGACAGAGATCAGTTACCCAAATATGGTGCAGCACGTGTCATTGCCTATTGATTTTGTAAGGTTAGTTTTGTCAAAGGCTTCTATATGCTAGATTCCATCTAAATTTGATATGAACAAGTAACACTCAACATTTTTGAGGGCCGTGCAGTCAAGGAACTTCCAGCAATCTTCAACTGCTTTTGAAGTTACTGTCAATATACAGTACCACGAAGAACACAGCAATAAATGGCAAGAAGAGACCAGATAACCAGATATATACAGAATTCAAAGAAATATACATGCAAATTCACTGCATTAAAAATGTTGCTCCTTGATGCTTAATCTATCAAGCTCCTAGAATTGTCCAGGTATGTGTAGATGCAAGGCCTGACTTCATTGAATATAAAAAACGAGTTAAGAATCATAAAAGCTAAACTACTGTCTGTATTAAACATGAAAGTAAAGTTAACAGTTTGAGTCACATTTCATAATTTCAACTTTCAAAGCTCCAAATTGATGAAATGAAAGGTCCAGAATAAGGATGTATGGAGTTAATGTTTTGCAAGAAAGTAACAAGCAAAGCAAGTGACTAGGGGAGGGGATGTCTATTTTAGGCTCAAGGAGTACTGTATGTCATGAAGAATGAAAAAATGAATTAACTCACTTATTTCAATTGGATCCAGCTTCGTATTTGAAGGTGCTTTTCTGGTTGCCTCAAAGGAAACAATTTTTCTGGACAGATCATTCCGGTGAATAGCCTGGAACAGTTCAGTCAGAGAGCTCAGTCCTTCACTTTGTGGTGAAATTAGGCCATGATTTTCCAAAGCTGCAAGAAGCTGCAAGCCTGTGTAAATATTTTGGCTTTCCCCAGCTGAAGTGTTGAAAAAAAGAAAAAGGCTTTACAGAATATGAAATAAAAAAGAAGGCCTCCTCCCTTGGTAGTTTTAAAAATGCTATTAGGCGGAGGGTTTAACTTTTCTTTTTTGCAAAAATTGTATACAAATTGCAAATAGGCTTTTAGCTTTATGGTTTTTTACAATGTAGGTTTATCTTATTGCATATTGTAATTAAAACTTTTTACTGGAGGCCTGTACAAAAATACAAGGCTAAACTTGGCCTTGCACAGGCCAAGTTTTAGTGTTGTAGCAGGGATTAAGACCTTTGTTATGTTTGACCTTGTACTAACCTTTGAACAAAATTACAAGGCTATCACTCAGATTCCAAGTTGCAACCAGTCTAACACAAGGTTTCTACAAGGCTAATTAGCATTTTTCGAGCCATTTGCAAGGTTGCAGCAAGACTGTTCTAGGCTAGAACAGGGTTACAAAGCCATAACTACAAGGCTTGTGCATGGCTATTACATGGCCTTATATTTTCGTACTGGGGGCCCCTTGAAAATCAGCCTTTGCTGAAGGGCAACCCTCCTTACATAAATTAACTGAAATAAATGAAATGAAGGTGATTTTTCCTGAAAGAGTTGCAAGCAAAACGAAAAAGATCATTCAAGCAAATTTGATACTGGAGCAAGTGCACATTAGAAAAGGGATATCTCCAACAAAATTGCTCTCTGTCAAGTTAGAATTTATTTAATCTTTTGTTTTGCTTTGAACAGAAATTTTTCTCTCAGAATTTGAAAAACGAAAATGTGCCTTAAACATGGGGCTACTTCCTAAAAATGTTTAGACCAGGTTAGTAACAATACACAATGTTAGAATATCTTTTTCTTATGCAATCCAATAAAAAGTTACATTCACAAATTACTAGTTACACTACTTACAAATTACTCTACTAGACCACTATAAGGGCCCGTTTACATGGGGAAAATCATCCCACCTTCCGCCTGTGAGCTGAGAGGTGAAATCCCACCCTTCTATAGGATCCCTTGAAATTTTTATCTTGCGTTTATATGGAAAATGAGCCAGACCGGCTATGTGAGATCCCACTCTACAAGAGGTGGGATCTCACTGAAGTGGGATGAAAATTTTCCATATAAACGCTGGAAGGTGGAATGAAATCCTCTGTTTTGCGCATGCGCCAATATGTAAACAAAAGGAAACCTAAATCACTGCTGGCGCTAAACACCAATTACGAATTGTTATTGTCTGAAATCGTGGGCTGGGAGGTGGGATGAAAATGCTGCAAGGTGGAATGAAATTTTACATATAAACACATGCAGATTTCATCCCACCAGACAGCTGATAGCCTGGAAGGTGGAATGATTCTCCTCATATAAACAGGCCCTAAAACGATACCAGAGGGAGCAAAAGGCTGTGTCTACCCTGTGGCCATAACATAAAGTTAAAACTACTAATGAATACAAAGCAAATAAAACCAGACAATACACAAAACTTCTCTACAGTAAAATTTGCAAGTTGCAGCAGCTAATTATTAGTAGCAGCATACAAGTCAAATCTTTCAATAGGGCACAGGGAAACCCGCCAATCTTTCAATTTCACGCTTATAAGCCAATGATATTGCCGTATTCTGATCACATGACTGAAAATAAGGCTTTCAAGGTAATTTTTCGAGTACCTTCACGAAAATAAAAATGGATATTCGACTAATAAGATACAGAGCTGGTTTTACCATGAATTGATTAAAGAGGCCCCACTCCACATTTGTTTTTCTGCATTTTGGTTAAAATCTCATCAGGGATTGGTGTTACATCAAATTTCATTCCTTCAAAAATTGGCCTTGTTCAAGAATTCTTCAGGAATGCTACAAATAAGATATAGCTTTCAAAATTTCACATGTTACATGAATTATGTCCAGGAATAACATGAAAATATTTGTTTGTTTGATTTTTGAAAATCCTTGACGAATTAAAGCTTAATTTGCGGCCAAGAAAATAATGGGCCTACCTTCACCCATAGCAGAATCAAAGTAATCGGCATTAAATTACTCCTTTTTGATTACAAAGTCCTTTGTAATCTAAGAAGGGGCTCCGATGTCAGTCAGAAAGTCAGAAAGAAAGAAAGAAAGAAAGAAAGTCCGTCACGCTCGTTAAAACAATTAATTAACGTTTTATCTCTGCTAATTGGCACTGAAGTAAAGAAAGCGCACAGAAAGCGCATGCAAGACAGAAGTTTCCCGCGATCCTATAGCAACATTTGACGTCGGCTTATTTCATGTTAGACAGATTCGACACCGTAAGATGGATAAATCACCATGATGTTTACCCTGGCACAACAACAAATTTACTCAGAATTGGAACGTTCTTGACTTCATTAGCAGCTTAATGATGTTAAAACAATCGTTTTCTAGAACGAACGCATCATTAGCCACTTATTGATAGTATTCATTATGCAAATAAGTCAACCTTGGGGGATGATGTAACCGGCGGCCTGCACAGAGGCTAGCATTCGCAGCATCACCGAAGGTAGAAGGACCGTCCTCCTACACAGCTACGGATGCAAACGTCGCAGGTGAAGTTGAGGGAAAGGTCCAGAATTCCAGCAAACAATGGCCCCATTGACTGGGGGAAGGCACATGATCACACTGAACTAAAACATCTTCATGCATACGATTCTGCACGGAGGTTATTTTCGTGACTGCTTGTCTCAAACTAGATGCCCGCGAATAGAAACATTCTGCAGGGTTCTGCATAAACATAAGTAATTTTGCATTATCGGAAATCTCACATGACATCTAATTTGAGACATACAAGGCGCTTGATTTTCTATTGAAGGCGACTTTAGCTGCAACACTCATCTCTCTGACTGTAGCTAAAAACAGCATCAACGATCATTTGGGGTTATGAAGAAATCAATTTTCAGATTTTCTTATGCTTGCTTAGCTCAGGACGGACTTTGTAATCATCCAAAAGGATCTTATGTTCTTAATTAGGGGTCAATTACACAAAATATGGACCCTGTCATGGAGCCGCCTGTACAGAAGTGAAACCCTGTCCTGCAGTAGGAATCCTGAAAATGATACCCTGTTTGGCGGCAAAATATATGAGTACCCCCTCCCCTCCTCCCGGGTTTATGAGTAATATAATACAGGAAACAGGTGAAAGTGAAGTATAAATTGTCAAGGATTCCCATCATCAAAATACATAGTTTCTCAACTTATATTTTCCCAGTACTGAAATTTCTTGATTTTTTGGCGATCTGAGAAATGAATTCCTTATGGGCTGTTTCTTATATTAAATACGTGTAATTATAATACAGTTATCTAAAGTGCGTTGATCGTTGAGATAGAAATGGAAAGTTTAGAAAACTGCCCCCTCAGTTTCTTAATAAGCAGATTATTCAGAAATGGACCTACATTTTTAGACATTTTTAGGCACTCGACAAAGTCTTTTGGAATTGAAAACATTTATAATTTAAGTTTCTTACAAAAACGTTGAGTTTGTAATTAAAATTTGGTCGGTGGTATGTGATCGGTGGTATGTGGTCGGTGGTATGTGGTCGGTGGTATGTGGTCGGTGGTATGTGGTCGGTGGTATGTGGTCGGTGGATTTGGTGGTTGGTGGTCGGTGGTTCTGGTCGGTGGTTCTGGTCGGCGGTCGGTGACAGTTAAAGTCGGTGGTAAGTGGTTTGTTGGTCAGTGGTTTTCATGGTCGGTGGTCGGTGGTGTTGGTCAGTGGAGGTGGTCGGTGTGGTCGGTGGTATGTGGTCAGTGCACTGGTCGGTGGTAAGTGGTTGTACACCACGCCGTGCATGACCCGCTAAAACCTTATTATCCTAGTAAACATATTATGATATGATCATGTGCATACAACATCAAAGTATACATGACTATCATAGTATACTACAACACTGTAGTATACTGCATTTGGACCTGACAGCATTTGCCATTGCATAGCTATATAATGCATGTGCTGAGAAAATTTGTCCACACAAATCAAAAGATCTTGGCTTTCGGTCTATGCATCATGAATTTTGAAATGCATCCTAGAACCTAGAACGTTGTACAGATTAGCTGATATTAGCCAGTTATTTTTTCAAAACCAATTGAATGAATACATCAGCTTTCATCATACGTTGCTTTGTTTGATAAACTATTCATTCGGAGATCTTCACCGGGTTTTCCCCTTTAATGCATGAATGATATGATGACTGGCAAAACTGTGCGCTAAAACAATCCAAAACTTCAGTACGATTTTCGTCATTCCATTTCAGAAGATAGTGGAGAGCTTTTTCCTGATCACCTTCTTGCTTGTGCCCATTCATGCAACCTTTGTCGTTCTCGTTGGGGTAGCCTAAAAATCCGAAACGAAAAACTAAGTCCAACCTTTTTTACAAATAGGCCTATAAAGCTACATCAGCCCACTGAAAACAGCATACCTGGTAAATTCACAAGGAACTTTAGCTCATCGATGTTCTTTGTAGTTAAATGTGCACTGAGGTCATGCATGAATCTCTTGTAAGCAATCACATCATCGTTAGTTCTCAAAAATAAACCAGCGTCCGTCTCATCCGCCATTTTCTTGGTCTTCTGTCCCAAACCAAGACAATTCAGACTTTCTCCATAAGTCACATAATTGTATTTGTTGTTGTTGCTGTTATAGGATCTTTTATGACAATAAAGGGAGATAAAAAATATGTTTGTAGTAAGTCTATCGATTCCTGGAAAGTCCCTACAAGTGACGTCAGGTTGGCTTGGTCTCTCTCACGACCCAAAAAGGATGTAAATCGCAATTTTGCATTTTTTTTTCTCTTATAAAATCAATTCATCTAATTACAAAAGTAACTGGGTAAAATAACATTCAAAATACAAATTAAAATACAAAGTAACTGGGCAAAATAACTTTTAAAGTCTAAATTAAAGTATCAAAATTAATTGTGTCCTTTAAAATCAAAAACGTAAGCGTGACGAAAGAAAAAGAAAAATCATCTAAAGGCTAAAACGCACAAGTATGATAATTAAATTAAATTAAATCCGACCACAAAATGTATTAGTTGTGCTTCCTTACCGATGATGATTAGGAAGGACTGAAAAGTGAAGACAACTTGAATACTATCAGGCAGGCATTTCGCAAAACGATTTTGAATCTAGTTTCTCAAGATATTGTTGAGGGTTAGAGTGCCATTTTCTAGGGATCCAAGCATGTTTTCAAAGAGATAGTCGTTGCGAAAGGCTTCGACAGTCCCTTTATCAAGAGCTAAATGGAAATTATATAGGATTTCTTGACTTATCTTTTGCCTGGACATGTTGATAACCTTGCATTTAGCTGCTTCTGGGCTTTGAAAATCTATTCCTCTGTTTACGTGAACAACTGACCTGATTGTAAAGACGACAAAATTTATTAGCTGTTCTTCCTTATTAGAAGCAATAATTCCAAAGACCTGTTCGCTTTTAGTTAAAGGGTTTTGGTAGAGCCTATTAAACAAAGGCATGAAGTGATTTAATGCGAGAGCCAAAATTTTGCAGTGTAAAATTTCGTGGTAATGTGCTGTGATGAGTTCCCCACATAGCTTGCAATTTGCACTTGGAAGGGTTCCATTTTTAACCAAGATATATTCACTAAAAAAGCCTAAATGTATTTGTGAGTATATCGCTGACTTTGTTTGGAGAGAAATTTTTGTCATGTGTAAGTTATTCCATACTTGACTCCAGTCTATATCCTTATTATTCAAAGCTGTTTCCCACTTATTTTCATAACTTTTATTTAGTTTCTCTTTCGCCTGTAGTTCAACATAAAAGTCTTTCAGCTTTATTTTCGGAAATGGTTTCCATTGTTTGTTTAAAGAGATCGTAAAGGGAATAGCATTGTCGATGTAGATCTGATTTGCCAGTGGAGGTAGGTGCGTCTTAATTTCATTGATTGCATCAAAGACTTTTCGGTTAAAACCTGCTTTTCCTTTCCTAAAAGTCAAGTCTCTTACCCTAAAGATTTTGAGATTTGTAAGCTCCTTAATTGGTTTATAGGGCATGCCATTCCGATCCAGTATTTTTGGGTTACCAAAAACATGTTCTTTCATTAATTGGGATTCACTTAGAATTGAAAAGTCAAATTCAAATTTTTTGGTCGTTTTGATGACTTCGTCATAGAATATGTCTTCTGTTTTGAGAGAAAAAAAGCCCGGATTTATTTTGATAAAATCAAGGCTGTGGTAATCCCCCTCAAAAGATCCCAGCAGTTGCTCTGCTATAACTCTCGTGAAAGAAAGTACTTCCATATTACAAAGTTTCGACAACCAAACCATCCTTTGTGCAGCAATCTTATTTTGTATATTAGTCAGTTTTAGACCTCCTTTTTCCAAATCAGCACTCAACAAGACTTTATGGACTTCGTGTTTCTTTCCCGCCCATACAAAATCTAATAAATATTTGTCTAGTTCTTTCAGAATAGGAGGTGGTATTGAAAATATTTCGGTTCGGTACCATAATCTAGAAAGTAGAAAAGTGTTTACAACTTGTACTCTCCCTATCAATGAAATCTTTCTTGGCTTCCAGAAAGTTCCTTTCCACTTGATTTTAGCTAGTTGCTCTACGAAAGTAATTTCTGATGTGTCTTTATTTCCTATCCATAGCCCCAGTGCACATACTTTAACATTGGTCCATTTGCAATCAAAAGGCTTATCGTGCCTGTTCTTCCATTTTCCCATCAGTAGCTCTTCAGTTTTCTGTATATTTACCTTTGCCCCGGTTGCTTCCTCATAGTATTCAAATTGTCTAAATACTTCTGTTATTGAGGTGTCGTTGGTAAGAAAAATTTGGGTATCATCGGCATACTGTAGAATCTTTTGCTCAACATCATTTATTACGATTCCTTTTATATCATTGTTGGAGCGGATTTGGTTTCCTAGAACTTCAGCTATGATTACATATAAAAGGGCGCTAAGGGGATCCCCTTGCCGTACCCCTCTGGTTATTGAAACCTCTTCTGATAGGAAATTTTGCATTAAGCAATCTTAGGGACTGTTCATTATTTATAAAGGGGTTGGTACCGAAGAGAAATGGGTTGGGTACGAGAAATTTTCTGACATAAAAAGGTTGGGTAAATATTTTTTCATGTAATTTCAAGCTTGGAAAAACAAAATTTTCCCGCCAATTAATACCAGATGTTTAAAGTCCAAAATTATCTCTATATTATCATCAATATTATCAACATTATCCATTTCACTTTTAGTGTCTGCTTTGCTCATCTTTGTCATCAATATTTACAGTATTGAATTTACAATTTACATCGTTTGACATTGAAACCATGTTTATAGGTAGGGGTTTGACAAAATTTTTTCAACCTGAAAAGTGTTGGGTAGATGTTTTTGCTGTCACTTTTAAAGTTAGGTAAGAAGATTTTTTGCACAAGGAAACATTTCTCTTCAGTACCAACCCCTCTGTAAATAATGAACGGTCCCTTAGACATCTTAATGACTTAATTCGAAAGCCATCCATTCTTCTATAAGGCACACACAGTGCATGTTCGAATTGAAGTTTGAAATTGATCAAGAATGTCAAAAATACCTGATTTGAATTCCTATTGTTTGGAGGTATTATTCAATGATATGGGATCATTTGGCCGGGTCAGCCAACAATGTTGGGCCTACAAAACGATCCAACATTTCATTCAAAATTGTTGGTTAAATTCAGGCCCTTTTTTATAGCTGGTGATTAAATGTTGGCAGGGGTATAATGCTTCCATCAGAACATGGCAACATTGGTCCCTTCCCATGGGTTTTCCACTGACACATTGTGTTCGTTTCTCGTGAAGATTTCATCGTGTAGATTGAATGAAATCTTCTAAATTTACTATATCTAGCTTTCTTAACAGGCTTCTCCAAATTCAATTTTCGTTTTGCAAAGCAAGCAAAAACACTAGTGCATCCATAAATCTTATTCCCACACGAAGAAGTATATCAAATATAGGGTGTCCCAAAAAAATTGTGCCCCGTCTGTCTGAAGATTGCAACAAAACGGCAATAGATTCTTGCCAAACTTTTGCATAATGGTGCTCTTCAGATATTCAATTAAAGTTTGCAACCATCCCCATAAAAATCCGTTGAAAAATGATGGAGATATGACCTTCAGGAGACCAAATTTGCCCGATCACTGAAACCAGCGGTCGGCCATTTTGTCTTACTATTTTGCAGCGATAAATAGCTTTATGGAATGAAAATGAAACAGCAGCCTCCAATGTCATGCCTCTCGTGAAAATTCCGATAATCCTCGGAGAGTTCCACAATTTCTTACCTCACAGAAATTATTTCTTACCTCACGTGAAGATACTTATCACTGCAAAATAGTAAGGCAAAATGGCCGACTGCTGGTTTCAGTCGTCAGGCAAATTGGGTCTTCTGAAGGTCGTAGCTCCATCATTTTTCAACGGATTTTTACTGGGATGGTGGCAAACGTTAATTGAATATCTGAAGAGCACCATCATGGAAAAGTTTGGCGAGAATCGTTTGCCGTTTTGTCGCAATCTTTAGACAAACGGGGCACAATTTTTTTGGGACACCTTGCAGAGTACATTGGCAATGCATTTTTGAGAACCTGAAAAAGCACGCATTCATTTAGTTCATAATGATATAAAGAGACAAGAATCTGTTCATTTAATTAGATTTCATTTATATATCAGTTTAAACACATTCAAATATAGATTAGATTCATTTGAAATATTTCAGTCACAACAGTCCTTTTAGTTGCTTGCCATTTCCTGATCAATCCAGCTCTTGAACTTTGCAACTCTAGCGAATACAGTGTACCCCTGCGTGGCATCACAACGTCCTGATCCCCAGCTCACAGCACCATGAAGTACCCAACCACCATTTGTACCAGTCTGGCAAACGAATGGTCCACCACTGTCACCATGACATCCACTTACAGTTGTAGTTCCACCGTGGCCGGCGCAAACCATCTGGTCAGTGATCTGAAAGGACAACAACATAACATGTTATAACATTGCTCAGTAAATTTGCGACGAATTTCGTGGAATTCACCAGATTAACTTTCACACCGATGGTGATCGTGGAGTAAACAAAATGTGTCTTTCAAAGATGAAAATTAGCCTATTAACGGGCCGTATTGAAAATATGAGAAAATTTGAACATTTGAGATAAGTGAACAAGCAAGACAAATAAGCCAAATGTTTCAATCTGTTCTAAAAACAGGGCAGTCAGTGGTAGAGTTTAGGTTCAATGGTGCTTTTACCTTAATTCAAC
Source organism: Aurelia coerulea (assembly GCA_039566865.1). Taxonomy (NCBI): domain Eukaryota; kingdom Metazoa; phylum Cnidaria; class Scyphozoa; order Semaeostomeae; family Ulmaridae; genus Aurelia; species Aurelia coerulea. The sequence goes on from CM076954.1 coordinate 16,478,655, forward strand.
GAACACAAATCTCTAGCTTTCTACTTGCGAGGTACGAAAACGTACCAAATCACAGATGTACACGGAAACTAATATAGAAGCTTGAGGTTCATTTCAGAGCAACTTAACACCAATGTTCACTGAGGACAAGAGAAATTTCTTCCACAACTTTTTTGTATCTGTGGCAAAATTTTATCAATATCGTACACGGCAAACCACAAAAGTGACACTTTCTTAACTTGAAGAAATGCTTTGCAATATGGTATCAGTTCTGTGCGTTTCTTTGGTGCTAAAGCTTAGAACAATATTCCAGTTGATAGAAAAAGATCGCCATCTGCCGTCAGTTTGTGTCAAAAGCTTTAAACTTTTTTATATAAGATTCAAAGCCATCTTAGAAAAGAAGGTGCTCTTTCTGCTGCTTGCATCATCTTATGCAATTGTTATTCTTATGTTATTATAAGTATGTTCATGTAGTTTGTAGTCACTGTATGTAATTAGTGTTCTAGTACAATCTTGTTGTTGAGGAATTTGAAAATATGAAATTGAATTGAACTGAACTAAAGTAGACATTTATCATCTTACCCTGATTCCCATATTTTTTGTATTCATATTTGTGCAGTCAGTGTTTGAAACGACTGGCATCTTTCCTTGTTGCAAAGTATGGTGCATGCTTCCTGGATGTCGTATCTTTCCCCATCCTAAAGAGAATCAATCAATTAATGATTTCCTTCGACGATTATGCAAAAGAGCCAAATATTCTCAGTGTTGATCATCTACAATATTCTTAATAAACTATGAAAATGTTTGTGAAATTTCTGAAGAGAATCTCGTGTGAGTAAATAGTTTCTAGTGTGTGATCTTAGAACCAACGTATCCGAAGTTTATTAATGTATATTTACCAGTGATGAAGCATTGCGTTCCAACAGGGACATTTTGGTCCTGGCTTGGTAAACATACTGGTTTGACGTATTTTGTAAATCTGACTGGGCTAGCAAGCTTCATCAAAGCAATGTCGTTATTGATAGTGTTCCTGGAGTAACTTGGGTGTGAAATGATTTTCTCGACAACCATATCAGTATGTTGTCCATCGCTAGTCGTTGATGTAATATGTTCTCCAACTCTGTAAATACAATAAAACAAAATCGTGGAATTGAAACGACCAGAATGGATTGACGTCATCAACACTCAACCATCAAGCTATGTTTGCGGTAAACATTAATAACTTCTATTCTACGGTTGTGCTAACGAATAATTCATCATACCCGTAGTTCTTTGCAAGAAAATTTTAAGCGTCATTGAAGATTTTTGGAGGAAAACAGCGTTCTTTATACATAATGATGAAACACTGTTTTACTGTTTATTTGATTTTGACACTTTTTGAGAACAATTGAAGTGATGTTTTTGAAGCAACCACTCATTTGACTTTCATGTGCCATAAATCGGCAACCATTTCTCAGGTTAATCCAATCAAAGCTTCAAAATCTAGTTTTAAACCTATCCTATGCAAGTTTATGAAAACAGCACAATGGAAGTTACAGCCTCTCCACGGTCGATACAGAAACAGAGCATGTTTCTAGGACTACATGCAGAACGCTCATAAGTGGTGGATTTTAAGTGATTGTCATTTTGCGTAGCCAGCACTTCGTATACTTCTTTAAGGATCAGTTTTATCTAGCAGTATAGGATGTCCCCAAAAAATGTGCCCGTTTGTGTGGCTAATATGGATGAGATCATCGTTGAGCAATGGACAAATATGTTCTCGTTGATTCTTGAAAAACATGCTCCTTTACGCTGCAGGAGGGTTTCAGAAAAGTTTTGCCCCTGGTTGACGAAGGATTTCAAATGTTTGTCTGCTACGAGAGACAGGTTAAAATTGGCAGCTGTACGCTCAAAGTCAAAAATTTTGATGGATGCTTATAAACAAACGAGAAATAGGGTCAATAGATTAAACAAAGATTTAAAGCGCGACTATTTTACAAATAAGATTGCCCTTTCCCAAGGTGATCTTAAAAACACTTGGAAAACCATTAACATGGTTCTCAATAAGAAATCAAAAACGACTCAAATTCAGTCGCTTGATGTTGATGGTAAGCATGTTACCGATAATAATGCTGTTGCTCAGACAATGAATGATTTCTTTTGTGATATTGGCAAATCTCTTAGTGACAAAATTCCACAGAAAGCTAACCCCCTTGTTGAAGATAAGCTGGAAGTGAACCCTGAAAATTTACAGTTTAAATTACAAGCCTTTGATGTTCATCAGATAAAAAAGGTTTTTGGTAAATTCAAAACGTCCAAGGGTTTCGGTCCTGATGGCATTGCTAATCATTTCCTAAAGATCGCATTCTCTGTCATTGCAGAATCTCTCTGTGACATTTTCAACCTCTCAATTGCCACTGGAGTTTTTCCTGAAAATTGGAAAACTGCAAGGGTTGCCCCAATCTTTAAAAGTGGAGAAAAAAACAATTGTTCCAATTATAGACCAATTTCTGTGCTCCCATTTCTGGCAAGACTCTTTGAGAAATTGATTTACAACCAACTATATGATTATCTAGACAAAAATAAACTTCTGTATTCTGGCCAATCAGGTTTTAGAGCTCTGCATTCCACTGTAACTTGCTTGCTTTCTGGCACTAATGACTGGCACATTAATATTGAGCGTGGAAAATTTACAGGAAATATTTTCATTGATTTGAAAAAGGCTTTTGATACTGTTGATCATGCCATACTTATTCAAAAGCTATCTAAGTACGGAATTCAGGGTCTTGGGCTTCAATGGTTCAAATCATATCTCAGCAGTAGGCAGCAATTCACTAAGGTTAATGGAGTGGAATCTGACATCGGAAGCATCAGCTGTGGTGTTCCACAAGGCTCTTGTTTAGGTCCGCTACTCTTCCTAATCTATATAAATGATTTGCCATTCGCCTTGAAAAACTGCAAAGTTACGATGTACGCCGACGATACTAGCATATCCTATTCCTCTAAGAGCATTGAGGATCTAACTGAAACGCTCAACAACGAATTGAAATGTTTGAAAGAATGGCTTCAGGGCAATAAATTGTCTTTGAATGTAATCAAGACTCAGGCAATGGTAATCGGATCTAGACCAAATCTTAAAAAGATTGGTGAAAACACTGTGGATTCTCCTGCATTTGTTATCGATGATTCCCCTGTAGAACTCGTCGACAGTATTAAGTATCTTGGTGTCCAAGTTGACCAGTACCTCGTGTGGGACGAGCAAATTAAATCTGTTCAAGCCAAAGTCTCCCGCTCGTTAGGTTTTTTAAAATATGCAAAGAAATTTTTGCCAAAACCTGTACTTTGCAAATTATATAGAGGTATTGTAGAGCCACATTTTCGGTACTGCTGTTCTGTGTGGGGGAACTGTGCTGAGTTCCGACTGGCTAAGCTTCAGAAATTGCAGAATCGTGCCGCTAGAATTATTACAAATAGCAGCTACGATGCTCCTGCCGAAGCTTTGATTACAGAGTTAAAATGGCCAACTGTGAGGGATATGATCAGAAGTGAGACTGCAACAACTGTATATAAATCTGTTAATAGTCTCGCGCCTGATTATCTCTCGCATTTATTTGTTAGAAATTCTGATCGCAATATTATCAACCTTAGAAATGCCGAAACTGACTTGCTAGTGCCATTCATGAAAACTAGTAATGGACAGAAAGCGTTCGCATTTCGTGGAGCAAAAATCTGGAATGATCTCAGCCGCGAGGCCAAGCAAGCTCCCTCTTTATCTTCTTTTAAGAACAAGATAAAGGGTCGGTTGTAAATTTATTGTAAATAGTTGTAGATAAATTATTTATGATTGTAATTAGTTTCCTTTTCCCATTATTAATTTTAGTAGATTTTTTAATTTGTAAAGTTTTTGGCACGGCCCCCTGAAAATCAGTCATACTGACTGACGGGGCTACCGTGCATAAATAATTTTAAAATGAAAATGAAAAAATGAGCTTAGCTTTAATTGCCTCGGTGTTTTCATAGTAGCATAGGTCAGGCTTCAAGGTAGAGTTTGCGACCTTGTTGAGTCGATATGTCAAGTGGTTGCTAATTTAATGCAGAATAAAGGCAAAATAAGCGCTTGCTTTAAAAAAGCACTTCTATTGTTCTCCAACAATGTCGAAATTAATTAAAGTTTAAAAGAAAGGGTTCCAGCGTCGTATTCAATTATTTCATAGTTTTAAAAGGGTTGATACTGTTGTTCCTACGTACCTGACTTTGAAGTAGCGAGCCTGAGATTCTCTTCCTGAGACACAGTGAGCCGCAGTAACAACCCATTGAGGTGCAACAAGTGAACCACCGCACATTGTTCTTCCATTGTACAGCATAAGAATCTGCCATGGCCATGATCCTTTGTTTGCATTGATACCAGAGATTACTCTTGCTTGGGATACTTCTGGTTTTCCACATGATCCTAAGAGAACAAACTTGAAACTGAAACGAACTTCTTTCAAAGTATGTTTCTTTAAGAAAATCATCTTGGTCAAGATAGCTTCTACAGTAGGAACCCACAATATAGAAACCACTTTTTAAGAAACCTCAGGCTGATTTTGCAGCGAAATGGTACCTTCCAATAAGAAATTTCTATAAGTTTCAGGTGAAACCAAACAGGATGTTTTTCAAAACATTTGATTTCTATTTGCGGGTTCTTACTGTACCCAATTACAATACAACTACAATAAAACACGCATACGATAATCTTCCTCGAATTATATCCTACAGCTTAAAATCTTCAATATCTATTCCTTTATGTAAGAACCTTTTCACCCTGGTTCTTCGTAGGTTCTTATTTTGAAAAACAATCATTTCAAGTTTTGTTCAGCCAGTGATTCAATACATATTCACAGGCATCACATTTATGGGTTGATCATGCACATTTTCTTGAGTTTCCGTATGTGTTTAGAATGGGTTGATTTGACTATCATTCAAGTCATATCGGTTTAATTTATGAAATCTTCTCGTTATCATCAAATTGAGTGGCAATTACCTGGTGCTTGGGTTACAACGGGGCCTTGAGTGGTTGCAACAGGTGCCTGAGTGGTGACACCACCAGCTCCTGAAATAACGAAATAGTCGAATCAAGTTCTTGTACCACAAAGATAGCCCTCTGACGTCTCACAGTGGGTCAGCATGTGCATGTAGCGAAAAATCAGCTTTGCAAAATGCAATAACAAGTTTTTATGTTTGAAGAATTATGATTGCCGAGCATAGCAAGTTTTTATGTTTGAAGAATTATGATTGCCGAGCATTTTGGTGCCTAGTTTGATAAAATATCTTCGGTAAAAACAAACTAGGCAACTCCCGAATTTCTGAAAAATCACAATTTAGTAGGCCTACATTTTCTTGGCTGCAAAATCGCTCACAACCATATTACGCCAAAAAGCATTTGATAGCATACATCCTGCAACACCTTGCGATGAACCAAAAGGCTGATTACCAAATATAGTTGATTTTCATGCACAATAACGTTCAAAATTCTTGAAGAATGATGGGAAATGTTGCATTTTTCTTTCAAACCTCTTTGAAATTTTATCAATCGTGATTACTGCTTTTTACGAAAATCTTCAAATAGCTAAAAATACCAAAAGTAGAACATATGAAACCTACTAACAACTTTTCTTGAAGTTTAGGCTCTACTCTATGACAAAAACCATATTTGGCAATGTTCTGCCTCTGGCAGTATGTGAAAAAGAGATATAGAAAGATGTAATGTCGTCTATTAGTTGCTTGCTATCTCTCAATGGTAATGATGTTATGATGTAATGATGATGTTAAAGTGACGTGATTTCCCTACCAAATCCAAATGTACCAGGAAGAATGATTTGACCCAGCACAATAATGTAGAGGGGAAAGATTGAACGTGATTCAGTAAAAGACCTACCTGGTGAGTCACACAAAAGGATCCCCGTTTGAAAAAATACTGCTCCTTGAATATCAAAGCAATAATATTGAAAATTGCCTAGTTTTATTGCCAACATTTTCATTCAGGTTCAAAAATTTACCAGGCTTTAATCGGCCATTCCTTCCCGCGGATATGGGAGATTTTCTGCAGAAAACCCCTTCCAAAAACCTGCAAAAACGAGTGAAAATGTATTTTGTCTTCTTGGGAGAATGGAATCCCCCTGAATAGGCTATTCTACCCAGGGTATAAGACTCTCTAACATAAAATGGAATCCATTTTAAGTTAGAGAGTCTGGTACCCAGGGTAAGGCTATTCATACTAAGGGGATGACTTGTTCTTCCTCAAAAGACGATAGCACGTGCTAAAGCGTGCAGAAGTCATTGCTGCAAGGCCCGCGTAGGGCAGAAATGCTAGGGAACTTTGCTCGTGATTTTGGACACGTTTTGAAGGTTCCCGGAAGAGGCTTTCTCGAGAAATCCTTCATAATTTCAGAACGGAGCAGCCAATTTCAGTCAGGTAAATTTGACAGTGGAGTTGAACATGTCTGCCATTAAATTATATCTCTGCCAATATCATCATCTTGATGCCCAGAGAGTTATAGCCTTTCAAACGGGGATTATTTCATTTGACTCATCCGGTAGTTCAAAAATCTGAGCACTCGCCGAAATGGAAAGCAATGAGTTCACTAGTAAGTCACTGAGCTGATTTCAACTAAAGTAAAAATATCTTAAACGTTAGAAATCACGATGCAAATACTTAAAAATAGGCTAAAACAAATTCAGAATGCTATTAAAGGTAGCGTGTCCATGTAAGTACAGCAGCTTTGCGAGTGGCATGCCAATTTCACGTAATGTTTCATTCGTTCACAGAAGCTCACCAAACGCAAGCAGTGATCTAAGCAGGCTGATGACTCACTTGCGGTTGTGCTTTCGGAGCTGAAATTTTAGTTTGCATGTGATGAGTTAGATTCTGCAAATCACCGTGCATTCTTCGAGGCTCTTTGAAGCTCTTCATCGGCATCATGTCAGCATATTTCGATAAGGATACATACGCTACTGTACTTACATGGACACATTGCTTTTAAGGGTAGTGGAAGCCAATTTATTCCATCATCCTTAAAGATTAGGTGTTTTAGGTGTAACGTGCTCTACAAGGGCAAACCCTTCTGATCTTGGCCTACTGTGTGCTTAATTTCTAGTAAGGTATACAACTAAGGTATACATACAGCAAACATGATGTTATTTGTTAATATATACATATACACAGGGAGACACACAAAATTGTGTCCCCTGTAAGTATGTGTCTATTACAAGAAATGGTTTAAATACATGATTCAAAATAGATAATATTAGAAATGAAATGAAATAAAATTTGATGAGATGACTGTTTGTCTTCTGATATAGATTATAGAAAACTATATATGAGTCTTTATAATTACACCATATTGTTCTTATTATTTTCTTTTAACTATAGCTATATATTTTTCGTTTTATTCGCCGTAACCTGGATGTATAACTGGTACTTGCGTATCTTGTATGTTGTAGGTTACTAGAACCATTAGTATTTCGTTGATGAATCTATGAATTTAATTCAATTTGATTTAATTGAATATGTTGTAAACAAAGGCATATTTTGCAACAGCAGCATTAATTAGCTGTGTTTATACGACACTATAAAGCAATTAATGTTTGCAAAAGAATGGATTTCAACAGCTTACCGTTCACTTCAAAGGCAAACGAAGGAAGCTACGAAAATGCCCGAAACCAAGGTGGCGGACTCACGCATTGCGCAAATGAAAAGGGACTACTAAGAGGAGACAAGAAGTTATACCGAGCGTAAAATGATAGAAATAAACATTTACAGCCTCAAGTTTGTTCATCTAACTCTGGAGCTAGTTTGAATGAGACCAAAGTTGTAGCCTTTGTCGCACTTGCATTATAGTTCATCAGGGGGAGGAGGGTAGTTTCATCATTGCTTGTTAGTAAAAATACGTCATTATCTGATATAAGAAAGATTACGTTTTAGAAGGTCTGTTTCAACAAGTATACCTTGCACGTGCCATTTCTTTGTTGGCCTTCCAGTTTGTCTTCGTGACTACAAAGGCTAACCAAGAGATGTTTATATTACCATTTATTTATATTATCGGTTAACCAAGTGATGGCACGTGCAAGGCATAAGGTTAAACTTGAAACAGACCCTTTGAATAACTCTGTATCTGTTTGAAGACTTTGCAAGAACATACCACAATAGCCACATGTTTTTGCACAGTTCTTCTTCATATAACTCTTATAATTGTCCATGGTGCAATATCGTTTCCATCCTGGGCAGTTTCGTGCATTAAGATCTTTGCATGCTGTAAGATCAATAACTTTTATCAGAACAATTGTTTAATCATATATCAGTTATTAAATTGAAAGGTCTATTGATGAATCTCTTGTCAGGTAGTAAGAAGTGGCGGGACGATGTGCATTATATGCATTGCCCTTTCTGATTTTTATAAAGAAATGAAGCTTTCTTTTCGAAAATGTTACTGCTTATGCAAAGGAAAAGCAACTAAATGGAGAGAAGAGAAACTTGAAGCACATAAGATTGCGGAAGAAAGCAAAACTGCGAAGGAGAAAGTGAAATAGAGCTGTTTTCCCTCCTTGCTGTCATTTGCTCCTTAGCGGTCTCGTTCTCCCCGTCCAAGTTTCTTTTTATGTCTCATTTCCCGTAACCTTTATTGTCTCAATTTTGTTTGATTCACCTTCACTTGAAACTGAGTTTTGCAGTCAATTTTATTGCAGTCGCCTAATGATAAATGAATATCAAATCCACTACTTCACGATTCCTACATACCGCTCATTTCAAATTTTCTTCCTTTTAAGTATCGAAATGATTGCATTAGTGATATTTTACTCGTTTTGGTTCTCGTTTATTCATTCAAGTGTTTAGTTTTCTCTCTATGTTTGTGGCCAAGGCTAGATAAATCATGCTTCTCTTGTGTCATATCGAATAAAGTTTTTGTAGCTGTCAATCTTGTGTTTGGATGTATTCTATGAATAACAATCAATTTTTGGATTGAAAGTGAGGTTCATCTTCGTCTAATTAACATTATCGAGGAGTTGCTGGACATAAGTTGTCCTTTCTTTCCATACCAACACGACATGGCAAAGTCATTCATTCATTCATTCATTTTTATTTATTTAGGCACGGTAGCCCCGTCAGTCCATAAGAACTGCTTTTCAGGGGGCCGTGGCAAAACATTTACTAATTAAAAGATCACTACATAATAATTAACAAAATAAGAATTCTCGTCATGGCTAGTTTTTTATTCTTCTCTTAAAGGTGGCAAGGGAGGGTGCCTGTTTAGCATCAGGCTCGAGTTGATTCCAAAGCTTAGGTCCACGAAAAGATATAGCCCTCTGCCCATTGTTAGTTTTTCGTAATGGTAATGAGAGATCAGTTTCGGTGTTTCTCAGTTTTCTGACATTTCGAGAAGAATTTTTTTCGAACAAATCTGAAAGGTACTCCGGAACCAGACCATTTAGTGACTTGTACATTGTGGTAGCTGTTTCGCTTCTAATAATATCATTTACAGTAGGCCAATTTAAACTGCGAATTAATGCCATAGCAGGCGTATCAAATCGACTTTTTGTTACTATCCTAGCTGCTCGATTTTGCAGCTTCTGCAGGGTTTGCAGTTTAGTCACCCCACAGCACCCCCACACAGAACAACAGAACCGAAAATGGGGCTCGACGATACCCCTATACATTGCACTCAACGTGTTTTGAGGTAAAAATTTCCTGGAATATTTCAAAAATCCAATTGCACGAGAAACCTTGGTACGGAGATTATAAACGTGTTCTTCCCAATCCAAATTTCTATCGATTATCACACCCAGATACTTTGTTCGGTCTACATTTTCAACCTGAGAGTCACCAATAAAAAATAGTGGATGATCAACAGTCCGCTTGCTAGTCAATATGATAAGGATAGTAACATGAGGCTACTGTAGTTACTGGGGTTTGTGCATTACCGCCACCACCTACAAGAGGTTCATATCATTGATACAAGTACCATTTACATGTTCTCAATAAAAACCCAAACTTTGGAACAAAAATTCGACAAAACCTGCAGTTGCATTTTATTCTGTCTTTAAAAACTGCCAGGGAGCTAGCAGTTTTTATCTCTTTTGGTAGCAGCTGCTAAAGTTTTCTTCCATTAAAAGGCGTGGTTTCCATCTCAAAGTTTGTGGCCCTAGCTTTTGGCTGTAAAAGGTCATCGCTTCCTAAATCCTAGGTTATAACGTACATCCTTGGTTACAAATATGACTTTCAGAACGTCCGGGTTTAGATTTATTCTCTTCTAATAAATTTCCAGGGTGAGCTACTGTATGTTTCGTCGTTGAAATATCACTGAGTTGTCCCTTTGCAGCAATGCTTCAAAATCAGGTTTGTAATCTCTGCATGCAATTCGACATGTTTTCTGAAAACTGTACACAAGATGATGATGAAATGCCTGCAACTTCCACAGAATAAAGTGAAAACTATGATTAAGTATGCTTACCTGATCCAGTTGTTGGTGCTTGTGTAGGTGCTTGAGTAGGTGCTTGAGTTGGTGCTTGAGTTGGAGCTTGAGTTGGAGCTTGCGTAGTAGCGCCAGCTATTTTGAGGAAAGCATCAAACAATTCAAACATTTGTGTCTCTCCAAACATAGTCATGCATATGTTTGGAGAGACAAGTTTTAAAAAATATATCTTAAGGAAGCCGGTAAACATTTTAAAGCTTTTACCAAACAAGGTTGTATACACATCTTAGTCAAGCCGGTAAAACATCTTAAAGGCTTTACCAAACAAGGTTTTAAAAACATCTTAAACAGGCCGGTAAAACATCTTAAAGGCTTTACCAAACAAAGTTTTAAAAACATCTTAAACAGGCCGGCAAAAAATCTTAAAGGCTTTACCAAACAAGGTTTTAAAAACATCTTAAACAGGCCGGTAAAACATCGTAAATGTTTTACCAAACAATGTTTGTACAGCATGTAAAGGACCTTGGAGAATCTATATACCAGTCAGAAATAGAAAGAAATAGTCTCAATATAATAATTAGAAATAGATAAAGTAGTAAAGAAACGAAATAAATTTGATGAGATGACCGTTTCTTTTCTGACATAGATTATAGAAAACCACTTTATCATTAAACCTTATTGTTCTTGTTATTTTTCTTTGAATTATGCCTATATATCTTTCGTTTTACTCGCTGTGGCCTGAACGTATAACTGGTACTTGTGTATCTCGTATGTTGTAGGTTACTAGAATGATTAGTATTTGATTGATGAATATATATGATTTGAACTGAATATGTTCTAAACAAGGGCCATTTTTGCAAAAGCAGCCCTCATTAGCTTTGTTTATACGACACTACAAAGCAATTAATGTTTGCAAAACATGGATTTCAACGCCTTACTGTTCAGCTCTCAGGTAAAGAAAGGAAGCTATGTAAATGCCCGGAACCAAGGTAGCTGACTCACCTATTGCGCAAGGGAAAATGGACTGCTGAGAGACAAAAAGATCTATCGAATGATAGATATAAACATATACAGCCTCGATTTTGTTCATCTAACTCTGGCTGGAACTAGTTTGAATCACACAAAAGTTGTAACCTTGGTCGCACTCACATTATAGTTTATTTGGGGAGGAGGGTGGCTTTATCAATATTTGTTGTTCAAAATAATTCATTCTTAGAATACTGATAGAAAACAGATTAAATTTCAGCGGGTCCGTTTTAATAAACATGCCTTTAAACTGCCATCTCCTTGTTTGCCTTCAGGTTTGCCTTGGTGACAACAAAGGCTAGCCAAGAGATGGCACGTGTAAGGCATGCTAGTTAAACTTGAAACAGAGGCCCTGTATCTGTTTGAAGACTTTGTAAAAGCATACCACAATAGCCACATGTTTGTGCACAGTTTTTCTTCATGTAACTCTTATATCTGTCCATGGTGCAATATCCGGATTGTTTCCATCCTGGGCAGTATCTTGCATGAACATCTTTGCAAGCTATAAGATCAATAACTTTAATCAGAACAATTGTTTAATCGAATATCAGTTATAAGTTGAAAAGTCTATGGATGAAACTCTTGTCAGGTAGTAAGAAATAGAGGGACGATGTGCTTTATAGACATGGCGTTTCTGATTTCTTTAAGAAAGGAGCTTTCTTTTCAAAAATTTTGCTGATTATACAAATCGAGAGAACATTTCATGGAAAATGAAATGCAAGATGAAAAATTCTTTGATGATAACTTGACATGTCTCAATTTCAGGAAAAGCAACGAAATGGAGAGAAGAAAAACTTGGAGAAAACAAGATTGCGGAGGAGAGCAAAAGTGCGACGGAGAAAATGAAACTGTCCATTTCTCCTTAACTGTCTCGTTCTCTCCATCGCAGTTGTGTTTTCATGTCTCATTTCCCGTAGTAACCTTTCTTGTCTCCCTTTTGTATGATTCACCTTTACCTGAAACTGAATATCGCAGTCAACTGATATATGGATGATGAAGTCATACCTGGAGCTGTGGTAGGGGCTTGTGTTGTAGCGACGGTGCCTGCATTGGAAAAGAAAGCCATGTTAAAAAGGGAGGAAGCAGGGAATATGCATTATCGCAAAGCATAACTTCCACAGCACGACTGAGCTGACTGATCTATGCAGAAAGCCGTTTATAGTTTGGAAACAAATCTGCAGTTCTCAGGGTAAGTAATTTAAAAGACTCATTGCTAACCGTGAACCTTTGCGGCCAAAATTCGAGGTTCGTATGATACGAAGGTTGTTTCTGGACTAAGTTATATTTGTATTGCTGTATATCAGGCCCACAAAGAATCAGGATTAGCAATGGGACTTGAAGCTTTCAAGGAATAGTGTGCTATTATACAGCCCATGATCTAACCCAATTCTAATCTTCTATTTGGTACGTATACAGATCACTTATTGGTTAACTTAAAACTATGAATCTTCATAAGAGCGGAAAAGTGTTCTATCAAGAGGGGTAGTCAATCCTATTTTCCCAGTCATACTTTGCAGGAAATCCAAGTCCTTGTCTGTAGATACGCAGTCCATGATGGAATCTCGTCCATTCTCTTTTCCTTTACATTCTCAGTACAATTTAATGAAATTCCAATCCCATCCCAGCATAAAAATCATATTCATAAACTACAGCAAATCCCCGTATATAATAACATACTTTCTTGAGAGCAAGGCTGCACTAAGTTCATAGTTCAAAGGAACTTAGACCAAGTTCAGCGTACAATGGTTCCTCAAGGTTCTCATTTGAAGAGTCCCTTGTATAAACCCATTAGAAGTCATCATCAACGGTTTTTCATCCTTTTATTTGTTGGTAATGTTATTATGGACCTAATAACTAATCATAATTATTGGGGACACGAATCATCAAAGTTCAAAGCAACTGTTATCCCCTGAGAAGGAAATCTGTGATCATGCGCAGAAAGCATGTTTGGTTTGTGGAAAGAATGTGGGTGGAGACTCTAACCACAATCCAAGCAAGGATCAGCAAAGAAAGAAAAAGATTCTCGCGCATGGTAATAGGTGTCCCGGCTGTTGATCTGCTTTGAATTTTACCAACACAACAAAAGGCTTAGACAAAAAGGAAAGTCCTCGGTATCCTTAACAAATAAGCTAACAATACCAGCGAACAAGGTTCAGATTTGAACAGCTAACTGGGACAAAAGTGAACAGGTTCTCAATGACAAGGAAAACAATTTCAATAAAACAGCCTGCTGGTTCTTACTTTTGTAGGTTTCTATATGCATGGATTTGCTGTATCATTTCAGACAAACCCGAAATGCTACTCTACCCCATCGAGACCCCTTAAAACTTACCGCATTTTCCGCAGCTCTTCGCACAGTTCACTGCCATCCAATCGACGTATCCACTTTTGGTGCAGTAACCAGATTGTTTCCATTGAGGACAGCTGGTTCGCTTGTCAGCGCAGCCTGCATATAAACAAATCTTGTTCAAATCTACCGTCATGAACAAGGAAAATTATGGTAATGTAAAAAGGGGTATAATTGTGCAGGTGCTAACGTTTATGATATAAAATACCAGAAATGTTGTTCATACCTTTTTAGAGGTCTGAAAGAGATCTCATATATTGGAATACTAAAGGCACGCTATGGTACTTTTCAGTTTGTTGGCTGAGCTTTGCTTTCATAATCAATAACCAAAGCTACACAAGAAAATTAGGTAATAAAATTGACTCTACTGGTTTATTCAATTTAGATTTGATAAACTCAATTACTTTGAACCAAGTTTCTTCGATTCAAACATTTTTGTAGTGTAAATGTAAACTTCATTGAAATGTATTGCATTAAAATTGGTCATTTCTCTTTGCACTTAATGACAATACTGCATCGAAGCTGGTTCTGAAGAGCTTTCTCCATGCACTTGAAAGAGGATGCGCGATGGCACTTTATATAGAACAAAGAAAACACTCAGGCACAGCATTGTTTATTTGCCTATTCCTTGTCAACGGCGCGTGTGCAGCTTCGATTTGAAAGGGCTGTTTTCGTTTCGTTGCAAATGCAAGCTTGTAAACTTGCACAAATGCTTTAAACTCACGTAAATCAATGCAAATGATCCACTGTAGCATACTGTGCAATTGACGTTTTTAGGATTCGAAAATGCTTCCTGCTAGTGGGCCATGCCCAAGGCGTCTTAAAAGAAAATAAAGGACGATCTGTTTCCTAACAGCTCACAGCGAGATAGCCCGATGATTTTTGGTCCGGTAAGCAGCTCTTTCATCTTGAATTTTGATCATTTGTCATGAAGATTTCTAGATTGCTTGCTGCTGGGTCCTGTTATAAACATCTGTCCAAAGATATGTACGTCCGATGACTATTATCGAGGAGCTGTTAGACACAAATCATCTTTTTTTTCCTCTGAACCTGACTTGGGCAAGTCCACCTACTAGCCAATACGATAAGGATACTGACCTGGGGCTACTGTAGTTACTGGGGCTTGTGTACTGCCACCACCACCACCTATAAGAGATGCATAAATTTGATAAAAAGCCGACAGTATCAACGCCAGCAGCGTAAAGATATGCTCAGGAAAGTTTCGACAACTCATAGTGCGATAGCTTCAAAATGAGGCTTCCATACAATGCGATTAGACTTATGACGATGAGTCTTTTGTTTCCATGTGCTCTTTGACTTCAAGATGGCACTTCAGTCAACAGAGACTCATGTTATTACTCTGAAAAAGTTGACCCTATTTAGGCCTAATATGCTGGGGTTCCTAGCATACCAATCAGATTACGAGTTTTGGCAAAGAACAATCAGTTTCGAACCTTCAATTCGATTGACGCAGTTGACTAAATTTGAAGAAAGTTGCTGCGGCAGGTACTTGAAGATTTCTCTGATATGTTTTGGTCTTAAAAACGTGGACATTGCAGCATTAAAAGACTTATTTTGCACTCACCAGGGAAAGTGAACTTTCTTCTTCAGATGAATACCAAGTTTCGTTGATTAAGTGTCTGCTTACCGTGGTTTCTATCGCATTTCCTTTCTGAGGAGTGAACGTTGAACAGAGCCGAGGCAGTCGTTCGATCCAGATTCGATCGATGGAATGCAGAAGATAGGGTCAGGTTTTTAACTGCTTCAATATGAGTCCCTGTGAGCAAGGTACCGCAGGGATTCAAGGGACTCATCGTCATAAGTCTACAATGCGATTGAAACAGGTGCCAATTCCAGTGATTGATGTTGACCAACGGTAACTCAAAGCTCAAACTAGCGTTTTGAGGAGCTTGGCGTCACAGCAAATAGCCATAAGGAGATGGATAGCATGGAAAAAGCTGAAGACAAGATCAAACGTTGTACGTAGGCATTTGTTTGCTGCTTTTGTCAAGCTTTAACTGAATTTTAACTGAATTACGGCTTATTTCATACTTCAACTCATTTTAGGATATAACGTCATCAAATTTCTGAATCCTTAACCTTAACGAAGAGTGACCGATTTGTGTTTGATATCATGTCGGGTGAGCCAGAAAAAAGTTCCCACTTTTGAAAATTCATAGCACCAAGAGTACTGAATGGATTGGAATGAATCAATATTTGCTTGACAGCCAAAAGATTGAAGTATTTTTGTGATTTTTCTCACCTTCTTACGAGCACTGGAAAAATTGGTAGATTCAAGTTTACAAAAACTCGATGGTTGCAAAATGACTGAAAAAGGCCTAAAATACTTGATCAAATCATAAAGGACTCCTCGCTCAGAACAACAGAGAAAATGCAATTTCTCATGGGTGAGAGATATCGTCTGCACATCTATTGCCATGGGATTGAAAATCTTTAGTATCTGTTTGCAAATCTATGTCTTATAACTCTTGAGAGAGGTGAACCGCCCGTGCGTATTGTTCTGTGTGAGGAGCGTCCTAATGATTTGATCAAGACTTAAAGGACTTTTTCCTTCATTTTGCAAACAGGAAATTTTTTTCTAATGTTGAATTTACCTATATTTGCAGTGCTCGTAAGAAGACGAGTAAAAATCACAAAAATACGTCGATCTATTGGTTTTTAACTAGAATTTGAATCATTCAAATCCATGAAGTGCTTGTGGCGCTACGAATTTTCGAAAGTGGGAACTTTTTTCTGACTCACCCGGCACCCTCTCTTAGCATTTTTAAAAGTATGCTGAAAAGTAATTTGCCTCCATCAGGCTAACTCCATTGTTTCTCATTTATTTTTTTATTTTAGATTGTAAATATAGGTAATTTGTTAGTAATTTTTAGTAATATTGTAAAGTTTGGCACGGCCCCCTGTAAAGCAATCCTCTCGATTGACGGGGCCACCGTGTAAAAATAATGAAAAATGAAATGAAATGAAAATAGTGTAGATCTTCATAAACTATGGTTGTATTGAAAATCATTCTATGTCTCCTCAAACGATTTAGAAATTACGATGGTTTTGATTTTCAAATTTTTCTTTAATTCTTAGCAAAAAAGAAAAATTCTAATTCTGAAAAATATTGAAGATTTCTCAGGAAAATGTAACGGTAGAATTATAGCGAAATAGTTAACGTTTCTTTGAAGCAATTCAGCTCAAGAAAATTTGTCACAGAATTTTACACCAAGGTTTTTGAAGATTTGGAGCCTATACTTTGCGGTTGCACCCCAGTACTCCTGTTTGAGAAATCCCCAAATTGTTTTTAAAAGGCTGATCTTTGAATTTCTTTTTTTTTGCAAGTTGATCAAAGACCAAATCATTTTTCCAGGCGTAGCTGATCTTTTGATTGGTTTTAAAATTAGCCAGTTTAGCTCTTTTTGTGGTTGCCTAGTTCTTAAGCACTCTGCAAAAGCATGGATTATCACCAGAGCAATTTCCTTTTGTACACTAAGCCCTTAGTTTTGTCATAAAAGTCAGAATGGTAGACTTGAAAAATAACGAAAAATCGTAATGTAGTGTCCCTTTAGCAAGATTAACGATGTTGCTTGAACAGTATAGCCCAGGATGAGGTTTGCAAAGCGTGATTTCATAACCTTTCAGTGACAAAAATAACATTTTATCGTGTCCTCGAACGATTTAGAAATTGCTGTTTGTAAAATTGCTGAAAATGAAATCAAAGAAAGTGTACCAATACATTTGGGTCATTCACTAAAGAGATCAAAGAGAAGATTATGAGACAGGCATGATTATCGAATTTGGTGATTTTTCAAACGAGATTACTTTTTGGGACACCCGGTAGTTTTCAGTTTCAGTTTTCAGTTTTCATTATTAACAAATATATCTAAATACATCAATTCATCAAAGAATACAAATAAATGACAATTTACCTAAATCAAACAAGACAATCAATATGCAAATGACCATATACTGGTACAGAACGATACACTACAAGGATACACATACACCCGACACAAAAGAAATGGAAAGAGGCATGGTACAGTACAAGACATAGATTGAGCGTGGGCTAAAGGAGCAATCCACCACCCAGCAGGAAAACTCAGGACAAGAGCAAAACAATAGGAAATACAGGCCATGGGTAGAAGCTCTCTACAGGAAAAGCGGTAGAAGTACCGGGTGTCTCAAAAAAAAGTACCCCCTTTTGACTGGAAATAGGAACCAAACAATAAGATATCATTACTCCCCGAGTTCACAGTAAATTTATCAATCTTCAACTTGATGCACATACCTTGAATTTAGAAATCGTCCACCAAACACCGGAGTTACAGGTTCGCAAAGTCGAAATTACAGTGCACCCAAAACCAGAGGTTTTCAAAAAGGGCCTAGCCATGATTCGTATCGTGGATATTTTCCAAAGTACCTGTAGACTTTAAGTTTCCGTTTTTTGCTTTTGAATAGAATAAAAGATGCATGGACATAGCGCTGATTAAACAAATATAGTAAAAGTGCGGTAAGAATGATAAAGTCGTGCCACATCTCCAAATAAGCGTGCACGTGCTCCTTTTCCTTTTCTTTAATACAAAACACTTGGGATCGAATGCAATGCAAGGATCAATTCCTCAAAAGAAACGTCACTTCAAGAAAAATTGAAGTAATTCAAGGAATATATCTGTTCAAAAATAAAAAGTAAAGGTCAAAGTTGAAAATTCGTTTGCAAAATACCTGTTTGGTGTCAAACTATGGCTAGGCCATTTCTCAAAACCTCTGGTTTCAGGTGCACTCCAAATTTTGACCTTATGAACTCATATCTCCGGTATTTGGTGGTTGATTTCAAAATGCAAGGTGTGCATTTAAGTTGAACACCAACAAATGTAGCCATGAATTCGAAAAGTCCTAAAATGTTATCGTTTTGTTGCCTTGTTCAGTCAAAAGGGGGTACTTTTTTTCGAGACACCCAGTACAGTACTTACCATTGCATTTGTAAAGAGCATTCATCTGATTAACGTCTTCCTGGCTAAATCCTTGTCTGTTTCCAATGACATCCTGCTTTGATGCATCTTTAGTTTGAATTGTGATTCTGCCTGAACCAAACGCAGTCTTTCCGTAATGCATAACACTCTCGTAATCATACGGTGAATTCATGCTGTCAATGTTGGAGGAACTCTGCTTCCTGAAGTTATAGTCCATACCTGAAGATAAGTTGATGGATTTGAATAAATTGATAGACGACGGGCTCAAAATATAATGCTAATAATGCAAAAGGATGTAGCATGTAGTTGAGACATTAAATTCACATTCTCAGACAAACTTTCCTCAAGAAGGATATTACTTCTCAGCTAAAGTAATTTTCGTATTTCTGTGTTCTTCCAGGGGGTCCTAAATTACAACAGTGGGAGATGCAATCTGAAATCATGTTTTCTTTGATGATTGATTCATTTGCAATTTTAATTAACTGAATTGATGCATAAAGATGATCATCATAAAATCACAAAATACAAACAAATAACAGTATAAATAATCGAGCTTTGAACAGAGTTTTATTTATTTATTTATTTATTTATCTATTTATTTATTTATTTACTGTACAAAATAAAACTCTGTTCAAAGCTCGATTATTTATACTGTTATTTGTTTGTATTTAGTGAAACATCGTGCAACACGCGTACAAGAAGTTTGTTTTTGCATCATAAAATCACTCATTGAATGATACATTAAGTGCAAAAATTTTCGGCGGATAAACTTTCGGACAATAAACTTCGGCGAAAATATTTTCGGACACATTTTTGGTATTTTGGACAAATCCATTTTCGGACAAACTTTTGACTAGTCTTTGAATCATTTATGCAAAATCACAGCAGGTTTTAAATTCATTGATACTAGACACCTCCATAAAGTTTGGAATAAAGCCCTATCATGTCCCGAAGTCCCTTCGCACATCAGAGTTTCTAAAATAGAATAAAAAAATTCACTATTTTTCTTTTTTTCATTCGTATTCGTCACTTTTTTGCAAATGCATCATCGGCATTCTAAATCTGCAAATGGGAGCATAGGTTCCAAATCTTTAAAGAGACTGGTGTAAAATTCAGTTATTTATTCCTTCGAACTGAATGATTTCAAAGAAATTTTAGCTATTTCTTTATAATTCCACCGTTGGACTTTTCTGAAATCTTCAACATTTTCAGAATTAGAGCGTTTTTCTACTCTTTCAAGAATTCAAGAAAAATTTTCAAAGGGACTTAAAACCATCGTAACTTCTAAACTGTTTAAAGCAACATGAAATAATTTCGAAGAAAACCATAGTTTATGGATGTCTACAATATGGTATCAACCAAAAGTCTGTCACTTTTCTGGTTAATGATTTAGAAATTTGATGACGTCACACCCTCAAATGAACTAAAATGAAACATATGCTGTCTGAAAAGTCCAACGGTAGAATTAAAGGTAAGTAACTAAAGTTTGTTTCAAGCCACTCAATCAGAAGAAATAGATCACATAATTTTACAACCACCTTTTTACACAGAGTTAAAGATTTGGTAGCTGTGCTGCAAATGGTTCTTCTTGTTTTTTTCTCGAATGACCATGGGCAATAATGCACCGTTGATGTGGCCTATATTATGATCAAAATTGTATTTTTACTCACTGTGTTGTTTCTCTTCCACAAGATTGCAAGTACAGCGCTTGATAATGTTGCTACTCCTTAGTTCTTCTCTCGTCACAACATGGAATCAAATGCCGCCAATATTCAAATACAGTTGCAACGGTTGGAGCTCCTACGCAGCGATACGTCTCATTTCAAACTTCCAAAGTTTGAAATGAGACGTATCGTTGCGTAGGAGCTCCAACCGTTGCAACTGTATTTGAATATTGGCGGCATTTGATTCCTTGTTGTGACGAGAGAAGAACTAAGGAGCAGCAACTTTATCAAGAATTGTACTTGCAATCTTGCAGAAGAGAAACAACACAGTGAGTAAAAATACAATTTTTATTATAATATAGGCCACATCAACGGTGCATTATTGCCCATGGAATGACATAAACAAAACTGAGCATGTAAGTCGTGATAGACGATGAAGAGGACGTTGTCGTTAGTTGTTTCGACAAATGACAATAATGTTGGATTGGAAACGTAGTTTTTCGGCGTGAAAAATTTTCGGACAACTCTATATTTCGTACAAATAAATTTTCGGTGATATTTGACTAAGACGGTACACAACATGTTTTATTCTAAAATAAAAAAGTTTTATTACCTTGTGCAATATTATTCCAAAGAATGGTGACATGGTTATCTCTATCTGGTCTACTTTGTTCATGGTAAAACCCAAGACTATGGGCGATCTCATGCATGACAGTTCCCTTGCGCCAGCAACCACTTGCCAGGGAAATTCTATTTGCTCTCCTGTAGTAGCCTACTGGTGAAGAGCATCTGCAAGAGACAATTGACAGTTTAAATAGTGGGTGAGAGATATAAAAGTATTTTGACAGTATTGTCTTACAGTAGTTCATGTTTGTCAATTTTTGTATTTGAATACGATAAAGTAACATATCCATAATCACAGCAGTTGTTGCGAACATAGGGCTCAAATCTTTCAAATCTTTAAGGCGCCTCATATGTAATTATTTTCATTTGAGTTTCTGCAGGTGCATTGAGATGTAACCAAATGAAACTTTGTGAAGTTGTTTTCAATGATTTATCAAAAATGAAAATCACATCATATTATCAAAAATTAGCATAATTTTGGGCGTGGCAACCCGTCAAATTTTAATTTTTGAAAAATTCTCAGAAAATCCATGGTTGTCCTACAAGTGTGAAATTTGGTATGGAGAACACTTGATTCTATGTCCATGGGCCCTAGTAAAATATTTGACATAGCTTTTGTTTTTACCAAGATATACGGATAAATGTGATTTCAATAGTTACGCGTCATTGATCTCATCAGCCTCATTCTATTTTTAGTCATCAGATTTAATCTTTTTTACTAGGGCCCATGGAGTATGGCATACTAAAAATGATTATGAAATTTGGAGTTGATCAGCATTATAGTTCAATTTTAAGAATTTTTCAAAGTTTCCCAATGCCGTATTTTCAACTCTTTGAGTAAATCACCGTTAAAGTTCAAGCAGCGTTCATCACAATGTTTTGGCTCATCTATAGGCAGGCACCAGAAAATATATGGCACCCTCTTGTTCTTTCTCCTCATTAACCTTTTCTGGCAGATCTTATAACTGCTTTCTCCTCATTTTCCCAGTCTCACTTGACTTTCTCGAGCTGTTGTTCAATCTTTTCTTGTCTCAATCTTTTGCTGCCCTTGTACTTGTAGGCCCTTCATCTAGCCTAACGACTTGACATGATGGTGGAGAAAATATCCCGACTCCTCTACTGTTCTGTTGATGTTTCAATTCCAACACTGCCAACTGCAACTAATGAATTTACTACCACCAAGTTTTCTTTTCCCAGTAGCCTTTGCTCTTGTTGTGTTTATTTCCCATTTCAGAACTAGCAACTATCATACAAACATCAAAGATCGCAAAATAATTTCGAAACTGCACTGCAGTAAGCCAATTTTTAGTTCAATGGCTTCACTGTAGATGTACCATGTATAAACAGCCTCGTTTTAGCATTGGCAACCTCATGTTGTCTTGGAAAAGGGGGAACGAGGACAAGAAGAAGACATGGATCAAATACAGGGATTGCAAAGAATTTGTATTGCAGTAAAACAATTTTTTCTGGTTGCTAAGTGGTTGCTAAGCAGAAATTTAACCACTCCATTGCACAAATTGTAAATTTTTATCAAAAAGGGCCACAAGGCAAATTTTTCGAGTGAGAAATCAGATTCTATATTAAATTTAGAATAAGAAAGCATGAAGTTAAAAATTAGAAAATTTTGGCCATGAATTAGCTATGAGGCACCTTAAAAAGGTTGGTGTAAAATTCTATTATATTTTTCTTTGAATTGGATTGCTTGAAAGGAACTTATGGTACTTGGCTGTAAGTCTGCCGAAATTTTATGATATCTTTATTTTTTCAAAATGGCGGCAATTTTGATAATTTTTGAAAACATTAATGGAAAATTTTGAAAAAATTTAAATCATTGTAAATCCTAAACTAATAGAGAAAACATTACATAACCTTCAAGAAAACCATAGTTTATGGAGGTCTACAATATGGTGGCAAGCATAAATCTGTAGCTTTTGTGGTTTAGGATTTAGAAATTTGATGACGTCATAGCCTCAAATTTAATAAATGCCGCCATATTGAAACTAATCAAAATATCAATAAATTGCCGCGGCAGATTTACAGCAAAAAACCCTAAGTTTCTTCCAAGCTATTTATTTCAAAGAAAACGGCAATAGAATTTTACACCGACCTTTTTAAAGATTTGAGCCCTATGTTGTTGTTGCGTTGCTCCCTAAGAGCGCACCATTTATTTCTGTAGTACTAAAATACCTACGAAAGTACCAATAACAAACTAGGTATTCTAATGTCATACTGGTGTTCTTCGTTTGGATGAAAATTGCCTTTTATTCATGAAAATTCTTTCTTTAGAATTTCGTTACTTGTTAAGAACTCGATTAAGAACCAACTACCCAAAATGTTGGATTTATATTCGTTAACTAAGAGCCTCACTTGCTGAAGTCCAAAAAGATACTTTAATTATTGTTAGTTTTAATGTGGATCTTGACTGTTATTATTATTATTATTATTATTATTATTATTATTTTTATTGATTTAACCATTTTCATGTAGAAAATATATGGTAGTCATTGCCAGAATAGGATGACGTTTGTGTTCATTTTCCATTAAAACAGTCCCTCAGGTACTGCTGTTTCTCAGTGTTTGATCTCTGTTGTGCTTTTTCTAAGATAGACTGTATTCTTCTACCACGTTTTACATTGACATACTGTGACATAAAGAATTAATAGTTCATCAGCTTACCCGCCTCCTTGGTAGAAATAAAGATATCCAGCTTCATTTGTCCTTCGTACGAATCGTAAGCAGGTGAGCCTTTGATAATCAGCAATTGCAGCGTTGATTGCAGACATAGCTCTTGAAGAAGAAGCTAAGGAAATAATTAAAAACCTTTTCAGCTTCACTGCCGTCATCCATTGATCAAGGGTGTTAGGACACGAATGTTTTAATTACGTATCTATTTACCTTGTTTTGATCTTTGTCTTGCTTTCTTGCCTTGTTTTCTTCTCTGTTTCCTCTTCAGCTGATGTGTGCAACTGAACGGTTTATGAGGCCCAAATGCGTCGAGTTATTTGAATATATCTCCTTGACTTCCTGTGTCTTAGCACCTCTTCGCAGGAGAAAGGTTTCAAACCCCAATACCATACTAAAAAGCATTTAGTATGGTATTGCGGTTTGAAACCTTTCTTCTGCGAAGGCGCGCTAAGACACAGGTATTCAAGGAAGATATATTCAAATAACACGAGGCACTTTGGTTCTAAACCCACGTTCGGTTGCACAAATCAGTTGAAGAGGAAACAGAGAAGAAAACAAGGCAAGAAAACAAGACAAGGGTCAAAACAAGGTAAACAAACACGTAATCAAAACGTTCGTGTCCTAACACCCTTGCATTGATGAGAAACAGGGGTGGCGCCAGAAATCTTCCAACAGAGGGCCTGGAACTTCCGACAGGGGGCTAAAATGGCTAAACAATGCAGTTTTCGTACGTCATACGTATTTAAAGGGAATCTAAGCATATATAAGCCCTTGATTAAAATAGCTACGAGAAGACAATAGTTTATCACACGTGCCGCACCATATTTGGGTAACTGATCTACGTCAATAGGAAATACTGATATCTGATAGGTTAGAATTTGACTGCAAGTGGCTTGAGCCACTTTTATATGCTTACATTCCCTTTAAAGGGGATCTAAAGTATATAAAAATGAGTTAAGCCACTTATGGTCAAATCAAATTCTAGCATGTAAGATATTAGTATTTCCTGTAGAAATAGTTACCCAAATATGATTCGGCGGGCATCTTAGTCTTTGAACGGCTATATTATTAAAACCTTGTGCATGCTTAGATTCCTTTGAAGGTCCTTTCAGACTCCAAAAGTTTACTTCCATCTCTCTTTTTGCGCTTTTGGCGCTTATTGGCTGTCACTTGTTAGAACCTTGGTGTCAGACATGTAATGATTCCATGGCCAACAGTCCAGCTGACACTAAGTTAAAATCTGAAACAAAATAGGAACTTACAAATTGATGAGTCCATGTCATAAGGGATGGTTGTAGGCCATAAGTTGGTCTTTGTTGCAGCAAGTGGGATTTGATAGTTGGCTTCACCATTCTCGAAATCTCTTTTTTGGTCATCAGTCAAGATCATGTCTCCTTCGAAGAGTCCGTTGTCTTTAAAGAAAAGTATTCATTATCAGTAACATGCGAGGAAATTGCAAAGGAACTCCCATTTTAGTGAAGTATGACTGGTATCAAGATAAAATAAGAGGACTTGGTATGTAAGTTCTCTTATTTCGTCTTGCTAATATGACTAATTTGCAATTTCTTCTCCTCAACGCAAGATAGATATGTTGCTGTTAAAAAACCGATGTTCTCTAAAAACATTTATTCTCTGACTGATATCTATTGTATCCAAAAATTATTCACTCTCTTTTGTTAAAGCAAATTTTCTTAAAATATTCTACAATAAATTGGAAGCTAGCGGGTGTCCCAAAAAGTATTCCTATTTGAAAAATCACCAAAATTCGATTATATGTTTGATCTTCAAGTTCCCTTTTTGGCAAAATGATCAAAGACCAATTTATTTTCCCATGCATAGCTAATTTTGCGATTGATTTTGAAATTAGCAAATTTAGCTCTTTTAGGCCTACCTGGTTTTGAAGCATGCTTCAAGAAGCACTGAAGATTACAGCATAGGTTCCAAATCTTTAAAAAGGTTGGTGTAAGATTCAATGGCCCATTTCTTCGAACTGAATGACTTCAAAGAAACTTCAGCTATTTTCGCTATAATTCTACCGTTGGGCTTTTCTGAAATGCTCAATTTTTCAGATTTAGATTGTTATTCTTCTTTGTCAAGAATTCAAGAAAAAGTTTTGAAAAAAGCTTAAAACCATCGTAATTTCTAAACTGTTTGACGCAACATTAACTAATTTCGAAGAAAACCACAGTTTATGAATGTCTACAATATTGTATCAAACAAAAGTCTATCATTCTTCTGGTTTATGATTTAGAAATTCGATGACGTCACATCCTCAAATGAGTTAGAATATAAAATACGCCGTGATTTCGAAAATATCAAAATTTCTGAAAATTCCAACGGCAGAATTATAGGTAAGTAGCTAAAGTTTCTTTCAAGCCATTCAGCTAGAAGAAATAGGTCATACAATTTTACACCCACCTTTTTATGCCGATTTAAAGATTGGAACGTATGCTGAAAATTACCAGATTCATTTTTCTTTGCGTATCAAATTCATGCTTTTATATATTGGCCATGGGGTAGTCATTGTATTTCGCTCCCCATGGTATCGTACCTGTAGCGTTGTATAGTTATTTAGATAGGTATAGTAAAATGCAAGGTTATTGTAAAATTTTATATTTGAATAAAAAAAACTTTAGTTTGGTCAAAATGTCAGAAAGAAACGCAAAATATCATCATACGTAAGTCGTATCAATGAGAATTGGCAAACAAACGCCTCACGTATTTTTTTTTACTCACCCGATACATTTTTTTTTATTCAATATAAAATTTTACAAACAAACTACTTCAAAGCACTACGTACGAGCTACTTTACTACACTACAAGGACGATACCACGGAGTGCAAGAGACCATGACAACTCCGCAGTCATTAACATAGAGAACGTGTAACTAAACTAAAATTAAATGTACAGCTACGAAAAATACACATGAACAATTTCTACTGATGAATACTAAGGTTCGTTTCACATTGTATGTCGAGCTAACTTTGGGCAATCAGGTCTTTTATCACAAGAATTGGTGAACTGGAGATTTAATTATCAAATTAGAATGGATTGTGCCCAATGAGTCAAACATACAATGTGAAACAAACTTACAGCAAAAAGAAAGAGAAGCAAAGGGACTTGGGTACTATGAATTGTAAACAAACGGAAATGCTGTGAATTTCCTTACTTAAATCGACCAGTTTGGTGAATGAACTTTAGGGTCAGATACATTACATTTGGCGACATGCAGTGATAATTAACAATAGACTTGAAGGATAATAAAAAATCTTAGTAACATTGCTCTTAGGCTATAGGTTTACGAGCTTGCTTAAAGAGAATAGCTCAGGATGAGGTTTTCAACGTGTCATCTTATACCCTTTACTTAATAAAAATAAACATTTTTCCTATTTAAATATATTTTGACAATTGATAAAGATATCTAATAGAATATTTGATGATAGGCTTCATAATGGAATTTTTGTGATTTTTGAAACGAGAGTGTTTCTTTGGGACAACTGGTATCATAAGATGTGACATGTGGCGAAGTGATAAAAATTTTACTGTAAAAAAAGCTATTAAATATCTATTTTATTCAAAAATTGTTTTATTCATATCATTCAAGATGCAGAAAGAATGTCTTCTCTCCTATGTTTCAGTCTTTTGGACTTTACAATATTATTTTTGGTCTCACAACACTACGTTCAACTTGCCTAAGGAAGAAAATGAAGACAAACAGTGAAAAGGATTTGAACAACAAGGGCAGATTTTGTAATACAATAGCAACAGTTGCGTTTGATTGACACCTCAGTTCAAAGCGATTAGCGCCTGCAGACAAAGGAAATTCTCTCAACCAGTAATTCAAAACAAACAAAGCCGCAAAAGTTTCCCCGAAACTAGTAGGGCAAACTCTCGTCTCGTGCAAGCGAAAGATGGTTTTTAAGAGAAGTTATGTGCTTATAGCGAAAGAATAAGGGTAAATCTAAAGCTCTGTCGCTTAGATTATGTTTATTTGATAAGCCCTAAAGACGGGAGAATTACAATGCCTTCTGCTCGGCTCCTGAATCAAATAAACATAATCTAAGCGACAGAACTTTAGATTTACACTTCTTCTTTCGCTATAAGCACATAACTTCTCTTAAAAACCATCTTTCGCTTGCACAAGGCGAGACTTTGCCCTACTAGTTTCGGGGAAACTTTTGCGGCTTTGTTTGTTTTGAATTACTGGTTGAGAGAATTTCCTTTGTCTGCATACGCTAATCGCTTTGAATTGAGGCGTCGATCAAACGCAACTGTTGCTATTGTACTACAAAATCTGTCCTTGTTGATTTGAACACAAAATGTACTTACTTTCCATTGGACTGTTAGCAGAAATTAATGTGGCACAAAGGCCGAGCATAACCCAAGTCAAAGCTGCCATCTTGACGACTGTACCTAGCAATTGGTGACTTGCAAGTGACAGATTATGAAAGCAACTGGCATATATAAGGGAAGGTGTTTGTCTATGCATCCTAAGTGTGTATTTTAGTGTTTAAATTTATCGGGGTACGCTTCAAAAGAAAAATACCACTCATAAACAACAGAATGATCAAAAGTGTTAACATTATGTACACAGGCTGTGAAAAATGGTTAATAAAGTAAGGGCTGTTAACAAAGTTGAACGTTTCGAGCAGCTAAGCTAATAAAAAGCCCAATGTATATAGCTCATTAGCTAAGTGATTGAGAAAAGTATTGCGAGCTTGATCTATATGTAGCATATTTGCAAATATATTTGTCCATACGTACCTGTGCAAACAATATTCTCGTTAATTCTCGTTAATTCCTTAAACCCTCTTGGCATTTTGCAGCAATTTACCTTTTTACTCGTTAGAAAAGAGGTTTGAATGAAGCGTCCAAATCTGGTAAATTTTGGAAGGAAAACAAAAGCCTGATCCCCGCTCTCAGTAACAGCACTGCTAGCTGTGGCAAGAAGTTGCTTCAGATCATGAAGCCTTTCAGAGAGTTTGTTTAATCAACGATAACTTTGCTAAAATTGACTTACGAGTGATTCAATGTATACAGGGTCAAGTTTTATTTGCCTTCTGGCCTTTTTTTCTCATTATTTTCATTCATCGTTAGCTGATTTTGTTTTGTAGCAGTTTCAAAACAAGGTGCGAGCATGGAAGGGTTTCATTTTGCAACTTGCACTTTGAAGTTTGTACTTTCAACAACTGTTATTCAAACATGAAGTTTGCACGTTGAAGTTTGTACTTTCAACCACTGTTATTCAAACGAAAGAAAAGTCAGCTAAAAATGAATGAAAATCACGAGAAACAACGCAAAAAGACAAATAACACTTGCCTATGTGCAAACTAAACCATTCCTGACTCACTTTGCGCAAAGTGAAGGTGAAGGTGAAGTTGCGGTTTTTAGCGCCAAGCGCTGGGATCGCAGAAGTAGAATAGGCCTAATCGAGTCCGCGACCCCTTGTCATGACGCTCAAGTGGTGGGGCTCTACCGGGTATTGAACCCTGTCGGCCTGACTGTTCTGGCTGCAAAATCAGTGGATTACACCACTGCACCACAACACCTATTAACAAAGTAGTTGATAATGAACTCTCTGAAAAATGTTGAGTTCCGAAGCAACTTCTTGCCACAGCTAGCAATGTTTTTGTCGAGGATGGGGGTTATGCTTTTGTTTTTCTTCACAAAATTTACCAGATTTTGACACTCGATCCAAACCTTTTCTAACAAGTAAAAAGATCTATTGGCACCTTGCTTATTCATGATCTAGTGATAAGATTCAACAACAACTGGCGTCGATATATTAAAACTAAGTTTTCAAGTTGCTGTTTTCAAATATGAAATATCGTTATTGCTTGAAATAAACTTAGAGCTGATTTGAAGTCTTCTGCCTTGAAAAAGAAATGAGAAAAGGCGAAATTACGAATTCAAAACTTCTTAGTTAGGGACAGTACAAAATTTATTATATTACATGGCCGGTGGAGAACAAAAATTCTGGCAAAAAAATCTGCTCACCCCGTATGAAATTATTGCAAAAGAAACCAACTGCCCTGTCACCCTTTTCTTAAAAAAAAACTGTCTCCCGTAATCATGAACAACAGATGTTGTAAAGTACCAACGATGAATTAGCTAAAGACCATAACAAAATTAATTCTTACCCTTACGAGTTTTTGTCAACGAAAAATTCGTCTTTGAAGATGAAGAGAAATGACTGATTAATCGTTCTTGCAGACGACTGACAAGGATATTTTGCGTCAATTTCATACACATCCTTCCAAGCATTTCTCAACTTGCATGATTCACAATTTTGTCCTCAAAATGAGCCATTTTATATTTCAAATTTCATCTTGAGCT
This sequence comes from Aurelia coerulea, assembly GCA_039566865.1. NCBI lineage: Eukaryota > Metazoa > Cnidaria > Scyphozoa > Semaeostomeae > Ulmaridae > Aurelia > Aurelia coerulea. Next base: position 16,508,719 of record CM076954.1, read on the forward strand.
TATGAAAAGTAACTGCCCCGTTCATATTGCTTTGTAAAAAGTGTTGACCCAGTTCTGTACAAGCTCAAAAAAAGTAGTTGCCCCGTTACGTTTTGCACCGGCCATGTTATAAAATAAACTTTGCACTGTCCCTTATTTTGATTCTCGGAGTTTGAAACTGAAATATAAGTTGAGACTCACTTTAGTTCTTTGTGTCTGCATCTGCATGCAGTGACACAATACATTAAAGAGTTTAGCGTAACCATAAAACATCAGGATTTTGAAACATCAGAGCCAGGATATTCCAAAATTTCCTTGTCAGTTGTAATAATATTTACAATGGTAGTATCTACTGATTTTTACGCGAAACCTGGATAAATACCAAGAGATCAAATAAATGTAAAGAATATTTAACGATACACCCAAATAACGCTGGATTTAGGAAGTGATATAACGGGTGAGCCAGAAAGAAGATACCAATTTCGACAGGCCAGGATACAGCGGGTTCCCGCAAATAAGAAACCACTTTTTGAATTGAGGCCTCAGAAAGTTTCTTATTTAAAGAGACCTTTTCATGATCAGGGTCAAAGTTTCTTATAGATAGGGAATCAAGTCAAGTGAAGGTATATGACTGTACCATACATGCATGTGCATTGCACATTACTGGTACATTTTACATGTTTACCTTGTTACCTTTTGTTGTGTGAATCTTTAAATTTGAAAATGTTAATTCTATTTAGAGAATGCTACATTATATTGCAGTCATTTATGGGCATTATTTTCTAGCATTTAGGAACTATGACGAACCTGAAAATAAGAAACTTTTAAATTTCAGACCTAGAGTTGTTTCTTATTAAAGGAGCCCCTTTTGAAGAAAGTGAGGCCTGTTTCTTATACAAGGGGGTTTCTTATTTGCGGGTACTTACTGTAAATCATACACTGGACCAATTTCAAATATTTTTGAAATAATCTTTTGTCAATATCATATACTATTCTTGGTTATTTTTTTTGTTGATTTTCCGGATGCGTACGCAATAACAAGGGCAGATTTTGTAATACAATAATACAATAGCAACAGTTGCGTTTGATGGACACCTCAATTCAAAGCGATTATCGACTGCAGACAAAGGAAATTCTCTCAACCAGTAATTCAAAACAAACAAAGCCGCAAAAGTTTCCCCGAAACTAGTAGGGCAAACTCTCGCCTTGTGCAAGCGAAAGATGGTTTTTAAGAGAAGTTACGTGCTTATAGCGAAAGAAGAAGGGTAAATCTAAAGTTCTGTCGCTTAGATTATGTTTATTTGATTCAGGAGCCGAGCAGAAGGCATTGTAATTCTCGCATCTTTAGGGCTTAAAATGAAACGATTACAAAGCAGCTCCTAAATCAAATAAACATAATCTAAGCGACAGAGCTTTAGATTTACCCTTCTTCTTTCGCTATAAGCACATAACTTCTCTTAAAAACCATCTTTCGCTTGCACACGGCGAGAGTTTGCCCTACTAGTTTCGGGGAAACTTTTGCGGCGTTGTTTGTTTTGAATTACTGGTTGAGAGAATTTCCTTTGTCTGCATCCGCTAATCGCTTTGAATTGAGGTGTCAATCCAACGCAACTGTTGCTATTGTATTACAAAATCTGCCCTTGTTGTACGCAATGATATATTTACGATTTCTTGAAATTTCTTTGCCTGCAGACTACTGCCCAAAATGATCAAATTTTCTGAAGATGGAACTTGCCAGAATAAAGAAAATGCCCATCGATATTACTAGGGAATTTGGATGGGCTAAGTCACACGGGCATTCGTTTAATGATTGCGCAATATCACTATCGCTATTGTCAAATACAAAGACTTTCAGTTTTTTATCATTTCTTTGAATGGATACTTGCAAGCTACCGTAGTTTTTGCATGTAGGGAATTAAACAACATTTCAAACAAGCGTGTAGATTTAGGACTTTTGATGCGAAGACCTATTACTTAATTCCCTACAGGCACAAACTACAGTAGCTACCAAGTCTCTAGCCTGCGTGCAGTCTTTCTTTGGTCCAAAATTGAAAGAACGAGAAATAGAAAGACTGCGCACTTGTAAGCGATTATTCGCATTTTAATGAATAAATCCATTGTGATATGAACCAATTAGAACTTGGTTAGAGATTTTTCAAACCGAAACACAATCAGCCTACGTAGCGTCTTTGTTTTGTGTTTGTTTGAAATTGAACAGTTTGATAGAACACAGATTAACATTCATTGATTTCATTTTGCTGAGTCACTCATACAAGAAATCTCTTGGTGCTGCGCAGTCTTTCCACTTTCTGGTTCTTTCAATTTTATAAAAAAGACTGCACGCAGGCAAGCAAGTCTCATTTCAAAGAAATGATGAAAAGAAATTGATAGAAGTGAAACTAAAAGTTGTGCAATCATCAAACGATCGCTCGTGCGACATAATCCAATCCAAATTCCCTAGCCATTTTGAGGATCACTCTCTTTATTCTGCCAAGTTCAGTCTCTAGAAAATTTGATCACTGCACTGTTTTTCGAACTTTTTTGGCAATCCGCAGGCAAATAAATTTCAAGAAATCGTAAATATATCCATAAGTAGGCATCTCAAAAATCGACAAAAAATAACCAAGAATAGGATAGGACATTGACAAAAGATTAATTTAGAAATATTTGAATTGGTCCAGTGTATGATTTATCCTGGCCTGTCGAAAGTGGGAACTTTTTTCTGGCTCACCCGGTGCTGTTCTCTTTGTATGTATCAAATCAAAGTCTACTTAGTCCTATTCTTACAGATTTGGACTTTTAACCTTTTTTGATTTAATTGAATTTGAGATGCAGTTCCAGTAACTTGTACCTTGATAGGCGTATAATTTCTTGGGAAATTATCCAATGACCTATTTCTTTGAACTAAATGACTTCAAAGAAACTTTAGCTAGTTCTCTATAATCCTACCGTTGGACTTCTTTGAAATCTTCAATATTTTCAGAATTAGAGTGCTTCTCTTCTTTTTCAAGAATTCAAGAAAAAATTTCAAAAATTTTTAAAACCATCGTAATTTCTAAATTTTTTTGCCGCAACATGAAGTAATTTCGAAGAAAACCATAGTTTATGAATGCCTAAAATATGGTATCAAGCAAAAGTCTGTCATTCTTCTGGTTTATGATTTAGAAATTTGATGACGTCACATCCTCAAATGAATTGAAATGTAAGATACGCTGTAATTGTGAAAAATATTCAAAACTTATGAAAAGTCTAACGGTAGAATTTTAGATAAGTATCTAAAGCTTCTGTCAAGACATTCAATCAGAAGAAATAGGTTATAGAATTTTACACGCACCTTTTTACGTCGACTTTAAGATTTGGAACCTATGCTGCCTCGCATACATTAAAATGGCTTTCTTGCCTAAGGAGTCTTGTAAAGAAAAATTAAAAGGCTTTCTTAGGACTTCAGAATTCTTGCAATGTTAATGTGTGCAAGACCTTTACTGTTTAGTAGCTCTGAAAGAAACATTCATGACCAATTTTGAAAATAATGAAAAACGGGACTGAATATAATTTACATTAAAACAATCTCAACAATTGTCTTTTTAAAAGCAAATAAAAAAATAATAAAATGAATTAAAATGAAATAAGGAGGAGCAAAATAAAAATACCGTACAGGATCTGATGTTGATATATACACATAATCAAATTGTACCTCGCTCGACAAGGATCAAAGACTGCATTTTGTTTTAAAATCAAAGTTTCTTGGGGATATCGCAAATGAAAACGAGGCACTCCGTGGCTTGATGCACTTCGATTCTCTGATTGTTTCATATGTTCCAGGCCCAGGTACACATTCTGCAAGAAATTCAATAAAACATTCAATTATTGGTAAGGGATGGTTTCAATAAAAGCGGGCTTTTTCGGTAGCAATCTTCCAATGATAATCCACGGCAGTGGTAATATTGCATGAGTCTATGACCCTCAACGGTAGGGTTTTGAGATTTTCATGTAGAAAATCTCCGAAAAAATCGGCCATAGCAACTCCGCTGACTTCACTGATATTTAATTCAATAATTTCTTAACCGTTTATGTCTACTGATTTATGTCAACTATCGATTTGTGTCAACTACTGATTTTGTCAACCACCGATTTTTGTCAACTTTACTGGAATGTCTATATGAAGAATAATGAAATATACAATGATTGTCGTCGCTTGTCTCATCCTTCGATTTCTGGTCAAACTGCGCTTTCCACCCGAATCTTCACTGATTCTTTTGAGATGATCCTTTATGACTGTCAAGTGTGCTTAAAAGCCTTTAAAGGCACAAACTATTGCAAACTTACACATTTATTGAAAACTCAATTATTAATCAACTAACAACAACACAGTTTAGTCACAAAAAATGAAGCTCCGCGACAGAGCGTCTCTGATATTCTTCTTATAAGCAGTTTTTAGCAAAAAGACGTGGACTTCATTGCATAAAACGGATATTTGAAGGTTTTTGGAGCATCCCAATTTTCTAGTTTTTTCTCCAACGAAAGACGAGGCAAACTCGTTGAAAATAGTCTGCTTCTTCGTGTTTCCATTGGCTAAGAACATGCTCATATATATTTTTGTTCCTCCCTTCAAATTTTGCAGTGCGGCCGTCAAAAGTACACTTTTCAGGTTGTCAATTTCACAAACAAAACATCTAATATCAGACAGAATCTAGTATAATATCCTTTATCCATTAGTTTTCTAATCGTTCGTAGTGTACAGTTAGTTGCATGTAGGTTAACGTTATATGTCTTTATGTTTTTGGCCATGGGGTAGTCATTGCTTTTCGCTCCCCCTGGTATCATTCCCGTAGTGTTGTATAGTAATTAGATAAGTATTGTAGATTGTAAAATTTACTGTAAACTTTTTATATGAATGATAAAAAAAAACAAAACAAAACAAAACGATCCCAAATCCCTTAATAAAATACTTCTTCTGATTACACCTTATTGACTCTTGTCTTGTTGCTAAACTTCCTATTTAAGTAAGAAGTGCACTGTTAGCCAGCTGTAGCTTACTCAGCAATACTCAGCGGCGTTGCGAGTCTGTCAAAAAAATTTGAGCACACTTTGAAATTTTCTGTGAAATGACTCATTTCTTATGGCGCAAACTTTGAATAAATAACGGGTAACTAAAGTCTGTCTCAAATTAAACGTCACGTAAAAAAACCGCGAATAAAGACAATCGAAGAGCTTTGCATGAGCAATATTGCGTTACCACAAAACTCACGTGACATCTAATTTGAGATAAAACTTCAAACATGTTTTGCTTGAGAAAGACTTTTTATGGACATGTTCTTTTTTGACTGGCAGAAAATCCGCCATTTTGAAAGTAAAAAAATCACAAAAATGAGCACCAGAGGAGCAACACGTTATGAACTTGCATGAGACTTTGGCCAAATATGCACTTTAACAGATTTAACAAGATAAAAGTAGGTGGGATTGCGATTTTAGCGTACTTTGTGAGATATGAGTCACAAGGTACCCACGACAGTTTTGTGATTTGTTTCTCATTTGTCTAAGTGACCAAAGGGAAGTAGCTCGAGAGCAAGAAGTCCAAAAACACAATAACCTACCAATGTCTTCAAAAATCTTTAAGACCAGTTAGATGTGTTACAAGAATTGTCTGTGCACCTTTTAGAAATTAGGAACCCACAACCATATAGCAAATTAAGAGCAGCTAAAGAGCGTAAAAGTCTTCCAGTATTTGAAGTAGCTCTTAGCTCAAAATTTGCAGAAAGCTTCAAACGTGTCCTACAAAGGTATCCTTCAAAGGTGTCCTTCAAAGGTGTCCTTCAAAGGTGTCCTTCAAAGGTGTCATTCAAAGGTGTCCTTCAAAAGTTTCTAACAGTTACAAGTTTCCTACGAAGGTATCCCGCAAAGGTGTCCTTCAAACGTGTTCTTCAAAGGTGTCCTTCAAAAGTTTCTAACAGTTACAAGTTTCCTACAAAGGTATCCCGCAAAGGTGTCCTTCAAACGTGTTCTTCAAAGGTGTCCTTCAAAAGTTTCTAACAGTTACAAGTTTCCTACTAAGGTATCCTGCAAAGGTGTCCTTCAAACGTGTTCTTCAAAGGTGTCCTTCAAAAGTTTCTAACAGTTACAAGTTTCCTACAAAGGTATCCCGCAAAGGTGTCCTTCAAACGTGTTCTTCAAAGGTGTCCTTCAAAAGTTTCTAACAAGTTACAAGTTTCCTACGAAGGTATCCCGCAAAGGTGTCCTTCAAACGTGTTCTTCAAAGGTGTCCTTCAAAAGTTTCTAACAAGTTACAAGTTTCCTACGAAGGTATCCCGCAAAGGTGTCCTTCAAACGTGTTCTTCAAAGGTGTCCTTCAAAAGTTTCTAACAGTTACAAGTTTCCTACGAAGGTATCCCGCAAAGGTGTCCTTCAAAGGTGTCCTTCAAAAGTTTCTAACAGTTACAAGTTTCCTACAAAGGTATCCCGCAAAGGTGTCCTTCAAACGTGTTCTTCAAAGGTGTCCTTCAAAAGTTTCTAACAGTTACAAGTGTCCTACAAAGGTGTCCTTCAAAGGTGTCCTTCAAAGGTGTCCTTCAAAGGTGTCCTTCAAAGTTTCTAACAGTTACAAGTGTCCTACTAAGGTATCCTTCCAAGGTGTCCTTCAAACGTGTCCTTCAAAGGTGTCCTTCAAAAGTTTCTAACAGTTACAAGTGTCCTACAAAGGTGTCCTTCAAAGGTGTCCTTCAAAGGTGTCCTTCAAAAGTTTCTAACAGTTACAAGTGTCCTACAAAGGTGTCCTTCAAAGGTGTCCTTCAAACGTGTCCTTCAAACGTGTCCTTCAAAAGTTTCTAAAAGTTACAAGTAGAAATGAAACTGTCAGGTAAAAATGAAACTTTAAAAGCAATTAGATTAGAAGATGAGTGAACAGTTATCATGCACTCCCTGTGTTTTGAGCAAAGTAGGAATATCCCTTTGGACATAGGATCCTTTGCTCTTGAACTGCTCATTGTTAAATCTACTCTCAAAATCCATTCTTTAGATCCATCCCCACCGTAACTAGCTTAGTAAAACAGTCTTTTCATGGAAATATTGATTAATTCTGACACTTAAGCATTTCTTCTAAGTTTCATGTAGATGAGAAATCCTTGTTTTTATATAAGGACTCTTTGCTCCTGCAGTTCTCTTGCGCTTATCAAATGAGATCCTAAGATTCTCTGAAGCTCGAAGATAGTCCTAACAATGATTTACTGTTGATAATATAGGTAAAGATCGAGCAGGTAAATATCGATCCAGGAAGAGGTCTGACAATTTTACATTTCAAGGACTATTGTGCTCACTTAGCGTTCTCTTTAACATTTCACAAAGCAACAGCACCAACAATATAGTCTTCAGTCAGCCTGCAATCTCTCGCAGACAAAATACCAACTTAAGATTCATTTATTGCTTAAAGACTTTTTAGCTCATTCGATGCAAGGATTCAGTGGCACAACAACTACTCCTAACTTTGACCGTTGGTAGCTCAAGAACAAATCGTCATAGAATCATGGAGAAAAGGTACCTAGAAATTCAATGTTTTCTCGTTTGAACGGTAACCCCACTGACACTTGAAAAAGTAACTACGATTTCACATATCAAATTTAGTTTAGAAAGTCAAAAATGGCAGCTTTGTGCCACTCAAAAAACACGTCCTTATACGTTTTTATACGTATTTTCAACAATAAAGCACTTGATGACGAAATAAAGCAATTAGGCTTGCAAGATAGTAGCTCTGGCCGAATAGTCCCCTAACTTTGATAAATCCTGCCCCTATCTTTGCAATTTCTTTAAAATATTGGGGGTTCACACCCCCACATTTGCCAGTAGCTACACCCCTGCTAGTAATTCAAATATGGAGAAAAAATACTCTACCTCTCTTCGCCCAAAGGCTGGTCCCCCGTCTACGTCCTTGTGGAATCGTAAAGCAGGTCTTGCGATTCATAATGCAATCCTTACTTTTTCCAGGGCGGTAAGCATTTGGTGCTGGGTCATTTTCGATTCCTGCAAAGACAAATGCGTTAGCTGAGGTTGTACCGGATGTCCTAGAAAAGAGCATACAGATTTGGTTTGGTCTAGCAATAAGGATGTAGCTTTAACCAATGGTTTCAAAATGTTCCTTGATAGTTTAACTTACACATATATACCTCATTTTTTGGTATTTGTACTTTGAGAGCTGAAATATTAATCTGGAAGGTTTAAATTTGCCTCCACGTCCAAACCAGAGCTTTGGTCTCTGCCATAAGCAAACTCACGAAGCACGTTGAAATTTAAAACTAAATCAAAGAAAGATGAGAAAATGGCACAAAGGGTGACTTATGGAAAAAAGTGATCAAAGTTTTTTCCCATTGTATCAAGGATATAGTTGATTAATTTTTGTGCTTCAAGAATTTGCTTAGGCCAAAACGCCCAAGCTTTGGTATGGAAGTGACCAATATCAGCCAACAAGGTATCAATGTTCAAGCTCAACTATCGAGGAAAATTTTGAAACTGATTAGCAATTGATTAAAGCTAAACTCTCATTGCAGGACCCAATCAAATCTGTGTACTTTTTTCTTGGACACAAGGTATATGCTATCATTTTAAAGACTATCACATAAGAGGCAACGTTTGTCCCCAATATTCGTAGCCAACATTTGTGAGCAAGAAATGCTCCCTAAATTTATTGATCATGTCCAATACACACGAGCAAACAAACTCATTCAACATTTTTCACCATCGACCGGGTGAGTAAAATAAAAAGTTACAAAGTTTGGCAGGCAGTGCAATAAAGGGCATGACCGATATTGAAAACTAAAGTACTAACTCATCATCCAAATGCTAACTTAGATAATAATAATAATAATAATAATAAAAGCACTTATATTGCGCCATATATCCGCAGGGCTCATAGGCGCATTACAATCAAAAATACTAAGACTAATTAAAATATGATTAAAAATACAAAAGTTTACAAAGTGTCATTAAAAATCCAAGTTAAACAATTCATTCAATAAAATACTGTTCAAATAAATGGGTCTTCAAACGAGATTTAAAAGTTTCAACTGTGTTACAAGCTCTAACCGAATAGGTGAGTCTGTTCCAAAGGAAAGGGGCAACATTTACAAAAGCACGATCACCAGCCGTTGCTAATCTGGTCTTCCCTACTTCTGGTAATAGTTCATCACATGCAGATCTAGTGCAACGAGAAGCCTTACGCAATTTCAATAATTCTTTAAGATATTTTGGTGCTAGATCTTTTAAACATTTAAAGGTTAACATTAGTATTTTGTATTGTATTCTACTTGTGACAGGCAACCAATGAAGTTGCTTCAACACCGGTGTTATGTGGCAGCGTTTGCGTTCGCCCGTTAACATTCTTGCAGCAGCATTCTGGACCTTCTGCAGCTTTTGTAATTCGCATGATGGTAATCCATATAACAAAGAATTGTTACAGTCAAGTCTTGACATGACAAAGGCGTGAATAGCTTTCTCCGCAGCCTCCTTGGTAAGGTATCTTCGAGTAAGGCTAATGTTGTGCAGATGATATCTAGCTGATTTGCACAATGCGTTCACGTGTGATTTCAGTGTCAAATTCGTATCAAAAACAGCGCCAAGATTTCTCGCTTTTTCACTGGCTTCAATGACACTACCTCCAACATTAATGTATATGTTTGAGAGTTTCTTGCATTGTTTATGGGTGCCAACAATCAGCATTTCAGTTTTGTCACCATTAAGCTTAAGCCTGTTTATCAGCATCCACGCTTCAATATCTTTGATACACTATCAGATGTGCAAATTCTATTTGGTAAAAGTACTCTCATCTTTTAGACATTTGAATAAGAGAAATGATGGTAAGGGGCTTCCCAAAATGATGTCCCAAAATGATATATTATCGTTTGATTGCTTATATGTCCATAACCAATGAACCGATTTTCGAAAAATTTGTTTTATCCGATTGCCGAAAGGCTACATTGTATTCGAGGATGTTAGTTTTACGCCGATGTTTTCTTGTCGAAAAGATGATCGATAAACCTGCTCAAATTCAACCCTTAGATGGCATGAAAAAGAAACGACATAAAAAAGAAACGGCCTACTTTTCCAGTCAACATTGTAGATGTGATACAAAAGGCTGAACTTATATGTCGTTTAGAGAATATGAATTCAGCTAATACTGAATTCAGAGAATATGAATACGAGTTCAGCCTTTTGCATCACATCTAAAATGACATGAAAACATCGTCGTAAAACCACAACCGACATCTTTGAGAACTGCACGTTCAACTCTGGTCCATGATTCACTTTACATTGACATACAGATTCTATTTCTGAAACAGACAATGGTATTGAATTTATATTTCAATAATGAAAAGTAAGTCATGGACCAGAATCGAGCGTGGAATCCCCATTCCCACACAAACCCATTATTAGCATATTCGTTATGTTTTGGTCTAAAAACAGCGTGATTTTTACAAACAACTTTTTCACAAAAAAGTTAGCCTTTGACTGATAGATTCACGTTTTAGTTTTGAATATTGCCCACGCACATTTCATTCCACAGCCTGCTAAATGTTTTGATATTTTACTAGCCCCGTATTCATCATGATACCAAACAGGATCACGTGATTCAAAAGACTGCTCTTGATTTGCTAGATTTGATTTTGCCGTTAAGAAAGTAATGAAATTACAATGGAAGTTTATACCAAAGAAGCATACCTTTTCGTACCAAAGAAAATTCTTTTCTTTTACCAAAAGTGTGTGAAGGGGAGTGATTAAAGACTGTTTTTGGACTCCCAACTACATCTGGAAGATCATAATGGGCTGGAGATGGCCATTTTACCTGCAAAATTAGGGATAGATCCAAAACAAAACAAAATATATCAAGGATGATTAAAAAAAAGTTGCAATTACAGAATTCTCTTTGAAGCAGAGCATAGATATTTCAAGTAACATAACTTTGCCTGGCTAGAAGCTGTTTGAAATCGAATTTAGTTTAATATATTCTACAATTCTACTACATACAATGCAAAACTATAAAGTAACATCAATTGAATTCAACGTATGGAACTTATAACTAAAAAAAGACAAATACTACAAAAGAAATCAAACTAAAAACGACATTGCATGCAGGGGAAATTCTTAAGGAGGGGCACCTTCAGCAGCTATGCTAATCGAGGAGAGAGCACCCCCTGTTTAAAGACGACTGATATCATTGGCTAACCCTTTTGAAGTATCTTGCAAATTTTACCAATAATTTTCGGTGAAGAAGATGGCTTTGAACCTCAGATATGGGTTGAATGGGTGTCTATTTATAACCTTTTCAAGATCTGTAATTACTTTTAAAGAAAACAAATTTAAGTTTACAACGAAGTTGTGTACTATGAATTATAGTGCCATAAACTATCAACAATGAGCGAATCGGACATTTAATGCGAGCCTTGGACGCATTCCTAAGCCATTTTGCAAATAATAGATTTTCGCTAAGGTGAATTATCCGGACTCATAAAAATACAAGAAAATTACAAAGCTACTGTACTTCGGATTTTCTACTTTCAAACAAAGTTCGATTCATTCAAACCAGTGAGTATTCTAGGTACTACGATTTTTCAAACGTTTGAAGTAGACTTATGAAGACGAGTCCCTAGTATCCCTGTGGTAAACCTTGCTGGTCTGGTGACCGTAGTACCATCATCAAGTCAAAGAGCACAGGAAAAGAGGAGACTCCAGGTGCATCCAGGGACACCACAAATTTGTCACGGTTCGTAGAGGTAAAAAATCAAGTGGCCCATATTGCTACGCTTTGACCCATTTTCCCTACTGTACCATGTGACACCTTAAGAAGCGAGTCGAAAGCAAAGGCTCTCTTGATCAATAATGATATTTTTCATCGACATACCCTTGGATCAAAGTCAGCCTTCTGAAGCCATACGTGGTTGTGTGAAAACCATTCCTTAGTCCAGGCCGTTCGGTCACCTCCATCTGTATGAGATATTTTGTTAAATTTAGAGATCTCTTTCGAAGGACATGCAACTTGAAACTTGAAATGAAAGAAGCATGCTGCCAGCTGCTAAAAATGCTACTAACAAGTTAACGAATTTCAGCTAGTCTATGTCTTGGGAGTTCCTGCATGCAATGGGAGTGACAATCTTGAAAAAATTACCTAAGACTTTAGAATGCAATGAGCAGGTCGGTTTTAGTAGGGTGAACACTTAAATAAAGGAAAGATTTTGAATTATTGACGAAAACATTCGACAAATCAAATCAGAAAATAATTATGAACTTACATATTCTAAAAGGTAAATTCAAGCCCAACCCTTAAGAAAAATCAAGTGTTTTTGGACAAAGCGAGGTTGTGAGATAACATGATCTTTGTCATTTTGACTAATTTACTGTTCGACTGTTCAAAAATACGACTGAATCAGGAAACTTGTTATGATAAACAAGAGACTTTTGAAGTAACTAGCAACCAAAATGTAACCCTAATAATTCAAATAATGTTATCTAACATACGAGAATCAGACTTTAGTAAAGAAATTCTAAAATACCTCGATCTTGTTGAGTCTTTGGTCTAATTGTATAAGATGGAAATGAGGTCATCTCAGGCTTGTCATTTGGTGGATCATAGCTATAAATTGTCGGTCCACTCAAGTCTCCTTGAAGTGGTGGCCTTGATTCTATACAGTCTTTCAAACCTGTGAACAAGAATGGAGAATGCATTAGGAGTCCATGTCTGGTATGCCTTGGAATCTTCTGAAAGGAGAAAAATCATATAATTGCCAAAATAGTCCACTTTCTGAAAACGCTAGAGATTGCAAGATTGGAGAGAGCTCCGGAAAGAATTTAAACTCCATTTCTATGGTCAATTAAGTGCGCAGCCTTACAAAATGCATGTACTGTTGGCATGCATGAAAAAATACCTTGCAATATTTGATCTGCAAACTTATAGATTAAAGAAACGATCTCTCGGAAGTCTTCCAGCTTTGGGAGCAGAAGGTTTCAGCTGCCTCAGATCTCGATTATTTTCAGAAGAGGCCAAAAGGATAATCTCTCAGAAGTCTACCGAAACCAGAATGGCCAAAGACATGACTTTTTTAATCGCTGGTTTGCAATGATATGGTATGGTTAATTATCGTTAAAGGGAATAGACATAGCTATATCGAGTGGTCGCTATAAATAGACCAAAGAAAACGCCTATGCATCCATTAATTATTAGTTACACAAGGTAATCGCATGTGCCAAAGTTGTCAAATATAATAGGGTAAGAAGGGCACATTTTGTAATACAATAACAACATTTGCGTTTGATTGACACCTTAATTCAAAGCGATCAGCGACTGCAGACAATGGAAATTCTCTCAACCAGTAATTCAAAACAAACAAAGCCGCAATGTTTCTCCGAAACTAATAGGGCAAACTCTTGCCTTGTGCAAACGAAAGGTGGTTTTTAAGAGAGCGTATGTGCTTATAACGAAAGTAGAAGGGTAAAACTAAAGTTCTGTGTGGCGGATTTTGTTTATTTGATTCAAAAGCCGAGCAGGAGGCATTGTAATTCTCGCATATTTACAAAATCCACCACATAGAGCTTTAGTTTTACCCTCTTCTTTCGTTATAAGCACATGACTTCTCTTAGAAACCACCTTTCGCTTGCACAAGGCGAGAGTTGGCCGTACCAGTTTCAGGGAAATGTTTGCGGCTTTGTTTGTTTTGAATTACTGGTTGAGAGAATTTCCTTTGTCTACAGTCGCTATTCGCTTTGAATTGAGGTGTCAATCAAACGCAACTGTTGCTATTGTATTAAAATATCTGCCCTTGTTTAATAGGGTATATTGTTAACTTGGCTCAGGCCCGCTTTTAACTATGTTGATTCCCTTTAATGTACATGTGGAATGCTTACTTGGTAATGAAACAGTCTCTCCTCTATTTCTTTGTTGTCCCAATTGTACTCCCTTCCATTTCCTTGATGGTAACAAAGATTTAAAATTTGTGATATCAAGTTATAAATAGATACAACAAAATGAACACACAGTGTGGATACAGGCCTTAAGGTGTATTAGCACTGTTGTTTTGCCAAAGAGGCCTTGGACTATTCCCAAGAATTCTTTTTCAAAACAGTTGCAGTCTTTCATAATTCTTGACAATTTCAAACTGAGTTTTAAGGATTCCTTCAGGTAAATTTCACGAGGGGGGGGGGGTACTTAGTATATTTGTCCGATGGGGATGTGCCATTTTTCAGGGTATTGTTTTCATCTATTTTGTCTAGAATGGGGTATCAGAAGAAGGCAATTTTTCTGGAGCCGGTTGTCAAAACATGTCAAAAATGAGAAATTTTGTTAGATCAGATTGTTATTTAGTTCATATTTTGCGTTTCGGAGTATACTTTTGACCGCTTCTTCTGGAATTGGCTAGTATCATTTGAAGGGAAAAATTCTGGAGCCGGGCAAAAACAATATTTGTGGGCACACCCCTTTACAAATTTAGGTCAAGTGCCCCCCCCCCTGGGTAAATTTACAGTAGTACCAGAAATAGCTATACTCAAAGGGATGGATAATGGTTGATTTCAATCTGATTTGATAATCTGACTGATCAATGGTTGACTTCAATAAAATATTACAAGTCTGGATTGTTTTGGATGAAAACTGTATGCAAAAAATGTTTTGGGCACTATCTGAAACATTGGAAGCAATTTTATTTTTCATAGCTCATTGATCAAATCATTCACTTGACATATGGGTTATATTTGCATAAAATTAACCCAATTTTAGACAAAGATTATCGCTGAATGCTTCAATTAAAATATTCATGAGCAAAATATTTAGCAAAAAGTTGAGGATGGTTTCAAAGGCAATTGGGAGAGACATTTGACCAAAATTTTATTGTCCAAAACCTGTGAAGTTTAATCTAACCTTTTGGTCACAGTAACTGTTGAAACTTTGAATGACTTTGGTGGAAGCTTGTTCTTCAAATATGGTGGACCTTGAGTTCGCTGTGAAGATAGATTCTTTTCAATATTAGGAGATGCACTCATCCTCTGTTCATCCTTGCTTTGCAATTTTGGTGTGATGTTTGTTACTGGTGGCAAGTGTCCATCATGGTCATGATCATCTTCATTTTGCTCACCCTCCTTCATCTAACTAATAGCCCTTTGAGGCTTAAGGTTTGTTTTCTAGAAATATAAGGACATGAGTTGCTACATTATTACACAGTATATTCTGCTATGTATATTTGTCCACAGAGTCAGTAAAAAATTAAAATGTTTGATGTGGGCTATGGAGTAAAAAGTACATGGCTGAACATCTTAAGCTATTAGCCAAAGGCAAATAGAATGTGAAAATTTCGTTTTGGTAAAAGCGCTCATCTTTTAGACAAAGAAATTAGAATAATGTGGTTAAGTGGTTTGTTTGGAAATCAGGATTCTGCATTTGATTCTGGCCCATGTCCCCTTGAAAACCAGAATTGCTGAATGGGCTACCAAATAATGAATATGATGATGACAGCAAATTGCTAAATTTCAATGCTAAATTTTTACGCCAAGCATTGTTGGAGAAGGAAGGAATATGCTGCCGTAAAATTCAGGAATAGGCTGTACGCCACACAGATCAATGGCGTAACATCCACTATGGGTATACGGCAACTATACAGTTGAATTGGGCGCTACACTACCGGGTGTCCCAAAATGATGTATTATCGTTTGATTGCTCATATGTCCATACCGATGAACCAATTTTCAAAAACTGGTAAAACCACAACCAACATCTTAACATCCGATTTAGCCTTTAGGCAATCAAATAAAACAAAGTTTTTGAAAATCCGTTCATTGGTTATGGACATACAAGCAAGCAAACGATAATACATCATTTTGGGACACCCGGTATAGCAATATAGCTTTGTTCCCTCACAGTCACATCTGCGAACTAACTTACTGACCTAGAAAGGATGGACTGATGAGATACCTTTTACATGAAAAATTTCAGCCTGTGCTGTGCTGTGTGCTGCTGAGTTCAACATCTAGCTATATGTGCTGAGTTTAATTAATAAGTGAGTTTCAACTCTGTCGATGGATGGTGTATGTCTTCATCGCGTTTACATGAACTGAATTGGATGCTGGCTTTCTTTTGGTAATTTCTACACTTATTTCACTGTAGGCTTGGGCATATACTGACAATTCGATCTACTAGGACCCAAAAACGTGTATCGATTCTAGTGGCGGCGAAAAAAAGGGCCTAAATTCATTGGCCTAGAAATTCCAGGATAATTTTTTGGCTCTGCTATCATACGACCGGTACGTAATTTCTTTGAATACTATATTAGAAGCTTACTTTATCCTAGTGATCATCGTCGAAAATACTTACCACAGCGAGTCTCGCAGGAACTTTAATCACCAGCAGAGCAAACTTCTATCGTGGCGAGAGAACATTCTTCTTCGGAAAAGCTTCACTGCTGTTTCCATGGCACCGACTAAGTTGGTTGTTGTTGCTGTGAATGTAACCAAGTCGTCCAAGATGTCAAGTTGTAATTTTAAATTTTACATGCTTTACATCAAGTTTACACACTATGCTTTTTACAGCAAGTGTTACATATATCATTAGGAATAACGATTAGCGCAAAATTTTCACCCCTATGTCATTCCCACTGTGTGATGAATTTTCACAGTAGTTGAAAAATACGCAACACGGAAAGTGACGATCGTTGCTAGTTGATATAAAGCATCGCAGGCTATAAAGTAGCGAGAAAAGGGCGTTTTCAATCATTTTCTTGCGTGTGAGTGCATGGCCTGCATTTTCGTTCAATTTCATGCCTCTTTAACAATTTACGTAAATGTTAAAACCTTCCAGCGTCAGATGATTCAAAATCACACGTGTTGAGAGTTTCATCCCAACACACTTCTGAAAATGGGCTGTACACGACACATACTTCACCATGAATCTATATCTCTTAGCTACTGTAGACAACATCTCGAAAACAGGCTTCCTACCGTCAGATGTTCTCTGGTCTTCATAGAAGAGACTCTGCAAAGCTGTCGTTGCAGTGGTAAAGGTCTCGAGAAGTAACTCGAAGAAAAACTGGACGATGGGCTACTTACTATTTGGCATAATACTGGTTGCAGCCACAGGTATTCTTTATGCCGATAAAGATGCAGATGATGCCTACAAACAGAAGTGGCCAGGTGGGTATTAACCAGAGCCAACCTAGTTGCTAAAGTCAGATTGATTCAATGTTGAATTCTGGTCGATATTCGGTGTATACTTTGTTGATCAACGTTCCATCAATAAAATATTAAAACACAATTTCAGCGACAAGATTTTACAGTTGCTGTAACTGTGAGATAGTGCAGAGCTAGTGTTTTTATGTAACATTGTTAATACAATATGCAATACTCATAAAAAAATTACTGCAGTGCTACAAAAAGTAATATAATACTGCAATGTTACTATACAATGCTACAATATTACCACAAGGCTTAGAACAAGACAGGACGATAGTATAAAGGTGTGTTCAGGCTCATTTCCTTTGTAGCCAATTTGAAAACAGAACACATATGGTTAAAAGCTGGTCAGGGTTAGGTTTGGACTTGCGCCAAGTCTCGCTCTTGATCAATAAATACGGGAGGGGAAATGAGTACTCCCTCTGCCCTCCTGTTATTGATCAAGAGCGAGACTTGGCGCAAGTCCAGGTTAGGTTTAAAATGTATACCCTACTGTATTTGGTAACTTTAACGCGTGCCGTTTCGTTGTGTAGCTAAAGAAACAGTGGGTGTGTAGGGTGTCTCTTAGCCTGTTTATAGGAGCTAGTCGCTATAGCTTTATCTATTCGCTTTACGGCGAACGTTTGCACTTCCAACCTGTCAAAAATGTCATTTTCAACATCTAATCGACGTTTCATCAACATTTATACAACTACCATTCAACGCTTCTTCGAAATTTTATCAATGTTTTTGTCAGGGCCTGTTCATATGGAGAAAGCCTCCCCGGCATTTTCCCGTTTCGCCGGGAAACTCGCTCAGCCAAGGTAATATTCCTTGACCTTTCATATGAGAAAATTTTCCCGGCAAGCCGGGGTACACAAGAAATGGCACGTTGTCTCTGACGCCAAAGGCTTAGCGATAAGCAAAAGAGATTTCCGCGCCTAGCCGGGAGAGTGTGTCAACTGTTCATTTGGGAAAATATTTCCTCGGTTTTGATGGTTATGCGGAACCCCGGTAGAGTTCAAGCGAATTCTTGGCTAGCCGGGAAATGTTTTCTCATGTGGACGCTTGTGCTATTTTAAGGCTATATGAGACGGATCTTGGCATAACGGGAATCCCGCTTCGCCGGTAAAATGACGGGGTAGCTTTCTCCATATGAACAAGTCCCAAGAAGCCTTAAATTTGACATGAAGTGAACCATTGCATTTGATGTAAAGAATATAGCACAATCAAATTATGAAAAATACTGTATTACTTGCTTTCCATTGCACCTCATTTTTGACGCACGGTAGTGAAGTCATAGGGGTGGTGGGCATTTTCCTGTTTACAAAATCCTTTATGTCATGGGGTGAAGGACGTGATGAAGTCCACATCAAGCCTTGCAACAATGCGAGTTCAAAGCTGGTCGTTCAGCGGAGGCCCTCCTGAGGTGTATGACATCTCAAAGGTCAAACGCTCCAGCGGTTTGAGCACGCGCGGCCACTCTACGGAAAGAACGAATCATGGTCGCAGAGCCTGCGCGCTCAAAATGCTGGATGAAAAACTGCATTCAACGAGAGAAAGGTACGTCTCTCATCTTTGATCAAGAAGTTTATCAACTTACTTTTTCGTAGCTGCTTAAAATCAATTTTCAATTCAAGCCTTGCATTTTTTAACTTTCTGTGCATTTTATTTGAATCATAGCCGATTTTGCTTCAAAAGTAGGCCTAGACTTTTAATTTGTTCAGCAATAGTCTGAATTCAATGTTTTGTTCGGACTAGACCTCTAAGTTGACTTGTGCAAAGCACATTGATCTTGAGGTTTGCGCTAAATTGTGAATAATAAACTTCTGGAAAATAGAGGGACTGCAGCTGAGAACAGGCCGAGATTGGAAAATATAATGTGTGTGGCATGGCAGCCACCTTGCTCGCCTGTGTTGATGCATCATTTCACAGAATGAGATTGGTTGCTAAGGGAAATTTCTCCAACAAAATGAACTCTTTGAGTGCAGTAATTAGCTCAATGACGTTCCCATCAAAATTATTTCAAAAAGCTCTTTGTTAGCATTTTTTCAAGATTATTGTTAGTTTTCTAAGAACTTTTAGGCAGCTGATCAGTCAAGTAGAACAACAATCGAAGAGTTTTCAAGAAACCAATAAATTTTCCCACCCAGTACTGAAAGTCTCTTTTAGCTTTCAGTAAACAGTTGAAATTAGCAGATCATGGGTACCAAAGGTTTTTGCAGTTTCTCCGCATCCTTCTTACATGTTCGTTGTATTCATTGATAGGTAACTTCCCAAGCATTTCGTGAGTTTTACCAGAATACAGCGCCAGTATGCGAATTACCTTCTCAGACAAAATAAACAAGTTTCTTGAGCAGTATCCAAGTTCTCAGTCGAGGTTCTTACTGGTTTAGTTCTTAGTTGAATTCTTGAAAAGAGTTTCTTATTAACACTAGCACTGTTTAATCATGCTGAAAACGGATTACACGTTTTTTTTATAAGAAACTGGTTTATAAGAAACTAGTACTACGATGACCAAAAATTTAAGAAACTCTAGTACTACGCTCAAGAACAGTTAAGAAACTCTAAAACGTTATATCTGTATGTACAATACCGCAATTTTAGGCCCAAAAAAATAAGAAACTAATTAAGAAACTTTTACTACTAAAACACCGAAATTTTCATGCGAAATTAAGAAACTTTTAGTACTAAGTGCTGATCCAAGTTTCTTATAATAAAAAAAACGTGTATTTTGTGATTAATTTGATTGCTCGTGTGTTTAATTAGATTGTTTGTTCTCCACTGAAAAATCTTCAAGCAAAGACTAAACATTTCCTGCACGCCAATTTTTGATGGTTGCTTCCTCAGACTGCATTCTGTAACGTAACATTACAGCATATTTACTCATATTTCGAGGAAGGTGCAATAAAATTGCACTGATCTTCCTTTGCATTCTCATGACATAATTTGGAAAATTTCACAATAAAAATCATTAAGCCCGTGAGTCACTTCTAAGGTCCTTTGATTCAAGTTCTCCACTGGTTTTGATATCAGCTGATGTCATCGTTTTTTTTGGAAATCATCAAAATAAAAAATAGCAATACAGCTTTACTTTATCTGGCAAGGACACCTAAACAGACAGTGACCTAGGCCTGCAAATGTTCAGCCAGTCACTGTCATACCCTAGTGTCATTTTGGAAGAAAAACGCTTCAGGGTATTGAATTTGATCTAATTTCAGATACTTGGCTAGAATTTCGAATTTTGGTCACAATTTTAGGGTATCTATTTTGAATGGCCCGTAAATTTTGGGGTATGGTTTTTGAAAAATTCATAAATTTTAGGGTATGATTTTACAATTCAAAATGGCACACCCTCGTCATCCATCTATTGAAGTTACCCCCCGGAAATGGTCAATATCAGTTTGTAAGGATAGATAAATACGTATTCTTTCCAACTGATCAACCATCTTTTTCTTCAGCATGTAAAGATAAAAATGGTGTCTTCTGTATACATGCAAAGAATTGGTGCAGTCAATGGCCATTGCTCTGGAGAAAATGTGCAAAAACATGCAAAAGATGTGGTGCGTAATATACCATATACCATATACCATATACCATATACCATATACCATATACCATATACCATATACCATATACCATATACCATATACCATATACCATATACCATATACCATATACCATATGCCATACAAATGTTGCAAATGTCTTGACTGGTCGAAACAGTAGTGCTCAATGCCGAGAAGGCAGAGCGAGTTATAATATATATAAGTATATATGGCTGATTAAGTTACAGCGTATACAACCGAAGCATGAAATTAGATGAGATTTGCGAAAATATGATAGAAAAGAAATATTGACGCCATCTCAAAGTATGTTTGTGTGTGTTTTGAGTATGTCACGTCATCAAGTTTGAAGGAACTAAAAGAACTTATATCAATGAATCACGAAATAGCAAGGTGCAGAAATGTTTTGACCGCTGTACATAGAGCACTCTGCGCCTGCGGGTTGTTTTGGAAATCGGAGAGGCCAGAATTTCGCCAGCGCCCTGTCTTGACTGAATCCATTGTGATCCAGGCCCCATGGGACGCGGCCTGGAAAAAAGCGCCCGCAGATCGTGATCACGAGGGAAACAGTAATGGCAGAAAAAAATTTGGAAGTGATCATCCAAAAATAAATATGGAAAATACGACATCAAAAATCACTGCAAGGAGACAAATTTTTGCTCAAAATCATGGAAATATGAAAACAGAAATTGCACAAAAACTGGTCGCTGCCGCAAAACCATCATTTCAGGAAATATTCTACAGGATACAAACTTCATTTCAAGACAGGTCAGTAGTCTCGGAAAATTTGCGTTGACCTTATTTTTTTATTCAAAGTCAGGGTATTTGAAAAATCAGAAAATCTTGCCTCTTGGCTTGTGTTCAGAACGAGCTCGTGGTAGGAACAGAAAAAGTGCAAATTACCCCTTGATATTTTTATCTGGTGTTCCTTATGGCCTAATATTTCACAAATTCTAATGGAAAAAGCAACGCGATCGCCAGAAAGAGTAGGAAAAATAAAAGTTTCACCACCACCAGATTTTGCTGAGAGAAGCGCCCGTTTTATGCACCAAACTTTGAACGAAAATTTCGCAAAATCTAGTCGCTGCCGCAAAACCAAAATATCCTGACTTTCAAGAGTGCTCATCAAACTGCTTGTTCATGGTTTCCGTTCATCCCGGAAAATTTGCAAAGAAGAGTTATTTAATTTTGTTGGTGCAGGTGTCTCTGTATCCAAACAAGTGCCTGAAAACAACATTGGGCCTAGCCAAAACAAGATTGTTGTTGTTGTTTTGTTTTACTTTCAATCAACCTGAGATAGTCAAACAAGAACCTTGATACTTCTTTGCCTAGCAGTTTTCTTGTATTTGTTAGCTCACATATGAATGAAAAATGCACATTTTTGAAATCTGGGAAATTTAATTAAACATTTGGTTTTGCATGCAAGTGGCAACAAATTCATTACAAACTAAGGGTACAATATGATTGCATCTGAGTTTTCACTTTTTAGTTTGTTGTTTTTGAAGAAAAGTGGATATTTTAGTTGCAGGTTTCTTATGGTTTTAACTGGTTTTAAAGCCTGTTATCCATCTCCAACATAAACATGAATCAAGCTCTTTCTAACTTGTTACTTATGGGCTAATCTTACCATGTTGCCTTGCACTATTTTCATTGCTAAATTAACCAAGTCCCCTTTCTTCCCTCTAGACATCATTTTTGGCATTTATCAATCATTTGAGGCTGTGAAACAAGACTGTTGCAATATTTGATGTTCTTTGTCAGGCCAGATATCTTATCTTACAATTACAATTCATTTTCACCTTTCTCAAAAATGAACCATAATACAATTTAATTCAAGCATGGCATAACTTTGATGGCAAAATGCTGCAACTTACAAATATGATGTAAAGGAATGTGGATGAGAAATAAGAAGTTAATAGACAGTGAAATAACTACAGTGGAGGTAATTGAACTAAAGTGGAGGTAATTGTGTTTGCTGACTCTGGTTTGGTGATGAGCAAATGAACTTACAAGGTTGAAATGTTGTCTGGAATTTTTGATGGAACAATGCTGCCATGAAATGAGCAAATGTCTTTCCCTGTGATAACTGTTCCATAGTAAAGAGACAGATTTCTTGTTGACGCATCTTGCTTGCATAGAAAACATTACAAATTTGCTAGATTTTAGATAATGATGCTAAAGGGCAAATTAACGCATTTCATTTCATATTTAAGAAACTATGAGCATGAAAGAGACAACCCCCACTTCGTTGAATGAATTGGCCTGGAAATTCTTGCTCCTGTTTATTAATTTTGAGCTAACTTGAATTGCAAAGCCCTGTAAAACATGCAAAGTCATGTTTCCTGAAATGTTTCCCAATTGTAGTTTCATTTCAGAAGCTGTTTATGCTTGCATCTGAGTTTGTTTTTGCGGAGAACACATCTTGCCCACTTATAAGGACATGTGAATTTTTCCACCCACCCTGTTTATTTAGCTTGATCCCTGTTTAGACCTGTGTTTCTGGACTGAGAGTAGTACCATTATGGCATATGTTTGGGTGCAAAGAACCCTAAAAATGGATATTGGGGCAAAGGCATCCCTGAACCTTCATTCTTGAATAGTGTAAAATTCATTGCAATTTATGGTATTAGCCTGATAAAGCTCTCTTTTGCCAAATGTTGTTCCACATGAAAAGAAATAGTTCTGTAGCTGTAGAATAGCTATATCTTTTTGTGCGCCAAAATATAACAACAATTATCCAAGTTTCTTATTCTGTTTCTTTTAAAATTGTTTATTATGAAAAACTGCTGTGAAGTTATTTTAATGATGGAATTAATTTGAAATTGATTTGCGTTTATCTTTGTGTGTACGCCTACCAAGGAGAGATTGAGAATTATATGAAATTGAAAAAGTGTAGCAGGAAAATTTAGACAGTGAAGAACTGATTTCAGCCAGGGGATACATGATTTGAAGATGAATGGGTGTCTGCCACCTGGTTTTCAGAAAGCTATCCAATCCTAATTGACAAATTTTGCCTGCATACCTACTATTATGATGAATTTTTGCAGAAACGTACACTCCAAACTATTTTTTGCCAATTTCAACCAAGGCAAGCCCACCCATGTGTAAGGAAAATCTGCTGAAAAGGGACCATTGTAAGAGAAATCTGGATCCATATGGGCGGCACATACTTGTACCCTGAACATGGTGTATCCCCCCTCCCCCAGGGGGCATGGGTGTTTATCAGGATCAGATAAGCTTGCCAGAAACTTGAATCAGAGCTCAAACAAATTTTGGGAAATATCTGGTTGATTTCACATTTAATTATCTCAAGTGGCAGAGGTATTTTTTCATATGGTTAATCATCTTGTTTATTTCCAATCACATTTTTTACAAATTACTTCCATACTTTATCATTGCAAATCAGCACCCCTTTGCATTCCTCTGCATGGAAAAGTTTGTATTTGTTTCCCTTCCACAGTCCACACACTGTATCATCAAATCAATCAAATGATAACAAAAATGCTTCAAGATAATTGTTCGGTAATCTTGATCATTCATTTACGAAACAAGACAGTCGTAACTAAGTTTATATTTTCCCTCGTCACGAAAGGTCAACAAATCTGCTGTATTTTTCAGTTTTCCCGCCTTGCCAGTATCACGTGAACAAGTAGCCTCGTATCCAATCAATGATTACGCAATGCTGCGCGCGCATAAAAAACATTTCTGCACCTTGCTTCACGAAATTCGACAATGTGTGCCTTTCTCACAAAATAATTCACTTACATTCATAGTGTTAAGTGCTAAGGAGAAGTTTTCATTGAAATTGGAAGCATGTCTTTTGTTTTATAAAAAAATGTTTAAGTTAACAAATTAGCCTAACACACAAGCTTATGTTACAACTCGTAAGACAATAAGACTTTCGATTTCTGAGCTGACCATTGTAACGGCTAAAAGGAGCAAAACTAGACGATAATACGGATGATAAGATTCCTTCCAAGCAGTTTTTAAACAAATTACAACATTGAAGTTCTTTCTTTTTTTCCTTAAAGTTACCACCTCAAAACCCCCAGAATTAGGTAAGTTTTCAGTACCTCTATGCTGCTTTAGAGAGGTAAGTACGCAAGCACTAATTCGGCTCCATATTACCGGGTAAGTCAAAAAAAGGATTCCTGTTTGAAAGACCACAGATCCCTCGATATCAAGACAATAATGTTGGCAAATATGTCATTCAATAGTGAACATATCCAAATATATTCTAAAGTTTACTGGCCTGAAATAGGGCCACTCAGTTCTGAAATTATAAGAGATTTTCTCGAGGAAGCCCCTCCAATTCCAACAACTGCATAAAATCACGACAAAATTTCTCGTCCGTCTATGCCTTATAGTAATGACGTGTACATGCTTTGGGACGTTTCATCCCTCTGGGAGATAAAAATGTCATCCCTTGGGGCAAAACAACATTATTCTGGACGATTTCATCTTCCCAAGAGGATAAAACATGTCAGTCAGGATGATTTTGTTGAACTCATTGAGATACTGCAGCCCGGGGGAGGTACTTGGTTTACGAAAATACGGGGAGGTGCCGCTGGAAAATCTGACAAGGCATCCTGTCCCGGAGTAAAATTCCCGAAAATGATACCCTGTCCCGGAGCAAAAATTTTAAAACGATGCCCTGTTCTCGAGTTTCTTCATACAAAATTGTAGGCTGCCCTGGAAATTTGATAGAAATCTATCAGAAAAAGTGGAAATGTTGCCATTCAAACGATTTAAGTCACTCTCGCGGAGTGCAATTGGCTTACAACGACGTTACGTAGTCAATTATAGAAATTATGGACCCTGTCATGGAGCCGACCATACGAAAGCAGGGCCGTAGCTACATTGGGGGTGCTGGGGGTGCGGCACCCCCCCTGGCCAAATCTCAGTCGGCAAATCAAGTAAAAGTTACACTCAGTCGGCAAATTCCTGAGATCGGAACAAGAGGAGTTCAGCCTTGCCAAGTTACGTTACGTCACAATACAAAGTTCGTTAACGTTAATTTTGCTTAGCAGAATTTCTGCTCGTCGTTTAGATTACGAGAACAAACATTTTTTGTAGCCTAATTGTTTTTTATCTAACATTTCTGTGAAGCTCTGTCGTTATCACATTTTTTATAACTGTCCAGGCACCAAGGAACAGACATTCCCTTACCAGAGGGTAACCAATATGATTTTCGGGAATCGGGAATCGCCACTTTTTTGGAATTATGAGCTGGGAATCGTCAGACTTTTCAATTTGGCAACAGCTTTCGGGAAGCAGGATTGGCCCATATTGAAAAACTGGGGCTAGATTCATTGCTTCAGCCTCACGTGATGTGCCTCATTTCGGCAGTTGCGTGGCCACGGATGGGGTTGTCAAAAGATGGTCTTCGAGGTTCTTTCAAAATGAAGAGAAAGTAGTTGTGTATAGGCAGGGAAGGGTAAGACTTTTTCTGGGAAATGCTGGATGTTGACTGGCAGAGTCATTTTAAGTAAAGGTTGGTGTTTGAAAATTATTCCACACGAACTATCATGTAATTGTCAAGTCATCCATTATGGGGGCAGGCAGATGGATTGTTAGAATCGTTCTAGGATAAGGTAAAAATGCGTCTACACAAAATTTTCCTGAATGTTGTGATTCATAGATTCATAGATAATTGTTACAAATTGGCATTCTAAGCCAAAGAAAACTGCGTTTACTCAAAAAGTTTTCTGGGGATGTTATAATTTGTAAGATTACCTGTTACAAAATGTTCAATTTTAGCATCACTGATGTTGGATCGCTAGAAGTGTTCTAAGCCAAAGTAGAGGGCGTTTCATCAAAATTCAGCTGTGAGCTTCGCCCCCAGACCCCTTCATTTTAATACCCTCCCCCTTAATTTGCACTGGCCACGACGCTGCCCATTGCATTTGATCGCACATTAAAGTCCCTCATCATGAACTGCTCTAGAAGAGGATGGAAGAAACTTTGGAAATAATGTTAAATTACGATAAAAAAAGACCTACATAATGTTAAACCAAGATGTTATAAAGTTCTTTATGATATTTGCTTAAACTGAATGATAATTCTAGTCAAAAGCAGAGGGAATGCCTCTCTGGGTACGATCAAACGTCGTGAAAATGATGAATCTAGGTTTTGATGTACTTTAGGAAAGACAGCAGGAATTCGGTAAACAGTCCTGACGGGCTGGGGCGCTTCAGCCCCCCCCCCCCCCAATAATTTGCTGCAGTCTGTTAACTTTTTGTACACGAAAAAGGCTGTGAAAGCCAAGCTCTTGGAAATGAAGATTCAAACTTATTTGTATTCGAGGAAGTTACCAGAATGCATCAAGCTATCACTTTCAAGTTTTATATTATTATGCAATTCAAAAATGATCTATATCCTCGTGAAATTGAACTCCTATTTTCAAAATATTCCTGGAAAGACCCTTGTCAGTCACGATCCATTGTTTCTTTAAAAGGCAAATTATTCTAAAATGGGGTGTTTTCTAATGATCTAAAGGGCGTGGTCATGAAGAGATTTCCCGGGGCCGAACCCCCGGACCCCGTTTTTACTTGCTAAGCTCTCATCAAATTCCAGCCCCCCCCCCCCCCGATATGAATATCATTCCGTGACGGGCCTGACGGGAATCTGGAATTTGGCTGAAAACGTAACGGAAATTTGGGAGCTTATTGGGTACCTTCTTACCAGAACAATATCTAAATCAGTGGCGTGGCCATGGGGGGGTATGGGGGGCAATTGCCCCCCCCCACTTTTGTCGAAAGATGTTCCTCGAGATTCCTCTAAAACCGAGGAGAAAATAGCTGGGTATAGGTTGGGTAAGAATTTTCCGAGAAATATCAAATCTTCCATTTTACCACTGGCAAGCATGACATTGGGAGATGCATTCTAAGCCAAAGTAAAGGATCCTTCTTCAAAAATTTTCCTCGTGCTCTGATTTATAGCATAATTGTCACAACGATCAAGGTTTCCTTGTCGCTAAAGGCAAGCATGTTATTAGGAGATGAATTCTAAGCCAAAGTAAAGGATATTTCTTCAAAAATTTTCCTCGTGTCTGATTCATAGGATAACTGTTAAAAAACAATCAAGGTTTCCTCGTCGCTAAAGGCAAGCATGATATTGGGAGAGGCATTCTAAGCCAAAGTAAAGGATATTTCTTCAAAAATTTTCCTCGTGCTCTGATTCATAGGATAACTGTCACAAAACGATCAAGGTTTCTCTGTCGCTAGAGGCAAGCATGATATTGGGAGATGCATTCTGAGCCAAAGTAAAGGATATTTCTTCAAAAATTTTCCTCTTGCTCTGATTCATAGGATAACTGTTACAAAACGATCAAGGTTTCCTCGTCGCTAAAGGCAAGCATGATATTGGGAGATGCCTTCTAAGCCAAAGTAAAGGGCGTGGCCCCAAAAATTTTCCTTGGGGCTTCGCCTCCAGACCCGCTCATTTACATCCCCCCCACTTAATTTACCCTGGCCACGCCGCTGATCTAAATTCAGTGTTAGATATCGCCAAAGCTAACGAGAAGTTTCAATTAGTGAAACAAGTTGGCTTCTCGTGTGTATCATGTTAGAGCCCCTTGTGAAAAGGCAGGGCCGTAGGAAGAAGCTTCGGATTGGGGGGGCAATTGTTCTTAAAACAATAGAGAACAATACATCTAATAAATTCGTGTGACGTAGCACCATTGTTTTCAAAATTATTGGGGGGCTTGAGCCCCACCTGCCCCCCCCGCTTCCTACGGGCCTGAAAAGGTAAGGGAATGTAGAAATGGAAGGGTTTCTCAATGGAGAGGAACTTGAGCCTCTCAACAAGAAGTATGTGTATGTGACAAAAAAAAGTCCACGCTCAAAAGCCACGCCCACCAGTCGGCAAATTGAGAGCTTGCACCCCCCTAGCTTGATATCTCTAGCGACGGCCCTGTACGAAAGTGATACCCTGTCCCGGAGTAGGAATCCTGAAAATGATACCCTGTTCAGCGGCACGTCCCCGTACGGAATAATATATGAGTACCTCCCCCGGGTACCGCAGAAAGCTCGGGAAATTTGTTTTGAGCCTGTTTTGAAGAGTTATCGAAGGGGCTTTCTGAAGAAAATCCCTCATAACTTCAAAATGGAGTGGCCGATTTCAGTCAGGTAAATGTTGAAGTCCATTTGAAGATGTCTGCTATTCAATAGTATGTTTCCCAATACATATCATCTTGATATTCGGGGAAAGGTGATCTTTCAAACGGATTCTTTTTATTGACTTACCCGGTAGAATTTGCAGTGTCACATTTTAAAAAGAATTTTATCACATGATCGTCAAAAATTTGAAGTTATAACGAGGATGAAATACGATAAAAGTACAATATCTATAATGAAAATTTAAATTAAATATGGAGAATTGAAAAACACCTTCAACTTGAGATGGTAGAGACATTATCAAGAAATTTGCTAAAAGACCTTGATGGTCCCCTTTAGAGGTGGGAATAGGTAGGATAACTATTTACGAGCAATGAAAATATTTTTGAGTTTATCCGAAAAATATGGATAATACGGACTAAAACGAGTTTTGACTTCAAGAGTTAGCAATGAACATATAGATTGTTCCAACAAGGGCAGATTTTGTAACAATAGGATCTTTGGTTTGTTTACATATGACGTCATCTTGGTTGACTAGCCAATCAGAGAGCTCTATTTCTATCACGTGATCTGATGATAATGGCGGAAGGAGGGGTTTGCTGTGGGGAAAACCACACCCTCGTTTTTTCCTCGCGACGAAATTATACTTTCGCAAAAATTCAAACTTTTTTGCACACGTATAGAACGATAAATTTCACATATGTTTTTATTGGCACTAAGCTCTGCGTTTTCTGCTCTTCGCGCGATCCGTTCGCTCTTGACTCCCATTTTTGCACGTCTTCCACACCCCTCCGACGGCTATGTCCAAACCCAACAAATCACACTTCTCGATCAAAAACAACAATGTGAATTCAATTGCGAAGCCAGTAGATGAAAAAATATTTTAAGAGAGAGTTTAAAATGTCAGAAAGTCAATTTTCAACATCAATCTTCCGAATCGGTGGACAAGCCTGAGTCGAGAGAAGAACCTCAGAAATTTAATCCTGTTACGACGATGAGTGCCCTAGCAGGAAAGAAGAATTATTGACAGAGATCCGAAGTTGACCAAGTAAATCGTAGCAGTAAATAAGTTTTCTTTCAGTTGCAGCTAAACGGGGTGAAATTACTGTCATCTTCAAATATATACACCCAATTTTGTAAGAAACAGCGAGCAAGTGGTATGCTCTTAAGAAACTTAAGAAACTATGTACCTTACCTGAATTAAAAAAGCAAAGAAGCTTTTGTAATTTACAGTTTCCATTTCCACAGTAACATAAACGTAATTATTTAATAAGAAACTAAGAATTTGGGGCAAAGTTTCTCAAAATTATTTCTTATGCGTTTCTTATTAAAGGTTTCATAACAAACTTCAAGGTCACTACTTTTGCCATCGTGAACATTTCAAAAGTACATTTTTTGAAACCTTTCCAATGTTTAGACATTGCTCAAGTATCTTTTGAGTAATATGATACCGGAAACAAGTGAACAATTATGATCAAGATTTCCATCAGAACTTATTAGAATGAATGGTTTCTCAATTTTATAGTTTCTCAGTACTCGAGCTGCTTTATTTTTTGGCGATCTGAGACTTGAGTTCTTATCAAAAATGCGTGTAAACAGTTTTGACATTGAAACCATTGGGTTCTTTGGTTCTGCCACTCTTCGGCCACTCTGCACTTGACATGCAGATTGCAGTCACTTTCAGTAAACCGCACGCTCAAAATGTTTCCATTTAAAAAGGTTTGTTTTGACTCCAACTTCGGAAAGGAGAATCATTTCTGGATTTTTATAGTGGTGGGTGGAGTTTACATTAGTATATTTCCGAGTGTGATTTCTGCAATTTGTTAATCAAGCATTGCAAACTTTCAAGATTGGATAATGTCAAACAGTAGTCAAACAGAAGAGAGATCGGGCCTGAGAAGAAGTCCTCCATGCTCAACTAACTTATCTTACCAAGTAGCATGAGATCAGGCTCACCGTAAAAAAATGAGAAGGGAAGGAAACCGAAAGACGATTCGTGACAATTCATGACGATACTTGACGATTGGAGCAGGAAGTCACCTACTTTTGGAGGATTAATACTTTGCATATAACGTACGTTTTATGGAAGGTTGGTATTTTACCATTTTCAAAGATTTTTGGTCTGTAATTTACATTTATTCAGAACATGAACCGTCTCGTCCCTGCTCGTCCCCGGCTCGTCTCGCTCTCTCGCCCTGAAACGATTGGTGGTTGCGGGGGTGGGGAGAAGGGGGCTGCAATGTCCACCGATTCGGAAAGTTGATGATGAAAATTGATTTTCAAACATTTGAAAACCCTTTTCTGAAATTTTCTTTCATCTAATGGCAGGACAAATTAAAGTCACACTGTTGTTTTTGATCGAGAAGTGTGATTTGTTGGGTTTGGACATAGCCGTCGGAGGGGTGTGGAAGACGTGCAAAAATGGGAGTCAAGAGCGAACGATCGCGCGAAGAGCAGAAAACGCAGAGCTTAGTGCCAATAAAAACATATGTGAAATTTATCGTTCTATACGTGTGCAAAAAAGTTTGAGTTTTTGCGAAAGTATAATTTCGTCGCGAGGAAAAAACGAGGGTGTAGTTTTCCCCACAGCAAACCCCTCCTTCCGCCATTATCATCAGATCACGTGATAGAACTAGAGCTCTCTGATTGGCTAGTCAACCAAGATGACGTCATATGTAAACAAACCAAAGATCCTATTGTTACAAAATCTGCCCTTGTTGTTTTTACGTAATGGTCAATTGTTACTTGTATTGATTCACTCAATAGATACTTTAGTGCTTGCTAAACAGTGGTACGGCGGCTCAAAAAAACTTCACGAGGGCATCATATGTAAAAAATACTTTGAGGAAACTACTAAGAAGCCCCTAAGAAACTTTGAGTAGTCGAATAATGACAATTTTAAGAAACTTATTACTTGCAATGCTGAGCGAAATTAGTTTTAAAATTTCTATCAAACAATATCTGTATGAACAAGGACAGATTTTGTAACACAAGGGCATGAGATCTTTTGTTGACACCTGAATTTAAAACGATTAGTCGCAGCAGACAAAGGAAATTCTCTCAACCATAAATTCAAAACAAACAAAAAAGCCGCAAAAGTTTCTCTGAAACCCAAGTAGCTAGTGCGCTCGTCGCGCATTCCAGAAATTGTTTTTAAGAGCAAACATGAGCATATATCGAAAGAAGAAGGATATATCTACACATCTACCTCAGGCATTTTATTTCTTTGGTTCAGAAGCTGAGCAGTTTAATTACACCCAAAAAAAAAGAGAATTGAATCGCCTCCCAATCGTCTTTTGAATGAAATAAATTAAATGCCCGTGGTAGATGTGTAGATAAATACTTCTTCTTTCGATCTATGGTCATTTTTGCTCTTAAAAACAATTTCTGGAATGCACAGCAAGTGAGCTAGCTACCTGGGTTTCAGAGAAACTTTGCTTGTTTTGAATTACTTGATAGGAGCATTTCCTTTGTCTGTGATCGCTTTGAATTGCGGTGTCAGTCAAAAGCAACTCGTGCTATTGTCTTACCAAACCTGTCCTTGTTATCTGTATACTGATGATTAAAATGTTTAATCTTGTGTTTGCCTTCGAAGAGTTTAGTTGAGGCAGAACAATTTGAATCTTTGGCTTGTAAACATTTTCTCCTTGTTTTTCTTTCCATTTGTTTTGTGAGACCAAACACATTCACCTCCAAAAAATCTGTTGAAAGTTAACTGAAAAGAGCTGCTGGTTGTGGGAGGCGCTGGCTGGAGCAAACTTGTTGAAAGGGAAAACAGTACTACTTTTAAGCAATTGCAAATGTGTACATAAATTGAAAGTTAGAATAACAACAAAGATGGTAAATAAAAAGAACCGGGAAATGTTGTTGAATTTTCTCGTACAAATCAATAACATGATAAAAACATAGTAGAAAAGATCGTGAGCAAAATTTTCAGAAAGAGAAAAGCGTTCGAAATCACTGAAATTCGCTTTCAAACATGTTATACAGTCTGCCTTTTACTCATGGACACAGTAAGAAGCTTGGTTCATTTTGCAACATACTGATTACTTCTCCAATGGATACTGTTCTTTTAGAAAACCTTTCTTTAAAATATCATCATACCTTTACTTTGTTTCCTTAATTAATCTTAGTTAATATATTTGAATTGTAATTTAGGGTATTACCTTTTTCTTTTTATAAGGCAGTATACAAAGCAATGTATATAAATAATTGATAACTTTACCCTGTTATGAATAAATAAAAATGAAAAAATGAAATGAAAAAATCTACTTGATTTTGACGTGGCTGGAGAACGAACGAAATGCTTTTTTGGAGCAACAACTTGTTTCGTCTTTCTTGTAGCATAGATCAGCAACTACTAATCAAATGGACTCAAACAAGGTCTCAAAATCTACGTTGAAACCTGTCCGATACGACTATGTACAAAACGGGATAATTGATGTTACACCTCCTCCACAGCAGCCACAAAAATGGAGTATAATTGCTTTGCTACATCTTGTATATAACATCACATATTCATAGTAACAAGATGTCATAAAAACTATTTCTTTGTAGTATCTAGCCTTTTCTTTTGTCACAGGCTATATGATATCTTGGTAGTAATTACACAAAAGATTCTATCTTCTAGGCTGCATTGATAACCATCCCTCTAAATGTCGCAAATGGCGTCATTATTGCAGAAACAACTGGAGATACAAAGCTTGGATGATTAAACATTGCTCAAAGACTTGTGGAATATGTGGTACAGTAAAAACCCGCACATAAGAACCTTCATTTATTAAGAACCTACAGCATAAAATCATATATTATGTACCCAATTGATAAGAACTGTTTCAGCCTGATATCATACCTAGGTTCTTAATAAAGGGTTTCATTTATTCATTGCGAAATAAATGCAATCTGTTTGCCAATCAACCTCATTCGTGAACTCCAAAACATTACTTACAGAACTGTGATAGGCAGGGCATGCAAGGGTAAAGTGGGTAAGCTTGGGTTGAAATAGATAGAGCCAAGAATGTAAATAAATATGGCTAAGATTTAGATTCACATATTTCCCTATGTTAAGAACCTACACCCTTATTACTGGATGTGCCTCGTTGCATAAGAACCTAAACAGGCTGAGTTCAAAATCTTAGGTTCTTATGTGCGGGTTTTATTGTTTTTATTCACCTACATCTAAGTATCTTGCTAACTTCCTCAACTGCCGTTAATGAAATGATCAGTGGCGTGGTGCAGCTGTTTTCAGTTGCTTTGAACAACAGAATTAACACCAGTTATATGCAAACTTCACCTCACAGCCTAATATCCTAATGTATCCTGTAAAACTGCACATAGAAGCGAACTGTCACACTTCTTACAGTTTGTTTCTCTTTATTTTCGTTTATAGATTAAAGTTTGTTTCATTTATGATTGTTTACAAAGAAGATGCAAACAAATTTATATGTGCACACTCTGGCCCAGCATAGGTTCCAAATCTTTAAAAAGGTCTAGCAAAAATTCAGTGACCCATTTCTTTGAACTGAATGACTTCAAAGAAAGTTTAGCTATTTCTCTATAATTCTATCGCTGGACTTTTCTGAAATCTTCAACATTTTCAGAACTAGAGCGTTTTCTACTTTTTCTAAAATCCAAGAAAAATTTTCAAAAAAAAACTAAAACCCTTGTAATTTCTAAACTGTTTGACGCAGCATGAAATAATATGGAAGAAACCCATAGTTAATGGATGTCTACGATATGGTATCAAGCAAAATTCTGTCACTCTCCTAGTTTATGATTTAGATATTTGATGACTTCACATTCTGAAATGAGTTGAAATACCGAGTGCGCAAAAAAACCATGCACGTTTGACAGGCCACAATAAATCTTACATTGGACTCATGTTAAAGATTCCTGACTTAATCTTTAGCAAAAGGCCTGAATTAGATTCTAGGATTTTTTGCAAATTTTTCCGTTTTCAATGTTTATAGCCAGAAGCGAGTTTCTTAAAATTTTAATTTTCGAAAACACTGAAAACGATAAAAAAACATCGATCAAGTTTTCTAAAGGATCGACATGAACGGACAAAGACAAAACTTGTTCGTGGTGATTTTGGATTTAGAAATCGATTAATTGTATTGTATCATTGTTCATAGTCATTTTCATGTTGAAATAGCTATGTAGTTTCTATTTTTTTTCCATCAGGAACAACTCCAAAACCAGCGAAGCGGGGTAAGCTTTCAATTAAACGTTATCTTGCTCTCTAATATGAAACGTTATGGTATGGTTTCTTCATCTTTGTTGAGATTTAAGGATTTTCTTTGTTTCAAGTGTTGTCACATCTTGCCTTACTGCCAGAGCTATACAGTAGAAAGGAATATGAAATACAATTCAGTAAATACTAGCTGTCCTAGACTAACGACGTGATTCCTTGTATTCTTTCAACATTTTTAATCTGATCTTTTATTTTCTCTCATATAACCACCCAATCCAATGAGCGATGCGAAGACTTATGTAATGAGTCTACAGGTGTACCAGAAAGTACTCCATTTTAAAATGACTTTAATAAAATCATCAAACCTATCATAAATTTTCTATTTGTTTCTATTGTCAATGAGCCAGATACAGTATATCTAAGGAATGCAAAGTGTTTGCTTTTGTTCAACAAACGCAACTGATTCAAAAGTGTTGCGTTTGTTGAACTGTCTTATCAGCTCAACCACTGAATTGTGGATCTTTTGTTTCCATTTTAAGCTAAATTTGATTTTCATACAATCTGAAATTGTAGCGTGCCCGAAAAGGACCCTGGGTGACAATGGCTCTTTAATCAAAGGGTCTTAAAATGACATGTTGGCAAACCTTATTCTGAGCTATACTCTTTATAAACTCTTTAAACAACTTCCTAAACCTTGCATTAGAGCCAGTATTTTGAGATCTGCAATGATATGTTCGCTCTCATATTTATCCCGGGGGGGGGGGGGTGTGGATGGACGGAGGTCTGCCGCCCGGTTTTCAGAAAGGTACCTACTTCTAATTACCGAAACTTGCCTTGATACGCACTTTTATGATGAATTTTGGCGGAAAACTGCCTATTTTTAACTATTTTTGCAAATTTCAGCGAAACCCCACCTATGTTTATGGAAAGTCTGCCGCAAAAGGACCCTTGTTTATAGAATTTTGGGCGCAAAAACCCACCCATATGGGCGGCACATACCCGTACCCCGAACATGTTATGTACCTTCCCCCCGGATATTTATGCCCAAAAAAGAAAGCTGATATAAAAGGGAAATTAATGTGGTAATCATCGGTGCTTTTTACAGTATGCATTAACACCAAGCAGCCCTAAATTCCAATTTATGCCTTGAAATTATACTTCATGCTTGACATCTCTTTGATATGAATTATTTTCTGTCTCTCAGTTTCTACAAAGCCACCTGCATCTGTTGTCACTCCAGAACAAGCTTCAGATGGTAGGTAAACCTATTGGTTAGCAAACTCATCTTTTGCACGAAAGTTGTGGGTCAAGGTCCTAGGTTGACCGACCAGGGAATTGCAACCACTCATCCAGAAAATTTCTATGTTTTTTCTCTCCTATGAGAAAAGCTCAAAATCAGTGGGTAGAGGTACCACAGGATTGATGTTCGGCTCGGCTTCGGAAATGGTCTCTTAGCAGGCTTTTCGAGCGACACACTAAAAAGTTCAAGCTCTTCTAAATCATTCCAACTTTATCTATCTATCTTGATTAGCTCAGTTGTATGATTTGCAACCATATGGAACGATGGAACCAATCAATGACCAAATTCTGTTTCCACTAGTTCGTTCTAGTATTTTTCTTATCATCTTCCCAGCCAGTTGGGATTTGGTGCCCATGTTCGGGATCGTAATGCTTTGTCTCCTCTGTAGGTTCATGTGGAAAGTTGCAGACAACAAGAAAAAGAATCATTTCTGGTATAAATGCTGATAAAGGATCATGGCCTTGGCAAATTTTGATGCTATTCTACGGCATACCTAGCTGTGCAGGGTCTCTTATTGCTCCCAGATGGGTCGTCACTAGTGCTCGGTGTGTTGCAGGAAAAGAATCTGACATCGCAAACATCATCGTCAGGTTTGTTCATAAGGATCCTAATTTCTTGCTTCTAAACATGCAAATTGATATAGTATCACGAGATCAATACTGGGTGAGTCTTAAAAACGCATCAATGGGGATTGGGCATGAATAACAAAACGATAGAAATGGGTGAAACTGACACGTGCAAAAGCTTGGAAGACAAAGAGTGCATGAGTTTTCCTCTGCTCTATTTACAGATGGATATATGCCTATGTATATTGCCTTTAACCCTATTTTAACCGGGTAAAAAAAAAGTGATTTTCTACCGGGGGGCGCTTTTCGCCCCCCTGTTTTTCTCCGCAAGTAGAACAGCTATGACAATGAAACTTGCACTGTGTTATAATTGAACAAAGGAGAATCTAAAAATAGCATCAATCAATCAATAGTCACGTGATTGGTTGCTAGGCAACCAAAAACAATGCAAATTTTGAGAAAATCGAGCTATTTGCAGAAAAGGGCCCATAATTAGCAAATAGCTTGATAAAATTGTCAAAAACCATCCAAATACCTGCTTGACACCATTAGTTTGTAGTTTTATATGGATTCATACGGATATTTGTGGTTTCTAATAAATTAACTAATTAAATAATGAAAACTTGATTCAATGCAAAATTGTTAGTTCAATAATTATGATTTAAAACCATTAATTTCGCATATTATTGGTGAAATCAAGTACCTTCATCGATATTTGAAGTAATTACATCAGTTTTGCATGAAAAAATTACTCATTCATTAGGAATATGACGTCATAAAGATTGATGACGTCATAGAAATAATAAATTGCTGATGTCAGCAAATATGAATAAATTATATATCAAATGAAAGTACTCATTGAGACGAATCGAATGGTATATATATTATTGAGATTTAGTAACAAAGGAAGAAAATATAGCCGTTTTAAAGAATTTCTTTGCGACCACTCTCCAAATATGGGCATGTGGTGGTCACGTGATCAGACAATAGGTATTGAAATTTCTATTTTCTGATTGCCAACTAAATTTTAGGAAAAGTCAAGGAGTTTCAGCATTGTAAGTAGCATCGTTTGGGAGCTATTAAAAAAAATCCGACAGGGGGGCGAAAAACGCCCCCACCCCCGGTTAAAATAGGGTTAACCCTATTTTAACCGGGTAAAAAAAAAGTGATTTTCTACCGGGGGGGGCGTTTTTCGCCCCCCCCCTGTTTTTCCCCACAATTATAACAGCTATGACAATGAAACTTGCACTGTGTCATAATTGAACTAAGGAGAATCTAAAAATAGCATCAATCAATCAATAGTCACGTGATTGGTTGCTAGGCAACCAAAAACAATGCAATTTTTGAGAAAATCGAGCTATTTCCAGAAAAGGGCCCATAATTAGCAAATAGCTTGATAAGATTGGCAAAAAACCATCCAAATACCTGCTTGACACCATTGATTTGTAGTTTTATATGGTTTCATACGGATATTTGTGGTTTCTAATAAATTAACTAACTAAATAATGAAAATTTGATTCAATGCAAAATTGTTAGCTCAATAAATATGATTTAAAACCATTAATTTCGCATATTATTGGTGAAATCAAGTACCTTCATCAATATGTGAGGTAATTACATCACTTTTGCATGAAAAAATACTCATTCATTAGGAATATGACGTCATAAAAATTTATGACGTCATAGAAATAATAAACTGCTGATGTCAGCAAATATGAATAAATTATATATCAAATGAAAGTACTCATCGAGACGAATCGAATGGTATATATATTGTTGAGATTTAGTAACAAAGAAAGAAATTAGAACCGTTTTAAAGAATTTCTTTGTGACCACTCTCCAAATATGGGCATGTGGTGGTCACGTGATCAAACAATAGGTATTGAAATTTCTATTTTCTGATTGCCAACTAAATTTTAGGAAAAGTCAAGGTGTTTCAGCATTGTAAGTAGCATCGTTTGGGAGCTATTAAAAAAAATCCGATAGGGGGGGGCGAAAAACGCCCCCCCCCCCCGGTAAAAATAGGGTTAAGGAAAACTAAATTTGTCATAAGAAAAAGTTAATCACAGACAAAACCAAAATCATCAAGTGAATGAACCGGTGTTTTGGCATCTTTTCCCAAACTGTTTTGGTTTCTGACTTTGCCTACTTGCCCTTGTCAACAACGCTCTTGAGGCTGTCCTTGGCGGTGGTTTTCTGAAAGCGGCAGTGGTCTTCGGACAGTGGGCTCGCGATGCAAATGTGCCAATGAATTCATTTTTTTATGCATACTTGCCAAGTATTTCGTCTATAAGCTCTTCTGCTTCATGTTTCTTGTCTTGTTTCCTATTCTTGGACTAAAAAACAATGGTTTGGCTAAGCGTTCTCGTAACGATGTTCTGTAGAGCTCTCGGTACATGCAAACCAATCTTTAAAGGACAAGTCCGGGGTTTCTACAATTAAT
Source organism: Aurelia coerulea (assembly GCA_039566865.1). Classification (NCBI taxonomy): domain Eukaryota; kingdom Metazoa; phylum Cnidaria; class Scyphozoa; order Semaeostomeae; family Ulmaridae; genus Aurelia; species Aurelia coerulea. The sequence continues at coordinate 16,548,049 of CM076954.1, forward strand.
GTCAAAAAGCAACCTTACCAACTGCCAAGCATCGCTTGTAGCTTTTTTCCGGGTTTTGATGTCTTTTTCTGTCGTAAATTCGTACGACATTTTTCGTAAGTTAGGCCCAATGTCGTCGCCATTTTGAAAAAGCGATAAACTGGCTAGCCTCGGTTTGGAGGTTCGATTGTGACGTCGGAAATTACTTGATAATTTGAGAGCTTTTATAAGAAAACAGCCTCGTACAGGTCGAAGGCGAAATTAGTGAAATTACGTCATGAATAATGACGTCCTTTCGCTCATTTCACAGATTTAGAATACACAATTTTGCAGAGAAAAGACAGAGAAGGTTGGAAAAAAGTACTACACACCATTCACAACATTGTGATCTTTCATTTTATGAACAATTATTCCAACCCCGGACTTGTCCTTTAAACCAGAATATACTGGAGAAAGATGTTGTTTTGATCTCATTACTACTTTCGATTGATCAACATATAGTTATATGAAAGAATTATGAAAATCCAAATCGCATTTCAAATCTGAGCTGTATTCATTCTCCCAAATAATGATTTACTTTATGTCCGAAAATAACCGTCATGAACTTTAAAGACTATTTGATAAGAACCCTTCTACTCCCTTCATCAAAACTGTCTTAGCTCTGGCACAATCCTATGTGTTGTTCACATGCACCAGACATCCAATTTCCTTGATTATGCGTTTTGCTTTGTTTGGCAACGGATTCAGAGAATCGAGTTTAGGTGTTATGTTTACAAAACAATTTCTTCATGGCCAATCATAGCGAAAGTAACATTTTTTGGTGTGTTTTGCATTTATAAGAAGGCTTTCTGTGCTGTGAAGATGTTTAGGATCTATAACGCTAGCTTTTAGTCTCAACAAATACCTTCTTTGATGGATTTTATTTGTTACATGTGCTTCTAGATTGGTTTTCTATGATTGATTTGAACATGTTCTCTATCAAATGATATATTTACTAATATTATCATTTCAAAAACCAGGAAGCAGTGGCGTTTCAAACAGGGATAGTTTTTTTACTCACTTGGTAGTACTCCCCAAACTCAAGTATTGCTCTTGAAGAAATTTATCCTGGATCAATCATTTACACACAAAAATTTCCACAGAATAGTGCAAAATGAAATTTGAAATTTATCAAAAAGCTGAATATTTTATGAGGGGCTAAGTACTTACTATAAAATTTCTACAATGTTTAGAGTTGGAGATCTTAGCACTACAACAACAGATGATGGAAGACATACAGATATACGGATAGAGAAAATCATTTCTCATCCAAAGTACTCAAACAGCACCAAAAATAACGACATTGCTCTGCTGAAACTTGCAAGCCCAGCTCCGTACGGGCAACATGTTCAGCCAATTTGTCTGCCAGGACAAAACGAAGATGTTCCAATTGGCACCGATTGCTTTATTACAGGTATTGAGCGGGGGGCACTTCACTATTGGTTCATATGGGGGTTTACGTTTTTACCCAATCCCAGAAAAAATGCGGGATTTGGAGACCCAATTCTAGAATATGAATCTGGTTTCCGATAAGTGTTTATAAATATGGGAAAATTGTTGTTTATCCCAAATCTGCCCATTTCCAAAATTTCTAGCAAGCATTAGACCCCAATCCCAGAATATTCCTTTGAAACGTACGTTCCATTCCCACAATTTTCGTGCCAAAAACCATCCAAAGCTGGAAACTGGCACACATCCCCGTGGGATTGAATAGTGAAGTACCCCCTCCCCTGTGGTATTGAAGTAGACTTTCAATTTTTCAAAAATCTATTGTAATAAATGTCCACCATTGAATTATTGATGGCATTGAAGTGGTATTGAAGGTTTTCCTTGACTAAAAAAGTTGCTAAAATAATTTTCCCTTCGTTGGAGTTTCTTACAAAATTAACGTTGCACACGAATAAGTCATGTTATTAAATTTCAACTTTATTTTACTCGATGCTTACGTTTGTAATGGGCATGGCTATGTAATAATGGGCATACGTTTTCCTCCCTTAAGAAGGCTCCGTCTCCAAATTACAGTCGAAATGGCGATTATAAAGTTTTTGATGGGCAGTATCACACAGACGTTTACCTGTTTTCTCGAAAATGAAAGCATCATTTTGAAGATAAATCTTTGTACTCTACAGAGGAAAAAATCGAACATTCATTCATTTTACGATTGCTTGGATATAAGTGGATTTTTAACGAGCAATTTTTGATGGCTTGCGTGAAGCCATCAAATAAACTGCGGCCAATAATGTAAAACAATGGAAGCGTGCAGTGTTTTCAGATTTGACAGTTTGGCGACTGAGCCCCTTTAAAAGCAGCTGGTATATGGCTCAGTTGGATGGTAGAAGGCTTTCAACAAAGTATCCATGAGCCACTGATACTTTTCGTTTCTGTTGCGTTTTGGTTACTGCCATCTTTTCAAGCATTGCTTTGCTTTGGTATCCTACACTCAAGCAACAGTTATTTAGGAAAGACTCAGAGCAGCACTTACTTAGCAATATTAACAGCTAGTTCCAGACTCTATTTTCATAAGTGGGTGAAGGATCTATAGGAAGGCATGCCATTTAGCCCTCACCCGTCGAAGCATCCCATACTTACTTGTAATCACCCAAAGACTGTTGTGAACTTTGATTATGGCATTTTTTATCCTCTTAGGCTTAGGTGAGATAGAGCATCAGAAACTGCACCGAGCTAAGATGCCCATCGTATCCTATGCAGCCTGTTTAGATACGAACACAAAGGTTACCGGAATTATGGTGAGAACAAACCTCAGCTTTCTTCTACTTTCATCTTAATATATTAATCTTCGTGACAAGTGAGTCAAAAAAGACAATTCCCGATTGAAAGGCTACTGCGCCCTGGATATCAATGCACTGGTATTTACAAATCTACCATTTAGGAATGAATATATTCAAATATCTTTCACAATGTAGTAGACTGACATCAGTCATTCTGTTCAGATTTCGCAAAACGAGTCGCAAGAGATCTCGAGGAATTCCCTTGCAGAAACCTTAAAAAACGTACCAAATCATGAGCAAATTTCTCTATGTTTGTATCAAAAAATAGATATTATTTAGTTCTTTCTCGACTTCATTCAGATCAACGGACGATAATAAATGGGATAGATAAATATCATTTATGTGGGCTAAAATAGGCAATGGGGGAGGGGGAGAGGGGGGCTTTTTACGCTCTCCTGCCCAAAATAGGATATGTTAGATTCATTACTCATCCTGTACCTTATGCATCCTACAGGTCACAAACGAGATGCTGTGTGCAGGGAATCTTGGGAGCACCAGTGCCAGCAGTTGCCATGGAGATATCGGTGGGCCACTTGCCTGTAAAACTGGTGATGATGGTAGCTGGGTACTTCATGGTGCAGTAAGCTGGGGATCACAGATATGCGATGCCAACGAAGGATACACTGTATTTGCAAGGGTTGCTAAATTCAGAGATTGGATTGATAAACAAATGAACACGAATTAAACTATATATTTGAGACAATATCAAGCTCCATACACAAGTAATCGCATATCATATATATATAATTCCTATTGCTTCCTATTCAAGCATGGGTAAGTTTCTAACTATCAAGAGGCATCAGTTTCGAAAAAAAATTAATTATATGTTGTTTATCCTGATTTAGTAACAGGTAAATTAGAGGTGCTGCAACGCAACTCCCCTCATCCTCATCCTACTCATTCGTGGCCTTACTTTTATCAGTTGCTTTTGATCTTTTGATCACCACAAGAGACGGTCACGAAGGTTCAATTGAGTGAGTTCTATTGGTAAAATTCTATTGATTGCTACCGAAGGCAGCCTTACTATTCTTGTTCATAATCAGTGAGAGAAATTAGCCTGCCTGCTGTCTGTCTGTCTGCCGTCAGCCTATGTAGACAGGCCAGCTCACGGCTGCGGTTCGCGGGCTCGCGGCTTGTGAGCATTTATCCAACAAACAACAACAAAAGTTCTCCAACAAAAGATAACGAGTTCTTCCTACCTATTTAACTACCTAACTACGTCAATGGACGACAAAGGTTTATTTCTGACAATGGAGAGCTCGATATTACGGACCACGGAACCATGGACTACAGAACTACGGAACCAAGAGCCATGGACTCAGGAACTAGAAACCGGCGGAGGAGAGTAACTCAATATTCTAAATCATTTAGGGTAAGACGGGGTAAAGTGAAACTACGGGGTAAAGTGAACTACTCAGAACATTCGCAATTCTCTCCAAAAGTAAACATGCAATGATAAAACGTGATTTATGCCCAATGCTTTGGTACATGTGCTCACAGAAAATAAAAACATTTTTGCAAAATAGTTCTTCCTGTTGTTGCAAAAAATCCCTTTACCCGAGGCAGTAGAAACAACCTCGGGAAATTATGGTTTATTGGTTTGGGCTCCTATCTTTGGTCTTAATTTTTTACCCCTAGAAGAAATTCATTTTTATAATTGTTTTGATCGATATGAAGCACATGCCATGTGTTTACTTTTTCCAAAAGGAAAAGGCCAAGAAAGACTTTTTCGTCAGCTAACATAATATTTTAAAAGATCTACCGTTCAGTCGATATTTTACTTCGACTGGGGTAAAGTGAACTACCCATGATTCTCGATTTTCTCGTATGAACATTAAGTCAGATGAAGAAAACCTATTTAATGTCATTTGCTTCATAATTCTGCCTTCAGAAAATCATAATTTGCAGGACAATTTTTCGCTCTGATGACACAGAAATATATTCTGATACCAGCTCCCTGAAAAAACTCCAAAAATTTGACAGCCTAAGTTTGACCTTCATTCAAAAATGCGGTTACTGATCTAAGAATTTCATTGGGATTTGATGAAGCAAGTATACCTATCGACATAGAAAGGATAAATGGCCATCACTGTGAAATTAGAATATTGATAATTGTCATAGATTTATAACTATTTTTGGTTTTATTTCTGGATGGAGGTTTCAGGGCAAAGTGAACTACTTTGAAAATAGTGTTTCTCTTTGTGGTGATTTGGTATTTATATGTAATGTAGTATTTTCCAAGTATATTCCCATTATTTAGCAATAGTTTTTGGTTAATATTTCATCTGCAAAGATCGTTCTCAACGAAGGTCACCGTTTAATTTTTTCAAATATCACTTTTGTGAAATTTTGGGTTTATTTCGTTTTTGCATGCGAAGAACTCCTTAGAGTTGCAAAATAAATCATGTTTTCGGGTTTTACGAGCATCATTTTGATTTCATCGAACAATTGCTAAGAAGTTCACTTTACCCCGGCCTGGGGTAAAGTGAACTAGGCAGAGCGATCGCCAAAGTAAGCTCTTTTGTGAGACAATGGAAAAAGATTTGAAAAATATTTTTGCTTGATAAACTGACCCAAAGACATAATGTCAAAACAACGTTAAAAAGTTTGCCCTCAGCTACAATATCTTTAGGATATCCTTGAAAAACCTTCAAAATAGTTCACTTTACCCCGTCTTACCCTACCTTTTGAACCATTACCCAACTGTAAATTCAAACATAATACACGTTTCCTTAGCGATAATCATTCAATTAATTTCTATAAAATTGACCTCGCTACAGTCGCATTCGGTACAACTACTAATCGGCAGCACTCGCTGATTGATGTTATATCTGGTTTAAGTTCTATTATTGGTAAAATTGAAAGGAAACCAAACTAATTCCGATGACCGTCCTCTGCACAGAAACCAAACGAAAGAATTATTGGCAGCCAATAATTCGTGCGTTCTTTATATAGCGATAGTAAGACTTTAAATTGCGGGTTAAATTGTATACTAGCTTGAGGCTTCATTTTCATTTTTTTCATTTTAACTTTTTATGCATTGTAATCCCAGTGGCGTAACGGAGACAGTCGGGGCCCGTAGGAAATTAGTAAGATGGGGCCCTTATGTAGGGACCACGAAGCGAAGAGACGCTTGCCCAAGTCGTCTTGTAAGCACAGAAACCAAACGAGAGAATTATTGGCAGCCAATAATTCGTGCTTTCTTTATATAGCGATAGTAAGACTTTAAATTGCGGGTTAAATTGTATACTAGCTTGAGGCTTCATTTTCATTTTTTTCATTTTAACTTTTTATGCATTGTAATCCCAGTGGCGTAACGGAGACAGTCGGGGCCCGTAGGAAATTAGTAAGATGGGGCCCTTATGTAGGGACCACGAAGCGAAGAGACGCTTGCCCAAGTCGTCTTGTAAGACGACTTGGGCAAGTCCAGCTCTACGGGGGAAGGGAGTTCGGGGAAGTTTGAAATTTTTTGAAACCATTCCCTTTAGAACCTCGAAAAATGCACGGTATGTGGAAAAGAACATTTTTACATAGGAAAAATCTACAGCAAATTTAGCACATTTATATGAATTGCGTTTCAAAAAATAGTTTATATTCCTTGGTATGGGATATCTGAAAAAAGCTTTTAAAGAAATACGACAATATTATATATTCAAAGGTTCGGACGGTACTGTCGTACTGTTTGATGAAGATTATTTTGAACAAACAAGACTGTTACCAAAAATATCCTCCGTGGCAGGTTCTTTGGCTTAAAAACTACGTTGAAAGTTTATGCGGATAATGTTAGTGCAATGGGTGCAGTAAATTTAGAGCAGGCCAAGTGTTCTCCCTTTGCACATGAAAGCTATCTATGTGAACAAAGGCAATAGGTTAGGAACAAAATCTTTGTAAACATAATGCAAAATCACAGTATGTTATTAGGTGCTCTTGCTCACAAGTGATAATGTTTCAGAAATAAAGTTTTGAGATCAATTATGGCGAAATAAAAACGAAATAAATGATTCCAGTGTTGTTTTAGCAACACTGGTTAGTAAGGGTTTTTGGGATGGCCTTATGAAGTCTTTTAGCACAGTATGGCCAAAAAACAATGCGAAAAAATTTGTCGGGGGCCCCTTTTGGTCGGGGGCCCTTAGTTCTTCAACTAAGGTAGCCTAAACTGCGTTACGCCACTGGGTAATCCACTCAATATTTACATACTGCTTTACAGGGAGCCATGCTAAAGTAATATTAAAAATTAGATAATAAATAAATAAATAAATAGATATATAATACACTCCTATTTACAATAAATCGTTGAAAAAATAAGAAAGAAAAACGAGAAGAGTCATAGTTTGGCTTTATATTTTCTTTGAAAAGTGCGGAGCGATGAGGACGCCTTGACACCCTCGTTGACACCACTATCTAGGTCACTCCAGACCTTAGCACCTGTATAGGCAAACGATTTCTGACCAGTTGATTTTAGTAATGGTAATCTTAGGCCCGTTTTAGAGTTCCTCAGCTGACGGTTAGTAGCTTCGGATACACTTTGAAATATGTTACTCAAGTAATCAGGGGCAAGGGCGTTAAGTTAAGAGATTTATAGACCATCTTAGGAGACCATCTTGCTGGTCTCAAAATCGATCAGTTCTCTAATAGTAAGCCAACCAAGATTCTTTATTACAGACAGAGCTGCAGTGTCATAGGGGCTGTTTTTGACTATCCTGGCGGCTCGATTTTGAAGTTTTTGCAACTTATCGAGGGCTGATGCACCGCAAGATCCCCAAATAGGGCAACAATACCCAAAATAGGGTTCAACGAGACTTCTATCATAATAATGAGGTTTTACTCAGGTAGGTATCGTTTAGAATACTTCAAGATACCGATACCTCTGGAGACTTTATACCTCTAGAGATTTTAGGCTCCCCGCCGTTTGCGCAAGAGGTGACCAAAGAAAGGCATCATGTCTGAATTCAAAATTGTTTTCCTTTATTTTTGTCGAAACATGTTTTTCGTTTCGTCAACAAACATCTTTCTTATCCTATCCCACGACTTCATCAGTCGAACTACTCTCTTCTCAACCAGGATGTTATTGGGCGACCAAGGGCAAGGACAGAAAAAATTCAATCCAGCTTTTATCCCAACTGCATATCTGAATGGAATAAGCTCGATCCTGAAGTCAGGCTTTCACCGTCTGTTGCTGTTTTTAAGAAAAAGCTTCTTTCATTAATTCGCCCTCCTGCAAAATCTGTCTTTGGGATTCATGACCCAATAGGTTTATCGTATCTTTCCCAAATAAGAGTCGATCTCAGTAGATTAAATTTTCACAAATTCAAGCATAATTTTAGGGATACCGTTAACCCATTGTGTCCAACGAACGACGGAATTGAGGATCGAAACACTTTTTGCTGCTTTGCCCTGCATTTGACACTTTACGACGAGATCTTCTCGCTGGAGTTTCAAATTTATTACGACCATTTGTCCATTTGCCCAAATCAACGGCCTTTCAAACGACGTTCTGACGCAACTTTTATTGTATGGCGATAAAGACCTTTCAAATGACGTCAACCAAAGTGTACTCAAACTGACTCTAAATTTCATCCATAGAACTGGTCGGTTCAATTAAGATAATTTCAGACCTGGTACACACCACATATATGCTAAGTCCTATTCTCCTTAATTTTTTCTTTTTCTTAATGCTTGTAAGTCTGATTCACATTGGATGTGAGGCGTCTAATAGTGTGAATGACAACTCATCCACGCAAACCCAAATTTTCAAATCCACATTATTGCGAACTATGAACCTCAAACTGACAGCACAGGCGCGATGTTTTTGAGCGGTGGAGACCCTAGGGGGAAACAGCAGCGGCGGCAGTTGTTGTCGGTGGTGCTTTCTCGGTTGGGGTTCCTGCTGTTCAGCATTATCGCCTGTGCTAGCCATGACCTCCAATGTGAAACAGATCCTAGTATGTATCCGTATTTGGTAGCTTATTTGTAGCTCTTTGTAAATGTATATTTTATAGTATTTAGTTGCATGATGTTTTTTTTATGGAATGGCCAGGGAGTTGTCATGGTCTTTTGCTCTCCCTGGCATCGTCCTCGTAGTGTTGTACAGTAGCTCATATGTAATGTCTTAGGTACCTTCTGTATGTAAACTTTTTAACTGATTATATATAAAAAAAAAAAAAAAAAAAATCTTTCTTATTGCCCCACACCGAAGTGGGGCTGTATAGCCCACCGCGCGCATACGAGGCTGCACAGGCTAGGGCTGCGAATCTCAAATCCTCGCATATTTGGAATTTTTCGTCGTAATACAGGTTTGACGGGTTTTTGCTCAAGCTCGTTTGAGAATGATGGAATGTGATTGGTTTTCTGTCAACACAGGTTTGTTCGGGTTTGTAAGGCATCGATTTATTGCATTCGTTGTAGTTTGTATTTTGCTGAGCTGGATTATAAAGGAGAATAGAATAATTGTAATACACGTCATATGGTGCTTAACATATGACGTAATATATCTTGTCTTCGCATCCTCTTGTGTCTGAAACAAAAGGGCTTTCAACAGAGGAGGAAATCCCCTTTCTTTCCATGCCAAAGGCTCAGGGGTGTCCATAGTAACTGTTTGAGATAACAACAACAAAACAAACAAATGGTTTTGGCAAAAAGAAGGAAACCAGCAGAGCCTGACAGAGCAGGGGAACAGCATTGGCCCCTAACTACCACCAACAAAGCAACGATGCAAACCCTGAATTGTTTAAAATGCAACCGATGCATACCAAGGCCAGTCAGTCAATTTTGCATGACTGATATCACAAATAAAAACATTTTAAGAACATCTCATATATTTTCATAAACTGCTATCATAGAGTAACCAACGATACTTTTGTAACAATTCTAATTTACTAAATTAGCAGATTTAATTTGTGTTTTGGGTTTTCGTGATTTTTGAGGCATTTTCTTCTCTTGTTCAAACTGATTCTTGTGCTCTTCTTTTTTCGTTTGGCAACAATGCAATGACAAGTCAAGTTGGCTTTTGAGAATCAATGCCAAACGGAAAAATTCAATCTTTTCTCTTTATTTTTTTCAAAATTATTTTTTGTTATCATTTACTGTTTTTCCAAAAATTAGACTTGAAATCAGAGCCCACACAGTCAATGAGTTATGTTGTTATGTCAAACACTAACATAGTCAATGAGTTATGTTGCAAAGATTCGAGCCCTGATGCTTTCTGTGGATACATGCTGTGGCAGATTTTATGCACAAGTGTCAAATGTTTGGCCTGTACAGAATGGATATGGGAATCACTATGTGAAAACTGCAACACTGATCTACCTTTTTAGTGTTTACCATACCTGCTAGAGATATCTGGTGTGGGGCACCTAGTAATAACTATTGCTAGTTGGCTTATTGAATTATGGGCAGGGAAGAACTTCAGGAGAACTTTAAACGAAACTGCTGGCTGACAGGTTAGTTACCGACACCAGGAATAGAAATATTTTTTTCGTGCAGAAACTATGTACGGATCGAATTGAAAGCTCCTTCTGTCTTTTGAATTTCAGTTGAGTCATTTTCCATTTCACTCTGTATTGTTCGGTTTCCCACGCAAATGACAATGAAAGGAATGATTTAATTCATTAGATTTCAAACATTTCAAAACTTCTTCCTCCTATTCAATTTATTGTGCCTTTATGATGATATTCTAAGGCATGTGTATTTTTAGGCATGTAATGTCTAATATTTGATTGTTGCTAGCATGGCATAAGTAATAAGGAACAATAAGAATAATACCCCTGGGAGGAGACACCATAAAAAGTGACACCCCCGAGCCGAGAGCACATTTCATTGCAAGCTGTGGAATTGAGAAGAGCGGAAAAGGTAAGCTACACATTTATGGTAGTCGTCTTCCACTTTAACGTATCTCAGTGTTTCAAGGGTCGATCAGATAAATTGATAGTTGTTTTTACATCTTGCTTGGTGTACACTCATCATATTTTTTAAGAGACCAGGGGTCGGTGCTTAAGCTACCGGGTGCGCCAAAATAAACTATGCACTTTTGACAGGCCACGATAAAATCGTACACTGGACCGATTTTGAAGAGTTATTACTTATGAAGGGCGAATGTCATTCAATGAAGGGCAAATATCATTAAATGAACGGCAAATATCACAATGGGACCTGGATTCTATAATCAGGCATATTACTAGCCTGCTAGCCTGTGTGCAGACTCGTGGACAGGAAAGGACAGGAACGAGAGAGAAAAGCTACTTTTCCCCCTCTTTTCAATTTTTCTGATCGAGTCTGCACGCAGGCTAGGATATTACTTAATGTGTAGCAGAAAGCCTGAATTAGATTTCAGGATTTTTTGCAAATGTTTCCGTTTTAAGTTTCTTAGAGCTATAAGCGAGTTTCTTAAAATTTTCGTTTTCGAAAACACTGACAGACTGAAAGACACTGAAAACGATCAAAAAACGTTGATCAAATTTTTGCGAGGAAACAACAACAAAATTGGTCGTTGTTTCCTCTTTCTTGACCATGTATCTTTTTAATTAAGAAGCAGCTTATAAGAGACTCAACTCTTATATCAGCACAAAGAATTAGAAAACTAAACTCCAGTATTGGGAAAATATAACTTATATGTATGTTTTATTTTAATAAAGATACTTTGAATGTTCTTAATTTATTTTCACATGTTCCTGTATGGCATTACTCTGAGTGGAGGGTAATGTCTGAACCGTCAAAACCATTAATATCAGAATGTTTGAAAAGACCGTTCACACCGTTCACAAAAGGGCTCAGGTAGTAAACACGGAGAATGTTATGGAACCTTTAAACCTTTTCTACATGGGTAAATCAAGCACCACTTGATACTTTCGGCACTGGCTCAAGTTCTTAGTTTCTTCAAACAAAATAGAATACGTGTGTTGTATTCAGTCTTTCAATAGATCAAATAAGTGAAGTTTATTTCGACAGACGCAACCAATTTACTGATCTCCACAATTCTTATTGGTGTTGTAGGTATAACAGTATTGCGAAAATGAAGTGGCTTTTGGTTTTGCTTTTTGGCATCATTGCTGGCAGTTATGGTGAGCACTGATTTTGTACGCATTTTCCGTCAATTCTGTACAAGGTCTAAATCGAGTAACAGTTCCTCGATCCAAGGCCAATCAATCACTACTTGAGGGTGCGTGTAGCAGGATATATTACTTTGACTCTTTATTTGGAGGGTGAATTAGTTAGAGCTTTTTGATGTGAATAATTATGAATAAACACATCACAACTTCTTTCTTGAAATCGATCTCATGAATGGAGATTAAAGGACAGTTACATACAACTGTCACAAAACTGGTGTAGGACCTGTTTACAACGTACACTCTACCATGTCGAACAAAATGAAAGAAGTTGTCGGACTTGTCAGTGGTCTCGCCACCGTTGTGAAAGACCAAGAAGCCGTCTTGAAGGATGTCACATCGGAAATGCAAAAACAAATCCACGATCTGTCAAACACAATTCGTGCGATGAAAGGACACTGCAAGCTCTCCACCATGCTTACCGAAACTAACTTTGCCAGAATTTACTGGAAAGGAGAATCTGGACCGGTTTGCAGAATAGTTGACAAATGTTTTTCTCTGGTGTGTCACCTAAATTTTGGTTTACCTACCTAAAGCAACAGTGCCAGAAAGATGGGTGTGCTTTTGATATCATATGCATTTTAGAGCGAACTCATGCCTCACAACTTACTGAAAAAAGCACCCCTGATGAGTATGGGAAGTTTTACGATCGCTGTCTCGCTCTACTTGTGCGTGAACGTGGAACACCGAAAGAATAGCAAATTTGCCAATTATTAGCCACGTGCTATGCCATGACACAACAGCCTAAAGAATCCGTTTCTGACTTTTCTCACCGATTCCTGGAGACCCAGCACTGCCTTGGAAAGCTTATTCCAGGCATTCATCGCTCATCAGATTTGGCCGCAGAAATTCAACTCATCCACGCATTCACCATGAAAGTCAAACCAGAAATCGCCAGAGAACTGTTGAGCCGAGAAATGCCTTTGAAAGACCTCACTGCTTTCATTTAGGCTGCAAAGCGTCATGAATCGGTCGAAAATGTGGTTCCCCACACTCCATCACCTTCCCCATCCCAAGATGCAAGAAATGCATGGAAACCAGAAGCTTTATTCAGTTCACAGAACAGACCAGAGAGACACAGAGCCGATGAAGAGCACGAAACAAAGCCAAAACCGAACTTTTACAAGCAAAAGGACAATAATTCTCGAGGTAATGTGATTTGCCGTAATTATAATTATTATCATAATGCTCATTGCGAATTGCCAAATAACAAATGTTCTAACGGTTTTACTCATAAATGTTTTAAGGTTACTGTAACCGTTCAGGCGGCGATTAAGAAACTCCGTTAACTACGGCCGTTCGTCGAAATATACCAAACAAACTTATGCATCATTCGACGCAGAATTAAACGTAGAATATCATGAAAATATATTCAGTTGATTCAATAAAATCGCGAATGATTTGTTCGAGATTTTAGGCAAAATCGACCACCATTGGGAAAAAATCTTTGTGTACCCCAATGATAATCGTTGGACCACGACTTTCTATTTACCAAAGACTTAAGGCCCTGAACTGCAAAACCGTGTCACGAATTTTTGATAAAAGGTGTTGCCTTGAAATGATATCATTTTAAATAAATGTAAATGTCTTAAATGTATTTTTCAACTTTCAGACCCTTGTAAAAATCGGACCAGTGGATCTATCACAAATCGCTGACACGGTTTCGTAGTTATATGCATTGTGACTCTGTGTGCCAAGTTTCAAGCGATTCGATTGGCCTGTTGGGTACACAAAGATTTTTTATTACCCACCAGTACTCGGGAATCCTGTTTCGAGAAATCAGGCTTTTATCAAAATGAAGCAAAAATTGCGGGAAATACGATTATGCATGAAAGGTCAAGCAATTAGGCTTAAGCGCGGTATTGGTAAAGCATTATGTCAATAACACAGCAGCACGGGATGTCATGAACATAGCTGCAAGGTCAAGTGAGTTTACTTTAATCCGCTTATGTATATTCCCGCAATTTTTGAGAAACAGGATTGCTCCTTTTAAAATGCTCAAATTTCCAAGTAATTGTGACTATTTCTGGAAGTGAGTTGGTTTAAACAGTCCTCAAATACTTATACCATCAGATTATGACAAAAACGAAAAATCGAAAATTTGTCGTATGAACAGTTACAGTAACCTTAAGTGCTTCAAGCCCAATTGTAAGTCACGTTTTCACGTTCAGGGTGAAACAAGGTCTTTTCAACGTAACACGCAGAGTAACAGTAGGCGTAATGGTCAAAGCAATTCACCTCAATCAGATCAATCTCCGAGTAGCGTTAACTCAAATTATGTAGCACCCTCTGAGGAAACTCATTCTTTGTTAGTTAACACGGTGAAACAAGTAGTTGGTGATTCTTTTCAAACGTTAAAGAAGGATTTAACCACAAGCATCGAAGCGGAAGTTAAAAGACAGCTTCCCCCCTCTCAGGCTTCTCCTTCTCCCGTGGCTACGCCGCAAGATTCGCTTTATGGTATGCCAGCCATAACGGCCCTCCCTAGCAGTTCAACATTTTCGGACGTCGATCTTGCGGGAAAGAACATTTTGTGGACTAAGGTCACCTCTGCAGGTGTGTCCCTACCCTTACCCCTGGACAGCTGCTGCTCAGTTTCTTTAGTGAGCCAAAACCATGCCGAAATCGTAGCCAAACAACATCCGGCACTTAAATTCACAAAATTAGAGCAGCACATCCCTGTTTCGGTAGCTGGTCCAAATTCCAATCTTCGGGCAGTAGGCATAATGCAAGTGCCCATTGTTTGGGAAAACGGAAAATCAGTAACCTTCACGATGCTCGTGGTTCCTAATTTGACATGGCCTATTTTGTTTGGTCAAAACCATTTGCGCAAAACGGATGCACGTATTCGCTCCAAGGAGCTTAAGGTGTATTTTGCAGATTCCGCCATGGATTTCGAAATTTCGTGTTATGATTCGAATCCGATCGCCGCATTTCCGCTTTTGAGAAGCCCAAAGCCACACCCTAGCTCCACTGCCAATGTAACGTGCTTATTGACCGCTATGCCTAAGGCAGGTGGGACAGCAGAGTATATTTCATTGAGCAGGGGGCTAAATATCATCACAGTTTGCTTAGTGGTAGCCGCCTCAGTTGTGGGCACCTCCCTTTTATCGGGACCCTTATGGCTGGAGGGAAGTCAGTTTTCACCAGGTCTACAGACACTTAGTGGCCCTATCGATTTACGGTCTCTAAAACGCATGCCCTTTCCTGGTGAATTACAACCCCCGTTTCTCCCTGCCAGCTTCCCCGGGTATTCAAAATGTCGCCCCAGTCGCCCAATACCCCCGGTTCCGAATCAATGTGCTGGTATTTTGGCTTCTCAAAGCGATGATGTCATAGCGTGCAGCGATCCGGACGGCACAGTTTTAATCACCAATGTGTTGATCAGGTCAAACAAAGGTTCCGCATGTTTGCCTTCCAATGTCTCACTCGGAACAATACGGCCCACCTCTGAATCAGACAGTGCGCTATATCAGGATGCCGTGCGCGATACTGCCAAGAAATTGTCTGAGAGTTGGCACGCATGCGTTATTGCTAACACATCTAATGGACAGAATTCATTTGTAAGAACAATGGGTAAGAAAGAGTCTTTACATTCTCTGCCAGCTCACGCATCAGAGTTAAAATCGTCACTTTTGGCACCGTATTTGGAAAGCAATACTTTTGAGCACGAACACGCACTTCCACCTACTGAAACCGCTTCCTTAGATCATAGGTCTTCAGAATTTTACGAGCAGCTAATTGCAGCTTTGGAACTAGACACGCCTAGTTATGCTCATGTGCCAAGTTCGGTAATGGAAAAGTTCAAAGGGCTTTTGCACAAATATCCGCATGCATTTTACTTGCCAAATTCTCCACTGTCGGAAATCAAAGGATTTTATCACGATATCCACACAGGGGATTCCCCTCCGGTTTATCGTCTGCCATATCGTAAGAGCCCCGCAGAGCTCACAGCCATCAAGGAGGAGCTCGAACGCATGATCAGACTCAAGATAATTCAGCCTAGTCATTCTCCTTGGGCAGCCCCAAGGAGGATGGCCAGAGCTTCCCACAATGCAACGCGCTTTGCTTCGAGATGGAATCAGATGACAGGAGCAATGGCGGCGAAGCTGAGGCAGTCATCGATACGTTTTGCACTAGCAACACATTAACGTAATGGGGAACGAGCAGTTGTAAGCATTTTAAAGATTTAATCTCATATGCGTATTGATTGATTAACTTTGTTTTGTCTGGTATTACCAATGAATGCATGAAAATGTAACTTAACGGTGACGGGCCTAAGGTAATCCAATTCTTGAAAATGGGTAACAGTTTTTGGCTCCGTTTGGGTTAACGAACGGGGACTTAAGGTTATCCTCTCGTTTCAAGTAAGATTAATACTCAATGATGCTACATTTTCTTAAGTCCCCTTAAGTCCCCACGATAAAGTAATTTTTTCGAACCTTGAAATTTGGCATTTTTGATGTACTTTGCGTTCCTGATTATCCCTGTTAGAGTCCTGTGTGACTGATTTCAAGGAAACTGCAGCAACATAATGCTACAGTAAAATCTATTATTTATCACTAGCCTCTTGATGTAAGATCTAAGAACTTTTTGAACAATTTTTTCACAAGTTACACACCCTTATCTTTCCAATTCAAACGCTGAAAATCCAAAAATTAATTATACACATAATTCTATTTTCAGGAAGAAACTGATAATGCTGGTGTCAAGAAGTTTGCATACACTCCAAGTGATTCAGTGGAGAAAAAGAAGATGGAAAACCTCATGGTATACCATTTGCCAAACAGTCCTAAAACAAACAAACAAACATTCCTCTAATTCCAGAAGATAACTATGTAGAACTTGTAAATCATGGTACTGTAAATTGCAGGCAAGAGGCAGTATGCAGAGCTAGGCAATTATATTTAAGGGGTAAAAGTAAAAACCTTCAGCTGGGATAGGGGTAAAATGAGTATCCAGTCATTTTTTTGCATTTTTCATAAACAATAATTGCCAAATTTTTAGAAGGGGGAATTTACCCCTTATACCTCCCCTGGCTCTGCTACTGACTAGGGGTACTTTGGTATAAGTGTTTGTATCATCAAGTGCAAAAATGTGGGTAAATTAGGTAGCTATCCGCTTAGCCCCTAATGGGAGTGTACTACTGTACCAATACTCTTCAATACTTTTACAAATCCATTTTGAGTCATCAAATATTTCACTTGCTGCAGACCTTATTCACTATTAATATCAATTTGAGGTGAATGATGCATGTTAAAAGAAATGACTTTATTGTGAATAGGGTCTATGTCAAGTCAACAACATAGTTAGCAAATAATTCCTTTCCTCTTTGCATTGAAAAACCCCAAGAGACAGAGTTAATAGTTGGAAGCCACCCGTGTTCACAGATATCCACTGTACTATGTTTCTGCAAACACAATCTTACTGTTAGCACACTCCCACATTTGACTCATTTAAGAACCTTCCACTGCTGAAAACCTACAGCCTGAAATTTCTTAATTCATTTTGCTACATTAGTACTCAAGATATCAATGTCAGTCCGTTCAACATTGGTCAACTAAAGAACAACACAGTAGTATGGGTTATCATATCAAGAAAAATGCTAAACTTGGATTGCTAAAGAGCCTACAGTCTTCAAACAAATGTTGTGATAAAATTAATGTTGATGGTCTTTTGTGAATAGATGCTCCAAGTATAGTTATCTAACCTGAAAATTGTTTATTCAAAACTGAAACACAAATTATACTGTTTATCTTCTTTCTCATTGTTGCTCCAAATTCCAATGGTTCCTCTTTTTCCAAAATTTGCACAGTTGCATTCTAATGCAGGAGTTAATGGAAGAACTGGGAATTTACTTCCCAACTTCAAACTGGCATAAGTTGGACTTGCAAAAGTTGGATTTTCCATAACGGTCATGATTCAGAGATTGTTTCTCTCAGTCCCAAAGTTTTCTGAAGAGATCCTCAATGCGCCTTTGATTGTAGTGAGCTGAAAATCTCAAAGGTACAAGAGCTTGCATAACATCAAGAGTACTAATAACATCCATTTATGTTTCTTGTACCAAGGTTAACCTGAAAGGAAAGGAAATAACTTCTGAGATCACAGGACAAACAGTCTGCAAGGTTTCATCAGCCTTTGAACTGACACTCTGACCATTCAAGCCAGTTTTTACTGGCATTCTCAGATGGGTGTTATGTTTTTGTTATGAGACCTGGATTAGTGCCAAAAGAACAGCAAGGAGTGTGGGACTCATCATTTCATTCATCAAAGCTAACCACCAAATTTTGCATGTGCTTTAGTTCTACTGTCAATAAAGAGCAAAATTTCGTAAATGTCTCCTTATATATTTAGATTCATATGAAACAACAAAGATGTCTCCAAGAAATTGTAAAAGATTAAGAATAGTTTGTTGACGTAATTGTAAACCTTCAGTCTTGAGTTTGATGGGCCTAAAATAGAAAGAGGCAAGGTTCCAGTAAAATCAAAGCAAAATCCATAGCCTGGGATGAAATTAAAGGAGATGACCATCTTACTTGATGATAACAGCTCGAAGGCACTTCCATTAAAAGGTGAATATCGCTGGGACAGCTCATCAACATCGTCAGTTGCTAGCAACAAATCTTCCCTGCTGGTGTACCCTGCAGCCTGTGTGTACCCATGTTTTCGGTATACTAGTCTGTAAAATGTCAGCAAAAACAGGTTGAAGCTCACAGCTACCAGATCGCTTATCTTTAGGTAACAATGTTATGAATTTCGATGCAGTAGACATAAATACTGCTATGGTCTTGAATGCAAAGACACATCACTCCATCCTTGATTCCCACACAGACAAACTTCCGCCTTTCCTTGCTTAGGCCCAGTCACGAAATCGTCCGATCGTTGCAAGAGATCGTGCAGTTGAGTCAATTGTTCTTGCTTAAGTAAACATTAAACGAGCCCTGCGAGCGCAATAGCAAAGATCCAAGCCTCATAATTTGTCCAAACTATTATTAAAATGAACATTTTGCCAACAGATGTTCACATGAAACGAACAGATGCTGGCCTAACGCTTGCTCATCGCAACTGATCTGAGATCTGCGTGCGCCTCGGTTTGTATAGTTGAATGATCACTGTTGCATTGTGGGAAGGTCTGGCCATCCTCCTTGGGGCAGCCCCATGTATTTTGGTTCGTAAGCCCCTAGAGAAGGGAAAACCTCAGCCCCCCCCCGCTTTGTGGTCGATTATAGGGGTCTCAATGCAGTTACCCTGGGGGATGGGTATCATATCCCTAATGTTTCCAACATTTTAGATGCCACCGTTGAACCGGATACGGATATTGTACAACAAGTAATTCAACAGTCCGCAAACACAGATTTAGTGAACATCGCATTCGAGTTTGGTAAGTATCTAGAGTCACTACCAACTAAATCTGCTGTTTCTTCGCAAGCATGCAAGTACATCTACGAGCACTTTCCAGCCGCTCGCGAAGTATTAGCTCGTCACGGGCGACTTAAAGGCCTCATTAAGTCGTGCCCATACCTCCAAATGGAAGGAGGTTCACATGGAGGTACATACGTTTTGTCGTTAAACCAAGAGGTTTTCTTACGGATTTGTCGTTGATTTATTGTAGTTTTGTAGCACAGAAAATGGACTGCATCATTATTGGACATTCAAGCGTTGATTGTAGTTTCTTTATTGTAGTCTTATGTCTTATCGTCGAAAAAAAAAATTACAAAACATGTGTGTAATTTTTTTGTTAAGGAGGGGTAGGTTGTAGCAGGAATACTGCCTACAAATATGTCATTTCCTTTAGCCTCGTTATCATGTTTATTTGATTGAATGAACGCCTTATTTTTCCTTCTTAGTCATGCGCAGTAGTATTATGTCAATCATCCTTTTGTATTATGAGTAACTATTGTTTTAGATTCAGTATATATATATTACTTTGACTCTTAATTTTTTTCAAAATTTTGCCCTGGTTATAGGTCCTAACTCTGAATTCTCAAAGGCACATACATAAAAAACCAGGGCGCGTTTCCATTTCTCCGTTTTCAACTGTCTCCATTTTCAAATCACTCGTGGAGAACGCCTGGCAGGAGAACTGACATGTTTTCATTACTCTGTCTTCATTTGTTTAAACTTCCTTTGTTCAGACATCGCTTTGTTTTTGATTACAAAGTCCAACTTTGTAATCTAAGAGGGGGCTCCAGGTCAGTCAGAAAGTCAGAAAGAAAGAAAGAAAGAAAGAAAGAAAGAAAGAAAGAAAGTCCGTCACGCTCGTTAAGGCAATTGATTAACGTTTTACCTCTGCTAATTGGCACTGAAATAAAGAAAGCGCACAGAAAGCGCACACACGACAGACGTTTCCCGCGATCCTATAGCAACATTTGACGTCGGCTTATTTCATGATAGACAGATTTGACACCATAAGATGGACAAATCACCATGATGTTTACCCTGGCACAACAACAAATTTACGCAGAATTGGCACGTTCTTGACGTCATTAGTAGCTTAATTATGTTAAAACAATCGTTTTCTAGAACGAATGCATCATTAGCCACTTATTGATAGTACTCATTATGCAAATAAGTCAACTTTAGAGGATGGAGGATGATGTAACCGGCGGCCTGCACAGAGGCTCGCATTCGCAGCATCACCGAAGGTAGAAGGACCCCTTCCTACACAGCTACAGATGCAAAGATGCAAATGTCGCAGGTGAAGTTGACAGGAAAGGTGCAGAATCCCAGCAAACAATGGCGCCATTGACTGGGGGAAGGCACATGATCACACTGAACCAAAACATCTGCATGCATATGATTCTGCACAGATGTTATCTTCGTGACTGCTTGTCTCAAATTAGATGCCCGTGAATAGAAACGATCTGCAGAGTTCTGCACAGTACTATTTATCCCTGGTTCTGCATAAGTAATTTTGCGCTATCGTAAATCTCACATAACATCTAATTTGAGACAGGTGCACAAATAGTTTCATGCACGAACCAAGCAAACTAGGGGTAATGAATTTTGATTTTTTGCGTATCATCTTCGTTTGACATAAAGATCAAAAAATTGCTTTTCGGGCGATTCATGTCGTTATACAAGGCGCTGGATTTGCTATTGAAGGCGACTTTAGCAGCAACACTCATCTCTCTGACTGTAGCTAAAAACAGCATGACAACGATCATTTGGGGTTATGAAGAAATCATTATTCAGATTTTCTTATGCTTGCTTAGCTCAGGACGGACTTTGTAATCATCCAAAAGGATCTTATGTTCTGGCACCAGGTCGGTTGCTATTGTAGCGTTTTTAAATGACTCCGTTTTTAGTGTTTCCATTAAAAACGATGCGCTTTCAAATGTCTCCGTTATTAAATCACTCCACCTCGAACGGTGTTTTCGAATGTCTCTGTTTTCGATCGTTTTCAATGGAAACGCCAGGGCCGTCGCCATAGGGGGGTGTAGGGGGTGTGACACCCCCCCTAGAAAAGTGGCTGTCGGCAAATCAAGCTCGATCCTCAAGCCTTCATTTGCTGACAAATTTCCCTGACCCTGACCCTGCCCCTGACCCTGACCCTGACCCTGACCCTAACCCTCCTTAATAAATTGAAAAATGAAAATATGAAATATGAAATACAGCCCCTTTAAAGGGGCTGGGTCACGTAACCGTAAACAAATCTATTATCTCTATAATCTATATTGTTGCCTAAACGTGGCCATTGTGTTGTGCACAGATTTTGGTGGAAGGGGTGCATCCACAATAAAGGTACTACTAACAATCCACCAATATCTTTGCATTCTGACAACATATGGTTGTTTCCTTTGTTTCTCTTTGAAGTTCAAGAGTTCATCTTCAAAATAGCACTTTCATTTTGAAAAAAATAGTGGAAAATCTGTCTGATATGGCCTATCAAAAAACTGCAAAATCGTTGTTTCGAAAGAAGTTTGTTTACTTTACGTGACCCAGCCCCTTTAAAGCAGCGATTAATGACATGCATTGATATTCCAGCAAGCCCAGCACCTGTAGACGACTTTGAGGAAGATGCAGTTGAAGAATTGAATGACCAGGACGAGGAAGAAGGACAAAGTGATTTTGAGGAAGCTGACTCGCAACCGGAAAATGAGATCACCAGAGAGGATACAGACAATGATGATGAGGTCAAGGATTCAGGTAAATGGAGCATTTTTGACCTGTTAGCATTTTTGATTACAAAGTCCAACTTTGTAATCTAAGAGGGGGCTCCAGGTCAGTCAGAAAGTAAGAAAGAAAGAAAGAAAGTAAGTAAGTAAGTAAGTAAGTGAGTAAGGGTCTGTTTACACGAGAACTCAAACTGGTTTGAAATTTCACCCAGATCTGAATATTGGCCTCCCAGTTCACATGAAGTTTCGCCCTGGTCTGAGACCTGAATGTTATTGTTCATATTATTTTGTGTTCACATTGTGCTTTCAAACCGGGGTGACATTTCAAAGCGATATGGACAGGCGAGTTGAGTTTCACCACGGTTTGCCTTAGAAACAGGGGCGAAGCTAAAGAAAATTGTTGGGGGGGGGTGCAGACACCCCAATTTGCCGACAAAAAATGAAAATACCATTATATATCATTAAAGTTTAAAACGTATAAGCACTGGATGATTATATTCAAAATGTAGACACTTGGCACAGTATTTCAGGGGCATATGCAGCACTTGATGAGTGGGGGGGGGGTTTATGGGGCGTGGGCTAGAAAATTCTTTGTGACCACGCCCTTCAGACGCTCGGAAAACGAGGGAAACGCCCATTTTAGTTTTATTTTGCATCGTAAAAATGGCTGCCATGAACACAAAATGGGCAGGATGTTTTATTGAATTTGCATTGAGAATTTATACCCATCTCAGCAACTTAATCTAGAAAAGTAAACGAACATGTCAGAGTACAACTTGTCTTCAAATTATTTTGATGAAATTGCTTGAAGGAACAGTAGCAAATAGGGAGCCCTATAGCCAATGACAGGCACAGGTTAAGACAAATGGGATCTTGAAATAAGTAGGTCTGGGGGCAAAGCCACCAGGAAAATTTAAGAATATGCATTCTACTTTGGCTTAGAATGCCTCTCCCAAGACCCAAGATCGTTCAGTCATCCAGTTCAAAGAAATCGGTCATTGAGTTTCACACCAACCTTTTGAAAGATTTGGAAACTGTATTCGACAGACACTCAGTAGTACCAGTACCAGGGAAACGTTTTTGATTTGCCGACAGATATTATCAATTTGCCGACAAACCGAATGTTGGGGGGGGGTGCGGCACCCCCCGCACCCCTCCTTTGGCTACGCCCCTGCTTAGAAATTGGCATTTTCCATGTTAACACTATAAAGCCTGTTTTCCACGAGACGGAATTTTTCGCTCAAGCTCTAAATTCCGTTCGAACTTTTTTTCTGGGCATGCGCAAATAAAAAAATATTGTGTGCTCGAACTCTGCGCCCAGAAAAAAGTTCGAGTGGAAATTGGAGTTCGAGCGAAAAATTCCGCCTCGTGGAAAACAGGCTCAATGGCTTTGACCTTGACCAGACAACGAGTTCAACTCAGATCGGGGTGAAATTTCGGGAAATTTCAAACCGGTTTGAGTTTCCATGTAAACGGGCTCCAAGTCTCAACTCAATTTGATTTGGCTGAATGAAGAAGATGAAACGGACACGTCTTTGCAGTTGGCAGGCAGGACTGTATTTTCCATTTCGGTCATTAACACAAATCCATGTCAGTCTCTTTCATCTAGGTTCTAATTCCGTTCTAATCAATTGACTTGTGCTGTGGCCCAAGGGGGGTACTCATTGACTTGCAATATTTAGGGTCCGAAATTTTACCTTAAGTCAATATTTGTAGTCTGTGAATTAAAACATGGTCAAAAATTCAATATTTGGGTCCACAAATCGGAAGAAAGGAAGAATTATGCAACTTGGCCCTGCAGTTGCGAATCATGAAATAAATGTTTTGGTATTGTTCAAAAACTGAGAAAGATCAAGAAGCTCAAATTGAAATCATTCAAAACATTTTAGGGGCCTCCGAATTAGATAACAATAATTGGGGTCTCCAAAACATTAGACTCAATATTTAGGGTCCCCCAAAACATTAGGATCAATATTTAGGGGTCAGCAAAGAGATAGTGGGATGGACCCCTCCTCCGTTTTGAAAGTTATGAAGTACCCCCCTGGTTGCGGTGGCCTGCAGGTTTTGTGAACAGATTCATATATCTTATCCTTTATCCTTGCAAATGAACATTGCATGCATATTCGCAGAAAGTTCAAAAATCCCATTGCATATCTCAGGTAGCCTGTGTTCCAGACCACTTGAAAAGGAAAGTGGTCTGTGTAACCAAGCACTAATCCGTGTTCACAAATTTTCTTCGGAATCTGAAGGAAAATTGATAAATGCAACTAATAATTCGAAAGAAAATTTCAACGTCTGCTGATCCTATTGACTTTTTCGATGAAAGAACAGGAGATTTGAATGCCTGCTAATCCTACTGAGTTTTACGCCCCTGCAAAGTGATAACGATCAGCCCTTGTTTGTTTCAAACACACATGTTCACAAAGACATCGGTTGTGTTGATCACTGACTTCATTGCAGCCAATCAGGTCCGTCAAAGAATGCTCTTAAAGGCATTGAGTCCACATAAATAGCGCGCTGATGAAAAATATCAACTTCTTTTCAATCATCAAACAAAAGCTGTGATTTAATCGCTATTGAAATTAAACCAAAGAAATTCCCGAGGATAATACAAGGATTAAGAAGCCTTTGATCTCCACTGCTAATGACTTTGGCCCTATTATGCGATAACAAAGGGACATCAGCAGTTTGTCAGCAAAATTCAGGATAGCGTTAACGCTCAGCTATTTATATGAACTCAATGCTTTAATTATTTCGCAATTCAATTCATCGTCTGAACACGGATTAGTGCTTGGTTACACAGACCACTTTCCTTTCCAAGTGGTCTGGAACACAGGCTAATCTCAGGATGGATTTTGTAATCATCCAGAAGGATCTTATGTTTATCAGTTATGTTCGACATACTTCAATTAAACCCTATGTCACCAGGTGATTTTGAAACAATCATTGCCTGGGAGGTTGAGTAGAATTTTCTTTGCTAGAATTTCCTTACTTAGTTGATGGGCTTTGATGCTGACAATCAAAATCATGTGATTAAATCCAAGTAAAGCAATTTTCCTCGTTGATATGACAATAAATTACATATTTGAAGGTTATCAAATGCAATAGGCTATTTTTACCACTTGGCCCCGGCCAGCTTTAACTATTGGACAAAATAAGCTGGATCCAGCTCCACGACCAATAAGCATCGTTTTCCTCACCATCAATTTTTCAAGTGAAAAAAGGTCCACCTTGCACTTGGGAAAAAGCCTTTAAAGCCCGATTAACACGTTTCATGGAAATCAGGCTTGCAACATAGTCGCATTGGGAAATCTGCCCGGAGGAGGAGAGGGATAACTTCAATATATGCAGATTACAGCGGTGTTCCATTTTGACTTGTGACATCACACCCTAAAATGTATAAATTTTCCAAACACCATACCCCAAAACAGGGGCAATTTTTACAACATATATACCCTAAAATCGTGACAAGAAATCAGAAATTCTAACCAAGCATATGGAATTAGATCAAATTTAATACCCAAACGAGTTATTCTACTAAAATGATACCCGAACATTTATGTCTATTTGTAATCTTACGAAAAATTAAGACAGCAATGATAGTTCATTGCGAAGTGGGAACCAGCCTGAACTCCTTTGCAACGTCAAAAAAGTTCTCTCCTGTAACATTCCATCTTTAAATTCATTTCATCTTTAAATTCATTTCAGAAAACGATCCCCGCCCCCGCTTGCATTGTGGAATTGGCCTTTACGTTCACTGCACTATCACGAAAAAATGTGGTCCATGGGGTTGGAGGAGTTGCCGTAACCACAAGACCTGTAAATGTCAGTGCAGGAAACAGTATCGTTACTACAAGCATTGCTTTAAACCATGGGGCATTTTTAAAAGGACTTGCAGATATCGACAAAGACATGTGTGCCTCAAAGCTTCCTGCCCAAGAAGGAGAACAGCGGCGGGTAAAATCTACTGTGGGTGAGTATTACATTGAACACATACAAATTTTGGACGAATGCTTTCGGGAAAAACCCCGGGGAAAACTCCCCAGGAAAACAAATTTTTGGAATTTTTTGTTCGTGGAAGCTCCTATATTTTGCATAAAAAAATTCTGACATCATTTCATTTTGAATTATTTCATAGATGGATGCCCCATGAGTCAAGAGGACTCTTTTGCATACAGGGGGCCGTGTCAAACTGCACAACCAAATATGAATTGATCAAAGAATTAAGCCTATATTTACAATACAAAATCGAAAAATAAGAGTTTGGGTGAAACTGAAAAGGGTACAATGATGAGCCCTTAAGTGATAAAATGGAAAATTCTCTTTCTTTTTAATGCCATTCATTCTGTCATTTTATGCTAATATGGATGTTGAAAACGGTAACTGCTTTTTTTGTATTCATGTAGAATATTACAATAAATCTTACATTCTACTATGCTTTTCTAATTACTATATAACATTGCAGGGAGGATGAGACAAGCGACGACAATCATTGTATATTTCATTATTCTTCATATAGACATTCCAGTAAAGTTGACAAAAATCGGTGGTTGACAAAATCAGTAGTTGACACAAATCGATAGTTGACATAAATCAGTAGACATAAACGGTTAAGAAATTATTGAATTAAACATGTTGTACGTTTCGAACCTGTCTAGGTTCATCATCAGCAATTAATTAAGAGATAAACAGTAATTTATACCCTAAGATAAACAAGAGTTAAGGGAAAAACAAGCGTGAGTTACATTTCCTACGCGAGAGGGAACCCGAGGCCTAAGTCCCAAGAGGATGAAATCAAAAAAGAACTAAAGGGATAGATGACTGCTGTGAATTGAGTTCAGGTCGATCTCGTAAAATCAAAAGGCTTTCGTGAATGAGCAAGTCAAAATCATTATTGGCTCTGTCTAAAATAGAGAAATCATTAACCGACGCGGCGTGTCCTGATTGGTTAATATGATCCCCTATGGCAGAAGAACTCCCTTTTATTTTAAGACCAGCTTTGTTAATTCCCAAGTGCTCTCTGCATCGAGTAATCAAATTACGTGATGTTTTTCCATAGTACGAGGCATGGCAGCCAGGACACTGAAACTTGTAAACAACAGAAGAGCGCATGGTAACAGGAAAGCGGTCTTTAAACGGGAAGAGTGATCCAATGCGTTTTGGGGACCGAAAAATAACCCTCAATTGGATATTAGGATAACATTTCTTAATAATTCTACCTAGCCTAGTCTTAATTTGTAGACTGTAGTGCCCAAGAAAAGGTATACAAAATAGAAGGGGGACTTTATTATCCGCCTCTTTGGGGGGGGTTGGGCCTAAATTGGCGATCCAAAAATTTTTTAATAATACGATCAATAAGGCTCTTGGGGAAGCAATTCTCAGTTAAGATTTTCTTAATGCGAACAATTTCTTCATGAAAATTGCGGTATGAAGAGCAAATGTGGAAAGCACGATAAACCAGAACCCTAATTAAATTAATCTTATACTTAGTTGGGGCTAGGCTAGAGAAGTCAGTATAAAGACCAGTAAACGTCTTTTTCCTATATAAGCTAGTAGAAAAAGTATCATTATCATGAGTAACAAGTACATCCAAAAATGGCAAAGCATAATCCGACTCTAATTCATACGTAAATTTAATATTAGGATGTTGACGATTTATAAATTCAAGAAAACTATATATATATGATCTCTGCTTCTAAATAAGCAAAATGTATCATCAACGTACCTGCGATACAGTACAGGTTTAAATTCAGAAGGACAGTTGGCTAGATATTTCTTCGACAGTTGGCTAGATAGAAGGACAGTTGGCTAGATATTTCGATATTTCTAGACATTGCAGGGACGCAGTGGCGGAAATTCAGCTTTTTGAGTGGAGGGGCAAGCACCGTCAATTTTCCGAGTCTAGGAAATGCTTTTGTTTTCAGGTATTTTGCTGGAAGACCGGACATAATAGGCTCCTTAAATGTGCTAAGAGAATATGTATAGGCCTATCAGATTTCAAAACTATTTATATTCAGCAGTTGATAGAAAGAGGCAAGAATGTATTCTGAAGGTAGGCCCAACAGCTACAAGGACTCTGGGGGCGCAGCCCCCAGGAAAATTTTTGAGGACACGCCCTCTACTTTTGCTTAGAATGCCTTTCACGATCCTAGGTTTGCCAGTCCTGAATTGGGATTTTGACAATTTTGTAACATTTTTTAAATGGAGTAGCATCCCCCAGGAACGTTTTTGAATAAAAGTAATCGATTTTGGCTAAGGAGATCTCTTGGATCCCTTGTTTGCCAATGCCAAATCTGAATATTTGAAGACATGAATAACCACTTCTCAAAAAAAATTTGCACGAAGAACCCCTACTCTTTCTTAGAACGCTCTTCGCAATCCAATTTTTGCCTGTCCTCAACATGGAAACTTTAAAAATTCGCTGATAGTTTGTCTGAAGTTTTGTCCAGGAAAATTTTGAGAACTCCAACCTTTACATTGGCTTAGAATGTCTCTCCCAATCACGTTCCAACATCACTCGGAAATATTGCTACTCTCGGACCTATACCCAACAACTTTCTTCTCGTTTTTGAAATAAATGAAAGTGAATAAAAACTTTAGAATATGCTTTTGAGCTTGTGAATTTTGTTTGCTCTTTGCAGATGAAAACTCGTCTACTTCTTGATGGTGACTCGTTCCTTTGCTGCACTTTCGAGCCCACGTACGTTTCCGACTTTTACGGAAAATTTCCGAGTCTTGTCGAATTGGGGGGGGGGGGGGCAGTTGCCCCTCCAACCCCCCATAATTTCCGCCACTGAATAGCTGGTTGATATTTTTGCATTCAAAGTTGAAATATTAATCTTAAGAGATAAAATTTCGTTCCAGAGAACTTCCTTATTTTGGCTGAATCAAATTCCTGATACGCGCTGCGAAATTGGAAATCAAAATCAATAAAAATTAACAATATGGGTGATCTCCACTAAATTCGGCATAAGATAGTCTAATTTGTTTCAAATTTCATCGAGACGATTCTGCCATTTTGGCACATCTAAATTTGAAACTAAGATTGAAGAAGAATGAAAAAATTGCACAATTGGTGACTTCTAGAAAGTAGAAGATTTTCCTGTTTTATCAAGGATATTATTGATTTCTTTGCTGTGCTTCAATAATTTGCTTGGCCAAATCGCTAAATCTCTGGTTTGGATGTGCTAGCAAATTTGAGATTTCTTTGTTGATATTTCAACGCACAAAACACCTATATCAGCAAACGAGGTACCAATGTTCAAGTTAACTATCAAGGAACATTTTGAAATTGATTAGCAATTGATTAAAGCTAACTTCTCATTGCTGGTCCCTAACAAATCTGTATACTATTTTCTAGAACACCTGGTAGACTGGGTGACTTGTTTTGAGACCCAAAGCAAGCAATTCAACATCTTCATTACTATTGTCAAAACTCAAGATGGGAAATGCAGCTTGTTGGTGGACCTACAGTCATCCCGCTGAATAAGTCGTGCTTTCTTTTTGCGCAAAATTTCTTTTGCAAATGGATATTCTTCATAATCATATTTTTTCCGTTTCAGTTGATTTGCTGATATATGACCCATTTGCTGCTACTGTCAAAACGATCTATGGTCCTTGAAGTTTCAAAGATGTAAATTGCACAGAGAGACGTTCACTCGGAGAGACATGCACTTATTGTTGATACGATAGATCATTTTGATGTTATTAAAATCTCGCTGTTTCTTCAGAACCGTGTTTATTTTTCTTGCGTTCTTTTGAAAGGACTTGTTAGGGGCCGATTAGATGAGAGTTTGAAAACTCAGGCCCCCTCTCCAGTCATCTCTTTGTAAAAATGAGTTTGCGATTGCCGATTACATGAGAAAGTTTCAGCCCTCCTTGAGCTAGGCGTCTCAGAATTTCTCAAATTTACAATCTCCCTTGTCGAGTTTCTCGTGAATAGAGTAGAGAGGTAAGTGGGCGCGAGACCACTTATTGATTTGAAAACAATGGTAGCCGTCTCTTGGTTGATGGGGCCACCGTGTATAAAGAATTTAAAATGAAATGAAATGAAATGAAATATTGGAAAGCCCTGTGATGATAATAATGATAATAATGATAGTACCAGGATTGAATTTCCATTGACCATACAAACACTTTGGTGGCATTTTCAGGACTTGCTACAAGTCTCTCTGTCTCTCTTCTCATCACAAGCTGCAAGATGTACAATGCGAGGGGAAGACAGGAGAGAGAGAGACTTGTAAGGGGCCGATTAGATGAGAGTTTGAAAACTCAGGCCCCCTCTCCAGTCATCTCTTTGTAAAAATGAGTTTGCGATTGCCGATTACATGAGAAAGTTTCAGCCCTCCTTGAGCTAGGCCTGCTGGGATTTCCAGCCCAGGTAAACGGGCTGAGATTTCTCATGTAATCGCAATTTTTTCCAGCCCGGGCTGAGAATTTACTGTGCGCACGCGCAGTTTGGACATAGTTTCATGCCAAAACAGAGTAACACGAAGATTCTCAAAGATGGGGCGGCAGATGAAAGCAAAGAACGTTTGCAACGGGAAACTAGTGATTTTAAAGCCATTTCGAAGTTTTAAAGCTTGAACAATTTTGACGCAACTCTAGTAATTAAGTTCAGCCCGGGCTAGCTTCTGTCATACAGTCGCAAACCAATTTCACCTCGGCTAACAGGGCTGAAATTCCAGCCCGGGCTGAAAACTCTCATATAATCAGCCCCTTAGGGCTTGGTTACATGGGAGTTTTCAGCCCGTTTACCCGAGGTGAAACTTCAGCCCTCCTCTACGGTCAAAAGCTTGTAAATATCAATTTGCCATTACATGGAAAATGTTTCGCCCCGGGCTGAAAATTGGCCCCGGGCTGAAATTTCATCTCACCTTGTGCTAGCCGAGATGAAACGTTAATCCCTAATTAGCATGTTAATCCCTATTGTTTTACATGACGCGCGCCCATGTAATGGCCAATATTTTTTCACCCCGGGCTGAAAAATCAATGACGCATGCGCTTTTATCTACTTTTCGCACTAAACAGATTTTCAGCCCGGGCTGAAACTCTCCATGTAATGGCAAAATATTTTTACCTCGGGTAGCAGGGCTGCAAACTCCCATGTAAACAGGCCCTTAGATTGGTATCTCCCATTGGTAGTCAACAGAGTCAAACATGCTTTGTGGTACTTCTTTTTCTCAGACACCCGATACGAAACTACACCCTGCTCGGATGCAGAAATATAAAGTCAACAAACACTTTGCCACATATCGGACAAGTTCTATGCACATGACCTCGTCATGCATCATGGGAAACCTGCTCATTGTTTTGTCAAGGAAATCATTTTGATAGGGTATGAATGAACAAAGCCTCAAGACAGTTAGGCAAAGTTGCTGCACGAGTTCAGACAGAGAGAAAATCTCGAGTGCTTGAATGTTGAAATTTTGCGTTTATCTCATCTTTCTGTAAGACAGTTTAGCGTAGATGCTTGTTTGTTTGCGAAATTTCTATTTCCAAATTTGTTTACCTGGACTGGTAACATGAGATTTGTTGAAAATCAATCGATTAAATGCACGCAATCAAAAGAAGCTTTCAACTGAAAGGAGGTAATTTGTGACTAGCTTGTAAGTGCTCTCAGCTATTATCAAAATTATGTTGGCATTTTGCAAGTGCCACGTGAAATGAGAGCTTGGAAAATGTTATATATAAGATTCCTTACATTGGCCCTTTCACTTTCTTGGTTGCCTCTGTGTGAGCGTCAAGATGGTGTCACTGCAGATCCTTTTCATCGGCATTTGTGCCTCATTGGCCATTGCATTTGATCCTATGGAGAGTAAGTATAAATTCGTTTGATTATCTATATTTATTTTGCTACATTCTATTTCATTGTATCAAGTTCACACAGCAAAGAATATCAAAATTTCAGGACATCTTTTAAATGGGATACAAAGAGAAAAGGAAAATGTCTTATGATTACAAATGTAAAAAAAAAACATTAACTTGCTTTTCGTCTCCGTTTTTTTTAAATAGCTTGGTAGTTTCTGCTAAATTTCCTCTTCCAACACCACAGGACATTTAAAGGTTTTTGCAGTGTCATTTTTGGTACGGTTTCATTGCTAATCGACTTTTTGAACAGAAACATATTTGCTGTTTGCTAAGTCAACAAAGAAATGCCTTCCCTTGGTGACTAACTTCAAGAATGAACTGTATTTCATTTTATTTGTTTGGTTCAGAAGCTGAGCAGTAAGTATTTCAATCACACAAAAAAAGAGAATTGAATCTGCTCCCAATCGGCTCTTGAACCAAACAAAATAACTGCGCGAGGCAGCTGTGTAGATATATCCTTCTTCCTTTGCTTTATGCCCATGTTTGCTCTTAAAAAAATTTCTGGAATGCACAATGAGCGCGCTAGCTACCTGGGTTTCAGAGATACGTTTGCAGCCTTGTTTGTCTCGAAATACTGGCTATATTTCCTTCGTCTTCGATCGCTAATCGCTTTGAATGGCAGTGTCAATCAAAAGCAGCTCATGCTATTGACTAGCAAATTCTGTCTTTGTTGAAGAAAAAATCATCAAACATATGGCAAGAGAGCGCGTGGCCGAGTGGATAAGGCGACTGACTCGTAATCCAAAGGTCAGAACGGCCAAGGTTCGGATCCGCGCTGGACAGATTGGTCGCTGTCCGTAACTCTAGCCCGGGTCGATCAGAGCCATGTGAGGGAAATCTGGTAGCTGCGGCGGGCTGATGGTAAAACATCCTTGGCCCCTGCTGGAAATAAGTCTCTCTCAGACTTTCGCAGGCTAGCCACGTTAAATATGATACCTACCTACCTACCTATGTTCAAACGATGCGCATTTTCTTTTTTAACTCATTTGACGAATACAGCTTACATTTTACCTTTGCAGACCCAGATCTCTTCCAAGGTGATATGGAATTGACAGAAGAACAAAGGAAGGATTACCTCGAAGGAAAAGCAAACAGCGCAGTGCCGTTAGCAGCAATCAATACAGGACTTTGGCCCAAAGTTATTCCATACAGCTGGGATGACAAGCTCGGTAAATATTGACTTGTGAATGATTCATTACATATGTAAAATCTTATTTGGGAAAAGATGGAGAAAAGATGGGGAAAAGATACTAATGGTTGGGGGGCGGTAGCCCCCGTAACGTTTATGGTTAGATAACTCTTATGCGTATGGCTATGGTTAGGTAACTCGACAATCATCCACAAAGCTTTAAAAAGGTAAGGGGTACTGTAAAAGCTAAGCACTCAATTCAAACACCATGACTTTATCTCCTATTGTGGGAAAGTAGCAGCAGATAAATTTCAAATGAAGATAGTTTCTATTGGTTTCTTTGCCATCAATATATAATGTTAGAGACATGTAATCAAGTAATTCTTTAAAAAAACGAAAATTTACTCTGAAAGTTATGAATAACGACATTTCGAGCTTTCCTCTTCATCAGGTGACACCTGATGCAGTACAAAACTCGAAACATTGTTATTTATAACTTTCTGAGTACATTGTCGTTTTTTAAAGAATCACTTGATTACATATGCCTACGACGTACTACACGCAAAACAAACATCGTTATTTATGTTAGAGATATAGCTGGATTTTGAGCCACACAATTCAGATGAGCCTTGACAGATGAAAGTTCACAGGAGGCTGAAGACGTCTTTCGCGTAATGCCAGTTAGAAAAGACTTTCAAATCCAATTTGAGACAATGGCTACCTGATAAATCATTTTTGTGTTAATTTAACAATAGTCTCTTTCTGCCATTGCGATATTTCTTAGCAGTCTTTTCCTGGTATGCTACAAGTCCAAAACATACAGCTGAATTGTTCACAAACGAGAGAGAGACAAGGAATAATAAAATTTGCACATGAAAGTACAACTTAGATGGAATTTTGCAAATTCTTGCCTAATTGATTATACGAATTCGTCTTTTATATAGCAACAATGTTTATAACTAAACATCTCGAGACCTGTATAAAAGGCCTTTGCAACCGGCAGACTGTGCACTTGCCACCTCTTTGCCTTTGGCCAACTTTATGGACCATTAGAATTACGATAACAAAGAGACTGCAAGAGGAAATGTTCCCAAAGCATGCTGGTTGAAAAAGCTTCTTTAATCCTTTAAACGGGCTCATCGACTTCTTCGATTTAATTCCGCAGACCGAGAACCAAAAGCAGTTGATGCAATCCGAGCTGCCATTGCAGACTATCACAAGCATACATGTCTTCGTTTCGTGAAACGCAAAGATGAGAAGGGATATATCCACTTCTACAAAGGTGGAGGGTGAGTTTTTTCAAAGTATGATTAGCCACAAACAGCTTGTTGCTAGGATGCACTTCTTATATAATGCACCCCGTGAGTCAGCTCAGGAGATAAAGGGTTAACGATAATTGAAAAGAAAATATCCGAAAAAGGAATTTGTTACAGATCTAGGAATCTGGGACAAATACATTAAGATTTAATTCGGAAAGCAGGACCAAGTCCCGGCGGTGATAGATTTTAATTTTCTCGATTTATCTGATAATTTCATTCAGAATTAGGATATATCTCACAGAATTCTCAAGGACCTTCAAAACGCTGTCAGACGAAATCAATGACATGTCCAGCTATGAATAAGGAATAATTGTTTTGGCTGCGAAACGCTTGATACAGATCCAAGTTCTCCTCTTTTTTTAGTTGAATAAAGGGATAATTTACTTTGAACATCAATCAGTTAAAAGGGTCAACTTGAGGACGAACCAGACAGCATGGTTTCAAATATGCTGTCAGAGATCTCCCAAATAGGTGCATGGCTCATTGTTGACAAATGGACCACCATCCCCATACTCATCGACTCTGTGCTCGAGCTAAATTCAATTTATTTTATTTTATTTTTCATTTTATTTTAAACATATTTACCCTGGGATACAATTCAGTAAAATAATTAAGCAACTGCTTTCCAATTGACCCAGCAACAAAACAAAATAGCTAAAGATACAACCTATTTACAAAATTTTCCTATTAAATAGCTACTAAATGTGAAAAAGAAAAATAAAGATAATACTTTTGATACAGATCAGCTTTCCTTGAATATTCTCAATTCAAAGCTTTTAGTTTCGTTTTAAATGACTGAATCGAAGGGGCTAATTTAATTTCTGAGTCGAGTTTATTCCATGCATTGGCTCCACGAAACGCAAATGATTTTTGGCCGTAAGCTGTTCTCATTTTTGGTACAGCAAGATTGCACTTGGTATTGCGTTAAAACCCTGGTATGAACATCAGACAATCTGGAGAAAATGTTTCCTAAGTTTTCAGGTGCGAGGTAATTTAAAGATTTATATACCATTGTACATGTTTCTCGATTACTCAGTTTATCAATTGTCGGCCGTCCAAGCCGCTGCAATAGAGGAGCAGCTGGAGTGTCAAAAGGGCTACTTGTAACAATTCTAGCAGCTCTGTTCTGTAATTTCTGCAAGGTTTTCAATTTATTTGCCCCGCAACATCCCCAAACAGAGCAACAATAACTGAAATGTGGTTGAACAATACTAAGATACATATTCCTTAACGTATCCTCTTGCACATAGTGTTTAGCATACTTCAAAAGTCCTATAGCTCTAGAGATCTTCTTCTGTGTACATTTAACAGTGCTCTCCCATGCAATATCAATGCAATGCAATATCAATGCAATGCAATGCAATGCAATGCAATGCAATGCAATGCAATGCAATGCAATGCAATGCAATGCAATGCAATGCAATGCAATGCAATGCAATGCAATGCAATGCAATGCAACAATGCAATATCAGTAAAAAAACCATTATTATCGTTGAGAGCAACAACATTCAAAGCAATGCAATGAATGAGTATTAGTGGCATAAACCGAAAAAAAACTTCTAAGGAAAGGGTAAATGGACATCTCAAAATGATATTGAAACACACCACTTTTGCACAGTTCACTTTTAGTGACGCTGTTCAGTTTGCCTGAAAAACGATTACATATGAAGGTGATCAGGCAATATTCAAATTAAAGTCTTCGCTGGTTGACTAAGACCCCGTTTACACGGTAGCGGATCAAAAGTGTTGCGGATCAAAGTGTTACGGATCACCCTCCCGTCTACACGGTAGCGGATCAAAATTGTATCGGATCACGGTCTCGTTTACACGGTAGCGGATCAGCGGTCACCATAGAAATAGGACGAGGTCACATTCAAGATTTTCTCGGATTTTCAGTGATTTCCTTTCAACGTCAAAATTTCAAAACAAACTGCAATTATGATTAAACCTCGTTTGTATGGAAAATACCCTCGTAATGAATCCGAATCAAAATTGATGCGGATCACTTGCGTTTACACGGCGCAGAGCAAGAGTGATCCGATACAAAAGTGATCCGACACAAAACGAGTTCGCTTTCGTAGCAGGATCAAAATTGATGCAGATAGCGGAGCAGAAGTGTATCGGATCACTTCGAGCTCGTGTAAACGGGAGGCTGATCCGCAACACTTTTTGTATCGGATCAAAAGTGATCCGCTACCGTGTAAACGGGGTCTAATTTGACGAAGAAATTACGTGTTCTTTAAACCTTAAAGGCAATGTGTCCATGTAAATACAGCCGTGTATACACACTTGTCAAAATATGCTGACACGATGCTGACGAAGAGCCTCGAGGAGCGCGCAGTGATTGGTAGAATTTAACTGATCACATGCAAACTCAAATGTCAGCTCCGAAAGTGCAACCGCAAGTAAGACATCAGTCTGTTTAGATCACTCTTTACAACGTAGTGAGCTCGTTTACCAAAGTGATCACATGAAATATCATGTGAAATTGGCACCCCCCCCCCCCCTCCTCAAAGCCGCTGTACTTACATGGACATATTGCCAGGAAAAGGAACGATGTTTGCTTGAAAATAACTATGACACCATAGCCATTTGAATTTCCAAACAAGACTTTACCCTTTCTTCCATATTTTACAAGTGGGCTTTCATCGCAAGATTACATTTTCCAGATGTTCATCACCAGTTGGCTATTTTGGAACAAGGAATGGAATTTCATTATCTGATGGTTGCTGGCATAAGGGCATTGTCATGCATGAAATGGCTCATAGTCTTGGATTCTACCATGAGCAAAGCAGGCCTGATAGAGATCATTACGTCATTATTCATTGGGAAAACATTTCAAAACGTAAGAATATACTTTTCCCGCTCCCGAATCTCTTTTTCGGAATGAATATGCGCATACTAACCGGTTTTGTGTTGTACAGGAAAATATAAAGCCCGAGGTCTTAAAGTACAGACCGAGCTTGCGAGGTCTGTGCAATGAGACCGAGGGCTTTATATTTTCCTGCACATCGTTATCGTTATTTTCAGATTATCAGATGATCTTTCTCGATCGCGGGTGCATCGGTTGGGGGGAGTCTATGATAAATTGGAAAGTCTTTTTCCCCTCGGGGTTGGATCCCTGAACCATTATTTCATTCTCCCTGCCGGTGCGCTCGTGGTTGTGGTTTGGTGGGTGGTGGGCTGTTTGTGCGGGTTTTGGGAGTACTTCAGTTTTGCCTTGGCCTTTTCTTTGTCCTGATTTAGTGTGCATATGTATTTTATTTTTGTTTTTGTTTTTTGTGTTCTATTATTAATTTATTGTTGATATTACTTAGAAAATTGTAAGTGGCATTTGTAGTGAGGACCCGGTGACCATGCTTCTTTCCTCGCTGCAAATGCCACAGTAACTTGCATTAACTTGTTGTTTTTAAGTTTTAGATTGATAAAAAAAAAATAAAAAAAAAAAATCTTTCTCGATACGAGGAGCTCTCTCTTATGCAAGTTTGACCACAGATTTCTTCTATTCCCCACCCAGGAATGCAATACAACTTCCACAAACAAAAGGCTTCTAACATCGACAGCATGAG
Source organism: Aurelia coerulea (assembly GCA_039566865.1). NCBI lineage: Eukaryota > Metazoa > Cnidaria > Scyphozoa > Semaeostomeae > Ulmaridae > Aurelia > Aurelia coerulea. The sequence continues at coordinate 16,585,962 of CM076954.1, forward strand.
TGTCCCTTATGACTACAGAAGCATCATGCATTATGGAAGAAAAGCTTTTGGAAGAGGAAGACTGACAATTGAGACAAGAGATCCAGCAATGCAAAAGGTTATAGGAAGAAGATCTGGATTCAGTGAATATGATATTCTTCAAATGAATCTTCTTTACAAATGCCCAGGTAAATAATTTTACTGTCACAATCTGAATAAAAACATATAAGGGATGAAATTAAATCGTCTACGATACTGATTGCCTTGGTTCTTTGATGACGAGTTTGGGAAACTAAAGGGTTGTTTTAAAAGGTGCATCATATCAACATGTTTCATTGGTGAGTAATTTCAGAGGAACACAAACTGTTCTAATTGATGAAAAATATCTGTGCATCTCCTTCTTGGAGTTAATACCATTCTTAATATCACCTGAACAAAGTTGAGCTTATAAAAACTTTCAAACTGTGAAAAATCTCCTAAAGCCTTTCCACCAGACCATCGGAGAGATATAACAACTGCTAGAAAAGCACCCAAATGGTGCTTTAAAAATATGATCTTTCTTTGTTTTATGTCTTTGCTATTTCTATTTCCTAAGATTACTAATATATAGATTATCTTATCAACAGGATTCACAAGGCCACCAATGACAGGTACCCTACCACCAAGTAAGTGTAATACGTTTTTCCTATGAAATCTTGATATTCAAATTTCTTAAACAATTGAATAACAGCTTTGAGATTACCATCCATTGAGTTACTAAAAGTACAGAATTTCAATCCATGTCGATAAATGAATCGTCGCCTGTCATTCCTCAGGAACTTTCGACGGATCAACTGATTCCATGGAAACTTGTCCCATGTATGCAAGAAGTAGAAAAAGACTAAAACTTCTCAAGGCTGTTGTCACATGACTTGAAATGGGTTAAAACAAACCTTTGGCCAAGTAAATCTGTTGGTTCTGCGAGGCCTGAAAGTTTTAGCTCTTTTCCCGGGGGACCAAATGTTTTCGTATTTGTATATAACAGTTTTCATGATCTAATGAGTTGAAATTGTTTTCTTACAAGAAAGCTTAATTTGTTGTCCAGATTTCCATATAGGGAATGTAAGCATATAAAAGTGGCCCAAGCCATTTGCTGTCAAATCCTTGCCTATCAGATAACAGTATTTCCTGTTGATGTGGAAAAGTTATCCAGATATGGTTGGGCACGTGTCAAGGTCTATTGTATTTGCACTGCTGTTTTTATCGAAGGCTTATGTATGCTTAGATTCCTTTTAATTACTAACTTGCATTCATTTCTTTTCAAAGAATGCTTGATGGTTTTACTTAAAGGGGCTGGATAAGAAATACGTAAAAAAATCAACGGTTTGTGCATCAAATATTGCATTTTGAAAGGAGAAATTCCTTTGTAATTAGCTAAATTCAAAAGGAAAGATCCCTATCTAGATACAGGCTGGTCTTTGGGTGAAAGATCAACAAAAATGCTTGTTGGAAATCCATTTATATCGTAGCAATCCCAAAACATATGGATATTTAATTTGTATCAGAAGAAAGTGCAATGGCAAATCTCCAAGATGATACATTTATTTTGAATTTTCATTGAATAGTCACGATAAATTAGCTCATCAGAAAACAGCCAAATCAAAAATTTCCCCGACAGTTTCTTATCCAGCTCCTTTAATGCTTCTATCCTTTTATGTCTCAATCTTTCTTACCTCTCAATTTTTCGTTTCAGTAACTGATCCAGTTGTTGTGCCAACCACAGGTGTGTCTTTGTTGTATTTCTAAACATCAAAGCATCAATCAAAAACTACATGTCGCTCTCTACATTTATTGCTGTCAGCATCCAAAGAAAATTAGACCAAGACAAAAATTCGTGTTTCATATTACCAGGAAGTTATGTGATTCTGAATTAGCTATCTACAATCGTAAGTGGCCCAGGCAAATTGAAAAAAATTCTACTCTGATGTGCGAATTCAAAACTTTGCTGAAAATTGACAACCTTTAAGTATTGTTTGTTTATACTCCATTCGATACAAATGATAATCTTTTCATGATAAGAATTTAGTTTTGAATTTCAAAGCCTTATAAAACGAGCACTATTTATTGTGCCGTATCGTTGTTGTAACTGACATCTTTGTTTATCAGGACAATTGATATTTTTGTAATTAATTCTATACTCTAGTAGCTTAGTTAATCTTATAGTTATGTTATTTTTTGTAATCAGGTTAGAGGCTGTCTTGGCCTAGATACCTTTTTTATATAGAAAAAATAAATATTTCTATTTTCTTCTCCTTGCAGTCCCAATCACAGGTACGTAAACAAGTTGCTTATGTCTACCAACTGACTAAATTTTTGTACCAATTCCAGAGTAAATATTTCGACAGCACTTTTGCGGGATTTGTTTTACTTGAAACTGAATTTTAAGTGAATGCAAAGACTGCACAACGATCCCAGCTTCAAATCTGGCTTCTATTTGGATATATTTCTTCTACAATCTTTGAAATAGAAGTGCTTACTATTGATTAAGGGATACTGAATTTGAAAAGAATATCAAAAAACAAAACGTAGGACAATAATTCTCCTTACTTCGCCTAAAGGTAATGTCAGCAAAGCATAAGGCGATGGAAAGAGTTTAGGCTTTGTCAAATTGCTTGACAGCATACAACAAGGATCTGACTAAATGGATTGTAGAATAGCAAATGATTCACAGTTGAATCCAATGGCTGTGTGATAAAGCGGCTGGTGTAAAATGCAGGTCATATTTTGGCAGGTCACTGCGGCAGGTCACCATTATGGCCAAGGCTTTAAAGGCTGAACGAAGGAATTTATTTGTATTCCAGATAATGAGAGTCACCATTGGAATGAATTGTATGCCACGAAGGAATCGCCCAGATGTATCAAGTGCAGTTTTTGAAGGGCCTCTAGAGCTTCAAAGGCCGTTTGACTAATGTCAGTTATTTATTCAGTTGTCTCTGTAGGGAGCAGCGTGCGGAGCTTATGCATGTGTAGTTTTATTTTATTTTTTGTTTGTTTGTTTGTTTGTTTGTTTTGATGCATACAATTCTCTTTTCCCAAAAGTGTTAAAACTGTTTGGACAGTAGCAAGGGAAGGTGATGGGATATGTACTATAATGAGTAATATGACATTGAATGAATCAAATAATACACATAATAAACATAACCAGTTAATTAATCCTTAAGTGATAGGCCCTGCATAATTCTATCGCACAAATCAAATCAAACGTTGAAACTGGACGGTTTGAGTAAGGTCGCTTCTAACGAAAGTTGTACACCACGTTACCACTAAGTCCCCGTCTGTTTCTTTTTTGTCTCGTTACGTTTGTAAGTCCGTTGCATATTGGACGGGAGGTGCATGGTGGCTTTTTTTCATACTTAAAGAAACTTCAAGATAAGTTTTCTCCACCAGTTACCTTTCCTTGCCATCACTTAGATCTGACGTCTAATATGCAGCAGACTTAGGTATCAATCGTTCTTATTATCCGTATGTGTTGTTTTAGTAGTGTTCTTTAAGTTTAAGTAGTTTTTGTTTCCTTTATCTACGTTAATTCCCTTAGGGTAGACACAGTCTTTTGCTCCCCGGGGGTATTTGTCCCAGTAGTATTGTAAAGTAATTCTTGTAAGTAGTGTAGACCGTAATATGTATTGTAAAATTTTATTGATTTATAAAAAAAAAATCAAACATTCCTTTGACATCTTTTTTGCTTTCGCGTTTTACCAAATCCTTCAATTAACGAACTTATCTCCACTCGTTTGTACAATGGCAAGGCGGGTCTCGTATGCTGTACACAAAATGATTCCTTCGTTCAAGCTGTGAACTCTTGGCCATTAAACGGTAACATACCGCGGTGACCTGCAAAAATATGACCTGCATTTTAGACTAGCAATGCCATGAAGTTACTTTCTATTATCATGACAAATTTCTCATGTTATTGCCTTTGCTTTAATATCTAGATTGCTTTGATACCAATCGGGCATGCAGCCACTACAAGGAAAAAGGATATTGCACAAATGAACTATTCGTCACCTACATGAGAAGAAATTGCCCCAAGATATGTGGGTTCTGTGTGCCAGGTTTGTGCTCATTGTCTTCTAATTTCTTAATTTCTTTTCTACATAAGGGATGATCCCTCCTATATCAGTTAGCCCCTATTTTCAAAAAACCACTTCCTACTTGCCTGTTTCCCATACATACATTCTTTTATAAGTATCACATTATAACAGATAACATTATTTGTTGTTATACTTAGAGTTTCACGCTATACGTCGATCATCAGACAACTGAAAACTCTACTCAATTTTTGTGCAAACTCTTGGTAGAATGTAATCTTTCTTATTATCTCAATCCTGTTATAATTCGCTCTGTCTTCGTGGCATTGAGCACTGTTTTAACCATTAAAGATATACAACTTTTGTAAGTATCATATTATTTTGTTGCTATGCTATGTGCATCTATTCATTTCAACTTGTGTTATAGTCAATTATCATAGATGGGTATGGAGAATAGTTCATTGGGTGATATTTCTGACATGAATGAACTGACCTAAACCGATCTGAACTGTCTTCTATTGTGTGACATTAGGTTTCAATAAATAGATTACTTTGTACATAATATGAAACATAAGAAGCGTAAGCATATATTTCTCATAACAAGCTACAGTAAAGGGTATGCAAAACCATTTTTTGCATGTTTCAGACAAAATATATGCTTTAATTATATATGCGGTGTTAATTTCCTACAATTAATATTGAAGTAATATCGTTTCATCATCATCATTCGGTGACTGCTTCATCTGGAAGATTCGTCGTTACTCTTCTCCAGTAGTCACGGTCTTAAGCTCCTCTTATGCATTGCTCAAAGTTTAACTTTGTCCATTCCATGATGTTCTTCATCCACGTTTTACGGGGAGGTCCCCTTGCTCTTTTGCACATACCCTTCCTTCCAATAAAAGTTTTTGCATTTTGTCTCTTCTTATCAAATGACCAAAATATTGCGTTTTTCTCATTTTTATGTTCTTCTCTATATTTTTATGTTCTTCTAATATCGTTTTCCTCATTTGTATGTACTTCTCTATATTTTTATGTTCTTCTAATATCGTTTTCCTCATTTTTATGTTCTTCTCTATATTTTTATGTTCTTCTAATATCGTTTACAACCTTATTTATTAGTGCATCACACTGAGATTGGACTGAAAATGTCGTTGGATTACCGTAATTGGATTCATCCTAAACACCAACATGATCTCAAAATCATTTCCATGTTTCCATTTACAGGACCAAAGACAACAGGATCACCAGTTGTTACCAGACCTCCAGGTAGGTTGCTTATGCTTAACTACCGGGTGTCCCAAAATGATGTATTATTGTTTGATTGCTTACATGTACATAACCAATGAACCGATTTCCAAAACTTTGTTTTATTTGATTGCCTAAAGGCTAAATTGTATTTTAAGATGTCGGTTGTGGTTTTACCAGTTTTTGAAAATCGATTCATCGGTTATGGACACATAAGCAATCAAATGATAATACATCATTTTGGGACACCCGGTATATCATTATCTAAGCATGGCTCAATTTCATAAAGCCTGTTTTTCATTAAATCATAATTCATCGCCGATGATTGTCTTACAGTATCAGCGATGGCTTGAGTATTTGTATATTTGTTCTTAATTTCATTTGGGCTGTGCCCACTGTTCGACTCATTATTACCTTACTGACGTTTCAAAAACGAGGCAATACAACAATACCGCCAATCCCATCGGTTAATCGCACATTTCGCGCGGTTTTCCCGTAGCATTGTATAATACGATACAAGGACGCGTCTTTGACACCACAGCAACTGATCTAGGTCTGTGAGATTAACAATAAACTTAAGCGACATAACAGTAACAAAGTGCATTTGACCAAGGGTGTTAGGACACGGATATTTTAATTGCGTATTTATTTACCTTGTTTTGGTCTTCATGTCTTATTTTCTTGTCTTGTTTTCTTCTCTGTTCTGTTTCCTCTTGAACTGATGTAAATGCCTCGTGTTATTTAAATATATCTTCCTTGTATTCCTGTGTCTTAGCGCGCCTTCGCAGAAGAAAGGTTTCAAACCGCAATACCTAATTAAAATATCCGTGTCCTAACACCCTTGCTATCAGGTAATAAAACTCATACTAACTGGTTTTGTAGTTGTATAGGACAGTATACAGCCCTCGGTCTTATTGCACAGACCTCGCAAGATCGATCTGTACTTTTAAGACCTCGGGCTTTATATTTTTCTGTGCAATACAAAACTGGTTAGTATGCGCAAAAAATAGATCATTACTTGGTGCAAAATTGAAAAATAGATTAGTTGTAATCGATGGTAACATTGATGTATAAAGTTCAATGAGGCTTGGATCCTGGAAAGAAAATGACGCCACATTCCTACAGGGGTTGATGACACACCTACCTTTATGCTAAAGTCGTACCCACTTAAACAATGGAATTTCAAGAAATTTTACTTTAAGATCCAGTTTTAAGCTGCTTCTTTTTACTATCACAGCATATTTACAAGAAGTTTTCCTTGGAAAACCAACTTTGTAGCCTCTGGATCTTGGATGGGCAAATTTTCATCAACCCTTAACAGGGGTCAAGGAAGGGTTTAAAGATAACGAACATATATTTTAACAGTGTCTCACGTGATTAAATACTTCAGTCTGTTGGATCATTTCTCTAAGTAAAAGAACATTCTAATTCTTGATCTTAGAATTTATAAATTTCACAAAAACCGTTCAAATACTGATTAATTCATTGCTCTCATTTTGAACTTCCTTTTCTCCTTTTCAGTGACTGCATCACCAGGTAAGTCACGAAGCTATTTCTTTATCACCTTTGTGGACGCTTTCAACGTCCTAAGTATCACATTTCATTGATGGTATTTTGCAATTCATGAAGCCTCCATTTCAGCATTATGTTGCTCAGGATGATTCAGTAGTTGTCATTTTGGAATGTAACTAAAGAACAGATTTAGGACAAAGTCAGCAAAATCCTTATGCTATTCCTTTATCTTGTAATGCCTTTCCCTGTGCCACCAAGTCTTTTACCCGACTGGACCGGGTGCAGCAACAAGAACTTTACTTCAGACGTTTGAACCTTTGTTAGAAGGAGAATGATGCATAAGTTGGAATGAACCAAATTTTGGTGGAAAGCAGTACTGTTGGATTGATTTATTCTAAGTGGGCTGGAAGTCTATTTCTAGATAGTTAAAGCTACTTTAGGCCCCCTATGCATGCCGCATCCATGTATGGGACGCTTAGTGTAACGTCCCTTCCAAAGGACGGCGAAATGAGTTCCTTGGTCAGGCCTCCGAAGGGTCCCCATTAGGAGTTTGACCTCACACGACCGAACTTAGCTTCAGTTACCTGACGGAAACTGTATAAGCCGCTCGGCCATTCACCCCATTATTTCGTTTTGGTCCAACCGATATGTACTGTTTACATTGCAGGATGCATGGACACCATCAACTATTGTGCATTTTATCAAAAGAAAGGCTACTGCACAGGCGGCAGTTTCCAGGACTACATGAAAAGAAATTGCCAAAAGACATGCAACTTCTGCTCATCAGGTATGTGTTGATGGATCTATATCAGAAAGCACAGTATCACTCCACTCTAAAATGTTCTGTCGTATAAAATTGTTTAGAATATCTCAACTGTTCTTGTTTTATTTAAAGGACAAGTCCGGGGTCGGTATGATTGATGATAAAATATAAGACAATACTGCTATGAATGATGTATGATACTTTTTTCCATTATTTGTCGCCTTCTCCTTATGAAGTTACGTATTCAAATAAGCAATTTGAGCGAAGTGACGTCATATCACGCAAACCAAAACGAGGCTATGCGATTGTTTTTTCGCCTCTTAATCACTGCTAGCCTCTTTATCGTGTATTATGCATTGAAAATGGCACGAGAACACGATACAGAGGCTCGCGACGCTGAAGAGGCGAAAAAACAATCGCAGAGTCTCGTTTTGGTTTGCGCGATATGAAGTCACTTCACTCAAATTGCTTATTTGAATTCGTAATTTGACAAAGATTAGGCGAAAAATAGTGGAAAAAGGTATCATACATCATTCATAGCAGTATTATCTTGCATTTTATCATCAATCATACCAACCCCGGACTTATCTTGATTTATTTACAAGTATTCTTTTTTCTTGTGTTTCTTTTTGTGTATTTTCCTAGCAGTGTTATTGTCTTTTTACATGCATGACCATGGGGTAGTCCCGCTATTTTGCTCCTCGTGTTATCGTCCCCGTAGTTGTTGCATAGTTATATTGTATCAATATGTAGGATAAGTAGTAGCATATATTGTAAGAATTTTATCTGCATACAGAAAGAAAATGTGCTTGGTTCACTTCATATTATAAAGCAAAAATGTACGATATCTACATAATGTTTTATCATTGTGCTATTGCAAAAAAAACAATACCAGAATAATTTTTGATTTTTTGCAACGATACAATAAAAAAAAGAAAGGGGGTAATAATGTACCTTTCTTATCAATATTTATATTGATAGTTGCTGAAATTCATGGCTTTCTTGCACTCAAAAAATAAGTAAAGCAAACATTAGATACTTCTTTATCTGTTAGTATTCGCTTCCGTCACTGTGTCTGCTATTTCTGGTATAATGTGACAATTTTCTTGGCGTTGATTGATTAGTATTAGCTAGACGAAAAGCCAGCCTAAAATAAAGAAATTATAATTGTTATTGTTATATCTCTTTGCATCTATACACCAAATTATCAATGAAAAGTTAAGATTAAAAAGAGCACACGATAAAATAAAGCAGAGATCTGATCTACTGCCAAGCTATACAAACTTTGAGTTTCTTCTGTCTGTCAAGGAAAGAACCGTGCACGAGAAACTGTCAAATTATTTGAATTTCGATGACCAAATAGAAAATCAGTTTGATTCGTTAGATCAGATTTATTTCAATCACTGCTGTCATAATTTTTCCTGATTGTTGCATTTTGACAAAAACATTTCATTACTCTTTCCTTTAGATGCCGTCGTTGCTGAAAATTTATTTGCAGGTAAAACATTACAAACATTGCAAATTTCTCAAACCACCAGTCTGTAATTTCTCGATAAATTCTTCATTCGTTTTCGTTTCTCTTCTGATCTATTTGCAAAAAAATAAACATACTCTCAACCTAACTAAGAAAGCTAGAGCTAACTAATATGTTACCTCTATTTTTGAACGCTGGTATCTTTGATATTAAAGAAGAAGAAAGCCCAGGGGGGTTACTCTGGTATATTAAGGATAGGGGTGCTCAGGTTACTTTTTTGGGTCTAAAATTTGGGCAAGGATTATTTTTTGGGTCAACCATTTGTACAGTTATTTTTTTGGGTTCCTGAAATTCTGGCTTACTTTTTTGGGTCTCAAATGTGAAAAAAAGGAAAAAGATTGGGAAAAAGATAGGAAAAGTTATCTTTTTGGGTCTATTTTCACGGTAGAAATTATTTTTTTGGGTTGATGCATTGTACCTCAGCCTGAGCACCCCTATCCTAAATATAACTGAGTACCCCCCTGGGGAAGAAAGATTACAAAAGAAAAGTAAGAACACTGGTTAGAGAAGCAAGACTTGAAAATAAATTAGTTATAAAGCACTTAGTTATAAAACAATAGACATCAAAGGCAATAGTACCTGTTGGTACAAAGAAGATACAAAAATTGTGCCTTTTGGTTTGGATCAATTTTCTAAACATGTATTATCATTTTATTTTAGAATTAATGAAAATAAAATATGATAATATCATATTTATCACATTTTTCGTTCTTCGTTTTGTTTAGATGCATGCATGGATACGATTCATTATTGTAAACATTTCGTGAATCAAGGACACTGCACGGCATCAAATAGTGATATTGCTGAATACATGAAAAGAAATTGTCCATTATCATGCAAATTTTGCAGACCAGGTGAAGAATCCAAACAAATAGATTACAATGCAGGTCAAAGGCGTTAAGCAAACCCAACGATTGATAATTAAAAATGTGTACGAGGTGTGCCAAAATGAAATTTACTTTTTGAAAGCCCATTTCAACGAAACATTTTTCACAGAGCTTACGCAAGTTGAGATATCATCAACATCATTTACATCATATACATCAGTTTATTGATAGAAAAAACCTAGCTATATTTCTCAGTTTAAATCAGGCTTATTTTCACTTAGTCGAGTTTTCTGAGCGGACTGGAAATATATTGTGCACGAGAGAAATGTCGCTTTGAATTTGAACCTTTATTGTATAAAATTCCGTCCTTTCGGAAAATTCTACTGATCAGCCTTTAAGCTCCTGAGCAATTCAGAATCGCAATGAAATCAAGAATTTCTTTGCAGTTAATTGTTAAAAAAGTGAAGTTCAATTTGGCGCACCCAATATATACACTTTACGTATCTTCGCTGTATTCTGTTTCGTTTTGTCACCGACACTAAATCTCCTCTTGATATACAACTTCTTTGTTAGTCAATCGCTGACCCTAAATCTCAGATTCTTAAAATTGGACATCAGATAAATTTTCGAGTAACTAAAGTACTAGCTAAGGAATATAGAGCCCTGAAGAAGTCCTGCATGGCAGGACGAAATATTTGCAAAAAATAAATTAATTATATTTGCTGTTGTTTTTGTCGTATTGCGGTGTTTCTGTCTTTAAATTTATTCATTTTTTCGTCACCGCAAGCATCTTCGGATCCGACAATCGACGCTGGTATCGTTGCCTTTACTTTTTCAAATTATTTTAAGGAATATAAACTGCACACAAATCAATATGCTTATCTTTCTTCCAATATTGCAGCTGAAGAGCAGCATCAACACAAGGTTATGTGCGGGCCATTAAATTGTTTATAAATTGTTATTTTCTAAATTGTTTATTGTTTGAAAAGTAATATGAAATGTGAATGTTTATTTTACTCATGCAGGAAAATTGCCCCTTCCTCGTAGCTTATTGCATGTATTGTTTATGTTTTAGGTGTTGCAACACAGCCTCCACTTGTCACTAGGCCTCCTGTCACTGGTGAGTTCAAAATGATAAAATCGTGTTGTTAAACAATTTTTCTTTTCATATATTCCTGTAAAACTTTGAATAGCATATAGCCAAGATTAACAGAAAATTACTTTACAATAATTGAAGAGTCAAAGACTTTGTCTACTCGCTGGCCATCATCAAATGTAAAAAAACGTTACTACAAATAGCTACACGTAATTTCAAAACAAAAGTAGAGTCTTAGTAAAGCGTACTTTTGTGATGGGACTGCATGGCATAAGGTGTCTTAAATGATCTTCATAAACTTGAACAATTTTCTGGATAAAGCATTACCTCGGGTATATTAAAAACATTCAATTTTCTTCGCAATAATCATCAAAAGTCAAATCAACTCATTTCTTTCCTTTTTCATTTCTAACTGAAAAATTTCAAAATATTCCCAGTGTGACTGAATTATATTTCTTTTACAGTTCCCTTCACCACACCTGGTAGGTTCAATGTTTTGTTTTCTTATTTTGAGTTACACGTCTCATTGTTGATTTTGTTCCAAGATAGCTGTACACATACTTTGCAGCACCTTAAAATATCAATTTAGATAGTTCTTTACAGAGCAATGAAAGAGATTGTTATATAAAAGAGCGCTGAAAAGCATTTTCCAAGCATAAATGATATGTCAAATAGATGTGCGTGGTATACACATAATCTGCAACACTGAAAAACATCTATTTTTGATAATTCTTAACTTGGCATTCAAAATGATTAATTATATAAAAGAGTATCTGTGAGCATTTTCCAAGCATAAATGATATGTCAAATAGATGTGACTGGTGTAGACGAAATTTGCAGCACCACAAACATCTTTATCTATCAATTATTATTAAAATCATTATTGGCATTATTGCATGAAAAAATATTTGAGAGCATTTTGCAAGCCTTGATTATTTGCTCCTTTGGTGTGAGCAGTCTACTAATATTTTGTAACATCGTAAAACTTCTATGTTTTAATGATTCCTTACAAAGGCATTGACAATGCTTATCATATGAAAGGGAATATGAGATAATTTTCTAAGCATGAATAACATGCCCAATAGATGTGACATATAATTCGAAACACCGAAAAATATCTATTCTTACGAATTATTAACAAACGTATGGAGAATGATTATTGCATAAAAGAGTATCTGCGAGCATTTTCTAAGTATAGGTAATATGACCAGTAGATGCGAGGGGTATAAATTAGCTCTACTCGTGCAGATTTGTGAGGTTGAGTAAAAATGGGAGAAGCCTTTTGCTGAATGCTCGGAATTTGATAGTACACTTGACAAGCATTTTAACACGACTGTGTAGAGTTTTGGGAAGCTCCTAGATTGAGTTAAAAAAAAGAGTGAAAACAGAAATTGAGTTAAGACGAGCCATCGAAATACTCGTATACATTTCTAAATTCAGTGTAGAATATTTGTGCCCTTCCTAGCAAGTAATTTTCGTTTATTTTCTTGAGATTGCATGGATACAATCCATTTCTGCAAATGGTACCAAGACAAAGGCTATTGCACAGACGACAGATTCATTGACTACATGTACAGGAATTGCCCAAAAACTTGTGGAATCTGCAAACCAGGTTATTCGACTGAATTAATGCGCTTTATGTTTTGCTGCTATGCTTTTTGACGTGATATTTCATGTGATCACTCTACCATGGAACGAAAAAGGTAGCAAGCTCTAATACAAGCAAACTGATGATTGACTTGCGGTTGGGCATTCAGAGCTGAACCCGAAGTCTCACAGCAGGCAGTCTCGTGAAATCGAATTTAAATTCTAGTTTTGCATGTGATCAGTTAAATTCTACCAATCACAGTGCGCTCTTGGGGCTCTTCGTCAGCATCGTGTCAGCATATTTTGACCAGAGTGTATACGCGGCTGTACTTACATGTGACACATTCCCTTTAATCATTGCGCAACTTTCTTACCCTAAAGTCGTCAAAAATATAGATAAACTTAGACTGCATTCACACGATGCCGCCACATTTTGAAAACGGTGAAAGATTTGAAGGACGCAAAATTTCAGCTTGCGTTCATGCGATACCATTTTCAAAATGTGCTGGTTAGAGTTCTGTTTTCAAAATCTACCGTTTTCAAAATCTGCCGGCAAACAATGTGCCGTTATCGTGTGAACGAGAGGCCTGTCCGTCACATTTTTCACCGTTTTAAAAATGTGCCGGCATCGTGTGAACGCAGTCTTAATCTACCAGAAATAACTTCATTAGGTATTTTCAGTGTCTTGAGAATTATGACATTTGCCACGCAGAAAACGAGCTGCCAGTCATCTATTCTTTCCAAAGGTTGATAAAATACACAAATCAATCTCACAAGACGATTACACTGAACATGGTGATGAGGAATTTTGCCAAGATGATAAATCGAATCCCTATAGAATTATTGAAGATTCGTAACTGAAAGGCAATGCAGCTTGGAAAAATTGCCTTGCCACCATCTTTAGCATCATCGTATATTGTGCAGACAGCAGATATTGATGATTTACCCGATTGAAGCTTTCATTCCAAACCTCAAGAAGATCTTTAACTGAATTCAATGAAATAGTTCACTTTTATTCATGTTTCTGTTGCAAACTGATCCAGGAGAAAACGCATGATCTGTTGCTTCAATATGATTTTGAACAAAGTACTAACGGCATTTGTAGTGAGGACCCGGTGACATCTCGTCTTTCCTCGCTACAAATGCCACAGTATTTTGTATTTACTTGTTGTTTCTAGACTTTAAATTGATAAAAAAGTCCTTTAAGTTACCGACTAGGTTACCATTAGGTTACCCCTGGAATATGGATAGAACTAAATAGCCTGTTTCAAATCATTAATTTCTGATTTGTTTCGTGTTTAATTTTAGATGCAGTTGTTGCCGCAGGTGCCTATGCAGGTAAATCTAGAGACACACATATGCTCTGTCGAAGACTGTATTTGATAATTTGATAAAGATTTCGAAAATACAGACGCTTGCTTCGACGTTTTGCTTTCTTTCACATCAGATTCTGATGAAGGAAAAACGAAAGCCAAAAGCCAAACAAAGTTTCTATATATTTTCAATATCCCAGGCAAATCTAAAATTGTTTTTACTTAACGCCGTATAAATGGATAACTTCAAACATTCAATAGAAGCTTTTTAATGAAGCGACAAATATTCTTGTGCTTAAAAATTTTGATAAAAGTGGCAATGAGTGCTACAATTGCTATTAGTGTACCAAAATTTCAGAACCTTTTTCGTGCAATAACGCTATCAAGTTTTAACCTCACGTCTTGTAGATTTACCTTTAAGATTTCAAACAATCTTTGTTCTACATGATACCTATGCAGTACGGAATATACAGTAATTCCGCATTAAAGAGTCTTTAAAGACAAATGACAGAGATATAAGGCGATTTAAAACAGGGGTCTGGGCAATCTAAATATAGCCTATTATGTTCGATTGTATTTGATGATCTCGAGAGATTAGCAAATCAATTGGACAAATGAAAACACTCAGCCATCTTTTGTTCTATTTTTAAACTAGGCGCCATATATCCGTCATTTGTCTTCAAGGGATGTTCATAAAACTAGATAAAATCTAAGAATGCTACAGGTTTTGCAAAAAGAAGAAGCTACAGTAAAATTCTTTTAGCAACTTTTGAATTTGTTTCAGAATTGATATGATTTTATTCTTTCAAGTTCAGAGAAAGCGAATGACAAACCCTTATCCTCTTTCCAAGCTATCTTTGATTCCCAACGCGTTAAATTAACTATGCAATGCATTCAATGTTGTATTCAATGCAGTATGTTACCTCTATTTTTTAACCCTGGCATATTTTAAAGTGGTCTTGCAACCGACATGCTTTGTGAATACACCCTTTGTGGACTCTTTGTTGTCACAGTTTTCATGGTCCAAGAAAATTGCCCCCAATAAAACATCGCACGTGCAAAGTATGCTGTTTGCTAAAGCCCCTCCCCTTCAATATCGATGAAGAAGAAAACTGACATACGTGTGATTTTTGGTGAAAATAGCAAGAATCGACAATCAGTTACTCCAAAAGCAACATGTGACAATGTGTTGATATGAAGAAGTTACGAAAAAGTTATCTTGTAGTCTGTATCAACTGGCTAAACATTTTTATCATTTCGTTTAGATGCTTGCATGGATACAATTCATTATTGTAAACATTTCGTGAATCAAGGACATTGCACATCATCAAATAGCGATATTGCTGACTACATGAAAAGAAATTGTCCATTGTCATGCAAATTGTGCAGACCAGGTGAGGAATTAGAACAAAAATAAGTCAAAGAGGTTAAACAGACCCTAAGATTGATAGTTGAAATTCGTACCAGGGGTGCCAAAATTAAATTCCGTCCTTGACAGCCCACTGTAATGAAAATTTTTTCCCCAGAACTCACAAAATTTGCGAAATCATTTACGTCAGTTTAGAGTTAGACAAAATAATCTAGCTATATTTCTAGGTTTGATTTAGGTCCCATAATAGTTTGATATCGCAAAGAAATGGAAAATATCCTTGCAGTTAATTGTTAAAAAAGTGACGCTCAATTTGGCACACCCGGTATATGCACTTGAAGTGTCCTCTTTGTGTTCTATTTTTCTTTCGTCACCATCAATATTTTTTCTTGATAAACAACTTCTTTCTCATCAATCACTCCCTCCAAATTTCGTTCCTAAATTCGATATTATAAACGTTTTCAAGCAACTTTTGCACTTTCTGAGAAATATGATACGCACAAAGGAAAATTTCCTTCTCCCCTGTTGCTGCTTGGGAGCAGCATGGACTTACAGGTTGGACGTGGGCCTTTATATTGTCTATAATAGAGGGAAAATTATGATGAAAAGTATGGACTTGCAATCTTTGTATCTTTAATACATAACAAAGTTGCCCGTCCCTCATATCATATTGTATACACTGTGTTTGTTTTTAGGTGTTGCAACACAGCCTCCACTTGTCACTAGACCTCCTGTCACTGGTAAGTTCAAACCAGTCCAAACCGAATCGAATAAATCGAATAAAATCATATTGCTCAAAATGTCTGCTCTTATGCATTCCTGTAAAAAGTAATGATTTGTGCCCTGACAGCTTGAAAGGAAGGTTCTTAACAAGGTCACATCTATTTAACTATCCGTTAAGAAACTTGTTAGATATCGATGTGCCAAGGCAAAATTTTGAATTTTCAAAGAGGAGTTTCCATTATTGAGGAGCTACAGTTTGGAATGAAATTCCATTGACCATCAGAACTAGTCCTACAATTTACACTTTCAAAAAAAATTGAAGGATTTGTCTTGCTAAGTCAGCAATGATTCCCAAAGCACGATAACTAGGAAGAACAGCATTCTGTAGATTTGTATTTTAACTTTTGAATAATTGCATTATGGTTTTGTTGTTGTTTTTAGTAGCTGTTAAGGGTGTTTGTGCATAAATATTGTAAATTGAAAATTGAATTGATTTGAATAGCATATCATATATTACGCTACAGCAAACTAATTTACGATACTGCAAATACGATGTCACAGTAATCAAATACTTTACCCCGTAGCAAACAAGATATTAAAACTAAAATAACTACATACAGTGTAACAACAACAAATAAAAGAAAGTCCAAATAAAGTGGATTTTGTGATGGCATGGTTAAAATGATCTTGATAAACCCGATAAGTTTTCTAGATAAATTATAGAGCTAATTGAGGTAGATTCAAAAACATTGAATTTTGGTCGAAAAATCATCAACAGTCGAATCAATTATTTCTCAAAATCAATGTTTTCCTTCTTTATTTCTGACTGAAATATTCTAAAATATTCCCAGAATGAATGATTTATCTTTCTTTTGCAGTTCCCTTCACTACACCTGGTGAGTCTGGTAAGTCCATGTTTGTTTAGCTTTACAACATCTGTACACATAACTTGTAGCACTGTAAAACATATAGTTCTGTTATTCTTGAAAATTATCATTGTATAAAAGAGTATTTAAGAGCATTTCCAAGCATAATTGATATACACATTAGATGTGATGTAAGTGGTGTGGACATAATGTGCAACACAGTAAAACATCTATTTCTAATGTTTCCAGACTTGGAATTAGAAATGACTATTGTATATAATGAGTATTTAAGGGCATTTCCAACCATATATGACATGTCCTTTTCATAATATGCAAGGCTATATAACTGTTATCTTTATCAATCATAAGCCAAAGCATTGACATGATCATTGTATGAAGAGCATTTAAAACATTTTCCAAGCACAAATGATATGATTAATAGATGTGAGCGGTCTACACATGTATTTTACCATCATAAAGCATCAATTTCTAGTAATTCCTTACAAAAGTATTGAAAATTATTATTGTATAAACAGAGTTTTGGGGGAATTTTCCAAGCATCAATGATCTGATCTATAGATGTGAGAGGTGTACATATAATTTGAAACACCAAAAACATCTATTCTTGTGAATTATTAACAAAAGCATTGAAAAATGATTATTAATATAAAGTTATAAAACAGAGGGTGAAAGGCATTTTCCAAATAAATAATATGCTTGTTAGATGTGAGACGTGTACAATGGCTAAATTTATACATTTAGCAATGTCGAATAAAAATGAGTGAACAATTTCACTGCATTCTCAAAATGTTGATTATATCCTTTACAAGGCTTCTAACACGACTGTGTCACGTTTTAGGAATGAGCGCAAACAGAGATTGAGTTGAAGTGAATTACTTGATATTTGCATACGTTCTAACTTTCAGTATAGAATGTTTGTGCACTGTCCTGACATGTAATTTTCGTTTAATTTCTAAAGATTGTATGGATACGATCCATTTCTGCAAATGGTACCAAGACAAAGGTTATTGCACAGATGACAGATTCATCGAATACATGCAACGAAATTGCCCAAAAACTTGTGGAATCTGCAAACCAGGTTATTCTTAATTTGAATTTGCTGCTATTTTTGGATAATTATTTGACGGAATCTCAAATCTGCTCTTTCTCGTTACTCCATACTTCCTCATCTCGAAATCGTCAACATGGATAAACTCGTTCTATCAGAATAACAGCTTGTTAGATAATGTCAGTGTTTTGAAAATTATGACATTTACCTAGCAGAAAACGAGCAACGAATGACCTTATCTTTCCAACGATTAATAAAACATACAGATGGTGATTAGGAAAATTATTCCTTGCGCTCATTCATTGAATCCCTTGTTGACTTAAAGATTCGTAACCGGAACGCGAGTCATTTCGGTAAAAAATGTTCTCCCTTCCATCTGTAGCGTAATCATACTTTGTTCAAACTGCAAGTATTGACGATTTGCCTGATCACATCAAATATTGTTCCAAACCTCAAGTTGTAACAATAATAAGATTTGTTGCTGGATTCAATTAAATCTTTTTGTTACAAAGTGACTTGGAGAAAACACGTATTGTTTCTGCTACAATGTGATCTGGAGTGCAGAAAGCACTGACTGTTATCCAAGTCTTTTTCTGAAATAGTGACAAGACTAAATTATCTGTTCTCAAACTATAAACTTCTGAATTGATTCATGATCTATTTTAGATGCAGTTGTTGCCGCAGGTGCTTATGCAGGTAAAGCTAATAACTTTAACGTTTTCCTCTTATTTTGAGAATGGAGGAAGTCACACATTGAAATAATGTTTGATGAAAATATAACAATAAAAGCAATGAACCAAATATGTTTTCCAATAAAATATCAATAATTGGTAGTCTTTGATTCCAACTCTGCTGTGCAATAAAATTGTAAAGTTTTGCTTGATGCCTATCAGATTTACCTTGAATAACCTAAGCCTTTATCGTTGTTTACACTCATATACCGGGTGAGTCAATAAAAAGAGTCCCTGTTCCAAAAATCACCATTCCCTGAATATCAGGATGATGATATTGGGAAACATAACAATTAGCAGCAGACCTGATCAAATGGACCTCAACATTTACCTCACTGAAATCGGCCACTCCATTCTGAAATTATGAGAGATTTTCTCCAGAAAGGCCTTTCGAGAAATCTTCAAAACTGGCTCAAAACGATAAACAAAATTTCCCGAGCTTTCTGCCTCGTCCCAATGATTTCAATACATTCTAACATGTTGTATCCTCTTGGGAAGATGAAATCGTCCGGAATAATGTTGTTTTGCCCCCAGGGATGACATTCTCATCTCCCAAAGGAATGAAACGTACTAAAGCATGTACAAGTCATTGCTATAAGGCATAGACATAGAAATTTGATCGCGATTTTATGCCGTTTTTAGAAGTTTCTTGGAGGCGCTTCCTCGAGAAAATCTCTTATAATTTCAGAACTGAGTGGCCGATTTCAGGCAGGTAAAATTTAGATTATATTTGAACATATTCACTATTGGATGACATATTTGCCAACACTGTTGTCTTGATATCGAGGGATCTGTGGTCATTCAAACAGGGATTCTCCTTCTTGAGTCACCCGGTACATTCAGCAAATGTGATTCAATCTTTATGGGGCAATGTTTGGTATCAATCTAAAACTACTGAAAGCTTGGAAAGTGGGATCATAGATGATGACTGAATGGTTCTAAAAGGAATGGTTGAGATTAAAATCTTTGGTATTTTTTCTTCTACAATTGAGAAATCGAAAACCGTCCACCTGCATAACAAAAACTCTGCAGATGAGTTGGGGGATTCAACAATAGACAATATCAACAAGGCACAAGTAGTATTTATTCTTGATATTTTTTACGCTAATCTAATTTGCAAATTTGATTTGCCCCCTCACAGATGCCTGCATGGATACAATCTTTTATTGTAAACATTTCGTGAAACAAGGACACTGCACGTCACCAAAAAGTGACATTGCAGATTATATGAAAAGGAACTGCCCGAAGTCATGCAAATTCTGCAAACCAGGTAATTAAAGAGAAGAATTGTTGCTCTACAGGGTTAACAAGAGAAAGGTCCAACCTTCGAAACTTTTAAACACAACATCACTGGCTGCAATGGAATGAATGAAATGTAATCAATAGAATAAAATCAAGTCAAGTGTAACATGTAGTTGAATGTAACATGTATTGTAATATTTTGTATGAAGATAACACAAATCAAATCTTGCTTGATAGCTATCAGATTAAATCATTTTTTCATTTTTCTTGCACTTTTATGAGCATGCCAGCATTGTTAATTTCAAAATTATGAATATTGTTTGTTTGCTAAATACCTGAAAAGGGGCCTAAACACTTGAACAAATCGTAAAGAAGTTCCTCAGGCTTACATTATGAAATCTTCTCTGGTTTTACAACCCCGAGACTCGTTCAGAGACGTAGGAACCGGGGGGGGCACTGGGGGCACGTGCCCCCCCAAGATTTTGAAATAAACAAAGAAGTGCCCTTTTTATTTTCAGGAAATGCCCCTTTAGCTTAATGCAAAAAGTGCCCTTGAAGTGTCGTGCCCCTCCAAGTTTGAGATGCTTCCTACGTCCCTGGACTCGTTATGGTTGCTCCTTGTTTTGTTATTCCTCAACATTGTATCAAAGTAGGGGAGGGGGTTCTGACACATGGAATAACGCTGCTGTGACAAATATATCCTAATTTTCAAAACACAAGCTTACTGACGTCATTTCATTGCAGGTGTTGCTACTCAGCCACCACTTGTTACAAGAGCTCCACGCACAGGTAACGTCTAAAGACATACTGCTATTTATAAAACGGAACTTTCGTGACTAAAGATGCTGACCATTTAATATTCAAATTTTCAGAAAATGCCTACATTTATTCTTGTCCATGTGGGTACAGCCGCGATGTGTCTATGTAAGTACAGCCGCGTATACGCCTTGTCAAAATATGCTGACACAATACTGACGAAGAGCCTCGAAGAGCGCACAGTGATAGGCAGAATTTAACTGATCACATGCAAACTAAAATTTCAGCTCCGAAAGCGCAACCGGAAGTAAGTCATCAATCTGCTTAAATCAGTCCTTGCCACGTAATGAGCTTCATAACTAAAATGATCACATAAAATATTACGTGAAATTGGCATGCCCCCTGCAAAGCCGCTGTACTTACATGGACACATTACCTCTTCATATTACTGCTCTTTAGAAAAATGTTTAGCAGAGAGTAAGATTAGAAATACAAAGATAAAAATAGCAAAATGGCACATTATAAATTTGCATAGGACCTGAGGTCAAACAATCTAGAAATGCTCGATTTCAATGATTGAAATGAAATTTGCCATTATTTCAGAATTATACAGCGTTTTAGAAAAATTTCACCTTGACAGTAATCAGAATCTATTTCTCTTTCTCTAGTACCATTTACAACCCCTGGTGAGTATCGATTTATAATCTTCTCTAGCTCATTAGACTTCATGATAACTCCTTTTTGAAAGAATAATAAATAATCATTGACTCCTCATACCTTTTCTGATTTTATTGTAACACTTTAGAAATGGTGCACAATCACAAATCGCTTATTGCAAGATATTACAGCCATTGAAAAATCAACAAAAATTTACCAAATATTATTTCAGATTTTCACTAAAGATTAGACGGACAATCGTCAAAATCGGCTTTGCATACGATTTTTCGTAGCCTGTCAAAACGGATAGTATTTTTTACGGCATGTGGTATGCCTGAAATCTCAAGTCTGACTCGCATCAGATGTCAGGTGGAAATCGTGATCTCGCAATATTTGCGATATCAACAGACCGTGCTGACCAATAATCTTTGATAATACAAAGAAATGATAATTTTCTACATTTTCAGATTGCATGGATACGATTCATTTCTGCAAATGGTACCAAGACAAAGGTTATTGCACGGATGACAGATTCATTGAGTACATGCAACGAAATTGCCCAAAAACTTGTGGAATCTGCAAACCAGGTTATTTTTTATTTGAATTCGCTGCCATTTTCGTATAATTATTTTGACTAAATTTCAAATTTGCTCTATCTCGTTACTCCATACTCGTTCATATGTTGCTTAGACTTCAAAATTCAAACTTTTTAATTAGAAGATGGAGCCGCTCGTACCAAACTCTAGGTCGGTAATGTATAAAGGTCAACTAATAATCTTCAATGACTAATGGATCTTTTTTCCTGAACACCCCCGGTATTTGAAGAAATTTCATCGAAAAATGAGTTATGGAGGCCCTTTCGGAAGGAATTTTGTCACATTACGATCCTCCAAAAATCAGAGTTTTCCCAACTTGATGATACGACTAAAGTATTTTATGAAAGTACCATTTCTAACTGTTTTATGATCTCTTGTAGATGCAGTTGTTGCTGCCGGTGCCTATGCAGGTAAAGCTAATAACTGTAAAGTTTTCCTCTCATTTTGAGAATGGAGAAAATC
This sequence comes from Aurelia coerulea, assembly GCA_039566865.1. Classification (NCBI taxonomy): domain Eukaryota; kingdom Metazoa; phylum Cnidaria; class Scyphozoa; order Semaeostomeae; family Ulmaridae; genus Aurelia; species Aurelia coerulea. The sequence goes on from CM076954.1 coordinate 16,608,356, forward strand.
ACACATGGAAATAATGTTTAATTTAAATATAATAATAAAAACAGTGAACTAGATATGTTTTCAAATAGAAATATCAATAATTGGTAGTCTTTGATTCAAAATCTGCTGTGCAATAAAATTTTAAAATTTTTGCTTGATGCTTATCAGATTTACCTTGAATATCCTAAGCCTTTATCGTTGTTTACCCTCATATACATTCAGCAAATGTTATTAAATATCTATGAGGCAATGTTTGGTATCAATCTAAACTAATGAAAGCTTATAAAGTAGGATCGTAGATGATGACTGAATGATTCTGAAAGGAATGGCTGAGATCAAAATCTTTGGTATTTGTCCTTCTGCCATTGAGAAATCGAAAACCGTCCACCTGCATAACAAAAACTCTGCAGATGAGTTGGGGGATTCAACGATGGACAATATCAACAAGGCACAAGTAGTATTTATTCTTGATATTTTTTATGCTAATCTAATTCAAAAATTTGATTTACCCCCTCACAGATGCCTGCATGGATACAATCTTTTATTGTAAACATTTCGTGAAACAAGGACACTGCACATCACCAAAAAGTGACATTGCAGATTATATGAAAAGGAACTGCCCGAAGTCATGCAAATTCTGCAAACCAGGTAATTAAAGAGAAGAATTGTTGCTCTACAGGGTTAACAAGAGAAAGGTCCAACCTTCGAAAATTTTAAGCACAACATCACTGGTTGCATTGGAATGAATGAAATGCAATCAATAGAATAAAATCAAATCAACTGTATAGTAGGATGTAGCATGTATTGTAATATTTTGTATAAAGATAAAACAAATCAAAAATTGCTCGATAGCAGTCAGACTAAAGCATTTTTTTCAGTTTTCTCACGTTTTTATGAGCATGACAGCATTGTTAGTTTCAAAATTATGAATATTATTTGCTTGCCAAATACCTGAAAAGGGGCATAAACACTTGAACAAATCGTAAAGAAGTTCCTCAGGCTTACATTATAAAATCTTCTCTGGTTTTACAACCCCGAGACTCGTTATGGTTGCTCCTTGTTTTGTTATTCCTCAACATTGTATCAAAGTGGAGGAGGGGGTTCTGACACATGGAATAACGCTGCTGTGACAAATATATTCTAATTTTCAAAACACAAGCTTACTGTCGTCATTTCATTGCAGGTGTTGCTACTCAGCCACCACTTGTTACAAGAGCTCCACGCACAGGTAACGTCTAATGACATACTGCTATATATAAAACGGAACTTTCGTGACAAAAGATGCTGACCATTTGACATTCAAATTTTCAGAAATGTCTTCATTTATTCTTGTCTTAAAGGCCACAATGTGTCCATCTAAGTACAGCTGCGTATACAGCTCTTATCAAAATATGCTGACACGATGACTGACGAAGAGCCTCGAAGAGCGCACAGTTATAGGCAAAATTTAACTGATCACATGCAAACTAAAATTTCAGCTCCGAAAGCGCAACCGCAAGGAAGTCATCAGTTTGCTTAGATCAGTGCTTGCCACGTAATGAGCTTCATAACTTTATTAAAATGATCACATAAAATATTACGTGAAATTGGTATGCCCCCTGCAAAGCCGCTGTATTTACATGGACACATTACCTCTTCATATTACTGCTCTTTAGAAAAATGTTTAGCAGAGAGTACGATTAGAAATACAAAGATAAAAATAGCAAAATGGTACATTATAAATTTGCAAAGGACCGAAGGTCAAACAATTTAGAAATGCTCGATTTCAATGATTGAAATGAAATTTGCCATTATTTCAAAAGTATACAGCGTTTTAGAAAAATTTCACCTTGACAGTAATCAGAATTTATTTCTCTTTCTCTAGTACCATTTACAACCCCTGGTGAGTATCGATTTATAATCTTCTCTAGCTCATTAGACTTCACGATAATTCCTTTTTGAAAGAATAATAAGTAATCAGTCACTGCTGATACCTTTTCTGATTTGATTGTGACAGTTTAAAGAGGGTGTGCAATCACTTATTGCAAGATATTAGAGCCATTGAAAAATCAACAAAAATTTACCAAATATTATTTCAGATTTTCACTAAAGATTAAATGGACAATCGTCAAAATCGGCTTTGCATACGATTTTTCGTAGCCTGTCAAAACGGATAGTATTTTCAAGGCATCTGGTATGCCTGAAATCTCAAGTCTGACTCGCATCAGATGTCAGGTGGAAATTGCGATCTCGCAATATTTGCGATATCGACAGACCGTGCTGACCAATAATCTTTCATAGAAGTCGCTCAATCATGTTTTATATTTGATACAGAGTAATGATAATTGTCTACATTTTAAGATTGCATGGATACGATTCATTTCTGCAAATGGTACCAAGACAAAGGTTATTGCACAGATGACAGATTCGTCGACTACATGCAACGAAATTGCCCAAAAACTTGTGGAATCTGCAAACCAGGTTATTTTTAATTTGAATTTTGCTGCTGTTTTTGTATAATTATTTTTGAATGAATTTCAAATTTGCTCTATCTCATTACTTCATACTTCTTCATCTGTTGTTTAGACTTCAAAATTCAAATTTTCCGATTTAGAAGATTGAATCGTTCGTACCAAACCCTAGGTCGTTAATGTATAAAGGTCAACTGATAATCTTCAATGAATAATGCATCTTTTTTCTTGAACACCTCCAGTATTTGAAGAAATTTTATCAAAAAATGAGTTATGGAGGCCCTTTCAGAAGGAATTTTGTCACAATATGATCTTCCAAAAATCATTAAGATTTTAGAGTTTTCCAACTTGATGATACGACTAAAATGTTTTTTTTCAAGTACAATTCTTAACTGATTTTTTATCTTTTGTAGATGCCGTTGTTGCTGCCGGTGCCTATGCAGGTAAATCAAGAAAGCTTTTTGCTTATTTTCATGGAAATATAGAGAGTCAAATATTCAGAGGACATTAAAGAGAAAATGGAAGACAAACTTATCTTTGAAGTTGTTCAATACAAATATTAATTACTGCAAGCTTGTGTGTCTATGGTTAAGAAATCTTTGTCATACAAAATAAAATCTGTAAAAGCTCTGCTGTTTACCTTAGGTTTATGTTTAAAATTCATAACCATAACTTTTGTTTTAAGCTCTTATGCATCAATGCTTCGAGAATATATGATTCAGTCATTACAAGGCAACAATTATGAAACTTGATATCGAACTAAGATTGCTACAGGTTTTGCTGAAATAACAAGGCAGATCGTAGTCAACTCAGTCTGATTCGTTGAGACTAAATTATTTGATTCATAATTCAGATTTGATGCCTTATTTGACTACATTCTTTATTTGAACAACGAGAAGTTGAAATTTGCTAATGTCTTGTAAGGTTTAACAAGAGCTCCGAAATGAAAAGATGCCTTCTTTGGCATACGACCGTAATGCTAAGGAACAGTACTGATATGTGGATTTGTATATTGATATTATATCAGTATGATTTACACTCTCACAGATGCTTGCATGGATACAATCTTTTATTGTGCTCACTTTGTGAAGCAAGGACACTGTACATCAACAAAAAGTGACATTAAAGATTACATGAAAAGAAATTGCCCATTGTCATGCAAATTCTGCAAACCAGGTAATTAAAAAGTATATTTTCTCACTCAGCCTAATTCTTTCATTGCCATGCTTTTTGCATTTTGATTTAAATAGTGCTGGCATTAAGCATTTTACAATTGTACGACTTCAGGACATCTTTCAAAGTTCATGATACAGCAGTATGCCTTTCGAAAATTCAGGCCAAGCAGCCCATAGCAAATTGATGTATTATATTTTACATAGAGATTTCCATTTCGTAAACTGTATTGCCATGATCGTTTTTACTTCAAGTATTCCGTCAACATTTTAGAGAGATTGCATAAATGACTAGATATGATCACTAATGTGCATCTGGCAAACATCTCTTCGTATTATTCAAAATTATCTTCAGGCCATCCCATAACCAAGGGTTTTTCTGTCTACTTTAATTCTAGAGGAACTCTTCACCCTGTTATGGTGAAAATAGATTTGAAGTTCCCAGCTTATTTGTCAATTCTGTCATTTCATTTTAGGTGTTGCCACTCAGCCGCCACTTGTTACAAGAGCTCCACGCACAGGTAACCTTTAAAGCAAATACACACATATAAATGCATTGATAAAATAGCTGTGCTGGGACAATAGGCCATGACACGTGCCTAACCATATTTGGTTAAATGATCTACGGTAACAGGTCAACAGGAAATACTCATATCTGATGGCCTGGAATTTGACTACAAGTTTGGCTTGAGCCACTTTTGTATGCCTAGGTCCTCTTCAAAGACACGTATCATGAATAAAGCTATTCTCTCATGAGTAATGTTTCCAATGATTTCCACTCTTGAGAATTCTGAAAATTCCTACCTTTACTTTCTTCCGACCATGATCACAAACCGTGATCAAATCAATGTGGCTAAACCTAAGTTCAATACATCCAAATCTCACTACAGGTCTCATGCAAACGCAACCAGATCGATAAGCATATTTTCAAGGACTGAAATATAATCTGATATCATATTGAATTGCTCGTACGGAGATATTTCCATGAACCTAACCTAAAGTTTTCTTCTTTCTATAGTTCCATTCACAACTCCTGGTAAGTACATTTTTGTATTTCTCTAGCTCTTTAGACGTAAATCGGAGGTTTTTTTTACAAATACTAACAATGCAAAAACCCTCTTTATTCACATCTCGTTCGTTGTGATTTCCATTATGACAGCTTCCAGTAGGTGTGTAGATCTTGACAACTTATATACGTTGATGGTCATCTCATAGGTCTGAATTTTAAAGTTTGTCTCATATCAATTGGCAGGCGATACTAGTGATATCGCAAAATTACTCATGTAAAACTCTATACTTGTTTCTATTCGTGGATGGTTTATCCTAACATCTAATGTGAGACAGATTTAGTAATCGATGATTCTCAGTGTAGGAAATCACTCAAACAATCTTAAAGGGCATATGTCATGAAGCTGATTGGTTCATGCAATACAATTCTCTCTATAGTTTATTACAAAGCAGAGGATCGAGGCTGAATTTTCATTGCAATAAAAATTCGTGAGGCAGAAATAAAAAGTCACGAAACAATGGAATTCCACTCCAAACTTGTTTGTTGTATTAACCAATTGCTAACGTGACATATGTCCTTTAATTTTGATACATAGTAGTGATGAATTTCTGTATTTCCACATAGTAGAATAAAATCATATTGTAAAAATATTTCATGCGGAAGAATCATTTCATAGGTCCACAATCTAGTACTCGATAGTTCACCCCGTAGGAAATCACTTTTGATTTTTGATTCACAGTAACGATAATTCTCTCCACTTTCAGATTGCATGGATACTATTCATTTCTGCAAATGGTACCAAGATAAAGGTTATTGCACAGATGACAGATTTATCGACTACATGACCAGAAATTGTCCAAAAACTTGTGGAATTTGTAAACCAGGTAAGAATCTCTTGAAAATTAAAAAAAGCATCACTATCAACAAACAAAATATCTTTGTTCAGTTCAGTTCAGTTCAGTTCAGTTCAGTTCAGTTCCTTTCATTAATACAGTCCATTAAAATACCAGTTTAACAACTTTTAAATATTTAGGGGAATTGGTTTGCAGGGAATTCCTTATAGGAGGAGCTCTCTAATCGAGGAGAGAGCACCACCTAAAGCACAAATTTAGTCTTCTCCTTAGATATCATCGATACCATCAACTGAAAATAAAATTTTTTGAATACAAGGCTCCTTCACAGGAATTGTTCAAACGCCTATACTTTTTTTGGGACACCCAGTATACATTTGCTTCTTCTTCAGTCTAAAAGATAACTGGCGTTGGATTTGTCATTTCAGATGCGGTTGTTGCTGCTGCTGATACTTACGCAGGTTAGTTTAAATGATTTGTTTTAACTATCAACTGTTGCATATATTTAACTTCAAGAATATTAATATCTTAGCTCGTGCCATTGATAGCATAACATAGGACTCAAATCTTTAAAATGGTGGCTGTAGAATTATATTGCATGTTTCTTTTAATTAAATGGCTTGAAAGAAATTTAGCGTACTTTGCCGTAAATCTGCCGTGGAAATCTTTTGATAGCTTAGCTATTTTCTAAATGACGGCATTTATCATAGTTGAAGGTGTGATGACATCATATTTCTAAATCGGAAACCGGAAGAGCGACAGATTTTTGCTTGGCACCATATTGTGGACCTTCTTAAACTATGGTTATGTTGAAGATCGTATCATATTTCCTTCATTTGTTTAGGATTTACGATGATAAGATTTTCTTTGAATTCTTTAAAAAAACTAAGAACGCCACTCTTTTGAGAATGATTATGATACATACAAATTTCCACGGCAGATTTACAGGAAAATATCCTGAGTTTCTTTCAAGCAATTCAATTGAAAGAAAAATTGAAAGAATTTTACACCCACCTTTTAAAGATTTGAGAGATTTGAGCCTTATGCTTGACAGCATACTTTGTTGTTTTTATAAAGACTCTAATAAGAGTCTTGACGTCAAAGGCACTGTCCAAATTGATCGCGTAATGTTCAGCGCACTAACATCTCTTAAAAAGTGCTTCATGTCGTGGAAAGACATTCGATAAATCTACTGGCACTTGGATAATAAAATATTTTCTGACTTCATGCCGAAAATGTGAGGTGCTTGATGTGTCAATTATATATTAAAAAGAATCGGGTCTTTTTAGCCGATATTCGGATGTTTTTCGCTCAACAGCCGAATTCACTTGCCAAGGAGCTGATTTCCAAAATTGCAATATATGAATAAGTGAATAGCAGAATACATTTACTTTGGGTAATTTTCTCATTTTTGAATAAAAAGGCAGCTCTAACTTGAGTTCACAAATGTCTTTTCAGATGCCTGCATGGATACCATCCATTATTGTGACTTTTACATCAAGAAAGGTTATTGTGAATCAACCAATGAAATATTTGCCGATTACATGAAAAGGAACTGCCCATACTCCTGCAAATTCTGCAAAAAAGGTGACTTGAGGTTTATTTCATCATTGAGCAGTTGAACATGTGCCTGCTTGTTCGTGTCCAGTTTGAGTATAAAAAGCCAGGACAGATTATTATCTTATGAATTTATTATTCTTGGGAAGGTAAGGAATATTATTTTATGCCATGTCATGTCATCCCAGACACATTATGGAGAATCTAGAAAATAACTGTGAATTAAACTATTTGAAGACATATGATAAAGTTAAGATTTTACAAAAGACAATATGATGTTCGGAAGTTTGTAATGCCTTCTCAAAGAAGTATCATTGTATTGTCATTATATCTAGCAAACTCAAATAGAAACTGTAGCTCGTTACCTTTTCATTTCTAGGTGTTGCAACACAGCCTCCACTTGGCACAAGAGCACCTTACACAGGTAATGATGCACGTGATTTACCATTTCATTTCAGTTGGTATAATACTGCGGTTTTTGTACTACCTCTAACTATGATTAGTCTGAGAACAATGTTGTTAACAAGACAAATCATTTCAATACGCAGTTTTCAGAATATATCATTGCTGTTGTACTATATCAAAATGTTCCCCTTTTCTGAAACCTTTATAGATTATTTGGAAAAACACTTATGAATTAACATTTTGATATTAAGATTTAGTTCCCCGACTACATGGCATGTTCATCAGTCAAGAAGTAAAACCTGATTGGTCAGAATAGGTCAATAGAACAATAGAACTTCCATGTGTTCTGCTTTTAGACACATTTGCTAAAGATGCACTTTGTCACCTACTTTCTTGATAGGCTCAAGAATTGTTGTATTTCTTTTCTAAAATGAATGAAATTATACTATTAAGCAGATCTCGTCCATATCAATTTTTATAATTCAGGTTCCTATTCATTTCAGTTCTGAGGCAGTTCTAAGGCAATAAATTTTAATATTTGATGATTTGAAGTCCAGAAATTTGGAGGGGTCTCAGTAATAAAATTTCTAAGCAAATGCTAGTCATTCATATTCAATTTCTTTATTTCTTCTAGTTCCTTTCACAACACCTGGTAAGTGTACTTTAGAAATATTTCATTCCGCATCAACAATTTACTTTCTCATCTCGCTCTGATAATGGAACTTCCTAACGTTACATTAAAGATCACCAATTAAGTCTTTAAAGATATATGAAAGAGATAAAAGGGACAAATGCTAGATGATCTAAATTTAACTGCTCTTCAAGGAGGCTCAATTGATTTTATATTCAATAAGTTCAAGAATTCTGCTTAACTCATCTAATCAATTTACAAGAAGGTGTGATTGTGAGGGCATTTTTGAACATATTTCCAGGAAGCTAGCACTCTTCATCTTTAGAAATGTATTCAATGTTCTTGAAGATTTTGACAACCTTACCATTGTCTTATTTGTCTCTTAATAGAATTTAAAATGAATAGCTTGACATGCTTAAGGGAGCTGTCGAGCAGAGGGGGATGGAAGGGATTTCAAATTTCGCCATAATATTATGTAGCCCAATGCAAGAAACAACAACTGCTTTCATAAATATCTGCAAAAATAATTTACACTGTCAAAATAAACTTCGCGAGATGGCTTCATTTTCCATTTCCATTTTTCATGTTTTATTATTTAAAGGGGCTCCGTCGTCAAAATGTAAACACAGCGATGATTTTTGCAGATTTTTGAAAGGTGACATCACACAGGATTTTCGTATTCTTTTTAAAAAGAAAGTTGCTGTTTGGGTATTAATCATTGTAGTTCACTTAGGAACAAACCAAACATTCATATCTTCTACGATTGCTCGGATATAAGTGGATTTTTAACGGTCACTTTTTGGTGGCTTGGGTGAAGCCAGCAAACAAACTGCAGAGAACAATGGATGAGCAGTGGATAATCGGCGACACGTGCGAGTTTACGCATTTGTTTACTGTTTGACGACGGAGCCCCTTTAACCACAGTAAAATGCTTTACAGGGGCCCGTCCAATAGGACTACAAAAGGAAATTTTCCTATAGAGCAAGGAGATTTTATTTAGTCAAAAAGCATATTAGCACAGCTATTTTGAAATTTATTACATAATTTTAGATTGCATGGACACCATTCATTACTGTAAATGGTACCAAGACAAAGGTTATTGCACAGACGACAGATTTATCGACTACATGACCAGGAATTGCCCAAAAACATGTGGAATCTGCAAACCAGGTTTGAATTCCTTAAAACTTGAGCCGAACAAATTGGTATCTCTCAAATAAGGTTGGATATTCTTTGATTGTCGGTGATTTTAGGCAGTTTTCAAAAGCTTCTGAAGGAATCTTCTGCAGAAAATTCGTAATAACCTTGGAAGTGTAATTATACAAATCAGCTTTTGAATAAGAAAGTATCTAATATAACCATTTCATAGATAGTTTTCAGTCTGAGACAAAGAGCTGCAAGTCCCAAAAAAAGTGGACAGTATCCAAATGAGCTGTTGTAACATTACTGACTGTTGAAAATTTGTTGCTGATAACGAAAGCAAAAGGGAAACCCTTATTATAATCAGCATACTTTCACGTGTGATAGCCATTTTCCTGGAACATGAAATTAGTAACAGAAAAGAGACCATGAAAGGATATTCTCACAAGGCATTCCAGTTGTAAAGGCCCATTCAAAGATGATATTGGGTTGATTTCTTTTAAGTCATAGTTGTAATATTTCAGGAAAGGTCCAATGCTTTGATATTCAGAGAACGGTAGCCTTTTTAATAAACCTGATGGCATACTTAAAATTGGAAATGCAATATTTGTATCCTCGTTTTTAGATGCTGTTATGGCCGCAGGAAAATATGCAGGTTTGTTTCAAAAGATAATATGAATTGTTAATATCTAGAGAAATATACCGGATTGGTCAAACCTGATGACTAAAGGTTTTACAGAATAAATTTGAAATGTGGTTGATTGCGTTTATTGGTTATTGATATAACTATTGATTAAATTGCTGCCCGATATTGCTGACTTTTGTGAGCACGTTCATTGTGAAACTACAAGTTTGCCGCAACCCTTAACCCAGTAACTTGCATTTGAGGCCTAAAACAGGCTGCGAGAAAGATTAAATCATTTAAGCAATGGAATAAAGTGATCGTGCAAATTCTAGGATGGCATTTAAGCAAAGGAATCAAGTGATCGTGAAAATTCTAGAACGAACTTCAGGAAACAAGCTATAATTTGAGATCTACAAAGGTTAAGTAAAGTATGGCAATGAGACTTTTAAAGTGCGAAACGTTTTAAAGGTTTTCAAATTGAAGATTAAAAGCTTGCATTTGCAAAGAGCTGAACAATTTTAACAATATCTCATCGAGACTTCAAGACCAAAGTTGGTCTTGCCCCGTGGACAATGCTGGATATGGATGTTTTCTTCCTTCACCTGTGAGATAAGTCTATTCACCATTGCATAAGACAGGCCTGTTTACTATTGCATATCCCCTTTATTATTTGCATTCAAATATCTTCAATGTTTGATGAAGCATTTTGTAAAAATCATGAAGTATTTTGCGAGAGATCATAATCTAAGATCAAATTGTCAGGTTAATGCTATTCAAAATTGATTTTCTTCTCAGATGCTTGCATGGACACAATTCATTATTGTGATTTCTACGTCAAGAAAGGATACTGTACATCCACAAACGAAGTTTTGCTGACTACATGATCAGAAACTGTCCTTTGTCATGCAAGTTTTGCAAAACAGGTAACAGCACATTTTATGCAGAATTCAATTATATATTGAGGTTCTCAACGCTTATTTTCAGACTGAAATAACAACTAAAACGCTTCATGAAAATTCATAGAGTTCTGAATAAACCATGTATAGTGCAGAACGAAATTGATATTATGATATGAAATTAAGACATGAAGATCTGTTCGCATATAGAAGCATGACGTTTTTGTTTTACGCCAAAGGCGAAGGTGGATTTGGCAAAACAATTTCAAATTATCCGTCGAGAGATACAATGGCTGTGACAAGTTTAGTTTCTATTACTGTAGCAAATACAATAGTTTAGCATATAGTCCACAAAACGATCAGGCAGTTGGCTTGACCAAGAAGCCAAATGTTAAAACAATTATTTGCCTTGTTGTCATGGGATGTTTCCACAGGCTGATATTACAGTCATGGGATTGTTACACAATGTAAATTCGAGTGGGAATTCTTATTGTGTGGAAGATAATACTCATAACTTAATATCATTAATCGTTACCTTACTTAAGGTTAATTTCCAATCAGTGGAATTTTCCGAGCGGGCGGAATTTTAGACAATAAAAGGTCGCTCAGCCGTATCTTTCTATTCAATGCCAGAGTGACATTTTCTCTCGAATACAATAGAAATTCCGCCCGCTCGGAAAATTCCACAGACTGGAAATCAGCCTTTACGGAGATGATTCAGTGGTGGCACGCTTGATTACAAATAAGAAGGTTGGTGGTTCAAGTCCTCACTTTATCAAACCTGCTACTTAGAGTTAGGAGAGTCAACAACTCTCTTTAATTTTCCAGGCTAAGGGAATCACGAGGTATGGTCACATCGAGAAGAAGGACCAGGGTACTGCTTCGATAAGCTTAGCTCCTCAGTGTCCGAAAAACTACCTTCGGATGCTAGGTAGAAACACTGAAAGAAGAAAAACCGTTATTTGCCTTAATACCCTACTTGTCTTTCTTTTAAGAATAGAAAATTGTCTTGCCTATATCCAAAGAATTAAGAAAAATCTCATGTGTCGCTCGGTATGGAATTAAGTAGGAAATTACACTTGCATCATGCGTCTTTATTTCCTTTTAGGTGTTGCCACACAGCCAACAATCGGCACCAGAGCTCCATATACAGGTGAGGTTCTGCAGTAAAACAGTAGAAACATTATCAAACTTAAAATTCTAGCCAAATAGGCAAGATTCAATAATGTTCAAGCTTGCTTGTCAGTGAAAGGCCTGCCCATATTTTAACAATAACGTTTGCTAACAGATCAGTGTTTGAAAACCGAAATATTGTTTCCAGGTCTCAAAATTTGAAATCTCCTTCGAGAAAAATGAAACTTGTATTGAAAATCATCATCTCTGTCAAAATCTCATGGAAAAAGCAACAGGTCAGAAAGATTCCAATCTTGAAATTCTGATGCAAATTTTTATTTGAACATGATTCTAAATAAGGTGCTGCTACGTTGTAAATTGTATATTTAGTAGCCAGTAGTCATACCCATACTAGCAAGGAAATGGGGGCAGCTACAGATTTGAGAGATGTAATTTTGCAATGAGATTTTTGTAGGATATTCTGTGGAATAGGGCAGAAAATCCAGATGCTTTAAAAAGCTTTCTTTTTATAGAAAGTTTCCTTGTTTAAGATATACTCTTTTCTTTCGTTCTAGTTCCATTCACCACCCCAGGTAAGAAAATATTTTAAGATATAAAATTTTCATGAGACTTTCACTGCAGCCCTCCGCAGCAACTCTGCACTGATTTGTTTTCTATATTTGTACAAGTTGAGTAAAAAAAAAGTTTAGACGTTTGGCGGGCTGTGGAATAAAAAGTATGCGACCAATGTCCAAAACTGAAATGCTAATCTATCGGCCAAAGGCTAACTCAAACATGACAATTTCATCAGGTTAAATCACTCATTTTTAGACCTAAAAGTAACAAAACGTCGGTAAGGGAATGAGAATGGCAATGAGAAGTCCACGTTTCATTCTGGTCCATGATTTAATTGCCATTGAAACTTGAATTCAATTTCTGAAACTGACAATTGCATTGAATTCAAATTTCAATGACAAGTAAATCATGAACCAGAATAAAACGTGGAATTCTCATACTACCGCACTTTTAGTATAAAGCTTAATTTCCGACATTGTAAATAGGGTAGAGCTGGCAATTTTTAGCTATTTTCCCAAATTCAAATAGATTGTATCATTTTTATTCCCATACAAACCCCTCTTACCAACATTTTCCAAATTTCTGACTCTATAAGATAAATGATTTTACCAAACTAAATTTTCACATCTAAGTTAGCTTTTGACTGATATTAACATTTACGTTTTGAATATCAGTCTTGTAATTTTTATCCACAGGCGGCCAAACGTTTTTAGTTTTGGTTATAAATCACCCAGCAGTATCATATAACTGTAATTTCTACAAGGTGTTTCAGAAAAAACGCAACCAACTATTATTGAAAATCTTAAAAAATGACAAGAACTTAGTAGATGTAATGTATACCGTCTAAAAGCATGATGTTTCTTTTTTCTAATGATATGCAGTTTGGATACATTGATGGAATTACTTATCATTTAATTGATGTTTTAGAAGGCATGGCCGATTTACAATACTGCATGCTGTAAGAGGAACATCAACGCCTTTCTTAATCGTAAAAATCACAAAACAGATTTATCGAAACAGTTCAGGCGTATAAGTACAAGAGGTGATGCCTTAAGGTAGGGAAAAGGCAAATTTTTCCCATCTGATGCATTTATCAAGGGTGGTAAAATAAGCTCTCACACAGATAAAATGTCGTCAATGTAAATTTCCGGCTTTCCGGCATTTTGCATTTGAAATCGGCATACTTACGAAAACGTAAATTTAGTGGTGAATAATTTAATCAATGCACTCAACCTGGATGTCATTAGAAAGAAGATAGATTGTTCTTTCAGATGGTATGCATCAAATTGATTCAAATGTCATCTTTTCCTGGTGAATCTCGAATAAAAGTGGATTGCAGTTTCTCTGAAACACACTGTATAACGTATTTCTTCAATATTTCTAAATGCATGATATTTAGCAAACTCTTGTGTTATATTTTTGCCACTTGCTGCAAGTTTTCTTAAGAAAGAAGGTAATTAGTGGAATTTTGAAACCTGGCTGCTTAGTTCATGGGTTTGACAGGGTATGGCATGATGGTCTGATTTACAAACTACAACGATGTGGCGTCTCAGGAAATCTTCTTTCTCTTGTCAAGAGCTTTCTTGAGAATAGAAAGCAGCGAACTGTTTTGAATGGGCAGAGTTCTTCTTGGGGAGATATTTCGGCAGGAGTTCCCCAGGGTTCTATTCTAGGACCCTTATTTTTCCTTGTGTATATAAATGACCTAACTGAAGACTTGAAGTGCAATGCTAAGCTTTTCGCTGATGATACGTCATTATTTACGGTCGTCCAAGATTCTGATTCAGCTGCCAATGACATGAACCATGACTTGGAGTTGATAAGACAGTGGGCCCATGACTGGAGGATGTCGTTTAATCCTGATCCACAAAAACAAGCTGTGGAACTAATATTCTCAAGGAAAAAGATTGAAGCTAATCATCCGGAAATTTACTTTAACAACACACCAGTGATGAAAGTAGATGAACACAAACATTTAGGAATCATACTCGATTCAAAGCTGTCTTTTTCTGCCCATATCAAATCAGCTATCTCTAAAACAAGAAAGGGTATTGGCTTGCTGAAATATCTCTCCAAATATCTGCCCAGGCATACTCTAAACGAGTTATATAAGTTCCATGTGCGACCGCATCTTGACTATGGGGATGTCATTTACCATATTCCGGCAAAAGTATGTGAGTTCAGTGGCAGCATCATTTTACCGAGCCTTATGGAAAAATTAGAATCTGTTCAGTATTCTGCTGCGCGAGCAATTACAGGAACATGGAGAGGAACATCGCGAGAAAAGCTGTACACAGAGCTTGGTTGGGAATCATTAAGCTGCCGAAGGTGGAGCAGACGTCTTACTTTATTCTACAAGATTCTTAATAATCTAACTCCCGTTTATACTAAGGATCCAATCCCACCACTTCAACAGTCACATTACCCTCTTCGCAACCAGGATGTCATTGGGCGATTAAAGGCCAGAACAGAAAAATTCAAATCTAGTTTCTATCCTCATTGCTTATCTGAATGGAATAAACTTGATCCTGAGATTAGACTTGCACCGTCTGTTGCTGTTTTTAAGAAGAAGCTCTTATCGATAATTAGACCCCCTGTAAGATCTATATTTGGCATTCATGACCCAACAGGTTTATCCTATCTCACTCAACTCAGGGTTGGTCTCAGTAAACTAAACTTTCACAAATTCAAGCACAATTTTAGGGATACCATAAATCCAATGTGCCCTACGAACGATGGTATTGAGGATACGGAACACTTTTTGTTGCTTTGCCCTTCCCTTGCAGTACCACGCAGAGATCTTCTCGCTGGAGTTTTTGATTTGCTGCGACCATATGGATACACCAATGTCCAAAATAATGTTCTACTGCAGATTTTATTGTTTGGTGATAAAAATTTCCCAGACGAACTTAACAAAAATATACTCCTTCTGACTCTAAAATTTATCCACAAATCTGGTCGATTCGGTTAGAAAATTCCAAAAAAACTCCGTTATAAGTCACTTCATCACAGCCACAATGTTACATGTCCCATTTTAGTTTATTTTGTTTTTGTTCTTGATTTTCTTTAGTTAAGTCATGTATTTTTAAATGTCTATCTCAAATTAGATGCCATGCAATATTTGCGATAATGCCTTATTTACCATCCAAACAAAAATCAACCTGATCGCAGTTCTTTCTCATGGCATGTAATTTGAGACAGACCATAGTAGTTTTAGCTCAATGTCTAAGTGGCCTCGGGGTAGTCACAGCCTTTTGCTCCTCGGGGTATCGTTCCTGTAGTATTGTATAGTAATTTTGTAGGTAGTGTAAGTAACATATATATTGTAATCTTTTAGTGGATATATAAAAAAAAAAAAAAAAAAAAAAAAAACTTCATGGGTCATTGTTGCATTCCAAAAACGTTTCAGATTGGTGTAATAACAATGGTCTCTTAGAAAGAGAAATGATGACTGATGCATACGTTGTAATCTCGTTTAAGAACGTGTTAATTACTTTATCAAAACAAATTTGATTAATGAATAGAAATACAGGCAGATTTGAGCTATTCTATCAATTATACAAATTTGAGCTTTCTAATAGAGCCAGGAGATATCATCTTATTGAACAAACCTCAAATATGTATAATCATTCTAGATTGTATGGATACAATCCATTTCTGCAAATGGTACCAAGACAAAGGTTATTGCACAGATCGCAGATTTATCGACTACATGACCAGAAATTGTCCAAAAACTTGTGGAATCTGCACACCAGGTTTGAAATTATATTCATGAAACAACATGCTGAATTATCTCCTTTAGAATTTCGAGCTGAATTGGGATTTGCGAAATATATTAAAGGACATATGTCATGAACCTGATTGGTTAATGCAATACAATTCTCTCTATTGTTTATTACAAAACGCAGGATCGAGGTTGAATTTTCATTGCAACAAAAATTCATGAAACAGAAATAAAAAGTCTCGAAACAATGTAATTCCACTCCAAACTTGTCTGTTGTATTAACCAATTGCTAATGTGACATATGTGCTTTAATATCCCATTGTCTCGGGCGGAAAAGTTTCGGCAGGAAAGTTTCGGACACTTCTTTAAAATTTTCAAACAATCACTTTCTTACACGTTATTCATGAAATCTTTCGCCAGAAATGAGCTATGTTTGAATAGCATTTAACTCATCGAGGGCAGCAATTTATCTAAACAATTTTGGTCGCTTTTACAGGCAAGTCAGAGGTAAGATGTTCGGTAAAATACTATTGTAACATTTACCGTCTGAAAGTTTGGATGTCAATGTAAAACGATCCTGGGAAATGAAGCAAACACAGTACGTCAGTCTTATTGAGCCTTGAAAATATGTGGATTTCATTTCCTAGAACTGTTGTATGCAATGATTTCTGTAGACTAAATTTGAAAATACTACTGTGTTTGTAATGTTAAATCATTGGCTAATTCGCTAAATTTTTCATTGATTGCATTTTATTCGATTGACTGCTTCAATTCATCTATTTGAGGTAATGATGCACTACATACTTAAAAACAATTCCGTTTATTTAACCGGCAGCTAATTATTTTAATTCTCACAGAAGATTTTCTGTTCCTCAGGATCTGCGAAAGCTTGAAAAGGATAGAAAAACTAAAGGCTAAATGACTGAAAGAAATTGATATAATATTAGTAGTTTTCTGTCATGTAAAGTAGCAACCGTTTAGCTTAATTAGTCAATGATATAGCATTATGAATCAATTGTAGTTATCTCTTGGCATATTCTCTCAAGGCTAATTTCCAGTCAGTTGAATTTTCCGTGCGGGCGGAATTTTAGACAAGAAAAGGTCGCTCAGCCGTAACTTTTTATTCAATGCCAGAGCGACATTTTCTCTCGAATACAATGGAAATTCCACCCGCTCGGAAAATTCTACTGACTGGAAATCAGCCTTAAAACAGCAAGTTTGACGGTTAAATCACATCAAATCTGTTCCAATAATCAGAGGAGACAAGGCTATGGTGCTTGCAAATCTCGTTGAGTAACCCAGGGAACTAAATCTCAATACTTTATCCTCGGGTATTTGCGCACAATTTACAATCGTTTCTGAAGATTTTCTGTGATCAGTGTCAGCCGAAACTTTAGCTAGTCCTCTACTAAACGCTTTATAAGGCAGATTATACCTCATCGCAGTGATCCAACCACTAAAGGGTTAACATACGGTAGCACACAAGGTTTTGAAGAATCGCTGTCAGCAAAAGCAAAGACCTGTATACTTGGATGCCTAACGACAGCTGCAAGCTGTTACAACGCCATTAAATTTCATCGGTCATCAATGGTAGCTGCTTTTAGTTTGTTTGCATTGGAACGTCTTTTATAAAGTTTATCGTTACCTGAAATACGTGGTGCCTGAAAAACTTTAGACACGCTTTAAAAATCACCAAATTGATAACAATATCAATCTTCAAATTTCAAAAACCAACAGATGGAGGGCCAAATTATGTTGCTACCAAGCTACCAATATATTTGAAGCCCTTGCTAGCTCTTGATGCAAAAACATTTAGATGCAAACTATACGGCAATATTTGAGCAGTATCGGGATAAAACTATATCTTTTGAAAAGCAACAAGAACATCCGAATAGATTATTGTAACTGACAGATGATACAAAAAGGTAATGTTGCATTGTAAAACGATTTGTGAAGTACCAATTACATGTGACGTCATAATAGTAGCAACAGATTATCTATTGCACGCTTGACTGTGTTATGCAATGTATGCCATTTATGCAATTTATGCAATTTATGCAATTTATGCAATTTATTAAACTCTGACAGTTTTGAGAGCTACCTGGTTTTGAAGCATACTGCGAGATACGCAGATTGATCAGATTGATCTTTTGTATTGATCGTTTTGATCTAGAATCTTGGTTGGCCTTCAAATGTCAAAAGGGACATGATAAACTATTGCAAACTGGGTTAGTTAGTTAGCTAAGAATCAGAATTCAACCAAGGGCGCCTACCTTGTAGGAAGTGTGTTTATTCCCAGTACTGTACCCGTGACCCAGTACACAGAGTAATTTTTGTCCTGTGACCCAGGGATTTTCAAATTCTAACATCTGTTAGTGTTGACCAATCAAAAATCACGCTGTCTTGTTCCCTGTGGCCAACTCGTATAACAGTTGATCTCGCATTACATCAACACCGGAATTAGAAACCACAAAGTTATTGATACGTCCTGTTGACCTTGACAGGACTGACTCTGTGTACTGGGTCACGGTACAGTAGTGGGAATAAACACAGTTCCCTACATGGCAGGTGCCCTTGATTCAACCTGAAGACTTTTCAGGATGTTATTTAACATTTTTTGCCTAGAGACAACAACAAAATGATTAATTTTAAGAGAAATCTACTCAATGACACAACGATCTAAAATCGTTCTTCTCAACAGGTAAATAACGATTAGGAAATTCAGCGATTCTCCAAAGGTAGCTTTTCGTTGGTTTTTCCTGACACCTGTTGCTTTCCTAGCGTCTCTATCAAAGTTAGACCTTAAACGATTGTATTCTGAAACGTTTCGTAGATCATGGGCGGGCTCAATGGGTGCAATCATTCGTCTTTAGCTTGCACAACGCATGGATAACGATAGAAACAGGTGGCAATGACTTTCTTTTTTGTTGTAGATGTTTTGATGTCAGCAGATGGAACTACAGGTAGAAAGCATTTGACAACAATCTGATGATTTTGATTAAAGAAAAAAGTAAACTCCTATTCTTTTCACGAAAGTTCTCCACGTTCCTTCGAAGTTTTCCCCTATCAAGAAAGAAGGAGAGATGAGGGTCGAAGTACAGGTTCTTTACATACAGAAGATTAAAGTACAACAACCGAAAAAACTCTTCAATGAATTTCCTTTTTATCCGTAAGATATAAGGAGCCGCTTTCTTCGAGGGATATTTGATTCTTGCTGAAAAAAAGATCGTATCGACAATTATTTGAACTTTGAATCGTTGTCGTCGAGGGTTGTTTTGCTTTCTTTTCTGTCGCTTTTGTGATTATATCTGTATAGATGCATAAATGTGACATACATCGAAACTAACAATACTGGACAAAATATTTGGAACAAAGTTAGTTTTTTGGTGATTACCTCAGTTCTTCTCACTCTTACATTTGCACCACCCCCTTTTACCCCCCAAACAATGTTGGTTGGCATCTTAAAGCTGAAAGCATCCAAACAAAATTGTATCGGGGGTAAAAGGGGGTTGTTCATTTGAAATTGTAGAGTCTTAGGTCCAATATATTTTGTCCAGGATTGCAGGATTGCAGGATTGCAGGATTGCAGGATTGCTCAAGTCTTGGGATGATGGGGTCGTGCCGCCAAACTTTTCAGGGGAAGGCCGATATATTAGGATTTTCGGTCGATTTTCATACCCATTTTAAAGGATTTTAGGGAAGAAAACCAGTTGAATTTCCCAGAAATCAAGCTTCACTTCACTTTGAAGGTACAATGATGGAAGATACAGTTACCACAAACCAACTTTCAGCACTAAGATGAAGAAAATCAAATTACAAAAATAGAGATCTTGAAAAGTATTTGCTACAATTCAAAAAGCTACTCATTTCTAGTAGAACAGTTACATTTTGAGACCCATACTTAGGGATCTTCGAGGTTTCTCCTAAACTTATGACAATGAGTCTCTTGTTTTCCTGTGCTCTTTGACTTCAAGATGGCGCTTCAGTCAACAGAGACTCATTCCCACACGTTTGTAGAAATTTAATCTCCCTGGAGATTGGTTACTTAATCTCCCTGGTAGAAACGGAATACCTGTTGAGCAAGGTACCACAGGGATACAAGGGACTCATCGTCATAAGTCTAGGTTTCTCCCATCCTCAACCCATCCTTATAGCTGGCAGGCACGTACCTGTTGCCCTATATACGAAAGCTACCCCTCTCCCCCCATCCGTCAGGGCATCAACAAATGCTTTTCTTCTCTTTCCCTTTATTGTCTCTGATTTTCTGTCACTGTTGCGATGATCCTTTTTATCGATAGATGGATGCCTGGATGTGATACCTTATTGTGATTACTACGTCAAGAAAGGCTATTGTACAAATCCAGAATATGACAGTTATATGAAAAGAGACTGTAAATTATCATGCAACTTCTGCAAATCAGGTATGTTCTTTTTACCCCCAGGCCCAGGAGATCATCCATGCATTATCAGCAATATTTTAAAGGGTGCTGCAGGGGGTGTTCAAAAACTGCGAATTTTATCAGTACTGCAGAGGGAAGCATACAATCTTGGACAAAATATATCCGGACTGTATATTATCACAACAATTCCAATTTTAACATCCAATTTCCCCCTCCCCCACCTATCAATGTTGGTCTGACATGAGACTTTGGTGGAAAGGTTTCTGCTCCCATCAAGCCTGAAATTCGACGTCAATAACAACATTGATCTTGGGGGGGGAGGGGGAAATTGAAAGGTCCAGCAGAAGTCCAGTAATTTATGTCCAAGATTGAAGGTTCCAAATCTTTAACTGGGCGTAAAAGGTGGATGTGAAATTCAATGCACTTGTGCCTTCTGATCGAATGACTTGAAAGAAAATTTAGATACTTATCTATAATTCTACTGTTAGACTTTTCAGAAATTTCGAACATTTTTTCGATTTACAATACAGTGTATCTTATATTTCAACTCATTTGAGGATGACGTCCTCAAATTTCTAAATCATAAACCAAATGAGTGACAGACTTTCGCTTGATACAATATTGTAGGCATTCATAAACTATGGTTTTCTTCCAAATTAGTTCAAGTTGCATCAAACACTTTAGAAACTACAATGGTTTTCAAGTTTTTTTTTAAACATTTCTTGAATTCTTGAAAAAGAAGTAAACCACTCTAATTCTGAAAAAATTGAAGATTTCAGAAAATTCCAACGGTTGATGCATAAAAAATAGCTAAAGTTTCTTCGAAGTCATTCAGTTAAAAAAATAGGTCACTGCATTTTACACCAGCCTTTTCAAAGATTTGGAACCTATGCTGCAGAGGGATACCATCAATGCTGCGGAGTGTATTCAGTGCTGTGGAGGATATCATAACTGATGTAGGGGAATAGAATCAGCATCGTTTAGTTCCAACGTGGCGTAGGCCATACGTTGGGTAACTTATAGCTGTTGGTGCAGTCAATCGCAAATGCTGATCACTTCAAGGCTTTGTATCGACCACTTCAACAGTCAACTAATGACATTTTAAAGTAGTAGTTAAAAATTTCCCGAAATTCTCCCGGAATTCTTTTTCATAATTTGCCACCCAAAAATAAGAAAATTAGAAACTTTGGTTGGACAAAAACATAAGAAGAGCCTCCTTTTTAAGTTTTCTTAGCTCTTCCCTTGGCATGGCATCGAACAGATCAGGCTGATGCGTAATAATCGTTGTTTTCACTTTTCTATATATTTTCAAGGTATCTAGGCCAAGATATGGCCTCCATCCTGACTACAAAAAACAGCACCATAAGATTAACTAAATTACTACACATATAACAAGGGAGGACCCATCTCAGCAAACGTGCATTAATGAATTTCTTTTCTGATATATAGGTGGAACAACAAAAGCCCCGCAAATCACAAGGCAACCAGAAACAGGTAGGTAGTTCATCTTAGCTTTCAATTTTTTTTGCTTTTGATGGCAAGCAACAACTCCAACATAAAGAAATTAAATATAATTTTGTAATATTTCTTGGGATTCTCACATGACTTTGATGGAACAAGTTTTATGCGTGCTATTGGATAATGTGTCCAAGAAATCCCAGAGAGACAGCAAATAGATGAAACTTCCTCACTGAAACTAGAGTTCACCAGGCATCAGACACTCTGAGTGCCAAACAATCATGTTCCCCAAGGGTCCTTGCAAGGTGGATCTGGTACACATGGTGAACCTTTACCCAAAAAGTAAATTCTTATTCAAACTGGCATATGCACGTTAACTATGGTGCTGCAATTGAAACATTAGACTCACGAAATGGTCCCAGTTATCGCAGCAGCAACAACAACAATGATAAACAGAAACAACAACATGTTTTCCTTCAAACTTGGACTTATGAACTTTCACATAAAAAATTGGGATGACAAGAAAGAAAGAGCGCACCGATGTTTCTATTCACATTAAAATGAGGTTAATTCGTAGTCATGGCAACCTTCGGCAATTAGAAAATTTTATCGCTGCGGTGTGAGCTGTGGTGAGCTCATGGAAGCTAAGTGGCCTTCAAAATGAGGAAATTCTGATTGAGATTGAAAGATTTGTTGATTCTTGGATTGAGAAAACATTCATCTGGATACTTGTGGCTTTTGTTCATTGCTAACGTCACTGAAAACTTGAATTTTGAGGCGTTTTATTATCTGAGGCTTGAGCCGACAAGTTAGGCAGATATGCCATTGCCTGGAGCACTCGGCTTTTCGTATAGTGTTGCTAGGGTTTCTATATCGGACATGAAATTGATGGAAACAATTTCGTCCCAATTTTCAAAGTGAAAGTCCATGAATTGTAGTTATAGCGTCAATCAGTCTATTAATGGCAATAACTACGAACTTGTAATCGGTTTAATGAAAGATCGATGCCAGCAGACTTACCTGAAACGCATTGCATGGAGCAGCAGCTTGTTTTCCTTTTGCCATTTGCATCATTTGAATATGTTTTCTGCAACAAAATGAGATCTAATTTCTTTCCTCAGATTGCCAAGACAAAATTACTTACTGCGATTACTACAAGAAGAAAGGATACTGCACTCAACGATACATCAATTACATGAAGAAGAACTGCCCAAAATCTTGTAAATTCTGCAATCCAGGTTAGCTTAGCTTTGATGTAAAAGCAAGCAGTCTTAAATCAACTATAAAATGACTATTTTGCAGTCCAAAAGGTCTATGAGTAAAAAATGGATTTTAGTTAGCAACTGTACTTGAAAT
This sequence comes from Aurelia coerulea, assembly GCA_039566865.1. NCBI lineage: Eukaryota > Metazoa > Cnidaria > Scyphozoa > Semaeostomeae > Ulmaridae > Aurelia > Aurelia coerulea. Next base: position 16,631,698 of record CM076954.1, read on the forward strand.
ATCACAAACAAACGCTACCTCTGTAATGATGCAGTAGCTTCTAAACATCGCTAAGATCTTTGGGAAATGTCCTGACATTTCAAATCGCTAGGAGATCCTATGTTATGAATAATCTGTCTAGGAAAGATAAGGCTCAAATCCTTACTGGTTGCCAGAGCATGCGGAAATCATCCAATTTCATGCTTGTCAGCCAATGAGATCACCGCTTTCTAGCCCCTGGAGACAAAATCGGTCGTTTGAGGTAAATTTTCTAGTACCCTCACTAAAACTGAAATGGATGCTAGAATACTTCAGTTATTCGCAATTTTTTTTTATAAATCAGTTGTGGGGATGTCCGTCCAGAGTTGTTTACATGTTTAGGCACATAGCTTGTTTGGGGCCGGAGCTGCGTTCATTTTCCGGTCGAAGAATATTGACCTTCGTTGAAATATCTATAGAAATCGCTACAAATGAGATATACAGATAAGAATTTCAGCAATGATGCATACTGACCTCAGCAATAACCCAAACTCCTTTACTGCTATCATATCTCAAAATTGGAGGCAATTTCTAATGATTTCTGGTAGAGATATCATTTGGGCCTAAGCTTGTCCTCGCTTAAAACTCATTCCATTGCACTTAAAAAGTAATGGTAAAATTCTAGAGCTGAATAATGCACTTACCCATGACTCAGGCACCAATTTGACTTCGTTTGCCTTTTTTACATTAGCAAATTTTTATAAGAAACGACCAGTTGTGGGTGAATTGCAAAAACTTTCCTCGGTCCATATTTTTATCTGCACAGTCTATCCGCTTCAAACAACAAACAGTGAACTTTGTATCATAAAAGTCTTGCATCACAAAACATTCCTATAGAACGATTCCATGCGCCTTAGCGAGGCACTCGTGAATTGTTTTCACGCATTTGGTTCAATCAGTCAATACAAACAAACAAAGTGCAAAACCGGGAATCTTTTTTAGCGAACCCAAAACAATGTTTTGTTCTTTTTATGTTTTGCATTGATTGAAATAAGAACGAAAAGAACGAAATGCGTGAATACAATTCACGAGTGCCTCGCTAAAGCACATGGAATCGTTCAAAAGGAATGTTCTGTGATGCAAGACTTTTATGATACAATGTCAAAGTTTGTTGTTTGAAGCGGAGAATCTGTGTAGAGAAAAATATGGACCGAGGAAAATTTTTGCAATTCGCCCACAACTGGTTGTTTCTTACAAAAATTTGGCAAATTAAAGAAGGCAAACGAAGTCAAACTGGTGTCTGAGTCATGGGTAAGCGCATTATCTAGCTCAAGAACTTTACCATTACTTTTTAAGTGCAATGGAATGAGTTTTAAGCGAGGACAAGCTTAGGCCCAAATGATGTCTCTACCAGAAATCGTTAGAAATTGCCTCCAATTTTGAGATATGATAGCAGTGAAAGAGTTTCGGTTATTGCTCAGGTCAGTATGCGTAATCGCTGAAATTCTTATCTGTATATCTCATTTGTAGCGATTTCTATAGATATTTCAACGAAGGTCAATATTATTCGACCGGAAAATGAACGCAGCTCCGGCCCCAAACGAGCTGTGTGCCTAAACATGTAAACAACTCTGGACGGACATCCCCACAACTGATTTATTAAAAAAAATTGCAAATAACTGAAGTATTTTAGCATCCATTTCAGTTTTAGTGAGGGTACTAGAAAATTTACCTCAAACGACCGATTTTGTCTCCAGGGGCTAGAAAGCGGTGATCTCATTGGCTGACAAGCATGAAATTTGATGATTTCCGCATGCTCTGGCAACCAGTAAGGATTTGAGCCTTATCTTTGTCTGGGAAATTTCTATCATAAGAAAATTGACAACATTGGCACAAAAATCAATATCACATAAAATTCCATGTGATAAAGCAAATATGAATAATATATGCATTATAAAATATATGATAATACAACTGGTAGGATTTTCAAGGACTTTTTTCGTATAAAAGACCATACCGAATTACTGCCATGTTAGACATAAATGGCTGCTGATCTATTTTGCCCCGGGGGGTCTACCTTGGAGAAAAACAACGGGGATGTGTCTGCCAAAAGATAATTTTATGACCCTCTCCTGGAATAAATGTTTGAAAACATAGTACCTGTCCTGGATAATACATGTGTCTTTTGTGAATTACCTTAATTTTGCATGTCAAATCTGACCTGTCCTGGGAAAAAGCTTTAATGAAGATACCTGTGCCGGAATAAATACAAAAAAGGTATAACCCTGTCCTGAATTTTCTTCCGAAAATGGGGCCCTATTGGCAGGAACATCCCCGGGTGCTCAGTGTATTAAGTAGAGCCCCCGCGTATTTTGCTAACTAGCCTCTTGATTTTTTTCCAGCTGGTAAAACAACAACAACGACAGCACCAAAAACTCAGTCACCATCAACTGGTAATCTATGACAAAAATTCCATTTCAAGAATGTTATATCTCATTACCATTTCTTAGTGCTATCGCTCTGATGATTCTCGTGAAGCTTTTTGTTTTATCAAGGATGAATATTTTGCAATTAAGTTTGGTTCATAGGATTTCATTCTTTCAAAGAATTGCATGTCCAGATGTTACAGGTTTTAATGCTTTAGTGAAATGAACTAATATTTATTTCCAGGAAAAACTTCTAAATTGTCACAGGGTGGTTTGTCGAATGTAATCTAATACTTTGCGTTTTCCTGAAGGATATCGTCAAAAGGCTTGAAAAGACACCATTTTTGTGTGGCTTTGTTATTACCCGAGTTCCTCTGTTATCTTTCATGAAAAAGATATCTAAACCAAGAGAACCCCTTCTCTTAAGAATGGGGATAGCTCAGAGGTAGTACGCTCGACTACCAATCTGAAGGTTGGTGGTTCGAATCCCCACTCTGCCGAACCTACTACGTAGAGTGAGGAGAGTCATCAACTCTCTGTAATTCCCAGCTAAAGGAATCATGAGGTGTGGTCACACACATCGAGAGGAGGGACCAGGACGCTTCATCGATATGCTTAGCTTTTCAGCGTTCTAAACTACCTTCGCATGCTAGGTAGAAATATAGAGAAAAAACCTCTTGCCTTTTATATTCTATGCATTACCTGAATAGATGTATGATTGCTTTCCATCTGTCCATGTAAACAATAATAATTTCTTTTACTAGGAATTTGCGGTAGGCCAGCTGTTGGCCAGGGAAGAGTCATTGCTGGAAAAGATGCCCGCAAAGGAGCATGGCCATGGCAAATTTTAATGCTCTATATGCGACATCCTATGTGTGGAGGAGCATTGATCTCAGCCAACTGGGTCGTAACTGCTGCTCACTGTGTTTACAGGAGGAATGCAACACAGGTTAAAGTGAGGTAATGTCGAGTTCAATTTTTAAACATAAAACTAATGAAAATTTTCCCTCCTGTGCGGCATTTTTGATTTTATCATTGCGATTCTGGAGATTGCTGCAAAAATATCAATCAAACCTTGCAAATCTAACGCCACCTACTTAACTTACAATATCTTTGAAAGGATTTTGAGGGCTTGACAACAACATAAAAGTCTGATACTTTTAAAACAATTGGACGTCTAAAACAGTATTAATTCTATATTTCATCAATTCATATTGTTTTTAACTTATATTGTGTTTAACTTATAGTGGCGATTAGAGTACTAGTATCAGCTTCTCGTTTTTCTTTGTGCATGTTGTTCCAGAAGTGTTGTTTGTCTTTTCTTGTTCTTTCAATGGCCATGAGGTAGTCATGCTCTTTTGCTCTCCACGACATCGTTCATGTAGCGTTGGTAGCGTGATGGTAATTAACAATAGTGAGTAGATGTATTGTAACGTTTCATCTGAATATCAAAAGCACATCCAGTATTTATCAGTAAGAATTGTTTATGCATGTTTCATATTTTGAGAAGATCAAATGTTGGCCTGGCCTACCTTAGTTTTTGACCGTTATGGCCTTATTAACAATGCCCAAAAATCAACAACCTTCGCAACATACCCCCAGTCCTTTGTTGACTAAAGCATGCCAAGAGATGCCAAGCATCAATCAAATGCTGAAAGCAGCATGTTTGTTCTTCTTCTGTGTTCATCGAAACTATCAAGTCATACTGCAAGCGATGCAACTACGCGCCATCATTCCTTCTTGGCCTAAATTTCAAAATGCGCACAAAAACTAAGGTAGGCAAACATTAAACATTTGATCTTCACGTTGCCCGTGTGTATATTTGCAGTTGTATGTTCTCCGTGTAAAGGCCTAGAGGCAGTCATGATACTCCATGTGGTATCATCCTTGCAGTGTCGTAAAGTACATGAGTTTGTACGCAGTGTCTCAAACAAATTCGTCTTTGTAAACATTGAACAAAAAAATATAGATAAAGATGTTGTATTTGGGATCAATTTAATCTCTACCCACACTTGTTGTGGAATGTTCGCTATATTTTCAAAGGGCATGTTTTCTGGCCATAACGTGGAGCATTTGCTGTCTGTTGAAGATAACCAGATATCACTTTCAAATCCTCCTTACAGAGTTGGTGAGCACGTTGTATCAAGCACTCGTGATGGTAAGCACACAGACATCCAAGTTGAGAAGATTATTTCTCATCACAATTACTCCAAAAGCAGACACGACAATGATATTGCGTTATTGAAGCTATCTCGGCCTGCTACATTCAACAAGTTTGTAAAACCAGTTTGTCTTCCACGATACAAAGAAGATGTTCCTGTGGGCACAGAATGTTACATCACAGGTAATTCATTACACGATTGCACTCCTAATATCATTTCATTGCAAATTCAGTACAGGTCGTGCACAAATTGACACAACAAGAATTCTCAAGAATTCTTAATCATCTTTTTATTAATTGATATCAATCTCTGTCTCTCAATTCTTATTCTCAATTCTTGTTCTCGATTAATATGAAGCTCTGTTCTCATTCCTATTCCTTATGCAGGTTGGGGAAAGATTACTCATCCAGGGAGAATGTACTCCAAACTTCAAGAGGGGAAGATGCCAGTTGTCAACAATACTGAATGTACCAAGCTGAATACCAAAAACCTTGGCATCCAGGTTTGTCTGTATAGCTTATTTTACCAACCTTACATGATTAATGTCCAAATTAATTTTCAATACCATTTTCATAGGCGTAGGAACCAGGGGCACTGGGGGCATTGGGGCACGTGCTCCCCAGACTTTGCAATAAACAAAGAATTGCCCTTTTCGTTTTCAGGATGTGCCCCTTTAGTTTAATGAAAAAAGGGCCCTTAAAAGTTTCACAAAAGTACTTGGACAAAAGGGGGAGGGAGATAATTTTTCGGGACTGACTCTGTCACAACCACAGTCTCGAATATTAATTTTCGCGATAAAAGTAGCAGAATTGCAATATTTTGCAAACATAGTTTAAAGGGTAGTGTTATTTGATATAATCTATCATAATTCTCATGTTTGGATGGAAATTGTGCTCCAAATTAAATGTATCGCATTTTTCCTGATTCTGGCCGATTTTTGCCATTTTTCTTCACCACACAAAGAAAAATGCTGACGCAAGCAATAATGACGGCTAATTTTAGGTTAATTTTCATATTCTCATAAAGTACATGCCTGTGGCTATTAGTACACCAAATCTGGTTGCTTTATCTATTACCAGTCACGATTTAGGTAGGGGGCTTTTTTGCCCCCCCCCCAACCAAAATAGGACGTGTCAGACAGCCTAACCATTATAGGGTTAACGGCCTTCTGTGAATTAAGAAACTCATCTTCGACTCCCTTGATCTTTGTAAAGGCTCTTACGAAAAATCATGCTGCTTTAGCTGCAAAAGATAGAAATTTGAAGGTTTTTTCGAACTCGCAATTCACATCTTAAAAAGTACCATCTCGCAACTCGTACTTTACCAATCCACTCTAAACCCCGGGGGGTCTACTTAATACATTGAGCACCCGGGGATGTGCCTGCCAATAGGGCCCCATTTTCGGAAGAAAATTCCAGGACAGGGTTATACCTTTTGTGCATTTATTCCGGCACAGGTATGTTCATTAAAGCTATTTTTCCAGGACAGGTCAGATTTGACATGCAAAATCAAGGTAACTCACAAAAGACACTTGTATTATCCAGGACAGGTACTATGTTTTCAAACATTTATTCCAAGACAGGGTCATAAAATTTTCTTTTGGCAGGCACATCCCCGTTGTTTCTCTCCAAGGTAGACCCCCCGGGCTCTAATCCTTGCTGTAGATCTATTCTATATCATCCACTTTTATCCTTTCTACAGATCACAAAAAATATGGTATGTGCTGGCTATGGAGGGACCAAGAGAGTAAGTGGTTGTCACGGTGACAGTGGTGGTCCTTTTGTGTGCAAAACAGGACCGCAAAGGAGTTGGGTCCTTCATGGTGCTGTGAGCTGGGGATCTAATCGATGCGATGCCAAACATGGCTACACAGTATTTGCAAGAATCTCTGAATATAGACAGTGGATTGATCAAGTAATAACTCAGGAATGAAAGGAATTACTGTATGTAATCTGAAGTTAAATCCTTAAAGTTGTCACCATCATTGTACTAAAGTTAATCTACAGCTACTAAAATTCAAAGTGAAAGTTGTTCAATTATTGGGTAATAGTTAAAGTTCTATAAACATTTTGCATTGTGCATTTTTGGCTGGATTTGTTAAAATAAAATGTCGTGGCCCACTCAAAGGCTGCAAATATTTTCTGTGGCCCATTACTCATTACGAAGCACTGAAAATTTTTGGGGGCCCGGCCTATATCCTCCGCCCCCCCCCCCCGGTAGTAGATAAGTTCGACAAACCATTTCCAAGAGAGATATAATAAGCGATCACAGCAGAAACAGTACAATGCGTATAAGATTTCGACCCTGATTGTGATCACCCATCATGCACCGCTTTGTTGAAAGGGCGTATTTAGTTCCTTGATAGACTTGCACCAAGTCTATTTCGCTAACTGCAATAAGTCTATCTGAAAATATCTTTCGCTCCACCTTTTGACAAAATAGGCTTGGGACAAGTCTAATTTCTTAATCAAATTAGAGGCGGATACATCATAGCAGGATAACATAACATAGCAAGATAACATTCTTTATGCTATCTTGATCATAGCTGCTATTGGTGAAAATCCCGGTGAGAAACCCGTAAAGATTTTTCTAAATTTTACCTACCTTCATAAAACGCAACCAGGACAAAAAACTGCTTGAGATTTCCCGAATTTTTTTAAAGCAATCTACTCTCCAGATGTTTGGGAGTACAACAAGTTTGGATGCCGTTTATAATATCTCCAGGATTGGCGGAGAAGTGGCCACAAACAAACCGATAAGGCACTGAACCTTGAACAATAGAAATTCTGGCCGGGTAACAATAGTAATAGCAATAGTGATTGTTGTAAGAAAGACCCGAAAACGCCACAATCTGCGTTTTCAATTGTTCTTGCTATTGTCTTTTGCTAAATTTTCTTTTATTTAAGATTCAATGCCCCTGCGGTTTCTATGTGAATTGAAAAAGTCTACAAAGGCTTGTTCGCGCATTTCAAGTCATGTGGCAATACTCCAGGGAAGTTTCTGTATTGTACTACTTTTTGCATTCATGGCACAAGTTTGCTCGTTGCGAAATAACTTATAAAATTCAAAAGAGGTTTTATCAAGAGGCTTTATCACCTGGCTTGAAGTGGCGTAAACAGGTCTCGACAAGCCTTTCGCCGATTTTGTCTATTGGAGAGGCAATAACTCCGCCAATCTTGAAGATATTTTAACCGGCACCCAAACTTGTACTCCCAAACATCTGGAGAGTAGATTGCTGTAAAAAAATTCGGGAAATCTCAAGCAGTTTTTTGTCCTGGCTTCGTTTTATGAATGTAGGTACAATTTAGGAAAATCTTCACGGGTTTCTTTTTTCTCCTTTTTTGGCGGTTTCGACGATGGGCGACGAGCAATCGGGTGTACGACGAATGATTCCTATGCTGTAAAACCTGAAACCGAGGGCTAAAATTGGCCACATCTGCAACCACCCATGAAACTCCCATGAAACCCAAATGCCCCTCTTTTACCACCTTTTTACTTGAAAGAGAGCAAGCATGGAAAAATTAGGCCACATAAAATAGCAAGACTCGCTAAGGTAACGAAAAGGCGTAATAAATGAATCAATTGCAATGTAACACATATAATACCTCAATATGGGAAAATGCTCAATTTTCTTCCGCCAGGCAAACCAGTTTTTCAACGCGATATTCATTCATAAGCAAAACCATGTAAAAAAGACTTGGAGTTGGATTGTGAGGCAAGCGACGACAATCATTTTTTGAAGGTATTCATTTTATTGAAATTTTAGCACATCCAGGTATTACATTCCAAGTAGCGAATAATTAACAGTACAAGGGAAAATTTATACCCTATAAAAAACAAGTAATCCGAGATAAACAAGCGTGAGTTATATTTCCTACGTGAAAAGGGTAACCGAGGCCTAAACCCCAAGTGGATAAAAGTAGAGCACAATAAGGATCAATTTAAAAGAGAACTAAACGGTATCAATGCCTTTTGGGATTTATGTTCAGTCGATCACGTAAAAGCAAAAGTGTGCTTTCATTTTAACCATTTGGGATTTATGCCTGGGGTCCCCTAATTCGCGTAGGAAATATAACTCACGCTTGTTTACTTCGGATTACTTGTTTTTGCTCGGGTATAAATTTGCCTTGCACTTAAGAGCAAACATGTGCATATATCAAAAGAGGAAGAATATATCTACACATCTACCTCGGGCATTTCATTAATTTGGTTCAGAAGCTGAGCAGTAAGTATTTTAATAACACCCAAAAAATAAAAGAATTGAATCGCTTCCCAATCGGCTTTTGAACCACAGAAATAAAATGCCTGAGGTAGATGTGTAGATCTATCCTTCTTCTTTTGATCTATGCTCATATTTGCTCTTAAAAACAACTTCTGGAATGCACAACAAGCGACCTAGCTACCTGGGTTTCAAAGAAATTTTTGCGGCTTTGTTTGTTTTGAATTACTGTTTGAGGGAATCCTTTGTTTGCGATCGCAAATCGCTTTGAATTCAGGTGTCAACAAAAGCAACTCATGCTGTTGTCTTACAAAATCTGTCCTTATTTTTCCAAATCATCCCATCTTCAACAGCGTGTTTTCAAATGTCTCCAATTTCGATCGTTTTAAATGGAAACGCAAGGCCAAAACGGAGAAATTTTACTCCCTTATCATCCGAAAATGGAATGATGGCAACAGAGCCGTACCACTGTAGAAAACATTTGCTTTTCGTTTCATAGACCTTTTCTTCTTTTGCATAATGGATCTACTCGTAGACTCGTTTGTCCAGGTTTTAAATAAGTTGTAGTTTGAGGAAAAAGGTAGTGTTATTCAACAAAGTTTGAGCGAATAACCAATCAAGTCAAAACCCTAACGTAGGGACTGTTCATTATTTAGCCAGTGGTTGGTTGGGACCGAAGAGAATTTAATTTGATAGTGAAAATATGTTTTTCCCAACTGCGAAGGTATGCACAATTTTTTCTATCCAACCCAACCAATTATATCATGGAAACACTTTACGCAAACTGCAGCCGTATGAATTCGAGTAAAATATCCTAAAATTTATTGAGCGATGTACAAACGTTCCATTCCAGTGAAAACGATGATGACGAACATCATCAGCATGACTTGTGATCGGGTAAAATAGTATTGCATCTTTGTTGTGCCAAAAATGGTTTAGAGCTCAAGAAGAAAGTAGACAGGTACGTTTTACCTAGCATTTTTTTTCAAATAAATTTTTGTTTACCTAACCTTTCCAGTGCAGGATTCCTTTTTCCCAACTAATTTCTCTTCGGTACCAACCCCTGGCTAAATAATGAACGGCCCCTTAGACTGATAACAACTCGTGATAAATTTTACTCCTTACACATATATACTTGATCCCAACCTGTCCGCTCAATCTACGACTGATAAAAATGCCCGGGGTAAAAATGCTATGTGGAAGCGAGGACAAAAGTAACGTAAGAGAATTCGATTGAAAGTCTCTCGCAAATACCAAAACTTCTCGGTTGCTAGACGCCCGACAAACCTTGATTGGTCGTGTCATCTCAGAGAGACTTCAGCTGTGGAGTTCATGTGATTTTTGCGCCCTCTTTCTTAATATTATGGTGTAAACCAGACAAGCCGTAGCTGTGGTATTGTGGCTTTACCTTTATTTGTTTGAGTGAGCAAATTCAGTTCAACAGATGAGTAGGTAAACAGCGTTCGTAATTGCAAACGAAAACCGAGACGAATCGTAAAAAGTCTACTATACGTAATACGTAATATGTTTTAAATTAATGACAGAAATCTGCAAGTCAATCAATTATCTTAATCCATCACCTGTATGGGAATTTCATGAAAAGAAACATGTAGCTTACAATCTAACATCTAAGGATACAAAATCTATGTAAACTGCCACAAACAAAGACACAGGGTTTTGGGCAAGAATCACTGTCCTTTAGAGGGATTTTCGTATGGAACACCCTCGATGACAGTGTCAAAAATGAGCCAACACTTTCGGTTTTCAAAAAGAGAATCAAACGCTTGGGCTGGAGACAAATGCACCTGCAAAATATATGCCGCTAATTTTGTATAAAGTACATATATATATATAGATATTCATTTTGTTTGTAAAGAGTTGGTTTGAATTAGTATGTTTATTTCGTTACTATTGTAAATACCAACTTTAAATATGGATATAAGATAAGATACTAAGTCTTACAATCAATATACTGCAAGTTGTTGAAGAACACAGGAATTACCAATTCAATAGTTTCTTTGCATCTCTCGCATCGCAGAGAAAAGATGGCTCATTGAAGAAGGCATTTCTGAATGACACAAAAGACAAGATCAGTAAAGCAAAAAACGTGGCTGTGGAGAAGATGTGAATTATTCGGAGTAGGATTCGCAGCGTATTACCTTTTACATCTTGTCTGTCAGCTGGTTGGTTCTCCGTTGGTGATGCTTCATATGCCTCTTCCATGGAAGAGTTCTCGGTTGTTCCTATGACATGAGCTGCAGTGCTTCGTGAGTAGCCTTCATCATTTGTTTTGGATTCATTTTGGGTAGCCTGGGAGGTTTTATTCCTTCGGCAGCAAGCATACTTGATGGTGGTGAATATCTTTTTGATCCTTTTGGCAGCTGACTCAAACACTTCTACATTCTGAACACAGTAAGCCGTTAGGCAAGCAACGAATATTTGCAAGGCAGTAAACATAAGAACTGCAATCAGAAAGGAAATGATCAGAGGCACATAGTCGGATGTTTGTGGAAGCGAATGGAAGATGACATCAAGGTAGACAACTTGTGCCAAGAAGCAAGTAACAAGCAGCGCCATCCTGTCAGTGGAATCTCTTGGAAGAAGGACAGCACAAAATGTGACGAGGCATATCAAAATTACCGGGCCGCAAATAGTCAAGTAATAATGAGTTGCCCTTCGCTCTAAAATCCAACTTGTCTCGATCATAGAATTCTTCCAGTCCCCGGTATAATTCATTATGTTCATAGATTTTGTTTCACTTTCACTTCTACTGAGGCTCCAGAGACCATTCCCTTTCTCTTCGTAGTATCCAAAGGCAGCAGGATCGTGAACAAGCTTGACATCACTCTCATTGTGCCCCACAAGTAGTATATCTAGCTTGCATAAGTGCCTGTCCTTTGGAAAGTAACAAGAATTCATTTTGCATCGAAATTTGAGTCTAATCGATGCATCAATTTTAACTTCTCCGTTGCTCATTATGACTGCATAGCTGTTTGCCTTCGTTGCTTCTATGACGACTGATGATGACAGGCTAGCGAACAACAAGAGAACGGTTAGTCAATTTTGAACGAATCGTTCGATTAAGAAATATCATCTGATTGTGGAAATGCGTAATTATTTGTTTATATTATCAATTTACTCCCTTTATCAGCCCTCTGTAACTGTTGTTTTTACACTTTTGGTGTATATTGTTGTTTTATTGTTGATAAATTTGTATTTATTTGGTACAGAAAAGAGAACTGACAAAGCTTACAGATATGTGTAGAGGCGAAATGAAATTAAGATGAGAGTTGTTATAGGAGCTCATTCCTTAAATAGTTTAGCATGCGATTTGCAGTTGAGGCTTGATATTTATATTCATTCATCCTGAAAACGAGTATCTCTGTGAAATTTTGTTAGATTGACTGAAATTGCATGTAAGCACACACGGATGTGTAGCGGCATTATAACATGTTGTTCACAAAGTCAATTCAATTATGTACAGGAAGCCAAAGCAAAGCTGATCAAGATGGCAGTGAACAAGGCACAACAGAGACAAAAACCCAGCAGCCATCACAGGTGCATATTCAAGTATACTATCCATCTGAGTCATTTACCAAATGCATGTAAAGCAGGTAAGACCATACGCGACTATTTTCTGCACTGCTGTGGACTGCTGGTAACTTTGGCTACTTGGCTAGACCCAAAGCGTACGCAAAGAAGGGCAGGAAATACCCGAAAATAGCTACATTGAAATCTAATCACGATCCTCATCCGTATTACGACTCAGCGACCACTGCCTTGCTATCGAAAAAGGAAAACATAGCAAACCTCCAGAAGAAAGATTCTGCAAACTCTGCCCAAACATAATCGAAGACGAAACTCACTTTATACTCTCGTGTAACACATACAATCCAGAAAGGACAGTTTTCATAAATCAAATCAACGAAATTTACCCAAATTTCATTAGAATCCCAACAGACAAACAAAAATTGATCTTTCTCTTTACAAATGATGATGAACAAAACCTACAAATATTTGCCGAATACCTTGATATAATTTACAGCAAACGCTTGGATAACACATAAACTTTTTCTTAGAACTTATCAACATACCGTTGAAATTACCTTGTTTAAAAATTTATAATTGTATTAGATTGTTAGCTCTTTAGTTTTAGTTAGATTAGACCACGTATCTGATGATATTGTGTCGAATTAATAAAAACAAGTTAAACAACGCGTACCTTGTTGGCATTGCGAGCTTTGGCCGCCATATTTTCTCAGGATTTAAAGAAACGTATTTAATTCCATATTTCGTCTGATTCCATGCCATTTGTTTGTTCGTCCAATGCTAAGAATTAGAAATATGCTCAGTACTTATAAATAGTACAGTAAATTTTTACCCTTTACATGATAAATTTCAACCCGTGTTGAGTTTCAACACGGGTTGAGTTTTAACAGCATTGCTTATTTTGCCTTTTTTTTCATGAAATCTCAACACGGGTTGAGATTAGGTCACATGTTTGCAAACAATAGAAGAAGGAATGTGAGCCCCATTCAAAAATTTGAATGATTGCGGAAATACATTCGGTTTCCTCTGTTCACATTCTAATCTCGCCCCGAGTTGAAACAATTTTACGTTTACATGAGAATTTCAACCCGTGTTGAAATTTCAACACGGGTTGAGTTGCCGAGTTAAGTTGAACCCGTGTTGAGGTTCAACTCGGCCTCCTTCATGTAAACGCGATGAAGGCTTACACCGTCAACCGAGTTGAAACTCAACCCGTGTTCAACTCAACCCGGGTTGAAATTTCTCATGTAAAGGGCCTCTAAAACCCCGCGTATGGATTAAAAACCTGCAGGCCGAAATGTTCAATTGTTTTACGAGAACCAACATCAATGGTGACGCCAGGGGGATTGGGGGAATATGTCCCCCCAGATTGCAAAATTCGGCAAAATTATCTAAGCAAAATTGCGTTTCATGAAGGTAGGTAAAATTTAGAAAAATCTTCACGGGTTTCTTTTGTCTTCTTCGCTTTGTAGCCGTCTGATTGGTCCGTGAAAATTAGGCTTTGGCGGTTTTGGCCATGGGCCACGAGCATTCGATTATGTACGACAAACGATTCCTATGCTCATCAAAGTGCTTATATTTTACTTTATTTACTTGTTTATTATCTTAAGTGATAGTTACCATTGATATCCATAAGCGTAAATCCAATTCTTCTTTGTCTGTATGCTAAAAAAAGTTTTATTCAGAAATTACATGCTATACAACTGAGCTTGGAAATGAGTAATACTTTAACAATGCTTTGCGAAAATGTAAATGTTCAACGGCAATGCATGATACCTTGAAAAGTTTCAGAATTACAGGATCTTCTCAGTTTCAAACAGTTTTCCGGTTGTGACTTCATCAAATTGCAAATTCGTTTGCAAAAAAGGCCAAGGGCCCTAGGACGACATTAAAAGATTTTACTTTTCCAACCTTGTCCTTGGTTGTTTCTTTGTCGATTGTTCTCTTGGTTTTGCTTTTCAAACAACATATATCCCGTATGTTTTCCGAAATTTAAATGAACTGTCCGCATCGTTTCACTTTCGTTTCTTAGCGGCCTTTTGCAATTTACAGAAACGAAAGTGAGGTTGTTCTCAGCCTCGTTTGTTTGTATGTATTAGCACTTGGGGGAGAAATTGTGTCCTCCCAAGAGGATAACACTTGCTAAAGTCATTGCTAGGTTTTTTTGAAGCGACCTTCTCAAAAAAAAATCCCTTTAAATCTGAACTGAGTGACCGATCTTTGCCAGGAAAAATTCTAAGAATAATTGTAGATGTTTGCTATTGATCTACAAATTGCAAAGATTATTGTTTTCATATTTAGAGGCATTGATCTTTCAAACGGCGTATGTTTTTCTGTCTCACCCGGTAGTAAGAATTATTAGATGATAGCGACCACTAGAATTAAAGGGGCTGTGCAGGATTTTTGTAAAAATCGGAAAGTACGGGACAGCCCGCGCACGTGACTAAAGCCTTGGGTTTTTAATGGCGGCCAGTTCATCGCAGCTTTTACGTAAGTTTCATTGCAATGTTTTCTTGTCTATGTCTGTGAAATGTGATCGATCTTTTCATATCTATTAAAACTTCAAAACATTCTGTGTTAGAAAAATAGAACGAATCCTCCACCAAATCTTTGATCATCAAGAATATCGCAGATACTTTGGATTACTATTCTCTGTGCAAAATCGCCATTAGCTATGTTGTGTTTAGCCGGGTTTGGTCTAAACGCACTCGATGATTTGACACGCAGATCCTCGCAGAGAGGACGGGTTGTACAGCCCCTTTAAACGTAAAATTTTAACATCTGTAAGCATTTCTTTTCACTGTTCAAATTACTGCGATGGTGTCCTTTTGATATTCTCGTACTTATTTCTGATGAAATGAATGATCTTGTATATCTGTAAAACTTACAATTCCATGAATGTGTGTGATAGTATGCCTCACATGGATTTTCATCGGTTCTCCATCAGCTGCATGCTCCTCTGGAAGTTGCTCTAAGAAATTTGCATCCTCTGCGCGATATACCTTCTGCATAAGTTCACTTCTCAAAGAGTGTTTTGTAGTTGTTGCTGCTGATACCAAAACCAAAACGAGGAGCACAGTCCAACATACTATGACGAGAGAAAATTCAAGATGATCATCAGGACCAGATATCATAAATTTGCTATTATATTGATAGTTTCGACGTCTTTGTTTTTCGCTATTCTACGTACTAAACTCACAACAGAATTTTTTTCATTTTGTCTTTTGAATGCAACCCCTTACTCAGCCACAGTCGTAATTACATATTTGTGCAATATCGTGTACATTATTGTCAGCATTTGAGCAAGGTTGATGGTTGATCATGTTTTTCATAGAGCTTCGTTTTATGATGTTTGTTTTAACCCGTGGAGGGTGATCGTAAAATCATCCCTCAAAATGCAGTAAGAGCAAACCAAAGTAGTACTTACGTAATATGTGTAGCGTTGAGGATATTATTATGCTTCGTGCCATTCTTCAACCATTCTTCAACCAAGATGGGATGATATGGTTGCTTGTAGAATTAAGTGATGCAGCCAGGAGGAGCTTACCAAAGTAGTTCTTACTTCTAATGGATCAACCTTCTCTGTCTTTCGACCAAGACGTTCTCCTTCATATAACCTATAAACGTATTTCCAGACTATTCTATAGTGCTAATCTATTGTGTCTGATGATATGCTAATATATGCTAATATATGCTAATAGGTATAATCCATTAATTTGGCAGCGGATTTTGAGGTGTCTGTTGATCTGTAAACATCCTCTCAATAAAAGAAATTCAGCACGAACAATAGATAGTCACCAGTGATTGGTTGATCATAACAAAAGCCACGTTGTACATACACATACGTAGGCTTTAAGCTATTAGCCTGCTGCGCGCAGGTCATAAACCATGCTATGAAAGAAACATATAATTCATCCACCTATTTTGTTTTATTTGCAATGTGTAATTTTGGCTGTCCCATAATCGCCTGCACGTAGTGTTTGGCAGTGCCCTGTGTTACTCCGGTTCTCCCACGGGAAAAATTCCTTAATTTATCATAAAAACGCAAAAGGTTGATATCAAACCCGTCCCTGTGTTGTTGGTGGAGCTCCTAAAGCTCGAGCTCATTCACCTTACTACTTTGGCTGCGAGGTCAGAGGATTACATCACTGCTCTAAAACACCTTCGAGCATTCAATGCATTGATTTGAAAGAATTGGGAAGCAGCCCTTGCTGAGCAGTTTGGCTGCCATGCACTTGTGCCCCCAATGGAACCAGTACGGGCCGAATTTCGAACGAACTCATTGAGTTTTATCTTGATGTACAGAGGCAATAAAACAGCTGCTGCTGCTAATAATGTTTGCTGAGACCCATCCTATCAACACTTTAATCAATTCTCCATTTCTTTATTTCAATGCTGAGTTTTATGTCGATGACACTACAATGTTTGGCAAATAGGGATCTGACTTGATTATCAATTTCTTGCTTTTTCGTCAAGGAGCAGCCAATTCTCGCTTGATATACAAATTAGCTTAAACTCAACAAAGACTATTTTGCAGCGTAAAAGCAGCTTGAGGAGAGCCGCTGTTTTTCATTACCTCATGCATTAAATGATTGGTTGAATTGTCCACATGTTGTGACTAAACAATGACTGTTATCCGCATATGACGGAATTAGAAAGCAGACATCGTGAAAAATCAATCCACCCGTCACAATTTAGGTATTATCTCTGTGATGAGGACTTGGTAGGAGGGCGATCACATACCGGGTTACCATCAAAGTGAAAAGTTTATTTTGGAAACAGAACGCCATAATTAACTTGTCCATTTTCTTATGAATACCCTCCATATCCCAACCCTCCATCTGTTTAATGTCCCTTTTTAATTTAAATAGCTAGTAGATTGGGAGTAGCTTGCAACCAAGAAAGACATCTTGCAAGCCATGATGTCTTGGTCTAAAGTTTAGACAGGGACGTAGGAAGCATCTCAAACTTGGAGGGGCACGACACTTCGAGGGCACTTTTTCCATTAAGCTAAAGGGGCATTTCCTGAAAACAAAAAGGGCACTTCTTTGTTTATTTCAAAATCTTGGGGGGGCACGTGCCCCCAGTGCCCCCCCCGGTTCCTACGTCTCTGAGTTTAGACTCTTCATTAATTAAATTCAAATTATTTGGTTGCAGGCTGTCCTGACTTGTAGCTTAGTTTAATGTTTGTATGCTGTTCGTTCTGTTCTTTGACCCCTTTACACATTGTTCTGGTATTGTCATTGTTTTTTGTTTCATGTTATGGCCTTGGGGTAGTCGTGCCACTTCGCTCCTCTTGGTATCGTCTCTGTAGTGTCGTATGGTTGTAATTAGAGAGTATAGTAGGAGGTATCATTGTATTGTAAATTTTTATCATGAATATAAAAAAAAAGTGAACTGAAAGACCTCTTACCAACAAGTACACAGATTTTGTAAGATGATGGGATCAATTGCTTTGATTGACACCGATATTCGAAGCGATTAGCGATTACAGACAAAGGAATCAAATGAACGAAATCCCTCAGTTAGATCTTTGGGTTCATTCTTCTTTTTCTTTCTATATATATATTCCCGACTTCTCTTAAAACCACCTTTCGCTTGCACAAGGCGAAAGGTTGCCCTCCTGGTTTCAGTATAACTGTTGCATCTCTGTTTTTTTATAATTTCTGTGTGAGAGAATTTCTTTTGTCTGCAATCGCTAATTGCTTTAATTTTAGTGTCAATCAAAAGCAACTGATGCCTTTGTGTTACAAAATCTGTCCTTGTTACCAAAATAGCCTACGCTATCAAGGACACAAGGACAGATAATGTTGCAATAGATCCGCTACTTTTGGTTGACACCTTAGTACAAAGTGATTAGCGATTGCAGACAAAGGGAATTCAATGCCTGGTTGGTCAACTTATAAACAAAATCAAAGCAAGCCGCAATAGTTGCTTTGAAACCCAGGTAGCTAGCTCGCTTGTGGTGTATTCCAGAAATGGTTTTTATGAGCAAAAATGAGCTTAAATCCAAAGAAGAAGGATAGGTTTAAACTTCTGCCTCGGGCCCGGGATTTGTTTGGTTCAGAAACTGAGCAGTAAGTGTTTTAATTACACCCAAAAACAAGAGAATTGAATCGCTTGCCAATCCGCTTCTGAACCAAGCAAATCAAGATCTATCCATTCCTCTTTGGATTTATGACAGAAAATGATGTCAACGTGAGGGTTGTGCGTTGGGATTTTCCTCGAAGTCAATTAGCGCCATACTAATCTATATTATTAAAACGTGAAGCGAATTTTGTGTGGCGTAAAACTCGAGCACCGTTGCGCTGATCCTCGCGAAACTTTCCAAAGATCTTCGTCTTCCCTCTACGGGGTGCAATAGAGATTTTGTTTTCTCAAATTCGCCCCCAAATCAGGGTAAGGGGTGAATTCGGTGACATCAAAGGATTGGCGGAATCCCTTTCAGTTGTCTGTGTACAAGGGAATGATCTTTACACATATCACAATAGTCGGACCAAGTACCTTGGACCTTCGTCTTGGTACCACTTTTTTTTCTTTTGAAAGTGCAAGGCCAGAGTTTCGTAGATCGGCTTCTTTTTCCAGCTAAGATATCGTTGGCTCGAGAGGAGAGAACAGGGGAATTTTAATGGGGGCTTCCAATGGGAAAGGGAGATCATGCAAAGGTGCAAGGGACTAACATTCGAAGGTTCCTATTGTTCCACTGCTCCGGATTATACGAACAACATTTCATGACTACCTGCCCAAAATACCACAGTTTACGAAATAAACTGTATGAGAAAATTGACAATTCTGTCATAAACTTCAAGCTTCTCACACCCGAACAAAAATTTATTTATATGATGTCATGTGAGAATCTTCAGATAATTAAATGGGTAGCATGTTTCATAAACAAGTCTATTGAATTACGTTCAGACGACAATGCCAATTGCACTTGAGTACTACCCCTTTCCCATTCCTACGCCAACGACTGAAGAGAGTTAGCACCATGCACAGTCGAAATTAGATTTATTCATTTTATATTTATATTCAATTTATTGCTGTATTTCTGTTACTACATATTTGGATTAGTTCTTTCGTTGCTGCTGTTGCTGTTGCTGTTGCTGTTATAATTAGCTTCTTTTATTTTATGTTAAAGTATAACGACGCTCCTGTAAAAGTGTAGCAAGTTATTATCATGAAAATTGAAAATTGAAAATTGAAATATACGCTTGACATTGAAATATTAGGGCTTTCGTCGTAATGGCTTTCAAAACGGTCGTGAGTCTGTCGTTCATTCAACCATACATTTGAGCATTGTTAAATTTTGAAGCAATTAGAACAAGCTGATTGAATTTGAGTGTAGTCATTATTGTTTTCAGTATAAATACTTTCGAATGACGCATTGCAGACCTTCTGTTCTGTCCCAAGACAACATCAGGCCTTTCACAGTGGACATCTGATAAGACTTATAACATCATGGCAGTTATCTCTATGGAATTGTTTTGACAGTCTTGCTTTCATCAAAGGTAACTCGGACTCATTGTAATTAGTCTGCAAACTGCTAGCCAAAAGGAACAGCTTTCCTGGCATTTATCTCTAAATGGACGCTACGCTTCGCTTCGCGCAGTTACAAAACATAGAACGAATGCAAGGAATCACGCATCAAGTCTAGGCCAAGGCCCTTGAAGGCCTACAAAGAAATCCAACAGAAAATATCATGGATTTCTTCTTTACCAAGGAAGGCTTCAGGGGGCGGCGGCTCAAATGGGATCGCAAATTTCTTCGCAGGGGCATAGAGCTAAAAGAAACGATCTTCTAACCAACATTTCATTTATTTTCAAATTGGTTCCTTTCTGCAGAGATACCGCAGGCGGAGGCAGAAGAGGGGACATAAGGGCAAAGAGAGTCATGTCTTACTCAGAGTTTCTCATTTAATTTCGCCCATCCTAGAGGAGGGGAACAGATACAGTAAGAACCCAGCAAAATAGAAACCACTCGATAAGAAACCTCAGGCTGATTTTTTGAGAAATGATGCCCTCACATGAGAAACTTCTCAGCCTGATTCTTGGAAGGTTTCCTATAGGAGGATCCCAAAAATTTTTCATATTTAGTAATTTTTGTGAAAATCAGGTGCTAAATATTTTTTAGAGATTTCATGCAAAAGCATCTCCATCTACAGTATACTTGGCATGCATGCTATGATTGACCAAATTTGGAGAGAATGATACGTAACAAGAACATACTGTTTGATAGCGTTTGCTCTGGGGTTTCTTTAAAGATTTGAAGGTTTCTTAACCATGTGATAAGAAACATTTCAGCCTGTTTGCAGATTAATGCCCTTTAATAAGAAACCCAACAGGCTGTTTTGAAAAAACTGGTTTCTATTTTGCGGGTTCTTACTGTATGCTCGCTACCACGGAGCGCTTCGAAGGGGGTCTCCAATGAAAGGGATATTTATTCTAAACAGTTTGTGAATCGAACAAGGAATGGGCTTTTATGGTTGAGGGATGCGATAACGACTGACTGTTTCTTTCATTCGTTGATTAATTAAAAACTAGAGCGGTATCGCCCTTTTGGAATGCTTTCATAAGGGTTTAGTCATTTATAACTCTGGGTACCGGGGTGGGTTAGAATTGATGGGGGTATGAAACTATTCCAAGGAAAATTGGGGGGTATGAAACTTCTTTTGGAAATTTTAGAGGGGGTACGAAAACTTTAATGGTAGATTCTCCAGAAAATTTCTTCAATGACACGATAAGGCTTATGGAATACCATATCCTCGCACAACTGCAACTCTAGCTAGCTTCTTAATGAGGGCCTTCAAATCATCCATTGTACCCCATTATATTTGTATAAAATTCCAGCTCACTGGCCTTCCAAGGTAGTACTTCATTAAGTTAAAATAGCATTGCCTTTCGTCTTTTTATCTCTTTTACAAAACAGAACTTCTGTGACGTGGTTATCTGAAAATAGTTTGATAGATGGCCAGTCGTAGGGTATGAAATCTTTTCCTAATTTTCAATTGGGCTCGAAATTTTTTTGGGATAATTGGAAGGGGTTTAAAAAATCTTAGCTAGCTTAGCAATTCTAGCCCGCCCCGGTACCCAGAGTTATAAATGACTGACCCCTAAGGGAAATAGTTTTTACAATATGAAGCGAAATTCTTGAATACTATGAGTATGATCCTCTACTCTTCCTCTCTTTTTCCTTTAATCTTGGGACAAATTTTGATTTCATCTCCCTATAATATCAATGTTAATGCAGAGAGGTCTGAGTGGCCTACATTTAAAAGCCCACTTTTTTGGAATGAGGAAGGTTGGTAAAGGAGCCATTGCGATGAATTGCAATGCTTTCAAGATGCCTGACGAAAACGAGGTTCGACCATGCGACATATCTTGAGCTCATGCAGCACACAGTTGCACCATTATGGCGGCTTAGGCCCAAGAGAATGCTCTGATACTCAGGGCACCCGGTGGAAAGATCACTTACGTGACGTCAAGAATTCCTGTTGATTCGTCATCTCAAAGGTTGAAAAATCGACGAGCCATCACATTTTAATCCGTGGTGCAACATTTGGGGACCTGCTTAAAATGATTGATAGGTAGGAAAGCCATTTATTGTTCCTTGCAATAGCACTTATACTTCTCCCCGGTAGCTCTGGTTGCCGTTGCTTTTCTTCTCTGAGTTCTGAGGGTCTATTTGCTTTCACAGGCCGCAGAGGAGGGAAACGGATATTTCCACTATGAAATTTATTAATGCAGAACCATTTCTGCAAGAATTCAGGAGATGCAGTATTGAAACTTTTTTAGTTTAGTTAATGAAAAGTCGTACATAAGAAGCTTCCGTGATTGTTATAATTCAAAAACTTCGTTTCGAAAGTCGGAGACGGTAAATTTAAGAACAAGAGTAGGCATGGGATCAATTTTAAGAACAAGTCCAGTCAAATTGAAAGTGAGAATCTAAGCTACAACAAAAACCAATTAAGCTTTACCATAGCTAACAGGGCAACTATTACAACACTGAGACATTTATTGGAACCACCGTGCAACATGCTATTAATGAAAGAGCCAAGATTGCAATGCTGTTTTTACATTTGGGACTTTAAAGCGCAAGTTTTCTGGTAACCAGTGCATCAAGAAAGATGGAAGTGATGTTTGATAAATCAAATTGCCAGTAAGAAGAGAGAAAGACCTCTTCTACAGCTTCAGAATCGGGTCAAGAGTTTTCAAAGTGACGTAGGCCCTGCTTAGGTGGCCCATCCCTCCAGAAGAGAAGAAGATCCACATTTTCCAAGAGCATAGCCCAGGCCTAAATCCGCCAGATAAACACACGAAAGATCATTTCCCTTCATAAACATTGCAGAAACAAGAGTCTAGAGAGGAATTTCCAATCAGGTAGAAATTAAGATAGATTTGAAACTTAGAAATGAATCAAATGTTAAATGATGGATGTAAAAAGTTTGCCTAAATGTTCTCCCACCCAGATTACTCATCTGTTTTGCGTGGTGTGGTTATATGGAAGAAAAATTGCTTTGCTGGTTGCTGGTTATATGCCACAAAGAGTTTGCCGTGGTAACACTGATATGAAAAGGAAATTTGAAGTCAACAAGACTGTTTCATATTGATGTTTGTTGCAGTTTTCGGTTGAAGATTTCCAAGGGCAGGGAATGTCTGTTCAGTGATGAAACTGCGTTTCTACAAACAACAATTAATCTAATTGAAGCAGAGAGTAATTCTTCAAAGCTGCAGTATTTTTGAAGCTAATTTGGAAGTGACAAAGTGTTCTCCGCGAATGGATATAAAATCAAATTGCAGGATTATTTGGGATAGATTTCAAAATCTACTTTTACTGGAAAATTTATGTTTCAGTTCGTGTTTATGATGTTATTGCAAACTTTGTTATGACTGATGACGCAGTGAAAAAATCCCTTAGAAATTGTGAAGTAGCACAAAAACATTTCACATAAAAACATTGGCTTACTTTGACAGCACCAGAATATAGTTGCAGAAAATAACAAGAAATGAGCCTCAAAACTTTCAACAAACAAATTTAGGAGTAGAGGGCAGTCCAACAATGACAAGAAAATGATTTTAGAGGCTGAAAGTTATTGGCCTAGCAAATTTCAACTATTTGATTACTATCATTTTCATGAACTTTGAAGTCAATTTCCTGGAAATGCGATTTTCGCGAAATCTGTGTAATGGATATATTTTTAATTTCAAAACGATAAGAGATATTTAAATGAAATTTTGTCAAAATGTTTGCCGAATATGGAGCTTCAAAATGAACCTCTGCTTTTACATTGGCTAAGCACAAGGGGATTAAGACCCTTATGTCTACATTTTTTGCCATCAAAAGTTAATCATACAAATGGGGATGGCAGGACGATTCGCGACTCTAATGGAATGCTAGGACAATAACATTGCAAATCAACATTGTTTCGGGGGGAAGGGCGTGTTTATACCTAATCGCTATGGTTAGAGCTGCGGATTGTCAAGAAATGGCTTAAGTGTTCCAAGGACTTTTGGCAGACATTGTACATGCTTGCATGAAGTCCAGCTAATTTCATTGAGATAACTTTAATCAGTAGAGAATGAAAATACTTTTCCGTGTACCACTTTTTGCAAAATTTCGT
Source organism: Aurelia coerulea (assembly GCA_039566865.1). NCBI lineage: Eukaryota > Metazoa > Cnidaria > Scyphozoa > Semaeostomeae > Ulmaridae > Aurelia > Aurelia coerulea. The sequence goes on from CM076954.1 coordinate 16,655,629, forward strand.
CTATTGTTGGTTGCTATGGCAACATGAAAGGTGCCATTTTGAACTTTTCAGTCCAAAAATCTCACAATCATGCCTATCTACCATCTCAACTTGGTTATATACCCATATTCATAGTAATTCTATGACCGGGAGGATTCTACCTTAAGCACCCAGGAGGCTCATTTAATTTCGGGCGCTCCACAGGGGGGCATATTAGAGAGGGGGCTTATTATATAGGGGGGCTTATTCACAAAATCAAATGACGGGGATACAGATGACAGCTTTTTAGATCATTTACACCGTATTTTGCGGATACAATATACAATTTTACGAGTCAAATACATAAATTCGACACAGTTTTATCTCAAACCACATCAGAATTAACATGCAAGCTTATCTAGGTCAATAAATGGGAAATCTTTGGTAGCCACTACAATTTGATATAACAAGGGGGGCTTAATACAGAGAGGGCTTATTTAAATTTTGGCTCAGAGGGGAGGGGCTTATTAGAGAGGAGGGCTTAATAGAGAGAGGGGGGGCTTAATAGAGCTTTTACGGTAAGTATACAGTGAACTTTTCAGGATAATAGTTTATAAAGAGTGGAAAGAGCAATGCAAAATGAAAAGAGACAAGGAAAAATAGATGCCGTGTAGAGGGTGTATACTAAGTTTGCAAAATAGAAAGCACAGCAGGGATATAATTCTAAGCAAGACAACTGTTGTTCGTTCTCGCACCGGCTCCCTCTTGCTTTCAATTTTCAAATAAATGCAACAGAACCCTTTGGAGAGTGGAATACGCCACAAACTGACTGCATTGATTTGTAACGCTAAATAGATCTTCTTAACAAAGTATCAACATTTGGCCTTGGTGTTCAAAGATACTCCCAAATTATACTAATGTCCCTCTTCACAAGTACTCTTTTGAGACCGATGTATTATGGAATAAAAAAAAAGATGTATCCCTTTGTCACCGGCGCACTAAATTCAACTGTCCATACACCTGAATGACAAATACGACGGCGGGCCAGCGCGGCGCCGTAGGCGACGCGCGGCAAGCCTAGTTTAATATAAATCTTGCATTCAAGAACTTTCTCATGAATCTCTTTATTTTTTGGCTACTTTTTTTGGCCCACCCGATATAAAGCAGAAACTTTTCACGGTACGTAAAGATAAATCAAATTGTCTATTACCACTCAAGTGAAAATGCCATCACACGCTGTTGTTTTACTGCAAAGAAAAAAGAGTGTTATTTACAGTTGAACATTAAAGAACGCAAAATCATTTTCATGAACAGGTTCAACTCATTACAACTTCAATGAAAACTTTAAGATCATAAACTGCGACAATAATTTCAATTAGCTGTATACTCAAGTTTAAATAATTAGAATTGTGATTTCAATTCAAATATTAGTTAACTCATTTCATATTATAATTGTGACCAGCATCGTGACCAATATGCTAAAGCGAGTAACTCAAAAGAAAAACATTAATATAACTTAAAAGTCTGACAATTGGTGTTATGATGATTAATTGTGCAATACATATTGTGATCAATTCTGATTAAAGGCACACCGTCGCGACTGTGATTGGCTAGTCGTAATGTTGAAATCACTGACAAAGAACCTGGCCTCTGAATAATTACCAAGCGTTTATGCTGTTGGGTCTTATACTTTGTTCTTTGAATAAAGGGAGTCAGATCGTTATCGCCTTCATGAATTTCAGTATACAGCGTAATTACTGAAGCATGCCTAATTCTATTTTTCTTTATTGTCTTATTTACCCAATCAGCGTCGCGACAGTGTGCCTTTAATCTACAAAAAGAGAATGAGTCGGCAATTTGCCAAGACGGTTATACCATGCAGTGAAGGTCTCTTGAGTCCAAAGAATCAACAGCTGATTGGTTAAGGGCAATTGCTTCCCAACCTAAATATGACTTTATTTGCATTAGTTGGTAAGTTTTAACTTTTTCCTTTATTCTATCGGGTAAGTCAGAATCTTTTTTAGACATTTGAGAGCCTGAAAAGATTTGTTAGATTCCTATAAATGTACCAGGTGTCCCAAATAAATGTATACGGATGTGGTTGATTCCAGCGATGCAAATATAGCTTTAATCAATGGCTAATCACTCTAAAAATGTTTCTCGATAGTTAACTTGAACATAGATACCTCGTTTGCTGGTATTGATGCTTTGAGAGCAGAGATATCAATCTTGAAAGCTCAAATTTGTGTCCACTTGTAAACCAGAGATTTGGCCTTTTGGCCTTTTGGCCTAAGCAAGTTTCTGAAGCACATCGAAATTATGAACTGAAACTAATGAACAATTAAGAAACTGCCCAATGGATGACTGGGGGTGACTCCTGAAAAACAGAATAACAGAATATCTAATATTGTTCAAATTTTATCAAGGATATCGTTGATTTATACGCTGTGCCTTAAGAAATTGCTTAGGCCAAAAGGCTAAATCTCTGGTTTGCAGGAAGAGGCAAATTTGAACTTTCAAGATTGACATTTCTGCTCTCTAAGTACTAATATCAACAAACGAGGTATCAATGGTCAAGTTAACTATCGAGGAAAATTTTTAGAATGATTTTTCATTGATTGAAGCTAAATTCACAGCGCTGGAGTCAACCAAATCAGTATACATTTTTTGGGACACCCGGTATGGTTTCCATATAGCTAGCATGTCATCTTACGTTGCAAAATTTAGTTTTTCAAAATCACTCGTATCGCTCTACAATCAAAATCTTTTAAAACTATACAGTAGTCTGTCACCTGCAAGTGCCCGCGAATAACAACAATTGAAATGTTTTTGCAAAGGAATTTTGCGTTATCGCAAATTTCAGGTGACGTTTATTTTGTGACGGACTTCAGAACAAATTTTTGATAAAATGCGCAAGTACTTTACTACTATAACATTTAATAATCAAATTCGATGTATCTGTTTTATCGTTCAAACATTTACTAGGTTTATAGAGAAGCTGCTGCACAATTGTATGCATTTGGGACTGTAACTAAGCCTTTCTACGTCTATCTTCTATTGTGGTCGAGACTGGATTGTTGGATTGTTGGATTGATATGGTAATGATATCCCAGTTTTGACAAAATGAATTTTCTTTTCTACGATGATTCTCGCGACGCACAACAAGGACAGATTTAGTAAGACAATAGCACGAGTTGGTTTTGATTGACACCATAATTCAAAGCGATTAGCGATCAAAGACAAAGGAAATTCTCTCAACCAGTAATTCAAAACAAGCAAAGCTGCAAACGTTTTTCTTAAACCCAGGTAGCTAACTCGCTCGTTGTGCATTCCAGAAATTATTTTTAAGAACAAACATGAGCATATATCTAAAGAAGAAGGATATATGTACACATCTGCTACGGGCATTTAATTCATTTGATTCAAAAGCCGATTTGGAGGCGATTCAATTCTCTCATTTTTTTGGGTGCAATTAAAACGCTTACTGCTCAGCTTCTGCACCAAAGAAATAAAATGCCCGTGGTAGATAAGTTGATGTATCCTTCTTTTTTCGATATATGCTCATGTTTGCTCTTAAAAAGAATTTCTGGAATGCATAACGTGCGCACTAGCAACTTGGGTTTCAGAGAAACTTTTGCGGCTTTGTTTGTTTTGAATTTATGGTTGAGAGAATTTCCTTTGTCTGCAGCCACTGATCGCTTTGAATTCAGGTGTGAACATAAGTATCTCATGCTATTGTCTTACAAAATCTGTCCTTGTTGCTACGCACGCATAATCAGTTTGGAGAAATCTGATCAATGGTTTGAGCACAATGGTCTCAGCCAAAAGGAATCACGAGGTGTGGTCACATCAAGAGGAAGGACCAGGAGCACTGCTTCGATAAGCTTTGTTTCTTTTTCTTCTCTCTTTGATATAATCCAATCAAAAGCTATGATAACATAATTACGAGTTACACTACTTACAATAATACTCTACTATACCGCTTAAACGATACCGGAGGGAGCAAAAGACTGTGTCTACCCTGCAGCCATAACATAAAGTAAAAACTACTAATAAATACGGAGCAAAAAACCAATACCAGACAATACACGTAACTACTCTACAATAAAACTACGTCCCCCTTGAAGGTAGCAGCAGCTAATCACTAGTAGCAGCATTTTATTCAAAACGTACCTTTAAACACCATACAGCATCATTTCAAGAAATACTGCGCTTGAATGATTTGACAGAAAGTACGGTTGCAACGTTGCGTTTACACTAGCTTTGCATCTCGGTGACCTGAAACTGCCTATGTGAGGTATTGAAGAAGAAATGAATTTTCTTTAAACTATTTGATTTATCAAAAGACTCACTTATTTCCTAGGGAGCTTTACACTAATTCGAAAAAGCGTACGGGGATATTTTCAGAACAAAAGGAGAGTAATGCCTAAACATTGGAAAGGCTTCAAAACGCATGTTTTGAAATGTCCAGGAGGGCACAGATCTGATAATTTTAAGACAATTTCAGTACTGGACAAGATTTTTAGTTTCTTATAAGGAAAATGCTTGTATCCTAGAGAGTGATATTCTTTTCCATCTTTTCAGCTGTTTTAACAATTTGCAGTCAAGCTGAAGTCTTGTTAGCATCTTCCAAGTCAACATGGGCCCTGAGAGATGAATTGTACAAGAAAATCTACAATGATGATGATCCACATATAAAGGATAAGCTCCCAAAGGCGAATCTCTCTAGCAACAAACCGTTGCAAGTTCAAGTCAGGTTTTGCGTTTCACATCTCCATGAAATTGTAAGTATTTGCATGGATAAGTCTTCTATAAATGTTTCCCGGGTGACCCAAAAAATTTGACGAACTAGATAAGGGTGAGTCAATAAAAGAATCTCTGTTTGAAAAATCACTATTCCCTGAATATCAAGATGATGATATTGGGAAACCATTTAACATCAAGTACTCAATAGCTAGCGAGCAACCAGGATTTCTCCTTTTTCTCAATTTTTTAGCAGATATGTTCAAATGGACCTCGACATTTCTCTGCCTGAAATCGGACACTCCATTCTGAAATTATGAAGGATTTTCTCCAGAAACTCTTTCGAGAAATCTTCAAAACAGGCTCAAAACAACGACCAAAATTGCCGAACTTTATGCAGACACACACAGGAATTTCTCTCAACCAGAAATTCAAAATGAACAAAGTTTCAAATTTCGCCCTGAAACCAGTGGGGCAAACTGTCGCCTCGTGCACACAAAAGGTGGCCTTGAAGAGAAGTCATGAGTTTATGATGAAAGAAAGAGGGATAAGTCTAAGGATCTGCCTGACAGATTTTGTTTTAAGGCCTAAATATGCGAGAATTGCAATGCCAAAAAGTTCAATAATTGCGGGTTTCTAAAAAAACAATGGTCACTGAAACAAAATTGCCAAATTGCCCCATCTTATTTGGTCACCTCTAGTTTGCACAAGGCAACAGTTTGCCCAGCCTACTCCATGGTAAATTTTGCGGCCTTGTTTGTTTTGAAGTACATGTTGAAAAGGTTGAAAGAATTTCCTTTGTCTGCAATCGCTGATCGCTCTCAATTGTTGTGTAAATCAAAAGCAGCTGATGGAGATTGGGTTACAAATTTGTCCTTGTTAATCATTGCATTATAGGCAAACAAGGGCAGATTTTGTAATACAATAGCATGAGTTTCTTTTGTTGACACCTCAATTCAAAGCGATTAGAGATTGCAGACAAAGGAAATTCTCTCAACCAGCAATTCAAAACAAACAAACCGCAAAAGTTTCTTTGAAACCCAGGTAGCTAGCTCGCTTGTTGTGCATTCCAGAAACTATTTTAAGGGCAAACATGAGCATAGATCGAAAGAAGAAGGATGCATCTACACATCTGCCGCGGGCATTTTATTTTTTTGGTTCAAAGACCGTTTAGGAGGCGATTCAATTCTCTTATTTTTTGGGTGTTATCAAAACATTTACTACTCGGCTTCTGGACGAAAGAAATAAAATGTCCGCGGCAGATGTGTAGATATATCCTTCTTCTTTCGGTCTATGCTCATATTTGCCCTTAAAAATAATTTCTGGAATGCACAGCGAGCGAGCTAGCTACCTAGGTTTCAGAGAACTTTTGCGGCTCTGTTTGTTTTGAATTACTGGTTGAGATAACTTCTTTTGTCTGTGATCGCTAATCGCTTTGAAATGAGGTGTCAACAACAAGGACAGATTTGGTAAGACAATAGCACGAGTTGGTTTTGATTGACACATCAATTCAAAGCGATTATCGATCGCAGACAAAGGAAATTCTCTCAACCAGATAATCAAAACAAGCCAAGCCGCAAAAGTTTCTCTGAAACCCAGGTAGCTAGCTCGCTCGTTGTGCATTCCAGAAATTTTTTCTAAGAAAAAACATGAGTATAGATCGAAAGAAGAAGGATATATCCACACATCTGCCACGGGCATTTATCTATTTGGTTCAAAAGCCGATTGGGAAGCGATTCAAATCTCTTATATTTTTGGGTGTAATTAAAACACTTACTGTTGCTGCGCAGGAGAGCTCATTGCTTATTTGTTATTGTTTTATAGTTGAACACCTTTATCATTTAATCAAAGGACGTATTGTGTGTTGAGTACGGGACACAAAGGACGCATTAGCGCACCGAACTAAGACGTTGCACGCTTAGATTTGTTTTGATTTCTTGTTTTTTTGGGAACGTTGTTTACGAATTACGAAGATGGCGCTTGCAGTAAGGGTTTACGAATATTGCAAGTATGTTTTCCTTGAGTTTATCGTTTCTTTTTCGCTTTATTCGTTGGTAGGCAAGCATTATTTATTTACATTTTTCGTTTGTTTGTTTCTAGCGAAAACCACATTCACATTCACATTCATATTCATATGTACTATCCATAAGTTGCTAAACTAGCGGATTTGAATTTGTGAGTATTCGAAGAAGGTCCCATATTTTTACTGGCAATTATACGAGGCTTGGCGCCACCTCACTTACTGCTCAGCTTCTGAACCAAAGAAATAAAATGCCCGTGGTAGATGTATAGATATATCCTTCTTCTTGCGAAATATGCTCGTGTTTGCCCTTAAAAACAGTTTCTGGAATGCACAACGAGTGACCTAGCTACCTGGGTTTCAAAGAAACTATTGCGGCTTTGTTTGTTTTGAATTTATGGTTGAGAGAATTTCCTTTGTCTGCAATCGCTAATCGCTTTCAATTGATGTGTCAAAAAAAGCAACTGTTGCTATTGTATTACAAAATCTGCCCTTGTTGGTGTCAACAAAAGCTACTCGTGCTATTGTATTACAAAATCTGCCCTTGTTATTATAGGCAGCAAGCAAGCAAATGCTGGATTTACGGCTTTGGATTCTCATGGTAAGACCTATATATGTTTACTTGTAGTGTAAATCAGTACCAAAGAGCAATCAATTTTTTACCTTTCTGTGCCATAAATCAGCAACCACCAACCTCGATTGCAGGGCTATCATTGTCTTCAGCCTCTCTTCTTCAGCACAAATGATACCCCTGGTTCCTACCTGCTGTTTTGTGTTGAATGTATGCTCGAGGTTGAGCAACCACTTGTCAGATTGATCCAAACAAGGTCTCAAACTCTAAGTTGAAGTTTATTCGACGCAGCTATATCAGGAACGGGACAATAGAGCTTACAGCTCGTCGGAAGCAACTACACACAATTTATCAGCGTATCAAATTCATTAACTTTTAACTTTAATCTTGACTTTTAAAGGTACGGGGTGTCCCAAAAAAGAATACGGATTTGGATGGCTCCAGCGGACGTGAATTTAGCTTTAGTCAATGGCTAGCCTCCTTTGTTGGCACTGGGGTTTTGAGACCAGGAATATTTATCTTGAAAGCTCAAATTTGCCTCCCAGCCAAACTAGAGCTTTGGTGTTTTGGCCTAAGCAAATTCTTGAAGCACATCGAATAAACCAACGAAAGCAATTATTAAATTTGCAGATAGTAGATCATATTACATTCTGTTTGCTAAAAGTCACCTAAGTATTTTGCAGTTATTTTACCTATTTTTCTTCAATTTTAATTTTTAATTTCGATATGCTGCAATAATTTCGTTAGGCCAAAACGCCAAAACGGTTTGGACGTGAAGGCAAATTTGAGCTTTCAAGATGAACATTTCTGCTCTCATAGCACCAATACCAACAAACGAGGTACTTATGTTCAAATTTACTATCGAAGAACATTTTGAGAATAATTAGCCATTGAATAAAGCTAAATCCACATCGCTGGATCCAATCAAATCCATATCCTTTTGTTGGGACACCTGGTATAAGGAATTATTTTATATTTAAATTTGAAGCGCTGGAAGAATGAATTGATGACTTGGAATGAAACAAAGTATGGAATGAAATCTGTGTACGTAAGCACAGAGAAAATATGGAAGCCAAAAATCGCTGTTCCTGAAAGGTAGCATTTAAAACATTCTAAATTGCAAATTTAGCTTTTATGAACAATTTGTTTTCTTTATACAGGGCTGGTACACAGTGGTGTGGCCACGGGGGGTATGGGGCAATTGCCCCCCCCCCCCACTTTTGTCGAAAGATGGTCCTTGAGATTCCTCTAAAACCGAGGAGAAAATTGCTGGGTATAGGTTGGGTAAGAATTTTCCGAGAAATGTCAAATCTTCCATTTTACCACTGGCAAGCATGACATTGGGAGATACATTCTAAGCCAAAGTAAAGGATATTTCTTCAAAAATTTTCCTCTTGCTCTGATTCATAGGATAACTTTACAAAACGATCAAGGTTTCCTTGTCGCTAAAGGCAAGCATCAGGGCCGTCGAGAGCCAGCTCGGGCCCTGGACCGATTCGTAGGATCGGGCCTTGAGGGGGTTTGGGGGCCAAGCCCCCAAGAAAATTTTCCGGGACCACGCCCTTAAGACTCTCGGAGAAAGAGGGAAACGCCCTTTTTAAGAAAGCTAGTTTAGAAAAAATTGTTTCGAAATTCCATGAAAATGTTATTAAGGAAGGGGTATTTACGGACAACAATGAAGACATTCGCTCTTACGAGGTGACTTTGAAAGCACGGACACAAAAACTTTTAAACATAGTGGCAAGCATGATATTGGGAGAGGCATTCTAAGCCAAAGTAAAGGATCCTTCTTCAAATATGTTCCTCTTGCTCTGATTCATAGGATAACTGTTGCAAAACGATCGAGATTTCCTCGTCGTTAAAGGCAAGCATGATATTGGAAGATGCATTCTAAGCCAAAGTAAAGGATCCTTCTTCAAATATGTTCCTCTTGCTCTGATTCATATGATAACTGTTGCAAAACGATCAAGGTTTCCTCGTCGCTAAAGGCAAGCATGATATTGGGAGATTCATTTTGAGCCAAAGTAAAGGATATTTCTTCAAAAATTTTCCTCTTGCTCTGATTCATAGGATAACTGTTACAAAACGATCAAGGTTTCCTTGTCGCTAAAGGCAAGCATGATATTGGGAGAGGCATTCTAAGCCAAAGTAAAGGATCATTCTTCAAATATGTTCCTCTTGCTCTGATTCATAGGATAACTGTTACAAAACGATCAAGGTTTCCTCGTCGCTAAAGGCAAGCATGATATTGGGAGAGGCATTCTAAGCCAAAGTAAAGGATCCTTTTTCAAATATGTTCCTCTTGCTCTGATTCATAGGATAGCTGTTGCAAAACGATCAAGGTTTCCTCGTCGCTAAAGGCAAGCATGATATTGGGAGAGGCATTCTAAGCCAAAGTAAGGGATCCTTCTTCAAATATGTTCCTCTTGCTCTGATTCATTGGATAACTGTCATAAAACTATCAAGGTTTCCTCGTCGCTAAAGGCAAGCATGATATTGGGAGAGGCATTCTAAGCCAAAGTAAAGGCTATTTCTTCAAAAAATTTCCCTCTTGCTCTGATTCATAGGATAACTGTTACAAAACGATCAAGGTTGCCTCGTCGCTAAAGGCAAGCATGATATTGGGAGAGGCATTCTAAGCCACAGTAAAGGATATTTCTTCAAAAATTTTCCTCTTGCTCTGATTCATAGGATAACTGTTACAAAACGATCCAGGTTTCCTCGTCGCTAAAGGCAAGCATGATATTGGGAGATGCATTCTAAGCCAAAGTAAAGGGTGTGGCCGCAAACATTTTACTGGGGGATTCGCCCCCTGACCCCCTCATTTGCATCCCCCCCGCTTAATTTACCCTGGCCACGCCACTGGTACACCCAAAAAGAGTTCAATAGTTTGAAAGGTCGTAGTACACGTATTCTTTGACAAACTGCAAGAATCCCAACTCTCAAATCGCCAAAAATTAGAAACTGTTTATTTTGATAAAGGAAATCTTTGACATATTTTAAAATAACTTTCACTTGTTTTCCGTATCATATTACTCCTAACGTACTTGAGTAATGCCTAAACATTGGAAAGGCTTACAAAGCCTTGTTTTGAAGTGTTCACGAGGGCCAGGTAGTGATCATGAAGATGGTCATGAAACCCCTAAGAAACTCATAAGAAACTGACTACTCAAAATCAAATAATTTTAAGAAACTTTCAATGGTGGCCTAAATTCTTAGATTCTTATAAAAAAATACGTGAATTGAAATGGATGAAGATGAATCAACTTTTGTTGATAGTAGAAAAACTGAAGTATTTTTGTGATTTTTCTCGCATTTCTCTTCAGCGAAGAAAGTATGTATGAATCTCAATAGCAAATAAAGTATATAGATAAATCAGATTTTACGAAAATTCGATTTTTGCACCATCTTAAAATGGGCCTTATAGCAAAGAATTCTCTCCCAGACAAAGGCGCAAGGGCATTTAATCACCCTTGAGAGTTCTATTGTATTGTTCGGTCTAAGAAGTTTCTTCATTGTTTGATCATTTGTTTTAGGTCCTTCTCAGGTATTTTGTAAACAAGAAATTTTCATAAAGTCGAAGTCACCTATGTCATCTGAACAAGGACAGATTTTGTAACACAATAGCATTAATTGCATTTGTTCACACCTGAATTAAAAGCAATTAGCGATTGGTAGCTTGCGCGCTCGTTGTGCATTCATGAAATAATTTTTAAGAGCACACATGAGCATATATCGAAAGAAAAAGGACATATCTAAACATCTACCTCGGGCATTTTATTTATTTGCTTCAGAAGCTGAGCAATAAATGCTTTTATTACATCCAACAAAATATGATAATTGCATCGCCTCCCAATCGGCTTCTGAACGAAATAAATGAAATTCCTGACATATATGTGTAGATATATCTTTTTTCTTTCGATATATGCTCTTGTTTGCTCTTTAAAATGATTTCTGGAATGCACAACGAGTGCAGTAGCTACCTGGGTTTCAGAGAGCCTTTTGGGGCTTCGTTTGTTTTGATTTAATGGTTTAATGAATTTCCTTTGTCTGTAATCGCTAATCGCTTTGAATTCAGGTGTGAACAAAGAAACTCATGCAATTGCGTTACGAAATCTGTTCTTGTTTATCGTCTGTACTCATAAAAAACATGAGAAAAATCACACAAAAATGTCTGTCTTTCTGCTATCAGCCAAAGTTCATATTCATTCAAATCCATTTTATAATCTACCGAGTGTCCCAAAAAAAATGTATACCGATTTCGTTGACGCTAGTGTTGTGAATTTAGTTTCTAACTTAATTCTAGTTTCTAACTAAATTAACAATTTAGCTTTGCCCCTTCTTTCAAGTTTGTGTTTATTTTGCCCCCCCCCCCCTAGCCCAATGGCTGCGCGGTCCCTGTAAGGTACAGCGTATGAATGAATGATATCCTTGATAAAATTTTAACAATATTAGATCTTCCAAGAAATCACCCCCAGTCATCCATTGGGCAGGCATCCACGTTTCTGTATTACCCATATCCCTGGAAAATACTTTTATCTGAATTTTAGTTTGTCTGATATACTGCCAAAGTTCACAGAAGAAAATAGCAACGCAAGAGTAATGAGCAATGGGGAAACGGAATTTGATGCAGCAATACGAATGCAAATACAATGCAAGATGGCGTCTTGCTTCTTTCCAATAGATAAACACAAATGTAGGATCTTCCTCTTGCTCGTTAATCACGATGAGAGTGAAGTCAAGTTTGTCGCAGATCCAACCCCTTGCTCTCAATTTGTGACAAAAGGAAATGGACTATGGCATTTAGAAGAGGAGGAAGCGACTGTTCTTTCGCATTTTCTAGAGAAAGATTGGATCAGTTCAGCTGTCGTGAAGTATCTAATTTTAGAGCAGCGACCTGCTTATTTCATTACAACTGTGACCGGTCCTGTTACTCTAATATGTATGGTAATGGTATGTGCTTTGTTGCTACCTTCTGGATCAAGTGACAGAATGACATTACTTGTGACATGCTTCCTGGCACAAATCGTCAATCTGGATGTTCTGTTCAAGCTGCTGCCTCAAACGTCTGAGTATGTCTCTTATATTGTTACGTTTGTGCTGATGATCCTGGTTTTTACTGTCTTGCAACTAATTCTATCCTGCCTCACTGCCTATTTCGAGAAGAATCGAGACAAGCTCCACATTGCTGAAGCACTGCTGCAAAGACTATGGCGATACATCAAGCAAGCATCTCCAAAACGGAAGAAGATAGTCAATTCGCCAGTGATTCACGTCAAGGAGTCAGGCAACAGCCAAGAAGAAAATAATCAACAAGAAAACCAAAATGAGATTGATGAAGATATAAACAAAAGAATGCCCGTGGATCAACAGAAAGAAGAGGACGCTCTGGTTTTCCGTTTAATTCACATTTTATCTGCCATCACAATTGTGTGGTTGGCAATAATACTTCCGTTGGTCTGTATTCTTGCATACATGAGAAAGCCATCCTTTTTGTGCAATGCATCAAACTAAATGAGATACTGTGAGTTATTCATTTATTACTATTCTGTCATAGAAACAGAGTAAAAACAACAACAACAACAATAATAACAACTGCTACTACAACTACAACAACTACTTAAGAACAATTTGTTTGAGACGTACAGGGGGACTCAAACAAAATTAATTTCCCATTCACACTGCCGAGTTAAACTAGCTTAAACTAAACCAGGCTATCAGCTGTTGCGTTTGATTGGTCAATCCAACAAATCGAATGCAGTGATTGGTTGAAATTTAGCCTGATTTATATAAAGCTGGTTTAACTGTGTTAGTGTCAATAATGTATAACACGTTTGACAGAATGTGGAATAAAAATAACCATTCTGATTCATCGAACAACTTAGAAGCAAGAAATTAGGAGGGTCCAGAAATCTGAAATTTTAACTTGACGAAATTTTGTCTGAAACTCTAGCCGTTTGCAACGTTTGGATTTCAATGCGTCATCATTCACCTTTAGCTTTTTTGATGTCTAGAAGAACTTGCACTTCACGACTAGATTTTAAACAGCAAGGGTGAATTTTTGAAACAAAAGATACTGGTCCGATTAAAGGCCATTCTCAACTTGCAGTAGTTTCGGTCGGTGACCAGCGCGCTCGCTATGTGCGCATGCTCTGTTGCTAGAGAGCATGCGCATTTGGCAAGCGCGCATTTCACCGACAAAACTACTGCAGTGGAGGTCGGCGTTCAGACAAAGCAAGCTTTCAGCCTCAATATTTTGTGTCACACCTTCTGTGCAGTTCCTTGGCCTTCTCTGTTTGTTTTGATTTGATTGAGTGCCATCAGAGGTGTGAAATCTATTCTTCTAAAAGGTGAATTTTATGACCAGTGTGACGGCCAACATTTTCATTTTGCTTCTGAATCACACTTCTCAAGATGACATGATGAAAAAAACTAGCTCATTACCACATTGGTTTCGTGTATACGATAAATCTATCAAATAGCAGACAAATCCATGCTAGTGACAATCCAATTAGTCAGAAAGTTTTTAATACGACATATCCAATAACTCAGAACGTTGTGGCACTAAACTTGTGCCATCCTCAGCTAAAGATGCAGAATACACTTACTGGTTTTATAGCACTGCTGATTATGAAAACCGGTAAAAGGCTTATCGCTTTGTTTTATCTCCTTGGAAATCGAAATATTTCGTTTAAACAATAGACCTATTAGCTATTCTGGAAAGAATCAGCATACAACGATATTCTGCTACATTTTGTAGAATTTTCGAATATGCACAATAGTGATAGAGGCTCTAACGCCACTCGATCGAACCTAGCGAATAAAAATGTATAGAATAACGCTCGATCCAGACTCTTTTGCAGAATAGCTCAAAGGTCTATTCGCCCTTGCTGTTTTTCGCAGGAATATCAGGCCTTTAAGGTTAAGGGACTTGTCATAAAGTATCTACTACCAGGGAGCGGAGGATATATGACTTTCTCCAAAAAAAAATTTAATGGCCCTTATTTTTTTGTCATTTTTCATTTTTCATTATTTTTACACGGTGGCCCCGTCAATCGAGAGGATTGCTTTACAGGGGGCCGTGCCAAACTTTACAATATTACTAAAAATTACTAACAAATTACCTATAGTTACAATCCAAAATAAAAAAATAAATGAAAAACAATGGAGTTAGCCTAAGAGAGGCAAATTACTCTTCAGCATACTTTTAAAAATGCTAAGAGAGGGTGCTTGTTTGACATCCAAAGGCAATTCATTCCAAGTCTTTGCACCCCGGAAAGATATCGCTTTCTGCCCATTGCAAGTTTTCATACTTGGAACAAGGACATCGGCAATGGTATTCCGCAAATTCATACTGATATCACGCGCAGAGTTTTTCTTTATCAACAGAGATAGAAAAATTTCATGGCCCATTGTGAAGAAGCAAACATTTTTCGTGGCCTAAAATTTAATGGTTTATTTTGAGCCTGCTGGTAGCATAAAGTTATTTTGATGTTTCATTTCTCTTGTATATTTAAAACTTTTGGTTGGATTTGTTCCAAACAATTTTGTGGCCCATTCAAAAGCTGCAAATATTTTCAATGGCCCACTATGAAGCACTGATCATTTTGGTGCCCCCCCCCCCAGTAGAAGATAATTTATGACATGTCCCCAACCATTTTATTATTCACCATAGTCTTCTTGTGGCTTACTGTTCTGAAAAAAGCTACTCGCACATTCCGGTAAAATACAAAGCATTTAAAACATGTTCTTCATTGAAATTAATTTTCACCGATATTTTGTCGTTTTCATAACATCTTTGTTTGCAATTAATCGTTACGAACTGGTGCTTCAAGTAAATATGATTAACAATTAGTACATAGAGGACATGAAGTGGCAGGCAAATTGCGCAATCAATACAAAGTTGAAAAATATTTATTCTCAAACAGATGATTAAAGTAAATTTTTCATAAATTATTCAATTCAATGATTTGCTTGGACAAAAACAAGTGGACCTTCTCTGCATCTCTGGTTCTATTGTTTTGTTTTAACTGAATCAAAATAGTTATACCGGATTACCCAAAAGAGCTTCCCGGGCTGTGTTCCAGACCATTTGAAAGGAAAGGAAACTGGTCTGTGTTAACGGAGCGTTAATCCATGTTCAGAAATTTTCTTCAGAATCCGAATCTTAATCATAATGTCATTACTATTTTCATTCTGTTATCATTTTACATAATATCACTTTAATTGGTTGACAAGTTGCAGTTTTCCTGAGCGATGATACTGACAATTGCGTTCTACTCACCCATCATTCTCAAATCAGTCGTCACATGACCGTCACACTTGTATGTAGGGTTGGTAAATTGAACATGCACCATCAAACTATCGAGGAAAGACAGAATTTAATTTGTATGCTATATGTGACTCAAAAATTAAAAATTTTGCAAGCCTGTAGTTTGCTAAACAACAATGGATCTCCATTATAGGTTACAACACAACACACTGCTTGCCTTGACGCAATGTTTTTGAAGAGAAAAAATATGTGAGCGATTTTTGAGTGGTTCACACATGCATGATGTCCATGATGTGACTGACATTGAAGGCATACTTTAGGAATCTTGGAGAAAAGGATTTGCTAAAACGCTCGTTTAAACGAGTTCGACCAAATAAATGTTCATACCTAAGTTAGTTCCCATGCACTGAACTTTTAAAGGTGATCTGAAGCGA
Source organism: Aurelia coerulea (assembly GCA_039566865.1). NCBI lineage: Eukaryota > Metazoa > Cnidaria > Scyphozoa > Semaeostomeae > Ulmaridae > Aurelia > Aurelia coerulea. Next base: position 16,671,627 of record CM076954.1, read on the forward strand.
AAATTATTATTGATGCAAATGAATTGCGCAATTGAATGATAAAAAAATACAATTTAAGATTTGTTGATACCTTGTCTCATTTTTGAGTTATCCATTGTTTTGTGCCATTGGCTGATGAAGCCATTTTGTTTGCAAAAAGTAAAGACACTATACAAGGTTGACCATGTTTGAATCTAATCGAAAACTTTGCACAATAGACCATTTTGACATTTAGAAAAGGGCCTAGGGAGAGCAACATTTTTCTGGTAAATGGCTGCCACAGTTCAATTTATCGATGGTGAAAAGCCCTGTGGCAGCCATTTACCAGAAAAATATTGCTCTCCCCAGATCCTTTTTCTAAATGTCAAAATGGTCTATAGACGATTGCGCAAAAGATGGCTGCGAGAATTTTTTTACCAAGACGCATTGCGTTCTGATAAAGATTCTTTAACCATTCTATAGCAATTCGATTAAAGAACGCAGTGCATCTTGGAAAAAAATTCCTCGCAGCCATCTTTAGCACAATCGTCTATTAACATGCCTTTCTAAGCATATTTCAAGCATCATCTGTCGTTGATTATGAGTCGTAGTTAGGAGCGTCCGGCAGTATTTTAATAGCGATAACTACGACCATATCATCAGTCTATTTCCAGCCTATCATCCGCATCGCATGCGCTCATCCAAAATTTGACATCACTCGTTGAGAGTGAATATTTGTTGAAGCGGAAATTAAACATGCAACAGTTAGGTTACAAATTATTCAAAGTGTAATCATTTACTCACCAGTTTACGAAATTCAGATTTCGAAAACGGCATTAAATATGAAGCAGAATTTGGCGGTTGTTCACCTAAAAAGTAACCCTTATTGACCAGTCCCAACACATCATCAGTTTTGAAAAGAATGCAATGGTTATCATTTTCATCATGATATAACGATCTGCATTTTGCCACTGTGAAGCATGCATCGAAGCAATGAAACTCTGATCGGTTTGATATTCTGTAAATCTCTTCATTTCCACAGCAGTCTTCTTTAATTTTTGCCCATGTTCTGACATTAGCGATCAGGTGGGTCATATCCAATGAACAACGTTTTGTATCTGCGACTTGCAAGATTGGCAAGGCAACGAAGGCAACTTGAAAAATTAATCTGCTTGCTAGCAACATGTTTGTATTTGCGTTCACTTGCTTTTAATCGTCTGTACTTGCTAGCTAGCTAGCTATGGATCAGATCAGATCTGCGTAAAACAAATCTCCCTGGCAAGATGATATACCATACAAATACCGTATCTCCCGTGAAAAGAATATACCATGCCAATACCGTGCTTCTTATGCAAACAAGAAATCAAAAAATTGCTTTGTTTATATTTGCTTTTCGCACAAGTCTATTGCCTACCGTATATCCATACAAACATTACCGCACGTGCTTTTAAAGAAATAGCATCTATCATAGTGTATCAATCACAATGTTCGCTGCATATCCTGTCAAAACATAGTAGAAAACGATGCACACTTCTTCCTCTCGTGTCAAAAGAGTATGCCTCTAAATGTTAAATGTTCCTATATAAAACTCAAAATCTCTGTCCCAATTTCAATAATTCAATAACCGACAGAGATAAAAGGCCACAAAAATCAGTCAAGAATGCCTAATTTTTTACAAATTTTTCATCAGCTTGATTTGATCCTGTATGACTTCAAAATCATTTTTAGTAGCTGAACCATGTCACACGATCCTTTTGTATCACACTGGTCACATCAAATCAAGTTGCAGATTTCGCCGAGTAACTCTGGGAACGGAATCTGAATACATTCGCTAAAGTATTACGTGGATGTTTTTGAATTTTTTCTGATGATTTTCAGTGACCAAAACTCGTCTTGGATATTTTCAGGAATGTCAGCCTCTACTTTGGCTAACAACTACTCTCCCAGTCACGTTCCAGCACTTCTGTAAAAATCTTGCCGTACTTCTGTAAGGTGATTTTTTGCATTTTAAAGTAAAGAGGCTTTTGAGAAAATTCTGCAAAAGGGCGCGCCAGAAAATTTCCCTGCATCCCGGTAAGTCAGTCCGCTTCTCAGAAAAATGCTACCTAGTAGTCAAATCAAGCAATAAATATTCAATCGCCTAATGCAATCATTGAGTCTTGTCATCGAAAGTCTGAACTTTTTCGATAGATGAGAATACCTACCTAAATAAACATAGGGCTCAAATGTTTAAAAAAGTCGGTGTAAAATTGCAGTTTTCATTGAAATAAATGGCTTGGAAAGAACTTCGGGCTTTTTGCTGTAAATCTGCCGTGGCAATTTATTGATATCTTGATTAAATTCCATAAGGTGGCTATGACGTCATCAACTTTCTAAATTCTAAACTAGACAGGCTACCAATTTCTTCTTGCCATCATATTGTGGACCTTCATAAACTATGGTTTTCTTGAAGGTTATATAATGTTTCTGCTATTGGCTTAGGATTTACGATGACTCAAATTTTTTTTCACAATTTTCCATGAATTTTTTCAAAAATAATTAGATTGCTGCCATTTTGAAAAAAATAAAGATGTAAAACATTTTTCACGGCAGATTTACAGCAAAGTGCCATAAGTTCCTTTCAAGCCATCCAATTCAAAGAAAACTGCAATAAAAATTCTACACCGACCTTTTAAAGTTTTGAAAGATTTGAGCCCTATGCTACCTAAATAAACATCTCTAAAAGTGAATTTTGTCCTTGAATAGCCGCCACGAAAATAATATCTACTGAATAATCAACATCAAATGACACAGATTAGGTTTTTTTACATTCATCTAAAATGTTGCAACACATCTTACAACCTACTATACTTTCTAATTACTATACAACTATACAACACTACAAGAAGGGTAACCACAGGGAGCAACAGATAATGACTACTCCAGATTAGGTTGTTCTTGTGGATAAGAATTTAGCATTAATCAATAGCTAATCAATTTCAAATGTCCCTCGATAGTTACTTGAACATAGATAACTTGTTTGCTGATATTGGTACTTTGAGAGCAGAAATATCAATCTCGGAAGTTCAAGTTTTGCTCTAAGTCCAAAACAGATCTTCGGCCTATTGGCCGAAGTAAATTTGTGAGGCACATTTAATTTTAAAGCTAAAATTAAAGAACACGAGAAAGCGGCACAATATATGACTTGTAGCAAACAGAATATAATATGATCTAAGTTGTGTTCAAATTTTATCAAGGATGTAGTTGATTTGAAGGAAAGGAAAATTGATAGTTTCGAACTTTGATGCTACAGGAGAATGCAAAAAATCAGTTGGACCGAAAGGAAAAGTAACGATGAAGTGCTGAGGTCAGTGGGCACAAAGAAAGAGTTACTGAACGGAATCAAAGAACAACAAATGAAGTTTTTCGGACATATAGTTAGAGAAGGAAACATAGAAGAATTGATCACAACAGGAAGAATTGAAGGCACTAGGGACAGAGGGAGACAAAGAATAAAACAGCTTGACAACATCAGAGGTTGGTTACAACTAGACAGGAGCTGCGAAGTGATTCACAGTTGCCGAGATAGAGAGCAATGGAGGTCCATGATCGCCCAAGCCATACGGCATGGCACCTGAAGAAGAAGAAGAAGTTGATTTATTTGCTGTGCTTCTGCTTCAATAACTTGCTTATGTCAAACGCCAAAGCTCTGGTTTGGAGGGGACAATAAATTTGAATTTCAACATTAATGTTATTTCGACACTCACAGTGCCAGACAAGACAAGAAAAGGCATCTATGCTCAAGTTCAACTATCGGGGAACATTTTGAGAATAAGTAGCCACTGATTAAAGCTAACTGTTCTGCGCTGTACCCAAAAAGATCTATAGACTTTTTTCTGAGACATCCAATTTACTTCAAAACAGTGGTACATCTTTATGGACATTTGCAATGTATGCGATACGTGCTGTTATAACGTCTCTTTGTAGATTCTAAGTCAGCAGTTTGTTAAACAGCATTTTGCTCTTCTGGTGGCAGTTTTCAAGTTGCGCAGTTTCTTTATAGAGTCTTTTTCTTATTTCTGTAGTCAGTAATTATTATGCAGCAATTGAGTTTCATTCAATGTCTTTGACAAGTTCTTCCAAAGAGCTACAAAATCAATGATAAAATTGCGATAAATAACGACTCTCTATTCAATATTACTGCATGAAAGAATAATTTGCAAATGTGTTTATAGTTGATACGGAGGATCCTAAATCATCTTGGTATTGAAGTCTAGTGCAATTTTGTGACAAGTATTTTGGCTAAGATTTTTGCAGCTACTTGGTTCACAAAGCATATGTAAAGGCCATCCAGCAAGAACATTACGAGATACTGAAAAGGTGAAAGCAACAAGAAACACAATTCTCACCTCATTTCGAAATTCTTGTCTCGGAAAGATTACATAATAAGAAGGATTTGGAGAAGAACGAGAAATATCAGTAAAACAAGATTGCAAGTTGGCTGATTCCCTGTACGAAATGCACCATCTTGAAACTGGATCATAAAATATTGCATGACAATCTTGAATCATAAAACAGGCTTCCAAACAATGATACTCAGTATTAACTTGACCCTCTTTGATCATAATCTCTCCACAGCTTTTTCCGTTTGATAGCTTAGCAGGAACCATTTCTGCCTTTTCCAAGATTTTTCTTCCAAAATCTAACGAGCAGATCGTTGTTGATCTGACTATATCTGCATAACAATTTATTACCATAGTAAGAAGAATGGTTGACTTTCGTGTGGTGAGCATCTTGTAACTCAGAAGTGTTTGCAAACTACGCTTTTATTTTAGCTCACTGCACACTGGAGGCTCTTTAAGGCAGTGAGGATATACGTGGCCAGGAAGTTTCGTAGAACGGGTCCCTTGTTTTAACCCCCGTACATTGATTGTTCCATCGTGCTCTTCAGTTGAAAGTTTCAACTGAAGAACACGATGGAACAATCAATGCACGGGGGATATATTCATAGAGTTGCAAAGCTGTCTGTAAATACCGTTTTTCTTTTTTTATAAACATTTTCCGTTAATGACACCTCTGGAGAGATTATTATGGAAACAAGGTCGCACTGACCTTTTAATGCTATCCCTGCCATTTTAACTGTGGGGTGTTTTTAGATCAAATGCTTAACTTCTATACAATATTGTACATCTGTAATTAGACTTTTTTCTATAAATGTATATAACATCTAGCTTTTAATTTCGTGGTAAATTTACATACATATTTACATACATACACATAAATAAACGATACGGAGCATGCAGTGTTTTTGAGCATAGCTTCCAAATCTTTAACTCGGCGTAAAGAGGTGGGTGTAAAATTCTGTGATCTATTTCTTCTGACTGAGTGGCTTGAAACAAACTTCAGTTACTTATCTTTAATCCTACCGTAGGACTTTTCAGAAGTTTTCAATATTTTTCGAAATTTTAGCGTATGTTACATTTCAACTCATTTGACGGTGTGACGTCATCGAATTTCTAAATCATAAACCAGAAAAGTGACAGATTTTTGCTTGATACCATATTGTAGACATCCATAAACTATGGTTTTCTTCTAAATTATTTCATGTTGCTTCAAACGGTTTAGAAATTACGATAGTTTTAAATTTTTTTGAAATTTTTTCTTGAATTCTTGAAAAATTAGAAAAACACTCTAATTCTGAAAATATTGAAGATTTCAGAAAAGTCCAACGGTAGAATTATAGAGAAGTAGCTAAAGTTTCTTTGAAGTCATTCAGTTCAAAGAAATAAGTAACTGAATTTTACACCAGCCTTTTTAAAGATTTGGAACCTATGCTGTGTTTTTGCTAAAAAGGGTATAGGGGTCGGCTTATATACCAGCTACGGCTCAAAATTTCATGAGCAATCACAAGAAATAGGTTATTTTGTCAAATGATAGATAGTGCTCAAAATATGGTTCTCCAGGCCCCGACTTTACATCGGCTCTCCTGAAGAAACAAATAAATGACAATATAATACCAACTTTATTTGGTCCTTGATGCAATCACACGAAAAGAAAATTAAAATCAGTAACAGAATCGTGCCAAATAGACGATTACGCTAAAAGATGGCGGAGAAAAACATTTTACCAAGATGCACTGTACTCTTTAATCGAATTCCTATATAATCGTCAGAGAACCGTAATTAGAATACAATGCATCTTGGTAAAGTGTTCCTTGCCGCCATCCTTAGCGTAATCGTCTGATAGAAGATTTCTCAATTGTTCGATCCCAATTTCAATTGCTTTGCTAATCTTGACTTAAACGATAATTATGGTTACGTCACATTTGACATACAAGCAGAGGTGTATTGACATTCACCCGTTAAATGTACTTTTCTTAGTGTCTTGTTCATTCTGTTGAGTCAATAACTAACCACCTTGTTTGCAAAGAAGATTTTTCATACCATTTCAGAAAGCTATGCAACAGGACAGGAAATAGATTATGCTGGAAAACGTTAGGGAGGTCACTGGCTAACGTTAGGGAGGTCATGATGATGATGATGATGATGATGATGATGATGATGATGATGATGATGATGATGATGATGATGATGATGATGATGATGATGATGATACCGGCAGAACTTGAAATTTAGCATACGTTTCTTGGAGAACGTGAGGAAAAATCATGCACCTGAAAAAGTGGGTTCACTAAACATCGATTTCGTGGCTCCCTTCCCTCTATTAAAAGTTTGTACTTTTAATTTTGATTATGGTGTATCACCAAGTCTGCTAAAAATTTACCCATTCCTTTGCCTGACTTCGTGAAATTGACAGCCTATTTCTATACCTGCTAAGTATACTTTTGTATAAGATGAATGTCTCTGCTTTGGTGAAAAAGGAATCTCTTCTGGAGTTAAGACCCGACCATACCAATTATTCATAATGCCCCCTCAAGGGATTTTTCTGCCATGAAATAATTTTTTCTGCACAGGGCACATGCAGCTATTCCATGAGATACATGAAACATTGAAACTGAACAGCTCAGATATGAAATGAGTGAAAAGATAACTTAGAGTCATTGTAGATGAACGGCTTAGCTGGAAAGAACAATTCAAAACCGTCAAAGGGAAGTCGGTGAAAGTTGTACATCTCTAAAACAAGTTGAAAACATGCTCCTGCAATTTCAGTTAAAGTTCCATGATCCTTCCCCTTGTGCGCAAAATAAAAAGCAAGGCAAAGAGGAAAAGAGAATTTGGGCCAAAACTACTGTTTTAGAGAAAACACGAGAGTCGACTTTGGTGCCAGGAAGGATCATTGTTTAGCAATGAGAATCCAAGCACATATAAGCCTTCATAAACTAGCCCTCTACAAAGACAATTGGTCTTGACTTGTTTGTAACTAAATTGAAATGAAAAAAGAAAAAGGAGTGATGAGCTGCACGTCATTCAAAACCCATAACAATTGTAAACACATTCTCCTTTCATGAAATAAGCAATCAAGAGGTCATCAAATTATTAAAATACGTAGATGGAAGAAAATCTACTGGTGAGGATCAAATACCCCCATAAAGCTTTTCTTATCTCAAACAACGGAAACGAAGCGTTCGGATAAATAATGCGTGCAGTTCTTTCCAAGGGGTGACATCTGGTGTACCTTAAAGATCTGTCCTGGGCCCAATCCTGTTTAATTTTGATATAAATGATTTATTTCTTTTCATAAAATAGGGAATTCTCTTACAGTTATGCTGACGACAATCAGCTTACTTATTTTTCGAAAAGCATGCCCGATCTTGTGAATATTTTGAAAAAAATTGAAACAGGAATTGCTTTATCCTGGCTAGAGCAAAATGAAATGATTGCCGACCCTGAAAAATTCCTTGCTTTTATTGCTCAGAAAAAACCAAGCATATACTAGTGGAGAACAAATTAACATGGATAGTAATCAATGGGATGGTGCAAACGTCAAATGTAGTGCCTGTAAGTACCAACCAATTTACTTTTATAGTTTAGGCAATATTTGTTTTTTGTTATTAGTTATGTAAATTCGATTTAGATTAATTAACTTGTATATATTTTGAATAATGTATATATTGCTAGCTACTTTGTAAATAATCAAATCGAAATAAAGTTAGACACACGCGCGCGACGCGGCGCAGTAGCAGCGCAGCAGACTTGTCTGCACCTGGTCTGCACCACTGATCTAAAAAAAAGACTGGATCGAGCTTCTATTGTTCAGATAATGAAGCCAGCAGAAGAAATATAGATATTTGCTGCGATATATTTCTGCAGTGTGTGGGTGGGCAAGTGGTGGGCAGAGAGGCAGATAGGCGAGTCGTACTTCCCTGGGTCGTAGAAGGATCTCAATATATTTTCTAGATTTATAATGGTTGTGAGGATCATTTCTTCTCCAAAGTAATGCAACTCTTGGTATTATTCTATTTATAAAGGGCAGACAGAGGAAATTAAGTTTTCCCCATCAGCGAGTATCGTAGAGATAAAGGGCCTAACAAAATGAAATGCCTGCCTACATGAATATCAACTTTACCCTCTTGACTGTCATGGCCCAACAAAACTCTATTAGATTCGAGAAATTTATTTCGATTAAAGATGATGGGATGACTGTTGCTTTGATGATGATAGATAATTGAAGCCTTGCCTCCTCTGCTCAACTTTAATAATAGCATTACAAAGTAAAAGTTTCTTATACTTGCATGCAGTCTGATTCAGTTTGTTTGAACCTTTTCTAAGGACTTTACACTTTAATTACATTTATAACATTTATTCTGCCATCAGGTCATATTGTATTCCATCAAAATTTTTCAAACATTGATACAGTACAGTATATACCAAAGATAGATACATCTATTTCAAAATAATGTCAGCTGCATTTCTTTTCCAGGCAAATGTGACAGTCCAAGAACCAATAGAACCATGGATTCCAATTTTATCTCCTTGCAGACAAATGGTTGCCTCCTGCTTTGTTTTTCAAGCAAGGAAAACATGTGATGGCATGCAAATTATCACTGAGTGATGTACAAAACCCAAGTTAATGGTGTTGGCACTTTGCATTTGTCTGATAATTTGTGGAGATGATTTCAAATGCTGCTAAAATGTACTCCATTGAAATGGTTGGAATGGTCTTCAATTGTTTGGAAATAGTAACTGACTATATTGCCATTTACAAATGGATTCTATGAATTTAAACATAAAATCAAACTGCTGAAATGACATTACTTGCTTGTTGTTCACACATTTTATTCTTTCATAAGAAACTTTTTGATAAGAGATGGCAAAAATTTGGATACTCTATTTCTACATTTGAGAAGCAATAAGAAACTTTTAAAAGCAGAATTTTAAAGCTTGCTTTGAAAAGAGGTCAATCATCTACAATATTTTTGAGTTATATTCACTGCAAATATGTGTCGAGTGCAACAGAAGAACTGTCTTTGCATATGCCAAGAAGTGGATCCATAGCAGTTGTAGAGACTACATCTTAGCATCCAAATTGTAGGGGAAAATCAAGGAATTGGGCAGAAATTTTTCTTGTGAATTTCAGAAAGTTTTAGTACTGACTGCTAAACCAAGTTTCTTGTGAAAAGAATTTACAATGGTAAATGAATTGAGAGGGTTGAGTTATCTGGAAACACACATAGTGTCTGCTGATATTTAAACTAACTTGTCTTTCTTTGAATCAAGAATTTATTCCTTGAATTTTATGTTTGATAACAAATAGTCTCGTCTGCTGCTTCTTGTTGATGATGGTATCACATGCTGTATTTTATTATCTACAGTATTATAGGTTTTGATGATTAGCATAAACGACTGAATACAATACATATTGCTTCCTTGATGATTGCATCTGCACATCCATAGAAAGACAGCATAATAACAACTTGAATTAACACAAATACTGTGCCAAAAATTTATGATCAGTTCAAGAGAAAAACTGCCAGGAACAAAGAACTTGGTATACTGTATGAAGCCCAGGGGTAACTCAAATCTTGGGATGATGGGGACATGCCGCAGGGAGAAGACTATTGTTTGGGGATTTTTGGATGATTTTCAACCCATTTTTAAGAACTTTTCAGGGAAAAGCATATTGAACTTCCAAAAAAAGTTCCATTTCGCTTTAAACGTACAATTAAGGAGACAAAATTCCCACCAACCAAGTTTCAGAACTGAAACGAAAAAGACTCATTATACAAATAAAAACTCTGCATCTTTTTGTCACAATTCAAAAAGCTACCTATTTCTAGTGGAACAGTTAGGGTTTGAAACCCATATTTAGGGATTTAGGGATTATAGTTTTGATTAGGGGTTCAAGGTTCAAAGCCATCCTTATAGGCAGCATGTACCCATTGCTCCATATATGTTACCCCCCCCCCCCTCCCCCCTCCTGAGTATGAAGTCTTTAGTCCACTGCAAGGATCATGGACTTTTGTCAACAATCAGATAATTTTCAATGATATTTTGTCCAAAACCAGATTTTTATAGAAGTCTGTTCTCCAAAAATAAAATGGCAAAGAAACTTGTAAGAAACTCTTGAGTACTCAAAATCTGATAATTTTAAGAAACTTTCAGTACTGGCCCAAATTCTTATTTTCTTATAAAAAATATGTTAGTCAAACTGGGGCTGGATTACACATATTTTTTTCATAAGAAACTAATGCCCGGGGTTGGTATGCAGTTTCTTAAATGTTTGGGCCATTTTGCTACCAAAAGTTTCTTTACGTGCTTCTTATATTTTTAATGCTGGAAAGGTACAGTCAATTTTGTTTTGTTCAAAGGGTTCCTAAATTACTTGGTAAGATCTCAAAACAAGTAAATAACATAATTTGCACTTAAAATAATGTCCAAAACAGTTGCCATAACTGTATAGTGTCAAAACATTTTCGAGTGTGAAAGGAAAATTAAAACTGCAAATTACAAAATTTTCTTAGCTTTTTGAATTCAGATAGGGTTGTTTCTTAACTCTTGTAAAATTGAGCCTACCGTTTCTTATAAAAAAATACGTGCAGTGAATTTGCTAGTAACCTACGTGAACAGAGAAGTCAAGAAACTTTTGCTCTCTATATAAACCTCAGCCTACCATTGATTTTACCCAGTGCCATGGAAGCCATTAATTCACCAGTCAGGTTTTCATCAAGAATATACAGCCTAGATACATCATGGACATGGTGGTGTTGTAGTAGATGATAAACATATCTTCAATGAATTTCAGTCACAAGGTAATAAATGAGAGGCCCGATTCAAATATCAAAACGGCTGCAGCAGAAACTGGCTGAACTTGCCTCCAAGCTCATATAAGTGTACCAAGTTAAGCACTGTATGATTTAAGACATTTGTCTATGATAACCTGAACTAAATGCATTACTTTCGAGAAGTATAACATCAAGGAAAGCTGCAAGCATTTTGCCATCAAGATCATCAAAGGCCGGCCTAAGTCGCACTGAAGCAACTATGACTTACTGTTGAAATATTACAGAAATTCTCTCTCTAGAGCCAGTTTCTAATCATTGCTAGTATCCTTCTTCCTTCTAATATGGTTGTTCTGAAGTTTTTCTTTCCCCTTTCCTGTTCACAGCAAGCTGAAATAGCAGGATTCTCTTTGCAATGTCTCCTAACATCGAGTAGGTCCTATACGAATGTTTATGCTCCTTGGGACCTACCAATATGGCGGCGGTCAAAAATCGCGGGCTTCAAAGTCCGGGGCGAACAATAGGTTGCTCGATCCAGTCTTTTTTTTAGATCAGTTGCACGCAGCAGGCTACCGAATTCCCCACCTCTCGGGACCCTGTGATAACAAGGAAAAGGAAAGGAAGGAGTGTGAAGAAAATTCGTAACCGGAAATGACGGTATGGCTAGTTTCGTTCGACATCATCTTACTACTCACTCAGGGAACGTGGTAGAAAACAGATCAATTGAAGGTAAGAAATGATTTCATTATCATTTGACATTAACATGAATTTCTTGAACTATCATGTATGATGGGGACTGGTTTATTTAGGCCAGCTGGCTGCCGTTCGTCAAGCCGAGCCGAACACCGACTCTCTCTGTGTGGCTGTGGCCTAACAAACAGGCCTTACTTGTGCTTGGCACCATCAGCCTACCTTCCTTCTTCACCAGTTCAGTTGATTGGATTTAAATTCCACCATATACAAGCTGACAAATATCTAAACAATCTAATTGTAACTTAATATACAAGGATGCAGACAATGCACATAAATTAAAAGGAAAATGGGCCTAGACTAGATGGTTTAGGCCCTGCTGTGCTGGCTAGTTATGATTACAGATTAGCCCCTCTTTTGATCACATCTGCAAGGGTTACTACACAGGGGCTTTGAGGGCATTTCCTGTACGGGTTTTTCACACCCAAACAAAAAAAACACTTTCTGTCTCCATCAGAGGGAGATCTTCTAGATGTAGAGGGGTTGCAGAATAGAGAGTACTTGAAATTGGTTTCTATTGATTAATATTGCAAAAGATTGCTTAAAAGATTAACCAAAAATATTCAAACAGCTCAAACTAGATGTATCAGGTTCTGTTTACTTTTGAATAATAAAGCATGTATATGGATCAAATAATTTAAAGATATATAAATTGGCTTCCCACTAAAGAGAGATATGAACAAATACTGCCACAAACATTTTTGAATTTTGTTATCACTCTGCCCATGTGAAAGATGTTCTTACCAGCCGGATCACTCAAAGATCTGAAAACAAATTGAATCAACCATTCTGAAAGAGTAACACAAGGCAAAATGGTCTCTCCTATATAGGATTTATATTGGACCGCCGGCACCTTACTGTAATTTTTTTTACAAAATTGAGACGCAGTATTCCGATTTTAACCGACTGTGTCAATCCTCAAAATTGTCTCCCTCCCCTTCATATGTCAAAATGTTTCAATCTAACTTTACGGATAGTTGCACAATCAAGGGCGCCGGGGCAGCTGGGGCAGCTGCCCCTGTTGCCCTAGTGGTACAGGGCAGCGTGGGGGCAGAAAAATGCCCTTTCCAGAAAACTATTATTATAACTATTAATTAATTGCATCTGTTAGACAGTGGAAATGAGTTGTTTCTCGTCCGCAATCACTATAATGGAACAAATTCCTTCTGCTCTCAAGATCACAGCACCTTTGAAGGACAGTGGGGTCGTTACGGAGTGGTCTGAGCTGGACATGTCCACCCCAGTTTTCACAGAGGTTGATCTTATAATTTAATTTCTGGAAATCTAAAGTTGATTTATTTTCATAATGAGTACTATTATTAAGTGGGTAACGATGCCTTCGTTCTAGAAAACGATTGTTTTAACATTAAGCTACTAATGAGGTCAAGAACGTGCCAATTTTGGTTAAATTTGTTATTGTGTCAGGGTAAACATCTTGGTGATTTATCCATCTCATGGTGTCAAATCTGTCTAACATGAAATAAGCCAATGTCAAATTTTGCTGTAGGATTGCGGGAAACTTCTGCCTTGTATGCGCTTTATGTGCGCTTTCTTTATTTCAGTGCCAATTAGCAGACATAAAATGCTAATCAATTGCTTTAACGAGTGTGACGGAAGTGGGTTACTTTCAACACCATCCATATCTAAACCAGACTCTCCATCCCATAACCAGAATGAACACACAGACTACGCAGCATAGAAGCTGTGTACACAGCATTGCTACATATACACAGTGTATTGCCCTTTAGCCAATCAGGGAAGCCTATGGACCGATTTTCCAAGAGACATCATGGATAGTGTTAATCCCTGATGACAGCTCAGGTTATCCTGTGGTTTTTTTTATATTACTGCCTGCAGTCATGTCAAAAATAAGCTAGTTGTCAATCACCTAATCAGTCCAAACAAAAAAATAAATACTGATGGATTATTCAAAACCTATCAAAGAGCCGACAACATGCTGATATGTTGCAAAATCTAAACAAAAATTTTGGCGCAAAAATCGAGGCTCTTGCCATGTGGTGCGATAAATGTGCTTCTGTTCTGGGCAAGTTAGAAACTTTCCTTCTGAATTAATAATCTATGTTTTAGCTAGCAACCAGTATCACATCGTATGTTATTGAATGAAACTGAAGTTAGTAAGTAAAAAAATGGACATGGCTGTAGACTGAAAATTTAAACTTTGAACAGTTTGCCATTCATTTGCTATCCATCAAAAAGCCAGTTTTGTCTTTACACAAGCTCTAAAATGCGTTGACTTACCGTCCTAGTTGTCTTTACCAGTATTTGCGGCGCTTGATAGAGCCAACCACGATTTTCTGCAGCTATGATTTTAGCGCCAAACCACTCCTTTTCCTTCCCGCTTCTCTCAATCGTGCATTCCAAATGTCGTAAACATGCCAAGTTATCGATGTACAAATTACAATGTCCCCAAATACAGTGATTAGCAAGCACAACTATAGCTTTAAATGTGTCAAATAGATCTGATCCTTTCTGTGTGCTGTATCATAGTGGCATTCATCTATATCTTCCAAACATGCTTGGCCAAGGTTTGGCGCGCAATTCGATAGTTCATCCACGTTGATACAGTCACAGCCGATAGCCGATAAACAATCGCACTGCGGGAGAGCTGACAACAGCAAGCTATTGTATTCTATGTCTGGAGTGACATACATTATCCTGTTATCGTTTCCATTGGCGACCAAGTAAGTCTTTCCTGTTCAGCCTCTGCACTTAGAACAACTGGATTGCCTTTGCACGTTGACAGCTTTTTAGATTTACAACAAAAATATGAACAACCTCGTCCTCAGGCCTTTTTGTCATATTTGGACAAGGCCCTGGGGACGAGGTTTGGATATGAGATTTATCCGCGCAGATTGGAAAATGTCCACTATTCTTTGTTGGCCGTTATTTCACGTGTCCCCCATAGTGTGGTTTTTGGTCTCCCTGCTCGCACTTTTGAACGCAAGTTGCGGTAGAGAGTGCGAACGTTAACTTGAAAAAAGAGTCCAATGCAATAAGTACTGGCGTATGAAGTACCAGCGTTCATCGAATAGTTGCTGGAAAAGAAAGGACCAACGAGGTAATAACGAAGTGGAGGAGACGCTGGGTCAATGTAAGGAAAAAAGACTAGCTGCGAGGAAAGGTCTACGCCCCAAGACGCAATGATTTATATTTTGCTTCAAAGAATCAAGAAACCAAGAGTTCTAATATACTAATATTACGCGTTTCAGCATTTAAAGACTTTGAAGCATATTCAAAATCGCTTGTAGTGACAGTTTGAAATAAGCCACGTATTTGAAAATCTTGTTAAAAAAATCCTAAAAAAATATTACATTGTGCTTTAAGGTGAGGTAGAGGGCTTTTTTAAGTTTCCTTGTGATTTTTACTTTCAGAAAGAGATTTTTCACACAAGACCACATCAGGCCTCGTTCAATCAAATCAAAATTGAATGATTGTCCCCGCTGTCGTTTCTGGCTTTTTGCGAAGGAGATTACTTGGGCAATGACGTAGTGAATTCCAATTGTGCCGCAAACACACTGATCTGTTAGCACCCTAGCATGATACTATATCATACGTCAACGAATATGAAGTCTTCAAAGACCCGACACGTTATCATAACAAGAACCATTAACTTTGCAAGAACCATGCCATGGGAAAAGCTCTCTCGAATCGCGTGCCAGGATATTCGATTCATAGAAGCAAGGGATTTGTTTCTCGAGTGGAGTTTGGCCTGTTGTATCGAAAGGCGTTCTAGTAGTTTTCAATAGACAGTTCAATTCAATTCAATTCCATGACGACAACCTGCTACACTTTACAGTAGCATAGTTATACTTTGAAATAAGTGAATTATAACAGCAAGGAAAGGACTATTCTATGTAATGTAACAGTAACAGAACTACAGCGAGAAACTAAATAAAAAATGAATAAAATTAATTCCACTATAAATGGTGCTAACTATGCTCTCTATAGTTATTGTCGTACGAATGGGAAAGGAGTAGCAGTTATGTGCAACTGGAATTATCATCTGAACGTAATTCAAAAGACTTTTTGATGAAAAATGCTATCCATTTAGTTATCTGCAGGTTTTTTTTTTCCAACCTCGTTTCTAGGGCCCTTTGTCATATTGGACATATGTGATGCCAATCCCTAGGATCATGTGTCTCCGTCCCGATATAACAAACCGCCCTGGGGACAAGGTTGGGGTTTTCATTTATGTAGCTAAACAGTTTTATAGTGTGATGTGGTTTGAAATAAAACTGTGTCTGATTTATGCCTTTGACTCGTAAAAATGGCAAGTTGAGCCTGCAAAACATGGGGTGAAACGCAAAAGAACTCAAAAGCTTTCATATATATCCTTTTCCTTTGATTTTGTGAATAAGACCCCCTTTTTACAAGACCCCTGGATTAACTTTATGAAATACTGAAATGTCCGAGGACAACACTTGAAATATAATATTCCATTGTACGCATTTAGGACAAAACTTCCCTACATGTTGTTAGCCCTTTCCCTATACAGATTTCATATTGATTATACATCATTTGTAGGAAATACTGAAATGTCCGAAGTCAAAATAGAAATCTTCAATTTAACGCATTTTAGACAAGACTTCCCTACAGGTTTTTACCCCTTTCCCTAAACAGATTTCATATTGATTATACATCATTTGAAAGCACTTGTGCCAAGGATTAACGCTATGCGATTCAATTTAGGAAATCCTGAAATGTTCGAGGTCAAAATTGAAATATTCTCTTTTACGCATTTAGGACCAGACTTCCCTACATGTTTCTAGCCCTTTCCCTAAACAGATTTCATATTGATTATACATCATTTGAAAGCTCTTGTGCCAATGATTAAAGCTATGGGATTCAATTTAGGAAATACTGAAATGTTCGAGGTCACAAATTGAAATGTTCACTTTAACGCATTTAGGACCAGACTTCCCTACATGTTTCTAGCCCTTTCCCTAAACAGATTTCATATTGATTATACATCATTTCAAAGCTCTTGTGCCAAGGATTAACGCTATGGGATTCAATTTAGGAAATACTTAAATGTTCGAGGTCAAAAATGGAAATATTCAATTTTACGCATTTTAGACAAGACTTCCCTACATGTTTTTACCCCTTTCCCTGAACAGATTTCATATTGATTATACATCATTTGAAAGCTCTTGTGCCAAGGATTAACGCTATGGGATTCAATTTAGGAAATACTTAAATGTTCGAAGTCAAAAATGGAAATATTCAATTTTACGCATTTTAGACAAGACTTCCCTACATGTTTTTACCCCTTTCCCTGAACAGATTTCATATTGATTATACATCATTTGAAAGCTCTTGTGCCAATGATTAACGCTATGGGATTCGATTTAGGAAATACTGAAACGACCGAGGTAAAATATTAAAATATTCACAACCATATTCACAAAATAGCACTGAGCATCGCATACAAGGAAGATGTCTCTGACTTTAATGCACTTTTGACCAGAGATAATTCTGTATCTGTCCACAATAGGAATCTGCAGTTGTTGATGACAGAGATCTACAAAAATAAATTGAATATCGCCCCAATCTTTATGGCTGATATTTTTATTTAGAAGAATCCCCCTTATTATTTAAGAAACGAACATCTTTTACAAATGCCAAAGCCGGGACAGTTCGGTTTGGGATAAAGAGTATTGCTTTCATAGGATGTAAACTGTGGCATGGACTCTCATTGAATATTTCCATCTTTAAAAAACGCATAAATAAGTGGAAGGGCGATGACTGCAACTGCCGATTATGCAAAACTTTCGTACCACAGGTTGGGTTCTTGAATTGATCTTGTTTTGTATAAAATCAAAAACTCGTATGCATCATAAGGATATAATGTATCTTAAACTTGATGTGGAGACGTTGGTCTGCGGGGAGTGCTGGGATGTGTTTTGGCACGCTGGGGCCTTTCGGACCTTTGTCCTCGTGGGAATTTTCATTCGAAAATAAACTCTAATGGGGACACGGTTCCGGGGGGCCTCGGTGTGTTGGGGCGTTTCTTGGTACTTTTTGTCATCCAACCGCTCTACATCAAGTTTCTAGTTATAAATTTTACCAAGTTTTTAGTGTATCATCAGTATACATCATTCACTGTTAAACTAGCTAATTAGAACCATTTTACATTGTACTTTTGATAGTGATTTTAGTTTTGTTTCAGTAGGCATCAGCTAATCTAGCTGTAATTTAGCTACTTTCAAACGACTACTAAAGAAATTAATAATATTTATTATTATTTTAGTATGCCATAAAATATATCCCATAGGGTTAATCCTTGGCACAAGAGCCTTCAAATGATGTATAGTCAATATGAAATCTGTTTAGGGAAAGGACCAAGAACATGTAGGGAAGTCTGGTCCTAAATGCGTAAAAGTGAATATTTCGATTTTTGACCTCGAACATTTCAGTATTTCCTAAATCGAATCCCATAGCGTTAATCCTTGGCACAAGAGCTTTCAAATGATGTATAATCAATATGAAATCTGTTTAGGGAAAGGGCTAGAAACATGTAGGGAAGTCTGGTCCTAAATGCGTAAAAGTGAATATTTCAATTTTTGACCTCGAACATTTCAGTATTTCCTAAATTGAATCCCATAGCGTTAATCCTTGGCACAAGAGCTTTCAAATGATGTATAGTCAATATGAAATCTGTTTAGGGAAAGGACTAAGAACATGTAGGGAAGTCTGGTCCTAAATGCGTAAAAGTGAATATTTCAATTTTTGACCTCGAACATTTCAGTATTTCCTAAATTGAATCCCATAGCGTTAATCCTTGGCACAAGAGCTTTCAAATGATGTATAATCAATATGAAATCTGTTCAGGGAAAGGGGTAAAAACATGTAGGGAAGTCTTGTCTAAAATGCGTAAAATTGAATATTTCAATTTTTGACCTCGAACATTTCAGTATTTCCTAAATTGAATCCCATAGCGTTAATCCTTGGCACAAGAGCTTTCAAATGATGTATAATCAATATGAAATCTGTTTAGGGAAAGGGCTAGAAACATGTAGGGAAGTCTGGTCCTAAATGCGTAAAATTGAATATTTCCATTTTTGACCTCGAACATTTAAGTATTTCCTAAATTGAATCCCATAGCGTTAATCCTTGGCACAAGAGCTTTCGAATGATGTATAATCAATATGAAATCTGTTTAGGGAAAGGGCTAGAAACATGTAGGGAAGTCTGGTCCTAAATGCGTAAAATTGAATATTTCAATTTTTGACCTCGAACATTTCAGTATTTCCTAAATTGAATCCCATAGCGTTAATCCTTGGCACAAGAGCTTTCAAATGATGTATAATCAATATGAAATCTGTTTAGGGAAAGGGCTAGAAACATGTAGGGAAGTCTGGTCCTAAATGCGTAAAATTGAATATTTCAATTTTTGACCTCGAACATTTCAGTATTTCCTAAATTGAATCCCATAGCGTTAATCCTTGGCACAAGAGCTTTCAAATGATGTATAATCAATATGAAATCTGTTTAGGGAAAGGGCTAGAAACATGTAGGGAAGTCTGGTCCTAAATGCGTAAAATTGAATATTTCAATTTTTGACCTCGAACATTTCAGTATTTCCTAAATTGAATCCCATAGCGTTAATCCTTGGCACAAGAGCTTTCAAATGATGTATAATCAATATGAAATCTGTTCAGGGAAAGGGGTAGAAACATGTAGCGAAGTCTTGTCCTAAATGCGTAAAATTGAATATTTCAATTTTTGACCTCGAACATTTCAGTATTTCCTAAATCGAATCCCATAGCGTTAATCCTTGGCACAAGAGCTTTCAAATGATGTATAATCAATATGAAATCTGTTTAGGGAAAGGGCTAGAAACATGTAGGGAAGTCTGGTCCTAAATGCGTAAAAGTGAATATTTCAATTTTTGACCTCGAACATTTCAGTATTTCCTAAATTGAATCCCATAGCGTTAATCCTTGGCACAAGAGCTTTCAAATGATGTATGTATAATCAATATGAAATCTGTTTAGGGAAAGGGCTAGAAACATGTAGGGAAGTCTTGTCTAAAATGCGTAAAATTGAATATTTCAATTTTTGACCTCGAAAATTTCAGTATTTCCTAAATTGAATCCCATAGCGTTAATCCTTGCCACAAGAGCTTTCAAATGCTGTATAGTAAATATGAAATCTGTTTAGGGAAAGGGCTAGAAACATGTAGGGAAGTCTGGTCCTAAATGCGTAAAAGTGAATATTTAAATTTTTGGCCTCGAACATTTCAGTATTTCCTAAATTGAATCCCATAGCGTTAATCATTGGCACAAGAGCTTTCAAATGATGTATAGTCAACATGAAATCTGTTTAGGGAAAGGGCTAAGAACATGTAGGGAAGTCTGGTCCTAAATGCGTAAAATTGACTATTTCGATTTTTAACCTCGAACATTTCAGTATTTCCTAAATCGAATCCCATAGCGTTAATCCTTGGCACAAGAGCTTTCAAATGATGTATAATCAATATGAAATCTATTTAGGCAAAGGGCTAGGAACATGTAGGGAAGTTTTGTCCAAAATGCGTCAAATTGAATATTTCGATTTTTGGCTTCGGATATTCCAGTATTTCTTAAATCGAATCCAATAGCGTTAATCCTTGGCACAAGAGCTTTCAAATCATGTATAATAAATATGAAATCTGTTTAGGGAAAGGGGTACAAACCTGTAGGGAAGTCTTGTCTAAAATGCGTAAAATTGAACATTTCGATTTTTGACTTCGGACATTTCAGTATTTCCTAAATCGAATCCAATAGCGTTAATCCTCGGCACAAGAGCTTTCAGATGATGTATAATCAATATGAAATCTGTTTAGGGAAAGGGCTAAGAACATGTAGGGAAGTCTGGTCCTAAATGCGTAAAAGTGAATATTTCAATTTTTGACCTCGAACATTTCAGTATTTCCTAAATTGAATCCCATAGCGTTAATCCTTGGCACAAGAGCTTTCAAATGATGTATAATCAATATGAAATCTGTTTAGGGAAAGGGCTAGAAACATGTAGGGAAGTCTTGTCCTAAATGCGTAAAAGTGAATATTTCAATTTTTGACCTCAAACATTTCAGTATTTCCTAAATTGAATCCCATAGCGTTAATCCTTGGCACAAGAGCTTTTAAATGATGTATAATCAATATGAAATCTATTTAGGGAAAGGGGTAAAAACATGGAGGGAAGTCTTGTCTAAAATGCGTAAAATTGAATATTTCGAATTTTGACTTCGGATATTCCAGTATTTCTTAAATCGAATCCAATAGCGTTAATCCTTGGCACAAGAGCTTTTAAATGATGTATAATCAATATGAAATCTATTTAGGCAAAGGGCTAGGAACATGTAGGGAAGTTTTGTCCAAAATGCGTCAAATTGAATATTTCGATTTTTGACTTCGGATATTCCAGTATTTCTTAAATCGAATCCAATAGCGTTAATCCTTGGCACAAGAGCTTTCAAATCATGTATAGTCAATATGAAATCTGTTTAGGGAAAGGGCTAAGAACATGTAACGAAGTCTGGTCCAAAATTCGTAAAATTGAATATTTCGATTTTTGACTTCAGACATATCAATATTTCCTAAATTGAATCCCATAGCGTTAATCTTTGGCACAAGAGGTTTCAAATCATGTATAGTCAATATGAAATCTGTTTAGGGAAAGGGCTAAGAACATGTAGGGAAGTCTGGTCCTAAATGCGTAAAATTGAATATTTCAATTTTTGACCTCGAACATTTCAGTATTTCCTAAATTGAATCCCATAGCGTTAATCCTTGGCACAAGAGCTTTCAAATGATGTATAGTCAATATGAAATCTGTTTAGGGAAAGGGCTAGAAACATGTAGGGAAGTCTTGTCCTAAATGCGTAAAAGTGAATATTTCAATTTTTGACCTCAAACATTTCAGTATTTCCTAAATCGAATCCCATAGTGTTAATCCTTGGCACAAGAGCTTTGAAATGATGTATAATCAATATGAAATCTGTTCAGGGAAAGGGGTAAAAACATGGAGGGAAGTCTTGTCTAAAATGCGTAAAATTGAATATTTCAATTTTTGACCTCGAACATTTCAGTATTTCCTAAATCGAATCCCATAGCGTTAATCCTTGGCACAAGAGCTTTTAAATGATGTATAATCAATATGAAATCTATTTAGGCAAAGGGCTAGGAACATGTAGGGAAGTTTTGTCCAAAATGCGTCAAATTGAATATTTCGATTTTTGACTTCGGATATTCCAGTATTTCTTAAATCGAATCCAATAGCGTTAATCCTTGGCACAAGAGCTTTCAAATCATGTATAGTCAATATGAAATCTGTTTAGGGAAAGGGCTAAGAACATGTAAGGAAGTCTGGTCCAAAATTCGTAAAATTGAATATTTCGATTTTTGACTTCAGACATATCAATATTTCCTAAATTGAATCCCATAGCGTTAATCTTTGGCACAAGAGGTTTCAAATCATGTATAGTCAATATGAAATCTGTTTAGGGAAAGGGCTAGAAACATGTAGGAAAGTCTGGTCCTAAATGCGTAAAATTGAATATTTTGATTTTTGACCACGAACATTTCAGTATTTCCTAAATCGAATCCCATAGCGTTAGTCCTTGGCACAAGAGCTTTCAAATGATGTATAGTCAATATGAAATCTGTTTTGGGAAAGGGCTAGAAACATGTAGGGAAGTTTTGTCCAAAATGCGTAAAATTGAATATTTCGATTTTTGACTTCAGATATTCCAATATTTCTTAAATCGAATCCAATAGCGTTAATTGTTGGCACAAGAGCTTTCAAATCATGTATAGTCAATATGAATCTGTTTAGGGAAAGGGCTAAGAACATGTAGGGAAGTCGTGTCTAAAATGCGTAAAATTGAACATTTCAATTTTTGACCTCGAACATTTCAGTATTTCCTAAATTGAATCCCATAGCGTTAATCCTTGGCACAAGAGCTTTCAAATGATGTATAATCAATATGAAATCTGTTTAGGGAAAGGGCTAGAAACATGTAGGGAAGTCTGGTCCAAAATTCGTAAAATTGAATATTTCGATTTTTGACTTCAGACATATCAATATTTCCTAAATTGAATCCCATAGCGTTAATCCTTGGCACAAGAGCTTTCAAATGATGTATAGTCAATATGAAATCTGTTTAGGGAAAGGGCTAGAAACATGTAGGGAAGTCTGGTCCTAAATGCGTAAAATTGAATATTTCGATTTTTGACCTCGAACATTTCAGTATTTCCTAAATCGAATCCCATAGCGTTAATCCTTGGCACAAGAGCTTTCAAATCATGTATAATCAATATGAAATCTGTTCAGGGAAAGGGGTAAAAACATGTAGGGAAGTCTTGTCTAAAATGCGTAAAATTGAATATTTCAATTTTTGACCTCGAACATTTCAGTATTTCCTAAATTGAATCCCATAGCGTTAATCCTTGGCACAAGAGCTTTCAAATGATGTATAGTCAATATGAAATCTGTTCAGGGAAAGGGGTAAAAACCTGTAGGGAAGTCTTGTCTAAAATATGTAAAATTGAATATTTCGATTTTTGACCTCGAACATTTCAGTATTTCCTAAATTGAATCCCATAGCGTTAATCCTTGGCACAAGAGCTTTCAAATGATGTATAATCAATATGAAATCTGTTTAGGGAAAGGGGTAAAAACATGTAGGGAAGTCTGGTCCTAAATGCGTAAAAGTGAATATTTCGATTTTTGACCTCGAACATTTCAGTATTTCCTAAATTGAATCCCATAGCGTTAATCCTTGGCACAAGAGCTTTCAAATGATGTATAATCAATATGAAATCTGTTTAGGGAAAGGGCTAGAAACATGTAGGGAAGTCTGGTCCTAAATGCGTAACATTGAATATTTCGATTTTTGACCTCGAACATTTCAGTATTTCCTAAATCGAATCCCATAGCGTTAATCCTTGGCACAAGAGCTTTCAAATCATGTATAATCAATATGAAATCTGTTTAGGGAAAGGGCTAGAAACGTGTAGGGAAGTCTTGTCCAAAATGCGTAAAATTGAATATTTCGATTTTTGACCTCGAATATTTCAGTATTTCCTAAATCGAATCCCATAGCGTTAATCCTTGGCACAAGAGCTTTCAAATCATGTATAATCAATATGAAATCTGTTCAGGGAAAGGGGTAAAAACATGTAGGGAAGTCTTGTCTAAAATGCGTAAAATTGAATATTTCAATTTTTGACCTCGAACATTTCAGTATTTCCTAAATTGAATCCCATAGCGTTAATCCTTGGCACAAGAGCTTTCAAATGATGTATAGTCAATATGAAATCTGTTCAGGGAAAGGGCTAAAAACATGTAGGGAAGTCTTGTCTAAAATATGTAAAATTGAATATTTCGATTTTTGACCTCGAACATTTCAGTATTTCCTAAATTGAATCCCATAGCGTTAATCCTTGGCACAAGAGCTTTCAAATGATGTATAATCAATATGAAATCTGTTCAGGGAAAGGGGTAAAAACATGTAGGGAAGTCTGGTCCTAAATGCGTAAAAGTGAATATTTCGATTTTTGACCTCGAACATTTCAGTATTTCCTAAATTGAATCCCATAGCGTTAATCCTTGGCACAAGAGCTTTCAAATGATGTATAATCAATATGAAATCTGTTTAGGGAAAGGGCTAGAAACATGTAGGGAAGTCTGGTCCTAAATGCGTAAAATTGAATATTTCGATTTTTGACCTCGAACATTTCAGTATTTCCTAAATCGAATCCCATAGCGTTAATCCTTGGCACAAGAGCTTTCAAATCATGTATAATCAATATGAAATCTGTTCAGGGAAAGGGGTAAAAACATGTAGGGAAGTCTTGTCTAAAATGCGTAAAATTGAATATTTCAATTTTTGACCTCGAACATTTCAGTATTTCCTAAATTGAATCCCATAGCGTTAATCCTTGGCACAAGAGCTTTCAAATGATGTATAGTCAATATGAAATCTGTTTAGGGAAAGGGCTAGAAACATGTAGGGAAGTCTGGTCCTAAATGCGTTAAAGTGAATATTTCAATTTTTGACCTCAAACATTTCAGTATTTCCTAAATCGAATCCCATAGCGTTAATCCTTGGCACAAGAGCTTTCAAATGATGTATAGTCAATATGAAATCTGTTTAGGGAAAGGGCTAGAAACATGTAGGGAAGTTTTGTCCAAAATGCGTAAAATTGAATATTTCGATTTTTGACTTCAGATATTCCAGTAATTCTTAAATCGAATCCAATAGCGTTAATTGTTGGCACAAGAGTTTTCAAATCATGTATAATAAATATGAAATCTGTTTAGGGAAAGGGGTAAAAACCTGTAGGGAAGTCTTGTCTAAAATGCGTAAAATTGAAGATTTCGATTTTTGACTTCGGACATTTCAGTATTTCCTAAATTGAATTCAATAGCGTTAATAGCGTTAATCCTAAAAACCTGGAGGGAAGGCACAAGAGCTTTCAAATGATGTATAATCAATATGAAATCTGTATAGGGAAAGGGCTAACAACATGTAGGGAAGTTTTGTCCTAAATGCGTACAATGGAATATTATATTTCAAGTGTTGTCCTCGGACATTTCAGTATTTCATAAATTTAATCCAGGGGTCTTGTAAAAAGGGGGTCTTATTCACAAAATCAAAGGAAAAGGATATATATGAAAGCTTTTGAGTTCTTTTACGTTTCACCCCATGTTTTGCAGGCTCAACTTGCCATTTTTACGAGTCAAAGGCATAAATCAGACACAGTTTTATTTCAAACCACATCACACTATAAAACTGTTTAGCTACATAAATGAAAACCCCAACCTTGTCCCCAGGGCGGTTTGTTATATCGGGACGGAGACACATGATCCTAGGGATTGGCATCACATATGTCCAATATGACAAAGGGCCCTAGAAACGAGGTTGGAAAAAAAAACCTGCAGATAACTAAATGGATAGCATTTTTCATCAAAAAGTCTTTTGAATTACGTTCAGATGATAGTGCCAGTTGCACATAACTGCTACTCCTTTCCCATTCGTACGACAATAACTATAGAGAGCATAGTTAGCACCATTTATAGTGGAATTAATTTTATTCATTTTTTATTTAGTTTCTCGCTGTAGTTCTGTTACTGTTACATTACATAGAATAGTCCTTTCCTTGCTGTTATAATTCACTTATTTCAAAGTATAACTATGCTACTGTAAAGTGTAGCAGGTTGTCGTCATGGAATTGAATTGAATTGAACTGTCTATTGAAAACTACTAGAACGCCTTTCGATACAACAGGCCAAACTCCACTCGAGAAACAAATCCCTTGCTTCTATGAATCGAATATCCTGGCACGCGATTCGAGAGAGCTTTTCCCATGGCATGGTTCTTGCAAAGTTAATGGTTCTTGTTATGATAACGTGTCGGGTCTTTGAAGACTTCATATTCGTTGACGTATGATATAGTATCATGCTAGGGTGCTAACAGATCAGTGTGTTTGCGGCACAATTGGAATTCACTACGTCATTGCCCAAGTAATCTCCTTCGCAAAAAGCCAGAAACGACAGCGGGGACAATCATTCAATTTTGATTTGATTGAACGAGGCCTGATGTGGTCTTGTGTGAAAAATCTCTTTCTGAAAGTAAAAATCACAAGGAAACTTAAAAAAGCCCTCTACCTCACCTTAAAGCACAATGTAATATTTTTTCAGGATTTTTTTAACAAGATTTTCAAATACGTGGCTTATTTCAAACTGTCACTACAAGCGATTTTGAATATGCTTCAAAGTCTTTAAATGCTGAAACGCGTAATATTAGTATATTAGAACTCTTGGTTTCTTGATTCTTTGAAGCAAAATATAAATCATTGCGTCTTGGGGCGCAGACCTTTCCTCGCAGCTAGTCTTTTTTCCTTACATTGACCCAGCGTCTCCTCCACTTCGTTATTACCTCGTTGGTCCTTTCTTTTCCAGCAACTATTCGATGAACGCTGGTACTTCATACGCCAGTACTTATTGCATTGGACTCTTTTTTCAAGTTAACGTTCGCACTCTCTACCGCAACTTGCGTTCAAAAGTGCGAGCAGGGAGACCAAAAACCACACTATGGGGGACACGTGAAATAACGGCCAACAAAGAATAGTGGACATTTTCCAATCTGCGCGGATAAATCTCATATCCAAACCTCGTCCCCAGGGCCTTGTCCAAATATGACAAAAAGGCCTGAGGACGAGGTTGTTCATATTTTTGTTGTAAATCTAAAAAGCTGTCAACGTGCAAAGGCAATCCAGTTGTTCTAAGTGCAGAGGCTGAACAAGAAAGACTTACTTGGTCGCCAATGGAAACGATAACAGGATAATGTATGTCACTCCAGACATAGAATACAATAGCTTGCTGTTGTCAGCTCTCCCGCAGTGCGATTGTTTATCGGCTATCGGCTGTGACTGTATCAACGTGGATGAACTATCGGATTGCGCGCCAAACCTTGGCCAAGCATGTTTGGAAGATATAGATGAATGCCACTATGATACAGCACACAGAAAGGATCAGATCTATTTGACACATTTAAAGCTATAGTTGTGCTTGCTAATCACTGTATTTGGGGACATTGTAATTTGTACATCGATAACTTGGCATGTTTACGACATTTGGAATGCACGATTGAGAGAAGCGGGAAGGAAAAGGAGTGGTTTGGCGCTAAAATCATAGCTGCAGAAAATCGTGGTTGGCTCTATCAAGCGCCGCAAATACTGGTAAAGACAACTAGGACGGTAAGTCAACGCATTTTAGAGCTTGTGTAAAGACAAAACTGGCTTTTTGATGGATAGCAAATGAATGGCAAACTGTTCAAAGTTTAAATTTTCAGTCTACAGCCATGTCCATTTTTTTACTTACTAACTTCAGTTTCATTCAATAACATACGATGTGATACTGGTTGCTAGCTAAAACATAGATTATTAATTCAGAAGGAACGTTTCTAACTTGCTCAGAACAGAAGCACATTTATCGCACCACATGGCAAGAGCCTCGATTTTTGCGCCAAAATTTTTGTTTAGATTTTGCAACATATCAGCATGTTGTCGGCTCTTTGATAGGTTTTGAATAATCCATCAGTATTTATTTTTTTGTTTGGACTGATTAGGTGATTGACAACTAGCTTATTTTTGACATGACTGCAGGCGGTAATATAAAAAAACCACAGGATAACCTGAGCTGTCATCAGGGATTAACACTATCCATGATGTCTCTTAGAAAATCGGTCCATACGCTTCCCTGATTGGCTAAAGGGCAATACACTGTGTATATGTAGCAATGCTGTGTACACAGCTTCTATGCTGCGTAGTCTGTGTGTTCATTCTGGTTATGGGATGGAGAGTCTGGTTTAGATATGGATCGTGTTTTTCATTCTTACTGACTGACATCAAAGCCCCTTCTTAGATTACAAAGTGGACTTTGTAATCAAAAATGAAACTAAACGCATCGGGCCATGCCCTTTGTTAGTAGACAGTAGTGAAAATAGCAAGTATTTTTTAGGTCGAACGCAGCGATCTGTAACCTCTGTGATGGCACATGAAAGCAATTTAGTTGGGTACCATTGAAGCTGTGAGGCACAGCAACAATACAACGGTTGGTAACTGATTGCATTTTTGACATTTTCAACTGGTTCGCAGAATGCGTTCTTTGTTCGTGAGTCAAATTGGACATTGATCGAAACTGTGTCACAACGTTTCATTCAGAATTTTCGTTGATCATATGACATCAAGAATAATTAGTGCAAATGGTTTGTTTTCCTGGTGCTCTGCCAAAAAAGTCTCAGCAAATGCAGTGATCTGATGGTGCGGAGGCACAGCAACAATACAGCAGTGGGCAACTGATGGCATTCTTGGCATTCTTAGCTGGTTCGCGGAATGCGTCCTTGGTTCGTGAGTGAGAGAGTTAGGGCCTTAGTGCGTTACACAACTCCACTCCTATATGTACTCATTTTACTTCGTACATAATTAAAGGGGCCCATTAGCCATGTACGAAGAACGCTGGTGCGTGACAAAGTTTAAAACAGCTTAGGGAAAAAGCTTCCAAACAACCATTTGCAATTAATTAAATGGTTTGTTTGCGTGGCCCAGTGCTAGCGAAATGCTTTTTTAACTGAAGTTGTGCGATGGTGTGGAGGTGCAGCAATAAGTTTTGAAAATTTTTCTTGAATTCTTGAAAAAGAAGAAAAACACTCTAATTCTGAAAATATCGAAGATTTCAGAAAATTCCAACGGTAGAATTATAGAGAATTAGCTAAAGTTTCTGAAGAGTCCACAAATAGACAAAGAGTAACACACACATATAAAGACGTGCTTCTGTCACTTCAGTGTTACATCACAATAACCTCATAATCAAACAGCCTCGTTTAGAACATTACATTCCTCCCCTAATTAACAAAACAAAACATAACATAACATAATTGATAAAGTACACATAACATGGTTCTATTGTGTCTGTTGCATTGTTAGATTAAAACTCAGTCTGAAAGTTTTCATCTCTGTATCTAGCAGGAGCTTGTCTTATTCTCACCGGTCTCTCTATTGGCACTTCATTTGGTGGAATGACATTTTCTTCTCTTTCATCAGTGTCAGGTGAAAGTGGCTGTGTGGTATAATCTCCTTCGCACCTTGACTTGTTCTCCTCCAGCCTTTGTAGCTTCTTGAAAAATGTAATATGTCTTGTGATGGTTCTTGTGGCATTTCTGGCTGTAACTAAACTGCCTTTCCTCTTCACAACAATCATCGGCTCGCTGTTGAAAGGTGTGGTTTTCTTGTTGAGCTTCGCTTGTCGACACAGAACTGTGTCCCCTACTTTAATATCTAGTTCTTTTACATAACTCTTGCTGTCTGCGTTCTGCTTCATTGTTTCTTTGCTCCTAGCATCCTTTGTACGCACCTCTCTGTCATAAAGCAATATTTTCTTACTGGTAGGTACTGGAAGACGCGTCTTGTACCTTCGTCCATTGAAAAGGAGACTGGCTGGAGAATGCTTTGTCATTGTGTGTGGAGTAGCTCTGTAGGCCCTCAGGTATTTCTGTAATTCCTGTCTCCAGTTTAGACGCTCTTCTGTGGAGGAGCGAATGATTTTTCCTAGGTTTTTCATAAAATTTTCGGCCATACCATTCGCCCATGGTGCATATGGTATTTTCTTTTTGTGCTCAAAACCCATATATCTTGCATACGATTTGAATTCCTCACTGCTATATGGTGGCCCATTGTCACTTCCTATTTCATCTGGGATTCCTAATGTTGAGAGAATTTTGTCCATTGCTGGTATGACTGCTGTACCAGAAGTTGAACGCACGATTTCGACCATAGGAAATCTGGAGTACAGGCATTGTACAACCAGCAGGTATTCACCAGTGTCTAATGGACCATATAGGTCTGTTGCAAGTTTAGACCATGGTTCTGTGGGTAGTTCTGTTGGCTTGAGTGGCTCTTGCTGATGAATATCTGTATTTGCCTGGCATGCCATGCATTGTGCAATTTCTGTTTCAACCATCTTATCTAATCCCGGAAACCACAAATGCATGCGTAAGTATTGCTTTGTTCTCACAACCCCTTGATGTCCCTCATGAGCAAGGGTTGTCACAGACTGCCAAAGGCGGGCAGGAACAACAATTCTGCAACCTCTGAGCACTAGGCCATCCACTACTGATAGCTCTGGAAATATATGTGCATATGAAGCCAATTTCCCTTTCTGTTCTTTGCTGATGTATTCCTGTGAGATCATTTCTTTGAGAACTGTCAATGTTTCATCCTCTAGTGTAGCTTTTAACATGTGTTCTTTTGTTACAGCCTTGGGAAGGTTGGCTCGGATAACTGCATCAATGTATAGCATATCCTCTTCTATGGATTTCTTTGTTACGGTACACACATCAGCTAAGACAACTGGATGCCAGGAAAGATAATCAGCTGGATTTGTCTTCCCCGGCTCGTGAATTAGTGTGTAGCTATAATCTTGCAGCTTTAACTTGTCCCGCAGGATTCGTGCCGGAAGTTCTGCCTTGTACTGGTTGTACAAGGGTAACAGAGGCTTGTGATATGTGCTTGCAATGAAATGTTGAAGGCCATGTAGATAGATATGGTTTCTCTGCATGGCGAATGCTAGTGCAGCACTCTCAATTTCAATTTGTGAGTAGCGACTCTCAGTGTCTGTTGTCGCTCTGCTGTCGTATCTGATTACTTTGTATTGTTGTGTTTGGGGCTCAAGTTGTGTCAAGATGCTAGAAAGGCCATACTTGGAGCCATCTACAATGAGCTTTGTTTCTCGTGTTGGGTCAAAGTATGCCATTGTGGTGTCTTGTGAGAGAGCCTCTTTAATTGACTGAAAAGCCTTTTGACAATCATTGGTGCAGTTGAAAGTAACATTCTTTCTAGTGAGCAACCGCAAAGGGGTTGTAAGAGCAGAGTAGTTGCGAATAAAATGAGCACTGAAATTAGCCATTCCCAAGAAGGATCGAACTTCAGCTGCAGATGCGGGTGGTTGGGCATCATGCAGAGCCTGTACTTTGTCAGGTGATGGTGACATTCCTGCTGATGAGAAAGTCATGCCAAAAAACTTGATTTCTGGTTGGTTAAAACTGCACTTTGACATTCCAAGTGTTAGACCGCAGTCATCAAGGCGCTGTAATACTTGCATAAGTGCTCGATCATGTTCTTTCTGAGATTTTCCAAACACGATAATGTCATCATAGATGTTTTCAACATGTTCAATATCCACCAGCGTTTGACGAATTTCCTCATTGAAAATCTCAGCAGCTGAATTGGTGCCAAAATTTAACCTTTTGAAACGCCTCAGGCCTTGATGGGTGTAGAACGTTGTCATGTATCTGCTTTCTGGGCTCAGCTCGAACTGCATGTAGCCTTGACGCATGTCTAGTTTTGTGAAATGCTTTGCTCCATTTAATTTGTATCGCAGTTCTTCCAATGTGGGGATGACATGACGTGTGCGCCGGATGGCAGTGTTAGCTGTGGTCATATCAAGGCTCATTCGCAACTGGGATGGATCAGCTTTTGGTGTCAACATGACATTTGAAACCCACTCTGTTGGTCCATACACTGGCTCGATGATGTCTGCATCTTCCAATTCTTTGAGAATGGCTTCAAATTGCTCCCTCTTTGCAAAGGGTATTCGTCGCTGTGGTTGAATTTTTGGAGGTACTGACTTGTCCACGGACAACTTCACAACTCTGTATCGATGTTTGCCAATACCTTCAAACACCCCAGGGTACTGATCAACGATGGCCTTAACTCTGTCTGTTGCATCTTGCTTATGTTTGTAGATATTGTCCAGCTGCTGTTCGGAAGACTTTTTAGAGGTGAGATGCTCTGCCATAGCTGAATATGACATGTATTGAGTGACGTGAGTGGTGGCCTTGGCACTCTTGTTTCCCTGTTTTCTTTCCTGCAGCACATGAAGCATGTCTTGCATGTCTGCGGTTAATTCTTTCACAGTGATGCTAAGCAGACTCAGATCAAAAGCAGTGTACTTTCCAATGAGGGGCTTTTGTCCTGATCCTGGAACAACATACACGGTTGCAATGGCCTGCTTTCCATTGGCTGTTAGCTGTGTCTGGAAGGCTCCTTTTACCGGAATGGGTGGAGAGTTGTACGGCTTGAGCTTGACTTGTGTTCTTCTAAGTTTTGGTTTAGGGTGCAGCTGGTGGTAGAGGCTTTCATCAATGATATTTGCATCTGCACCTGTATCAATTTGCATTTTCAATTTTGTGCCCCCATCAAACTTCACCTGCACCATGGTATCCGGATATCGTTTCTTGCTATGGATAGCATGAACTGGTGTAGTGACTGCATCCAGCTTGAGAACAGTTGGTCCTTCCACAAAATTGTTGTAGATATAACTGTCTTGCTCTGGATTTTCATCAAATTTTTCTTCTGTGTCAACCGTTTTGACTGGCTTTGTTGATTTTCTTGACTCACAAACACTAGCAAAATGATTTTTCTTATTGCAGCTCTTACAGGTTGCACCCATGGCCTTGCATTTCCCTTTGTGTGGTGTTCGCTCTCCACAATAGCGGCAGATCTCAATGGTTTTCCCTTTAGACTTGTATAGATGTTCTGCCTTAGGGTGCTTTCCTTGTACAGCATAGACAGGTGTTGGTGAGGCTGTAGCCTCCATATTGTGTTGCTTCATGAAGGCAATTTCTCTATTGGTAAGCTCAATAGAGCGAGCAGTAGCTAGGACCTTCTTTAAGTCCATATCTTGAGCAATTATCTCCCTTTGTAATTTTTCGGAGTGAGTGTGCAGTGTCATCACCAGTGTGATTGCAGAATTTAAATCCATCTCATTAAATTCACAATCAGCACCTTTGATCCTTAAGCGAGTCGCCCAGTGATCATGAGATTCCTCTGGGGAGGTGGGCTTGGTGCAGAAAAATTTGTAGCGCTCCGCAGCTAAATTTTGTTCGCAGTGAAATGTGCAGTGAGAGCAGCTGTGGCGGTTGAATATTTTGCATCCGCAACTGTCAATGTTGCGAAAAGCTCCCGTAATTCAGAGCCACCAACAGCAAGCAATGCAGCCCTTCTCTTTGAAGGCCCCTCTGCAGCGTCAGTGATGCCCTCAAAATCCATCACCAGTTCTAGGTTTTCTAACCAGAGTTTCCATCGGCGTTCTTGATTGCTACCAGCATCTTGTTGCACATCTGGATTAAACTCCGTTACGCACGCTTTAAGACCCACTAGTGCAGAGGCCATGCTTGTAAGAAATTTTTTTATGAAAAAAAATTTATAAAAGAAAAAACCAGAAAAGTGGGGTATTCCGGCGTTTTGGTGTGGTCCGTAGAATATACCAAAAACTTTGTAGGCACTAGTTTAAGTCACTAAAGTAAATTTAACAGCCGACTGCTTTACAGATCACAAGCTGCTTGTCTGCAAATGCCAATTCTCTATCAGACCAAAGAAAAAGGGCGTGAAACCGCCTAAGAAACTCAATACTAACATAAACAGTGAAAAAAGAGAAAAACTTGAACGTTTTTTGAACGAAAAGTTGCCTGAATGCAGTGTCGATTGGGAAGATTTTAAGCAGCTCCTTCAGGAGGCAGCTAATCATACATTTGGTAAGAAAAAGGTGGTCTCAAACGACTGGTTTGACGATCAGGACGAGGAAATACAAAAGCTGCTCAAGGATAAGAAACTTAACAGGAACGCTCTAAGAGAACGCATTAGAACATTGAAAAACATGTGGTTTCAGAAAAAAGCTGAAAAAGCGGAGCAATATTCACAAGAAAAGAACCATCGTGAATTTTATGCCACATTAAATGAGGTTTATGGTCCAAAAATAAAGAAATCACACCCTGTAAGATCCAAAGATGGAGTCCTTCTTACGTCATCAGAGGAAATCAAAGATAGATGGGTAGAACACTTCAGTGAACTTCTAAATCATCATACAGAAGTAGATCTAAATATAGTGGAGGATATCGAACAACATCCAATAAACGTCTCATTAGATGACCCAATCACTGAAAGTGAGCTGGATCAAGCGCTCAAAAATACCAAGCTAGGGAAAAGTCCTGGTCCAGATGGAGTGTTAGCAGAAGTCCTTGTGAATGGAGGTGTCCGTTTGAGAGCCTTTCTCTTAACAATGGCTACCCTTTTTTGGTCAACAGAAAATATTCCAACTGATTTGATTGACCCTAATATAACGATACTTTACAAAAAAGGAGACAGAAGTCAATGCGGCAATTACAGAGGGATTTCCCTCCTCAGCGTTGTTGGAAAGGTCTTCGCTGATATTATTTTACAAAGACTCAAAAAGCTGGCAGATCTTATTTACGCACAATCTCAATCTGGATATCGTAGTGGCAGAAGTACTATCGACGGTATTTTCACACTTAGACAGCTGATGGAAAAGTCAAGAGAACAGCGAAGGAATATGTATATAGCTTTCGTTGATTTCACAAAAGCCTTCGACACCGTAAATCGTGACCTCCTGTATGCCATCTTAGGAAAACTCGGTTGTCCAGCGAAATTCATCAGAATTATTAAGAAGTTATACACAAATGTACATGCAAGACTCATCGTGGACGGTGAACTTACAAATCCTTTTGAATACAACAGTGGTGTTAAACAAGGCTGTAAACTAGCTCCGACACTCTATGGCATATACGCAGCTGTTTTATTGTGGCTTGCATACAAGGAGATCAGGCACACTCACAGCATTCAAGTCAGGTTTCGATATGATGGTGACTTATTTGACCTCAGAAGATTAAAAAGTAAGACGAAAGTCCTCGCCGTATATATCAGAGAGGCACAATATGCAGATGATATAGCAATTTTCAGTGACACACCCGATGGTTTACAAGTCCTTCTCACTGCTTACAACGATCTAGCCAAAAAGATGGGTCTATGCATCAACACCACAAAAACTGAAACAATGTGCATTGGACCAGAAGCCGAATTTTTCATCGATCATACCAAATTAAAGAATGTCAGCAGCTTTAAATATCTTGGTAGCTACGTAACAAATGACTGTTCAATAAAGGAAGAATTAACAGCACGTATCCAAGCAACTTCGTGTGCTTTTGGAAGACTGCGCCATCGAGTTTTTGACTCGCATGACCTAACCTATCACACAAAAGTAATGGTCTACAATCAGTGCCTCATGCCGCTACTAATGTACGGCAGTGAGAGTTGGACTTTGAAATATCAACAAGTTAGGCAACTCCGTACAATTCAACAGCGCCATTTAAGGAAAATACTGAAGATAAAATGGACTGATCATATTAGCAACGAAGAAGTTCTCGCAATAGCATGCGTGGAAGATATAGAAATATTGTTGGTAAGGAGTCGACTACGTTGGCTAGGGCATGTGTCCAGAATGGAGAATGATCGTCCAGTGAAGTATTTATTATATGGAGAGTTAGCTGAAGGAAAACGTCCTGTTGGTCGTCCAAAGCTCAGATATAAAGACACTTGTAAAAGCGCGTTGAGATGTGGTGATGTTCTGGACCATTGGAATACAAAAGTAGAGGACCGAGCTGAATGGAGAAAAGTCATTCATCAAACCTGTGGCAAAGTCAACGAGAAAAGAGTTCAGGCATACGAAAAACAGAGGGACAAGAGGAGAAGGAAAGGAACTGAATTAGATTGATTTACTGTATCTTTAGTTAATTGTGTTTTACCCGTTTCTCGGAGCAATAAGTGGTTCCTTTATTACTGCGTTACAGCACCTCACAGACCTCACCCCCTACATGTACTTGTTTTACTTCGTACATAAAGATGGCATGAACTGGTTACTTTTTTTTCTGAGCGTTTTGACAATACTAAGGCCACTGGATGTCACCAAATGTAAACTGATGGAACCAAATGTAATAGTGGATGTGACAAAGAAAGTCAATCTGTAAAGACAATTACTACTAATTGTATTTTCATTCGTTTCTTTCATATTTTCTTTGAGTATTCCGTTGAACGTATATATCTAGATATATTACTGTCACCAAATGTGAACTGATGTGTGTGTGTGTGTGGTTCGGCGAGGTGACTTGCGTCCCTGCCATTGAACCTTGAAGACTTCATCACTCTCCAAGCAAATATGTTTAAAATGCTACACAAACAATAGTTACTTCGCGACTATCAAAACAAAGGATCTTATTGGTTGATGCATGATCTTAATGTGTCAAATCTGATGCCAAAGATAAACAATATTGCAACAAAAGAGTATGTTCTGGGGAATATTCTAGTTAAAGGAATAATAGCAATTATTCTGCAACGAGATGCAAAGGAATCCTTCAGTCTAATTATTCCTGTGATTACTGAAGATCTTAATCCGATCAAAAGATTAACTTGTTTCACATTCTTAATGGGAACCGATACAAATATCAATGAATCTTGCAACTGTGGACTTTCGCAACTTTGTTGATCTAAGTTTAATTGGTTTCTAGGCGTTACCTCTACTCTTGCATTCTATGTGACGTTTCCTGTTTCTAAGGCTAAAGTAATTCTGTTGGCTCATCTTTCAGAGCATCATAAATACATTACAACAAAAAGGTGCTACTCAGTCTCTCACAAGCACTGATAGTCCTTGAATAATTTAACTCCAAAATGTATATAACTACTGCCTACTGCCTAGCTAGGGCTTCAAAAGCTTCAAGACTTCAAATCGAGGGGCGTATCATGTGTAAAAATCTCGTACACCTCCGGCAAAAATCCTTTTGTTTTCAAGGAAAATCCTGAAAAAATCCCTAAAAGTCCTGTTTTTTTTAAATCTGGTACGCGTTTTCAGAAGAGTGATACGCCCCTCGACATGGACACAAGTACTTTCACAAGCTACTTGCACCAAGGAAAACTAATCATCCCAATACTTTGCCTTACATATCCGGTTACTAATTAAGGAAATATCTTCTGCATATCATGACTAAACTTTGGGGAACAAAAAGATCGAAATTGTAGCTGTATTACAATAATCTGGCTCTACTTTTTTCCAGACATTGATCCCAGAGCACAAATTATTTAGAACTATAATGCGAATGACTATTGATTGCTAATTGGATGGACAACATGGACTACATGAAGATTCTTCAACTTATTTTCCTTACTGCTCAGTTTTGTGAGAGTTTCCATGCAGGTTTGTTTGTCTGTTATTACCAAATACTTTACATATTTGTGGTTTGCATTTAGGCCTTTCATAGTCAATATTTGGTGCCAGTGCTCAATTGCACACTTCAATGCTATGGATGCATGTCTTTCAATGATAAAGATTTTTAATCATGAAGAGGCTCAACTATCTAGACAGGAAAATGATGGAATACAGCACGTTTTTTTCCATAAGAAACTGGTTTATAAGAAACTAGTACTACAATGACCAAAAATTTAAGAAACTCTAGTACTACGCTCGCTCAAGAACAGTTAAGAAACTCTAAAACTCTATTTCTGTATGTCTCTCTTATTCTATGTCTCTCTAACAAAGGTACATTCGTCTTTTTTTTACTTTTAACTACAAAATTGGTAAATTTTTGCCTTGATGTACATGGCTTCTTCTTGAAAATGCAATTTTAGGCCCAAAAAAAAGAAACTAATTAAGAAACTTTTATGGAAATTAAGAAACTTTTAGTACTAAG
The DNA here is from genome assembly GCA_039566865.1 of Aurelia coerulea. Lineage (NCBI taxonomy): Eukaryota > Metazoa > Cnidaria > Scyphozoa > Semaeostomeae > Ulmaridae > Aurelia > Aurelia coerulea. The sequence continues at coordinate 16,709,594 of CM076954.1, forward strand.
TGCTGATCCAAGTTTCTTATAAAAAAAACATGTGTGAAGCGATGAAGTAATTCTCAAAATGTACCTTTGTTGTTGAATTAGATAGTCAATGAACTCCCTTTACTACTGGGTGGGCCAAAATAAACTATGCACGTTTGACAGGCCACAAGAAGTCTTACATTGGACCGATTTTGAAGATTGATGACTTAATCTTCAGCAAAAAGCCTGAATTAGATTCAGAATTTTTGCAAAATTTTCTGCTTTCAGTTTTTAGAGCTAGACACAAGTTTCTTGAAAGCATCGTTTTTAAAAACACTGAAGACGATAAGAAACGTCCATCAAATTTCCTAAAGAATCAGCATGAATGGACAAAGAGAAAACTTGTTCGTGGGATTTAGAAATCGATTAATCAATCGATACAATTAATCGATACAATTAATCATCAATTTCAAAATCCCAAAACACCACAAAACCAGTTTTCTCTTTCTCCATTTATGTCGATTCTTTAGAAAATTTGATTGAAGTTTTTGATCGTTTTCGGTGTTTTTGAAAATGAAACTTATAAGAAACTCGCGTCTAGCTCTAAAAACTGAAAGCAGACAAATTGCAAAAAATCTTAGAATCTAATTCAGGCTTTTTGCTAAAGATTAAATCATGAATCTTCAAATTGATCCAGTGTACGATTTATTGTGGCCTGCCAAACGTGCATAGTTTACTTTAGGGCACCCGGTATATTATGTAAGATTTTTGAATGGGGGTCAAATCGGATCTGGGATTTGCCTAGATTACCTTTTTTGGGAATACTGTTTCTGTGCTGAGACTCGGATTTGATGAGCGGGGGACGGCAAAGTCAATTTCTTGGGAATGGGATTAATCACAATTAATTCCCAAGGGAAAATGCCTGCCTTTTCCCACAATGACTGATAAATTATGTTGAAGACCTCCCCTAGAGGATCCTGTATCAAATATAATTTTTGTTTATGTTATTTTTTCATTTGATGGTTTTTCTTTTTTCAAGCCTGCAACTCACCCTTGGGCATGGAGAGTGGAGCCATCAATGATTCTCAAATCGATTATGAAAAGAGTTTAGCACACGGAAATTATCAATATGTAGGGAAAGCAAGGTACAATGTTGGAGCTGGCTGGTGCACTATTGCTGGACACAAACCTGGTCGTTTTGATCCAAACTTGTATCTTGAGATTGAACTAGAAAGTGATCAGTTAGTCACCAGTATACTTTTACAAGGCCTAAAAGACAGTCTGGATCATTCATATGGTGAGAAATTGCAGATTCAATGGAAGAAGTCAGGAGACGCTGATTTTGGATACGTTAAAGGTCCCAATGAAAGGGTAATTAGTTTTCACCTTCATATGTTTGTTGGGTATATAAATTTCAAAACATCCTTGCACCTATAATACGTGCAAGCTCAGTTAGCCTTCGCTGAGAAATTCGTTTTTGCTCCATTTGCCTTGTCTTGGAAGACCAAGTATGCCAAGATTTTTCCCTTTGTTTATTCAAAGATCAATGCGGGATCGTTTGTTTTGAATGAAATGTTTACTCACTATTGCCATTTTAATTTTATTCGAGACCACTGCTTTAGCTGCGAGCATAGTGAGTGTCCTCTCTGGAGGAAATTTCATCCAAAAATTGAGGTATCCATAATGGTTCCTGGTTTAGTGTACCAAGTGACCCAGAAACTTCATGAGCTAGAACATAACTAGCTCTCTTTGTATGACTGTTAAGTTTAAAGGCTTAGCTATCCTTTGAGATGCTGTTTGGTCACTTTAAGCTATGATTGCCATCCAGAACACCAGATTGAAGCCTACATTTCTCGTTTTGACTTAAATCATCATCATCCTCTTCTAGTCAACATTTTGGAAAACTTAACATAGAGACGGATTTGGAATCGTCTGGGAAACTGTTTGCAAGATGATTGACCTCTGTTCCTTATTCAGATTCTGTGCTCCCATGCAAAGTTACAAGGCGGCTTTTTCACAGCTTCCAAATCATTGACTGGAAAAGGAGGAGAAAGTCCGAAAAATGAATGAGTTACCATAGTTTTGAAACTGCTTTACTGGAGTGTAATCGTGCCTTAACCTAAACAAGCAACATCTCAAAAGAAAGCTAAGCCCCTCAGCTACATACAGATACCTTGATTGTGCTCATAATGTTTCGTTCAATTTCTACCCTGACCACTCCCGACGAGCCAATACAAATTTCGTGCACAAATGCCCGGGGGACGGGCAATTTTTGTTGGCGAATGCCCGGGGACTGGGCACTGAAAACATACCATATTCCCAGTAACTGTATAATTCAAAAGCATACATGGGGCTCGATTTTAGGCATGTTTTGAAGGCTCTTAAAAAGGCTCTCTCGGGAAAATCCCCCACAATTTCAGAACGGAGTTGCCAATTTAAATCAGGTAAATTCTAGAATGGATTTGAACATTTCCACCAATCAAAAAAATGATTTGCCTATGTTTGGCTCTGGCTGGTTTTTTATCATTCTGGCTCATTTTCTGGTGTTTAGCAGAACTGATTGTTTTTATATCCCGGGAGCAGTAATCTTTTTTTATTCAGATATAATTTTACAATAAATCTTACATTCTACTATACCTTCCTAATTACAATACAACACTACAATACAGAGACGATGCCAAGGTGAGCGAAAGGCAATGACCATCCCATGGCCAATAAAAAGACATGCAATGCTGAACTACATACAACTGAGTACACTACGAACAATTAAACCTAATTGATACTATACTATATTCTGTCTAACATTAGATGTCCGGTCAGGTAAACAAGGGCAGATTTTGCAATTTGATAGCAACAGTTGCGTTTGATTGACACCTCAATTCAAAGCAATTAGCGGCTGCAGACAAAAGAAATTCTCTCAACCAGTAATTCAAAACAAACAAAGCCGCAAAGTTTCCCCGAAAGTAGTAGGGCAAACTCTCGCCTTGTGCAAGCGAAAGATGGTTTTTAAGAGAAGTTATGTGCCTTTAATAAAAGAAGAAGGATAAATGTAAAGTTCTGTCTCGCGGATTTTCCTTATTTGATTCAGGAGCTGTTTTGTAATCGTTTCATTTTAGCCCTAAATACGCGAGAATTGCAATGCCTCCTGCTCGGCTTTTGAATCAAATGAACAAAATCCGCGAGACAGAACTTTAGATTTACCTTCCTTCTTTTGTTATAAGCCCATAACTTCTCTTAAAAACCACCTTCCGCTTGCACAAGGCGAGAGTTTGCCCTACTAGTTTCGGGGAAACTTTTTGCGGCTTTGTTTGTTTTGAATTACTGGTTGAGAGAAGTTCCTTTGTCTGCAGTCGCTAATCGCTTTGAATTGAGGTGTCAATCAAAGGCAACTGTTGCTATTGTATTGCAAAATCTGCCCTTGTTGGTTAGGTATGCAATTGAAACTAAAATGTCAGGAGCGCAGCTCATCTTGATTGGTTTACGGACATGAAATATGCCTAAAAATGATATAATAAATATGCCTGGCATCTAATGTGAAACAGAACTTACAAAGAACTAGCGAAGTTACGTTGAGAAAGTTGGTGGTTGCTTGGTACTGAAGTTTCAAAAGATGTTAGTCAGACCGACCAGTTTCATGAATGAAACGAAAAATCAATTCTAGTATATTTCTGTTCAAATCATTAGAGAGGTCTTGATCACTATATGATAAAAGCTGTGTCAAAGCATCATTTGATAGATCGGCGATTTGTAAAAATGGTCGTAATAATTCAACAATTCCAGCGAGAAGATATTCTCAATGCCATCGCTTGTTGCGCACATTGGGTTTATGGTATCCCTAAAATTATGCTTAAACATTATGCTAAAATTATGTTTAAACATCTAAGCTATTTTGGTACTTAAATCATTTATATATTATATCATTGTTCAATTACATAGTACCACACGCAACGAACATATTTTTATTGAATTTCCCTAAAATTATGCTTTAATTTTTGGAAACTTCAAACGGGGATTGTTTTTTATTCTCCCGTTATATTCTTGGTACATTCTTATACATTATTCCAACTATATTTATTTGCTGATGCTAGGATCTGGTGACAAAAAACTTGAAAAACAATTCAGCAGAAAAGCTATCATTTGAGCCACCTCTTTGTCTCAAGTTTTTAAGACTGCTGCCTTTCATCAGTGAAAATCAAAAATGTATCAGACTGGAAATTATTGGATGTGCTGGCTGCGGAGATGCCACTAAGTCGCCTGAAACTGCACAACCCCCTATTACAACACAAGGCCCCAAGAAAGTATCTACAACAGCACCATCAGGACCAGTTAGCAACGAGAAAACGACTCAGTCAACTAGGAGCCCTAAAACAGGTAGGCCATATCAATTTATGTGATTAAATTTGACCTTGAGGGCATACCCATTTAACTGAAAAATAATGCCCGTTGCTACAACATTCCTGATTCCTATGTCTGTATATACAGGGTGTCCCAGAAAAATTGCTTGAGGTTTGATTAAATATTCAAAAAGAACAATAAAATGTACATGCTCCTGGCTTTATAAACCCTGTTCTTGCGAATCCGCCAAGAGTCCACGGAGTTAAGCTTTTGAAGTTCAAGTTTGTGCGAAAGCTGAAACCAGACGCCCCTAACTGACTTGTTTTTCAAAAAGACGTCCCAAAATCAAAATAAAAGAAGACTGTCCAATATTTTAGCTCTCGTTGATATTAGAGGAAACCAAATAGGACTTCAAAAGCAATTTAATTCTTGTATCCGTCGCCAAAATTTACTTGAAAATGCAAGTATCCAAAAACATGAAATGAAAACTTAATCGATGAGAGACAGGGCCATTCTAAATTGTGGTCAACAGAATTCTTCCAAGCATGCATAGCCTCCATCCAATGTTAGAAAAGCTAGTTTATCGAAAGTGCTTTTTAAATTCTATTTGATTTGCTTTGAATAAACGAGATTCTACTTTCACATTAGACAATGCATCTCAAACCGATTTGAAAATATTTTTAGTTTACATGGAGTTTTCGAACCGTTTTGACATTTCAAACCGATCTGAACAGGCGAGTTGAGTTTCACCCCGGCTTGAGTTTTTCCACGTAAACGCTTCAAGGGCTTTAACCAGACAACGAGTTCAACTCAGATCGGGGTGAAATTTCAAACCGGTTTGAGTTTTTCATGTAAACGGGCCCTAATGCTTTGATTTTCCACTTTTTTACAGATACTTTCAAACCCAAACCACGCAAAAAAAGTGATTCATCGACCGTGATCATTGTTGTTGTTGTTATCCTAATCATCGTGGCTGTAATCGCTGCAATCATTGCATATCGCTTCCGACGGAAGATTCGCCTTTGCTGCAGACGTATTTTAGAAAACAACAATGGACCTAAAGCAGCCAAGAAGCACAAGAAAGCAAATTTTCATGTTCAAATGGAAGCAACTTATTCAGAAGTTAAAACAGGTTTGCTTTTAATCGTACTATTGCCTTTTTTCAATGAAATTTGTTGTTTATGCAGTCAAACTCAAACTCGCATAAGTAAGATCTCTTCGGACCAAGAGAAATGATCCAACTGATGTCAGTCCGACTGTCCAACTTTGAGATGGGTCAGATTTTTTTCGACTCAAGTGAAGTGCGAAAGCTCTGTAATCGAGGCTACAAGAAAAAAACGAGGGTAATAGAATATGTCATTATTCTTAAATTTGACCTTTTCCCATGGTGAGTGAGCATAGAATAAATGAGCGTAGAATAAAGAGCACTTATACTAAACAAGGAGCTTTTTTGTTTGCAAAATGACAAACTGACCCTTAGCACCCGCTTTCTGTCGTGAAGTCTGACTCATGCAATGTTATTTACTTGCGGGACCTCCAGAAAAGATCCAACTTGCGAATATCCACATGATGAAACCCGCGTTAAATTTCTTTATTTAGTTTGAAGATGGTAAAACCCCGGGGGGGGGGGGTACTTCACATATTTTGGGTACGGGGACGTGCCATCGGGAAGGGTATCGATTTTCGCGACTTTGGTATAAGGAACGGTATCGATTTTCACGATTTTGGTATAAGGAACGGTATCGATTTTCACGATTTTGGTTAAAGTATAAGATCGGATATACATTTTCGGAAAATTGGTATAAGGTCGGGTGTACTTTTTCGGAAAATTGGTATAAAGTCGGGTATGCTTTTTCGGAAAATTGGTATAAGGAACGGGTATGTTTTTGAAGCTTCGATGGCACGTCCCCGACCAAAACCTGGTTAAGTAACCCCCCCCCCCCGGGGGTAAAACTGGGATTTGTCTTTACATGAACTCTTTTATTCTACTGGGTGAACCAGAAAAAATTTCACATTGTATGAAATTTATAGCATCAAGAGTGCTGGATGGATTGGAATGAATCAGTATTTAAACAAATGATTCATGGTACAGAATTTATAAATAGCCGTAAGTAAGGGACTCATTATATAGTAAACCAATAAGCGCAACAAAAACACCGAAATCAGTAGACAGAAGACTATTAACTCTTGTAAAAGAAACAATAACCAAAATAAGCCTGTAATAAGAGAACGACTGTTAAACCCTGTAAGACAAAACCGAATCAACCTTAAAATTTGAAAGGAAAGAAATGAGTTAATAACTCACCAGTAACTGCTGAAAAGATCAACGTGAAATCACCAAATACTAGTTTTGTCGCACTCTCATCAGTTTGGTTCGTGCGAAGAAAAAATTACCAATAAAAACAGGCCACTTTGACAACAGACGAACAAAACAAAACCGAAAATCACACGCCATTAGTACCTAAGCCACTTGTTAGCTAAACCCAATAGACACCCGCCAAAGATCAAAGCCTTTGGCGCAAATTAGAACAATTGCAACGTGAAAAAAACTCCTTCTGTCAGCAGAGGGAGGGATCCCGAAGTTTAATAAACACCGCTTCTAAAACCTTGAGGTGGAAGGCAGACCTAGCCCTACCCAAAATTCGGAAACAATCCTCGCTATAATTGTTACGACATTCATTACTGCTCAGTAAGTGAGTACCAATGGCAGAATCACTTTCTTGTTTAGCCGGACCAGCTTTACATTTTCGTTTTGGTTGACACCGACCGTTGCACCTGTCAGTACCTTTCCTTTTTGCTAGGGGCACATGTCGTCTCATCCTGTCAAAAAGTCTTTGGGATGTCCTACCTATCCCTACCTAGTCTTTGGGATGTCCAATCAGTATTTGCTTCACAGACAAAAGGTCGAAGTATTTTTGTGATTTTTCTTTTTTTTTTATATCATTCATTTAAAAAGTTTACAATAAATTCTACAATCTACAATACTTATCTAATTACTATACAACACTACGGGAACAATACCAGGGGGAGTGAAAAACAATGACTACCCCATGGCCAAAAACATAAAGACTTATAACGTTAACCTACATGCAACTAACTGTACACTACGAACGATTAGAAAACTAATGGGTAAAGGATAATATACTAGATTCTGTCTGATATTTGATGTCGTGTCAAGGTTGGGAAGAACTTAACAATTGCACGAGCGCGGCTGGTTTGAAATTGAGATGCATAGGATGCCTGACATCTAATATCAAACAGAATTTACGAGGAAAACAAAGAACATTCACGTAAAGGGACTTGGTGGTTGCTAAGAACATGGCTGAAGTTTCAAAGGATCTCAAACAAACCGACCAGTTTCGTGGATGAAACGTGAAGTCAATTCGAGTATATTTTTGTTCAAGTCATCAGAAAGGTCTTGATCACCATATAGTAAAAGTTGCGTCAAAGCATCATTTGAAAGGCTAGCAATTTGTACATATGGTTGCAATAATTCTACAATTCTCTTCGTTGAACATCAAAAGAAGGGCAGAGCAACAAAAAATGCTCCGTATCCTCGATGCCATCGTTTGTTGGACGCATTGGGTTTATGGTATCCCTGAAATTATGCTTGAACTTGTGAAAATTTAACTTACTGAGACCATCCCTAAGTTTAGTAAGATAGGATAATCCTATTGGATCGTGTATTCCAAAAACAGATTTTGCAGGGGGTCGGATTATTGATAAGATCTTTTTCTTTTTCGTGATTTTTCTCACCTTCCTACGAGCACTGAAAAAATTAGTACCTTCAAGTTTACAAGAACTTGGTGGTTGCAAAATGACTGGAAAAGGCCTAAAATACTTGACCAAATCATAAAGGACTCCTCGCTCAAAAAAACAGAGAAAGTGCAATTTGTCACGGTCGAGAGATATCATCCGCACATTTTTTGCCTATGTCTTCTAACTCTTGAGAGAGGTGAAACGCCCGTGCGTATTGTTCTGTATGAGGAGAGTCCTGATGATTTGATCAAGTGTTTTAGGCCCTTTCTCGGTCATTTTGCAACCATGAAATTCTTTTAAAGTTAAATTTACCTATGTTTGCGGTGCTCGTGAAAAAGACGAGAAAAATCACAAAACTACTTCGATCTTTTGGCTCTTAACTAGAATTTGAGCCATTCAAATCTATGAAGTACTTAGTGGTTCTACGAATTTTCGAAAGTGGGAACTTTTTTCTGCCTCACCCGGTATATGATATCTCCCATGGAACGGCGATGCCTGATAGATTAAGCCTTATAAAGAATCATCGTACAGAAAGATTAAACTGTAAAATATGAACATCATTAAAGTCGAAATTTCCCATTTTAGATGAACTGGATCGAATATCATTAATTGTGACAGAAACTCCAGCAGAATTTGATGACAATGAACAACAGTATGGTGGAAATTACAGCGAGGTTTATGCTGCTCCTATTATCAATAAGACTGACAACACTGAAGTAACAACGGGATATGATGCGTCACACTTATACTCCCAGGCGCATCCAGTAAAGAATAGCCAGGATTCAAATATATACGCACCACCTGTGAACTATTCACAACCTGACACTGTTAGACGCTCTAACCAGTCGATTGAAAGGGAACCTATTTACGCTGGTTCACAAATTTATGAAAACCCCTACCAATCCGTTACTGCATCAAGTATATATGCTGATCCTGGATATGCTGACCCTGGAGTTATTTCAAGCTCAGTCTCAGTGAAAATTAGAGAATTTCCCCGTAACAAGTTAAATCTTTTGGAGAAAATAGGAGAGGGGCAATTCGGGGAAGTACACATTTGTGCTGTTGACGATTTGGCATTGATAGTTGTCGGTGATGAGAAATTTACATCAATTGACACTGGTACAAACAAGGTTGCGGTAAAGATGATGAAGAGTGGACTGGATGGATCTGCGGAGGAGGAATTTATGAAAGAAGCTAAAGTGATGGTGAAACTAGCGCATGAAAACGTGGTCCAGTTGATTGGAATATGCTATGATGAGCCTAAATGTATGGTCGTTGAATATATGGAGAATGGGGATTTAATGCAGTTTCTTCAAGCACATAGAAGATACGATGGTCCACCGCACCCACGGATAAGTGAGATACCAAAAAATGCTCTTGTCAACGATATCCTCTTTTATTTTGCAATGCAGATAGCTACAGGAATGAATTATTTATCATCTCAAGGGTTCGTGCATCGTGATCTTGCAACGAGAAATTGCCTTGTTGGTCATTCTTACACCGTCAAAATAGCCGACTTTGGCATGTCACGTGATCTGTATTCAAAGCTGTATTACAGAATTGAAGGTAAAGCCATTCTACCAATTAGGTGGATGGCACCTGAAAGTCTTTACTTTGGTAAGTGGAACTTTTCTTATTTGCTGTGTTTCTTTATTGTGAATTACGAAAAGTTATGCGAGAAGGGACGATCGAACTGCTTGTAATTGCTTGTAATTGCATCAGGCACCAGCACGAGGGCCGTACACATCACGGGCGCAGCAGGGGTAGCTACTCGTCTGAAATTTCTCAGAATTTGATATGAAAAGAAGGAAATTACAGAGATTTGATCACTAAAGCGGAGGATGAGACAAAAGGGACGACAAAAATTATCGACTTTCATTCCGTGTTAACATGTTTTGGTTCATCTTCATCTTCAGAGTAATGGTTCGATAAATGCAAAAGCAAAGAGTTGAAATCTCCTTGCTATAAGAAATTGAGAAAACAGCCTGCATTGAAATCTCTTTACACGTATTTTTCATAAGAAACTAAGAATTTTGGCCAATACTGAATTTCTAGAAATTATCACATTTTTAGTTCTCAGAATTGTTCCATAAACAATCTTCACGTTCACTACCTGTGCCTTCGTGAATTTTTCAGAACGTTTCTTGAAGCTTTTCCAATGTTTACATATTACCGAAGTACTTCGCGAGTAGAACAGGAAACAAGTGAGAATGAACTAAAAATGTGACGAGGATTTCCTTTATTAAAATGAATGGTTTCTCAAGTTATATTTTCCCAGTACTGGAGTTCCTTTATCTTTTCGTGATCCGATAGCTGAGTTTCTTATAGGCAGTTTCTTATTAAAGATAAATACATGAACTCCATTCCATAAGAAGGTTTCTTAGATTATATCTACCTGTTTTATTATTCTCAATCTATGCGATGCACGTATATATCGAGCCAGTCGGGTTTGAAACTTTCTTCGGGCATGATGTGCAAACATTCTCTACTTCTCTGTACAACTTATCTCCACTTTTTCCTTCCTCCCTCCTCAATCAAAGGTCGAATTAAAACAAGGAAACAAACCAACAATCAATCCCTCAGCTTTCAATTTCACAAGCATAGAATGTTCTGTATTGTTTGACCCACTCTGTGCGGAAGGGATTTCCACAAGTTTTCTTAAACTTCGGCATATTTGTTTACTGAATAAACTTAGCACCTGACATTTCCTTCTTCCAGTCACCGAGCTTTTTTCCCGCCAAATCTCTCAAAAGAGCCAATCAGGTAAGAGAATCAAAAGAACGCTGCCGAGGAAACTGATGAATGAGATTTACTTTGGCCAAAACAAAGAATCGCGCCATCCCAGGGGACTCGGGTGACTATTATTTTTGTGAAAAATTTTCATTTGTGGGACGTGGCTACGAAAAGTTACGGAAATCTTCGACTTTTCTTGGAAAAGAAGACGAAAGATCGCAGGTTTGAAAAAGGGCCTAAGGGGATGGTATTCTCATCAAAGCCTCGAATTTTAGTGTTATTTAAAAAACGATTTCTCTTGAAGAAAACGATCGATCGAAAATTGCAGTGGCAGAAAGTTCCAAAATTTACCAAACTTTGATGTAAACCAATAAAATCGGTCAAAAGTTGGATAACCGTTGTCAGCTCGAGCGATATTGGGGGAGATGTTTTCCTCGCAGCTTCCCACAGCTTCCGCCATTGACGTGACGTCATGGTGCATTCTGATTGGTCGAGGCCCCAAATGTCAACAAATGCGCTGATTGGTCGAAAACGAAATTCCCCCTTGTTTGGTGGCATCGCAAACTTTAAAAATTGTTTCTAACCGGGTGTCCCATGAATAGTAAACTGATTTGGTCGTGCTGATCGATGAGAATTTATCTTGAAATAATCCAAAATGAGTTGTGTTGTGCATAAATGCCTTGTTATGCATTAGAGTAGGTCCTGAAAGTTCAAATATGCGTCCACCATTAGACGACAACTTACACGTTTTGGCCGAAGCGAAGCCTTGAAGCACAGCGAATATATCAGCAGTAGCATTGACATAATTTGAAACATGGCGAAAATGCAGAATTCATCTATTCATAGCTCTTTTTAACAAAATTTTTCACCAAAGCTCTGTTTTCGAGTTAGAGAGACATTTGAACTTACATGATTAATGATAGCATATGTTCCAAATCTTTTAAAAGGCTGGTGTAAAATTGATTGACCTATTTCTTTGAACTGAATGACTTCAAAGAAACTTTAGCTAATTCTCTATAATTCTACCGTTGGAATTTTCCAAAATCTTCAATATTTTCAGAATTAGAGTGGTTTACTTCTTTTCCAAGAATTCAAGAAAAATTTTCACAAAAACTTAAAACCATCGTAATTTCGAAACTGTTTGACGTAACATGAAATAATTTATGTAGTTTATGGATGCCTACAATATGGTATCAAGCAAAAGTCTGTCACTCATCTGGTTTATGATTTAGAAATTTGATGACGTCATATCCTCAAATGAGTTGTAATGTAAGATACGCTGTAATTTTCAAAAATATTCAAAAGTTCTGAAAAGTCCAACGGTAGAATTATAGATAAGTATCTAAGGTTTCTTTCAAGCCATTCTATCAAAAGAAATAGGTCATTTAATTTTACACTCACCTTTTTACGCCGAGTTAAAGATTTGGCACATATGCTATCAATGATTAATATTCTGAAGTCAAAAGAACATGTTTAGATTTTTCGCAAGAATGCCATTTTTACTGAAAAAAAGCTGACTTCGGTTGATACTGTGTTTAGAACAACAAACGTAGCGATGGAATATTGGCGTGAAAAAATGGATTTACTGTTCAAAATCTTCACAAAGAATATGCCATTTGTAGCTTATTGACATTAATGCTGCAAAATTCTTCTTAGGTACTTTCACGTCGCAAACGGATGTTTGGGCATTTGCTGTCACTGTGTGGGAGATATTTATCTTTGCTGCCGAGCAGCCTTACGAACAATTCACAGACCAGCAAGTCATTGACAATGCTTTGGCGCTAGTGCAAAATGAAAGACAGGCTTTCAGGTACTTGGAAAAGGCAAATGGCTGCCCTGATGATACTTATGCTTTGCTGATGTTGTGCTGGAAAAGAGCACCCGAGGATAGGCCAAACTTCGGCGATCTTCTCCAGTTCTTCTCTGTGCGCTCTCAGAATGCAGTGGAAGTTGAGATTTAATCATTGAAATCTTACTGAAAAATGGTTCCCCTTGCAGAAACGGTGTGGCAAAGTTGAAGGGGCTGGGTTGCATAACCGTAGACAAACCTGTTATCTCTATCATGTTTGTTTTTTCAGGCGCGTGTCCATTGTATTCTGCACATATTTTGGTTGCTGGGTTGAATCCACAATTAAGTTGCGTTCAGGTGACATCTCTGTAACCTTACAGCATATGAATATTTTGTTTATTTCTCTGTGAAATTCAAAAACCAATCTTCAAAATAGCTTTTTCATTTTGATAAACAATAGAAAGTCTTGTGTGATATGGGTAACCAAAAAATTGTAAAATCAATATTTTGAAAGATATTTGTTTACGGTTACGTGGCCCAGCCTCTTTAATACTTGTTGGGGAGACGAGATACGGTTTGTCGAAGAAAACATATATGTCCCCCGTGCAGTAGGTTAACACAAATCTTTTCCACAATATCCATGGTAGAACATAAGAAAACTTTCTTTAGTTCCGTTAGTTACGGTGATTTTCGAATTCTAACGTCTGTCAGTGTTGACCAATCAAAAATCACGCTGTCTGGTTCCCTGTGGTCATCTCGTGTAACAGTTGCTCTCGTATTTCATCAACATGAATTTGAAATCACAAACTTATTCATAACGTCATCTTGACAGGACAGTAATTGCTATGTCGCGGTACTGGGAATAAACACACTTCATACAGTGTATAGGCACCCTTGTTTTCACAAGAATAAACTGCCCTTAACCACGGGCGGTAGGAAACGCTGAATTTAGAAAAAGCTTTACGGGTGATACATCAAGTTATTCTTATCCTAAATATCATTCCATTCGTGATATATCGACTAGTTTTCCTTCTGTGTCTACCTTTACTGCGAAGGCGCCATTTTAATCCGATTGACATGACCTCAAGGGCCTAATTATGCCACTCAAGTGTGGTAAAATGAAACCGACTCTTGGAGGAGTTTCCGTTTGAGTGGCATAATTGCGGTAGGGCCCTTGAAGGCATGTCAATTGGATTAAAATGGCACCTTCGCAGTAACGGTAGACACAGAAGGAAAACTAGCCGATATATCACGAATGGAATGATATATTAGGATAAGAATAACTCGATGTATCACCCGTAAAGCTTTTTCTAAATTCAGCGTTTCCTACTGCCCGTGCCTTAACTAGAAATACGACCAAGCCCCTTTTCAGAGCGATCTTAGAACGGCTATTGATTTGACCCACATAGTTCTGACAGGGGAAATTTGTTTTAGACATAACTTAGTAAACATCTTGGGGACCAAATCATCTTCCTGAAAGTAGAAAAATAATTTGTATTGCTATGATATCGTTTCACTGATTGGTTGTATACTTATTTTATTTGAACAGTATTGATTTATATGAAGTCTATGGTATCCTACCCGTGGGGTAACTTATGTTCTTCATGGTACGGGGTTGTGCCATTTTTAGGGTACCTTTTTATGATAGTATTCGGATTTATGGGTATGGTTTTCAAAAATTGTTTATATTTTCTGGATTTATGGGTATTGTTTTTTGTAAAATTTCAATCATGGGTGAACTTTTTCGGTATTTCCGGATGTATGGGTGGTACACTTTTCGGAAATTTCCGGATTTATGGGTATACCATGGGCGATAGGACACCAAGTGTGTGCCACCTTAACGTTATTTTGGTAGCGAGCCACCTTAATCAATTGTTTTTAGTGTTTTTGCCTATTTTTACTTGGTAGTGAGCCACCTTATCGCGGATTTGCAATTTTGAAATTTTTGGTAGTGAGCCACCTTAAGTGCAGATCCACCTTAACCGTAAAGCCCTGAGAGGGAAAAAGTTTTTCCCTCTCAGGGCTTTACGGTTAAGGTGGATCTGCACTTAAGGTGGCTCACTACCAAAAGTTTCAAAATGGCAAAACCGCGATAAGGTGGCTCACTACCAAGTAAAAATAGGCAAAAACACTAAAAACAATTGATTAAGGTGGCTCGCTACCAAAATAACGTTAAGGTGGCACACACTTGGTGTCCTATCGCTCATGGGTATACTTTTCAAATAAATTCCGGATTTATGGGTACCTTTCACAAATTCTCCCTGATTTATGGGTAGTAGTTTTACGCTTTGAATGGCACATCTCCGTATCATGGAAACTTTGGTACCCCCCCCCCCCCCCCGGTGTCCTAATAAAAAGGTGAAAAGATTGATGGGGACTAGCTCTAAGAATTTAGCTTGAATCAAAATCAATAGAAATAATATTTGAACTAATCGTCGGTAGTTAACTTGACAGATACCTCGTTTCTTGATATTGAGATATTGAGAATAGACATTTTTATCTTGGAAAGTTCAGATCTGCCTCCCCCTCCAAACCAGAGCTTTTCAGTTTTGGCCAAAACTGCAAACGCGCTGTTTCGGGGAATCTCATCATTCATGGACATAGCGTAGAAGTTCTGAACAAGGACTGCCCTCGTCTCGTGCTAAGGTACACATTCGAAAATAAATAAAAGACTGAAATTTGCAAACATTTAATGAATATAGTCGCCACGGAATATCTTTTTTCAATCAAAATGCATTTACAAAAAAAACACAAGACAATGCAAAGTGCGAGCAAGCACTGAAAAGGACCTTATGCTATCGCCTGTTTCATAATAATTTCAAGAGAAATATGATACAAATGCATTTTATTCAAGTAAGGAAGACTTTTTCACACCCAAGGGAATTATTTCGCTGATAGATCACTTTTTTCGGCAGATAAGTTTTGCAGAACAAAGAGAGATGTCTCTTCGGGACTAAATTCGTGAATCTGATTGTCAAGTTCAATTTTGGATTTCTATTAAAACTTTTCCTGAGCACGAGAAGCACGAGGCTTCTTGCTCGTACTTCTTCGCTATTATGATTCTGGAAGTTTCCAAATCAAGCTGCATTAACGGCTTAGGCCAAAACCCAAAAGCTCTGGTTTGGAGATGGACGCAAATCTGGACATAAAAAATGTCTACTCTCAAAGCTCCAGTATCAAGGAATAAGGTATTTATCTTCATGTTAACTATCGAGGATTAGTTTCAAGATTATTTCTGGTTGATTCAAGCTAAATTCTTATCGCTAGCCTTGATCAAATCTGTTGACTTTTTCTGGGACACTCGGTAGACAGGTTTTACTTCCGAAATATAGCCTCTGAATTTGATAAATTAAACCGATGAGGCAGATGTTTACGTCAATCTTCCATCTTTCGAGACTCAAGCATTACTTCTCATAACAATGCCTTTTTGCTTGCACAATGTAACAATTGGCCATGCTAGTTTTAGATCATAGTTTGCTGCTTCTTTGTTTGAATTATTCGTTGACCATCTTGGATTTCTAATGGCTATGAAATGACGTGTCATTCAAAACAACTGTTGCTGCTGTCTTAAAGTCCATCTCAAATTACCGTCAGTCCATCTCAAATTAGATGCCACCTGATGTTAGCGATAACATAAAATTCCTTTGCAAAACGCTTCTATTGTCGTTATTCGCGGGAATTTGCAAATGGACAGATGGCATATAACTTGAGACTGACTATAGTTGCAGCTGTATCAAATTTTAGTCTGACACCTGAAGAGAAATATTATGCAAAAATGAACATGAGGTAACCTTTGTGGGCCATTGTTGTTCGATTTTCAGGCAAACAGGACGCACTTTTTAGGCGCACCTTAGTATGGCCCAAAATCTTTTTCGATATAGAATAAAATCGATGGGATGACATTCCTGAAGCGTAAATGTGTACCATTGTTAACGGTGTGACTCTGGTCAGGAGGGTGAATTTAAGTTTTCACTTACTGATCAAAGTCACCCCACCTGCAGGGCGACCTTGATCACTTCTTCATGGCAGCAACAGCACCAAAAGATTATTTGCCATGTGCATAATGGGCAATGCTCATATCAGAAAATTACATTCGATTTTCCCACAATTGCCAATTGTCAAAATTTGATCAAATTGATCAAAATTAATTCCCCCTCCCCTCCCCTCCCCAGGTTTATCAGTCGTTTTTCAAGACTCCCTTTAGTTATCTTAGCGGCAATACACAAGACAAAAATGTTATGCTAAGCTTTGATTTTAGTTGATTTATTTTGTTTAGCTCGAACATTTTGACGTGTTGTGTTTGTATCTGCAATAATCTTGTAACTGAAGATGGCTGGAGATACAATCGAAACAAGTTTGAGAGAATTT
Organism: Aurelia coerulea; assembly: GCA_039566865.1. Classification (NCBI taxonomy): domain Eukaryota; kingdom Metazoa; phylum Cnidaria; class Scyphozoa; order Semaeostomeae; family Ulmaridae; genus Aurelia; species Aurelia coerulea. Next base: position 16,726,536 of record CM076954.1, read on the forward strand.
AAAAATGTTGTGCTTTTTATAAATTTTGTTAACTCACTTGCGTTACCATGAAATAGCTTTTGTAGCCGTATCGTAACTTTTATGATGTTATATAGCTCTGAATTTTAGGAATCTATTCTGTAGTTAAATGGTTGAACTTGAATTTCATTTATATTTGTACTAAACGTATTTTTTATGAGAAACTGCTTACGAGAAACTCAACTCTCAGATCGCCAAAAAATTATGAAACTCCAGTACTGGGAAATACAGGGTGTCCCAAAAAATGTGTGCCCCGTTTGCCTAAAGATTGGGACAAAACGGCAAAAGGTTCTCGCCAAACTTTTGCATGATGCTACTCTTTAGATATTCAATTAAAGTTTGCAACCATCGCCGTAAAAATCCGTTGAGAAATGATGGAGTTATGACCTTCAAAAGACCAAATTTGCCAGATGACTGAAACCAGCGGTCGGCCATTTTGTCTTACCATATTACAGTGATAAAAGCCTTCATGGATTGAAAATGAACAGCAACCGCCAATTTCACAGCTATCGTGAAAATTCCGATAATCCTCGGAGAGTTCCACTATTTCTGACCTCACAGAAATTATTTCTTACTTCACGTGAAAAACTTATTTTCACGTGAAGTAAGAAATAATTTCTGTGAGGTCAGAAATAGTGGAACTCTCCGAGGATTATCGGAATTTTCACGATAGCTGTGAAATTGGCGGTTGCTGTTTCATTTTCAATCCATGAAGGCTATTTATCGCTGCAATATGGTAAGACAAAATGGCCGAACGCTGGTTTCAGTGAACGGGCAAATTTGGTCTCCTAAAGGTCATAGCTCCATCATTCTTCAACGGATTAAAATGGGGATGGTAGCAAACTTTAATTGAACATCTGAAGAGCACCATCATGCAAAAGTTTTGCGAGAATCTTTTGCCGTTTTGTTGCAATCTTCAGACAAACGGGGCACAATTTTTTTGGGACACCCTGTATAACTTTAAGGAACTATCTATTTTGATAAAGAAAATCCATAACATATTTTACTTCATCGCCAATTCGAAAGGTAACTGAGTTTGAGTATTATCTAAACATTTGAAAGACTGTAAAAAATTGTTTTAAAATGTTCACGAATCCACAGGTAGTGAACAGTAAGATTGTTAATTGTTATGGAAGCTTTAAGAAACTCGTAAGAAACTTTGGGTATTCAAAATATGATAATTTTAAGAAACTTTCAGTACTGGCCCGGATTCTTAGTTTCTTATCAAATGTACGCGTAGAAGATCTATTTAGACACATAGGAAATATTGATTCAGAACATTGAGAACGGACCATTTTGTAGCTTTCAAATACTTTTAAAACACGGCAGTAACGTGTACAAGAATTTTATTTATTTTATAGAATTTAATGGATTTCAATTGAACTTAATTTCTTGTCGCGTTTAGTTCATTGTTTGTTCCCGCAGTTTAAATCTTGATTTTAATTTCTGGCTCTTGGCCTCAAGCAACTGGCAAAAAGAGAAGTTGGAGAAAACAAAATTTCGAGGTACAAAAATTCGTTCATGTCCATAACAAGCTCTTACAGGACGGGCTTATTACATAATTATTTTGATCAATACAAAGTGTTGATTTTCAACATCTAAATCAAGTCAATAATACTTCCAGATTTAAAAAAATATTACGTCCGCATTCTAAATTATTTACTTGACAAATGCTGTTTCAGGGAAAAATATGTTGCCTGAGGAATCGTCGAAACTTCATCGGCTGTTTCTAGCTGAATGCTGCGGAAATTGAATTTATTTCGTATATTGAAATTTTGGAAATCTGTTATTTTGCTAGCGAATTCAGCTGTTCAGTTTACACGGTAGCGGATCATTCATTCATTTTTCATTTCATTCATTTTAATTTATTTAGGCACGGTAGCCCCGTCAGTCCATAAGAACTGCTTTTCAGGGGGCCGTGATCAGCGGTCACCATAGAAATAGGACGAGGTCACATTCAAGATTTTCTCGGCTTTTCAGTGATTTCTTTCAACGTCAAAATTTCAAAACAAACTGCAATTATGATTAAACCTCGTTTGTATGAAAAATACCCTCGTATTGAATCCGAATCAAAATTGATGCGGATCACTTGCGTTTACACGGCGCAGAGCAAGAGTGATCCGATACAAAAATGATCCGACACAAAACGAGTTCGCTTTCGTACCAGGATCAAAAAATTGATGCGGATAGCGGAGCAGAAGTGTATCGGATCACTTCGAGCTCGTGTAAACGGGAGGCTGATCCGCAACACTTTTTGTATCGGATCAAAAAGTGATCCGCTACCGTGTAAACGGGGTCTAAGTATCTAAGACGGAGATTTCACTGTGCCGAAAGCTGCTATGCAGGGTTTGTGCAATGGTAAAACCTTGCATTGCAAAGAGGCAAGAAATCTAAAAATATCCCATTTAAATTGAAGTTGCACAAGCACCGTGAGCAATGGATAGCCAAAGGAACAATGATATGCCTGAGTGTTTTCTTTATTTATAAACAAGCCTAGATACCACTGCACATTCCCTTAAAGTGATCAATTCGGGCAAGGGCGCCAACCTTGTAGGAACTGTGTTTATTACCAGTACTGTTTCGTGACATAGTACACAGAGTAATTGCTGTCCTGTTCATCCGTGTATAACATAACTAACCTTAGATTTTCCTTAGTTTCAGTGATTTTCCAATTCTACCTTCTGTTAGTGTAAACCACAAAATTATTCTTACGTCATCTTGACGTCATGACAATAGAACTGGGAATAAAAACAGTTCCTACAAGGTAGGCGCCCTTGATTCGGGCGGTCCCAAAGTAAAAATTGTCAATTGATAACTGACACAGACGAATATAACTTAGATTACAATCAATAGCCTGCGTGCAGAAAGAAATCAGTAGAGTCTGCACGCAGGCTAACAATCAACGAATTGAATAACTACAACTAACCACATTTCATTGACTACAAAAGCTAGGAAAGAGGGCCTGATATTCTTAATAAAATACGGGTTGGTCAACCAAAAGCAACCAGACCGTGAGTAGTTGACGGGGATAAATATCCAACTCCAGAGGTATGACTATGCAGGTCTAAAATTAGCCTGTTGTATTTGACGATTTCGACACGTGCATGCATATCTTTTCACTAGGGGAGCAATTACGTGCATAAGCATTTCTTTGGCCTATTTACTATGGGTTGCCTCTACTTAGCTCCGTCAACTAACTTTAACAACGCCATACCTGAAAAGGGGGACCCAATGTCATATTTTGCAAACGGTGCTCCATATATGGGACCCATAAAGAGCATCATTCACTTTCAGAAAAGGAAATTCGTATTGGGACAACCTTTTTTTATGAGATAAAGAGAGCTATCTTAATTCAATCGACGAAACCTGAGGGTGAAATGTTTTAAGAGCCGAGAGCCTCCATAAAAACGGTTTCTAAATCTTTAGCTAGGATGGCTGGGATGCTCATTCTTTTTATGAGAAACTATGCTCCGAACTTTGCACAGTAGTACGCTTTGTTAATTTTGAGCCCAATTCTTATATAGTAAAAATTGTAAAGTATGACTCCATTTAATCTTTCAGCCTACCTAGGATCATATCTCTAACGAGCAGGCTCAATGCTGCAGAAGGAACTACCTTCAAATACGCTGCCGTCAGCCCTGCATACAATCGTGGAATGCCGCCATTTTGCAACAAAGATTTCGTCACTGCGTACGAGGATGCTACCCCAACTTTCAAATTGATGGCCTTTCTGTCAACTTGCATTGTTCTTCTAACGACATCTAATGGATGTACTACCTGGGGATGAAAAGACGAGATGCTCTTAAGAAAATGGATTTACAAGGTAAGTTAAAAAAACTTATCCAGAGTTTGAAAAATTTTCCTGCAAAAATCGTTCGCACAATTTAAGAATTCAAAATTCAACGCCATGGGATGGGGTTAAAATCTTTAGAAGGTGAATATAGAATTGTGTTACATTTGTATGGGTTCAAATCTTTTAAAGTTGAATGTAAAATTCCGATAAATTTTTCTTTGAATTGACTTACTTGGGTACTATGCTGTAAATCTGTAATGGGAATTTTTTGATATATTGATTACTTTTAAAATGGTGGCGATTTTATTTTGTAAAAAGAATTCATGGATAATTTTGAAAAAATTAAAATCATAGTAGCTCCTAAATCAAATGAGAAACAATGATACAATCAATGGATTTTTTAAGGTCTACAATGTGGTGGCAAAGCAGAAATATGTCACTCTTCTAGTTTAGTTTTTAGAAATTTGATGACGCCACTGCCTCCAATACAATAAATGTCACCATTTTCTACGTATTCAAGATATCAAAAAAATGTCCTCAGCAGATTGGCAGCAAAGTACCGTGATTTCTTTTCAAGCCATTTAATTCAAAGAAAATGCAACTTAATTATACACCCCCACTGTGGTAAAGATTGAGACCTGCGCTGGTTTCAACCAAGGGCGCCTACCTTGTAGGAAGTGTGTTTATTCCCAGTACTGTAGAGTAATTGGTGTCCTGTGACCCAGTACAGAGAGTGTCCTAGAACCGTACCGTGACCAAGCAGTACACAGCGTCAGTCCTCTCAAGGTCAAGATGACGTATGAATAACTTTGTGGTTTCAAATTCCGTTGTTTATGTAACACGATATCAACTGTTATACGATCTGGCCACAGGGAATCGGACAGCGTGATTGTTGATTGGTCAACTATAACAGACGTTAGAATTTGAAAATCCCTCACAGATTAACAGGACTGGGTCATAGGACACCAATTACTACGCGTACAGTACCGGGAATAAACACACTTCCTACAAGGTAGGCGCCCTTGTTTCAACTAATACATTTTGAGTATTTATTTATAATTTACAATGTGCTTTCTCGCACAGCACTATTGAAAGCTTTCTCAACAGAATGCAAAAAACCTGCTGAATAACTGCAAAGACACAAAGTTTTCATTTTGTCGCTTGAAGTATTCAAAGAATTCTCTATACTCATTAGACCAAGCTGATTTGGCATGACTCTAATGGCGAAAACAGGAATAATGTACTGTTGATCTAGAGGCGCATAAATTCTAAACAGTGCCTTATAACCTGGGGCCCTAACTATTCGGTATCTTGCACATAAAGTTGAATCCCACTATAAACGTATTTTTGATGAGAAACTATAAGAATTTGAGCCAGTATTGAGAGTCTCCTGAAAATTTTCAAATTTTAAGTACTCAGAGTTTCTTATGAGTTTCTTTAATGGTGACCTGAAGCGAAAATTCTTATTGTTGCAAATGAACAGCACGATCAAATGATAAGGAATCCTGTTTAAATTTCTTTGATATCTCATTTCGTTTTCAAGTTATCTACTGATTTTAAGTATCAGCTGATGATGTCATATTGTTTGCAAATTAATAGGGATAACATTGGAAATATAGCTGTATCTTATTTCCTTATTTTTGAAAGGTTACACTTGTAAGAAATATCTAGCTGAGCTAAATAAATGTAATGTAAATTGTCTCATGACTTGATATGATGTTTATAACGGCATGTTGATTGAAGAAAAGTTTTTGATTAGATTTCTCTTGGAAAGCATTGTCAACCTTGTATACTTTCTTTACTTTTTGCAAACAAAATGATGTCATCTGCCATTCACACAAAATAGTGGATAATTCGAAAATGAAACAATATATCAAGAAATTGTAAACAGAAGTTTTCATCATTTACCAATGCTGCGTTTATTTGCATCAATAAAAATTTTTGCTTCATATCACCTTTGAAGGTTCCATGAAAATCTTCCCGTGCTCTTCTTGTGAACATTTCAAAACGAAGCTTTTGGAAGCTGTTTTAATGTTTTGTCATTACCCAAGTGCATTCGGTGTAACATGATAAAGGAAACAAGGGAAAATAACGTAAAAAGATGCAAAGCATCTCCTTAACTAAAATAAATAGCTGCTCCAATGACATTTTCCCAGTATAGGAGTTACTTGACTGTTAACGATCTTAGAATTCAAGTTATTTCTACGAAGTTTCTTGCAAAATAAGCCACTTGCAGTTGAATTCTAGCCTATCACATATCAGTATTTCATGTTGACCTTTATGGTTCGCTTATGGTTATGATTAATGGTTATAGTCCGATTATGGTTCTCTACGTGTCACGGCCAATAGTCTTTGCAGGGCTATTTTTACTTAGCTTCCTTTAAGCATTTCGCACACACAGTTAAACCATGGGTATTGTGGACATGATTTGTGTCGATCGTGTCCACAATACCTGGCCTAAATGTTACTAAATGAATGAATGTAGTTCGTTACCTTGCTCGTCTTCATTTCAGGAGTATCTCTGCGCTTTTGCCTCGGCAGCAATTCTTGCTTACTCAAGTTCATAACGGCCTAAGGTTTTTGGACAGTGCCGCGCTCTAAACTAGTTCCCAGATCGTCGCAGCCCTCGGAACGACTCATCCTAATCGGGGAACTAGTTTAGAGCGCGGCACTTTTCAAAAACCTTAGGCCGTTATGAACTTGAGTAAGCAAGAATTGCTGCCGAGGCAAAAGCGCAGAGATACTCATGAAATGAAGACGAGCAAGGTAACGAACTACATTCATTCATTTAGTAATTTGGGGTTAAATATGTTAATTGTCACGGAATTCGTTAAATTAATCAAATTGGAACACCACAGAGCGTTTATGGAATTTTGTCGCTTTGTCAACACCGTACCTCGTGGACTTAGAATCAAGAAAAATCCATCGATTCAAGGCGGTATTGGACATGATTTGAAAACATCGTGGTATGGGATCCTGCATGAAGCTGAAACTGCATTGCTGGCACTGATTGTAATAAATTACAGAGAGAAACAGATCAATTTAACAAGAACTTGTTACGACCTAATTTCCAACCGACGTACAGAATTGGCAAAAGAAGAAATGAGTTGGATAAAGGAGGAGCTACGCAGGAACAGCACTGATTTGAGAAGACGACGAATGAAAAAAGCAAAGGAACTGTGTGCAGAGAAAGATATTCTATTTGGGGAGGAACTCGAAGGCTATTTGGTTACAACGGAGCATTGGCAAAATGTGGTGTTTTCATCTGAAGATTTGGAGTATGCAAAGAGGGAGATAAGGATTGAAGAGACAACAGTGGAGAATGAAGAAATGAGAGTTGACGCAGAGACAGAAGCAGAAGAAGCGACGGGCGCCGATGTGGAAGCAAGGGATGATGGTGAGAGATCTGGACGGCTGGCTGGCGTCTTTGTTTCTGGGAGTGTGGTGAATATTTCACCGAAGACCCTCTCGGAAGATCAGATAAAACTTCTTTCTAGAGGATTAAAGTTTTCACCCACACCTAGGGACATCGATAAAGGCCAGCTAAAGGCAGACTTGGATGCTTTTAAACGTAGGATGAGACTCTCTTGGTTCTTTAGAGACGATGATAGTAATGATTATGATCCCAATGCATTTTACATTAAGTCAGGTTGGAACCCCCCGAGAGCCGACACTGTTCTTGAAACTTATCTTTCTCTTCTGGAAAATGAGGTGCTGTCTGTTTCACCAGAGGGTAAGAATTTCAGTAATTTATCATTTGGAGAGAGGCAGGCTCTGGAGGAACTCAAATCTGACAGGAGTATTGTTATTAAGGAGGCGGATAAGGGCTCTGCGGTTGTTGTTTGGGATAAGCAGGATTATGTAGCAGAGGCAAATAGGCAATTAGGTAATTCGGATGTTTACGAGGAATTAAGTAGGGATCCAACCGCAGAGTTAGAGGCTGAAATTCAGAATGTTGTATCGGAGATTCAGGTTTGTGATCCAGGTTTGTCAGATAAGGAAGCGTCGTATTTGCAGGTCAAAAGGTCTAAGTTAGGTAGGTTTTATTTGTTACCTAAGATACATAAGGGACTCAGTAATGTGGTCGGTAGGCCGGTTATTTCCAATTGTGGTACCGCCACTGAGCACATTTCTGAGTTCTTGGATCATCATCTCAACCCCCTCGTTAGTAATACAGAATCTTATGTTAAGGACACTAATCATTTTTTGTCGTTGTTGGCTGGTTTAGGGGAGATCCCGGATGATGCGTTGCTGTGTACAGCGGATGTTGTAGGCCTCTATCCCAGCATTCCACATGATGAGGGCTTGGAGGCAGTGCGACATGCGTTGGACGGCAGGCAAAATCCAGGGGTCTCCGCAGGTTCGTTGGTTAATTTAGCTAAGGTTGTACTGGAGAATAATGTTTTTGAGTTCGATGGTAAGGTTTATAAGCAGAAGTTAGGGACAGCGATAGGTACTAAGTTTGCTCCGGCGTATGCTAATTTGTTTATGGCTGATTTTGAAAGGAAGTTGCTGGAAGGTAGTGCGGATAAGCCGTTGGTTTGGTTAAGGTATATTGATGATGTGTTTTTTATCTGGACTCACGGTCAGAGTAAACTGGATAGTTTCCTGGAATACATCAATAATTTCCATCAAGCTATAAAGTTTACTTCTGAGAGTTCCAGAGAAGAGGTTAGTTTTTTGGACGTCATGGTGGTTAGGAAGGGGTGTGCTCTGGAGACAGACCTCTACTGCAAGCCAACTGATACGCATCAGTACTTGCAGAAGGCGTCTTGTCATCCATGGCACACTAAGAAGGGTATTCCTTATGGACAAGCTCTTAGGATTCGAAGGATTTGTTCGGAAGATGGGAGGTTTCAAGAAAGGTCAGAAGAATTAGTAGGCTGGTTTACTAATAGAGGTTATGAGGAAGGTTTTGCTATGGAGCAGGTGGATAGGGTTAAGACTATGGATAGAGACATGCTTTTAAGTGAAGATGGGGGACGTAATAGGGGTCGGGGGGACCGTATCCCATTTGTAGTGTCATATCATCCAGCTCTTAATGGGATCTATGGTGCACTGAGCAGACTTCAGCCAATGTTGGATGCGTCTGAAGAACACAAGAAGGTGTTTCCAAGCAAGCCACTCGTTGCCTTTAGACGTGCCAAAAATCTTAAGGACACTCTGGTCAGGGCGAAGCTTGCTCCGGTGCAACAAGAGGATCCTATTAGGGGTTGTTATCGATGTGGCAAAGCTCGTTGTCAGGTTTGTAAGTTTATGTTGGAAGGGGATAAGTTTGTTTGTCACGTTACTGGTAAGGAATATAGGATTAACTCTAGATTTGATTGCGATTCGCTTGGAGTGGTTTATCTGTTGGGTTGTAAGGTCTGTGGTATGCAATATGTAGGTAGCACTTTTACCCCCTTCCGCATTAGGTTTAATAATTATAAGTCGTGTAGCAGGAGGTTTGATAAGGGAGAAATGGTAACTCAGGCGGATTTTTTTAGGCATTTTGCATCGGTAGGGCATCACGGCTTTCTTGAGGATGTTACTTTCCAGGTTATTGATCGGTTGTTTGGGGATACTAGGGTTAGGGAAGGTTTTTGGCAGTTCAAGCTGGATACTTTTGCACCTAAGGGACTCAATGTCAGACTTGTGGATTCTTAGACCTACCGTTCCCCCGCAGTTCCATGTAGTTTTTATTAGGGGTTGTTTTATCTTGTCTATTTCTTTTTATTTATTTATTCATTTAATTTTAATTTATTTTATTTTTTCTTTTCATGTTACGTAAACGTGTTTTGGGACCAGTACCTTTTACTTTAGTCATCACTTTGCTTATCCTATTTTCTTTATTTAATATCGCTACGCTTTAGTACCTCTCTTGGGACAGACGGCGCCTTTTTCTGCTCTTTTATTTCTGCCGCTATTTCACGTCGCAACGCATTTCAAACTTCTCTTGAGATTAACGGATCCCTCTTTCTGCTCCTAACTGTTGCTGCAACTCTCCTGATATTCCCTTTGTCTCCTTTTCGGCTCTCTTTCCCTTTCATCTAGGTGTGTTTCGACATTTTGTATTAAGTAGGTCCCTTTTGTTAGGTCGTTGCTATTATGTTACCCCATTGTAACTTAGGTTTATAGGTAGGCCCCAAATTATTGTAAGGTCAGTTCTGATGAAGCGAAAGCGAAACGTAAATGCAAGTTCTATATTTTTGAGAAATCTTTATTAATTTTATATAGTTATCGAGGAGGCTCATGATTTATCATTCATCGTCCGGTGCGTCAGGTGAATTCTACTTGCTAATTCCCAGCCATAGCGCTCTATGAGAATGATTATTCAACATCGCAAGTGCTACATCATACAAATTCATGCGCAAACTACGAATAAGAATGTTATTGAACGATTCTGTTTGCATGCTTCGTCCGCTTTTGATCTGATGTCAATAAACATTAGACTTATGTCCTGGCTCGTGGTCTTCCCCTTGGTTGAATTGAATTTACCTTTGGGGTAAGTAAAAAAAGATTTAACACGTTTGTCGCTGTCGGGCTGTGGAATTAAGAGTATGCGGCCGATATTCAAAACTGAAATGTTTATATATTAGTCAAAGGCTAACTTAGATGAGAAAATTGTTTCTTTTGTAAAATCATTCATCATTCAGACACAGAAATTAGGAAAATGCCGGCAAGAAGTTCATATGGAACAAGAATTACATCTCGCCATCGCTGATCTCCACTATCTCCCTACAACCCTTACTTATACATACCGTTTGTGCCACTGTTCCCGCAAAAGCACCACATGCCAAAAACGTGGTAACGTTATTGCCCGATGTACTCTTCGATGCTCCATTCTTCAAAACATCGTAAACACATTGCTGCACAGCCAGAAACGGAGCTATTGACAGCAGTGTGGGGCCTAGACCTTAAAAAAGAAATAGCTATTTACTGAGTGAGCCACGAAATTTTAAATCTTGAAACTAACGTAAATTCGATCATATCATTTCAACGCGGAATGCTCAGTGGTAGCCCGCTGGTATATCAATCTGTAGGTTTGTGGTTCCAGTTCCCACCCTGTCAGACCATGCTACGTAGAATGAGAAGCATCACTAAACCTCATTCATAATGACAGTCCCATCAACTTTATCTGATCTATGTTGGATTTTAACCAATGAAATAATACAAATCTATCAATGACCTGGCTCCTACTAACCTACGCGCAACAAGGATAGATTTTGTTATACAATAGCAACAGTTTGCGTTTGATTAATACACCTTTTCAACTAACCGCGGCCTCGATATCGCGCTGGGGCATGGGGCGAGAATTTGGGTGTAAACTTCCTAGGAAACCACGTTGTTTACATTGCCGCAGTACGAATTGCTTCGCTCACGCTGTTTGTTATCGCCTATTTTGCAGTTTGTTCGTGTATTTTTGCTTCGCTCTGTGGTCTATTATATTTGGAACAGCTTTTTTAAAAGCTCTAGCAACAAGTACTCAGCTCTGATAGGCCACAGAAACCTGAATTATATTGCCGTTCGCATTCGATTGAATCTTGGGCCTAACTAACCGCACATAAAGATGGTCAATGGCAACTGCGCTGTTTTCAACTGCACGAACAGTCAGTATAGGATAAGGAAGTGGAAGAAAGAAGCCTGTCAAAAGCACGATGGTTTGCCACACAAAGAATGCCCCTGCCCACAACCATTCACCTTGCACACATTTCCAAGTGTTTTGCTGAACTCGGACAAGAGACGGGAATGGATAAGGCTTATGAACAGGACCACTGTCAAGAACAGTGCATGGTGCCCTGGTAGGACCTGGTAAAACCCTAGGTAGTTTTCAGAAAGGGATTCAATTTCAGTTTGTTTCATAAAGCATTCATGGCAAGGTTCTTTTTCAAGAACTTCCTCAGGAGCTTCTTCAATATCTGGTTCTCTGTCCTTTCTTTTGACTGGAGAAAGCTGACGGCGATGGAGCTCTCTTCTTGTTTTTTTACAGGCTTTTCATAGCCTAGATTGAGGACTGGATTTGGGTTTGCCAGTGTTGGTCTCTTGTCAATAAAGTGATCAGAACAGACAACATCACTCTTACCAGGGCAACATGCACTGTTCTTGACAGTGGTCCTGTTCATAAGCCTTATCCATTCCCGTCTCTTGTCCGAGTTCAGCATGTACGTATGTATGTATGAAAAATTTTGCCATACAAAGTAAAAATTAAAAATGTAATAAAGGAAAGAAAGGCTATTTACATGTGTAAAATGGTAATAAAAACTAAAGATCTAGTATAAAAATACCCCTAGTTTAAAATGGCAGGGATAGCATTAAAAGGTCAGTGCAACCTTGTTTCCATAATTTTCCCTCCAGGGGTATTATAGAAAAGAAAAGTTTTCATGAAAAAAAGAGACGTTCTTAAGAAAGTGTAACAGCCTGTTGGGCTTGTTATTTATGCAGTTTTTAGAAATTCAATAATATATATAGGGACTGTTTTCTTGATTTTGGAGGTCTTTAAAGAAATTGTCCTTTATCTTATGTTTGAAACTGTTAACGTTTTTAGCAGACTTTAGGTCAGAGTGTAGATTGTTCCAGATTTTAGGTCCTAGGTAACATAGACCACTTTGCCCTATGTTGCTCTTTCGGAATGGTTGATTTAATTTGTTTTTAGATCTTCGAGTAATCCGACTCTGGCCAGCTGGTAAGAACATCTCCGACACATAGGATGGGGCTGAATTATCGAAAAATTTGTAAACGTTTGTAGCAGTAGAACCTCTCTTTAGTAGGGAGCCAATTTATATTTTTAAATTATTTGATTCCTATGTGTGCTCTGTTATTCATATTTAAGCAAAACCTGATACATTTATTTTGAGCTGTTTGAATGTTTTTGGTTAGCCTTTTATTAATCAATGGAAGAAACCAAGCACTGCATGCATAGTCAAAGTGGGGCTGGATTAGAGCATTTGCTAGTAACCTACGAAGAGAGAAGTCAAGAAAATTTTGCTTTCTATAGAGGAACCTATAGAAATTTCCAAAACATTTCCAAAACACTTGGAAATGTGTGAAGGTGAATGGTTGTGGGCAGGGGCATTCTTTGTGTGGCAAACCATCGTGCTTTTGACAGGCTTCTTTCTTCCACTTCCTTATCCTATACTGACAGTTCGTGCAGTTGAAAACAGCGCAGTTGCCATTCACCATCTTATGTGCGGTTAGTTAGGCCCAAGATTCAATCGAATGCGAACGGCAATATAATTCAGGTTTCTGTGGCCTATCAGAGCTGAGTACTTGCTAGAGCTTTCAAAAAAGCTGTTCCAAATATAATAGACCACAGAGCGAAGCAAAAATACACGAACAAACTGCAAAATCGGCGATAACAAAAAGCGTGAGCGAAGCAATCCTTACTGCGGCAATGTAAACAACGTGGTTTCCTAGGAAGTTTACACCCAAATTCTCGCCCCATGCCCCAGCGCGATATCGAGGCCGCGGTTAGTTGAAAAGGTGTATACTAAGTTATCGCTATTGAAAGGCTGCCGGACGCTCCTAACTACGACTCATAATCAAACGCCATTTTTTTGAAATGACTATTACTGCCTCGTTTCGATAAGGGCCTAGGCGGAAAAACACAAACATTTGTGGTTGTCAAATGAAACACATTGATTTGAAAACTTCACAATAAATCAGTTAATGCTTAGCGAAAGAACAAGGACAGATTTGGTAAGACAATAGCACGAGTTGGTTTTGATTGACACCATAATTCAAAGCGATTAGCGATCACAGACAAAGGAAATTCTCTTAACCAGTAATTCAAAACAAGCAAAGCTGCAAAAGTTTATCTGAAACCCAGGTAGCTAACTCGCTCGTTGTGCATCCCAGAAATTGTTTTTAAGAACAAACATGAGCATAGATCGAAAGAAGAAGGACATATCTACACATCTGCCACGGGCATTTAATTTATTTGATTCAAAAGCCGATTTGGAGGCGATTCAATTCTCTTATTTTTTGGGTGTAATTAAAACGCTTACTGCTCAGCTTCTAATCCAAAGAAATAAAATGCCCGTGGTAGATGTGTAGATATATCCTTTTTTTCGATATATGCTCATGTTTGCTCTTAAAAACAATTTCTGGAATGCATAACGAGCTCGCTAGCAACTTGGGTTTCAGAGAAACCTTTGCTGCTTTGTTTGTTTTGAATTTATGGTTGAGAGAATTTCCTTTGTCTGCAGCCACTGATCGCTTTGAATTCAGGAGTGAACAAAAGTATCTCATGCTATTGTGTTACCAAATCTGTCCTTGTTTTTAGCGAAAGCAGAAAATAGTACCTACGTACAAAGCTAGACGTTGTCGCCAACTGTTCTCATGGTATTCTTGTTGGTTTTGGTGCACAATAAACAGGCAAAGTAAGCTCATTGAAAAAGATATGGAGACAGTCTGTTCAACATAACAAACCTTTATATAAAGCACGAAAGCCTTCTTCCTTCACAATTGTTCTCATTGTGTGAGATATGCCTTTATATTTCATGAGAGTTCTCGTTGATGTGTCTTGAACTGTCAGCCTCGCTCTCACAACATCTAATGGATGAGTACATGTATTTGCAATAACCCCCGCAGTTCCACCAGATAAAAGTCTCCATAGCGGCTGATTTGGGTTCTTTTCATTGTCCACTGGTGTGTACTGAAAAGAATGATAAAAATGAATGTACACAATAAACCATTTTGACATTTAGAAAAAGGCCTGGGGAGAGCGACATTTTTCTGGTAAATGGCTGCCACAGTTCAATTTATCGTTGGTGAAAAGCCCTGTGGCAGCCATTTACCAGAAAAACATTGCTCTCCCCAGATCCTTTTTCCAAATGTCAAAATGGTCTATTGTTAAGAATACAAACACAGCCAATATGACGCAGCACTGTATGTAATAACATACCATTTTGACATTTAGAAAAGGGTCTAGGTAGCGCAATATTTTTCCGGTAAATGGCAGCCACAGGGCTTTTACGAACGATAAATTGAACTCTATAAATGTATTGATTTCAAACTCACGGTGAAGAGTGAGGAAATAAATTTCCCAAAATATATCTCAAAAGCTGTCCTATGACCCATAAGCCTCACAACAAGCCCTATGGCAGCCATTTACCAAAATTGTGTCCGCCATTTACCAGAAAAATATTGTTCTCCTCAGACCCTTTCCCCAAATGTCAAAATGGTCTATTGAACATTTGTCCAAGTGTCAAAATGGTCTATTGAACATTTGTTCCAAGTGGGAACATAGTAGCGGGAAAGGGATAGTCTGGAGGCAAACAAAGTGCTACTGTTCTAGCTCTTTGATAGATTTTGCAAGAGCCCGACCGCCGTGTTCAGTTGTGCTCTTGGTGATGGAGGCGATTTCTACAGTACGTTTAGACACCACTTCCTTAACTTCACCAAAATGCCACTCTTCTTTGACCTTGAAAAAGTTATATATTTCCATGGGAGTGGGTAAAATCGTCTAAAAACGAAAGAAAATTTGGCTTCCTGGTGCGTTCTTTCGCTTTGTCCTGTTGTTTCATTAGCCAGTAAAGATTTTGGGCCTATCTTGGAACAGCAACAGGATAAAGACTAAGTAATGTTGAAAAATGAGAAATGGTTGAATCGTTCTACTCACCTTGATCATTCTTGAATACACCAAGCATACCAAAGCCGATGTTGGAAATATTCGCAGGACATTGGTACCGTTACCAGCAAACAATCCTTTTAAGCCTTCAGTTCTCCATACCTTTTGCAATGTTTCTACAATTTTCGTCCTCCCGGTACTCATTGATGTCTATGATCAGAAACAATCTACATTCAGTAGCTGAATTGAAAACTATACCAAGTGAGTCAGAAAGAAACACACACCGTTTAAAAGGCTGATTTGTCTTTTTATTTGACTACTACAGTTAGACTGATTATATGATCATAGGTTATCGCTATTGATAGGCTGATGGACGCTATAACTACGACTCATGGACTTACGCTTCCAGAAACGGACAAGGCCTAAATCACCTGCTATTTTTTCTTGAAACCACCGACCCTAAATCGCCGCAAAAAGTGGTTTTCCTGAAGTGCTACACTGCAAAACAAGCTATCAGTACTTAGATGAATGTTTCTTCAAGCTATTAAAGCAAAAAAATCCTACCCATAAGTGATATTTTGGTTGTTTGGGGACGCAAAAGAACTCGTAAATTCGTTCGCTACTTTGAGATTTTGATCGTTGAAGCAGTTCAGTCGAACGCGTTGTTCGAATTCGTTTGTTTGCCTTTGGCGGGAAGTTTAAATTGAAGAAGAATCAGCCAATCCCATCAAGTTATTTCACGTCTTGCATCCTGATTGGTCCAGGAACAAATTTGTTCCTGGCAAGAATTTTTTTGCCGTTTTGAGAAGAGTTAGTCCATAAGGCCCTTGACTGGAGCGACAACAACAACATTAATTCACTTCAATTAGATGAGCGTAAGTTGAGGGTCCTTATGTAGTGAGGCTATACTACAGAGTGGATTCTTATTTTCTGCTGACGCCAAATTTAACTTGCAGACAGTCTGAAATTGCAGCGTGCGTGCAAAGGACCCTGGGAGACAATGGCTCCTTAAAAAACCATATTCTGCGCAAATTTATGTATCTATTGTTTAATTTTTAGGCTCTGGTATATGATGGAATATTCGGTTCTTTATATCTTTAGTGATTTGTTTATCTCGATTTTGACTTTCGAGCTCGATTTCTTCTCTTTTATATTTTCTATCGAATTTACATCATCCTTTTCCAGTCAACATTTTGTGAAAACTGAACGTAGAGACAGATTTGAAGTTATCTGTTGAAATTTTTTGTTTGCAAAAAGATTGACCTCTATTTCTCATTCAAATTTCGTGCTTTAAAGCAAATTATGATTTAGGCTCTTTTCACATCTTCCAAAAAATGGACTGGACGAGGAGGGAAAACTCCAAGAAAGGAATCAATTACCATATTTTTGAAACTGTTTTCCGGATGGTAGGCACAACTTTAACTAACCAAGCAATAGAGAGATAAACCATTCAGCTACAAGTCAATACCTTGTTTATTTTCAAAGCATTTGCTTTCAGGAAACTATGTGTGATCTAGCTCGTGAAGTTCTTATTGGGCAGGGGCGGATCCAGACTACTGCGACTACTGCTGAAGCAGTAGTCAGATTGTCAGATCCTTGTTTTTGAATAGAGGAAGTCAACCAATCTGTAGCTGGCCTAAATAAATGCCCACCCATTTCATCCCTATGACCAGTATCTTCTTCAATCTTTTAATTACATGCTTTCAACCATGTGCAGATATTGGTCGTTCATGCTGCTTTTGTTTTGTGTCGCACTCTTATCTTCAGTGCAATGTTGAATTCATTACGCTGTCATGCCAACGTTAGCCACACGTAGTGCCTGTTGTTTCAAATGCGAAGGAGTGCGTCTGTGATGGTCGATTCATAGCAGCAACTTTTAGGCGGGAGCAGTAGTGAGTTTCAAAATTGCTCTTCTCGTCCAATCAGGGCTCGAGACGACTACTGCTCAAAATCCGCGGGAGCAGTAGTGGGATTTGAAAAATTAAAGAGTTGACCAATCAGAAAAGGTTATTCCAAGTTCATTTAGGCGGGAGCAGTAGTGAGATTTGAAAATTGTTTCTACACCACTGCGCTGCCAGTGAATTGTGGCGGGCATTTGTGACCTTTGGAACAGAAAATTTAGGCCGTACACTCCAATGTCAAGGAAGGCAAAGACAGAATCGTGAGGCAGCCGTACGTGGCGAGGATAAAGCGACATAGTTAAGAGGTATTTCTTTCGTTAAGCCGATGTTTTACCCTACGATTGATCATAATAAATTCTTGTGAATAGCAATTGGCCTGCAAGGCAGGTTTAATTTGCTTCGTTTCTGTATACATTTTGACACAAGGGGGGGGGGGGGGGGGGGGGGTCTGGGCTTTGACTATTCCTGACTATTGTTGGCGTATGCACTTACTTTATAGCGGATATCAGCAACTTTATTTGTCAAGAAAAATATCTTGTTCATCTCTTTCCATTGATATAAGAAATAGATCATACCTTCAGGAATGTGGTAGGGGTTGGGAGAGGGTTTGGATTCGGGATAAACCTGCTGTAAATAGCACACGAACACGCAGATATAGAAGTGTATTCATCTGAATCCAAATTTTTTCGAATATAAATTTTAATTAGAAATAATAGTAATTGTTTTCTTGAAGAAAAATGAACATAGAACACACATTTTCCACTCTTTTTTTGCAATCAAATTCAATTCATTTCTTTGGGTTTCCAATGTTTTTCCACTTTTTTCTTCTATTTCAATTGCACAAACGCTCTGTTTTCTTTCAATATACTGCAACCTTTCATTTTAGCTAATCCTTTAAATACTAAATAAAGCTGAAAATTCCAGAAATTTAAAGATATGCAGCAGGTTACCGACATCTTTGTTGACACTCGCTGTTGCTTTGCCTTTGGCAATTTTACAATGGCAGGGAAAGCTATTGCTCTAATTTCCATATCACCTTCTTTCAATATTAAATGATAGCAAGAATAATATTCTGTGTAAGTGTATCTAGTTATCAAGGTCCACGCCTATTTTCAAAAGGCCACACCCTAGTATCTGGAATAACCTCACCTTGGCAGTAGTCAGAATATTTCCTGGATCCGCCCCTGTTGGGTGACTCAGTACATGCCGTAATGCGTATTGTTTTTTCATTTCATTTCCTATTCATTATTTAACGTTGGTTTACAATAGTATTAATTAAAATTAATACTAATACTAATAATAATACTAATTAAGACCAACCTACATACATAAATACTTAAAATCTAAAAAAACTAGTAGCACATCCTGTCTTGTTAACGGCATATTCTGCAAGTGCAATGTTACTGTCCGGATGCATGGGTAAAAGAATATTACATTATGTGAAAAGAAATTTAAAATATTTCAGTATTATTATCATAAAAATAGTGAGGCAGAGGAAAATCAGACAATATTTGTTTTCAGCAGCCGTGTCGTGTTTCTTGTATATGGGCAGCTCATTGGGAATCCACCGGCATCCAACCTGATTATGTATGATTTTATGAAATTAATTTCAAATCTTCAAGCCACTGGAAATACCTTTTCGTAGCTTGAGTACAATTTAATATCCTCTTTGATATGTCAAAATCTCAAAACTTGTATATCAAGTTGCGTTTTTGCGACATCCTGATAGGTGTCACATAATCACATCATGTACCAGGTGTCCCAAAATGATGTATTTTAGTTTGATTGCTTATATGTCCATAACCAATGAACCGATTTTCAAAAACTTTATTTTATCCGATTGCCGAAAGGATAAATTGTATTTGAGGATGTTGGTTGTGGATTAGGCCGATTTCTCCATGTCAAAAAGAAGATGGATAGACCTGCTCAAATTCAAGCCTTAGATGGCATGAAAAAGAAACGGCCTTCTTTCTCAGTCAACATTTTAGATGTGATGCAAAAGGCTGAACTTATGCGTCGCTCAGAGAATATATGTCGTTCAGAGAATACGAATTCAGTTAATACTGAGTTCAGAGAATACGAACGCGAGTTCAGCCTTTTGTATCATATCTAAAATGATGACTGGAAAAATAGGCCGTTTCTTTCTCATGCCATCGAACGCTTAAATTTGAGCAGGTTTGTCAATCTTTTTTTCGACATGAAAACGCCGTGGTAAAACTGCAACCAACATCTTGAAATATAATTTAGTCTTTTGGCAATCAAATAAAAGAAAGTTGTTGAAAATCGGTTCATTGGTTATGGACATGTAAGCAATCAAACAATAATACATCATTTTGGGAAACCCGGTATACCTGGGAAAACAATTTGGTCTTTGATCTAGTTGCCAAAGAAAGAAATTTGAATAATCTGAATTGCACTGTAATCAAATTTTGATAAAATTTGTTGATGAGATATGAAATACCGATACATGAAAAACAGTTATTGCAGGAGAAGGTCTTCCAGCAATCCTTCAATTGTACTATTATGATGTCTTCACCGTACATCATGTGTGGCTACAGTCGTTAGGTTGAAGGTGTTGTGGTGCAGTGGTGTAATCCTCTGACTTTGCAGCCAGAACAGCCAGGCGGACAGGGCCCGATGCCCAGTAGAGCCCTCCACTTGAGCGTCATGACAAGGGGTCGCAGACTCAATTAGGTCTTCTCTACTTCTGCGATCCCAGGGCTTGGCGCTAAAAACCCCAATTTCACCTTCACCTAGGTGTATTAACAAAGAGGGTAGGTCTCAGGCAGAGCACTATTCTCCCGTTGCGGCTACGGGAAAACGACAAAAAGAACATATTTCCTTTCAGAGAAGGTCTTAAAGTGAGTAGTGACCCCGGGGGGGGGTCCATTATGGCCTAACAGGGGGGTCCAGTCGGTTTGAGGGTCTTACAAAGTGGCTACCAAATGGCCCTATTTGTCAAACATATACTACAAATTGGGGGTCTTCCAAGATTCCTGGTCAGTTATGAGATTTCAACTCAGTAGGCTCCTCCGCACGGCAATATGGTCGTTGCAGCAGTAATTATCATTGAATTTTGATGTTTTTTTGCTTTGTTCAATCAGTGTTTACAATAGAAAATTTTTAAATACTGCAGAAAATTTTTGCTACCACACGCTACCAAATGGCCCAATTTTAGGTCAAACTACCTACCATTTGGGGGTTTCTATAAAAAGAAACTACCAGTTGAGGGTATTTTTCAAAATTTTTGCTTTGGCCCTCTTTAACCCTGACTGGACCCCACTGTCAGGCCACAATTGGAGTACCCCCCCCCCCCCCCGGGGTAGTGACCCTTCAATTCCTTCATAGTGATGTTTTAACCAAACGTCATGTGTGGCTCAGTTGTCAGGTGTGTTAGCAAAGAGAGTAGGTCTCACTCAAAATAACATTCTGCCGTTACAGTTACAAAATAGTGATACACATAGACATTTACGAAAACAGGTGAAAAATAAAATTCCGCCACTGTCCTTTTCTGAAATTTGAATAACAAAATTCTGTCATTACGTCAACTCACAATTTTTATCTGGAATTAATGGTCAGCTCTGTTTTGAAGCGCTACAAAGAAATATCTTAATTCTCTTTCGCGATGGTTACACATCGTATCCATGACGCATGACTGTGGCTGCACCGCGTTTTAAGCGTTTCCAACATCAAACTGTGCTTTCACGTAGCCAAAATAGACAATATTACAAAACCAGACATGCTTGTAGGAAAAGTTTGAAGAATTCGATGATCTTTCAACGGTTCACAGTTAGTACTTTAGGTCTGCCAAAGAGAGAAGTTTTACGTCTGCAGATGAGAAAAGAAAAATCCCGTTTGAAAGGTGACTGCTCCCCCGGGGGGTACTTGATTTACGAAAATACGGGGACGTGCCGCTGGAAAATCTGAAAAGGCACCCTGTCCCGGAGTAAAATTCCCGAAAATGATACCCTGTCCCGGAGTAAAACTTTAAAAACAATACCCTATTCTTGGGTTTCTTCATACAAAATCGTAGCCTGCCCTGGGAATTTGATAGAAATTTGATAGAAATCTACCAGAGAATGCGGAAATGTTGCCATCCAAACGATTTAAATCATATTCGCGGAGTGCAAATGGCTTACAACGACGATACGTAGTCAATTATACAAAATATGGACCCTGTCATGGAGCCGACCATACAAAAGTGATACCCTGTCCCGGAGTAGGAATCCTGAAAATGATACCCTGTTCGGCGGCACGTCCCCATACTGAAAAATATACGAGTACCCCCCCCCCCCCCCCCCCCCCGGGACTGCTCCCTGCATATCAAGACAATAATATTGGCAAATACATCAGTTAATGATGGACATGTCCAAATCCATTTTAAAATTTACTTGACTGAAATCAACCACTCCGTTCTGAAATTATGAGGGATTTCCTCAAGAGAGCCCTTTCTCCAAGAAGAAGGATTTTCTGGTCACATTCTAGACTTATGACGATGAGTCTCAGTTTTCGCATTGAATTGGATGATATTATGGCCTCAGACTGAGACTCATGGCCATACAGCTTAAAAAGGCCATCTTGTATTGAGTAAAAATAAAACATCAGATTAGAAACGCTGAACGAATACAAGAAATCACGTTGTCAGTCTAGTCACATTCTCGTAGTTACAAAGCCAAATGTTGCAGAATGAGATCTAATCTCTTTGCTAATGCACCTGTAAACTACAGCCATGGATAATTAAAACATAGACAAATGGTGTGAAGGTCCGCAGAACCGAAAAAATGACACATCATTTCTCTTTTCTTGAACAACCTAGAAAAAACAGTCATTTTGATTCTCTAAACACCGAAAAAGATCTCTAATTTTCAGACACCCCAAAGTATCAAAGAACCCCAAAATATCAAAAATCGAATTTCAAAACAAATACAACAAGCATCCCTGTCACAGTTTTACGATCGTCCCACCCTCCCCCCCCCCCCCCACCTGGGCGTTTGATGTAATACTGCTACTGTTATCAAGTCACAAATTGCCGTTATCATCTTCTTCCTCATTTTTTGGGTCAAAAATACATGGAACAAGCTTGGTATGGTCAAGTATAAATGCATAAATCTTCTTCTTGCACGTTTTAAAAAGTTCAGGGAGACTCTCATGCTTATAAACTAGAAAGTAGTAGACCGGCAAGGACAATAATATCAAAGCTAAAGTGAAGCTACTTCCAAGTGGCCGCTTTATAAATGGAGCGATCACAAGGATCATCGCACAAATGTCCGTGAATATAGGATTAGCAATCCACACTTTGAAAGCACGTGGGGCATTTGGCTGCTGCACCCTTAGAACGAAAACACTAGCTATTGCGAGTCCATACATCAGCCAGACTGCGAAGGAGAATGATGTGATTAGGGTCTGTATTCCAGTTCCAGCTGCCAAAATCCAAAGGGCGGTCAAAATAAACAGAAAAACCGCTGCGGGGACAGGTGTGCGTTTATCACGGTGTATATAGGAGAGTGGTTCAGGAAGCTGTCCCTCTCTGGCTGCAGATAAAACTGTTCTCAATTGCATAAAGTAAGCTCCATTCATGCATGAAAAGCAAGACAGCGCTACAACTGGAGGCATAATCAGTGCTGCTTTCTTTCCGAAAATCTTCCCCACGAAGGTTGTTGCCACAGCTTCTGATCTTGCTATTTCATCACGAGAGAGTACGGACATCAAAGCTAGATTGATCAATACATAACAAAGCATAGCAAAGGGAATACCAGTTACAATGGACAGCCACAAATCCCTTTGTACGTTGTGCAATTCCTCAGTAATGTTTGCAATAAGACCCCAGCCATCATAGGCCCAAAGCCCATTGTAAAGAGCTAAACCAAAGCTCCCAAAATCAAAATCTGTTGTAGTGTTAGCAAACATATGGTAGTAGTTACTTGTGTGACCAGTTGATACCTTCCATAAGCCTAGTGCGGCTAAAACTATCACTGCGATGGTCTGACACATCGTGAAAAACAATTGCGTTTTTGTCACGAAAGATGTACTTACACAGTTAATGATAAAAACAATCAGCACAACACATATTGCTACAACTTTGGTAACCCAAGGTCCGTAGGTGCTTTGGATGTCGTAAAATGGAGATATGATATGTTCAGAAACTGTAACCGCTAGTACTGCTTTACCCGATGGATGTATGACAAAGGTTTGTGTCCAAGCCGTTACAAATGCGGCCACATTACCAAAAGCCTCCTTTATGAAAACATATTCTCCTCCTGTCTTCTGCAACATTATAGCTAATTCACAGAAACACAAAGCACCAAATAAGCAAGGTATTGCTGAAACCACCCATACAACAATCGCCATTCCCATATTGCTTGTTTCACGTGCTACCAAACTTGGAGATATGAAAATCCCAGAGCCAAATAGTTGACCAACAATGTAGGCGAAAGCGTGAATATAGCTAAGGCTTTTGCGAAGCCGTTTTCCACTTGGATCGCTGAATGTTGGTTCGTCTAAGAGAGCTGATGCTTCCGAGAGTTTATTTTCCGTAGCCATTTCGAAACAGTGTTATGATCTTCCTCTTTGAAAGTCAATTAGGCTTTATCGCCAGTATTTGAGACCGTAAAAAACAAGATGAGCGGGACAGAGTCACAGGTCACCTTCATTTATCATGCTTGCTTGATGTTGTAAAGAGCTGTGGATTCATGTTGTTACCATGAAAAATTCTGATTGAATTTGCATTGTATTTTTTGCATATTAATCGATAGAATATTACAAAAAATAAAACATCTATCGTGATAACGATACCACTAAATAAACATCTACTCCGTGGCATTACATAAAACACAGAACAAGACTGAAATTATGCCTGCCAGAGAGCCCAAACATTTTGCGAAACATTTTTGCGAAACCTCCAAGGACTCGTCTTTGTGTGTGAAGAACAAAACTCTCTCGCTTATTTCAGGACATTCGATTAGTTTCCCTAGAGACGTTCTAGAGTCCAGAGTCAAAGTCACAGCAAGACTTCGCTCGTTCTTTGCAAGTAAGGTGGACGCGAACATAAAAGCAAAGCAATAAGTTCTAAAAATAAGTTTTCCCTGCTCCTGTAGCCAGACACATGAAGACATCTTCACCCTTCAAAACTTTTAAATAAACAGCCTGGAACTCGCGCAACTCAACTCCAAACTGTGTTTTTGTTTTCTGCAGAAGCTCCAAGTCAGCCATCTTGCATTTTGTTTGGCGAATCAAGATTGCAAAATCGCTAAATCGCGAAAATTAGAAGATGAACAGCCTCCCTTTGCTACCTGCCCTGCCAGACTTCGCCTGATTGGCTAAAAGTCCAAGCAGATTTGCCGTAACCATAGTAATTCACAAATCTCGCAATCTGATTGGTATGCTAGGAATCCCAGCATATTAGGCCTAAATAGGGTCAGGTTTTTCAGAGTAATAATATGAGTCTCTGTTGACCGAAGCGCCATCTTCAAGTCAAAGAGCACATGGAAACAAGAGACTCATCGTCATAAGTCTAGGGGGCGGCAGGTTCGGTAATCAACTTATTTTTGTTAGGGGCAAGGCACTGATCAGGGTACACTTTTCAGGATTGAACGATTTAATTGTCTACCAGGGTATACCTTTTCAGAAATTGTACATGATTTCTAAACGAGGTTATGGATTTAGGAACCCGGGCACTGGGGGCATGTGCCCCTCAAGATTTTGCAATAAACAAAGAAGTGTCCTTTCTATTTTCAGGAAGTGACCCTTTAGCATAATGAGAAAGGTGCTCTTGAAGCCCTTCCCCCCCCCCAAGGTTGAGGTGTTTTCTATGGTCCTGAACAGGGTATTCCGGTTCTTTGCCAATTCAGACTATACTCTTTCAGGTTTTTCTGCGGAAAAGGTATTCACAGTATATATACTGTATATTCAAAAAAAAAGTTAGAGTAAATTTATGTCTTTTGCACAAAAACAGTGAGGGCTTAAACTTTCTGATGGCAGGCCTCCATGAGATCCAGGCCTATTACCCCATGGGATGTGAATGCAATACCCTCTGGCAACAAGAAAGAAGTGCAGAGGCTGCATGGTGTTTGGTTGTGGAGGGATACCATTGGTACTGTGGAGGAACACTATCCATGGGCAGTAGCGTAGCCAGGGGGCAAGGGGGGCGACTGCCCCCCCCAATCATCGCAAAATGTGGCTTTCGAGATTCGTCCAAATCCGTTGAGAAACTGAAGGGGAGCGGGGGGTAAGTTGTGTTTTTCTCCAACTAGCGCTGTTTGTGAATGTCAAAAGGGGAAAAGGAAGTCCATCCTTTAACTAATAAGTGACATCTTCGCATTGTTTAAGTCAGCAAGGATAACAAAAATTTCTGCTCGCTTCGCTCACAATTCTAAACATTTGTCATAGTATGTCTCGTATAACATCTTACTACCAACTGGCTTTTATCACGACCAGGCATTGCAGCTTTATTGGAATCAATTAACCCGACTTAGGCGCCCCTTTAATTGTGTATGTGTATTACATCTATTTGGAAAAGAATATAAATCAAATTAATTGCTTCTTGTAAATTTCTGCTCGCTTCGCTCGAATTTCTATTTGCATTTGCACTTTTCGTATTTGGCAACATGCTGCCACTTGTCTACTTCATCACGGTTTCTACACTTCCAGATGCATCCAGCATTTACTTAAACCTTGCTTAATTTTTATCGACAGTGCCCCTCTTTTCAAAAATGCCATGAAAGTTAATGTGTGCTTCCCAAAAATTTTCGGCTCACTTCGCTCGCATTCTCTTTATGTTTCTTATGCTCACTAGATTTCACCATTCAATTGCAAGAGTATTCTGATGTTAGCAATGACATAGGAGTTTCTGAACTACAAAATGTTGATGAGAATTCAAATAAGACTAAAAGAAGAAGGGGAAGCTGTAATCGATTCTTTTTAAAGCGGCATCCATCGAAAGTTTTTCAAGGAAATCTGTTTCATCTGCTTGCTTTGTTCAGGCACATTCTTGTTTCTCCTGGGAGTAGGCAAGTCCAACTAGCTAAATTTTTATATGCAACTTTAATGAACTTGCTTCTATTCTTCAATTCTGGGTGGCTTTGTCTAAAAAGGACGTTGCATTCTAAAGGGCGTGGCCCCCAAAATTTTCCCGGGGGCAAGCCCCCCGACCCCTAAATCTTCTTGCTCCACTCGCTACTTGCCCCCCCCCTCCCAAAACAAGACCCTGGCCACGCCACTGTCCATGGGATACCATCTGTCAACGTGAATTGTCACTTATCACTTTCTAGCTGTAATGGCAAGATGTCATGCTCAGTGAGATCTACCCTTTCTGCGTAATCAGTGGCGTGGCCACAGGGGGTATGGGGGGGGGCAATTGCCCCTCCGACTTTTTTGTCGAAAGATATTCCTGGAGATTCCTCTAAAACCGAAGAGAAAATAGCGAAAATAGCTGGGTATAGGTTGGGTAAGAATTTTCCGAGTAATGTAAAATCTTCCATTTTAGCACTGGCAAGCATGATATTGGGAAATGCATTCTGAGCCAAAGTGAAGAATCTTTCTTCAAAAATTTTCCTTGTGCTATGATTCATAGGATAACTGTTTCAAAGCGATCAAGGTTTCCTTGTCGCTAAAGGCAAGCATGATATTAGGAGATACATTCTAAGCCAAAGCAAAGGATCTTTCTTGAAGGCAAGCATGATATTGGGAAATGCAAACATCTTTCTTCAAACATTTTCCTCATGCTCTAATTCAAAGGATAACTGTTTCAAAGCGATCAAGGTTTCCTTGTCGCTAAAGGCAAGCATGATATTAGGAGATGCATTCCAAGCCAAAGTAAAGGATCTTTCTTCAAAATTTTCCTTGTGCGATGATTCATAGGATAACTGTTTCAAAGCGATCAAGGTTTCCTTGTCGCTAAAGGCAAGCATGATATTAGGAGATGCATTCTAAGCCAAAGTAAAGGATCTTTCTTCAAAATTTTCCTCCTGCTCTGATTCATAGGATAACTGTTACAAAACGATCAAGGTTTCCCTCTTGCTGAAGGCAAGCATGATATTGGGAAATGCATTCTAAGCCAAAGTAAAGGGTGTGGCAAAAAGCTGTGTATAAAAAATTTGATGCTTTCATTTTTACTTGAATTACCCAACCAGCATTTGTAATTGGGTTCTCAATAGATACAAAATTGTCATTTTCCTCTTTACCATTATTAGTACAGTAGCTTGGTTGCAGAGAAACAAATGAGCCAACGTCACCTTGATTGTCATGCGAAAGCCAGAGCTGACATTTCTGAAAGTCTAGCAGTGATGGGCAAGGAACAGTCAATCAAGAAACATCTAGTCCAAAAATTTGTATAAGTGAATGTTTGTATTCCCTTAATCAGGTGATTATAAGCCAATCAGATGGAGCAATAGCCTGTGTATAGAGTTTGGTCACTGGGGGGGAGGGGGGAGAAAAGAAGTTAATTTCCCTCCATTCTTCCCCAGTAGTAACCAAATTCTGCAGACAGTCTAATGGACCAATGGATTTGTGGTAGACTGAAAAATTCCCGCTGAGCCTTGTGAAAAATGGAACGGGGCAACCTGCTGGCAATATTTAGCTGGAAGCTCAATTTTACTACACAGGTAGTGGTGCCAGTGCCAAAGTTTCTCTGCCATTTGCATTAAATTTCAGCTGCGGTTCTAGGGACAACATTTTTGTGAAGAAACGAAAGGCAATAATAGGTGTAGCTTTTAGCAACACAAATACACATACTTTTTCATAAGAAACTAAGAATTTGGGCCAGTACTGAAAGTTCCTTAAAATTATCAGATTTTGAGTATTCAGAGTTTCTTACGAGTTTCTTAGGTTCCATAACAATCTTCATGTTCACTACCTGTGCCCTGGTGAACATTTCAAAACAAGGTTTTTTAAGCCTTTCCAATGTTTAGACATTACTCAAGTACCTTAAAGAGTATGATACCGGAAACAAGTGAAAATAAATTAAAAATATGTTAAGGCTTTCCTTTATCAAAATGAATAGTTTCTTAACTTATATTTTCCCATTGCATTACTGGAGTTTCTTCATTTTTTGGCGATATAAGAGTTGATTTTCTTTAGGGCAGTTTCTTATAAAAAAATATGTGTAAAATCACACAAGTGATTTGAACAAAGGAGAGATCCTTCACATGCTCTGCAAACTTTCCAATCTGATGGTGGTGGGTGGGTTACATTTAGTTGTGGTTAGGTAGAAACTATTTGAGAACCAGATGTTATTACCTGGGCTAGAATCTTTATCTTTTCCAATGGGGCTGTAGCTGTTCTAGAGGCAACCCCACCACATCCACCTGCTAGCATAAATCTCCAGAGAGGAACTTCAGGTGGGGGTAAAGATGCAGGAACTTGATCACTACCGACATCAATTCCAATTCCACCTGTCCACATTTCAGCAACTTGTGCTATAGTTGCTGTTGGCATGTCTGCAAAGAAGTCAGAAAACTCTTCGAAGTTTATCAAGCCATCACCATCTTTGTCCATGCCAAACATGATTGCTTTAATTTTCCTTATTGACAGTGGTTTGGACAATTTCTGAAGACATTCTTGAATTTCATAAGCATCAAGAGATCCACTGTTATCCGTGTCTATTGCTTTGAATACCTTATGAAGACGCAGTTCCACAAAATCGCAAAACTCTCCAAAATCTAATCGTCCATCAGAACTTGTATCACATTCGCAGAATGCTTGGTAATCAGATTCATCCACCACAATATTTAACTTAGAGCAACACACATTGATCTCATGCCAGTCGATTTTATGGTCATTGTTTATATCCACCTCTGCAAATGCAGCCTTTATCTTGCGTATTGCTCTCTCGTGCATTACTGCTGTCAAGTGCAGAAATCTTCCTCGGAATTCTTCTGCTCGAGTCGACCAGCCAGTGTTTTAGGCCCAAAACTTACCATATAGATATCTTATCTAGACTAGGACTAGGCCTATCATTATATCTTTTATGCACTACAAAACTGGTGGCTAAAGTATATGGTTGCTGGTGGGCTCTCGCAATGGATTTCTTCAACTTCAAGCTTCTTGGATTATGATGGTTGTTCCCCTTGTCATGGGAATGCTCTCTCTCTCTCTCTCTCTCTTGTGCACTGTTTGAGAGTTTACGTTTGGAAGTTAAAAATTCAATTTTCTTATCTTGGTCTGTTTTGATTTTCGCAAACCGTGGTGGCCATTTTAGTCTCGCTTTCAAACCAAATTTCCATAGTTACCGCATTCTTTGACAATTAATTTCCTTGGCAACGGTATATTTGATCAAAGATCAACCAATGGGGATTAGATGGAAGAAAACCACACACTGGCGAAAAGGAGAGATGTTTATCAAGATCGATCGTGGAAATTTCTTAACCCTGTCTCACCTGGATTCCAACACCCGCCCCGAGGGGGGGGGGGGGGGGTACATAACATATTCAGGGTACGGGTATATGCCGCCCATATGGGTGGGTTTTTGGGTCCAAACTTCTCTTTTTGGGTCCTTTTTCGGCAGATTTTCCATAAACATGGATCCGACATGGATGGGGTTGCGCTGAAATTCACAAATTTAGTTGAAAAATGATTACAGCCATCAACTAACCTGTCGGAAAGTAATACAGATTTTTCATGTATTCCGAATGCAAATGCAGTCTAGTTAGATGAGAATCTTCTTCTTCTCAGAAGCCTTTATTATTCAAAATGGGGCATTTTCCGACATTCTAAATGATCCTCGAGATTCCTGTAAAACCAAAGAGAAGATAGCTGGGTATAGGTTGGGTAAAAATTTTCCGAGAAATGTCAAATCTTCCATTTTAGCACTGGCAAGCATGATATCATCGGGAGATGCATTGTAAGCCAAAGTAAAGGATCTTTCTTCAAAAATTTCCTCGCGCTCTGATTCATAGGATAACTGTCACAAAACTTTCAAAGTTTCCTTGTCGCTAATGGCAAGCATGATATTGGGAGATGCATTCTAAGCCAAAGTAAAGGGCGCGGCCCCGAAAATTTTCCTGGGGTTTTGCCCCCAGACCCCCTTCATTTCAATATCTCCCCCACTTCATTTACCTTGGCCACGCCACTGCCCGGAACCCATTTTTAGGCCATTCCACGGTCCATTGTGAGGGGTTTGAAAAGATGTTATGAGATAGTTTTGAATAAAACTGATTCTCCCCCGCCACGCACAGTTTTTCGGGGCCCGTTCACTAACCCCAAAGTTAAGCAGCTTGACCACCTATTGGCGCCCTTTTGGTTGCTTTTCCCGATGGGTTGAATGGTAGCCAGTCCGCCACTGATGATTACTAACAGATACAATCGGAATGTACCCTGTAGATTAATAGAAAATAAGGTTTGCAACAAGTCTGTATAGCGTTTCAAATTTGGAATAAGGGAGTTTGCGAAACCATGATACCAACAACGCATTGCTGCTTTCGTTTCGTAACATCAGTTTGAATAGATTTTCGTGCGAAGTTGCTTCCCTTTCCCTTGGGGCCCTTGAGAGACCACGAAGTCGCCCTGTTCAATTGCACAACTTGGAAATCTAACTTCTAAAGTAAAATTGACTCATTTTCAATGTTAGTTTTCAAGAAATAATAATGGCTCTTACTAACTAAAGAAGGAGCTTTCGTCTTGGCCTTAGGATAGTTTGAGTAGCATTTATTAACTTGACATTTGAGTAGCACTTAAACTAAAATTTAAACTAAACTAAACTAAACTTCGATAAACTAAATAAGCTAAACTAAATTAACTATGCTAAAACTAAACTAAAATTTAAACTAAAATTTGAGTAGCATTTAACACAGCATGCTTTGTTTGCAGGATACAAGGTGACATTCTGACGTTGCCTACTTGGTTCGTAAACTCTCTACTCTTGAGAACCAGACATGAATCCAATGAATGTACTGCAATGTTCCTCAAGGGTCTGTCCTCGATCCTTTCACCGTTGTTGTTCATTCGTATTAAAAGCAATGTCGTCATGATCTCCGTAGTCATAACGCCGAGACTGTTTTTAAAACCGTCTTTATCCGGGACTTCGCACTAGACAATGCTACCTTTGTTTCGAGTCTTTCGCATCAAAAACCTCATTAGCATTCCTTTGAATATGTAGATAATTAGAGATCTGTCATGCAAAACACCAACACAGGGAAATTATGGAAATTGGGATAACAGAAAGGAAAGATCAAGACGTGAGTCCACGACTCAAAATTTCAGACAAGAGTAAATAGTAAGCAATACTTTGTTGTTCTTACTTGCGAATCATTTTGAATGCCTGTTATGTTTGCTTTTACGTACTTTGTATTTCAGTGTTAAGTTTATAAACTTCAATATGTAGATTATTGTCAATGTTTCCTCAGTGCGATCAAAGAGCGTAGTCGGTCTGGACTCGACATGAACTCATGATGAAGACATATGTTTTAGAAGTGTGTGAATCATCCAAACTTATTCAACGAAGAACCGTCAAACTAACTAGGAAATTCTTTGGTCATAAAGTAACTGTTAGGAATATAAATTCATTGAAATGAGTTTCGTAAAGTTATGTTTACCGCTTCTTGCACTATTTAAACTATATCAAAGCAGTCAACGCTTGACGGTAGAAGTTGATTGTCAGCGTTATTTAGTAAGTACGAAACTGAAGCACAAACAGCAAACAAGCTTGATGAAAATGTGTAAAAATCTTTCCAGATACCTTCTAGATTTAATGTAACTTCATGTTATATATTTCAGTTTGATTTTGAGCTGAATACATTTTCGCACCGAAAAGTAATGAAAAATTAGCTTCAATAATCGTTTTAGTTATTCCTTCGGCCTAACTTACCTCACTAGCCACTTAATCCCCGCTTTCAAAATTTTTTAAAGCAGGAGGAATGTTTTGATATATTTTCTCAACAAAAGTGATTAGTTAGGAATTCTCAGCCTCCAGGCTCAACAAATGACTTTCGCATCATTCCAGGTGTGGGAGGCAAATAGATTTTGTTTGTCGGAGATTTTTTAGGGCTTGTACATTTGTGACTCTCTTTGCTGGATAACTCCGTTGCAAGCTAGATGATTTCAAAATTTTATAAAATTTTGACGTCCCACAAAACTGCAAATAAATTTACATTTCATTTTCGATATTTGCTTACATATACTCACTGCTAAACGCTAGAGAAAGCCAATAGCTCGCCATTAGAGCTTGCTGCCTTCTTAGCACAAACGTTGACATTTTAGAAAGTTGTTTGCTTGCAAATTTCTGAAGATTTATCCGTTGTTTGACATCATTTTTACACCAAACTGTATAATTTTTGGAAGGAAGACCGAAGCTCTTCCTTGGCTACAGAAAAATCAGGAAATCTTTGTACCAGATGAATCCATTGTGTTATGTCTATGTTACGTATAGTTTGTCAAGTTTGTCTACAACATCGTACACAATTACAGTACCTGTTCATTTACGAATTGCCATAAAGTGACTTGCAAATGGCTGATCATAAATACCGGGTGACCAAATAAAACACAATAAAACTTTCGATTTTTGAAAATTGACAAAATTTCATAAAGCTACCGGGTGTCCCAAAAAAAAGTACTCCCGTTTGAAAAATCACCAAAAATTGAATTCACGGCCGATCTTCAATTTTCTTTTTTTGTCATGTATATCAAGGACCAAATTATTTTCCAATGTATAGCTGATCTTGTAATTGGCTTAAAAAGTAGCAAATTTAGCTCTTTTTAGGGCTACCTGGCTTTGAACCATACTGCAAAAAAGCACTGATGATTTCCAGATCAATTTCTTTGTTCATTTAAAGCATCTAGTTTGGTAATAAATGACAGAAAGAAATGCGCAAAATCATGACAGACGTCAATGGTGATAAAAAATCTGAATATTTTGACTCTTAGGCAAGATTGGGTATCATGCTTAAAAACTATAGCTCAAAATAAGGTTTTTCAATCTGTAATTGTTCTACCTTGCTGTATCAAAAGTAAGCATTTTATCATCTATGAATATTTTTGGGGCTTTGAAAAAACAATTCAAAAAGAAAATTCTATCAAAGGTTTGATAATCAATTTTTGATGATTTTTTAAACAGGGGTACTTTTTTGAAGAAAATTTACTACCAGGTGAGCAAGAAAAAGGCTCCACATTTTTTGAAAATTCGTAGCACCAACCAAGAGTACATGATGGATTGAATGATTCAAATTCCATATTTTTGTGACGTTTTTCATATTTTATAAGCACTGAAGAAAGTGTCAGTAAATTGGACTTTCCAAAAATCTTTGTAAGGCCTATATATGTATCTATGTCTCATTTGCCACAATTACAAATATTTACAGGTTTTATAATATGAAAAGAGATACAGAACAATATATAAGGTTAAAAACGCAAAGAAAAACATCCCTAATTACAGTGGCAGGGATAGCATTAAAAGGTCAAGATGGCCTTAATTCCATAATTGTCACCTTAGAGTTGTTGATACAACAAAAAACGTGAGAAAAAAATACAAAATTTTGGTTGTTTTCTGTACAAAACACGGTTTATAAGACCATGCCATGATAGGGAGAGATGATGACGAGTCTTGATAGAAGACATACAGTATATGTCATCTTCCTCTTTTTGTATATTTTGGAAAAAATTCTCTTTGATCTTATGTTTGAACGTGTTGATATTGTTTGTTATTTATTGTTTGCCTAGGCATGTAAAGAGGCCTAAAATTAAATTGCAAGGAACCCAACGGATCAGTGAAGAACCTCACACAGAAGGAACCTCGCACAGAAACTCGCACAGAACAATACGCAATGGCATTTTACCCCTCTGAAAAGTTGCAGGAGATAGATTTTCTAACCATACTGATGTTTTTCAATCCCATCACAATAAAAAGATTATCTCTCACCCGTGAACGATTGTACTTCCTTTATTGTTCTGCGTGAGTACGGTATATTTCCAGTTACAGTGCTCATAAAAATGCGAACAAGGATTCAAAACTACTTCAATCTCCCAGCTATCAAGTAGAATTTGATTTATCCCAATCCATCTGTTACTCTTGGTGCCATTGGTGCCATGAATTTCAGAAATGGGAACTTTTCCTGGCTCACACCAGTACTGTTGGAGCATTTGCTCCAGGCCTGAGAGATCTTGTGATATGAAAAAAAGAGATCTTGCAAAATCTGATAGTTGATCATGGTACAAAAATATAACAAACAGGTGTCAAGTTTACCATGCCACTTTTTAATTTGGGTTGATATTCGTCCTTGCTGAAGCTCATATTTTTTAGAGTTCAAAATGCCACATGAAATTGCAGGATATAGTAATTTTTATAAAAATACGATATGAAATTACAATGATAATGTTCAATAAAAGCTTCTTTGAGTTGTTGTTTCATCAACTCTTTTTGGAAAGAATGAAATATAATGATCTCTGAAATCGATTGGATGTTTAAAGAAAGCAGCACATATGGGCCACCCAGTCTAGATAACTGTTGTTTTTACTTGGAAAGTCTTAGCTTAAAAACATTTGATTTCTACAATGGGACACAGGAGTTGAGAAATAAGGTGCATAGTTAATTTAGCCCCGCGTTTTTTAGGCCTAAAAGAATATGAATGTGTTGCTTAGATTCTTGCTAAGGGACAGGCCAAAATTTATTATATTACATGGCCGGTGGAGAACAAAAATTCTTGCAAAAAAATCTGCTCGCCCTGTATGAAATTATTGCCAAAAAACCAACTGCCCCGTCACCCTTTCCTTAAAAAAATGTATCTGCCCCGTATTCATGAACAACAAATGTTGTATCGTACCACCGATGAATTAGCCAAAGACCATAACATAATCAATTCTTGCCTTTACGAGACTTTGTCAACGAAGAAATCGACGTTGAAGATGAAGAGAATGACCGATGAATCGTTCTTGTAAGTAACTGACAAGGACATTTTGCGTCATGTTCATACACATCCTTCCAAGCATTTCTCAACTTGCATGATCCACAATTTTCGCCTCAAAATGTGCCATTTCATAGTTCAAACTTCATCTTGAGCTTATAAAAAGGTACTGCCCCGTTCATAATTGCTTTGTAAAAAGTGTTGACCCAGTTCTGTACAAGCTAAAAAAAAGTAGTTACCCCGTTACGTTTTGCACCGGCCATGTTATAAAATAAACTTTGCACTGTCCCTAAGTGCTATGGTTTTAACCGACTGTTACGATCATATGGAAACCAGCCTTTAGTCTTCATTTGTCCGTTTGTCGCAGTTCTCAGTTGTTGCGACGTTATATTACTAGAATCAATACTCACTGCATGATAAGACTGATGCACCGATTCTAGATCGAACGAACGTTTGAACAGCGGTATCCAAAATTTGAAATTTGCATTTAAACTTTTAAAGGGGCTTCAGCAACCGACATGCCATGTGAAAGCATCTCTTTTTATGGCTAATATGGCGACAACCGCCAGTTGAAAGAGCCTCTATAAATCTTGATGATTTGGTATATAATGAAGTTCACATTTCAAACCAAAGCATTTCTCCTTCTCTTTGACTATGCTTTGCTGCTAATAGTGTGTTCCGGCCCTTTAAAATGTGTGTGCTGAATGCTTCGCATATAATCTTATTGGTTCTTTAAATCATGTTCACAATTAGTTGTGGTACCTGATGATTTTACTATTTCATGTGCTTTTTTGAAAATATCTGATGTTTCCGAAGAAAGAGTCCGTTCTGTATAATGGAGGTGATGATTGTCACATGCTTTTTTCAGTCTTTAGACCTAAACCATTTTTAAGGAGGCTATGTTGCTTAAATGGAAGCAAATCTGTAAGCATCATTGTTTTGAGGCACGTGTCTGTTGTTTTTTGTAAATTGTTTGGTTGCTTCACCGAAGTCACCAGAAAGTTACCGTAAAAATCCACTTCTGTCGAAGCAATAACAAAGATATCAATGTTTGGTTTGTTCCTTCGTGAAGTACAAAGATCTATCTTCAAAATGGTTCTTTTATTTTAGAAAAACAGATAAAACGTATGTGTGATATTTCATATCAAAAACTACAAAATCAACGTTTCCACCGAAATTTGGAGGCGGATCCCCTTCAAAGTGTCATGCAGTGGGGAAAATTTACTGAGAAAATGTGATAAAAATTTCATCATGGAATGATACAAACGTTGTTTCTTCTCTCGTTTTGGAGCACTAAGTTTCATTAATATTTCGTAGTTATGGTTTGCTATTTATTACGAAATCCACGACTATTTTGAGTAGTCCAAAAGTATGATCTTTTAACTTCTTCAGTCTGAATGAAGGTAGCAAATTTTAGATGTATGCACTCTCTTCCTAAAGCCGTGGTCAAACAAGAAAACAATGTTTTGCAAAGCATTGGAGATGCGCTTGTAGCTATTAAATGACTCTTGTCGTTGTGGCTTCGTTGCAAAACACTGTGCGACAAACATTTTGCTTATAACAAACAGAAAATGTTTTCAAACTTCTCAAAGAACATGCCCAACAAATTGCACTTGTTACGCTACGTAACGTGGCAAGCAAATCTCAAATGTGTTACAAAGTACTCCAGCTGTCCTACAAATGGTTTGCAGACAGATACAGCAAGAGGCAAAAATAGGAAATAGATTTTAGGACTTGCTTCAAAATGTGTATATTTTCACTCAAGGTGATTTCTGTGTGGGTGCAGTTGCATACTTCTCGGCATCTGTTTGATATGACATGGATGATTATCTGTATGAATTTTTATAAATGAGCAGTGCACCTGTCTTGGCGAACGTGCTTCACATTTAGTGATCCTTTAGATCGTGACAGGTCCGGCCGTTTCTCCTAGGTTTCTCGTGTGCTCATTTGAGCGTTTGGATTCAGTGCTGAGGAGAGGGGGGTTAGAGGGGCCAAAGACCTGGGACTCTTGGCCATAGCGACCCATAAATAATAAATCGGTTTTTCAACGTATGTCTCAGATGTCTCAAATGCATGGCCCTAGACCAGAGCCCGTGGTGAAAAGGGGCCGGAGATCTGCAGTCAAGTTTCTCTGCGATGTCAGATTCAGTGCACATTGATGACAGTGAGCGGTCTCTTCTGGCCAAATGGTTGATGGAAGGTAGTTCTTTACAAATTTGAGCTTACTGAACCATCTTCAACAGATGTAACACTATTAGGCAAGTCAGAAACACCGCCACACTCTCATGTCATAATTCTTGTGAATAATGATTGGTTCTTTCAATGATATGATAATTGTATCAATTTGTTTAGAGGTATAAAATATCTACCAGAGGAGTCTAGCGACTTTACTTTCAAGAATTTTCTTTGAGGCCACAAAGTGGGTTCTCACTCTGGGGCTCTGGTGCACTTGGGCGCCTTCAGTGTTCTTTTCATAATTTGTCTTGCAAGGGGCACATGGTGCATCTAGGCCCCCGACGAGATCAGGAAAGTGGGGGGGGGCCAAACTTGATACAAAAAAATTACCACAATACAACGTGATGAGCTGCCTTTCAGAACGGCATGATTTGCAAAAAAGTGGGGGGGCCATGGCCCCCCCCCCCCCCCCCCCCCCCGTCGTCGGAGGCCCTGCAGCATTCCGACCCGCCACCCATAGATCCTCTCCGCAGCCTTGTTTGGATTACAAGGTACCTTTTAACTGTGGTGATCATGGACACCAGGTTTAAAACCGTCTTCTTGACGGATTTGTGCAGAGAAACTTTGTTACTGATCCCGATAGATAAATTGCTTGTCTCAACTGGTATAGCACAAAGGGCTAATAAATCGTTATCTACTAAAAGGTATGCTTTGACACACTTGTGTTGTTCGTTGCCAAGCACCATTTTAATTTGCCTTCCCACGTCTTACTGTTTTTCTTGATGAAAGATTATTTGCTTGAAAAGGCGAATAAGTCTATGATACAGCAAATTCTATTAGAAGCTGTCGGCCAATCAGAATTGTAAGGTCGTATATATATTTTTTGGTTACAACTGACTTTATTATCTGGAAGCCTATTTGAAAAGGGGAATCTGTATGCTAACCGGCCGTGGGTGGATTTTCCTTACAAACACAAAATATCTTGGAAGCCAGGTTTATGACCTGTGTGCTAAATATAACGTAGACTTTCTTGATGCAGCCTGCCCTGCATCAGTTGATTCTCATTAGGACATTTGGAAAAATCTTGAAATGACGACTATAACTGCAACAGCAACAGCAACAGCAGAGCGAGTTTTATAAAGTGAAAGATTTGGGTTTCCGAGAAGGCAAAGCGATTTGCCCTTCAGGGGAATAGATTTGACTAGACTGATGGACAAACAGAAGAGAAGGCAAAGCATGATAGTTGGCTACACCAAAGTGTAAAGTCTGTTTTTGAGGTCGCCAAATCTATTTGTCTTTATCAGTACCTGCAACCCGCACCTTTCGTTTTACAACATTCACCCTTGCCAGCTGCAACGCAATGTTGCGTTTATTTCAGAGTATCAGTTTCAGTAGATTCATGGTTTTATGTGCGAGCTTTATTTTCCGAGTTCTTACTGTATCCTTGAAGACTCGTACAGAATCCCATAATTTTTTTGTTCTTTACATTTCTACCTAGCAAACGAAGGTAGTTTTAGAACGCTGAAAAGCCATAGGAGAAGTTGAGCTTATCGAAGCAGCGTTTTGGTCCTTCCTCTCGATGTGACCACACCTCGTGATTCCTTTCGCCTGGAATTAAAGAGAGTTGGCGACTCTCCTCGCACTTTATAGCAGGTTCGGCAGGGCGGGGACTCGAACCACCAACCTTCAGATTGGTAGTCAAGCGTGCTGTTACTGAGCCATCCCCGCAGAAAGCCCATAATTGTGGCTCTGATTCAAGATTTGCTACAAGCATAATTCCCTTTAAAAATAACAGCAAACATAGTCACTATCATGAAACACATTTGAGTCATTGACTAAAGAGTTCAGAAAGAAGATTTTATGATCATTTTGATAATTGAGCATTATTGTTAACTTATTAAACCGTTTTTGGGACCCGCAGAATGTTCCACTTGTCGTAACCTCATTGCCAGAAAAGCGTGTATTGTAAGATACTTACCTGCTGGAAGTCCTTTCATGCAGAATTCATATTCGAATCTAATAGGTAATCGAAAATGAAATCGAAAGAAGAACATGACAGGACGCATTTAGGCTTCAAAGACCTTCGTTGTTCTCCTTGCAAAGCTGGCTATTGGTAAACAACTCCACTGTTTTTCCTTCAATAGCACAGAACAGCTCTCATGTTCAAAATAGAATTACATAACATATGTCCCAGCATACACCGCAGGGGCTATATTGTACTTCTCATCTTTAATAATTTGAAACCAGATTTCGCAGTTCTTATTTAAGGGGAATTTTGTTCGCATATTAGCTGGAGGTTTGCTTTTGTGCAGCGAGTTCTACACAGTTAGTGCAATTCTAAGTCAGAAGAATGAATAAAATTGTGACTTCATTGGGAATGTTTGTCATTTTGCTATTTAAATCAGTGAAACTCGGGACACTTGTGGACGTTGTTCTTTTTTTCTTTCATCACAAAGCCCCTGCATGTTGCCATATTCATGATGCTACTAAACATTTGGAGGCGTATTTTTCTTTGCAATTTGTTTTGCAATTCATATTGCCTAGATTGCAGAATTAAGAGAAAACAACCTATAAACTGGAAACTAAGAAGTTGGTGTAGTATTGCCCATTGTCTCCACCCGCGCAAACAAGATGGGCATAAGGCATGGAATATTGTTAAAGGGCTGGGCAAATGTCTATTGTTTTGTATTAGATACGGGATCGTAAGGGATCTTGTTTAGAGGTTCAAGAGGAGACAATCTACTTTTATTTGTTTGGTCTATAAGGTATGCCAAAAAAAGTATGCGGATTTGGCTGGCTCCAGCGATGGGAATTTAGCTTCAATCAATGGCTAATCATTCTCAAAATGTTTCTGCGTAGTGAACCTGAACAAAGGTACCTCGTTTGTTGGTATTGGTGCTTTGATAGCAGAGATATTAATCTTGAAGGCTCAAATATGCATCCACCTCAAAACCGGAGCTTTGGCGTTTTAGCCTAAACAAGTTCCAGAAATCTATCGAATAGATCAACGATAACTTTGATGAAATTTGAAAATGCTTGATCATATCAGGTTCTGTTTGCTAGAGGTTACCCATCGTGCAGTTGTTTTTTATTTTCCTTTAACTTCAGTTTTTATTTTGATGTGCTTCATATATTTGCTTAGGCCAAAAGACTAAAGTTCTGGTTTGCAGGTATATGCAAATTTAAGCTTTCAGGATTAATATTTCCACTATCAAAGCACCACTATCAACAAAAAGGCATCTATGTTCAAGTTAACTATCGATGAACATTTTGAGAGTGATAAGCTATTGATTAAAGCTAAATTCACATCGCTTGACCCAACCAAACCTGCATAGTTTTTTTTTGAGACCTGGTATACGCTATGCTTGTGTTTCATAAATATAAGAAACTAATCTACTATACTCTTTGGGCCTACGTGCTTCGAATCAAAGGGGATTTACACCTTGCAGGAGACGTCTTCGTTGCCTGGTAGTTTGGATTTCCTGGGTAGCCTACAAGCGGACTTTGTTTGCATTAAAAAAGAGTTTTAATTTTCCATGATACTCCACGCCTTATTTCTCAAATCTATGCGTGGTCAGCCTTTCTTGGAATTTGAGTTTCAGAATGTACGTCATATCAAAAGGGGTATCAACGTTTAACAGCATGATACCACATGAAAGTTGATCCGAAATGTTTTCTCTCTGTAATCGTTTCCATGCAGTAGCAGTAATCCCAAGAACTGATTAGCACCACGCCTTGCGTTGTATGTGCTTAATGACCTCAATGCGATAAAGTACCAATCATCAAGAGAAATTGGCTTGAAAGAATTCCCGTGGCTAGAAATTTGTTTCAAAATGAAACGTACTGTAAAACTAATGACTTTGGTAAAACAGAATTTCCCTGGTGAAAACTACAGAGAAGTTGAATTTCCTTCTTCCCCGTTTAGGAAATTGCTGATCCTTGAACAACCGAACCTAGACTGATGATATGGTCGTAGTTATCGCTATTGAAATACTGCCGGACGCTCCTAACTACGACTCATAATCAAACGCCATTATTTTGAAATGACTATGACTGCCTCGTTTCGATAAGGGCCTAGGCAGAAAAGCATAAACATTTGTAGTTTTCAAATGAAACACATTGATTTGAAAACTTCACAATAAATCAGTTCATGCTTAGCGAAAGCAGCAAAATAGTACCTACGTACAAAATTTGATATTGTCGCCAACTGTTTTCATGGTATTCTTCATCGTAAGACTTTGTTCTGTCCAGCTAAGCTCCTTGAAACTCTGCTTTGAGCTTCGAGTTTCCGTTAGTCAACATCAATCAATCGAATTTGCAGAGATTCTAATGGCGTTGTATTTGGTTGTATACTTCACGCCTTCACGCCCGACAACACCAAGCCTGAATTTTGACGTCACTTCCGGCCTCTCTTGCAAGAAAGCTGTGGCGCGAAAGTAAAATTTTTGTGATAAATGGCGTCAGCAGGCGTCCCAAGTGTCCCAAAGCAAAATATCGAGATATAACGCAATAGCTGTATCTTCGCTCTTTCAAGTTCTTTGAGCATTTTGGACTCGGAGCTTCTTGGTTTTTCATATTTTTCAAAGGCCGTGGACAACTCTGTTTACAAACTTGGGATTCAGCACAGCAGGTAAGCAGACTTTATCATAAATTTAACGTTTTTCCTTTGTTTCATGGAAATTTTGTTGAAAGTTTTGGATTCCTCGATGTCGTTTTGTCCTATTTTGCCACCTTTCGCCAATCGTTGACGAAATAAACTTGTCTTTTTCTCGTCTTGAACTTCGGCTTGCAGTTTCAAGAAAATGAACTTTTGTTGGCCTAAATTTAACCAAAATTTTTTCAAACTCCAATATTTTCTAAACTAAGACAGGAATTCTCATTTTGGAGATATAACGCAATAGCTGTAAGCATCTAGTTTGTAGGAATGTTGCTTCTTTTGCTGTAGCCTTTGCCGGTTTCCCACAATTTTCAAAGGCAATTTTTCCTCGAGAGCCATGACCATCTAATCTTCGTTAACTTTACGTGCTTCCTTTCACAAACTTGTCTGCTTTTTAGTCAGAAAACAAACGTTAACCTTGGTTGAATGTATCACTTTCGAACTTAATCTGATGTTTTCAGAAATGAAAGTATTTTAGAGTACTTGCTAGCTGTTTTGGCCACCAGAGCAATGAGAATAATGATAAACTTTGACTTCGCTCTCAGAGAACTTTTCGGCCTAACTGTAAACAAACATAAAGTTGCATTGTCGCTTATTTTCTTCAAGACTAATGGGGAAGCTCTGACCTAGAAATAGGAGATTTGCTTACTAAAACAATGTTATCAAGGCTACCTTGTACAAAAAATTATCAGCTTTGATTATTTTGCCTATAAATACGATAGTTTACTGCAATTATTTGCCCTTAAATCTGTTTTCTTTTTCTTGAGCAGGGTATTGCTGCTCTGATTTAAGTTTGCAAAGACATCTCCTATTTTGGTTTGCTGCTCTTTTTTGTACATGCAATTCTCTATGAGACAAAGTGAAATTTGCTATGCAGCAAACATTTTTAGTAGAGGAAATAATATTGTCTCTGTTTTATTTTAGGACCCAAACAGAACAAGATTATCCTTTACCAATCAAGCCCAATCTTGAAGAAGCATTTAACAACAACCACAAAAGACTACAATTCTTGCTTTTTCAATGCCTGAG
The DNA here is from genome assembly GCA_039566865.1 of Aurelia coerulea. NCBI lineage: Eukaryota > Metazoa > Cnidaria > Scyphozoa > Semaeostomeae > Ulmaridae > Aurelia > Aurelia coerulea. Next base: position 16,769,482 of record CM076954.1, read on the forward strand.
GACTTATGCAAAACTGATGGAACATGACTGTTGCAAACAAAGCATTCAATGAAAAACAATATTATGATATATCAAAAAATTTGAGTAATCCAATAATTGATACTCTGATGATTTTACTCTGATGATAGGAAGATGGTAAGATAATAGCAATTGAATCATCACAAAATTGAAATTTTAATGCTTCCAATTCTGAAACAGTCTGAAACTTATTCTGAATTTGATTTGCAAAGACAATTGTTTGCAAAGACAAAGACAAAGCTCGCCCGTTTCACCCTGTAGGTGAAATGCCATGCTTATTCATGAGTTTCTGAAAATTACCAAAAAGCAGTTATTGCCGTTGTCCATTCAGAAATAGTCATTGAAATTTCAATAGACAGCATCCTTCCCTATCTTCCTTGTCTGTGAGTTTTTAGAGCCAACAAGAGAAGATTTCCAGACTGCATTGAGTTGCTCCATCATTGAGAGGAACTTGCCCAGTACAAATAACATATTTTCTATAATTTGCTATCCATTTGTCCATCAAAGACATCTGCCATCATAAACAAAACGGTTTTAGTTCTTGATCCATAAATATCCGAGTTCTTTCGTTGGAAGCTGCTTCTTCTTGTCTCTTTCTTTCTGGCGGGTTGGAGAATTATTTGAAAACATGAAAGCATCTCTTGTCCTTCACTGGCAGTAAAAGGATCGCTAGTGCTCTGCATATTGGTTTATTGCTTCGTTTCCTATCAGAATTAAAAAGTTTTCTTGAAAGCAAGCAGCAAGCAGACCACGCCGCTTCAAAACAATTTCTACGATCTACGGCATTTTCTAAATGTCATGGTTTTCAAGGCGCTGCTTACGTCACCCAAAACAATGAATTCGAAAAATTTGCCCAAATACGGATGAAAATCTCTTAAAATAAGACCATCACTCCTGTCAAATTGCGTGGAGTTTACCAGGAAGTTTAAATCAAAACGATTTTAGTTTTAAACATTTCTTAGATAAATTCACTACCTTTTAAGATTAAATTAACCCGGAAAAATCACACCGCATCACTGCAAGAAAAGTTCAAAGTCGACGAAAATATTCACTTCCGGTCATTTTCCTATACATTTGTATAGGGGCATCAAAGCGAGGCTGAACTCCTCGAGAAAGGTGTTGTCGGGCGTGATACTTTGTACATGACTGTGTATAGCAGCCTCGTTCCCAAGGGCGTTCAAAAGTGAAAAAAGTCAGTCCAAAAATATTGCCGTAATATTATGAGTCCCAGTAAGAGCGGTCTCGGTCTGGCGTAATAGTCTCGTTTTGGATAGCGATTACTGGGACTCATCGTAATCAGTCTAAACCGAACCCACATTTATTCGAGATTATTTTGGAAATAATGATTGCTGATTTAGCTTGATGTATACCTGTGTATCTTCTTTCCAAACCATACTGGACGAGGGGTGTATCACTCTTCCGAAATGGTGTACGAGATTGTTTTTAAAACAATAGGATTTTTAGGGATTTTGCGGAATTTTCTTGAAAACAAAGGGATTTTTGCCAAAGGTGTACGAGATTTTTACAGAGTGATACGCCCCTCGATACTGGATGTTCCAAAAAAGTACTCCCGTATGAAAAATCCCAAAAATTCGATTACGCGACAGATCTTCAAGTTTCTTTTCATTTCGTTTTTCGTTTCAAGTAGATCAAGGACGAAATTATTTTCCCAGATATAGCTGATCTTGTAATTGGTTTAAAAATTAGCAAATTTTATTTCATTTGCATTCATCTTAACTTTTTTATCCGTGGTAACCCACTCAATAAATACACTTATCACTGATCCTTAACCACTTATCTATCATTAGAAATTACCCTTCGAGTTTATCATTCTACGCTCGCTTCTCATTTTATCTTTATACCTGATGAAGAAGAGTTAAGCCGCTCTTACACGGTCAGATTTATCGAATTCGATTTGTCGAATTCGACAAAATCTGACTGTGTAAAGGCAAACATCGGATGACTGATGCCATGGTCAGACTGTCGAATTCGATTTTTCAAGAATCGGACCTGTTCTATTCCTTTCGATTTATCGAATGGCAAATGAATGAAATTTTTTCCTCACCTACGCTCTACGTCATGGTTCCGCATTGTAATGCTTTGAAGATTACGTAATTCTTTTTGATCTCGTCAAAATCTTCGGTAGTCATCCTCAAGTAATTGTTATAGTCCTGTTCCTCCGTGAAACACAAGTCTTTCAAGAGAGCATCGTAAGTCCTATGCACTGCGCGTTGTAGCAGCCATTCCTTTGTCCATTTTGTAAGATGTTTTCTTTATTTTTGCTTTTTTCAAGCACCAAAACGATTATTATTGCTGCTGACGCAACTTCTTCGTCCTTTCTCTGCTAAGTTTTGGACATTTTATAAAATATGCACTTCGATTAAATCTGATCGTGTAAAAGCTCACATTCAATTCGACAAATCTGAAGCAAGAACTGATTCGACAAATAGAATTCGACAAAATCTGACCGTGTAAGGGCGGCTTTAAGCTCGAAACGGTATAACTATTCTTAGTCTACGTACAAAGTCATATGTTTAAATGAATTTATTTTTGTTGACACTATCGACGTACAACACGCACAACAACTGTGTTTTTTAATCCACTCAATATTTACCGCAAAAGCTCTATTAAACCCCCGGGGGGGGGCTTATCTAATTTTGGACACTTTTTAGTCCATTTTACACCGCATTTTGCGGTCATACAATTTACTAATTAAATACATGAATTCGACAAAGTTTTATCTCAAAACACATCAAAATTAACATGCAAATTTATTTAGCTCAATAAATGGAGAGTCTTTGGTAACCTCTGGAATTTGATATAAGTGGGGGGGGGGCTTGATAGAGAGAGGGGGCTTAAAAGAGCTTTTACGGTATATTCTGCTTTACAGGGAGCCATGCTGAAACAAAATTTGATAATAACACATTTTCTCTTCATTCTCAGACGTTGGAGATATTTCTCCATAAATTTCTAAGACACAATGGCAAGCATGCTACCAGAGCCATTCATAGCGACAAGTTCCTTTGCATCAAGGCAGAATGCATTCGATTCTGGAAAACATTTTGACGATCGGGACATGACGGCATTCCGTGCTGCTCATGTTTCCGTGATTACTTCTACTAATTCCATGACAACAGTGAATCCACTGGATAACAACACCAACAACATTAGCAATGAAAATGCTGCATATGAACAATCAGAACAAAAGGATGGTGCAAGTAAGTGAACTTTGGGGATGTAACGTAGACTTATTACAGAAGTCTCAGCATCGATGATCGAATTGGATGGTTATCGGTCAAAATAAGAAGTAGATTAAAGTGCACATCCAGCGCAAAACTTTTATTTCATTTTCTGATAGGACTATTAAAGTAATGCTATTCTGCCAAAAAAAAATTTTGAAAATCATTTTCCAAACCACTTTTACAACGGATTTTGTGCAGCGTGGTCGGTTCCATGACCGCGCTCCTGAGTCCTGGGTACTAGTGACGCCTACCCAGGAACACAAATATTGACTTTCAGCAAACTTTCAATGTGAACACAGGATAACAGTACTTCCACGAGACCGAAGATTGGACTTGCTCGGCTGTTTTATCGAGAAGAAAACCTAATAACGATGGTACTTAGTATCCTTATCAACAGCAAATAGTTTGCAAAGCAGATGGACGTTAACAGAATTGACATGAAGTCAAAAGAAGGCAAGAAACCTTGACGGCAAGCCGAGCTGCGGGACAGTTTGATAACGGGCCTATCTTTCTGCAGACCGTCGTTCGCCATCATTTGTGATCGACTGTTGTGACGCAGGGTTGTGACGGAATCTAATCGCAAGCAAAGTAATTCCTTGATTGGCAGTGTATTCGAGGTAATCCGTTTTCAAATATGGTTATTTCATAGTCTCCGGGAAGTATACTTCCAATGGTGTTCAAATTCAATGCCATTTACATCTATTATTGAGCAAATCAAACATCGGAAAAGAAATGGAAGAACACTGGCACGTCTTTAGGTCAAGGCTTCTGACAATGCATATATTGCATGCAGGCTCCAATAACACTTCACCCAGTTTGAAGCAACTTTATCGTTTGCCAAAGAAAGTAATCTACGTATTGGAGTCAAATTTTCAAAGCCAAAATACAATGCTATTAAACTGCAAGTTTGGAGCCTTTTATTTGGCATGTAGATGGCACCAGGCTGTTATCGATTTATAAAAACGTATGTTGTTTTTTTAGATTCCTGAGTGGACAATGCCAAGCACATAATGTTGAGTAGAAGGAATGCACAAATAAAGACAAAGACAAAAATAATGACTTTCACATTCTTCACATTCAAATGAAAAAACATTTGTCTACTTTGAATAACTCAATTATGTGAAACTTGTGTTTATCAAAATATCAAAACCCTCCTGTTTCTGTGAATTGAAGGACAAGACAATTTCTGAAACATTGACCTTATATGTGGCAATCTTTTTCCGAAATTATTCTAGACACTCGGTAAGTGAGGAAAAGCAAGAATTGGGAAATATGACACATTTTCTCAGATACAAGTGTAGGAAGCGGGGGCTACAGCCCCCCAATATTTGAAAAATTCGCCAAAACCAGCCATAATCAGGCAAAAATTGATCTTGTCACGAGTCGGGCACAATTTTCATAAACAATATACATCTTTTTTATCTGGCAGCCCCCCCTCCCCCTAAATTTCATCTTCTTATGTGCTCATGATCTCAGAGGTCAAATAGATCCAGAAATAATCTTCTCTCGATTGTTCCTAAATTTATTTTGAGAATTTAGGAAAATAAGTTCATAAATCTCCACCAACAATTGTTCTGTAGCAATACGATACCTTCCAGAGTGTAGAATTTACTTTGCTAATTAAAGATATCATTTTGCAGCAAAAGGTCCTTTACAGACAATTTTTATCACATTCAACAGAATTGGGCTGTTAGGGGGATGGTTTCAGCTAAAATGGTACTTTTGCAACAAAAAGTGAAACATATTTTCAACTTTTAAAGAATTGGCCCTACTGGGATAAAGTGGATAATTTTGTGGTAAAATGAGCAAGACAAAAATATGGATAAATTTCATAAAATCTTGAGATACAAGTCTTCTCAAGCTACATCTGTTAGAACCACACTCCATGAAATATTGAATGTTGATTTAAGTCTACCCTCTGGCAATCATTATTACCCATTGCACCTCAGCCTACCCATTTGGCTTGAGAATGGCCTTTAATTTAATTCACATCAACATAATTTATTACCTGACTTTATTTAGTTGCTTGCCATTTTCCCCTGCAGACCCTAACTGGTAACCATTGGTATTCAGGCAGTTTACACTACTTAATTGTGATCTGACTGAAGAAATTGCCTCTGGCTTTGTCCCAAACGCTATGCATATTATTTTAAAAGGAGTGGTGGTAATGGTGCTAGTGGTGGTAGGCTCACAACATGAATGAATTTGATGATAAATCTAGTGGTCCATTAAGATTGAAGGGGTGTTGAGCTGTTAATGGCCCAATGCCATTAACTGTCACAAAAAAACTGTTTGTTGGTGACCCCTAAGAAATACACCAAAAATGTCAAGATTTGCATATCTTGTGCACCATGTCAAATACATTGCTCTGCCACATCAAAGTCGTAACTGTCAGAGTTTAACTCTTTGACCGCAACTGTAAAACATGATAAGTTCTGGTCAATTGCCATTGTAAGCAAGCCATTTTTCTATTGCTGCTCATCAGTCAAAGATATGTCAGTGTTCTGTGCCATAGATGTGACAAGGTTGATGAACTAACAAAGGAAAGAAACAAACATAATTTAATCATAATTAACAGTGGATTACTTCATGTGACTGCATGTATGGAAAGACCATTTGCACTTGTTTTCAATATCTAAAATATTTGAAATTGCTCAAAAAAATCTCAATGTTAGTGTTCAAAATCAGTGTAAAAATGCAGTCTCTCATTTTGTAACAGTGAGTACAGATTGGACTACAGTAAGCAAGAAATTAAGAGTAAGATCACCAAGTTCAAGGGAATGGTAATGGAAGATCTTTCCTCAAAACTTAACAGAAGTGGATGTTGTTGTAATCCACATTCCACAACAAGAACACAAATTATGTTATTTATCAGAATAGATAAACATCTCACTTCACTTTATGCCACCAAGCCTAAACTATTTCTACCCCAAAACAGTAAGAAAAAGTTTCTATCACACAGAAATAAAGAATAGCAAACGACAACAATTCTTACCTCATACACTACAGACAGTGCTTGTTCATACCATTTGAATGACTGAATGAATTTGAATGAACAACTGAATTAAACGGTGGCGTTGTTTGATCTGTTGATATTTGATAATGGATATCTTTCCAATCCAAAGCCTGCATAAAGCAGGTGTGTGACTCCAGTTTCATCTCGTTCTAATCTGAGAATTCTTGGCCCTCCAAATAATTGAAGCTCCTTTCCTTATGAATTCATCTGCCTTGAAATGCTTGGAGCACAGGGTCGAGCTGGCAGTTGCTTCCCATTTCGCTCGCTTCAGCTTCACAAAATCCACCCATTGCCAGCAGCAGGTCGTTCATCGCCATGAAATGGAATTAGCTGGAGTACGATCCTGTTTTTTAAATCTGGTTAACTTCCACAGCCAGCTGCAACGCATCGGTTAGGCATATTCAGATATATACGATTCGGTTTAATGCTTCCAAAGTTTACTTGAGTTCCAAGTGAATAGAGTAGGCCACAAATATTGCCTTCCTGGGTCATCGTCACACGCGTCTCGACCCAGATCTCCCATCATGCTACAAAAGCCCGGCCGTGGAACCGCATTTTGCCCAAATCCTCAACTTCATCAACGCATAAATCAAAAACTACTCAGCCGATTCAATTTTTGTTTTTGACAATTATGATTATATCAAGTTGGTCTATCATTTGAAAAAATAAAAACTTTGCACTGGGTGTGCACTTTAAAGATATTGAATATGACAAGGAAACACGTCATAAGTCTACAGGGTGTCCCAAAAAACATGTGCGCCGTTTGAATGGCTACTGTGGAGGAGCCATAAATCTAACTTTCCTGTTTTTCAGTTTGTGAATAGAAGAAATTTCAACTTAGATTCTGGCACCGAGTTTGTGTAAATCTGACGAGTGGTTGCTGATTTATTGAGAAAGAAAGTCACAATCGCTGGTTGCTTCAAAACCAGAGGATTTTATCTCCGTACTTAACCTTATAACTTGAATTTTAACATTAAATGAACTTAAACTTTACAGTTATGCCAGGAAACGCATTTAGGAGTAATTAATGACCATATTCTTCAAGAATATCGCTCAACCAGCATGCTGAACGCAATATTGTTGGTTTAAAACGTTTTTGTCACTTTTGAGAAGCAAAATATCTGATGGACGCATGCCATGGCCTGAAGCACTTGTGTCGCACATTACCATTCCTAGCAACCCTAGTTATGTCCAATATTCTTGGTTGTCACAAAATTCAATGTATGACTATCTGTCTCACTTATGAACATCAGAAAACAGGGCTAGGTATGTTTTTTCGATCAATTTCGTTGATTTTAACGGAATGGAGAATAATGAATCCTCTGGTTTTGAGGCAGCCAATAAGTTTGGCTTTCTTGCTCCATAAATCAGCAACTAGTGATCGGATTTACGCAAACTCGGTGTCAATCTTTAATTTGAAGTCTCTTCCGTCCATAGTCTTAAAGACAGAAAAATGGGATTTTTGGCTGCTCCGCAGAACCCACTCAAACAGCGCACATATTTTTCACATGTTAGATGTAACGTACCCGGTGTCCTTAAAAATGTAACTGATTTGATCAGGGCTAGCAATGCCAATTTAGCTCCAATCGACTTTAAGTTACGAAAAATAAACGGCACGAAAAGAAACGGCCTACTTTTCCAGTCAACATTTTAGATGTGATACGCAAGGCTGAACTTATATGTCGTTCAGAAAATACGAATTCAGCCTTTTGTATCACATCTAAGATGTTGACTGGAACAGTAGGCCGTTTCTTTCTCATGCCATCTAACGCTTGAATTCGAGCAGGTTATCAATCTACTTTTCGACGTGAAAACATCGTTGTAAAACCACAACCAACATCTTCGAATACAATTTAGCCTTTCGGCAATCAAATAAAACAAAGTTTTTGAAAATCGGTTGATTGGTGACTGAAGTTAAGCCCCGGGGGGGGGGGGGGTACTTTATGAAATAGTGACCTCATTTTTCAAAAATAGAAAATTTTTCATGCCGACGAACCTTTAGTGAACACGAACTGTGCCCATACTTGAATGGCTAGCAATCAATGGAGCCGCTGGCCTTCCGATGATTTGGTATTAGAATCTGAATTCTAATACCCTCCCACAAAATCTGGAGCAGTCTCAATGACGTAAAATCCTTTTATTTCGCTGTGCTGCAAGAATAGGTCAACATAATCCCTTGGCGGCCAATACTGTAAAGATGAATCATTTTTTGGACACCCGGTACAGTGTACAGTCCGCATATAAGCATATATTTGAGTGGGGTGAGTGGCCGAGCGGCTTATGCAGTTTCCGTCAGGTGACTGAAGTTAAGCCCCAGGGGGGGGGGGGGTACTTGACTAGGGAAGTGACGGGGGTGTGCGGAAAACCTCTCCACACCCTGCACCCTGTCGCATAAAAAATAGGCCAAAAGTATACCCTGTCGCATAAAAATTTTGCCTATCAAATACAGTGTAGAACACAATTTTTGCTTGTGATACCCTGTCGCACAACTTTTTTACCTATTATAATACCCTGTCGCATAATTTTTGCTAGAAAATGACACCCTGTCGCATAATTTTTACCGCAAAAGGACACCCTGTTGAGCGGCACATCCCGTCAGGTCAAGTATGGGAGTGCCCCCCCCCCCCGGGAGTTAAGCTCGGTCGAGTGACATCAAACTTCGGATGGGTGACCTCTCGGAGGCCTGACCTCGAAACTCACCTCACCATCCTTCGGAAGGGACGTTAAACTAGGGGTCCTATGCCTGTATGCAGCATAAGTGGGCTTAAATCAGCTTTGAATCGCTAGAGATACTTCCAGCCCACTTAAAAATTAATTAGTGAAAAAAATACAACTGCGGCCAGGAAGCTCCAGGCACTCCCTAGCTGAGGCAGTGAAGCACCACTGTGGTATCCATTCGCCCACGGCTATTTGTTGCAGTTATAAATTTTTGAAATTCGTGTCCATGGCAATTCCAAAAATTCAGAAGTATTTAAATTTGTGGTCATGCGGGACTATTTCCTTTCCAAGTAGTAATGATTGCCATTAAAGTAGATTTAAAAACCATTTGAATGCCTTTATCAAATATTTAGAACAGGAAAGTGGCAGTTTAATACAGTTTCATTAGGAAATTGAGACAAGACCACCTTGTTTCCACCAAATTGTGTAACGGATTTTAATCATTTAGTCAATAAATTTCAGTGAATTATTGTTCGTTTACACAAAGTTTATTGCAATTGTGCAAGCAATGCTGAAGTCAATACACGTATTTTTTGTATGAGAAGCCGCCTATAAGAAACGGTAGGCTCAATTTTCGCAAGTTAAGAAACAACCCTACCTGAATTTATAAAGCTAAGAAACTTTTGTAATTTGCAGTTTTAATTTTCCTATCGCACTCAAAAATGTTTTGGCACTGTACAGTTACTGTATAACAACTGTTTGGACATTATTTTGAGTGCGAATTATGGTATTTACTTGTTTTGAGATCTTACTAAGTAATTTGGGGGCCCTTTAGACAAAACAAAATTAACTCTACACTTTCGGCATTAAAAATATAATACGTAAGAAACTTTTGGTAGCAAAATGGCCCAAAAATTTAAGATACTGCCTACCAGCCCCGAACCTTAGTTTCTCATAAAAAATACGTGTACTGGGTCGACCAAAAAGAACTTCAATGTTTGAAAACCCGCAATACAGAGAATACTTGAGGTATTGGAATGATCAAGGTTTGCTTGATAGCAAGAAGCCGTGCGTATTTTTGTGACTATTCCGCTATTTTTGTGAGCCTTTGTAAATGGAGGTGAAATTGGAATTATGAAGATTCCTTTAAATCGAAATGTGTGAGAGTGGGATAAGTGATCTCCTCAATTACAGGAAAATGCAAGTTCATTTCCATCAAGGCTTATTAAGTGATTTTTGCGAAATACGCTGTTGCTTTTGTAAAGATTTGATTTTTAACTGCTGAGAGGAGCGAAATGTGTTTGAGTGATGAGATTTGTAGGGGAGATGAGATACGGTTGTGCAGTAGGTTAATGCTCATGCGCCCGTCAGAGTTCCACCCCAAAACGCTACTGCGCATGAGCATTGACCTACTGCATGGGGGGACACATATGTTCCCTAGGACAAACCGTATCTCGTCTCCCCAACAAAGATTGTTAATAATTTTGATCAAGGGTTTTAGGCCTCTTTTCACGCATTACGAAGTTGCGGTTCTTTTGTAAACAAGATTCTAACTATGCTCCAATGCCTTGATACGTCAGCCTTTCGGTTATCAACTAAACTTTGATTCAGTCCAATACACCTTTTCAATTAAGCGGCCTCATTTTGGAAATTTTCAAAATTTCTCCAAATTGCTTCATATGAAATTTCTGACATCAGAGTTAGATTCAGCACCTAAATTTTAGTGTGGTTGCTAATTTTCATAATTCCAGTGTTCACAATTTTGATTTTATGACGATAATAAAGTTGAAGATTTATAAGGGATTTGACCGTAAATAATGACTGAGGGTATAAAGCAATTTTCACGGTCAAATCCCTTAAAGATTTTCAAACTTATTATCGTCATAAGATCAAAATCGTGAACAGTAGAATTATGAAAATTTGCATCTAGACTAAACTTTGGCTGCTGAATCCAAATTCGTGGTCAAAAGTTTTGTAGGAAGAAATTTTCAAAAATTTCCAAAACGAGGCCGTTAATTGAAAAGGTGTATACCTTTAGGGTTTTCTGCAAGACGAATTTTCAAACAGTTGAAGACCCTTTTGGTCCACCCGGTATGAAGGGTTGTGTATTGTCTCATCTGTTGAAATTGCATCTAAAAAGTAGTAGTGACTAGTTTTGCGAATTTATGCGTCATCTACGTGTAACGTCACGACGATCTTTATACGATATACCGGGTGAGCCAGAAAAAGTTCCCACTTTTGAAAATTCATCGCATCAAGAGTACTAAATGGATTGGAATGAATCAATATTTGCTTGACAGCCAAAAGATCGAAGTATTTTTGTGATTTTTCTTGCGTTCTTACGAGCATTGGAAAAATTGGTAAATTCAATCTTACAAAAACTTGATGGTTGCAAAATGACTGAAAAGGGCCTAAAATGCTTGATCAAATCATAAAGGACTCCTCGCTCAGAACAACAGAGAAAATGCAATTTCTCATGGGTCTTAGTATCTGTTTGAGAATCAATTTCTTGTAACTCTTGAGAGAGGTGAAACGCATGTGCATTTTGTTCTGTGTGAGGAGAGGTCTAACGATTTGATCAAGTGTTTTAGGCTTTTTTTCTGTCATTTTGCAGCCATGAAACTTTTGTAAAGTTGAATTTACCTACATTTGCAGTGCTTGTAAGAAGACGAGAAAAATCATAAAAATACTTCGATCTTTTGGCTTTCAACTTGAATTTGAATCATTCAAATGCATGAAGTACTTGTGGTGTTACGAATTTTAGAAAGTGGGAACTTTTTTCTGGCTCACCCGGTACTTTATAATAGTCTGTCTCTAATTAGATGTCACCTGCAAATGCCCGCGAATAACTACGATAGAAGTGTTTTGCAAAGATATTTTGTGTCATCGCAAATCTCAGGTGACATCTAATTTGAAACGGACTTTAGTGGTAACGTCAGCACCTGTGTCTGCCCGTATAGAAATGGTACAAAGCTCTTGAAATGGTACACTGTTCCATGTAGCAGTCTTTCTCTACAACATATCCAAAGTACGCTAAAATCAGCTTGGAGGAAAAAGGTTCAGAGGAGATTTTATGAACCTCACTTTTTCACTTCCAGCGGGCATTTAATCATAAATTTTTGATAAATAAACGATTCAAAACAGAAACACAAAATCGGCCAGGGTTTGTTTTATCACTGTCAAGTCACGTGACGATACTCTTGAGAAGTTTCAGTAGTATACTACTTTTTGCATTCATTTCATGGCACAAGTTTTCATGACGCGAAATATGATAAAAGATGTTTTATCAAGAGATCGATCATCTGACTTGAAGTCGGTGTGAACAAACCTTAGCCAATTTTGTCTATTCAGCTCTTTCGACGTTTTCTTTCTCTCTTCAGAAAAGCCATACGGAGGGAGACCATTGAAGTACGAGTGTCCACAATGCCAACGTCGTTTTCATGCTCCCAGTCACTTGAAACGCCATGTCATGAGTCATAGCTCTGAAAGACCATTTCAGTGCGATGTGTGTGGCAAAGGATTTCTCCAAGCATGGCATCTAGGGCGGCATATGACAACTCACACTGGAAACAAGCCTTTCAAATGCGTGGAATGTGCTAAATCGTTTGGAAGCAGGTTTGAGATGAAGACACACATCAACTACATTCATAAAGGTGAATATAATTCGTAGAATTTGGAACATTAATTTTGGTAATTTCTCGGTAGATTGAAAAATGGGAAGAGTGTGACGAGAGTGAGTTTTGAACTCGCGACCTTCTGCTGTCAAGGCAGATGGCTCTACTGACTGAGCTACCTCATCACGCTTGTCGAGGTAGCTCAGTCAGTAGAGCCATCTTCCTTGACAGCAGGAGGTTGCGAGTTCAAAACTCGCTCTCGCCACACTTTTCACATCTTTCCATAAGAGTAAGAATATTAATTATGTTCAAGAAGAAGGCATCAAAAGTTCACTTGAAAAATTTCATCTTTGTGACTATTTCAAAGGCTGGTTCCAACTGCGCGATGAACTTTCATTGCTTTCCCCGTGACCTACTTTCCAGCATAGGTTCCAAATCTTTATTTCAGCGTAAAAAGGTGGGTATAAAATTCAATGACCTATTTCTTCTGATTGAATGGCTTGAAAGCAACTTTAGATACTTATCTATAATTCTACCGTTGGAATTTTCAGAAATTTTGAATATTTTTGGAAATCACAGCGTATCTTACATTTCAACTCATGTGACGTCATCAGATTTCTAAATCATAAGCCAGATGAGTGACAGACTTTTGCTTGATACCATATTGTAGGCATTTATACACTATGGTTTTCTTCGAAATTATTTGATGTTACGTCAAACAGTCTAGATATTACGACGGTTTTCAGTTTTTCTGAAAATTCTCCTTGAATTCTTGAAAAAGAAGAAAAACACTCTAATTCTCAAAATATTGAAGATTTCAGAAAATTCCAACGGTAGAATTATAGAGAATTAGCTAAAGTTTCTTTAAAATCACTCAGTTCAAAGAAATAGGTCACTCAATTTTACACCAGCCTTTTTAAAGATTTGGAACCTATGCTCTACTTTCCAAGGAGCAGGGAACTGTGGCCTGGCAAAGAGGAATTATTTTTACTGACTGAGTCTGACTCACCCAGTTGTGCAACCCAAGCTTAAAGGGGCTGGGTCACGTAATCGTAAACAAACCTGTTATCTCTATAATCTATATTGTTTCCCACACGTGCCCATTGTGTTCAGCACAGATTTTGGTGGATGGGGTGAATCCACAATAAGGTTACTTCTAAAAATCCATCAATATCTTTGCAATCTTACAACATATGGTTGTTTCGTTTGTTTCTCTCTGAAGTTCAAGAGTTCATCTTCAAAATAGCAGTTTCATTTTGAGAAAAATAGTGGAAAATCTGTCTGATATGGCCTGTCATAAAAGCTACAAAATCGTCGTTTCGAAAGAAGTTTGTTTACTTTACGTGACCCAGCCCCTTTAAGAGGCATTTTTTGTGTGTAGCTGTTTGTGCTATATATTCATTTCCCAATGCTGACGTTATTGATACTTGGATTTTAGGTATCAAGGAGCACAGATGCCAAGAATGCGGTAAGCACTTCACACTCCGCAGCAACCTCAAAGTGCACATGCGTAAGCATACTGGAGAAAAGCCGTATCAGTGCGGGTTCTGTTCAAAGAGATTTGGGCAACGAGGACATCTGCAGTACCACATCCGGAAGCATGAAGGTACGTTGTTAGCTCAGACATCAAATCTTTGCATCAAAATTGTACAAATAGTTATTGCATCTTTCTTTGACGTAATGGCTTGGAAGGAACTTCAAGTACCTCCTTCTAATTTTTCGTTGGCAATCTTTAAAGGGGCTCAGTCGTCAAACAGTAAACAAATCCGTAAACTCGCACGTGTCGGGGATTATCCATTGTTCATCCATTGTTCTCTGCAGTTTGTTTGGTGGCTTCACCCAAGCCACAAAAAAGTGACCATTAAAAATCCACTTATATCCGAACAATCGTAGAAGATTTGAATGTTTGGTTTGTTCCTTAGTGAAGTACAAGGATTAATGCCCAAACAGCAGCTTTCATTTTGAAAAAAATACGAAAATCCTGTGTGATATCACCTTTCAAAAAACTGCAAAAATCATTGTTTTGTTTACATTTTGACGACGGAGCCCCTTTAATATCTTGATTAAATATTTTCAGAATTAGAGTCTTCTTGGTTTCAAACAGTTTTCCCGTTGTGACGTCATCAAATTGCTCAATCGTAAACCGCAACACCTGCAGATTTCTGCTTACTGCCTTGTGGTTTTCTTGAAGATTGTATACTCATTTCCTCAACTAATTTAGGATTGACAATGATTTTAAGTTTTTCAAAGCTTTCTGAAAACTATCAAGATATCAAAGATCATTGATCAACACTTATAACGAAGTACCTTACCCTTCAAGCCATGAAATCAAACGAAAGATGCGTCCACCAATCGTGCAGTATGCTTTTTAACGATTTGATTCCTATGCTGCATTGCATCCGTTCTGTTTCATTGAGCTACCACTAAAAAGTGAAGCTAATGCCTGCAAACACTTGAGAAATCATTTTGAAAACATTCCTTGTGATGTTATTAATTCCATGTCCCAATAGTTGATTAGGTTTATCTACAGCCCGTTAGTCAGACGGCAAATGTGAACATATTCTTAGCATTGATTATCTGTATTTGGAAGGAATTTTGATAAAATATTCACTTTCGACTTAGGCACCGAAGACCTGGCAGGAAATATGCATGAGCCTGTCACTCCTTCATCTAAAGGCCTGCTTATCCCCGTGTATTCACAACGATCATCAGTTTCTGATCAGTCAGATTGCCATGACGACGATGGTGGTCGTGACAGTGGGATGGGAAGTTACGATTCTGAGGGTGAGTATGTATCAGTCAGTGCTTGCTCCTCCCCACTGGTAAACGATGCTATTGATGACCAAGCATTTGTTTACGACAGCACATGCACTGGTTTCAAACGACCATCAAGCCCTGAGTTTGGACTGGTATCACAGCACCAGCGAGTTGCTTTGAAGAGAACCAGCTGCCAAGGAAATCCTCCTGAAGTGAAGCCATATGTGTGCTACTCTTGCAATTGTGGGTTCTCAGAGTTCGCCTCCCTTCGTGCTCATACCCGCCATTCTCATCCACGCAAGGGAATCATGATTGGTGATTTTCGTTGCGCCTTCTGCCTCCGTGGCTTCAACTCCATCGAGTCCCTTCATGCACACATACAGACGCACCAAACGGCTAAAGTCGTTGAATCGACAGAATACGATGTCAGGCCCAGCAAGAGCCCAAAGGAGGACCACTACAATGAGAAGCAGAAGATGTCACCAAAATCAGTTGCGTTCTCCATTGAGAATATCTGTGCAGATACAAGCCCGAAGCTGTCTCCCCGGAGCCAATCTAGATTTCTTTATCCGGAAGTTGGTGCACCATGTTACAGCTCACCTTTCTATCCAGTGATGACGCAATCCATGGCTGGTGTGCTTAACAGCATGCATTGCAGTGGAATGACCGCACGTCTGAGCCCTACACACGTGCATTCGCATCAGGATGTGTATTGCCAATGCCGTTTAGATATGCAGCATCTTCATATACATTAGATAGTTTATGAGTAAATACGACAAACGTCAAACGACATGCTTATTTATGACACAAGCTCATCTGATAAGGTAAGATACTCCTTTTGTAGCATTCACAATACAGAGCGTTTATTTAATTGCATTTTGAACGATTTATCGTACTGGTCACGCAGATCGATCACCTAAAACCATCGTATGCCTGAACTAAACATTGCTCAGCAGGGACTCAAAATGAAACAGTCATAATGCTATCGAATCATGATTGAATCACTGTCTAAGCAGCCATCAATCCTTAAAGATAGAATGCAAATAATCACGTTAATGAGACAGTTAGTCTCAATAGAACCTATCATGAGTTTGAAGAAGGAATCTGCATTTTGGGAAGGGAATGGAGTTGCCTTGTCAGATGAAGCTTTACGAATTGTAAATAGAATGACTAAGTTCACAAGCAATAAACCAGAAGCCTGTTTTGTAAAGTAAGAAAATTGTTACAACATTTGATATTATCCAATTAAGTAACGGCAGACCGAAATAGTTGACCTAGACCCAACCAGCCGAGAATTTTATCGCTTTTTACGTGTTGCTCACCCAACTTACCGATCATCTTCTTGTTCAAGGTCTGATAAGAAAATTTATATGTGAAAAATGTTATTAAATCAAAGCTTCCTTGTGATCCAAAAGCAGCTGAAAAGGAGGACCCAAGTACAGCTTCCACTGGGACGATGTCTCCTGCGTGAAACACACACAGTTAATTGGCACAGAAGCTAATGAATGATATGTTGAGTTTTGTCCATAAGTTAAGTGAGCAGACAAATTGATTGCTAGGGGATATGAAAAAATGGCCCAATTCGCTATACCAAGTTTGGTTGGAACAATGCTGAATTAAAAGAAGGTGAACAGCTCAGAGTAGAGATCTAAAAGACGTCAAACTTTTTTGCCAGGGAGTAAAAAAAGTGCACGGAGTTTCGACCACTACTACTGTCCTATGAATTTCACAGCAGTGATATTTGCTATAGATTGTGGAATATTTGACATGTATTTTGGCAATTTTCTGCTTGAAATCGGTTAATCTTCTCCAAAGATTCTTCTCAAGAGGACCCTCACGAAAAACATTTAAAAGCAGCCTGTTGTCCCATTAGGAGATGAAAACTTCCTTCCCATTAGTACAGTAAAATCATTAAAGGAGAGTCCATTCTTTCAGAGTAACACGTGCTCAACTGCTCATACATGTGATTGTCAGGAAGGAGAACGGACAAGATCTTGATTTGTCATTGTCATGTTCACTCGTCTTTGCAGGTTTTGGATAGGGGCTTCTGCAAAAATTCTCCCATAGCCACATGAAGGAATGACCGATTAGAATTGGGTGAATTTCTAAATATAATTGAACATATTTGCTATGAAGCAAAACTTGTTTCAATATTATTGCTTTGATGTTCAAGGAGCACTATTTTTCAAACACCGTGCGCTTTTTTGACTCACCCGATATATAATTGATGTGAAACATGATGTGTTTGCTCAGATATGTTTCATTAGATCCAGATCAATAGAATTATCCTCATTATGTAACAGGCTTCTTGTTTATGGCTTGGAAAGGTACGTATGTATAAATTCTAGGTAGATTGTATTTGTAAAGATGACAAGACATCGGCATGAGAGAGATTTATGTCTCAATTAAGGGTGTCCAAATCAGCCTTCAGCGCAGACCCAAGCAGCTCAGTAACGTCTTTCGTTTTCATATAACATTTCATAAGAGTAATCTCGTGTACTCTCCTCCACCGGTTTCTTTTGAAAATAGTTTACGGACCACGGAAACAAGTACTACAGAACTACGGAGCCAAGGAACCATGGACTGTGGACCTAGAAACCGGCGGAGGAGAGTAAATCTCGTGGCAGAATTGTCTTTGTTTGGTGTTATACACGCTACTGTGTGGACATCAGCAATTACCTTCATTTAAAGGCACATTTTTGGGTGGCGCTGATCTGGTAAATACAATGAACAAGAACATAATTAGTCAAGCTTCAGTAATTTCGATGTGCATTGAAGTTTATCAAGACAAAAACAATCTGACTAATTTCATTCTCCAAGAAAGCTTTCTTATGACAAATAAAACAACTAAACTACAACACTGCATAAAAATATTCTATGGCTGCCATTGCTGGAAAGGACATGATGTCATCGCGTTCCAGCTACGACAGCCACTTGCATCATAAAAATCATACATTGAATTTGAGAAAAGAGAACATCTCAACCGGGCATCTCTGGGACGACCTCTTTCTCCATCTGACAGTAGATAGTTGTGAAGAAAGTTTGATCTAAGTGCATAAAGACTAGATCATTTGCTACTGATTTCATCCTAATAACTAGCCAATCATATCCACGCTCGTGTTCGTTTGAAAAACTCAGTACTTGCCATGATTATTTGTGCTCTGAATAAAATGCGAAACAAGTAGAACTTAGGTCAGAAACTACTGATTCCGTCCTGATAACTAGCCAATCACATTCACGCCAGTGTGCCTTTAAAAGATTCAATACTTGCCATGATCATTTGTGTTCTGAATAAAATGCGAAACAGGTAGAACTTCCGTCAGAAACAACTTTCGTATCAAGTGAAACTCTGCTTTGGGTCTGCAAGGGATCATGGTTAGCAGTTAACATTTTCCTATTTCGATTGATAATGCTATGGCAAAGTTAACAACTATCTGCAGCATCATAACTAAGACCTTTATAGCTTTGGCTGATATTTGGATACCCTTACTCATCGCGATTGTCGCAGTATAAATTGATATTTTGACAACCTTCGGGCTATTTTTGAATTAGATTCAGATCCCCCCATTTGGGTACGCTACTTTAATTCTGATAACAAGTGTAGAAAGCACTTTTATGTATAAAGTAACAGTGGCATTGTTTTTAAAAGCTTCTATGAAGAGAGCGACGTTCTAGGCTGGGTCGCCTTTCTAACTCCAACTCCTTCAGGATAAGATACACGGTGGTCTCAAATGGTATAGGTATATAACGAGTTGCTGCAAGCAAGGGTATATTTGTTCGAGGTTATATCATAATCAGGAGCACACTTCTTCCAATTTAGTCCAACAAAAGGCTACCCTGGATCAGAGTATTTTAAGTATTTGGAAAAAATTTAGTATTTGAAAATAGAAATTAAATAAAAAATAGAGAGAAAAAATTTGAAAAAATAAATAGATAAAAAAGAGAAAAGAAGGGAGGATTTTCCTTCTTCCTATTTTCTTCCTTTTTTTTCTTGTTTTTATTTCTTTATCTAATTTTTTTCATATACTTAAATTTTTTTCAATACTAAAAATAGTCTGATCCAGGGTAGCAAAAGGCATGCCCGTGCAAGTTTGACCTAGCCTCAGGTATATGGTGTCATCTCTGTGCGTTTAAGCATTTTGGACTAAATAACGCTATTACTTTCGCAAAAATTGATCTAGGCGAGGGTACCTTGTTGTGAAAAAGCATACCTAAGCATACCGCCATGCAAAAATTTAGCCCCCCCCCCCCCCCCCAGTGCATCTTAAAGATCATCTTTGATGCTAACTATGAACAAGTTTCTATCATATTCCGCGTCATGGAGTAAGAATTTCTCTCGCTCTCTTCATAGACGCCAATGTTTTCATGTACTTAAATGGGCTGGGTCGCGTAACCGTAAATAAACCTGCTATCTTTAAAATCCATGGGGTGAATCCATAATAAAGGTACTCTTGGAAATCCATCGATATCTTTGTAATCTTACAACATATGAATATTTTGTTCGTTTCTCTACGAAATTCCAAAGTTCATCTTCAACATAACACTATCATTTTGAGAAAAATAGTAGGAAATCTGCATGATATGGCCTTTCAAAAAAACTGCAAAATTGTCTTTTCAAGAGAAGTTTGTTTACTTCACGTGACCCAGCCCCTTAAACACTCCAATTATTTGAGTCTAGCCTGATTTTAGATGTTTTGTTTCGATGTATCTTTAGTGAAATACAGCAGCGTAACTGTTACAGTTTAAAGGCATTGAGTCCACTTAAATACTTGAGCGTTAACAGTATCCTGAAGTTTTGCTGAGAAACCGCTGACGGCCCTTTGTTATCAGACATAGTGAAAAAGTGGTCACAAAAGTCGTCGCAAAACTATAAACCAGTTGCAAAACTATAAACCAATCGCAAAACTATAAACCAGATGGCACGTATGGGCCACCGTACATTAAGGGGAATCGAAATGGTTAAAAGTTTGCCCGGGCCAAGTTGAAAATATACCCTATTTTATGCGATAACTTTGATCCGTGCCGTTTCATTGCGTAGCTGAAGAAACATTGGGTGCGCATGCGTTTTCTTTAGCCTATTTGTGGCAGTCACCCAATCGCTGCAGTCTCCTATGTGAATATATGGCTTGCAATCCCAATTGAAATCACCGGCAGTCGCAAGTGCCACTGAGGATCTTTCATATCTCAGCGACAGAACAGCACTAAAGCTACAAATTCACACTTTGAAGCAATTTTATGGTGCAACGCAGCGCGCGCAAATCTGAATTAATCCAGTTCTGTCGCATTGTTTAGCTACGGGTAGACCCATCATTAATGGGTCTTTTCGTAAGCTAGTGTGACTTAAGCTTGACAGTAATGAGAGTGGTTTACATTGAATCGATCCTGTCACTCCTGCAGTGTGCAATTTTTAATTGACTGGAGCTTCAAAATCGATCGATTTCAAGCCATGGTCTGGTATAAATATCTAGTCGGTAGTAGTAAACTCTTAGTAGTAACGCAGTAAGTAGATTTATAATAGCCTGCGTGCAGACTCAATTCCTCGAAAGTATGGAGTTGAGGCTGCACGCAGGCTAATTTATTGTTGTTTCGAAACTTTCTCCGAAATTTTTCTTTCACAGGAAATTCTTATTATCCTAAATCCTATTACTAACCATGATCCATTGCACACCAAATGAAAAGTAAAACAAATGAGCCCATGGCTAGACTAGCTACGCCAGGCCCTCGATTTCGCTGTTTTTGCTGTTTCTGATGACCAGAGCCATAGATCAGTTCACAGGAGCATACAGAGATTGTTAATCTAATCAGTAAAAATGCGACGAGAATCGTGTTGAGTCAAGACCAGTAAAAGTTGATAACGGATGACGATTCAGTTCATATTCTTGTTGATGAATAGTTGATCGTAAGACCTAGACAGTTGATTGAGACAGTATCAACAGAGATTGTTTTGCCATTCTAACCCTTGGCCAGAAACTTGATGTTTGAGTGGCCGAGCGGCTTAAACAGTTCCCATCAGGTGAATGAAGTTAAGCTCGGTCGAGTGAGGTCAAACTCTGCATGGATGACCTCTTGGAGGCCTGACCTTGCCACTCACCTTGCCATCCTTCAGAGGGACGTTAAACGAGAGGTCCCATGCCTGGATGCGGCATGCATAGTGGGCTTAAATTAGCTTTAGATAGCTAGAAATACTTCCAGCCCACTTAAATTGATTAGTGAAGAAAAAATGACTTTTATCTTATGCGAAATTTGACTTTAGTGTCACAAAGGATCATGGTTAGTTTCAGGTCAAAAGATATTTCCAATTAAACTTCCTCCATGTAATTGCGAGATGTTACTTATAATTTCGTGGCATAGATAGATTTCTTAGTAGTCTTATCAAACAACATAGCCAGCATTGTAATGGGTCTTTTGCACTTGAATTTCATTTACTTACAACAATGCTTTTGTTAATAGATCTCTCTGCATAGAAACAATAGCATTTCCGTTTCTTGAAGTTTATAAAGCAGCTCTAAATGCAATATAGTTGTGTTCCAGAGTTCCTGAGTAACTCTGAATTAGATACGCTTTCGTGTTACACACACCCCCCCCCCCCCCCCCCCATCCCTGTCATAACAGAGCACTACCTCCATGACAAACAGGTTTTTAACATTTATAAGGGAATAGGCGCCTAGTTATATCACTGAGCCACTAGTTTGGTGGGGGGCAATGAGTTCCTAAAAGCACGCAGGATATTCTCCATAGAATCCGAGATCCCACTTCTGTCACCAAAAGCTAGTTTCGTTAAAATCATGCAGGTCTTCTCATTTCCACTGTTGGGAGAACGATCACCGTTTTGCGTTTATAATACATTCTTCCAATCATCACAGTTAAGTTATTTCTTATATTTTGACTATGTTCCTTTCTTTGAAAGAAATTTGTGAATGGGTTACTCATATTGTCTTGGAAGCAATCAAATACACATGTGCACACTTTTTTCTTTATTGCACACTCAATGGTAGGGATCTGCAGGTCAATGCTTGGGTTGACTTTTGATTTTATGATATTCCTGCTACGCAGTTCATTTTTAGGTATCTGGTTCACTCTTGAATTCCACCATCCTAAGTACAATTGAGCCACAGTGCATGAAGACAGGCATTAGCACTGCGCTATAGATCTTTTCAGGAGTTGCTGAGTCGACTGAACTTTGAATACGACGAAGCAGGTGTACTCTTCCTGCTGCTTTTTTGCAAATTGCATTAAAATGTGACCCAAAACGTAGAGAGGGATCCAATGATAAGCCAAGATATGTGTTGCCATTGGCGTAGGGGAAGATAAAATTTGGGGGGGCTACCCGAAAAAAATCCATTGTTTAAGAAAATTTTGCCCGATTTAAGGCGGATTTCTGCCCGATTATGGCTGATTTTTGCAAAATTTTCTGACGTTGGGGGGGGGCTGCAGCCCCCCTGCCCCCTGTCTCCTACGCCTATGTGTTGATTGTTGCACAATTTGTATTGGTTCCATGGACTTGGATGTTGAGTTGCCTTCCATTAGCGAGCTCTGATTTCTGCGTAAATTTAATGGCAACGGATAAGTTTCTTTAAGAAATTCAGAGAAAACGGACATTTCCATTCCCCTCTTGGGATGTTAGAAGCAACATAGAGGGACAAATGTTGATTCTTTGTGGGTGATATGTCTCCCCTTCTGGTTCGTTGTATTTAGATAAGCATGTATGTGTAGAGACTTTATTCACCAAGATAGTAATGATAACTTTTGATTCGTATAGAGGAGATAATTCTTTCAAATCTTGTTGCATAATTTCTTTGTGAATAATTCCCCAAAACTTTCATTGTTCGGTAGTGGGAAATAGCAAATGTATCGTGTCAGCTAAGTAAATAGAGCATTTTTGCAACTAGTGTAATGCTTTCATGCATTTTTATTTCCTATTTTTAAGATATTCAGGAGCATTGTAGAAAGAACTTAAAGTCCGTCTCAAATTAGAAGTAATTTGAAAATGAACACGAATGACAACAATGATCACGAATAACAACGTGGGGTGAATGGCCGAGCGGCTTATACAGTTTCCGTCAGGTGACTGAAGTTAGGCTCGGTCGAATGAGGTCAAACTCCGGATGGGTGAACTCTTGGAGGCCTACCTTGCAGCTCACCTTATCGTCCTTCGGAAGGGATATCAAACTAAGGGTCTCATGCCTGGATGTGGCATGCATAGTGGGCTTAAGTTAGCTTTAAGCAGCTAGAAATACTTCCAGCTCACTTGAAGATACATTACTGCAAAAAAACAATTTAAGTGCCTGGTATGAATAATTAGCCTTGCCGCAAAGCTCACGTTACTTCCGATTTGGGACAGACTTTAAACCTGCATAGTTTTATGTTCTACAAAAGTGTAGTTTGTTCAAGGGCCCTAGGACGACAGTAAAAGATTTTACCTACCCAACGTCGTTCTTGGTTGTTTCTTCATTTATTATGATCTTGGTTTTGCTTTTCAAGCGACATATATCCCTAGACTTATGACGATGAGTCTCTTGTTTTCCTGTGCTCTTTGATTTCAAGATGGCGCTTCGGTCAACATTATTACTCTGAAAAACCTGACCCTATTTAGGCCTAATATGGTGGGATTCCTAGCATACCAATCACATTGCGAGATTTGCGAATTACTATGGTTACGGCAAATCTGCTGGAACTTTTAGCCAATCAGGCGAGGTCTGGCAGGGCAGGTAGCAAAGGGAGGCTGTTCATCTTTTAATTTTCGCGATTTAGCGATTTTGCAATCTTGATTCGCCAAACAAAATGCAAGATGGCTGACTCGGAGCTTCTGCAGAAAACAGAAACACAGTTTGAAGTTGAGTTGTGCGAATTCCAGGCTGTTTATTTAAAAGTTTTGAAGGGTGAAGATGTCTTCGTGTCTGGCTACAGTACAGGAGCAGCGAAAACCTATTTTTAGAACTTATTGCTTTGCTTTTATGTCCGCGTCCACCCTACTTGCAAAGAACGAGCGAAGTCTTGCTGAGGACTTTGGACTCTAGAACGTCTCTAGGGAAACTAATCGAACGTCCTGAAATAAGCGAAAGTGTTTTGTTCCTCACACAAAAAGACAAGTCCTTGGAGGTTTCACAAAAATAATTCGCAAAATGTTTGGGCTCTCTGGCGGGCAATCTGAAAGCGAGACTTTACAAAATAGGGTCAGGTTTTTAACTGTTTCATTATGAGTCCCTGTGAGCAAGGTACCGCAGGGATACAAGGGATTCATCGTCATAAGTCTAATATATCCCATGTTTTCTCAAGTAGAAATGAACTGTCTGATCGTTCGTCTCTTGGCGGCCATTTGCAATTTACATAAACGAAAGTGAGTTGTTCTCAGCCTCGTGAAATATTGAATGGGTCTGTCATGCGCTGTCTCTTATGCAATCAAGAAGCTATAAGCATGGCATGTGACGGTCCATGGTTCGTTACCTTGATTCATTTTGAAAAGTGCGCGCAACAATACAACAGCCAATCAAAATCGTGAGGTGTCCGGACACGCTTCTATTCTATATATGGTAGTGGCTGGGTTACAAGCCTTTAGCAAACGGGGAAACAATAAGAAACAGCGCATGACAGCCCCATTC
Source organism: Aurelia coerulea (assembly GCA_039566865.1). Lineage (NCBI taxonomy): Eukaryota > Metazoa > Cnidaria > Scyphozoa > Semaeostomeae > Ulmaridae > Aurelia > Aurelia coerulea. The sequence continues at coordinate 16,794,386 of CM076954.1, forward strand.
AATATTTCACGAGGCTGAGAACAACCTCATTTTCGTTTATGTAAATTACAAATGGCCGCCAAGAGACGAACGATCAGCCAGTTCATTTCTACTTGAGAAAACATGGGATATATGTCGTTTGAAAAGCAAAACCAAGATCATAGTCAATAAAGAAACAACCAAGGGCAACGTTGGATAGCTAAGATCTTTTAATGTCGTCCTAGGGCCCTTGGTTTGTTTAGCCTTCACAAGATGATGAGTAGTGTTTTTCAGTTATGAAGTCAATGTAGCATAATTTCATGCGTGTATGTCTCTATATATGGATTGTTATGTAATATCTTTTTATTTGGAAGTATGGTGATGTAATGTAAGCATGGGTTCCAGATCTTTAAATCAATGCAAAAAGGTGGGTGTAATTTTTTTTGACAGGGACTTTTGCTACTGATCTATAGTTCTACGATGCGATTTTTCAGAAATCTTCGAGATTACAGCGTATATCATAATTTCAAGTGAATGGAGGACGTGACGTCTTCAAATCTTTAAATCGTAAACCGGAAGAGTGACAGACTTTTTGTGACAGACTTTTGCTTGATACCATAATATAAGCGTCCATAAACTATAATTTTCTTAAAAATTATTTCATGTTTCGTCAAAAAGTTTAGAAATTACGACGGTTTTAATTTTTCAAAATTTTCTTGAATTCTGAAAAGGAAGAACACTTTAATTCTGAAAATATTAAAGATTTCAGAAAAATTTCAACGGTAGAATCATAGCAAAATAGCTGAAGTTTCTTTGAAGCCATTCAGATTAAAGAAATAAGTAATAGAATTTGACAGCACCTTTTAGGTTTGGAACCTATGCTAGTGATGTATCGCAGTGAATTGGGAATAAAATGAAGAATGGTAATAACCTATGTCTTCTTTCTCGAGTTTTTCTCGAAGTTGAACCCGTCCACTAACTAACATGCAACTGTTTCCGACGGAAAAGTTTAGGACGGAAACTTCGGACAAGATGTTTCGGTCACTTTTTGAAAAATGGGAGACAATTTTCTTTTTTACAGCTTGTTCATCAAATTATAGGTAGTTAGTTAGACAGCACAATTACATTCATGCTGCAGCTTGTAGGCTTCTGCGGTGGAAAATGTATATCGTTCTGCGCTGCCCCTCCGTGTTAACTGCATAAATGTTTCCTCTGCAGGAGCACACTGGTGCGTCTTACCACCCATGCTCAAATCGTTCACTTGAAATCTGTTGTTATTTGCATAGAATTAAACTACTTTTTACCAAAAAGATCAGTACTTAGTATACTTTGAACAGGAGTATTGTGCGCAAAAATATTCAAAAGTAAAAAGGATCCCATTCTGCATAGTCCTAGCATTCAAAATAAATCACAATTTTTCCTTCAACGTTGGCTTCACAAATTCTTTTTCAAAAGTTCTCGTTGATTTCAGAAAGATGGATTCATTTCGAAAACATCTCGAATTTTTTCTTCGCAGTACTCTAGCTTGGTTTTGGACCAAAAGCTGTGCTGAGTTTGGTTAAAAGAGATTGGCTTTCCAGCAATTCAAATTCACATTTCTGCCTATATTTTGACAACGAGTTAAAAATGCTTCTCATGACAATGAGGTGAGTTGACGTATAGCCAATGCAGAAAAGTCTGAGTTCGCCAATGCAGAAAAGTTTAACTTTATCGTGGAACCATAAAATCGCCTGCATGCTTATTGGAAAGTCGTCAAAGAAGTACCATATCGAACAATCAAATAGCAGTGAAAATTGTTTCTTTCGAAAAAAAAACATTCCTTGTGCATGATCTTCTAACCAACGAATTTGCTTACTTGTTTCCCTTTAGGAAGAACGAGTACCTGCCGTATACATTTGGTTCATGATAAAATCACATTTTTCTCATTATACCAAAATATTACGTAGCAACCTCGACAAGACTCACTCGTCTGATCCTTTTTAGTTTTTCTTATCTTTTGCACAAGTAGGCCAAAATGGCTTCTTTGAGTTGTCTTCATCCCCTCTTCATCTTGATTTAAAATGGAGGAGAAAATCAAATTGGAAGAGATTGGGCAAGGTGAGTGCTTTCAGCTTATGATGATGACATACCGGGTGTCCCAAAATGATGTATTATTGTTTGATTGCTTACATGTCCATAACCAATGAAATGATTTTCAAAAACTTTGTTTTGTTTGATTGCCTAAAGGCTAAATTGTATTTTAAGATGGTTTTACCAGTTTTTTAAAATCGATTCATCGGTTATGGACATAGAAGCAATCAAACGATAATATATCATTTTGGGACACCAGGTATAATGTATCGTATAATTGAATGCGAGGTTTGAAGCCTATAGACTCCTAGTTTGTTATAGTTGCTGGCAGAACAGATCTTGATTGAATGCATCTTTACCTTATCAATTGAAATACAAAGATGCAATATTCTGGATCAAACATCATTTACTTGGCCATCTTCTGCGATGCAATTTACCGGTGCTCCAATAAGCGACAATCTTGAATTAGCACCAGTCTTGTTATTAGCACCAGTACATGCTTCTTTCGTTTGCAACTGAAGAAATTTGAAACTGTATAGTTTCGCTATTGCATTGATAAATCAGACAATTGTATACACGGTTTGAAATATCCTAAAGGATTACCTGTGCAACCAATTTGTAAAATTTTAGTGCCATCATCTTTGTTAGGCTTCAACTCGATTTTCAAGATTTTTCTCAGAATTAAGTGAGTGTATTAGTTCTTTCCGAAATTAGGCATGAGCCAAAAGTCTCATTTTTTCTGATATGCTCAAAAACTACTCAAAATTACCTGTTCGCTATCATGTAGATTTTTACTTTTTGGTGACCAATCATTGATGGGGACGTACAATAACATTTTTAGAATTTGCATAGACTGATTAAAATTCGTCGTAAATTTCGCTCGCTTTCTGTATTTTTGATTTTAACCTTTTCGCTCAATCTTCAGCGAGTTTGAGCGATCAATTCAACTCAATAAATAGGTAAAATAATTCTACTTAATAGATAAATAAGCAAACAAGTTTTGTAATTGGGACGAACTGTAAGAAGTCTAGCGTTTCCATATCATTAGAAAGCAATGCTTCGGCTAAGAAAAAAACCAAGTGTTACCATTTGAATTGTTGAAACGTTTATCAAATTGTGCCAATGATTCAAAGTTTTAGAAAAAGCCAATGGAAGCTATTTTTCCGGAATTCTTCATCGAGATTGAACTATAGTCTGTCTCAAATTAGATGTCACCTGCAAATGCCCGCGAATAACAACAATAGAAGTGTTTAGCAAAAGAATTTTGCGTTATCGCAGATCTCAGGTCACATATAATTGGGACGGTATTCATTTAATGAATTTTAAATCATGAATAAATTCTTAAAGTTAAGTTAAACCCACAGTTAAAGAACGGAATTGTAATTGTTCAAATCAGTGTTATAGTTTGTGTAGCTTAGTTTAATGTTTGTATGCTGTTCGTTCTGTTCTTTGACCCCTATTACACACTGTTCTGGTATTGCCCTTGTTTTTTGTTTCATGTTATGGCCTTGGGGTAGTCGTGCCACTTCGCTCCTCTTGGTATCGTCTCGGTAGTGTCATATAGTTGTAATTAGAGAGTATAGTAGGAGGTATCATTGTATTGTAAATTTTTATCTTGAATATATAAAAAAAGAATAGTTTGTGTATGATGTTTCAAATAATGTATACAATTTTCTGACTCAGACGGTATGTATGTACATTTCTATCTAAACAGAGCCTGTTTGCCACTCACAAGAACAAATCTTTAGAGCTCTAGATCGATCTAAAGCAAACATTTATTTTCTTTTTGAGATGAAAGTAAATCTGATGAAAAGCCAAGTAAAGGTAAAGTGACCCAATATCAACATATTATACACAATATATAAATTCCATACCAGATAAATATCGTAATAGGTTTCATGAATCTACAGTTAAGCCCGAAATTATTCATACCTATGCCAAATTCTGAGTATTTTGCATCGTTCTATTTGAGGACCAATTTTACTGTGGCTGAAGTTTCGTAAGAATGTGGTAAAAGGCTGAAACAAGTGCTACAAGAGACATTTCAAGGAATGAAATATCTTGTGAATTGGTTAGCAAATATAACGATTGAAAATACTCCAAATTTGGCATAGACTGATTACGATTGAGTCCTAGTAATCGCTACCACCCACCTTAAGGTAACTCTGCTTTCCGCTCTAGTGCACAGCGAGATGCCGTTTCGCAAAACCACTCTCCTCAGAAAAGAGTTAATTTCTCCAATATTATTCGGCCTATCGAAAAGCGGTAAAAAGGATGTTGTTCTGTATAATCTGGGCAATCGAAAGATGTATAAATCGCAATGTTTCCGTCAACCCTAGTTTCGCAAATCCTAGTTCAAATCTTTTTGCTAATTTCAGAAAAGTAGATTTATCTCCAAAACTGCTCGAAAAATGTTCGAATTTTTTTCGTTCCATCTTTGGCTAGGTAGTTGATCTACAACTTTGCCAAGTCTGATTGAAAAAGCTAGGCTAGATTTCCCGCAATCGAATTTTACATTTCTGTTTACTTTTCGACATCGAAGGGGAAAAGAGTTGGTCAACAGTTTAGCCCTTGCAGAACGATTTGAACGCCCGTAGAATGTTTTTTGCAAAAAAATAGTTCTTGGTCTAAGATCTATGCTCATTGTGGACTCTAAAAGAAATTGATAATCTGTGAATGCTTATGAAAGTCTCAAAAGACACCCAAAGCATGGTTTCGTGAAGTTGCTGGTTAAAATCAGTAATTTCTAATCAATAGATGCAAATGATACTTTTACAAGCGCACTAAGGATGTCTTTTGAGACCTGCGTATGGTATTCCCAAATGATAAAGTTCATTTGTTTGCCAATGGAAAAACTTCTGAAAGTTATTTCAAGCCTGAGCTTTTGCAAGCGTGCTTTATAGCATGGTAATCTGTTGACCAAGGTTTCTCCATTTCGCTGTCGAAAAGTAAACAGAAATACGAAATTCGATTGCAGGAAATCTAGCCTAGCTTTTTCAATCAGACTTGGCAAAGTTGTAGATCAACAACCTAGCTAAAGATGGAACGAAAAAAAATCGAACATTTTTCGAGTAGTTTTGGAGATAAATCCACTTTTCTGAAATTAGCAAAAAGATTTGAACTAGGATTTGCGAAACCAGGGTTGACGGAAACATTGCGATTTATACATCTTTCGATTGCACAGATTATACAGAACAACATCCTTTTTACCGCTTTTCGATAGGCCGAATAATATTGGAGATATTAACTGTTTTCTGAGGAGAAAGGTTTTGCGAAACGGCATCTCGCTGTGCACTAGAGCGGAAAGCAGAGTTACCTTAAGTTAAGGAATCGGTCAAACGGACTTCAGGACTTAGACCTCGTTCACACTATTCCGGAACAGTTTTGACCCGCTACAAAATTGTTATGGTTACCGTAAACACTGCAAACTGGAGGCGGATACGTTTGATGAAGTGTCGGATGCCAGCGTTTCGGATCCAAGGTTGTACCAGTAAAGCGTAAACGAGCTATTTTTCACTATTTTATTTAACGTTTGATACATACACTCATTTTTTATAAGAAACTAAGGTCCAGTGCTGATAGGCAGTTTCTTAAATTTTTGGGCCATTTTGCTACCAAAAATTTCTTATGTGTTTCTTATATTTTTAATGCCAGAAGTGTAGAGTTCATTTTGTTTTGTCTAAAGGGCTCCCAAATTACTCAATAAGATCTCAAAACAAGTAAATAACATAGTTCGCACTCAAAATAGTTTCCAAACAGTTGCTTTAACTGCACAATGTCGAAACATTTTTGAGTGCGATAGGAAAATTAAAATTGTAAATTGCAAAAGTTTCCTAGCTTTTTCAATTCAGGTAGGGTTGAACTTTCGAAAAATTGAGCCTACTGCTTTTCTTATAGGCGGTTTCTTATAAAAAAAAATGAGTGTATTCTAGCTTATAACCGATTATGATGAAATAGCTATTTGCATCTACAATCGCGGACAAAACTCGTTGGGACAGATGAGTTTTGTCTTGAAAGAGGTCTTTCCTGCATGCAAACTACTACCTTGCACTGCTGATGACCCCCCCCCTCCCCCTTTGCAATGTTGGTTTTGTCTGAAGATCACAAACTCAGCTATGACATTTCCAGCAGCCTCCAACATTGCAATGGAGGGTGGGGGCGATCCTAACTCGAAATTTCCTCCAAAAAAGCAACGTGTCTCTTGAGTTTTATTGATACAGTAATAGACAAAACATGATCATTGCATTACTGCGAGTGTTGAAGAACTGATTGCCATCTTTCATCTTCCGTCAGATGCGTTTTGCTAAAATGCTTTGCGTTTCTTTCAAATGTACGTCAACACGTCATCTTGTATTCGTCATGAATTTTTCTGTCACATTTATTTGTCTTATTCCTGTCATTGTTTCCTTGCGTCTTTTGGAGCCTGCAGGACGAATTTCTTGATCACAAAATTGCAAATAGCTATGATTCCACTTGCAGATAAAAAAGAGCCAAACGAGAAGTCGCCGATTCATGACAGAGCAGGTACGAAAATTTATGGTTTTTCTCTTCCAGCTTCAAAGATTTGTATCTTTTCAACTCTTGTTGAAAATATCTACTAAGTCATACAGTACAGGGTTGCCATATTGGCTTTTTTTAAGCCAAATTTTACAATTTTGGCTTTTTTTTAACCTGTCTGGCTTGGAAAATTTGAGTTTGGCTTTTTTCTTAAATTTGGCTTATTTTTGGCTTTTTTAAATTCATATTTTCCTTTCACAAATTTCTTGTTTCTAAGTCTTTTTGGCTGTAATAAGGCACCATTTTAGCAAATTAGGCCCTCCCTGGATGCCATATTTAGTTCACTGACACAGGTAGGCTCATTCGAAAGTCTCTTGTTTCGTTCAGTTGCAGGGATTTTTGCAATGAGTCTACGACCACAGGTAAACACAAAATATTGGCTTGTTTGGGCATGCGTGGTGAGGAAAGCCAATTATGTAATGCGCAGTAAAAATTAGTGAGCATGCGCAGTAATGGAAACGATGACGTCATGCGCAAATTTTTGAATTTTGGCTTATTTTCCAGCCATCTGGCTTGTTTTTTAGCACTTTTGGCATATCTTTAGGATTCAAATCTGGCAACCCTGATACAGTATCTAGGTATTTAGCCAGAGACGTAGGAACCGCCCCCCCCCCCCCTAAGATTTTGGAATAAACAAAGAAGTGTCCTTTTTATTTTCAGGAAGTGCCCCTTTAGCTAATGAAAAATGTGCCCTTGAAGTGTCGTGCCCCTCCAAGTTTGAGATGCTTTCGTCCCTGTATTTAGCTGTAGATATGACTTGTAGTGTAGATATAGACCCCATTTATACTGTGTCGGTTCAAAGTGTAACGGATTAGCATTAGCCTCTTGCTTACAATTTTACAATGTTCCCCAAATCTTAGTTTCTTACCAAAATAAAATATACCTGTATTACAGGCATCACAGAAAACTGATTGCCAGTAACCATTGAAAGGATAAGATGTTGAATATCTCTAGATTGTCTCGGTTTGTCTTACTTGCAGCATAGAGCGAGACTTGGAGCAACTCCACATGGAGCCCCTTTCCAAGATCAAAACTCGGGGATTCCTCAAAGAATCATCGTTACCCAGGGTACTTTGCGGGCACGCAAAAAGTTTAGATTTTATGAAAATGAAACTGGCCTAAGCGGGAAACCATGCATCAACGCTACAAAATGTTTAGAAAGTCAGCTCGCAGACTGCCAAAAAGTAAGAAACTCCAGTACTAAGAAACAAATATATAGTACCGGGGGGAGGGGGTATTTCACATATGTATTACGGGGACGTGCCATCTGCAAGGGTATCGATTTTCGCGATTTTGGTGTAAGGAACGGTATCGATATTCGCGATTTTGGTATAAGGAACGGTATCGATTTTCGCAATTTTGATAGAAGTATAAGTTCGGATATACATTTCAGAAAATTGGTATGAGGTCGGGTGTACTCTTTCGGAAAATTGGTATAAGGAATGGGTATGTTTTTGAAGCTTCGATGGCACGTCCCCGACCAAAACCTGGTCAAGTACGCCCCCCCCCCCCGGGTATATAGCTTCCTAAACTATTCGTTTTCATTTCATTTTCGCCTGTTTCCTGTATTATTTTACTCAGAAAGAACTTGAGTAATGTCCAAAAATGTTCACTACGAGCGTCACACAAGGCAACAGGCAGTAAACATGAGTATTGTTTTAAGGCACTGTTACACTGCAGGGATGTTCTGTCGGATATTCCATAAATAGATGTGATGAACTGTCTGATGGAATATTTTTTCAATATCTTGGGTTCAGCAGATTTTAGTTACGATAATCTTCAAAGTGGAGAAAGTTCATTCATTTAAAAGTGTGCGCTATTTCAATTCAGGAGGCCTAGATATGAACGAGGAAATTGACGACATAAAAGTCCTCGTTTGCTGGCTCTATTATTACCACGTTTTCTGGCATCATTCATGCGAATTCAGTAGAAACTAATGAGAGGTGGAAGCCAGTGAGCGCGTGGAAGCCTACTACTACTTTCGAGGGGTGTATCACTCTTCTGAAAAGGTGTACGATATTTTTTTAAACAATAGGATTTTTAGAGAATTTTTACGGATTTTTCTTGAAAACAAAAGGATTTTTGCTAAAGGTGTACGAGATTTTTACAGAGTGGACAGAGTGATACACCCCTCGACTACTTTCTCAAAGGTGATAGACTTGATACTTACAAACTACGAACGGGACACTCACTGCATGCACATACGATGGGGTAAGACCGATATCTTTGGTTTTGGGTCAGAATATTGCCACCGAAAGTGATATTTTTGGGTTCAAATAAACTGAAATAATGGCTATGATATTTTTGGCATCAAGTAACCAGAAATTTCAGTACCCCGTCATTTGAATGCCCTCCTCCCTCTTAATTTACCATGACCACGCCGCTGCAAGAATAGTTGGCACTTGGCACATTCTCCTGGCGTAACAAACAGAAGTGCTTGGCGTAAATCTGTGGCGTACGGACTTCGCCGATTCCACCATATGGTCCAAAATGATACTTTTGGGTTCTTTGGAAAGGCAATCCTGATCTCAGTTCTTGAACCTAATGGAACTCGTAAGAAGCTCTGAAACTTTCAATACCGACTCAAATTCTTTACTTTGTATCGGGCTTTGTATATATTTCCAGCGGCGGACTGGCCCACCGGCCCACCGGCAGGTGGCCGGTCGGCCCCCTCAAAATCTTGTAAAAAGGGCCCCCTTTTTACTGGAAAAGGGCCCCTTTGGCAAAATAAGGGACTTCTTTAGTAGTTTTACATTTTGAATAATGGACATCTCACTTCACATTTGAATCCTTCCGTGTTAGTGTACTTGTTCAAAGAAATGAATATAGTCAGAGAGTGAAGATACGGATGGGGAAGAAAGGAGCACCGTTGCAGAAAAAGTAAAGGTCCCCTCCACTCCTGTGAAAAAATGGTTCTCGAGATCAGTGGCGTGGCCACGGGGGAGGGGGCAATTGCCACCCCCCCCCACTTTTGTCGAAAGGTGGTCCTCGAGATTCCTCTAAAACCGAAGAGAAAATAGCTGGGTATAGGTTGGGAAAGAATTTTCCGAGAAATGTCAAATCTTGGCACTGGCAAGCATCATATTGGGAGATGCATTCTAAGCCAAAGGACCTTTCTTCAAAAATTTTCCTCGTGCTCTGATTCATAGGATAACTGTTACAAAACGATCCAGGTTTCCTTATCGCTAAAGGCAAGCATTATATTGGGAGATGCATTCTAAGCCAAAAGTAAAGGACCTTTCTTCAAAAATTTTCCTCGTGCTCTGATTCATAGGATAACTGTCACAAAATGATCGAGGTTTCCTTGTCGCTAAAGGCAAGCATGATATTAGGAGATGCATTCTAAGCCAAAGTAAAGGACCTTTCTTCAAAAATTTTCCTCGTGCTCTGATTCATAGGATAACTGCTACAAAATGATCCAGGTTTCCTTGTCGCCAAAGGCAAGCATTATATTAGGAGATGCATTCTAAGCCAAAAGTAAAGGACCTTTCTTCAAAAATTTTCCTCGTGCCCTGATTCATAGGATAACTGCCACAAAATGATCAAGGTTTCCTTGTCGCTAAAGGCAAGCATGATATAAGGAGATGCATTCTAAGCCAAAAGTAAAGGACCTTTCTTCAAAAATTTTCCTCGAGCCCTGATTTATAGGATAACTGTCACAAAATGATCAAGGTTTCCTTGTCGCTAAAGGCAAGCATGATATTAGGAGATGCATTCTAAGCCAAAGTAAAGGACCTTTCTTCAAAAATTTTCCTCGACAAAACGATCAAGGTTTCCTTATCGCTAAAGGCAAGCATGCTATTGGGAAATGCATCCTAAGCCAAAGTAAAGGGCGTAGCCACAAGAATTTTCCTTGGGGATTCGCCCTCAGACCCTCTCATTGTACTGCCCACCCCCACTTAATTTAACCTGGCCACGCATTTTCAAAGAAAGTGACTTTAGCTTTGCTATTGGTAAGAAATCAAGGAATTGCGACGAATTTTGCTCATATGACCGCACCCGCACCATTTAGACCACACCCACTTAGGGCCCCCTTAACTTATCCATGGCCGGTACAAAAATCAGAGCCAGTCCGCCACTGTATATTTCTGTGTAAATAGATGGCAAGAATCAGTCACGAAATCTTCACAAACCAGCCTATGACCTCTACTCGGGTGTCATGTGAAATAGAGAAACTTCCTTTGGGAAAATGTCTTCCAACCAAAGCAAATGTGTGACGGAAAACAGATTAGCAGTTACTACTAGTGCAAACATAAACAAATTGGAAACAACAAAACAACACCAAGAATCTGTTTCTAGCTTTTGTTTTCGTGGTGAAAACTGCCACCAAACGAGGGTTTTGTTTTGTTTTACTCACTTTCTTCAAGTGTTGCTATAGTAACCATTGTCCTTCAAGTGTTGGCGTACGTAATAGCTCATAGCAATACGTAAACTACGGAACGAAGAAACCACAGAATGGAGTCAGAAAACCATGGAATGTAACGGATGGATTGAGACATAAGATAATTGTTTTTGCTAGAATTCCCTTTAGCTCGAAGAACCATTGTGTCATCCAGGGTTCATTGCAGGTACGCTACAATTTTAGACTGTCTGAGAAGCAAATTTGGCTAAAACGGGAAAATGGATCGACACTGTCGCAGTTGAATTGGTGGAAATGTCAACTAAAGTCAAACTTCTCTGTCAATTCAACTACTTATGGACAGTGCAAAATTTATTATATTTACATGGCCGATGGAGAACAGAAATCTTTGCAAAAAAACCTGCTCGCCCTGTATGAAATTATTGCAATACAACCAACTTTGAAATTATTGCAATACAAACAACCAAGATTCTGTCCTCAGAATGAAATGAGCCATTCTATATGTCAAACTCCACCTGTAGCCTATAAAAGTTACTGCCCCGTTCATACTTGCTTTGTAAAAAGTGTTGAGCCAGCTCTGCATAAGCTCAAAAAGTAGTTGTCCCGTTGCATTTTGCACTGGGCATGTTATGAAATAAACTTTGCACTGTCCCTTACCACAGTATGGATCCATCTTTTCTTGGTTTTCTGTTCAGGCAAATTTGATTTTCAGACAGTTTGAAATTACAGCGCGCCTGCAAAGGGCCGAAAAGGACCCTGGGTGACATTTACCCCTTAACTAATGCTTTCCAAGCGTGACAAGGAAAGAAATGTAATATAAATTTCAGGGGACTCTCTGGTACTTCCTCAAACTGTTCTGCACAACCATACATCACACCAATTCAAACAATAATGTCTGCAATTTTTTCACTTTCTTAATCAATAAATAATGATGACTGATAGCTTACCATGGGTGCTAGACCTCAATCCAGGGTATCGATGACCAAAAACACACGGGCTCAAAATCATTTCTGTGGGTAGCAAATTTGGCCTTCTCAGGTCGCTCAGGTCCCTCTGCAAGCTTAAGTGTATGCATAACGTAAATAACAGGACTAAGCTCAACCTCGTCCCCAGGGCCTTTTTGTCATGTTTGGACGGAAACGAAAATTTTTCGTCTGCGTCTCCGTCCCAATATGACAAAAGGCCCTAGGGACGAGGTTGGACTAAGATGCATAAAAGGCTGCTACTGAATCTATCCTTTTTTGGCCTTTGTCATGACAAGGTTTATCAACAGTAAAAGTGAGTAAGCAGTTGTCAAAATGTAAAGTTCATCGTCGTCATCATCATCATCATCATCATCGTCATCATCATCCTCAAATGGGAGGCATTACTGCTGATCTGGGGCTGCAAAATTACAGCTTGGATAATATTCACAATGTTTTTAAAATCTTATTACCAGAATATTTAAAATTTATATTTTGTCTGGTAGTGGTAGAAGTGTTCTTGCTTGTTGAAATCTAAATTCCTATCTTCTCCTCCCTGTAATCCTTGCTAAAGCCTAAATATCTGCTGTCACCGTGTGACCAGAGTCTATGACAAAATATAGATGCAAACCCCGGGGGGGTTACTTGGGCCAAAAGATGACGGGGGCGTGCCGCCCAAATTGTAGCGTCATACCCACCCTTATCAATTCACATACTTTTTTCATACCGACTTTTAAGGATTTGGAGAAAAACATACCCAGTTTTATGGTTTCCAAATTGAACTGTATGTAACATGCAAGGGATTGAATAAGAACGTAAATAAACTACAACTAACATTTTATATGTTTTTTCTTTATAAGAAACTTGGATCTGGCCATAGCACTAAATGTTTCATAATTCAACAAGCAAATTTTCGCATTTTAGTACTAGAAAGCTTCTTAATTTGTTTCTCATCTTTTAAACTCATGAATTGCCACTGTGGTCCCAACACTGCTGCAGATATGTTTCTTGAGATCTACAGTGGCGGCCGGGTTTTTTTCGTCCGGTGGGGCCGGCAGCGAAATGGCGCCCCCTTATATCAAGCATAGTCGTCAAGTTTCTGACGAGATTGGCAATGTTGCAACTTTCTTACGCTTACTCTTTTGAGACCCTGACCTGCCCCAAGGCTAGATTCAGACATCATGAGTGACTAATGTAAATTGTGACGGTCTGGGGGCGAAGCCCACAAGAAAATTTATTGCAATAGGGGCAAATTAAATGAGGGGTCTGAGGGCAAGGTGTTAGGAAAAAATTTTGGACCACACCATTTACTTAGGCTTAGAATGCATCTTCTAATACTACGAGGATTATTTTTGAAGAAACATCCTTTACTTTGGCTTAAAACTCATCGCCTAATATCATGCTTGCCTTTAGCGAAGAGGAAACCTGATAGTTTTGTGACAGCTATCATCCTATAAATCAAGGCACGAGGAACACTTTTGAAGAAACATCCTTTACTTTTTTTGCTTACAATCATTTGCGTGGCCAGGGTAAATTAAGAGGGGGGATTGAAGTGAGGGGGTCTGGGGGCAAAGCCCCCAGGAAAATTTTTGGAGCCACGTCCTTTACTTTGGCTTAGAATGCATCTCCCAATATCATACTTGCCACTAGCGACAAGAAAACTTTGATAGTTTTGTGACAGTTATCCTATGAATTAGAGCATGAGGAAAATTTTTGAAGAAAGATCCTTTACTTTGGCTTAGAATGCATCTCCTAAGAGGGGGGTGACAGGGTAGTGGTACCATGGTACCAGAGGGGGTGGTACCTGGTACCAAATTCTAGAAAGATGGTGGAACCTGGTACCAAAAGTAGTGGTACCGGTACCCAGCCTATAGGAGTTGGTACCAACAAAATGTTTTGTCAATTGATGTTTTTGGAATTCTTTGAACAGCTTTTAACAGTACAAACAAAGTTTCAGCTTAGCGAAAGCGATGCGACGTCTGCGACGTGCAGGTGCGCAATTCCGTTGTCTTGCAAGCACAGAGTTGTTGCTGTTGTTGTTATTACATCGATTATTTCCACATCAGTGGTTATTTCAGAGAGAGTACAATACAATTTCGCGCCAAAAGACAACAGCAACCACTCCACAGTGTTCCAGGGCATGTAATTAATGTGAAAAATGAAAGTATCAGAATTATACCAAACTGATTTTTCTATTGTTCACCGTAGCCTGAGGTATATCAAGACGCAAAAAAATTTCAAATCGGACAATTTAGTGCTGAGAAAACATCATTTCAAGTTGGGCCTAAAAAGTGTACTTAAGGCTTCTTTCTAAGCACAGCAAGGCCACAAAGTAGCACTAAGTTTCAAATTCAAATTTCTTGGCTTGCACTCTCCCGATTTTCGTGATTTTTGTATGTTCAAAAGATTAAGCCTTGCAGAGTATGTAGTGAAAAAGTGGATTGAAAATTTTATTTTGGGATGCGGAAATTTTGCGAATTCATACTGGTAACTAAACGTTAAATAAACTAAAACTGAATCACGAAGCGCTTCTTCAACATTAAAAAAGAAGAATCTATGTTTCAGAATTCTCGGAAAGTCTATTGTAGAATCAGTATTAAGCTATTGGCAACACGTTTGCAAAAGGGCTTAGTAGAATAAGCTCTGAAATAATTTTGGCGAATTTTTCACGAAGACCAGTTTTGCGCCTTTTCAGAGTAAAAATTGCATTTTTTTATGACGAAAATCTATTAGCAAAGCCAATATTTCATCATATCTCCACAGTTTCAAATACATGCTTTTTAGCAATAGAAGTATAAAGTCTTTTTACATAATTCACTAATTTTTAAGGTTTTGAAAACATGCAGCCAATTCTACAATGATTCGTTGTATCCCAAGGTGAAAAATGCACCTAGTAACATCGAAAAACAGAACAAACACCAAAATAGATACCTAATATGATTAGGGAGTTGATCTCTAACCTCCTTTTGACTATAAGCGGGAAATATTTGTTTCATTGAACATCTAGTTCAGTCTATAGTACAGTGGCAAATACAGACATAATTTGCTAAAAAAGACTTCTTCTTCACTGGCCTTCATGAAAAATTCGCCAAAATTAGTTGAGAGCTTATTCTACTTAGCTCTTTTGCAAAAATGTTCCCAATAGGTTAAACTTGATTCTGCAATAGGCTTTACGAGAGTTCTGAAACATAGATTTTTTGTTTTCAATGTAGAAGGAGCGTTTCGTGATTCAGTTTTAGTTTTTATGAACGATTGGTTACCATTATGGATTTGAAAAATTTGCACATCCCAAGATGAAATTTTCAATCGACCTTTTAACTACATTTTCTGCAGGGTTCAATCTGTCAAACAAAACAAAGATCATGAAAATCGAGTGAGTGCAAGCCAAGAAATTTGAATTTGAAACTTAGTGCTATTTTGTAGTCTTGCTGTGCTACAAAAGAAGCCTGCAGTACACTTTTTAGGCCTAACTTGAAATGATATTTTCTCAGCACTAAATTGTCCGATTTGAAAAATTTTTGCGTCTTGATATACCTCAGGCTACGGTTGAATATAGAAAAATCAGTGTTGTACAATTCTGAAATTTTCATTTTTTGGCATTAATTACACTAAAATGGAAATCTGGATCACAGTGCACTCTTTGGAATGGGATTGGATGAAGCTGTAGGCCATCACAACCACGAGAAGGATTCGAACAAGAAACAATGTCATCATCAAAGTTGTTCAGCTCCTCAAACACATTGCAATTTATACGTATTAACATTTCATTCTGAACAGTTGTTTTTGGGGCAGGAGAAGAAAAGCTCACAATCCTCCTTACTCTCTCCTTTCTTGTTTGAAATATTTGTTCATTCAAGTTGTCTATGGTGCCTTTGGTACGTTGTTAGAGGAGCTATTTTCACGACCTCTTTCGAGAACTCCTCGTAGATGGTAAACTATGTCTACATTATCAGCTATTATCTCCTTCGATCAAAATTGGAATTACGTGGTACCATTGCTTTCAATTTGGGTAGAACCTGGTACCATCAGGGGTGGAACCTGGTACCAAACCATGTGGTACCGGTACCAAAGACCCCCCCTGTCACCCCCCTCTCCTAATATCACGCTTGCCATCTGTGACAAGAAAACTTTGATAGTTTTGTGACAGTTGTCCTATGAATAAAAGCACGATGCACGAGGAAAATTTTTGAAGAAAGATCTTTTACTTTGGCTTAGGATGCATCTCCTAATATCATGCTTGCCATTAGCGACAAGAAAAACTTTGATAGTTTTGTGATAGTTATCCCATGAATTAGAGCATGAGGAAAATTTTTGAAGAAAGATCCTTTACTTTGGCTTAGAATGTATCTCCCAATATCACGCTTGCCATTAGCGACAAGAAAAACTTTGATAGTTTTGTGACAGTTATCCCATGAATTAGAGCATGAGGAAAATTTTTGAAGAAAGATCCTTTACTTTGGCTTAGAATGCATCTCCCAATATTACGCTTGCCATTAGCGACAAGAAAAACTTGGATAGTTTTGTGACAGTTATCCCATGAATTAGAGCATGAGGAAAATTTTTGAAGAAAGATCTTTTACTTTGGCTTAGAATGCAACTCCCAATATCAATACCATTTCGTCAAAACCCATTATTAAGGTTTCAGGACAGTAAAACCAACCCATTTCTATTGGAATCACTGCATTTTGAGACCCATATTTAGGGATTTTGAAGCTTTCGAACCCATCCTTATGGGCGGCACATCCCCGTTCAGCTACATATAGGAGTCACCCCCCCCCGGGATGCAAACGTCTTTACACTTCGTGTTATTCCATCATTTCATTACTTATGTCCGACTAGGGAGCGCCTTCGGCTTCGCTCCCTGGTTCCGACCTCTCTCGGTTCCGGTATTTACACTAATCCGTTGATCAACGAGTGGGTCCATTGTCATGGTAATAACCATTGAAAGAGGAAATAAATCGTCAGAAGCAAGCCGCGAAGTCACCTCGAAATCGCCATCGAAAATCAAATAATATTGAACAGAAATACGATTAGATATTTCCTGAATACAGATACTTACAGTTAAAGACATTGGGATCCATCATATCTATCAAAGGAAGTGTTGCATTGCTGCATTTACGACAAGAACTTTCGAAAGGGAAGCACACTTTTGGATCGAATTACGCAGTGGCCTAGGCCATCCACTCGTCGTCAAAGATGGGTTGTTGCGGCAATAAAACAGAAGATGACAACATTGAGATGAACTCAAACGGTGAAAAGGCAGGAAAGGGTGGCAAATACGGTAAAAATTTGGCTCAGTCTTAACTTATCTTTAAAAGCAGGCTTAATAAAGAGCGAGGTCGATTTACTGCGCAGTGTTGTTGTTAACGCAGAGAGAGAGAGAGAGGTCATTGCATGGTGGTGTGTCTGATTTGTTGTTTCGTTTCGAGCAAAGCAAACGTTTTCAATCATTTCCATGGGGCTTTTGGTGGTATTGAAAGAGCTTTGAAATTACAAGCAGAATATAGGGTTCAGTTGGTACTTTCACCAGTTGCAGTTCAACTTCAACTTTGATCTCAAATTTCAGATTCCAATTTCAGGGCCTATGATTTGGTGTACTCTTTCGTTTCATGCAAAGCAAAAGTTTTTGAACTGCTTCGTGGCTTTTGGCGGTGTTTATGTAGTTTTGAAATTACAAGAAAATTGTAGAGTACAGTCGTTGCTTTCAATTCAGCAGTTGCAGTTCACTTTTGCTTGTCATTTGCAACACTACTCTGAATCTTTTGTTCAAACTGATGATGAAACGCAACTCATGTCTCATATTTACAAACGTGCTGCATGCATCCCATCTCATTAATCTTGCAAATTGTGCAATCCTAAACCAATTACACTGCAGTTTGCATTATAAAAGTTGTCAATACCTAATCAGGAGTGTTATAAAAGGTAGAAAGTACTTGTTCAATGACACAAATTTAAGATCAATACAAATGGTAACCTGATACTATGAATTGAGGATTGGTCCATATGGAAAAGGAAGATAAAAAACAGAGAGACTCAGGACAAGCACGTTATATACCAAGCCCCCTATGGGAGTTACCCTCTCTGGTTTATCCATCCAATGGCAGGCTTTTAAAGTTCTGCCAGATTTCATTTTCCCATGTACTTTGAGTTGAAGGCAATTCTTTGGTTTCCAATGTTTATCAAATGTGCTTTCATAAAAACCAAGCTACAGTTTTGTCTATAGGTTTTGGCAAAATAATTGTTAACCATTGCCAATGACCATGAACCATGATTCCATTATTAAACCACTCTTAAACTATGTTTCAGTGGTGGGAATTTTGCAAGGGCTAAATGTCATTTTGATTAAGTACTGTATGATGATGTTTGTTGCTTCCTCAAATACTACCATATCATTCTTTAAGTGTACAAGCTAGGGAGCTGTGGGATAGCAGGCCCTCCTATCATTTTAGAAATGTGTGGCCAAGTCTATCATATTACAAGCAAAAGATTTGCCTAAAGTTGGGTAAATGTTCATGAACAATTTTAGCATCCACACTTTATCTTAAAGGGAGAACAAAGACCAGCAGCCTTTGCCATCGTTTGTTATTGTTTTCGTGAATTTCGTACAGTCAGTTATTCTGGAAGCTGTGCAGAGCAAGTCACTGACTTCGCGCAAAGCATGCTGGTCTTTGTACTCCCTTTAAACATGTGCACTTACAATATGAATATTGAACCCACAATGGTCGGAAAGATCTAAAACATCTCTTAACGTTGTTGCTGCCTGTTTAGGTCTGGATTACAAAATTGCTTCATGTTCCTAAAATAAGGAAACTGCATTTAGCCAGTTCCTGTTTCTGAAATATGATGCAAACTGACATGAACAATGGTCTTGTTTTAACTCCACAGCTTGGCTCCATCACAAGATTTCCATTTGGTGTAAATTGAGTTGTTTTAAGTGTATAAGGTTTCGGAGAAAGGTTAGATTTCAGGGTGGAGAAGGGTCTTATGACCTAAGAACGTGGGACCCAGAAGTTGGTGCCAAAACGTTTTAGATGTAGATTACTCCACTCCACACAGATCATCTTTCATATTTCTGAGCAAAATGACCAGAGGCAGACTGGCCAGTCGGGCTACCATGCGTTAAGGTGGATTCTCTCAAAAATATCCAAAAAAGTAATGTTTTATGACAATCTAAACTAATTTCTTAGTTAGATTTCTTTTAGTGTTGGACAGAGCACTGTAACAATGATTTCTATCTGCTCATTCATCAAAGTCTACTTATTTTATGTGATCACCCTTCTCCTAATTCCCAGCAGTCCTCTATTCCCTTAGTTCTGTTTTAAGTATTGTCCTTCGGGCTTGCCCCTCTATTTACTTTTGATCAGGGCCGCCGAGAGCGAGGGCGGGCCCCGGGGCAACTAGTGGATGCGGGCCCCTTGCTTGGCACTGGCACCAAAAGCGTAGATTAATAGGTCCCTCAAGGCCCTCAGGCCCTCTAACTTTTGCGTTATGTTGTTGTTGTTATCACTCCCTTTGTAGCGGCAAGTCAACAGAGGGAGGGGGCGAAACAAGAGACTTTTGGAATGAGCCTACTACGAGTGCACAGTTGGGAAAATCTCGTGAATTCCAAAACATGAAAATCGTGAATTTTTATGTCGGATTTTGTGACTAAAGTGCAATGCAATGTCTAATCCTCATCAATTTCTAGCAGCAAAATGATCCATGGTATGAATTAGGCATGTCGGAATGAAATTCTATTGTGGGAGGCTAGAACTTGATGCGAGCGCAGCGAGCAAAAGTGGGGTCCGGGGGCTCGCCCCCGGCCCCGGGAAAATTTTTCATGACTACGCCCTTAAGATCGCTAGAAAATGCATCATTTTTGTAAAATCTGCCATTTAAAGAGGCAAAGGATCGTGACTGATGGAGGTTTTTCCGGGAAATTTTGAAAATAGGACCTCAATCAATTTCACGAGGATATACCGGGTCCGCCAAAATAAACTATGCACGTTTGACAGGCCAGAATAAATCGTACACTGGACTGATTTTGCAGATTTATGACTAAATCATTTGCAGAAAGCCTGAATTAGATACTGGGTTTTTTTTGCAAATTTTTCATTTTCAGTTTTTAGAGCTAGAAGCGGGTTTCCTAAAATGTTAGTTTTCGAAAAGACTGAAAAACGATCAAAAATCATCGATCAAGTTTTCTAAAGAATCGACATGAATGGGCAAAGAGAGAACTTGTTCGTGGTGATTTGCGCTTTGGAAATTGAATGATTGTAATTTGCTGTACGAAAGTTCGTACTAAACCCCCAAATGCCCCTGAAAACGTTTTCTCTTTATTCATTCATGTTGAATCTTTTAAAATTTGATCAACGTTTTTTGATCGTTTTCAATGTTCTCGAAAGTGAACATTTTAAGACACTTGCTTCTAGCTCTAAAAAGTGGAAACGGCTAACGATTAAGTCATAAATCGTCAAAATCGGTTTAGTGTACGATTTATTGTGGCCTGCCAAACGTGCATAGTTTATTTTGGCGCACCTGGTAGATTATTTTTGAATTGCATAATATCAAAAATGACAGATCTTCCGACGGGCCTGAAGAACGTAGATAGAAAAGTAATAAATTTTCTGACAGAGTTTATTTCTTCGAAAACATCAGTAATTGCATGAGCAATATTTTCAGTAGCTTATTCTCAATACGATTTAACGAAACAACGTTGATAGCAGCGAGGAGATGTAGACTCCCGTTCGATTTCTGTGCATTTTTGTTGTTGTTTACATTCGGCCAGAGAAACTTACAACACAACACAAAGTTTATTGCAATTGAAATGAACTGAGGCCCGTGATATCATTTGAACTTGAAAGTGCAGTGGACAAGAAGAAAATTTGATTTTGCCGGGGCCCCTTGCGGGGCCCAGCTAGATGATATCATTGCAACATACAATGGAAAAACAAAGCTTCATTTTTACGGGCCCCGGGGCAGTTGCCCCGGCTACCCCCCCCTCTCGGCGGTCCTGCTTTTGACATAGGTATGTAATCACGCACATTTAGTTTGTTGTTTGTCTCTTCATGCATATAAATATAGCCTCGTGCTCTGGAAAAAATTTATTCTGAAGATGAAGCACAGTACTGCTTCGAAACGTTAAAAACATGGCTTAGTCCTAAATTATTTTATAAAACTGGATTTGTCTACTGGAATGGAATGTCGATACCTTGAATTTGCCTCTTCTTTTGTCAACCTGAATATGATTTGGAGAGACTGAAATATGAATAAAATGAATCATTGTCGCAATTGTTGTTCTTTGATTTAAGTAAGATTCGTTCCTCAATATTGCATTAAACCTTGTTTTGCTTTGATCTTTGCAGGTGCAGAAAAGAAATATGATCCATCTTTTAATGGACCAATAAAAAACAGGTTTGTGTGACATTGCCACCATGCTACTTGCTGCTAGACAGCTTATAAACAAATATTTAAAGAAAATTATCACATCAGAGAAAACATAGGACAATTATCCAGACTGACCAATGGAGCAAGTTTGCTTTCCAGTCGTTTCAGTGATTTTGACACAAACTTTACTGTTCAAATCATTTTATTTATAGAAAAATTACATTGTGGCACAGTTTATGCGACAGTTTTGCAGATATGAACTCCAAAAGTAGTGTTTGAATTTATTGATGGAGCATGGTTTTTTAGAACAGCACCATGACTTAACTCTCTGTGTGCACGAGAGTGGAATACAGATCATGTTACAATGTTAGAAGGTAATGTAAAATTGCTTCACTGGATGTTGATGCCATACAAAGATTTTTTAGGATGAGAATCAATTGGTATACTATACAATGTTATTTTAACTCCAGTCTGTAGTAAGAAACTTTCTCTTTTTCAACAGGGGCTGTACAGATATAATATGCTGCATCTTATTTCTTTTATATATTGTTGGAATGCTGATCGTTGGCATCCTCTGTAAGAATCCTTGAGTTTTATACTTAGTACACTGTTGCTTTGGCAAAGTTTTAAAGACTCTGTATATTGATACAGTACAGACCTTGTGCACATTAACACAACAAGCATGGGTTCCAAATCTTTAAAAGGCTGAGGTCTAAAATTTAATGACCTCTTTGGACTGAATGGCTTCAAAGAAACTTTTGCTTTTTTCCTATGATTCTGCTGTTGGACTTTTCTGAAATCTTCAACATTTTCAGAATTTGAATGTTTTTCTTCTTTTTCGAGAATTCAAAAAGAATTTTCAAAAAACTTAAAACCATCGTAATTTCTAAACTGTTTGATGTAACATAGTTTATGGAGGCTTTCAGGTTATGGATGTCTACAATGAAATATCAAGGAAAAGTCTGTCACCTAATTTGTGGTTTATGATTTAGAAATTTAATGATGTCACATCTTCAATGAGCTGAATTATAGAATATGCTGTAATTTCAAATTATATTCAAAATTTTCGAAAGTCCGCTGGTAGAATTATGGATAGGTAGCTAAAGTTTCTTTTAAGCCATTCAGTTAGAAGAAATAGGTCAAAATAATTTTACACCCACCTTTTTACGCCGTTGTAAAGGTTATCGTAATTTCTAAACTGTTTTATGTAACATGAAATTGTTTTGAAGAAAGGCTTAGTTTATGGATGTCTACGATGAAATATCAAGGAAAAGTCCGTCACCAAAATTGTGGTTTATGATTTAGAAATTTAATGAGGTCACATCTTCAATGAGCTGAATTATAGAATATGCTGTAATTTCAAATTATATTCAAAATTTTCGAAAGTCCGCTGGTAGAATTATGGATAGGTAGCTAAAGTTTCTTTTAAGCCATTCAGTTAGAAGAAATAGGTCAAAATAATCTTACAGCCACCTTTTTACACCGTTGTAAAGATTTGAAACCTACTGTAATACTAACACGACAAAATTTCTTTACATGATGATGAGAATTCTTGATCCATACAAAGGACTGTAAATTTTTCTAAATAAGACTTCATTGCATGCAAGGCCTGTTCTGTAATATCTGAGCTGGCTTGTATATTTTATATAATTTTGTCTGACAATCTTATTTTCATTTTAATTCTAGCATTTGCTTGGGGTGATCCAATGAAACTGATAAATCCAACTGATAGCCAAGGTAAGCTTATTTTAATATTGGATTCTTCAAAGAAGGTGCAATTATGTTAAAAAGTGGGTAGCACTGTTTTCTATGCCAGTATGTACTGTAACAATTTGAATTTTTCAAATACTGTATGTACAATAAAACTGCTTAGATAAACTTAGATTTAGGCCTGTTTTCCTGTCTCTATGTTTTTAACATTAGGTCAATAGTCATATATATCTGTTGTTGTGCAACTGTACGAAAATACAATGCCATGTAATAGCCATGTACAGTACAAGCCTTGTAGTTATGGCCTTGTAACCTTGTTCTACCGTAGAAAAGCCTTTAACCTTGCAAATGGCTCGAAAAATGCTAATAAGTTTAACCTAGGCTAGCAAAAGGTTGATCTTAGCCTTTTGGAAACCTTATGTTAGACTGGTTGTAACCTGGAATCTTACTGATAGCCTCATAATTTTCTACAAAGGTTATGACAAGGTCCTAACAAGTTTGTATTTTTTTACCTTTTGTGGAGCATAGCACAAGTGTTTAAAACTTTTAAATGTCATCAGATCAAAACATTGCCTAATTTGCTGCAATTTTATGTCCTTAGGTAACATTTGTGGAAAGACAGCATCAGTCAAGTAAGTAACTTTGCAGCTTTGCTGATATGCTACAGTACCTCATTATTTCTCAATGTATGAAAACTATAATCTGTTTGCTAGGAAGTACCAGGGGCACAAACAATATATACTGTTGACAGGCCATAATAGATCGTACACTGGGCTGATTTTTTATCTTTGACTTTTTCTTTAGCTACAACTAGAATTCAATTTAGGATTTTTTTTAAATTAGCAAGTTTCTAAACATTTTCATCCTCAAGAAAACTTAAAATGATAGAAAAATTGTGGTCAAATTTTCCGAAGACTCAACATGAAATGTATAAATCGAAACAATTTTCCCAGTGATTTGAAGATTTAGAAATCAAACAGATACTTCTCTGTTTTCATCATGTCAAGTACGTAGAAAATGTGATCATCATATTTCGATTGTTTTCAGCGTTTTCACGACAGAACATTTTAAGAAATTCACTAATCAAGAAGCGAGGACCAAAAATTTACAAACATTCCTCAATTCTAATTCTGGATTTGCTAAAGATTTTCAAAATCTGTCCAGTGTATGATTTACTGTGGTCTGTCAAAAGGAAATAACTTGTTGGCGCACCTGGCATATTTCAAAACTGATATCTGTGTGAATGTGTGGTAACTTAGAAATTAAACATTGTTGCAGTCTGTGCTTGATCAAGATTTGGCATCAATTTGAAGGCAAATTTTAGCTCTAGAAACAATATTATAGAAATAGTGACCACTGAAAACTCAAAACATATGAGAACTTAACGCCACCTTTGAACTAAAAAACATTGTGTGTGAATTATGATGGATAAAATATATTTATACTGTGAGAACAAGTTAGTAAACTAAGAATTCTGCATCCACTTGGTGGGTCGAAAAAGAGCAAATTGTTGGAAGGAGTGTAACCTTCATGGTCATTTAAGGCAACTGACAGAGATAATTGGTGTAGACTTTGAATAGACTAAAGATCGAAGCACGTGTGACTATACTGTATGTATCTCTTTGTTTGAACAGAGGCAGGCATCTTCCGTTATTGTAATAAACTCTTCAAATGGCGTTTGCTCAAGTCCTTGCATAAACCATTGGCAACTCTTGTCAGTTACTTTTCGTTTAATTAGCGAATTGTCCTTTCTTCCGAGATATTCACGAATATGCATCATCTATATTTGCCCTGAAACAAGGAGTGATCTAATAAGATCGTTTATGAAAGCTTGAAAAACAGTTGAAAAGTTGACCATATTTCTCTTAAGTTACTATCCATCCCCATTGCGCTAAAGCAACATACTCGAACACATAGGGAGTCATTTATTAATTTATTTATCATCATTGTTAAAAGCAAGGAGAATAACAAATCACACTAGGTTCCTTTTGAAGGTGATTGATTGAATGTAATAACAGGCTGGACTATAAGGCTGGTGGTATGACTTTCATTTGGAGGCATTAAGTCTCGGAAACGCCCCAGTGCACACCGCTGCACAATCTATTTGCTCAATGATGTTAAATTATTGATGGATGTTTGTTAAAAAGCTGTTTTAAAATTGAAATGCACTCAAGTTACCGACGATTTAGAACAAACAATATCAACAGCTGGACCTTCTCGCTTTTGGGAAAGTAATCGTTTTATATGGACAATATTTTCTCCCACAAGGGCTAGTTGTATGTTCCAGCAGGCAATGAATTGATAATACTGGGAAAGAAACCCAGCCCTTCTTGCACCGTGTGACCAAAATATAATGAAGCGATGCTGCAATAAGGCATGCCTATGCTCTCTAAGACGTCCTCGGGATCCTCAGGATGAACTCAGTGCTTCCTCGGGTGTCCAGCATATACCATTATGCGTTGACATTCTTCATCTGATAAACCAAAATTTTGGAAACAGTGAATGGCTTCTCATTTATAACATGATTTTACACCACGAATGTTGGTGCTATTATGAAAACCAGAAACCATTTTCGACACCTTACTTTCGTCAGATATCATCTTAGCGGCTTAACAAAGCCCCCCCCCCGGGGGGGTACTCCCATTATGGCCCAACAGGGGGGTTCAGTCGGTTTGAGGGTCTTACCAAATGGCTGGTCCCATTTTCTAAACACATACTACCAATTGGGGGTATTCTAAGATTCTGGGCCAATTACAAGACTTCAACTCGGTACGCTCCTCTGTATTGCAATATGGTCGTTGCAGCAATAGACATCAATGATTTTTTATGTTTTCTTGCTTTGTTCCATCAGTTTTTGCAATAGAGAGTTATGAACAACTACAGAAAATTTTGATTTCTAGATGTTACCAAATGACCCAATTTTAGGTCCATGAACTACCATTTGAGGGTTTTTATAACAAGATACTACCATTTGAGGGTATTTTTCAACGTTTTTGCTTTGGCCCTCTTTAACCCTGACTTGACCCACTGTTAGGCCATAATGGGAGTACCCCCCCCCTGGGAATAAAGCTTCTGATTGAAATTTGAAACATTTCTCGCTATTTTTTTAGGAGCAAGCCAAATCTGCTGTACTTCGATTTGACGGAGTGTGTTCCGACAGACTTAAGCCCTTCAAAGATTCTCAGTACTGTAACTAACTGTCCGACATATACGGTAAGTGAAGGAAAGGCAGGGGGGACTGGTAGACTTATGACGATGAGTCTCTTGTTTCCCTATGCTCTTTGTTTTCAAGATGGCGCTTCGGTCAACAGATACTCATATTATTACTCTGAAAAAGCTGACCCTATTTGGGCCCAAACTCTGAGGTTCCTAGAATACCAATCAGATTGCGAGATTTGGCAAAGAACAATAAGTTTCGAGCACTCGAATCGATTGACGCAGTTGACTAGATTTGAAGGAAGTTGCAGCAGCAGGTTGAACAAAGCCGAAGCAGTCGTTCGATCCAGACTCGATCGATCGAATGCCGAAGATAGGGTCAGATTTTTCACTGTCTCATTATGAGTTCCTGTTGAGCATGGTTTACTGCAGGGATACAAGGGACTCATCGTCATAAGGGACAGTGCAAAGTTTATTTTATAACATGGCCGGTGCAAAACGTAACGGGGCAACTACTTTTTTAGCTTGTACAGAACTGGGTCAACACTTTGTACAAAGCAATTATGAACGGGGCAGTACCTTTTTACAAGCTCAAGATGAAGTTTGAACTATGAAATGGCACATTTTGAGGCCAAAATGTGGATTCATCAGTCATTTCTCTTCATCTTCAAAGTCGATTTCTTCGTTGACAAAGTCTCTTAAAGGCAAGAATTGATTTTGTTATGGTCTTTGGCTAATTCATCGGTGGTACTATACCGGGTGTCCCAAAAAAAAGGTAACAGATTTGATGGGGACTAGCGATGAGAGTATAAGTCGAATCGATCCCAAATTAGTTTTTAAGTGCTCTTCGATAGTTAACTTGAAGATTAATACCTCGTTTATTGATATTGGTGCATCGAGAGTTGAAATATTAATCTCGAAAGCCAAAATTTGCGTCCATCTACAAACCAGAGCTTTTGGGTTTTGGCCTAAACTGTTAACGCGCTGGTTAGGGGAATCTCCTCGGTCAAAGACATTTTTGAACAAGGATCGGTCCTTTGAGTACCCGTTTGAAAAGAACGTAGAAAACTGAAAATTAACAAACAAATTAATGAATATAGTCACCAAGGAATATTTCTCTCCAGTGAAAATGCATTTACAAAAGTACACCAAACCAAGCACGAATGAGCATATTTTATGTTCCCTTGGGCATATACGATAGCTTGTTTCGTAATAATTTCGTGAGAGATGATGCAAAAACATTTCATTCAAGCAATGAAGATTGCAAGATAGTCTATGTGTTAAAACCTACGGGACTTATTTCGTTGATGAATAACTTTTCTCAGGCAGGTGTAATTTAAAGTTTTGTAGAATCAAGAAAGGCGTCTCCTCGGAGCTAAATTCTTGAAATCTGATTGCAAAGTTCAGAGTCAGATTTCCACTAAAATGTGTTCCTAAGCACGAGGTTTCTTGTTTGTACTTGGCTATGATTGTGGAGATTCCACAGCACAGCGAGTTAACAGCTTAGGCCAAACCCCGAAAGCTCTGGTTTGGAGTAGGAGGCAAATTTGGACATTCAAGCTTGATATTCCAACTCTTGATGCACCAATATCAACAAATAAGGTACCAATCTTCTAGTTAACTATCTAAGAGTATTTCAAAACTTATCAGGGGTCGATTCAACTTAAATTTTTATCGCTAGCCCCAATAAAATCTGTTACATTTTTTTTGGGACACCCGGTACAACATTTGTTGTTCATGAATACGGGGCAGACACAGCATAGGAATCTTTCGTCGTACATAGCCGATTGCTCGTGGCCCATGGTCGAAACCGCCAAAGCCTCATTTTCACGGACCAATCAGACGGCTAAAAAGCGAAGGAGACAAAAGAAACCCGTGAAGATTTTCCTAAATTTTACCTACCTTCATGAAACGCAACCAGGACAAAAAACTGCTTGAGATTTCCCGAATTTGTTTAAAGCAATCTACTCTCCAGATGTTTGGGAGTACAAGTTTGGATGCCGGTTAAAATATCTTCAGGATTGGCGGAGTTATTGCCTCTCCAATCGACAAAATCGGCGAAGGCTTGTCGAGACCTGTTTACGCCACTTCAAGTCAGGTGATAAAGCCTCTTGATAAAACCTCTTTTGAATTTTATAAGTTATTTCGCAACGAGCAAACTTTTGCCATGAATGTAAAAAGTAGTACAATACAGAAACTTCCCTAGAGTATTGCCACATGACTTGAAATGCGCGAACAAGCCTTTGTAGACTTTTTCAATTCACATAGAAACCGTAGAGGCATTGAATCTTCAATAAAAGAAAATTTAGCGAAAGACAATAACAAGAACAATTGAAAACACAGATTGTGGCGTTTTCGGGTCGTTCTTACAACAATCACTATTGTTATTACTATTGTCTCCCGGCCAGAATCTCTATTGTTCGAGATTCAGTTCCTTGTCGGTTTGTGGCCATAACTCCACCAATCCTGGAGATATTTTAACCGGCATCCAAAATTTTACTCCCAAACATCTGGAGAGTAGATTGCTACAAAAAAATTCGGGAAATCTCAAGCAGTTTTTTGTCCTGGTTGCGTTTTATGAAGGTAGGTAAAATTTAGGAAAATCTGCATGGGTTTCTTTTGTCTCCCTCGCTTTTTAGCCGTCTGATTGGTCCGTGAAAATGAGGCTTAGGCGGTTTCGACCATGGGCCACGAGCAATCGGCTATGTACGACGAATGATTCCTATGCTGGCAGACACATTTTTTTAAGGAAAGGGTGACGGGGCAGTTACTTTTTTGTCAATAATTTCATACAAGGCGAGCAGATATTTTTGCAAGAATTTTTGTTCTCCACCGGCCATGTAATATGATAAATTTTGCCCTGTCCCTAAGTCTAGGGGACAAGGAAGAAGCTGTCTTTCAATCAGACCTCAACTGCCACTTTACTGGCTGGATTCCCTCAAGAACACTTTCCTGCGGTTAGATGCAAATCGTTGGTATGATCCGAAGCCCTGTATTTTGAATCTACCATACGGAAACCATAAAAACAAGGTTCCAAGCAATCTCGAACCCAGGGTAAGAATGGATGGCCAGTTGTTACCCTGGTACCTACCAGGCTCTTTCTTGGTTTTCATTGACTAATGCTGAAACAATGAGCTTTTGCGTTGAAGAAGCGAGGCTGAAAACAATGATAGCCCTGGAATCGAGGTTGGGTTCCAAGATATTATTTTCTTTCCTCCAGTGTTTATAAAATTATCCACTACTCGGCCTTCTGTTACACCAAATTAGTTCCAGTGAAAAAATTTTTTTCTTCGATTGTACCAATGGCTCCTTAATACCGTGCCAAAGCGCATAACCTTGTTTCCAAAAACGCAATAAAGTTGTCTTCTAAAGGTTTGATGTGTGTGTATCACTTTGAATGAGCAATGATGATAAAGGGAATGTTCATTGGTAAAATAGGTTTGTCTATAAATTGAGCAAAGAAAACACTCAGACACAGCATTTTCTCTTGGCTATCCATTGTTCGCGGCCCGTGTGAAACTTCGATTTGAATGGCATAATTTAGATGTTTTTTCTTTGCAAATACAAGCTTTAACTGCAAAATCCCTTTTTCAAAATGCAAGTTTAACCGGTAATAGTTTCTGTTGAGGAGCAATAACTTGGGCTTTGTTTGAATTCTTTACTTTCCCTAGACTGTTGTTGTTGTTTATGCTGTGTTAACCATTCCTTGAAATCTCTTTGTAGATCTGTGTGAAAGAATGCCCAAAGACAAACCAGGCTTCTTTAACAGCAAAAAGCTCAGAACTTTATTGCAAGTATAATGCAGACTTATCGAACGTAAGTAAATTTGAGCTTCAAATACCTTGAGGACCACAATAGCTTCGTATGTTTGAAAATTCATCACATGAAGATTACTATTGGAATGAATCAAAGTTTGGTTGATAGTTGGCTGAAGTACTTTTTGTGATTTTACTTCGATTTTTCTGTGCATTGTAAATAAGGGGAACGTTAGATTTATGAAGATTCTTTCACTTCGAGCTAACAAGGGCAGATTTGTTTATACAATAGCAACAGTTACGTTTGATTGACACCTCAATTCAAAGCGATTAGCTACTGCAGAAGAAGGAAATTCTCTCAACCATAAATTAAAAAAAACAAAGCAGTACAAGTTGTTCTAAAACCCAAGTTGCTAGCGCGCTCGTTGTGCATTCAAGAAATTGTTCTTAAGAGCAAACAGGAGCATATATACCGGGTGTCCCAAAAAAAAACGCAACGGATTCAAAACATTCTGATGCAAGCTGCTTGAAATTAACGATAAAATGATTACTTTTCTCTAAATCTGCAAAGATTAGATTAAAGTTTGATAAATTTTTCAGAATTTTTGGGGACTTGATTGAAGAG
This sequence comes from Aurelia coerulea, assembly GCA_039566865.1. Lineage (NCBI taxonomy): Eukaryota > Metazoa > Cnidaria > Scyphozoa > Semaeostomeae > Ulmaridae > Aurelia > Aurelia coerulea. Next base: position 16,824,905 of record CM076954.1, read on the forward strand.
TTAAAAATCAACAAACTTCAAATTTGCTGTCAGGGCAAAACCAGAGCTACCAGCATTAGTGCAAAGTACACTGTACAATTAAAATAAATATCTGAAAATAATATCTAAAACTTCACAATGTTACGAACAAACAAGCACACGATTTCATTAAGAAAATGTAACAAAGGGATCCTTTACTGATTTGTGAGTTATCTCGAGGAAGCTCTGTGTTCATTTATGATTGGAAGTATATATCTAATAATGGCGTTTTCATTCTACAAAACGTAAGCAACCATCATGGACACTTAAGAAGCACGACTGTGTTTTGACAGAAATCTTTATGAAAATGTCTGTTCAATGTTTGTGTTAGCTTGTTTGTCAGCAATGCTTTGCAATTGCAGGGATAGTCATGTTTTACAATTTTACATAATGATTCACCACTGTTAATGCAATAGCTCTGGTTTTGACCTCAGGGCAATTTTGAAGTTTGCTGATTTTTAACTATACAACCAAGTCACCAAAAATTCTGAAAAATATATCAAAATTCAATCTAATTATCGCAGATTTAGATAAAAATAATCATTTTATCATTAATTTCAAGCAGCTTGCATCAGAATGTTTTGAATCTGTTGCGTTTTTTTTGGGACACCCGGTAGAAAGAAGAAGGATACATCTACACATCTACCTCGGGCATTATATTTCTTTGGTTCAGAAGCCGATTGGGAGGCGATTCAATTCGCTTATCTTTTTGAGCGTAGTAAAAACACTTGCTCCTCAGCTTCAGAAGCAAAGAAATAAAATGCCCGAGGCAGATGTGTAGATATATCTTACTTCTTTCGATATATGCTCTCGTTTACTGTTAAAAAACAGTTTCTGGAATGCACAACGAGTGAGCTAGCTACCTGGGTTTCAGAGAAACTTTTGCGGCTTTGCTTGTTTCGAATTACTGGTTGAGAGAATTTCTTTGGTCTGCGATCGCTAATCGCTTTGAATTGCGGTGTCAATCAAAGCCAACTCATGCTATTGTCTTACCAAATCTGTCCTTGTTCTTCGAACTGCGTAAAAAGGAATAAGTAATCTCCTTATTTAGATCAACATGCAAATACATTTCATTTCACACAAGGCTTAAACAGTAATTTTTACAAATGTATCAGATCATATACATCCTTGTTCTCTGAAAGATTTGATTCGTAGCTCTTGAAGGGAATTAAAGTTGCTTGAGCGAGGAGATCCTTTTTAATTGTGATCGAGAGTTTTTGGCCTCTTTTCACGTTTGATGAAGTTGCAGAATTTAAACAAAATGAGATTTTTCCTCTCTTTACAATGCTCCAAAAAACAAGATAAATCATAGAAATACTTCAACCATACGAGTATCAACCAACTGTTGATTGATTTAAAGGCAATCTGTCTCCTTGATAAATTGAAATAAAATTATTAAAAACCCCAAAAAAGCTCCCATTGTATATTCCACAAGTGTGCGCTAATTTACTTTATCTAAAGAAATGAAGATCATAGAGACTAAGTGATGCATGAATTTTGCTCCAGTGAAAAAATAAAATCGGAACAATAAGGGACAGACTGCCTTTAATATCTCAAGCATGCCCTGCGTAATGAATTTATTGAGTAGGCCTAATGTGATTCATATTCATCAACATATCATGTATTGGATTAGTGTTACCAGCAAACTATTTTCATTTCAGTGGGATTCAAAAAGTCTCCTAGAAAAGAAGGATTTCATCTTCAAAGCAAAGTCATGTGCACCATACACATTGCAAAGCTCTGCACGTTCGTATCTATCTTGTTATTACTTTCTTGGTTACCTTATTTCTAATATAAAGATAGACCCCAGGTAGACCCAAAAATATTTTTCTTTCCTTACATACCTAACATGGAAATGTACACTAACTGATAGATTTCATGTAATTTATTTAGATATTAAAGTATTTTAATTTCAGTAATGTTGCCGATTTAAATTTTGTTCGTAAATCTTCTTCAATTTTTCCCATATTTGAGACCCAAAACCATGTCCAGAAGTCAGAAGTTCGTGAACCCAAATACCAGCTCTACAAACCACTGGCCTAACAAGGCTTCTTGTCCAGATTTTAGAGCCGAAAAATAACCTGAGCAGTCCTATGCTAAAAATACAGACGACTACTGTATGATTTTAGAAAAATCCAAAGACCCAAAAATTAGGAAAATATCTTCAAGGGACATGTATGGGAACGAGAATTCCACTTTCCATTCTGGTCCATGATTCACTTGCTATTGAAATCAAAATTCTATTTCTGAAACTGACAATTGTAGTGAACTTAAATTTCCATGCAAAATAAATCATGGACCATAATGGAACATGGAATTCTCGATTCCCATACAAACCCCTTACACGCATTTTTCCTATTTATGGGTCTTGAAGATGAGCGATTTTACCAAACAAAATTTTCTCGTCTAAGTTGGCCTTTGACTGGTAAATTAACGCTTTAGTTTTTAATATCGGCCGCTTACTTTTTATTTCACAGCCTGCCAAAGGGGCAAACTTTTTTTTTGACTCACCCGGTATATGATATGATATGATATAATATGTAGATATGTAGCGCTATATATGTCTTTATGATAATTCAGAAATATACTACAACTTCTTAAACGTTTCGATTTTCATCTTCTTCAGTAACTCATTATGATATGTCTCAAAGTATGTCTTTATGATACGTCTCAAAGTAGAGTACGATGATTTGTCCGAAAAAACCTTTGATCAATTGATTGACTAATTGATTGATAGGTTGATTTGCTGTTTGATTAATCAAATGACTAATTGATTTATTCATTGATTGGTTTATTGCTTGTTTGATTAATTTATTCATTCATTGATTGACTTGCTGCTTGCTGTGATCACTTATGTGGTCAAATAAACGCGAAGCTACAGTGATTAATCAATCTTTTTACATATTTGCAGTTATCTCAAGATGTATCCCAACCTTGGTTGGAACCTCGCTGAGCAATTTTCTTGGCACCAATCAAGCAAATTTGTCGTACGACGGAAGTGCTAACATCACAGCAAAGAAGGTCGAGAGTGGCAACGTGTAAGATATGATTATTTCCTACAAAATAAATCGAAAAAGGAAAGGCCATGATACCAGCGTCGATCGTCGGATCCGAAGATGCTTGCGGTGACGAATGAATGAATAAACATGGATTCAGAAACACCTCAACACGTTTCCATACTTGTTTCATTGTTTTTTCGTCGTGTTGCGGTGTTTCTGCCTACACATTTATTATCATCTACCCCTAGTACCCCGGTACAATAGGTACCTGCATATAAGAAACGCCCATTTAAAACGCTGTATTTTTGAGAAAAAATGGAAAGAACAAGTGTTTTGTCCATTGTGGGCCGCTCGTAATGGTGAGTTTATGATGATAAATATTGAAGGTGAAGGTGAAGTGGAAATTTTAGCGCCAAACACTGGGCTAAAGTTTCTTGTATTTTAATTCACAATATTAGATCCTGGTCTGATGGCCTGGAAGCATTCTACTCCTGGGATTCATAAGAAATTCGTACCCTTCATGCAAGGTTTATAAGAAATTGCTACCAACTACCAAGATATCCTAGATTTAACAGGTTTTCACCTAAATCTTAAATGATGGTCTTGGCAATCATTGATAACATACACATATGGCTAATATGTCTATGAATAGCCCCATTCTGTTGTAACATATTTTCCAGGACTTTCCAGAAATGAGATTAGACAGTTAAGAATCTTTCAGCCTGAGAAATGAAAAGCATCATATATATATATATATATATATAAGAAATATTTCAGGCTAAGGTGTGAAAAAGTGGTTTCTTAAATGCGGGGCCTTGCTGTATTATTTTGTGGCACAATAGATGATTACGGAAAATATGGCATTCAGGGGCATTTGTCCTGTAAAGTTAATCACGTCCTGCAGTGGAATCACTTATGAGTCCATTGCGATTCTAAAATAGAACGCAAAGAATTATGGGGAAATGCCTCCTGCCACGAAAATACGAAATTCCACGACCTTATTTGATATCTTTAGCTAGACTGATTACCAGTTCGTAGTTATTGCTATTGATAGACTGATGGACGCTATAGCTACGACTCATGGACTTTCACCTTGAAATGGAGACGAAATTGTTTCCCTTGACGTCACGTCCGACATGGAAACCATTGCAACACTGTACGAAAAGCCTATTGCTCCAGGCAATGGCGGATAGGCCTAACTTATCGACTCAATCCTCAGATAATTAAACGCCTCAAAATTCCAGTTTTGAGTGACGTTAGCAATGAACAAAAGCCACAAGTATCCAGATAAATGTCTCCTCAATCCAAGAATCGACAAACCTTCCTTTGTCTCTTTTCGTTCCACTTTTTGATGTGAAGGTCCATAAGTCCCAGTTTGAGCAAAAAATATGTTGTTGTTGTTGTTGTTGTTGTTGTTGTTGTTGTTGTTGACATTGTCGTTGTTGTTGTTGCGATAACTGGGACTATTTCGTGAGTCTAATCTTTAGCTGCAAATATAGTTTAATGGTTATGATTTCTTCTTCCTTGCAGTGCTGCTGCTGCTTTGCTGAATCTTCAGAATCTTGGCAAAAAGGTGTGTATACGGGGCAATTGAATTTCATAGGGCTCAAATCTTTACCACAGTGGGTGTAAAATTATCTTGCGTTTTTCTTTGAATTTAGTTGCTTCAAAGGAACTCAGCATAATTTGCTGTAAATCTGCCACATAAATTTTTTGGTATCTTAATTATTATCAACATGGCCGCATTTATTCTACATCTATCAAAGTACTGAGCAGGACTCCATAGCAGTATGTGTGCTCAGGTGTAAAGTATGGAAAATATGAATTAGTAAACAAAGGATTGCAAGAATAGTTAATTTAAGATTTAGGGACTTGACAGAGGCCTCCCCACAAAAGACCATAGAGCTGGGAGGCCTGGGGAGTTTTAGCTTCACACTATTGCATGATAAGATAGAAACCCAGGAGATTTCCAGTAACGCTGACGATACCCCCAGGCCCCACCTATTATATTTGGGGGTGTGTGACATCATCAAATTTCTAAATCTGAAACCAGAACAGCGACATATTTCTACTTGCCACCATATTGTAGACCTTTATAAAAGTATGGTTTTCTTGAAGATGGTGAAGGTGAAGGGTGAAGGTGAAGTTGTGGTTTTTAGCGCCAAGCGCTGGGATCAGAGAAGTAGCTAAGCGCTAATCGAGTCCGCGACCCCTTGTCATGACGCTCAAGTAGCGAGGATCTACCGGGTATCGAACTTTGTCCGCCTGTCTGGCTGCAAAGTCAGAGGATGACACCACTGCGCCACAACGCCTTCAAAGATCCCCTCTATTGAGCTAGGATTTATGTGAAGATTTTAATTTTTTCAAAACTTCCCATGAATTCTTTCAGCAAAAATAATGCGCCGCCATTTGTAAAATAATCAAGATATTAAACATTTGCTTTGTCAGATTTACTGCAAAGTACCCCGCCTTCCTTTCAAGCAATTCATTGAAAAGAAAAATGTAACAGAATTTTACAACCAACCTTAAAAAGAAAGATTTGAGCCCTATGCTTAATCAGATAAAAGTCTGAATATCTGATTTCAATTGGAATTCAACTCTGTAACTGCTAATTAAGAGGCCTTTTATATGAGAAATTTCAGCCCATGATGCACTCAACGCGCAGATTGAGTTTTGAAAGTATCTCTTGCTTTGTGTTCACACGAAGTCTCAACCAGCGGCGTACACTTTGCCAAATATTGGGGGGGGGGGTTGAGGCTATTGTTTCAGTTAAAAAGCATTGTTTGTTTCTATTGTTTCGAACAAAAGATCTTTGTTCTAGCCAACATTGGGGGGGCGATCGCACCCCTCGCCCCCCAGGTGTCCGCCACTGATCTCAACGCAGGCTGAAATTAGGTCAATTTATATGATGACGATTTGATTTCAACGCTCTCTGAACTGAAATCTTTCTGTTTTCATTGAAATTCTCAATATTCTCAGCTTGTGCTGAGATTTTAGCATGCGGTAAGTTGCCGTCGTGTTGAGTTCAATCTGTGTTGAGTTGCAATTCGGCCTCTCTCGCGTAAACAGTGTGAACGCTTACACCGTCAACCGAGTTGAAACTCAGCCCGTGTAAAGGGCGTCTAAGTCCTGCATGTTGGAGATAAAGATAAATGTTTCGGAAAGCAGGCGTCAGGGTAAATTCTTTATCCTTGGTTCTGTGGGAATGATATGTGCTTTATGGGAAAAGCTGTATCCGTGCTTTATGTGAAGATTTTATCATTCTTATACAATTTAGGTCATTAAAGATGTTGAAGTATCTTGGTATTGGATACTGGCGTAAGTAACATTCTTCAAATTGACTTATTATGTATTATCTGTTTAACTATGGATGTTTCAGAAAAAACGCAACCCAGCTCTATTTAAGAATTTTTAGAAAATGATAATATTTGAATCAGTTTGACGCATACCCCATTAATGTACACCTAAACTGCCCATCATCGTCAGAAAGAAGGAAGATTGTACTTTCAGATGGTATACGTTACATTTACTAAAATCCAATCATTTTTTAAGATTTTCAATCACAGTTGGGCTGCGTTTTTTTTTTGCGAACACCCTGCATAGTCTGTCTCAAATATGTCACAAGAGATTTGCAACAATGCGAAATTACTATTGCAAATCAATTCAATTTGTTTTATTCGCGAGTATTTTCATGTCACATTAAATTTGAGGAAGATATTAGCTGAAGTGAAGGTATCCTTAATCTGGCATCCCTTTTGCCGTAATGTTTCTTTGTTTCTGAATCACCTCAAGACTACATCCAATATGGTAGAGCTGAAACTGTACTGTGTGCACATTTAGTAATAATTGCAGTTATGAGCCCCCTAGCTCCCTGCAACACTTTTAAAATTCTAAGACAACACTTGACAACACAAAATTCTAAGACAACATGTGTTCCATAAACCATAAACTCCCGATTAATCGATTCTTTTTGGTGCAGCCGCCATTCCATGAGAGAGTCGCTCCAGCATAGGTTCAAAAGCTTTAACTTGGCGCTAAAAGGTGGGTGTAAAATTCAATGACTTATTTCTTCTGTTTGAATGGCTTGAAAGAAACTTCAGATACTTATCTATAATTCTACCGTTGGACTTTCCAGAAATTTTGACCATTTTTGAAATCACAGCATATCTTAAATTTCAACTCATTTGAAGATATGACGTCATCAAATTTATAAATCATAAACAAGATGAGTGACAGACTTTTGTAGGCATCCATAAATTATGGTTTTCTTCGAAATTACTGCATGTTGCGTCAAACAGTTTAGAATCTACGATGGTTTTAAGTTTTTTTGACGATGTTTCTTGAATTCTTGAAAAAGAAGAAAAACACTGTAATTCTGAAAATATTCAAGATTTCAGAAAAGTCGAACGGTAGAATTATAGAGAAATAGCTAAAGTTTCTTTGAAGTCATTCAGTTCAAAGAAATAGGTCACTCAATTTTACACCAGGCTTTTTGAAGATGTGGAACATATGCTAATCACCCCAAGACTGTGCAGAAATCTGTCCTTTACATGTGCCCAGAGTGGCTATTTTCACCAAGTCCGTTCTTGTGATAAAGCTGCTTGTTGTTAGTTTTAGGTCAACGTTTTACGTTATATCCCTTAGATTTAAGTTTAAAACCAACGTAGATCTGGTAAAGCAATCCAAATTTACTTTAAATTTTCTTTCTTACAGAGGTCTTGGTATTTCTATGGCAGCATCGTTCATATACATCGTTATTATGCGGTAAGTTTGATAAATTATGCCAGGTGTGTGAAAGCATTGAGGAAGTTGTGATCGCCTGAATTTTTATTGTTATAAATTTCAGGAATGTGAAGATTTGAATATGCAAATATTTCACCCTAGCCAGCATATTGCAGGTCCACGTCTGTCTTTTTTTTATAATTCGACACAATATCATCAGATACATGGTCTAATCTAACTAAAACTAAAAGAGCTAACAATCTAATACAACAACAAATTGTTAAACAAGGTAATCTCAACGCCAACGGTATGTTGATAAATTCTAAGAAAAAGTTTATGTGCTATCCAAGCATTTGCTGTAAATTATATCAAGGTATTCGGTAAATATTTGCAGGTATTGTTCATCATCATTTGTAAATAGAAAGATCAATTTTTGTTTGTCTGTTGGGATTCTAATGAAATTTGGGTAAATTTCGTTGATTTGTTATCGTACAGCTGCCTGTAACCTTCAGCTTATTTGTTTGTATGTTTATTTTGTGTTCCCATTTAGCATCCGAAAGTAGTTTTTAGAGACAAGAACAGGTTACTGAAGAAGAACATTGGGCTCAAATCTTTAAAAAGGTCGGTGTAAAATTCTGTTGCCGTGTTCTTTGAAATAAATAGCTTGGAAGGAACTTAGGGTTTTTTACTGTAAATCTGCCGCGGCAATTTATTGGTATCTTGATTAGTTGCAATATGGCGGCATTTATTAAATTTGAGGCTATGACGTCATCAAATTTCTAAATCCTAAACTACAAAAGCTACAGATTTCTGCTTGCCGCCATATTGTAGACCTCCATAAACTATGGTTTTCTTGAAGGTTATGTAATGTTTTCTCAATTAGTTTAGGATTTACAATGATTTAAATTTTTTCAAAATTTTCCATGAATTTTTTCAAAAATTATCAAATTGCCACCATTTTGAAAAAAATAAAGATATAAAACTTCCACAGCAGATTTACAGCAAATTACCATAAGTTCCTTTCAAGCAATCCAATTCAAAGAAAAATATAATAGAATTTTACACCGACCTTTTTAAAGATTTGAAAGATTTGAGCCCTATGCTCTGAAGAAGTGTCCTTGTCCTTCTTCCCTATGCGACCACAATTCATAATTCTTTTAGCCCAGAGTGACAGTTAGCGCCCGTTTTCACTCTTCGTAAGAGACCCTTTACATGAGAAATTTCAACCCGGGTTGAGTTGAACACGGGTTGAGTTTCAACTCGGTTGACGGTGTAAGCCTTCATCGCATGAAGGAGGCCGAGTTGAAACTCAACACGGGTTCAACTCAACTCGGCAACTCAACCCGTGTTGAAATTTCAACACTGGTTGAAATTCTCATGTAAACGCAAAATTTTTCAACTCGGGGCGAGATTAAAATGCGAACAAAGGAGATCGAATCTACTTCCGCAATCATTCAAATATTTGAATGGTCTCACATTCCTTGTTCTATTGTTTGCAACCATGTGACCTAATCTCAACCCGTGTTGAGATTTCATGTAAACGCAAGGCAAAATAAGCAATGCTGTTAAAACTCAACCCGTGTTGAAACTCAACACGGGTTGAAATTTATCATGTAAAGGGCCTCTAACAGGCTTGCCAGGGCGCGGACTCAAGCCCTCAACCTTCGGATTGGTAGGCCCGTGCGCCACCGTTGATCCACCCCTGCAGCATCAGTCAGCATGCTTACGTTTCCAAGTTGTTTTTTTGCATGCATGCTCGGTGGCTTGCTTGCTGGTTCTGAATGAACGTGCCAAATTCCTCGCAGGAACAAGATCTTTTTCATCTTAGTCATTAATATGGCAAAATTTCCATTGCAGATGGGTCGCAGGTATCCTTGTTTGGCTGACCACATATGCTGTCCTTACTCTCATTGGTTATTGTAAGTACCTGCTTTACAACTCTTTATACTTATTTTACAACTCTTTCCCTCACTGTACAACCAGTTTTAACAGTGGCCGGGCGGCTTATACGTTTCCGTCAGGGACTGAAGTTAAGCTCGGCCGAGTGAGGTCAAACTCCTCATGGATGACCTCTTGGAGGCCTAACCTCGCAACTCACCTCGCCGTTCTTCGGAAGAAACGTTAAATTAGGGGTCTTATACCTGGATGCGGCATGCATAGTGGTCTTAAATTAGCTTTAAATGGCTAGAAATACTTTGAACCCATTTGAATAAAATTACTGACAAAAATAGTTCAAGGGAAAGTAAACAAACATAGCTCATGGTTTAAATCTTTAAAATAGTGGTGTGAAATTCGAGTATCACGTCTTTGAATTAAATGGCTTGAATGAAAGGAACTTGGAGTACTTTGATATAATTCTACCGAGGAAATGTTTTGATATCCTGATTATTTTCAAAATGGCTGTTTATTTTCAACACGTTCCAGCTTTTGAGAAACATTGCAGATTTGTATAGAGGCTTCGATATTACTGTGATAGCTTGAGCAATTCGTTGCTTGTGAACAAGTGACTTTTAGCTTTCTGAGACCCAATACATATAGAATCGCACAGCTTATAGGCTATTTCCTTTGCCACAGCATAGTCTTAAGTTATAAAGTCACAGAGTTTTACACCCACCTTTAGCATCAATTTACCGATTTGGAGTCTATGCTTGCCCTATGTTATCTACTAGTAAGACCTTTGACTGAGAAATGCAAGTTGAAATTTATGACATTGTCTATTGATCCATGCGAGTACATCTCGTTATTGTTTTCAATTCTCTAATTTATCCATCAGATGCTTTTCAAAACCCAAGTTTCAATCTATTTTTCTCCTCTTTGCAGCCACATACTATTGCTACACAGAATACGCTCGCTTGGCAAAGACAGACACAAGTAGTTTGAGCCTGTCTTTCTCCACAAACCTGTCGTCGTACAAAGACAAGAAAGAAACATGGCTGGCACTCAGTAAGTAGATAAGGCTAAAATTTCTATCGTTTGGAAGGAACTTAACGTTTTTACTGCAAATCTGCCGTTGTAATTTGTTGATATCTTGATTAATTTCAAAATGGCCGCATTTATTAAATTTGAGGCTATGACGTCATCAATTTTCTAAATCCTAAACCAGAATAGATACTGATTTCTGCTTTTCACCATATTGTAGGCCTTCATAAACGATGGTTTTCTTGGAAGTTGTATGATTTTTCCTCCTTTTGTTTAGGATTTACGATGATTTAAATGTTTTCAAAATTTTCCATCAATTTTTTCAAAAATCATTAAATTGCCGTCATTTTGAAAACAAATCAAGATATCAATAAATTTCCACGGCAGATTTACAGCAAAGTACTATAAGTTCCTTTCAAGCCATTCAATTCAAAGAAAAATTGAATAGAATTTTAGACCCACCTTTTTAAAGATTTGAAAGATTTGAACCCTATGCTAACCTTTGCCTACTGTCATTGAGCTGAACTGTATTCAGTCACAATCGTGGCGTGCGGACGTGAATTCTACAGCTCTAGGATTTGCGTAAAATATACTCGATATGTAACTAGATCAACTACGAATACTTATTTCTTAGGTTTGTTATTTAGTTTAAAATATGTCAGTATTTGAATTTTTGTTTCACTTATTTTTTAATCCTTTTATTTTTGTTAACCCTTTCATTAAAAATTGAAGTAGGTTGATAGATAATTATTCTCCGAGTTTTTTCTATAACCTGTAGCAATGCATTACTTTCATAGTATATTCAAACTGCTGTTCTTAAAATTGTAATTCACAAGAGGGGCATATGGCTCGAAAGCTCATTTGAGTTCTTTTCATATGTCCTTCAGCAATATTCTGTTGTTAAATGTATGCATATATATGTCATCATTTGTTTTATAAAATTTAGCTTTCTATTATACACTACACCAGTTGAAATGTATTAGTTTTGAATTTGCTGAGAATATACATTGAATACTTTAATACTTTATTACTTTAAAGTGGCCTGAAGCTAACATTTCTATTGATACAAATGAATAGCACATAGCACTATTGAATGATAAGAACTCCTGTTTAAAATTGTTGATGCCTTGTTTCATTTTCTAGTTATCCACTATTTTCGTTGATTGGCTGATGACTTCATTTTTTGCAAAATATAGAGAAAATATGCATGGCAAATCTATTCAGAACAACTCTTTTCAATTATCTAAACATCATATAAATTTGTTGAACAATTCATATTCCATTTATATTGGTAAGCTGCAAAGTTTCTTGTAACTGTAACGTTTCAAAGAAAGATCAAGTTATGTTTCCATATATTATTCTAGTAATTTGCAAACAAATGTTGTCATCAGCTGATACTTTACAACGAAATGAGATATTAAAAAATAGGGCTCCTTGTCATTCAACTGTGCTATTTACTGGCACCAATAAAAAAATTCGCTTCCAGGTCACCATTAAGAGAGATCCGGTGTACCAAAACACTTTCCAACTTGTTAGGCTCTGGTTCAAATATAACGAGGTAAATGTAAATAAATCCATGTACACAGACGATGCTGTCTCGTATTTTGAAAAGTACATTGCAAAAAGGACTATTAAGACCACTGTTCATATTACACGTATTTTTTTATAAGAAACTAAGGTCCGGGGCTGGTGGACTGTTTCTTAAATTTGTAGGCCTTTTGCTACCAAAAGTTTCTTACGTGTTTCTTATATTGTTAATGCCAGAAGTGTAAAATTAATTTAGTTTTGTCAAGAGGGCTCCCTAATTACTTAGTAAGATCTCAAAACTTGTAGATAACATAATTCGCACTCAAAGTAATGTCCAAACAGTTGCTATAGCCATACAGTGTCAAAACATGTTTGAGTGCGACGGGAAAATTAAAACTGCAAATTACAAAAGTTTCATAGCTTTTTAAATTCGGGTAGGGTTGCTTCTTAACTTTCGAAAAATTGAGCCTACCGTTTCTTATAGGCTGTTTTTTATTTAAAAAAATACGTGTATACCAGATAGCTATCGTATCATCTCCATTTTCATGTCAGGTAAGCTTTCTAGTTGCATCATGAAGAAGCAATCCAGTCTTGTTTCTCAATCCTTCCTCTCAAATTTTATCGTGTGTCATTGTCCACCAAAAAAAATGACATTATGGAGCGAAAAGTATTGGATAACACGATAACACCATCTACACCATGCCATGAACAAGGGCAGATTTTGTAATATAATAGCAAAGTTGCGTTTGATTGACACCTCAATTCAAAGCGATTAGCGACTGCAGACAAAGGAAATTCTCTCAACCAGTAATTCAGAACAAACAAACAAAGCTGCAAAACTTTCCCCAAAAAAGGTAGTTATTAAGAGAAGTTATGTGCTTATAACGAAAGAAGAAGGATAAATCTAAAGTTCTGTCTTGCGGATTTTGTTTATTTGATTCAGGAGCTGTTTTGTAGTTGTTTCATTTGAGCCCTAAATATGCGAGAATTACAATGCCTTCTGCTGGGCTTCTGAATCAAATAAACAAAATCTTCCGATCCGATTTGTGGAGCGTTATATGTTGGATAGCCCTGATTCGATGTAAACAGCACCCCTTTCTGATAAGAAAATTGCGCGCGACGATAGCAATCCGATATAAGTGTAAACGGGGCCCAAAGGTTTTAAACGATTAATGTATCATTCTTTTCCGTAGCATGTATATCTGGCATTGTACTTGCAATTCTGCTTTTGCTGATGCTCGCTTTAAGAAAGAGAATCCAAATCGCTATTCAACTGATTAAAGAGGCCAGCAAGTAAGAAAAGATTTCCTATTTGTATTTTTTGCGGTGTAGAACATTGGACCAAAATTTTTTTGGAGCATATTCACAGCTCTTGAAAACGGAAATTTTTCTATGCTAGTCAATGAATTTACCCTTCTGTAAGTTGCATTCCCCGTGAAGAAATTTTGAAGTTAAATCCATTGGTTTTGAGGCAACAAGTAATTTTGACTTTCTCACTTCACAAATCAGCAGCTACTCATTAGATTTACGCAAACCCTAAGTTGGAATGTCTTCAATTGAAAAATTTCATAAGATGGAAATCAGATTCATAGCTGCTTCACAACAACCAATCAAATAGCGCACAATTTTTTGGGACACCCTGTAGATTTTGAGAAGTAAGCAATTTATCTTTTATTTTTATTTTTATTAATTTCAATCTTTAATTATTTTCTTTCATATTGTGAATTTTTACATTACACGTTTTTTTTATAAGAAACCGGTTTATAAGAAACTAGTACTACGATGACCAAAAATTTAAGAAACTCTAGTACTACGCTCAAGAACAGTTAAGAAACTCTAAAACTTTATTTCTGTATGTCTATGTCTCTCTAACAAAGGTACATTCGTCTGTTCTTGACTTTTAACTGCAAAATTGGTAAATTTTTGCCTTGATGTGCATGGCTTCTTCTTGATGACAATTTCAATGCAAAATGGAAGCCCTTTCTCGAGAAGAAGGCTCAACTTCGAACAATACCGCAATTTTAGGCCCAAAAAATAAGAAACTAATTAAGAAACTTTTACTACTAAAACACCGAAATTTTCATGCGAAATTAAGAAACTTTTAGTACTAAGTGCTGATCCAAGTTTCTTATAGAAAAAAAAACGTGTATATCGTACAATTGATTTGTAATTAACATTTATCTCAACTTAAATGACACATGGGTTTTGCGGTAACGCAAAATTTCTATTACGCGATAATTCAAAAAAACATTTGAAATTTTGGTTTTCGCAAGCATTTTCACGTGACATCTTAGTTGAGACAGACCATAGTCTTTGTTGCTAGCCCAATTATAGAACATTACTGCTACTGAATTGTGCTACTGCTACTGAAGATTTTTACAATCAAGTGAAAAGAAAATAGACATGAATTGATAGTTGTACATTCGTTTTCTATAGGGCAGTTTCAAAGATGCTTTCAACGCTGTTCTTCCCGCTTGTCCCGTGGATAATGCAGCTGATTTTATTTGGATGGTTTGTTGGTGTCCTTGCGTATCCTTTCATTTCTTACGACCGATTTAATCATCGGAAAGACGTAACAAAGTATAGACGCAGAGGGCAGAGCCTAAGGGGTTTTCGCTGGTATAGTTAGGATAATGGTGCCCAGGATGAGGTACAAAATATCGGGTGTCTCAAAAAAGTACTCCTGTTTGATATCTCATCAAAAATTGATTACATGACCGATCTTCAATTTTCTTTCTTTGTCAAGTAGATCATAGACCAAATTATTTTCCAAATACTTAAAATATTGCCTTCTTATAACTGGTTTAAAAATGAGCAAATTTAGAGGCCCTTTACATGATAAATTTCAACCCGTGTTGAGTTTCAACACGGATTGAGTTTTAACAGCATTGCTTATTTTGCCTTGCGTTTACATGAAATCTCAACACGGGTTGAGATTAGGTCACATGGTTTCAAACAATAGAAGAAGGAATGTGAGCCCACTCAAATATTTGAATGATTGCGGAAATAGATTCGATCTCCTTTGTTCGCATTCTAATCTCGCCCCGAGTTGAAAAAATTTTGCGTTTACATGAGAATTTCAACCCGTGTTGAAATTTCAACACGGGTTTAGTTGCCGAGTTTAGCTGAACCCGTGTTGAGTTTCAACTCGGCCTCCTTCATGTAAACGCGATGAAGGCTTACACCGTCAACCGAGTTGAAACTCAACCCGTGTTCAACTCAAACCGGGTTGAAATTTCTCATGTAAAGGGCCTCTTAGTTCTTTTTCGGGCTACCTGGTTTTGAATCATACTTCAAAAAAGCACTGCTGATTGCTGGATCAATTTCTTTGTGCATGTAAAGCTTCTAGTTTGGCCAGAAATGACAGAAAGACATGCCCACTATCATTAGAAACTTCAATGATGATAAAAATCTGAAAGTTTTGACACTTAGGCAAGATTGAGTATCTTGTTTAAAAGCTATAACTCAAAATGAGGTTTTTCAACGTGTAATTTTTCTACCTTGCTGCATCAAAAGCAAAAATTTCATCATCTACGAATATTTTTGGGTCTTTGAAAAAAACAACTCAAAAATAACATTTTATCTAAGGCTTGATAATCAATTGTTGGTGATTTTTAAACAGGAGTACTTTCTTGGGACACCCGGTGTTAACCAAAAAATAGTTTCTGGCGTAAAATATAAATATAAAAATATAATTTTTCTTACCCTGCATCTCTAAAATGTTGGAGTCAGTTTCTTAAATCTATGGAAAAATGCCCTGTGTAACTGATAGATTTCACGTAATTAGTAACGGCTGAGTCAGAAAAAAGGATCCCCGCTTGGAAGGCCACTGCTCCATGAATATCAAAGCAATAATACTGAAAAATGTCTTGTTTTATTGCCAATATGTTCAATTAGGTTCAGTAATTTACCTGGCCTTATTCGTCCATTCCTTCCCGTGGATAAGGGTGATTTTCTGCAGAAAGCCCCTTCAAAAAACCTGCAAAAACGAATGAAAACAATGTGATGACACTCACATAAATTAATGTATTTTGTCCTCTTGGGAGAATGGAATCCCCCTGAATAGGTCATCGATACCAGGGGGAGGACTTTTTTATCCTCCCAAGAGGATAGCATGTGCTAAAGCGTTCACAAGTCATTGCTGTAAGGCATTGTAAGGCAGAAATGTTGTGTTTAGCCTGAACACATTCGATGATTTGACACGCAGAGCCATGCAGAGAGGACGGGGTTGTACAGCCCCTTTTAAGCAACATGCAGATACATGTCATTTTCCTTTGAATTACTATTCTCTGTGCAAAATCGCCATTTGCTATGTTGTGTTTAGCCTGAACACATTCGATGATTTGACACGCAGGGCCATGCAGAGAGGACGGATTGTACAGCCCCTTTTAAGCAACATGCAGATACATGTCATTTTCCTTTGTATTACTATTCTCTGTGCAAAATCGCCATTTGCTATGTTGTGTTTATCCTAAACACGTTCGATGATTTGACACGCAGTACCACGCAAAGAGGACGGTTGTACAGGCCCTTTGATGCCACTGCGTTCATTATCAGAAAATACCCTTAACTCAATAAAGATTTTTGGTCACGGCTGGAATCGCATCTTACAAAAAAGTCAATAATGGTACAGTTACCAACTTCCTTTGTAATGCTAATGTAAGTATATCTTAATTTTTTCGTTTTATCAAATTTTCACGATACTTGATGATTTGCTCAAGATGTTCATTGTAGCGAAGGGCTCAACTCCTTCAAATCTTCAAAAAGGTGGGTGTAAGATTCTATCACATACTCCTTTGAATTGAATGGCCTGAAAGGAACTTGTGGTACTTTGCTGTAAATATGCCGTATAAATTTTTTGGTGGCCTAATTTTTTTCAAAATGGCAGCAATTTAAGTATTTTTTTAAAAAATCATGGAAAATTTTGAAAAAATTTTAATCATCGTAGATCCTAAACCAAAAGAGGAAAAATGATATAACCTTTAAGAAAACCATAGTTTATGAAGGTCTACACTATGATGGCAAGCAGAAATTTGTAACTTTTCTGGTTTAGGATTTAGAACTTTGATGACGTCATAGCCTCAAATTTGATAAATGCCGCCATGTTTGAACTGAGTAAGATATCAATAAATTTCCACGGCAGATTTACAGAAAAAAGCCCTAAGTTCCTTCCAAGCCATTCAATTCAAAGAAATCTGTAATAGAATTTTACACCGACCTTTTTAAAGATTTGAACCCCATGTTGTAGCGGCTATGTTCTTGTTTCCTTTGCAAAAGTTTTGTTTTTAGACCGAAGGATGCCTCCGCAGTACACCGGATAACCCAAAAAGACTTAACGAGCCAGATCATATCTTGCTTCAAGAAGTCAAGAGTTCTTGCTTTGTCTGACCGTTTAGTTTAAATGCTTGAGATCATCTTCTGAGATGCTTCATGGTCAGTTGAAAGTGAATTAATGGAGGTAACAGCAGCTTAGCTAGGGGGTTTGGGTTAGTCTCAATATAATCTATTATAATTGTTGTTCTCGATCAATTTTGTCCAATGTTTGGACCAGATGGCTGTACCTCCGTTCATTTACTTTAAACTATGGCTACCGTCCAAAACACCGCATTGCAAGATATTTCTCAATAACAGTGAAATAGTCGCCATACATTTCCAGTAAATAATTTGTTGGGTTTAACAGTTCAGGCATTGGTACTATAAAAGCCGATGCCTTGATTAATTGGTTAATCAATCAATCAAGTGATTAATCAATTAATTGTTAAAACTTTGCCTTTACCCGTGACGAGGTTAAGATCTAATCATTATCCTCCTTTTTAAAGGATGCTTTGAAGAAATTGAATGTCAACGTGTCGAATTCTTGCAATTTCATTGAATACAAATCAGAAACGTAAGTACATCTGAAGAAAATGAGCTGAGATGAATCCCCGCTAGACTTATAACACGAGTCGTTGTTGAACGAAGTTTTAGCGAAATGGCTACAACAGTAAATAACAATTCAATTCAATTGAGTAAAACTGTCATCAGTCCAAATCCCCGCGCGGAAGGGGTCTGAGTAATCTATATAGCCTACTGTGTTTTAGTATTTCAACTCGTGCGTAGACATTGTATGGCTAAAGAAACAATGGCAGATGTAGGCATTTCCTGGGTCCTACCTTATAGATCGCTCCACTTTGCCCTGTTCATTCACATTAACATAAATTACGACTAGTAGAGCTAAGAAAACTATTTAAAAACAGGGGTTTCTTTCTTTTGATTGTAAATTTTAATACTGTGCATTTGTTTTGAATATTTCAAATAGGGTTTTATAGTTTAATTTGATTGATAACTTTTTAATTTACATTTTTTTTTTGTAATTATTGTTTCATCGGACGACCCCTCTGGAAAACCAGCTTCTGCTGAAGGGTGACCTTCCTTAAAAAATTAAATATGAAATATGAAACAATGCTTTCTCTCATTATTTGTACAAGACTGATACTTTATCCCGCTCCTGCTACCCTGGGTACCAGAGCCAAAAAATTATGAAATGAAAAAATAAAAAAGTACAGAAGATGAGGCTCTGGTACCAAGGGTACGCTCCTGCCTACTTTCAAAACCTTCATACTGGCTAATTCAGCGTATAATTAGCCAAATAGGAAAATGTTGACCACCAAAATCACAGCTATCCATCATGTTTGATGATTTCAACGTCATATTGCATGGGACTGCCTAGCATTGACTATCATGTATATCCATCCGTCACAGTTCCAAGTGCACGATATCATTTGTGTTGGTTTTTCTTTGTGTGGCCATGATGTGTTACTGTCAAGCATCTTCTTTTTCTGTCTACCCCTTCTTCGTTTCCCGGCAGTTTTTCCCTATTTGCTACAAAATATTCAATTTCTTTTCTCATCACATGTCGAATAAATAGTGCCTGCCTTTTCCTCATCTCGTTGACTAATGATCTCGTTGTCCTTGCGACTTTTTCATTTGTAACTATTACATATGAAATCCTAAGCATTTTGTGAAGAAGCCACATCTCAGACGCTGTCAAATGATTTCCAGTCTCCTTGTTGTTGTTCCATGATTCGCATCCATACATCAAAATTGGCCAGATGTAACAGCCAAATACTCTCAGGCAAATTGATGATTTGACTAAGGCTTAACATTAAAATGTTTCTTTACAATCTTTCAGCGCTTTGTTCAGAATGCAAGTTTATCATCTCTTTGGGTGGTTTTGGTTGATGAACTTCATCATTGCCTTTGGACAATGTGTTCTCGCTGGAGCATTCGCCTCATGGTATTGGGCATGGGACAAGAAAACAGTATGTATTATTTTCTTTCCCCAAGGGGCTTGTCCACAGGAGGCTGACCTGCTTGAAAATCGAACTGAGGCTTCATTAACGGCTGTGTAATGACGGTTCAGCAGGAAAATGCAAGAGAGTTCAATGTTATACAACGTGTGAACGACGATAGAATGTCTTACCTTCGATTTAAATCCTCGAACATAATCATATTTTACATTTGCTCAAATAGATGGCAGGTCCTTTTATGCTTTTGTGCTATTACATGCCCTGGTATCTCAACATAGTAGTTTCCCTTTTTGCATTTACTTTTTTACTTTGAACTCCTACCGAAATTCCTTTTTTTCTATTTTCTTTTCCTTTTTTAGAATTCTATCCAGCCCTTGCTTGTTACTTCGATTTAGATTTTTGAACTTGATCAGTAGTACATTTTAATTCTTATTGCAACTGAAAACTTAATCATGTTGCTGCAGTTATGTACTGTGGTCACGTAAATATTTTTATTGCACAATTTAATGTTATAACAGAAAGGAAACTTATCTCATGCTACGTAGTATGACATATTCTTGTCTCCATTTTGAACAAAAATTTGAAGGTGCCGAGTCATGATAAATAGACCTTCTTTACTGTGTTTCATGTGACCCATGTGAGAAAGATCAATTATCACTCCCAACAAACTAAAAGAACCTGCTTTAGCACAATACGTTTCATGTGATCAGTTTCATTTCACATGAACGTTAGCCAATCAGATGCGCCATCCAGATCCATGAGTCAGCAGATTCTGACAGACAGGGTATACCTTGCCGTCTTATGCTGATTCAATGCCTTTAAGCAAGTTGTTTCATTTAAATTGCAGGATGTACCAGCACTCCCTCTCCTTGCATCCATGGGTCGTACATTGAGGTAAGCCTTTAATTCTTATATGCAAAAGCAAATTCCATCTTTCGCCACTACGTGCTTAAAGGACAATTCCGGGTTTCGTTTCGTATAATTGATAATGAAATAAAGGATTATACTGTTATGAATAGTGCAGCGTACTTTTTTGCAACTGTCCTTGTCTTTTCTCTGCGATATTACATATCACAATCTGCGACAGCTGCTTAATGACATCATTAAGCACAATGTCAGGGCCATGCTCAGAGCGTTCTGACGTCACGTTAAACGCGAACGAGGCTGCTTAGCTTGTACTCATGCATAATGGCGACGAGATTTGGCCTAATTGATATAATATGTTTGCAACTGGCAGCTGTTATGAATGCCAAAATGTGGAATAACGTCACAATTGTTCAATAGCAGTTAGTAAGGTTGTTGTTTGACATAGATTGTATAGACCCCGGAATTTTCCTTACATCAATCTTCATGATCATCTACTGTGCAGTGATAGATAACATTAAAACGTTATTGAAATGTTAAACATAGGTGTTCTCTCAGCGAAGCAGAGGGAGTCCCTTTACACCAAAACCCAGTTTCAGGAAATTCCTCGTATGAAAAGAAAACATTTCTCCTTGTATACCAAGTGGATGTTTATCTATTAAATGCTTCCGTTAAGCTAGAGAATTCAATTTAGATCCTTTGTCTACGCTTTATGCAGTTTTAGAACTCGATTGGTGTCTTTAACTTTAGATCCATTATTTATTGAGCATTTTATTTCAGATATCACACTGGATCACTCGCTTTTGGATCACTTATCATTGCTTTGATTCAACTAGCTAGAGCTGCCTTGGAATACTTGGATCATAAACTTAATGGTTCGTCATTTCATGGATTGGTTGATTGATTGATTGATTGATTGATTTTGATTGATTTTGATTGATTTTGATTGATTTTAACTTCTTTGGGCACGGTAGCCACGTCAGTCAAAGGACTGATTTACAGTGGGCCGTGCAAATACATACAATAACTAAATTAAAAGAAAAGCATACAAAATTAAATAATCTTATTTACAAAACAATCTAATAAGCAAATTAAAAGTAATGCATGAAAGAGAGAATCAGCATTCGCTGTTGGTATTGCTGATTCTTTTTTTGAATGTTTCATAAGTTTTTGATGATTTGATTTCAATGGAAAGATCGTTCCACAATTTAGCACCCTTATACGAGAAGCTCTTTTGTCCGAAGGCCGATCATCTGTTTATTGTTTTCCTTTTTTATTCATAAAATACAATGGTGGACAAATACTTTTGCCACTACTTTTGCTGCAACTACTTTTGCTGCCATGATATTTCAAACAAGGGGACATTTTTTCAATCACCTGGTACTGTTGCTAAACATAAGGTTTTTCATGCTGTAACTTTGGCATCTCTCGCCTGGAAAATAAAATAATAATGACCTGAAAATTTATTTCATCCTTGACAAAAAGTAAATTTTTTTAGCTTTCATCATAATTCATCAATCTGCTTCCATCCGTAGGACCTGGAACACAGCCTGGGCCAGTCACAAAATTTTTAATCAAGTACGTTACACATTCTCTTTGCTTGTAATGTAGGTTGGGGCAAAAAAGGTATGGAGGAATGAATTTATTGATTTCACTCTTATTGTGCTGTAGTTAAAGAGCCACTGCTGACATAAGTGCTTTGCGCGCTTAGAAAATTGAAAGGAGGTAAACACCAATGGCGATGAAGAACAATGTTTTGTTTGCGCTTATTATCGTTTATTGTTTTATATTTCCGTCATTGCTGAAAACAAGAGCTGAACATTTCACACGTATTAACCACAATTATATAGGCCCTTTCTTTACTTATAGCGTCTGTTTTATTATGTTAATTTGAAATACAGTCCTCTGGAGGGCAAAATAGCCTCATCATTTTCTTTCGTAATCTAAACTTCGTATTTGAACCATTCGATATGGCAAACTAAACCGTACAAAAACAAGAACGACAGGAAATAATCCACATATCTACGGATCACGCATCATGACCGTCCAAGAAGGAAGCGATGAAGATAATGATGGAGGAGGCAACAGTGGAATTGAGGTAGGCTTCTTTCCACATCCACGATAATGTTGACATGCTATGCTAGGCCAAAAAACACTTTTAGACACCCAGAAAGTCGAAGAAGCAATGCATTGTGGGATTCACACAGGCGCAAAGCACATATGTCAGCAGTGGCTCTTTAACACTTTCAAAGACAAGTTTCTTACGATTTACTTTAATCGATGACAGACGAGTAACATCAGCAATAATTTTATTTAAGAAATTTCCTGTGAAATGCGAAGTATATCTCGAGAAAGCGAGCTATGGCCACGCATCGAACCAATCAAATTGGTAGCCTTGTTTGTCATCACATGATCGATTTCACGAGAATATTTTACATTTCGCAGAAATTGGCTAAAGTGAAATATTGGTTCAATTTGAGTGCTAGATTTGCTGAACTGTATTACCCGCTAACTTGAAAGCATGTAATGGAAATTACAGTTACTTTTCCTTTGTTTCTATTGTGAAAAGGCTTTGCTTTTGTCATATTCTTGTTTACCTTTTATTAGGGCCCTGTAATCAGCTGATTTGTCAAGCAAACTTTTATTTCGTGTTTAGGTGCCTAAAATGCTGCTTCTGGTGTTTCGAGAAGTTCATGAAATTCCTCAACAAGAATGCGTACATAGAGGTAAGACGAGCTTCGTTCATGAAGTGTGAGCTATTTTGGGAAAGGGCATATTGTAGTTTCGAGTCACCTTGTATCTCTTCAGTTTTTCCTTTATCAACGTTTCTCATTTAGTCTAAAGGGAGGAATCTATTCTCTACCCTTATAACAAGTGTGTTACAGTATGCTTTAAATGCACCAACTGAGCTACAACACACGTATTTCTTTATAAGAAACTGCCCATAAGAAACTTAACTCTCAGATCGCCAAAAATTTGGAAACTTCAGTGCTGGGAAAATATGAATTAAGAAACTATTTATTTTGATAAAGGAAATCTTCGATATTTTTTTACAGTATTTTCATTTTGTTTTCTGTTATCATATTGCTCGTAAGGTAGTTGAGTAATATCTGAACATTGGAAAGTCTTAAAAACCTCGTTTTGAGCTGTTCACCAGGGCACATGTATTGAACATAAAGATTGCCATGGAATCTCTAAGAAACTTGTAAGAAACTTTGAGCACTCAAAATCTGATAATTTTAAGAAACTTTCAGTACTGTCCCAAATTTTTAATTTCTTATTAAAAAATACGTATACCCTAATATTCATATTGTTAAGAACTGCATTCCCTCGCCAACAGAGCTTTGACAGATAAACTTTCCTCATTTTCTTTTACAGATAGCTGTGTACGGAAAGAACTTTTGCGTTTCAGCCAAAAATGCGTTCTTTCTTCTGATGCGTAACGTTTTAAGGTAATTATAGCACGTTACATCTGATGCATCGAGGGCAATGCTCTCGAAAATGATCATAACCTACAATGTTACTCTGGCAGAGAAATTCTACCGGGTGTCCTAAATGATGTATCAGCAGTTGAGAACTTACCAAAATTCGAAATTTCAATTAATAGCATGAAGTATCCTCGTTGAAAAAATACTGTTATTATTCAGTAGAAATCCAGATACGGGATTTGAATGACATTTTCCAGCTTTTCGGGTATTCATGTAATAGATGTTACCAACTTTTTTCATTGAGAACAAATACTAGAACTACAGAGAGTTATTTGGAAGATTCTTACAAGGTAATATGAGAAACATTCATTTCAGGGTGGTTGTTCTGGACAAAGTCACTGACTTCCTGCTGCTTATTGGAAAACTATCGATTACGATTGGCATTGGTAATTTTATCACTGTTTTTGTTATAATAGAATCGGACAACCTCGTCCCCAGGGCCTTTTGTCATATTGTATCCGTCCCAATATGACAAAAGGCCCTGGGGACGAGGTTGAGAATTGGAGTTATTCATTGATAGTTCCTTGCTTCCTGGATGATGGCCCTTGAAGATCTGTTTAGTATAGACAATATCATCTGTGTTGTTGAAGTGATTCAGTAATTGGTGAATAGATTCAGTTGCAAATAACTATTAAAGGGGCTCCGTCGTCAAAATGTAAAGAAAATGATGATTTTTGCAGTTTTTTGAAAGGTGATATCACACAGGATTTTCGTATTTCTTTCAAAATGAAACTTGCTGTTTGGGCATTAATCCTTGTACTTCACTAAGGAACAAACCAAACATTCATATCTTTTACGATTGCTCGGATATAAGCGGATTTTTAACGGTCACTTTTTTGTGGCTTGGGTGAAGCCACCAAACAAACCTGCAGAGAACAATGGATGAACAATGGATAATCCCCGACACGTGCGAGTTTACGGATTTGTTTACTGTTTGACGACTGAGCCCCTTTAAAGACTTGCCCACATGCTGTTTTTGCCCAGTTTGTTCTTTTGAAAGACATTCATTTTGGTGTATATCATGGCTAAATCGTTGGCTGTTTTGAATCGTTGGTTGAGAGAATTTCCTTTGTCTGTAGTCACTTATCGCTTTGAATCGTGGTAACAATCAAAAGCAGCAGATGCTATTGTGTTACAAAATCTATCCTTGTTAAGCTTCTTAAATAGGTTGTTACCATTACTCTCTTGACATTATAAAGAGTTTAAAGAGGATCTCGATACTGCACAGTAATTGCCTTCTCTTTCTTGTTATTTCAACGGCTAGGTATCAACTTCCTTTTATTTTATAGCTGTTGGCAGCTTCTACTGGTTTAAACAGAATGGAAAGGATCTCAACTACTACCTTGCACCAGTTTTTGTAAGTATCAAATTTTTCAGGTCCCCACCTTCAGTTTCGCCTTACATGGATTCGTCATAGCAAAATAGTAAAAAAAAACTTCACCCTTAGTTGCTCCTTTCTGTCCGGTCTTTCCATGGCATCCTTCACCATATAAGTTAAGGTGAGGGGTAAGTCACCAAAAGGCCCGTTTATTTCAGTTATATTTGTTTTCTCTACCAGTGAAGTGCCCTGGTGTTAAAGATAAGCATCTCGTAGTTGCAAAATTTCTACAAATGCAAAGCTATTTCAGGATTTTGCAATAACTTTCAGATTGATTTGGTTATTGATGTAACTGCATGAAAAGAAATTGTCAAGATTAGTAATGGGATCAAATTTTGGCGAATTTTTCAAAATGTTTCACAGATTTTTGGGTAGCCTTACCATGCATGTTTTGCAAATTTTCCATTCTTTGATCGAAAACTTTTGGTGTATCCTAAATGTGTGTACAACCGTACCTACACAAAGCAAGATTATCATTGCCTTTGGACGTACCTACACAAATCAAATACGGGCAAATTCGGTGGCTTTCGGCCTCTGTCTCATGTCAAAGTCTCGTTTTCTTGCAAAATAGGCGCAAATGCCTTGCAGGGTCCATCATCCGGGGAAGTTTGCGGGGAAGCAAATTTTTCCTCGACCTCGAGCTGCAAATTTTCTGTTTTTGATCAAAAACGTACTCACACTGTAAGGGGAACAGTGTGTGCTAAATGTGTTTTACACCGTTTCCGTTACTGCATGATGAGCAAAATTTTCCTCGACCTCGAGAAAAGCTGCACATTTTCTGTTTTTGATCAAAAACCTACTCACAACCGTTCCTGTTACTGCATGATGAGCACAATTTCCCTTGTCCTCGAAAAATTATACATAGTTCCCGTTACTGCATGATGAGCAAATGGTCCTGCCCTTTCTTAATTCCTCTACACGACATATCCCCTTTTGTAACAAAGTTACCATACACAACCGCTAATGAACTTAATTTTTGTTGATTTCTTTGATATTCTTCTCCTTGTGCAGCTGCTAATTGCCTATAGATGATAATTATATTCGGGATAAATTGATAGGATGCAATGGTTTAATCTGATATTTTTTTGTTGCAGATAATTACGATTGGAGCTTATATGATTGCATCTGCATTCTTCAGTGTTTATGAAATGGCCATCGATACCATTTTCTTATGCTTCCGTAAGTACAATATTTACTGCATATTAGTAGAAACTAGTGACGATACAACAGTCAAATTTTCGTCAGAATGTAAGTTGCATATTTGTAGTTTTCATTTTGATTGATTACTGATGAAAAATTTTGAAATATTACCAAGCAATTGGCTCATATTCACTCATATTGCCATTTCAGAGTGGAGTTTTGGAAATTTAGGCTCAACAAAGGGGGTTTCCTTCCTTGGGAATCGTAGCAACTTTTATTTTATTCGTATGTAGAAATCTATTTTATGTCATCTTACAGCGTGTACAGCCATTTCCTGAGATCCAAATACATCCCCAAAAATCCTATTCTAATGAAAAAGTGATGTGTTCTTTGTATGCATGTTGACATGTTATGCCAAAGTAGACATTTTCGTGTGTGTTTACAAGTTATATGCTAAATCATCTTGTTAGTGAATTAAAAAGCTGAGTATAGATTATATCATTTATTTCTTTGAACTGAATGGCTTGAAAGAAACTTTAGCTAATTCTATAACAGTTCTACCGTTGGACTTTTCAGAAACCTAGAATATTTTTCGAAATTACAGGATACTTTATATTTCAACTTGTTTGAGAATTTGACGTCATCAAATTTCTAATTCACAAACTGTGACAGATTTGTCTTGATACGATATGTAAGACATTCATAAACGAACTCTTTCTTGAAATTTATTTCATGTTTCATCCAGAAGTTTAGATTAGTGAAATAAGTAGTTTCATTGAAAGTCATTCCGAAGTTTAAAGAAATAGGTCATAGAATTTTGCACTAACCTCTTTGAGGATTTGGAACCTATGCTATTCATTGATTGATTCATTCATTCATTCATTCATTCATTCATTCATTCATTCATTCATGCATTCATTCATTCATTCATTCATTCATTCATTCACTTTATCTATATCTTTTCAAATAGTTGAAGATTCAGAGAGACACGATGGTTCACCTGAAAAACCATACTACATGTCAAAGCCTTTGAAAAAGATTCTTGGAAAGAAGAACAAGAAACCAAGTGATGACGAGGATTAACCACGTGTTTATCACGTGACTTTGCGTGGTTTATCGTTCTATGATCAATGTCACAGTGAGCTTCCACAGTTTAAAGAATGAGCTTCGTTATCATATATATGCTCCCATTAGAAATAGGTTTTTATGGGGAGACACATTTTAGACTATAATGACTGCATTTCTTTTGTCCCTGCAACAACCTGGTGTCCCAGAAAAAAGTATTCAGATTTGGTTGGGTCCAGCGATGTGAATTTAGCTTTGATCAATGGCTACTCACTCTTAAACTGTTCTTCGATAGTTAACTTGAAAATAGATACCTCATTTGCTGGTATTGGAGCTTGTACAGCTGACATATTAATCTTGAAAGCTCAAATTTGCCTGCACTTCCAAGCCAGAGCTTCAACCTTTTGCCCCCAGCAAATTCTTGAAATATATCGAAATTCTTCAACCTTAAAACAGCTAGGTTCAAGAAAAATAGAATATAGCACCATCAAATATCTTTCAAATTTCATCAAGGCTATCGTTCATTTATTCGAAGTGCTTCAAGAATTTGTTTAGGCCAAAAGGCTAAAGCTCTGGTTTCGAGTTGGCCACAAATTTGGGCTTTCAAGCGAGACACATTTCAAACTCTGTTATGACTGGAATTCTTTTTGCTGTCACAGCACCATTCACAGCACCATTGCCAACAAACGGGGTATCTATAATATCGACGAACATTTCGAAATTGATTAGCCATTGGTAAATTCTAAATTATCATCACTGGACTCAACCAAACCTGTATACGTTTTATCGGGATTTCATTGAACTGGGAGTATTTTTGACTATTTTGTAAATCATGGGACCAGAAACTTAGTTGTTATAAAAGAAAGTTTTGCATTCAACTGTACTATCATGAAAACTACATACCCCATTTGGCGACTTCGCATGTGGTATTCTAGAGCCTACAATGTAAGAGCGAGGCCCCTTGAACTCTGAGTTATGACAACGGCAGCGTCAAACTACCTGGGATTTGTGTTTCCTCCCTCATGGAAATTTTAGAAGCTAAATTATAATTTCCTTGGTGACCAATGCATTTCATCCGTCACACTCAACAATGATCTGACTTCTTAAAGCAGAGTGGCATATATTTATACATGAATAAAGTTTTTTGCCAGCTTGCAATAGCCAACACGATACGATATATCACTTATTTTTATTTTGCACTGGTTGTAAAATGTTCACATTCTTTGCATATAGTCTCTGCAGGCATTCGATGAGTTTTAGTTATTTTTGATTGCAATGATAGTATGATAGTTTGTTCGTGTACAGCATTTTAATTTGCATTTATATATAACCATAGTCCTTGTCAAGATGTAGGGTGTAAAAGAAACTTGTTCCACGATTGTGTAGATGTTTAAATGAGTGACAAAACAAGAATTCTTGACTGAGATTTGCGATAACGCAAAGTTCCTTGCAGAACACTTCTATCGTTGTTATTCGCAGGTTTTTGCAGGGGAAATATGAATAATGTAAAATATGAAATATAAAATCATGAATGGAAAATGTCCAAATGTGTTAACTGTTTGAAAAATCATACCTTGAATTTGATTTGAAATTTCAAGTATTTGTCTCCTGGAGGCTCTGTCTACGTTTGGAGAATTTCAAAGTGCATTTAGCTGAACGTTTTTGCGGAAATCTCATATTGCATAAGTCAGGTTGTTTTCCCTTGATCTGAAGCTATCGTATGCAAGACTAAAGGGACCCAAAGGTCACTGAATGGAGTTTGCATTAATGCACCGAAATTTCAGAACAAATCGCAGGAACCAATCATATAACCATGTCTCTCCCAAGTCTTTGTATGATATTTCATATCTACTCATTAAAAGCAAGAGAACTTACTACATTGGCACATTGACTTTAGCTCCATGCAAAAATGATTCAGTCTTTGCTAGAAGCGTTATAGAGCGCCATAGTTTTCAATAAGCATCTTAATCGGCCCCTGTATTCTTTCTTTAATTGTTTCAGCGTGGTTGTGATAATTTCCAAGTTATTAGAATTTGTAATTTAGTGACATACATCACTCGGCAGTTGCAGTATCGTATTAATAACAATATGACGGGTAAGGTAAGGGACAAAACAAAGATGACGTTCTGCAGTTTGAGCTAAGGTATCTTGAAATCTGTTCTTTTTATGCTTGACCATATCTGGGCAGAAAAAGTCAGGTCACAACCTCATACATTCCATTGCCTTGAAATTTCACCATACCACCAAAGAAAAATATTTTATCAGTACTTATCTACAGATACATAGGCATAAAGCGAATAATGAGTTGGTTGATGATTTCCGTAATAAATTTTTTGTCACAATATATAATTTTGGGGTTTAAATATTCAGCAGGTTCTAAATATGGTTCTAAAAATTTGGTTCTAAATAACACTCAGTCCCTCGGTGTAGGCGCACAAACCGACCCCCACTAGGTAAGATCATCCACTTCTAGCCTTGCCAGCCAAGCTGCTACTTAACTCAGCAACAGCTTCTGTTTGTCCCTTAATTACCAATGCCGCTGTTAAACCTTGTGTAAGTGTGCAGATTGTAATGCATATATATGTTTGAAAGTTCTAATTTTGCGCGTATGTAATTATTAATTATTTTCGGGAATTGTTCTTGTGGCACTTGAGCCAAAGACAACCATGCATATGTGGTGCATAGATGTAAATTTACATTTTATAATCATTTCGATGTTCATTTGTGAGTTTAATTGGTTTCTCCTGATCCTTATTCCGGACTTCACAAACTTCACATTGAGAGAGAAAGAGAGTTGAGAGTAGAGAGAGATATTTTCCGTATTTTCGCTGCTAGCTATGAAGGTTAAAAGTAGCCTAAACAGTAGCAACAGCAACCACTTTCTTATGGCGACGACGACAACAACAACAACTTGGCCTAAGTCGCCAGCACCAAAAGACACCAACAGAACGTCAGCTCTCAAAAACTGTTGCAAGGATAGAAGAAATGCTGAAGTGTTATCGGTTCTAAGGGGTATTTCAAGGATATGGTAAGTATCCTTGTTATGAAGTTCTTGTGGTGAATGTTATTGCTGTCTTGTACATGTAATCCTCTATAAATAAAGAGAGTGGAACGAGAAGATGGCAAGTTTCAAAAGTGCACAGAGAGCCAGAGGATTTTCAAAATGGAGGGATTAAGATGTCGCAGATTTTGGAAAATGTCAACAAATAATGCACATATCCGTGAAAATGCATTATTAAATTAAACATTGACACATTAAACTCATATTTTATTGACAAACAAACGTCAAGGATCGATGCAGTGAGTGAGTCGACAAATAATGTCTAGGATGAATTAAAAGTTATTCTTGCAAAAATAGAATTGGCAGATTGTTGTAGTGTGGAAAGCATTCAAGTGTGCTGGGGGTTAATCCCTAATCCCTCATTCAAGAAACAAAGTTTTGAAATAATATATAGTTGATTGAGGCAGTTTTGATGCCCAAAGTTCTGTATGCATGTGAAACATGGACTAATTTTTAAGAAGCAAATTAAAACTTGGAAAAATTACAAAAAGATGCAGTTACAATAATTGACCCTCTACCCCAACCAATGCCATATGACGAAATAGTCCTTGAATGTGGCTTGATGCCTATGGAATTTAGAATTAAAGAGAAAAGATTGATATGCTTCCATAAGATACTAAAAATGAGTGAAAGTAGATTGACTATGATAGTTTATGAAGAGCAAAAAAGGTATATTTACCAAATTGTTGGTATAAAGAAGTTATCAGTGATCTAGAAATGATTGATATTAACCTCAAAGAATGTCAGATCAAAGACCTAACCAAAGAACAATGGAAACAAATTGTGCGAGAAAAAATTATCATAATCATAGAAAATAATATTAAAAATAATAAAAAGACTAAACTCAGATTTATCAAGGGTAGTAAGTTTGAAATGAAAGAGTATCTGAGATGTGAAGAAGCCTCATCCCTACCAAAATTAAAACTAAACATGGTTGACCTAAGAGCAAACTACAAAGGAAAGTACACTGATTCTCTTTGCAGGAGATGTGGGTCCCATGAGGAATACATCAAACACTTATGGGATTGTCCAAATTTCTCTCAAAAACCCAAGATGAGAAAGACTCGTTTGGCTAAAAATAAATCCGAAGTACTCAAAAGTATCCAACAAAACACTACAAGATTTCTACAAATAAAGATTGGCTAAAAATATTATTAGCACCAGCTTGTGTACCCAGTTGTTGGGTAACTGCTCCGAAATGGAGAATTAGCTTCAATTATATTTATTATATATATATGTCAAATTTCTCCAACTTGGAGAACAGTCAAGGCAGACAGGGCTTGATCCTAAGGTAGGGCTCCATCACTTAAGAGCGCCATGACAATGTGTCACAGATTCGATTAGGTCTTCTCTACTTCTGGGATCCTAATGCTTTGGTAATAACCGCACCTTCATCACTGGCTCTATATAAGTGTACCATGGAATGGGCCCAGACTGGAAGTTTGTATAGTGTGCACAATTCTTGCATGCACAGGAACTTACGGTTTTTAATCTGAGCAGCATTGTTTGCATGGATTTTTCATCGTTCTGTTTATAGACAGACATACATATACTTGATGTTCGATTACCTTTAATGATTCTTTTTCTGGTAGGCTGTCACACTGCACACTGACCTTGGTGATATGAAAGTGGAACTGTTTTGTGATGAGGCACCAAAGACAAGCGAGGTACTGTTTTCAATCTGTTTTTTATTGCAAATTGTTTCTTCAGTTTGAGACTTTCACCCGATTCAATGAAGGTATTGTGGTGCAGTGGTGTAATCCTCTGACTTTGCAGCCAGAGCAGTCAGGTGGACAGGGATCACATATACTCCTGTGATCCCAGCGCTTGGCACTAAAAACACTACTTCACCTTCATTGATCCTCATTTTTCAGTCATTATCCCTTATATATTTGTCATTATTGCATTTTTATGTTTTAAGGATGTGCAGTATTATGTTTATGTATCTTTACCGTTAGTCAGAGAAGGAGAATTTGGTACATACAGTACAATCCTTGCGCACATTAGCTTGACATGAATTCTTTACATTATCATAAGAATTCTTGAACCATGTACATAACCAACTGTGAATCCTAAACAATTAATTCTTTGGCAGCAAAACCATGTTAATGTCTACAAAGGCCATTGCACTGTATGTATAAAAATGTGTGCATAGTTGCCACAGAATCTCTTATCATCTACAACTTTTAGCCATTGTTTTTGCTCAGGAACATCTTGCTCTCTTATTGCTCATCAATATCTTGCTAAATATTGCTGAACTATACTTAAGCAACAAAAATTTACTATCTGTTGGCCTATAAAAGCCTACAACACTTACCATACAACAGTCTGCGAAAAGACAAGTCATACCCCCAAATCTGATAAACTGTTATTTCTTTTCTAGAATTTTCTGGCTCTTTGTGCAAGTGGTTATTACAATGGCTGCCTATTCCACAGGTAAGATAATGATACAGTATATACTGTACAGCTTGAGAAGAGATATTGAGATTTTTTTAGGGCAGCCTCTCTCCTTTTTTGCATTATTGCATTAATGCACTTGCAGTGTTGTTCATATTATTTAGGTTGACATGTATTGGAACAAAGCTGCATAGTGGAAATAAGTGATAAGATTTGACCAACACATTGAAGGTGTTGTGGCGCAGTGGTGTAATCCTCTGACTTTGCAGCCAGAACAGTCAGGCGGCGTGGGTTCGATACCCGGTAGGACCCCACCACTTGAGCGTCATGACAAGGGGTCGCGGACTCGATTAGGTCTGTTCTATTTCTGCGATCCCAGCGCTTGGCGCTGAAAAACGCAACTTCACCTTCACCTAGCCAGTGTCCTATAGAGAGTACTCTCTTTTAAAGACTCACCAAGACTCACAAACAATCTTTTTGCAGGCGTGTTCTACAATGTTTTATTAATATAAAATATTTAAAATAAAAATGAATTGCACTTTGAACAGAGTATGATTAAAACCCGACGTTTCAGGCTAAGCTCCTTATCAAGACTCAGTCCTGGTAATTTTAGGTGTGCCGTACATGCCTGATATGTTCAAGGTGGGCGTTTTATCCCATGCAGAAAAATGTTTACCAGTTGGACTTTCGTAGTTTCTATGTGGTCCTTGATGAATAATGATTATGATTCTTCCTTTGGTTTGCCTTTCTTTGTGAGCCTTATCCCATCAGTGCTTCAAGGAAGTTTCTAGCGTTTTAAGTCATGGTCATTTGGTCAATTGAACTGCAAAAGTTACAGAGTGGGAGATGGGAAAGGTTAGACATCAAGAACTTTGGCCATCCACTTTACCTGTCATTCTGTTTATTCAAGTATGCTGATCAGTTCAAGATAAATAAAGATTCCACAAAAGTCATTAGCAGATTAAAGAAGGGGATAAGAGCAAATAACTCTAAGCCCTTCAAAGAAAACAACCAAACCACTCTACTGTATGTTATGTTAGTAAAACTACTGGTAAGCCTTTGCCTACATTCATCAGGCCTTCAGAAAGTATTGTAGCAAATAGTGAGGTTTGTTCATTCGTTTGGGATTTAATAACTTGGTCATGAAGCTAGAATGGGGGGCATTTACACTGACAGAATGATTGTGTTTCCCCCTTGCTTTTGCAGCCCTTTTTCCGGGTTTCTTGCTGAGATCATTACATGTATTTTTCATGTAAGAAACTGCTTGTAAAAAACTCAACTTTTAGCACAAGAAGCCCATATTACAGTTAATTCAAAAAAAATTTCAAAAGATATTTTATCAAAAAAAATATGTTCCCTTTTGTCACTATATCGTGTGTTGTTTTCTTAGCCCTTTTCAATTTGTTATTTGTGAAATATATACTGTTTTGGAGAGCAGAAGGAAACAAGGGAGTCAAAAGTAAAAACGGAGAACGAGAGAGAAGAAAGATCTGTCTTCTTTCATTTACTCTATTTGTCATCGCAAGCAGTTTAGCATCACATGACATTTAGAAAGGCTACCAAGTGACCTACCTAAATGGTGATGAAAAAAGCACTTTTTTTTATCGAATGCCTAAAACCTTGAAGGCGTGCGAATGGCGGCATGCCACTAAATTTCATACTACCAGGACTGAAGACTCAATGATCAAACCTGTCACAATTTTTTTGCCCCCATTTTTCAATGTTCTAAGTACGTTTAAAGATGATCAAATGTCTGTTTCCTAACCCCAAATCAACACGAAAACGTTTTCTCTTTGTCCACTCATGTCAAATCTTTGGAAAATTTGTTGACCTTTTTTTATTATTGTGAATGTTTTCGAGAACGAAAATTTCAAGAAACTTGCTTATAGCTGCAGAGACGGAAGACTAGAATTTATTCAAATACCCCCCAGAGTATAATTCTGTATTGTAGCCAAAGATTCAGTCATCAACCCTTGAAATGTGCGATATTCTGTGCCAAGTTAAAAGTGGACAGTTTTTTTTGCACACCTGGTAGATGTTTCACACATGTCCTTCATCTCAACAGAAACATCAAAGGCTTCATGATACAAACTGGTGATCCAAGTGGTATGTATTTCTATTGCCTCTCATCATTATTTCAACCATGCATTTAGCTATTCATCGTAACTTAGGGGGAAGAACATGCAATCAGCAAGCTTGTATCCTTGGGATGGCAGTGTTTTCATGTGTGGAATTTCATTCGCATAATCTTTTGCTCTTAAATGCTGGCAGCCGATTGTTTCTGTTGCGTTAAAGAACACAACGGTTTCAAATTTGAGGTTTCTTTTTACCCTACGACCTAACCAAACCAAACCACTATATTGATGTGATGATGAAGAAACTGAAACTAGACTTCGCTTGTCGAGAATTGGCATAAAAGTTATTCAAAATTTTACCTTTTTTAAGACACCTGATATCAGAATCGTAGATTAAGAATTCATTGTGATTACCCGTACTGTATAGGCCAAAGATTTTTCAATATTTTCTCTTGATCCTTCATGGTTTACTATTCTTCCTTCTATGGTAGGAACTGGAAAAGGAGGAAAGAGCATTTGGGGCAAAAAATTTGAAGACGAGATTGTACCACATTTAAAGGTAATTCCTTTCAATGATTGTTTTACAGTTATTTCATCTCTTTCATCTCATAATGGGCGTCATAGAACTGCATTTAGAGTTTAAGTATACTTTCTGTCGGTGATTTGATGCAAATACTTGTTCTTGTGTCTTGGTTATTTGTTACTTTTATGTAAAAAGTTCCTGATACATTTTGAAAAGTTGAAAACAGTTTCCTAAATAGCTCATGGGTCAAATCTTTCGTTGATGAGTTATATGAAATTAATTAATTTTATGTAACGATTGGCAATGGTTGCTTCAAAAAGCAGTATCGTGGAAAATTCCTTCAAGCAAACAATTTTTTGGACTCTCTTCAAAATTTATTTCGTGCCGAAATGTTTTGGAAAAAATTTTATGCGAAATTTTTGGAAGCTGAGATTGAGGTTGATCACTTTATTCGCATTTACAATGTGGTACAGTGTA
This sequence comes from Aurelia coerulea, assembly GCA_039566865.1. Lineage (NCBI taxonomy): Eukaryota > Metazoa > Cnidaria > Scyphozoa > Semaeostomeae > Ulmaridae > Aurelia > Aurelia coerulea. The sequence goes on from CM076954.1 coordinate 16,860,847, forward strand.
TTCACTCTGCTCATGGAAAATTCTCAGTTCACGGTCTGCTTAGCCATTACTTAGCGTTCAAAGCAGGTGCCACCGTGTGGCCTTTTCATTCAGAAGTAGACAAAAAACGTTTTCTGGAAAGTTCGGTAATACACAATTCTATTTTGTGATCTGAGGGTCAGCTAAAGTGGGGGGGGGGGGCAGGAAGTGTCACTGTGCATTGTGAAACCTCCAGCATGAAACACGAGAAAATAATTAGCGCTGTTATTAATGAGCCAAGCTATTTGTCCATGAGTCTGTCACTCATCTGATTGAATGATAAGGACAATACAAAGAATAGGAGAATTGAATGGTTGCTGAACCTATTGACTTTCTACGACCGTAGAAAGTGCTAACGATAAGCCCTCCTTTGTTTCAAATGCACAGATTCACAAATACATCCGTTGCGTTGAGCTCTGGCTTTGTTGCAGCCAATCAGATACGTGACAGACTGCCTTTAAGTGAATAGAATTTACCCAAAATATTTTCATAGAAAATATATCTTTCTGCAGCATAACGCAAGAGGTGTCATATCTATGGCAAACAGTGGTCCAAATACAAATGGATCTCAATTCTTCATTGTTTATGCAAAACAGCCACATCTTGACATGAAATATACAGTCTTTGCCAAGTGAGTATACTCGGTGTCTCAAAATAATGTATCAGCATTTACTGAACCGTACGGTCATGAATTGTGCACTCATTTCAATGAACTACATACAGTTTTGAAGCAAAAAGGCAAACTTAAATGTAGAAATTTATTACGCGAAAAAAGACAATGTCATTCCAGAGTTACGGACAATTTTATCCGAAAGCTATGTTTGAAAGTTTTTTGAAAAGTTACAATCAAATTTCGTCCCTTTCTTGGCTTTAATAAGATGACACTTGCCTCAGTTATCTTGTGAAGAACTTATACAAGCAACCCATATAGATATACACGTAAGAGGGATTATAAGAGACATAGTACTTAAGGTGGATCTGCACTTAAGGTGGCTCACTACCAAACATTTGCATTTCGTGAACCAATCATTAGGTAGTTCACTACTAGCTAAAATAAGTTCAGAACACATAAACAACAGGTCAAGGTGGTTCGCTACTAATAAAAATTTTACACTGATGTATGCATTTGGTGTTCTATCGCTTATGATTATAATAGCTTGCTACCGTTATTGCTTACTTAAGCTATTAATGCATGGGCGATAAGAAACACAGTAGTAGTTGTTGTTCCTACAGCAGTTTTGTTCCTCCCTGTTTCCCTGTGCCTGGTTTTCCTTTTATCCCTGTGTACTACAAATCTGAATGACAATGTAGTGAAGAGAATAACGCTTCTCTCTCTTTTGCCTTGTCTTTCCCTGACACAACAGCAACAGCAACCTTCACGGGGACAAGGACACAGGGAAGAACAAACAACCACCGCGTTTTCTTGTCTCCAAATTTTTGTCGTGGCGATTTTGTATTTATTGAACTTGAAAGACAATGTCACTGCGTTTTTTTTATCTTTTATTAAAAATGAGCGTGTTATTTTGAAGATAAACGTTTATGCTTCTCAGAGGAACCAACCAAACATTCATACGTCTTACGATTGCTCCGATATAAGAGGACTTTTGACAGTCACCTTTTTGTGGCTCCAAACAAACTTCAGAAACAATAGACACATGCTTACAACAATGGTGTTTACATATTTGCTTACAGTTCTACGACGGTGCCCCTTTAAAGCCTATTATCAATGTTCATAATATCTTTTTCCCATTAGACTCATTGATGGTTTTGAAGTTCTGGATGAATTCGAGAAGATCCCAACAAATGAGAAGAACTACCGCCCTTTAGAAGAACTCAGATTAAAAGGTGTTACAATCCATGCGAATCCTCTAGCAGAGTAACATTCCAAAGCAAGAAGCCGGAGTATGGCGCCAGGGGACCTGTGATGCTGGTTAAGCGAAGTAAAGGTTCCAAATCTTCAAAGGTTGATGTAAAACTCTATTTCCTTTTCCTTTAAAGCTTTTATGTCGCTATATAAAGCTAATGGCAGACATTTATTCAGTCGTGTGATTCCTGTGCAGAGGACGGTCATGGGGATTAGCGCGGTTTTCTTTGATGTTAGTTTATTGTAATTTTGCATAACACGGAAAACAAAAGGGATTGGATGACCGTCTCTCATGGCGTTGAAGGACAACTGATAGAGCGAGGCTAGGAATCGTATTTATAACGACATAAAAGCTTTAACTGAATAGCTTCAAAGAAACTTCAGCTTTTGGGCTATAATTTTACCGTTGTACTTTTCTGAAAGTGGTTTTCTTCTTTTTTATGAATTCAAGAGAAATCTTGTGAAAACTTAATTTCTAATAGACTTGATTTCTATATAAACTTTTGACGAAAAATGAAATTATTCTCAAAAACCATTTTTTTATGATGTCCACAATATGGTATCAAGCAAAAGTTCATTGCTCTTCTGGTTAAGGATTTAGAGACTTGATGGCGTCACATTCTCAAATTAATTAAAATGTCAAATGCACTGAAATTTCTGTAAATATTCAAGATTTCTGAAAAATCCAACGGTAAAATTATAGATTAGTAGCTAAAGTTTCTTTCAAGCCATTCGGCGAGGAGAAATAAGTCATAGAATTTTACACTCACCTCATTACACCGATTTAAAGATTCGGATCCCATATGCTGTTAAATGATATCTAAGAGAGATGTCATACGAAAAAGGAACATCAGCAGCTCTTGACAAAGATGATAATTAAAGGCTTTTTCCATGGCTACATTTCTCGAGATGAGAGGGTGGGAGGCTTGTGACTGTATTAGGAAAAGACTTAATAAATAACTAAAGTAGCCTTACATGCATAGCTGTTGTGCCTTCATTGTTTTCTATAAAACTTACTACATCAGTATTTTGAGTTGAAATTATGAAAAAAGTATCGTTAAGAACATATATATGAATCTCATGAATCCAAGTGAATCCAAGTGAATCCAAGTGAATCCAAATGAATCCAATAGCATCAGAGATTTGAGCTGTTCATGTAACTTGCTTGATTCCTTTTAATTTGCAAATTGCTTCCTTTGTGGTTTCGCCAAATCCCTTTCCAAACTTGTTTTGTTCACCTTGGAAATAAAATATGTAAGTCAGACAAGAAATATGTGGATTTTACAGAGACCAAATTTATCTCGTACAGAAATGCATTCGTTCGTGGTTGTGTCAAAGTTATCAACTAGAAATATGCATTAAGTACCCGTTGAGTCAAAGAAAGGTATTCATTGTTTGAAAAATTGTACAGGAACAATAATGCAACCAAATTGTACCGGGTGTCCCAAAAAAAGTACTCCCGTTTGAAAAATCACCAAAATTTGATTCACAGCCGATCTTCGATTTTCTTTGTTTGTCAAGTAGATCAAGGGCCAAATTTTTATCCAATATATAGTTATTCTTGTAATTGGTTTCAAAATTAGCGAATTTAGCTCTTTTTAGGGCTACCTGGTTTTGAACCATACTGCAAAAAAGCATCGATGATTGCCAGATCAATTTCTTTGTGCATGTATAGCTTCTAGTTTGGTCATAAATTACAGAAAGAAATGCGCACTATCATTGGAGACTTCAATAATGATAAAAATATCTGAAAATTTTGACTCTTACGTAAGATTGAGCATTTTGCTTCAAAAGTATAGCTCAAAATATGGTTTTTGAACGTATAACTTCTCTACCTTGCTGTATCAAAAGCAAACATGTTATCATCACTGAATATGTTTGGGTCTTTGACAAAACAACTCAAGAAAAGATTTTTATCAAAGGTTTGACAATCAATACAGGTGTCCTTTTTTATGGGACACCCAATAACATTTAAAAGCCATCATCTTGTTGCGATCTCAACTCAATTTTCAATACTTCTCTCGTAATTTAGGTGCATTATTTCCTTGCGAAATTAGGAATTAGCAACGAATTCTACTTCTCGATGTACTCAATAACAGCAAAAAATGCCTCTCTCACTCTCATGTAGACTTTTGAATTATTGATGCTCAGCGTTGACGAGAAAGCATAATAACATTTCATTAGTTTCCATATAATTAAAAGGTAATGGATGGAAGGTAATTACAATGAATGGATGGATGGAAGGTAATTACATCGCCTTTTAATGGATGAAAAGTGGATGGCAATGAGCCTTGCACTGCACTATAGTTTTAGCCACCAAAGCCCGTGGAGGCTAGTTTTCGAGAATTCTTGATTTGAAATTGAGATTGTGCATTGCCTTAAATATTGCCTGAGATTGAGATTATGCAGTGTCCTAGACCACTTGTTGTTGCCCGATATGTTGCAGCTGGTTCTGGGGTTCTTACCTTGTATATGGCCTGTATATCGTGGAATCATTCCTTCCGGTTGAAAGATGGCAACAGTTTCTGCTTCTCGTCCTATTTTGCGATGAACGTCGATTGGTGTGTGTCGGTAGATCGCAAACTCAGTCATGGCATTGTAAAAATCGCGTAGTGCTTTGTTTGTTACTGCTGGGTACTGCATACCTATTGGAGAACGAATATGGGCATTATTAATACCGGATGTGCTAAAAAAAGATCAGACGTTTGAAAACTGTAGCACCTAGCGTACCAGATAACAGGGGCAGATTTTGAACACAATCGCAACAGTTGCGTTTGATTGCTGTGATTGACACCTTACCTCAATTCAAAGCGATTAGCGACTGCTGACAAAGGAAATTTTCTCAACCAGTGATTCAAAACAAACAAAGCCGCAAAAGTAACCCTGAAACTAGTAGGGCAAACTTTTGCCTTGTGCAAGCGAAAGGTGGTTTTTAAGAAAAGTTGTGTGCTTATCGCGAAAGAAGAAGGGTAAATATAAAGTTCTGTCGGGTGGATTTTGTTTATTTGATTCAGGAGTTGTTTTGTATTCGTTTCATTTAAGCCCTAAATACGCGAGAATTACAATGCATTCTGCTCGGCTTCTGAATCAAATAAACAAAATCCACCACGCAGAACATTAGATTTACCCTTCTTTTTTCGTTATAAGCACATAACTTCTCTTAAAAACCACCTTTCGCTGTCACAAGGCGAGAATCTGCCCTACTAGTTTCGGGGAAACTTTTACGGCTTTGTTTGTTTTGAATTACTGGTTGAGAAAATTACCTTTGTCTGCAGTCTCTAATCACTTTGACTTGAGGTGTCAATCAAACGCAGCTGTTGCTATTGTATTACAAAATCTGCCCTTGTTGTACCAGATGGATTTGAATCAATCAAAGTTTGATTGATAGCAGGGCAACCGAAGTATTTTTGTGATTTTTCTCGTGTTGTTATGAATATACAGATGATGTAGGTGACTTCGACTTTACGGAAATCCCTTGTTTGCAAAATTCCTGAAAAAGGACCAGGAAAACTGCAGGTGTCTGCTTCCCACCATATCATATACCTTCATTAAAATTTTAGCTACCTCCTTTCCTTTTTTTTGGCATTTAGGCTGTTTAATTTGCTGATTAATTTAGGATTCCTGCTGGTTAAAGCTTCTCATGAATTCTTTCATTTAATGAAAAACCCTGTAGTTCCGAAAGTAATCAAGATATCCAAAATACTGGGCGCGGCAAATGAAATTATGTCATAGTACCTGACGACCCTATGTTAAACCGACCCTTAAAATCTAATAAGATGCTCCAAGTCGGCGACAAATACGAAGCCAGTTTGTTTACAAAGTCCTTACCCATATACTGCCTTGCTCTTGGCACGAATCCCGTGTATCCCGAAATAAAGTGTTTGTCCGGATTATCCCTTCTCATTGCGCACGGCCTTGCAGAAGGGCGCACTCCTTTCCCATAAAACATCGGTGCCTTTTCCACAATCGGTTTCAAAGGCCCTTTTGATTCTGGGGTTAAAAAATGGCGTGATTTGATTTTTGTAAGATCATATTTTAGCCACTTTTTTCGGCAGCAAGCATCTGATGAGCATTTTCTGGAATTGGCCTTCTGTTCTTCTTTGGCTCGTTTTATCAGTACAGCAAATCTCTCACCAAAGAATTGGTTGCCAGCAGTAATGTACCCTAGAAGAGAGCAACGATAGATCAAGAGCCAGTCATCCTTAATGCTGGATGCACACCAAAATGTTGGTACCTATCTATTAAAACATGGTGCCCATTTATTAGAATATGGTGCCTCTATTAAAACATGGTTGAAAATATTATCCAATTTATCCCATATTCTCTGACCACGAAAGTTGTTTTATTATCCAATTTATCCCATATTCTCTGACCACGAAAGTTGTTTTTAAAACAACTTTCGTGGTCAGAGAATATCGGATAAATTGGATAATATTTTCCACCATGTTTTAATAGAGAGGCACCATGTTTTGATAAAGAGGCACCATATTTTAATAAATGGGCACCATGTTTTAATAAAGAGGCACCATGTTTTAATAGATAGCCACCATGTTTTGATAAATAGGCACTATATTCTGATAAACAAGCACCATGTTTCAATAAATAAGCACCATGAAAACGAACAAGGCTGCATTCTGCATTGAAACAATAGGCTGAATTTTGGCGGTGTTTGCACCCCCATAGTCCCCAGCTCGGCCATGGGTCATCCAGCAGCAACAACAGCAACGACAACAGCACAAGAACAATATCAACAAAGATCACGTTTCATCATTCAATCATGGCTGCTGAGTTTGTTCAAGTTGGTGAAGTAAGTGGCATCAACTTCTACCCATTAAAGTCATGCAAAGGTATTCCGACGGAAGAAGCTGAATGCGATGAATTTGGCATTAAATATGATAGGCACTGGGTGGTTCTTGATCGTGGAGGACGATTTACCTCGCAGAGAAGCAGAGGAGAACTTGCCTTGGTTGTCCCAACGATGATGGAAGGCCACATAAAAGTTGAAGCTCCTGGCATGGAGCCACTCTCTATCCCAATCGAAATGAAGGATTCCGATGCTCAGCAAGTAGATATAGACATATTTGGTTTGGTTGGATCAGGAGTCCGTGTTAGCGAAGAGGCAGATGCTTGGTTCTCAAAGTATTTAGGGAAGCCCCATTCGTTTCATGCTTTCAATAGGGCTACTTGTCAGCCACGGTCCCTTCATCTTGACAAAAATTATGGAAACAGACCGGCTGTCACACAGTCAGATAAAGTTGCATATTCAGATAAATGCCCATATCTTGTGATCTCAGAAGGCTCCCTTGAAAAGGTAAATGAAATATGCACAAAATTTGAATGTGAAATGCAACGCTTCAGGCCAAACATTGTTGTAAAAGGATGTGAAGCTTTTGCAGAGGACAAATGGAAAGCATTAAAGATAGGAAGTGCTGAATTCAGATGTCTACATATGTGTGGGCGATGCACACTTCCCAATGTTGACCCAAAGACTGGTAAAAGAGACAAAGAAGAGCCATTGAAGAGTTTACGGAAGTTCAGGCTTGTGCCAAAAGAGGAAGATGATGCCCTTGGTAATTCACCGGCTCTTGGGATGAACCTTGGAATTGAGAAGCCAGGAATCATTAAAGTTGGAGAGCCAGTTTTTGCAAAATTTTGATTTAGAATTTTGGTGTGTAGAGCACAAATGCAGAAATCACTCTATTAGGCTGAAGTATTTTATGGTTTGCATGGTTGATAATTTGAAACAACCACTATAACTTGGATAAACATTTCAATTTTTCAATTAGATCTTCATCAGTAATTCATAATGATTAGTATTTACAGGGGTAGAATAAGTATTAAGGGAGAGTGGAAATGTGAGATAATTTCCTAAAAATTGTAATTCACAGATTTTCTTTGACAACAACAGGTAGAGCTACCTTCCTGGAGGCTGCAAATGTTGTTGTAACAGCTTCATCTGCCATTTTTGTGCCACCAACACTACTCATTTCGCCCCCAGCCTAGTCCCAGACTGGAAAGTTTGCAGAATGCGCAGGGGATAGAAATCGCTTTGTGTGGCTGTATTTTTGTCAATAAACAATTTACCTATTGCTTTCTTTTGTTGTTTCATGAAAATTTTGTGGCTGGAGCTGCAGCTGAAATTTAAAGTGTGCAGCAGATGAAATTAAAATTTGACTTCTTGGTCTTTGAGCGATATTAGCAGATAATTGGGTTATTGATCTGGTGTCACATAAATTAGACAAAAGAGTGATTTTCCAGCATGAATATTTTGAAAGCCAAAGGGAATTATATTTAACTAGGCCTGCTCGGCACGGCTCTGCCATTCCTCTGCATTCCATTTAGACCGTTGCATTCTTTCAGAGCAAACAGTATCATTATGGCAGGGCCGTAGAAGCAGCTTCGGATTGGGGGGGGGCAATTGTTCTCAAAACAATAGAGAACAATACATCTAGTTAATGCGTGTGACATAGCACCATTGTTTTAAGAAAATTATTGGGGGGCTTGAGCCCCCCCCCCTGTCCCCCCCCCCCCGCTTCCTACGGGCCTGTATGGTGAAAGTTTGTACCAGCACATGTTGGCCCAATTTTAGGCATCAGAAATAGGTTTCAACCTCCTATCTCAAAAGTTCTGATCAGCTTACCACGCTGTAAGAGTATCTTTTTTTTCTATTAAATTTTTTAATTTCTTTATTTAATTCTTTTTCCAATTTATTAACTTTTTATTTTATTTTTCTCCAAATACTAAAAATACTCTGATCCAGGGTAACCACGCTGTGGCATTAGCATTGGCAGCGATATTTCCTCTGTGTGACCTCCCCTCCCGCTATACTCTCTCTATTCCACCATACACGTTTTTTTATAAGAAACTTGGATCAGCACTTAGTACTAAGAGTTTCTTAATTTCGCATGAAAATTTCGGTGTTTTAGTAGTAAAAGTTTCTTAATTAGTTTCTTATTTTTTGGGCCTAAAATTGCAGTATTGTTTGAAGTTGAGCCTTCTTCTCGAGAAAGGGCTTCCATTTTGCATTGACATTGTCATCAAGAAGAAGCCATGCACATCAAGGCAAAAATTTACCAATTTTGCAGTTAAAAGTCAAGAAAAGACGAATGTACCTTTGTTAGAGAGACATAGAATAAGAGAGACATACAGAAATAAAGTTTTAGAGTTTCTTAACTGTTCTTGAGCGTAGTACTAGAGTTTCTTAAATTTTTGGTCATCGTAGTACTACTTTCTTATAAATCAATTTCTTATATAAAAAATAAGTGTAGTCTACGATTCCACTGATTCCGATTCTGTGATTGCTTTTTCCACATTTTCTATGACATATCAGCAATCGAAACGTTGTTGATCGAAACGTAGCTTTTCAATCGAAACATTTTGAATTCGATTTGGTCAAATAATAGGAAAATGTTTAGAAAGGAAATGTAGAAGTCTCAAAACTCGCAGGATTTAAAGGGGCTGTACAATTTTTTCTACATGTTTGAACCCCGTAGAAAGTCAGCTATTGCCTATTCCCGCCTATGCGTTCATTTATGCATTCTATAAACTTTACATTACATACCTGTGTACCCTGGTATCATATGTTCACGACATCCATTTCTGCATTCATGTCCTCTCCTGGAACTATCTGAAAATTTCACAGTTGACATGGCTAGCCGGCCTTGAGCTCTTGCGCTAATGAAAGTTGCAGAGACAAATCTGCGCTAGCTTGTGATCTTATTTGCTATCAAAAATACGACTGCATTCGAATGCTACTAGACTTAATACGTTTTATGAAAGGGCATTACTTAATTTGACATTGTTTTTAATGTGACGTTTTATTCGATAGATACTATTTTGCTGTAAGAAATCTAGCCTGTTAGTTTTGATGAAAGATTCAACTCAGTGAGGGTAACTGAGTCTTGTGTATCCATTCTACATGAAAAAACCATTCTGCTACCAATTTTTTCAGAAACTACTTAGTTTGGCGATTTGGTAGTTATCCCGTGTTTAGAAGGCGCGAATGAATATCTGCCGCCGTTACTCCACGTACATAAGGGCCTGATTATATGGCAGTGGGCTAGCCCGGCAGACGGGCTGGCTCGTTTGCCAGGCCTGATTATTTGGAAGCGGGCTGGCCCGGTAGACCATTTTTGCCGAGATTGGTATGCGGGAAAAGAAATGTAACACGTTGATGAAGGAAAACTGCACATGCTCCATTGTGTATTTTTAGCCCGCTTACCGAGCTGGCTCAGTTTGATGCGATTACATGGCGAGACGAGCCAGCCTGTTTAGCGGAGCCAGTCCGCTTGCATCGAAGTGAGCCAGCTCGCTTACCGGGCTGCCTCATTTGCATCCTATAATAGCAACTTACATTTTATTTGGAATAGACCATGGAAGGGAGCTGGCTCGCTTGCCGGGCCAGCCCGCTTACTGAGCCAGCTCACCTCATAAAAGAAACAAAATAGTCGAGAACTCCATTGCCTTCCGTTCTGAAGTAGATAAATCAAATGACGGCAGCAATTACTCATATTTATCCATTCTATTTTTGACATTACCTCACTCACATCTCGAAAACACGAGCTTCCCAGTGTAATGCTATTGCATCTTTCTTTTCATCGAGTGGCTTGAAAATTGAAAGAAACTTTTGCTTCTAAAATCTTCAACATTTTCACAACTAAGGAGTTTCTCTCCTCCTTTTTTAGGGATTAAAGAAATTTTTTGAAAACTAAGCCATTGTGATTTCGAAACTTTTTGGAAGAGATGTAAAGTGAAACACAGTAAATATGTTAAGGACTTCCTTTATCAAATTAATTTTTGGCGATCTGAGAGTTGATTTGCTTATGGGCAGTTTCTTATAAAAAAAATCATAGAACCTCTAAGAAGCTCATTGGAAACTCTGAGTACTGTAAATCTCTTAATTTTAAGAAACTCTAAGTACTGGCCCAAACTCTTAGTTTCTTATAAGAAATACGTGTATTTTATGTGGTAAAGCTATGTGAGGCGCATAGGCGTAGGAGATGGGGGGACAGAGGGGCTGCAGCCCCCCCAACGTCAGAAAAATTTGCAACAGCCATAATCGGGCAGAAATCTGCCTCAAGTCGGGCAAAATTTTCTCAAACAATGGACGGCGAGATCTCGGCTGAACAGGATTCCCGCTTCACCAGGGAAATGTAGCGGAAACTTTCCCGATTTATGAACAGGCCCTTTGTCGGCAAGATGGGGACAAAGTTACCATATTGCCCGTGCCCGTCTTGCCGTTTTGTCACAGCAAATCAGCCCTTAGTAGCTGCGAAAAGCGTTGGTTTCATGCTCTGTGAAGGCGCATTGTTTACAACCGTTTCACGTGATACAATGTGCCCTGTCATGCTTTAGTCCATAGTTTGCTCTCGAAGAAATAACTCGTTCATCTTGGTCAGCATATTTTTATGCTTACAGAGTGTCAAAAGTTCGAATTACCGGATTAATGCCGACAATAAGATTTTCAGGTGTTAGATACATATTAGCATATCAGTTATGCAGAGTACCCTATCGTGGTACAGCACTGCAGAAGACGGGAAAGAACAGAACCGGGCAAAGAAGAAGAGTCAGCAGGTAGGCCTACATACAGGTAGAAGTCCATCTATTTATTTTTTCCAGGTCTCTAATGTAAACAACTAAGAAACAACTCAATACAACTTTATCAGCATATACCGTACGATTCATTTGAAGCCACTGTTTGCCGTATTTTTTGACATATTTTTTTGCCTGGTTTAAAGGTCCAATAAGAGCAAGGTTTGTTCTGTAAATGGTTTGTTGTCCCTCGCCTCGTGCCATTATTCATTCACGTGCAAAAAAATTCGAAACCTGGTTAGGCCCAACCAATGGCAGTGTAGACCTATTAGAAAAGTTGGCTTGAAAAATGTGCATACGGCAAGGGGACTTCTATGGAAAGGAATTATCTTTTGAAAACCCATTTCTTACCCGCTATGCTTAGCAATTGTTCATTGAATCTGACCACTTCTCCTGAAAAAATAATAATGAAAGCAATTTTTGGCTAATTTTTATACCTGCCCCAAACCCAGACCCCTGTTGGAAGATCTTACCCTGAAGGGATGACTTTTTATCAATCAGCTATTTACATTTGTGTGGAGTTATTTAATCAGGAAAACAAATTTTTGATGCAAACTTTCGCGTATTTCACGAATATATTTATATTCCCAAATTCCTGTGTCAATGACACATGTTATTTACATTTTTTGGTGATGTTCACCACAATTGACCATGTTTGGATATTTCCATTGAGTTGGCAATCAAAAACGTGATTAACACAGAAATTGATGATAAATCAGCATCATCATCATCATCATCATCATCATCATCATCATCATCATCATCATCATCATCATCATCATCATCATCATCATCATCATCATCATCATCATCATCATCATCATCATCATCATCATCATCATCATCATCATCATCATCATCATCATCATCATCATCATCATCATCATCATCGTTTAAAAATGTGCAGTGGATATTTACAAGATGAAAATAATCATGCCTTCCGTAAGAGGTCCGGACCTATGTGTATCCCCCAGAAAGGCAGTGGACACGCCGCGCGAGGGAACCCTCAGAAGCATATACTTAAAGACACACTGTTGTGGCTGTAATTGGCTGGTTGTGATGTTGAAATCCCTAACAAAAGACCTGGCCTCTGGATCATTATAAAGCATGCTCTTAGATCATACTTTGTTTTGAGAATAAAGGGAGTCGGATCGTTATCATCTTCGTGAATTTCAGTGTACAGCGAAATTACTGAAGCCTGGCGCCTAATTCTGTTCTTTCATATTGCCTTATTCATCCAATCAGTGCCACGACAGTGTGCCTTTAACTGTGACCGCTGCTGGGGAAACAATCCCCCAGCTCAACTGCAGTCCAGCACCTGTATCGTGAAGGAGGCATCCCTCACAGCACACCATCCGCCATCCTAATAAGAAGCAGTGCAACGCCTGAACCCTGCAAGATCATTGCCATGCTTTAGATCGTAGCTAATACCTTGCTCCATGAAAATGTCCTTCATGAAAGGTGGCTTTAGATCAGACTTTGCTTCAAGAATTTCCGTCATAACTGTAGGTTTCTTACATGGATGGGCCTTTTATGACAGGTGACGGGATGGGCCTTTTATCATTTTTGAAAATCGTACATACATTGTGTATGAGTTGTGAAATGCTACACAGAGGCTGCAGTAAGAATGAGTGGAATTTGACCAACCTACTGTAGTTGTAAATGTTTACCACAGTTTATCCGAATATGGTCAGAAATTTATGGTCAAGCACCATGGCTGACCATGATCAAAACATGGTCAAACGCGGTGGACAATGTTTTCATAGTCAAATTCTCTCAATTCACTCAATATTTTGTACAAATTCATGTTTCAGGTGAACTCCTTGTGAATGGAAACAGTTTTGAATCAAAGCAGCAAGTTAAGTTATGCAAGAAAGGTCTGTTTTATTGCCGTCAGAACTAATCAAAAATGGAAAAGATCTTGCTCAGATTCCCAAGAAAACTCAGGCACGCTGTCCCCAATACGATAAGATTATTTGAACAAAAGCAGCCAAACTTGAAGAAAACATCACCCATATTTTCAAGTGCATTTGATGTTGCAAGCAAGAGGAATAAACATGATGATACAAGGCATGTGTTTTCAACTCACTCAGGGCCTCATACTCGCACTTACATCAGAAGGCAGGCAGTTGATATAAAGGAAAGGTATCTAAGGTTCTAGCTTCCCTTTTTGGGCATGAAAGTTAAAGCTGGTTTCATAGGGATCTTCCTTCTCTGTTCTTTCTCCTCTTCCATTCTTACTTTTAGCTCTCTTGTTTCCTCTTTCTTGAAAAACTATTTACTTCACAATATATACACACATATAGGTGAAAGAAAGGAAAAAACACATGATAATCAGTGAACGATTTTATCTCTGTTGCGGAATGAGCATTTTTGGAGAGTAACATTGCAGACTGTAGATTGTAGAAGGCACTGTAGTGTGCATGCAGCCTCAACACTTTAGAATGTTGAGGTTGTAAACCGGTTAGTGAAAGAAAGACCAAAACTTCTTGAATAAACTGGTAAATATGAGTTTCCTGTGATTAAATCAAAAAAATTTGTCAGCGTTTCAAAATTCTGTGCAGCCTGTATTTCATGGTTAGCGTCAGGGGTGACACCAAGGTCAGGCCATGGGGCTACAGCCCCTCTGTGAGAAGTATCTAGTCTACCTCCCCCCCCATGAAAGGAGATTTTGGGTTATTTTGGAGGGAGTTTGGGGAAAAAATGACGAATGAAAACTGTTATTGTTTTTTGCCATTTTAGCTCCCACTTGGAAGTTCTAGCCCCCTGTCAGAAGATTTCTTGTGACACCCCTGTGTAGCATACAGCTATTGATAAACCACTGTTATCAATTTGTGTTTCTTTTACAGGGAAGTACCAAATATACCAATGAGGGATAACCTAGATGAGCCAGAGCCTGCCTATGAAAGAATAAGTTATTCTGAAGAACAGTTTTATTCTCATTATGATCCCTTCCACTGCCTACATGGTGGGATTTTACCAAAACTTGAAATTGCATATGAAACTTGGGGAAAACTCAATGAGAAGAAAAGCAATGTTGTACTATTGTTCTCTGGACTTTCAGCATCTTCCCATGCCAGAAGTCACGAGGTTATCTTTCTTTTTCATTCTCTTGTTACATTTGGTATTATGAATACAAACCATGAAGTTTGATTTATGGGCCACATCACAGCCCTGAGGAATAACAGTGGGAAGCATTCCAACTTCTCATGTGATTGAAAAGTTGGTTTTAGTTATAGATTTTAATCTGGATGATAACTCATAGATTTTTTATTTACTTCACTTACTAAATGGGCAAAAGTAGGGAGAGTCAAAAAACTGAGTCTTCATCATCATTATCATCCAGAGGAAAAATCCTTTATAGGGTTTTATTTCAAAGATTTAAGTACCCAGGCAAGAGTATTTCAAAAGCCTTCTGCATCTCTCTTATTGTATTTCATATCATTTCCCAGACTTCCCCAATGTTTTTCAGTTGTATGACAATAGCATTAACCCTATTACTACCGGGGTGGCACAAAGTGCCCGCGGCAAAGTTTATTTGATGTAGTGTCGTCAGTTCAAAAGATAAAGAGCTGAAACTTTGCAACTTTTCCTAAAATTTCATGGACTAATTAAAATTTGTAATTTTTTTTCAAAATGGTAGATACTGATCACGTGACCAACCTCTTTTCAACATGTGGTCAGCCGGACAATTAAAGAAGCGAGTCCAGTTTTAACGCGGATGGTCGTAGAACATCGAGAATACCACCATTCGATAGCTCTCGATGAGAGCTTTCAGATGATGTATAGTTTTATCCATTTTTGATGACGTCAGCAAATTTTACGTTCATGACGTCATCAAAGTTTATGACGTCATATATATAATAACAAATGTATTAGATAACTTTAAATGGTCAAAATTGGTTCTATTGATTGTTATGAACAATTTTAAGGCATTTTAGAGAAATTTCATCAGCAATTAGGGGTTTAAATGAAGCAATGACAAACTGATGCAAATAAATGATGAATATATGATATAAATAACAAGCTTAAATTGACATTTCATTGCCAATTTTTATTCAGTGATGCTTTGGGATACATTCTAGTAGTAGTATGAAAGAAATTATCAACTAAGAACTTAAATATTGCCAATATTGTTAATAGTAAGCAAAAAGTGCAATTTTCCTCAATTATGACGTCATTGTGACGTCATGGATGTAATGAAGAATTAAAAAAGTAGCCTATTGTGTAGATTTTGTTCCTATACACAATACTAAGTTTCATATTGTACTAATACTTAGTTCAATATTGTACTAAGTTTTATCCTCATATCTGCAATATTGGCGAAGTTACGGAGGGGGGGCACTTTGTGCCCCCCCCCCCCCCCGGGACTACGATGGTCGAAAAAGCCCGGTAGTAATAGGGTTAAGTTGGATTTATCTAATCGTTAAATTTCCTTTAAAATCTGATTTTATATCCCACTTTTCTGAGGGCAATATTTAATTTAACCAAACTCATATCAAACTTACTCTTTTTTAATCAAATTTTGTGTCCATAGGAGGTGGAAAACTCACAGCCTGGATGGTGGGAAAAGTTCATTGGACCAGATGGAAAGATTGACACCAATAAATATTTTGTAATTTGTGTTAATAACCTGGGTGGCTGTTATGGATCAACGTAAGTACCCTTGTCTCTAACCATTTTCCTGTATTCCGATGGGATTCATGTTTCATTGTTTCAAAGAGTTTAAGAATTGCAGTGTTAAAAATAAGGAACAGTAACATTTGACTGAAAAAACACAGAGTTTTGATTCTTTTGATCAAATTTGATCAATGCCTTTTTCATAAAAAACAGTACACTACTTTGAAAATAGCTGCATTCTGCAGTTATCAATTTTCTTTTTTAAGAAACTAGTTATATTACTGTGTATGCATATATATTTTGTTACTGAAGGTCTTGCCTCTTGATTCATGTGTACTACAGTATGATTAAATGAATACATCTAAAAATGCAATGTCATTAGAAAGCCCCATCATAGTGATAGAGTATAAAACGTTGGTGAAACGTGAAACACCATATACATGATATGAGAGATTATTGTATGTTAAGTTTATTGCACCAAATACAGCACAGGTTATGTTCCAAAATATTCTTTTGATTATTGTTAGTTTTTGAAATTTTGAAGCAAATTTCAAAACCCTTCCACATGTCTTTTTTGCATTTTGTCATTTCAAAATCATTCCATTAGATTTGTGCATCATTTCAAAATCATTCCATTAGATTTTGGCATCATTTCAAAATCATTCCATTAGATTTTTGCATCATTTCAAAATCATTCCATTAGATTTTGGCATCATTTTAAAATCATTCCATTAGATTTTTGCATAAACTGGATCTCCAACTTTAACAACCCCACATTTCTCAATGCCCAGATTCCTTCCAAGTATTGGTGCACTTCCAAACACTGCATCTTCCTCTTTTGGCACAAGTCTGAACTTTCGTAAGCTTTTAAATGGCTCATCTTTGTCTCTCACCCCAGTTTCTGGGTCAACATTTGGAAGGATGCAACGTGGGCATCTATGAAGGCATCTAAACTCTGCATCTCCTACCTTTAGCATTTCCCATTTATCCTCTGCAAATGCATCACACCCTTTCACAACAATATTTGGCCTGAACCTTTGCATCTCACAGTGCAGTTTTTCACAGATCTCATTAACTTTCCCGAGGGATTCTTCAGAGATCAAATGGTATGGACATTTATGCTGAAAAGCAATTTTATCTGACTGCTTCACAAGGGGCCTATCACCAAATTTTTTATCCAGATGAAGAGCTCTTGGTTGGCATGTGTTTCTGTCGAATGCCAGAAGTGAGTATGGTTTTCCCAGGTACTTTGTGAACCATTCATTTGCTTCATCACTCACGTGGACTCCCGTCCCACTTAGGCCATGCAGATCTACCTCAACTTGCTGTCTATCTGAGCCATTTGTTTCCATTGGTATGAACAGTTCTTCCATGCCTGGGGCCTCGATTTTTATTGAATCTTTGAGCATCGTTGGAACAACTAAGGCCAATTCACCTTTACTACTGAGCGATGTTATTCTTCCGCCACGATCAAGAATTGCCCAATGTCGGTCATATTTGATGCCAAATTCATCACATTCTGCTTCTTCTATGGAAATTCCTCTGCAGGATTTCAGTGGATAAAAATGTATGCTACTTACTTCGCCTACTTTTTCCATCTTTGCGGCCATTTTGTGTAATCACACACTTCTTGACCTTCAGACTTTTGTTATTGTTGTTGTCGTTGTAATAGAACGATGCCACGTGACTGTATTGAACGATGCCATGTGACATTTTGAACTCGTCATCGCTTTTTTGCAGCTTTATATTTGAAGCGTAACTGTGGTGTCTCATGGTTATCGTTGTTCTATTTCTTTCAATAATATTCTCATCACCATCCAATATTATCGTTCTCGGCCTTCTATTAATGCAGCCTTGATTAAAGGCACTGTGTCCATGTAAGTAGACGACTTCGAGGGGGGTATCTCGAAAACATGTGATCTTTCGTCGTTTTTTCATGTGAGCGTTGTTTCTTGCAAAGTCTTTTCTTGCAAAGCGTTGTTTGTTAGTCAAACGATTGTTTCCAAGACAGAAGATAGATAAATGAACATGAAGGCATGTTTTGACAAGTTCTTTTGAATTCGTCAGCAGGGACTCAGCAATCTCGCCGTAACTAGAATTTTCAATGGTGTCTCAGAATATGGTTATCGTTGTTCTATTTCTTTCAATAATATTCTCATCACCATCCAATAAATAACAAAAGAAAAGGTATAAAACGCACCTGTTAATTGGTTATTTACACCACTGATATAGCCTTGTTTATTTGCAGAGGCCCAAGTTCAATCAATCCTGATACGGATAAGGTAGTTGTTCATTTATCTATTCAATACTTTAAAACTCATACCTAAACTGCTTTACAAGCACAAAATGTATGTTAGTTCTCTGTGCATGATATGCACTACGCACCATGTACAATACACTATGACTACCCCATGGCCAATATCTAAAAACACGAAACGTTAAACCGTATACAATCACACTACGAACAATTTATAAATTAAAGGATACTATACTGGATTCAGTTTCACTCCAGATGTCAGGTCAGTGTTGCGATGAATTTGTTGATGCAACGAGTGCAACTCATTTGGTGTAGATTTAGGTAAGTAAAATGCCTGACCATCTGATGTGAAACAGAATATATGTTAGTCCTGTCTTAGATATAGTTTCATACTCATTTGAGATTTGATTTCGGGACCTTTTTATGTGATGTGAGTATCCAACTCGTAACCCATTTGTTTTTTCTCCATAGCCTTATGGAGGCGAGTTCCCTATTATCACAGTATCAGACATGGTCAGAATGCAATTCCTACTATTGGATCATCTGGGAATCGATAAAGTGAGACATATTTAAGGGTTTATTTCTTAAAAAGACAGATTTATAATCAATTTATTTCAAGTGGGCATTGCATGGGTATATATACCCTGGGTACCAGCCTCTCTAACATAAGTTAGAGAGGCTGGTACCCAGGGTAGGGTATATACAGTAGAAGGATATAAATACTTCCCATCACGAGATAAACCAAGCCAACTGTTAAAGCCCTAGAAACTAATACAATCTAATATGAGCTAGATATAAGTAGTCATAAAATTTCCAAACTTTGATTAACAGCATTATATAATAAAAGATCGAAGCTGTGGTTTGGTCAGATCCGAACTTTGTTATGAAGATGACATGAAAACATAGTGTCATAAAGATTGCCCAGGGGGGGTACTCAGTTATATTTAGGATAGGGGTGCTCAGGCTGGGGTACAACACATAACCCCAAAAAAGTCATTTCTAGCATGAAAATAGACCCAAAAGATAATTTTTCCGACCATACATACCCAAAAGTTATGAAGTCAGTATCTTAAATCTGCATAAAAGTGCCCTAACTGATTAGATTTCTCATGATGTGTTTGGATATTTATGTTTTTTGATTTTAGTACTATTACTTGACTCTAATTTTGTTTGTAAATTATATTTTTCCCAATTTTTTTTACTTCTTCTCATATTTAAGACCCAGAAAAGTAAGCCATAATTTCTTGAGCCCAAAAAAATAACTGTACAAATCATTGACCCAAAAAATAATCCTTGCCTAAATTTTAGACCCAAAAAAGTAACCTGAGCATCCCTATCCTGAATATAGCAGAGTACCCCCCTGGGAAAGATTGGAGCTGGTACGGGTCTGTACGGCTCTGTTGTGTCTCCTTTATTGACGTCTACTTCTGTACTTCATGCGAGAATTCGAAGTGAAGTAACTTATAATTATAATGCACTATATGAATATTACATTCATTGCTCTAACTATTAAACAAACTGGTGACAAATTTTCCTCAGTTTGCCAATCGTAGTAAGTCAGTGGCGGATTTGAGGGGGCAAATGGAGGTAGCTGCCCCCTCCTTCAGGATGGAAACTCAGCTTGGCGCCCCCTTTTTGGCGAAAAGAGCGCTCCTTATCCTGATCCAAACACACTCTTTTTTAAAGGCATTGAGTCTGCATAAATAGCGCGCTCATGACCAATATCAACTTCTTTTCAATCATGAAGCAAAAGTTGTGATTCAATCGTTATTGAAATCAAAGCAAAGAAATTCCCAAGGATAATGCAAGGATTAAGAAGCCTTTGGCCTCCACTGCTAATGACTTCAGCATTATTGTGCGATAACAAAGGGCCGTCAGCAGTTTGTCAGCAAAACTCAGGATAGCGTTAACGCTCAGCTATTTATATGGACTCAATTCCTTTAATTATTTCGCTCAGAATGTGGGGGAACCATATAAATTAAGGCGTTATTCAAATGAAAAACAAAAGAATTTTGTTAAATATGAGCTCAAAAATTCTCGTGCACCTGCGGTGCGCTTACTTTATGCGCTCTCTTGGCAGGTTGCCCCCCCCCCCCCTTCAACTTCGGACTGAATCCGCCCCTGTAGTAAGTGCCCACACTGTCCATTCTCTTTCTGCAAACCAAAGGAAACATTCACAATCAACCAATCATGAAGGTGCTGTGGTCTATCGGGGCGTCACAAAATCAAGTCCCGCTAAATAGGTTTTGATGACTCGCATTTTCAACTGTGTTGTGAATTTTCTGTCATCTCATTTTAGCTTCATGCTGTTGTTGGCTCATCTCTTGGTGGAATGGCTTCTGTAATGGCTGCGGCGTTATTCCCCAAGAGAATTGAAAGGTTGGTTGTGAGTTACTTCCTTAACGTATTTGGGTTCTGTGCTCTGAAATTTTGGTACCGTCACATTACTTGCCTTTCTAAAGTTAAACTGGCATCATGTGAACGTAGTGTCAGTCAGTCAATAATGGAGTTGAGCTTTTTCAAATGGAATTCAATTATTTTGCACTAGGATTGCGGAATCATTGGATACAGTTCTTTACTCTACCAGTACATAATACCAGGTCAATCAGAAAAAAGATGGAATTTTAGCAAGCTAGATTTGGGTGAAAAACAAGTTAGATCGGGTTTGTCGAAGCGTTGTCACCATGGTTGAAGCTTCATATCGCAGAAGAAAGTTTAAATTAGTTATAGTAATTTAGTTTGTTTATATCGGTCATTTCTTTCCCTATTTATCTGTAGTTTTGTGCTATTGCTTTGTCTGTTGCTATTTTGGTAGCAAGGTATCATTTTGAAGAGAACTTTCTGCTTCCTAGCAATGCCATTTAAATGGGTGGTCCCCTTGGGCTGCAGAATAAAACACAATAGTTTTCCTTTTGGACTGTAACATAATGCATGTCTTGCTTCAACTTTCTGTTCAGAAGCAGTACGTTTGTCAAGGTTTGAAAGTGTACGTGTACATGAATATGAATCAAAATTGAAGGCCTATTATAGGATTCTTGTGACACGTGATGTCACTAAAATCATTCGTAATTTTTTTTTTTTTTGTATATCAATCTCTAAGAAAATAAACTACAATACAAGAATCTGAGCCAATCATAGCGGGAAAAGACACATGGTCATCTAGTCCCCACTATGAATGACTCTTACAATAAATATAAACAATAATCTAATTTAACTAACAAAAGAACCCAACACCACACCACACTACTCCACACCAAAAGACACTAAACTATACAACGAGAAGACACTCTAGGTACAACGAGAAACCATGTAGAGCAGAGCGGCTTCTAGACTGAGGACATTCGTCTAAGTTTTGCTACATTGAATAACATAGGAATCATTCGTCGTACATAGCCGATTGCTCGTGCCCATGGCCGAAACCGCCAAAGCCTCATTTTCACGGACCAATCAGACGGCTAAAAAGCGAAGGAGACAAAAGAAACCCGTGAAGATTTTTCTAAATTTTACCTACCTTCATAAAACGCAACCAGGACAGAAAACTGCTAGAGATTTCCCGAATTTTTTTAAAGCAGTCTACTCTCCAGATGTTAGGGAGTACAAGTTTGGATGCCTGTTAAAATATCTCCAGGATTGGCGGAGTTATTGCCTCTCCAATAAACAAAATCGGCGAAGGCTTGTCGAGACCTGTTTACGCCACTTCAAGTCAGGTGATAAAGCCTCTTGATAAAACCTCTTTTGAATTTTACAAGTTATTTCGCAACGAGCAAACTTGTGCCATGAATGCAAAAAGTTTTACAATACAGAAACTTCCCTAGAGTATTGCCACATGACTTGAAATGCGCGAACAAGCCTTTGTAGACTTATTCAATTCACATAGAAACTGTAGAGGCATTGAATCTCGAATAAAAGAAAATTTAGCGAAAGACAATAACAAGAACAATTGAAAACGCAGATTGTGGCGTTTTCGGGTCGTTCTTACAACAATCACTATTGTTATTACTATTGTCTCCCGGCCAGAATTTCTATTGTTTAAGGCTCAGTGCCTTATCGGTTTGTTTGTGGCCATAACTCCGCCAATCCTGGAGATATTTTAACCGGCATCCAAACTTGTACTCCCAAACATCTGGAGAGTAGATTGCTTTAAAAAAATTCGGGAAATCTCAAGCAGATTTTTTGTCCTGGTTGCGTTTTATGAAGGTAGGTAAAATTTAGAAAAATCTTCATTCGTAATTATGGAACGGAAAGCCCGACTTCAGCCAACTAATTTGCTCTCAGATTTCCTATCTTATCTAACCTTTTTCCTTTCAATCGATAATATTTAGAAGAAACGAATTTGCAAAGTAATTTTGAATCAATAAAAATTGTCAAACGTCCCACGTTTTTCCTGCCTCGTCCGGTATGATTTTAATTACTCAAAAGCAACATAGATACGAAGCTTAAACTTTTCACTATCGATTGTTTGTTTCAGAATGGTAAGCATTTCTGGTTGTGCAGCAGCTGGTCCAACTGCAATTGCTTTTAGATATATACAAAGACTGGCACTGATGTCAGACCCAAAATGGAATGATGGGCATTACTATGAATCAGGCTTACCGGTACATGGAATGCAGCTTGCAAGGTTTGAAAATCCCATTTTAATAATAATGATAAGAAGTAAATTGATATTAAGCTAAACCACCATCAAAATGAAACAGACAGAAAATGATAAAACACAGCTTTTCTATGAGCAAATGTTTCGATATAAAATCTTCGTCAGTATATTTATAAACCCTAGACAGCCAAGTATTTATACCGGGTGACCCAGAATAAAGTGACCCAACGCAATCTGTTATAGAAAGAAAAGTGAGTGGTCGATTGAAATATTTCTAACGTTGTTCTGTCGCTAAAAGACTAGCCTAAATTATGAGTATTTTTCGCGAATTTTTTGGGCACGGTAAACTTCCCGAATTAAGGATTTTTAGGAAAAGGCAGGCTTGAAATGCTCAAAAAGTCGTCAAAAACAGGGGATCGATTTAAAGCCATTTCAGATCTTCAAAACAACGAAAAGCGTGTTTCATTCTGCCTGAGAATATCTTAAAGTACCTAGGGACTATAAACTTGCTCTGAAGACTTCCGACAGGGTTGCCTATTCCCAGGTTGACGGGGGTCTGCCTCCCGGATTTCAGAAAGGTACCCTCTTCTAATTACTGAAACTTGCCTTGGTACCCACTTTTATGATGAATATTGGCGGAAAACTGCCCATTTTTAACTATTTTTGCGAATTTCAGCGCAACCCCACACATGTTTATGGGAAATCTGCCGAAAAAGGACCCTTGTTTAGAGAATTTTGGGCCCAAATACCCACCCATATGGGTGGCATATACCCGTACCCTGAATATTTTATGTACCTCCCCCCCGGGAATTTACCCGGCTTTAATGAAATGGACCATTATTCCTTCCCATCGATATGAGAGATTTTCTGCAGAAGGCCACTGTCAAGAGCCTTCAGAAACGTTTGTTTTTGGCCCCTTGGGAGGATGAAATCTCCCTGAATAAGTTTCTCATACAAGGGGGGGGGGAATTAAAGCATGTTCAAGTCAATGCTGCAGGGTTAAAATAGTATGGAAATTGTGTCGTGATTTAAAACATTTTTGAAAGTTTCTCGACGAAATCCCTTGTAAAATCTCAGCGGAGTGACCTATTTCAGTGAGGAAAAATTCTTTTCAGCATGTTGGCTATTCAATCCGATATTGCAAAATATGTGTGATTTGACATTTAGAATGTAGTATCCTCACAAACGGCCTGCATCTTTGCTGAATCACCCGGTATTTTTCAAATGTTTAATGAGGTGAACAGTGTCCTATGAAGAAACATTTCTGTTCACACCTGTCTGAGAAGAGCCATTTCTTATTTATTTTGGTGCAGAAAAGTGGCAACATTGACGTATCGAAGTGGACCAGAATGGAGCGAACGATTCGGCAGAAGGAGAATACAAGACAGCATGGTTCACTTGCCTCGTATCGATGGTGCAGAGTTTGAAATCGAGGATTATATCAGGCATCAGGTGAGAAAGTTGTTTTAATTTGTTTTAAAAGTTAGCCCCCAACTTCTACTCAGGAGTAGCCCTTGTCGCTACTCCTTCCCATAATTTCTAACACATCTGACTAAATTACTCATTTCAAATTTCAGCTTGAATTTAGGCCATGTTTGCAGCCCGGAGAACTGCAACCACTCTCACTCCAGCTAAGTTGGGAAT
Source organism: Aurelia coerulea (assembly GCA_039566865.1). NCBI lineage: Eukaryota > Metazoa > Cnidaria > Scyphozoa > Semaeostomeae > Ulmaridae > Aurelia > Aurelia coerulea. Next base: position 16,885,432 of record CM076954.1, read on the forward strand.
TGAATATTGTGCTCCGGGTATTTGCCCATTGCTAACGTACGTGGCCCCTTGGCCCTCGACTGAAAATCATTTTCCAAGACCACGTAGATTGCGAATTACAGGCAAGTCTCGACTGCAACCAAAAAATACAATAGAAACCGTGAAGAATTTGCTAAATTTTACCCACCTTTATAAAACGCAACAAGAACAGCAGACTGCTTGAAACTTCCGGATTTCTTTTAAGCAATCTGATCTCTTTGATGTTGGGTATACCTTTTCAAGGAACATTTTGAAATATCTCAAGATTTCGAGAAATATGGCTCCCCAAAGTCACCACTTGGTACGTTTGAACATCTGGTTTTGAGCGAAATAAATTTCTGTAATAACTAATGTATCCTTTCGTCAGCAATAGAGCACTCCAACAAACCCGATCTGACTTGTTTTTTTACCTCAAAAATAGCTTTTTAAATTCCCCACGTTTCTTCTGAGTGCCCGGTAAATTTCTCTATGGTGAGACCTTATTCAGTATAAGAGCGTCTTCAAAGACGTGTTCTCGATCAAAAATTGACAATAAAATATTATTGAAAGTGTCCTTGGGCCTGTTTTCAAGCGATCAATCCTTTCCAAAATCGAACGAGAAGTATTCTGAAGTGATCAGTGACATTAGGACTCAAAATCTCCTTTGGTTTGATTAAATCTTTGCTGTAGTGCTTAAGAGGATTAAGGACTGTATTCTAGATTGTTGTATCAACAGAAATTTTTTCTTTTTGTGTGATTAATTTTAATGAAACTTTATACTGAATCCATTTTCAAAACCAACATAACCTTCTTCTTCACAGAAAATATGTACTCTCTCTTCAAAACTGAACTAACTATTTCAAGAGATTAAATGTTAATTGAGATACATTTTGATTGAAGATCCTTTTCTGTAAATATTCCATTCCCAAAGCAATACGATCTTCACAAATATTTTGCAATTTATGTTAACACAGATATTTCAAAACTAATAATTCCTCTCAATTTTTCAATGTTAAGTTGCCTTTTTCCAAATTTTATCGCAATTTTTAAGAAGCATGTTTGAATAGGGTTAAGCTTGATTCAACAGCAGCCAATCAATTCTTGTTGCAGGGCGAAAGTTTCTTCTTGAAAAGTCAATACGATCCAAATTCTTTGCTTTACTTATCAAAGGTAAGAACGCCACTACTTTGAGGGAAGACACTTTCGCATTTTTCGTGTTTTTGGTCAACATTCGCGAAAGTTCATTCCGCGAAATTCTTATAATATGAAATCAAATATTCATTTCATCAAGTATTGATATTCCTCTTCTTATTATTAAATATGGTTTTCTTCAACAACAACCCTTTCGAACTATGCTGCTAACAAGCATAGGTATGGAAAATTCGAAAGAGTCATTGAAGAGCGAAATTTCATTTCCGCAAAATTACCCATTCTGGCCGATTCACGAAAGTTAATTCCAAAAATTTTGCGTTTTTCCAACTTGCGAAAGTTTCTTCCTTTAAAGGGGCTCAGTCGTCAAACAGTAAACAAATCCGTAAACTCGCACGTGTCGCCCATTATCCATTGTTCATACATTGTTCTCTGCAGTTTGTTTGGTGGCTTTACCCAAGCCACAAAAAAGTGACCGTTAAAAATCCACTTATATCCGAGCAATCGTAGAAGATATGAATGTTTGGTTTGTTCCTTAGTGAAGTACAAGGATTAATGCCCAAACAGGTTTGTTCCAAAGCGATTAGCGACTGCAGACAAAGGAAATTCTCTCAACCAGTAATTCAAAACAAACAAAGCCGCAAAAGTTTCTCCGAAACTAGCAGGGCAAACTCTCTCCTTGTGCAAGCGAATGGTGGTTTTTAAAAGAAATTACGTGCTTATAACGAAAGAAGAAGGGTAAATCTAAAGTTCTGTCTGGCGGATTTTGTTTATTTGATTCAGAAGCCGAGAAGAAGGCATTGTAATTCTTGCGTATTTAGGGCATAAATGAAACGATTACAAAACGGCTCCTGAATCAAATAAACAAAATCCGCCAGACAGAACTTTAGATTTACCTTTCTTCTTTCGTTATAAGCACATAACTTCTCTTAAAAACCACCTTTTGCTTGCACAAGGAGAGAGTTTGCCCTTCTAGTTTCGGAGAAACTTTTGCGGCTTTGTTTGTTTTGAATTACTGGTTGAGAGAATTTCCTTTGTCTGCAGTCGCTAATCGCTTTGAATTGAGGTGTCAATCAAACGCAACTGTTGGTATTGTATTACAAAATCTGCCCTTGTTGACTTAATCAATATGCAAAATCAATCCATTATCTGACTCACTGCGGTCCGTCCCCAGGGGGGCACTTGATAGATCACGCACCCGGGGATGGGCCTGCCGATGAGGTATCAATTTCAGTGAAAAAATTCAGTCCAGAGCAGGATTAAATCTTTCGCATCTTCGTTCTCAGGATAGGTATGTCAATAAAGATAATTTTTCTTGGATATGTAGAAAATTTATAAAGATACACAACATTTCTAGCCATTTTACTTCATCATATTCCAAGACAGGTATTGTGTCTTCCAATATTTTTTCCAGTACAGGGTCCGATATTTTTAGGAAAATCCCCATCGTTTTCTCCAAGGTAGTCCCCCGGGAGTCAATCGTTAGTGAGTAGATTCTTGATGCAGCCGGCATAGCCTGATAAACGTTCCAAGTTTTTGCCTTATATATAATCTATGTCATGATAAACCTTTTCTGTGTTCTTTAAGAGTTTTCCAACCCCTTAATATATCAGTTGCAATTTTCATATATAGATCTTTTTGTTCTCAGGCAATGGATTTATTTGACCTGAGTGAAGGTTTTGATTCAATGGAAGAAAGTATCTCACGAATAACGATGCCATCACTGGTAAGTTTCCTTGATAATTTATTCTTGAAAGACCGTTCTGCAATGGAATGCGACTTCGAATTCTAAACCCCCCATAAGATACAGAAGTCCAACGCAATGAAAGTGCTATTCATAGTGGGAACTCGATTACCATGTTGCTATTCACATTGACAATTGACACATGTGTCAATTTCTACTGTGAATAGGACCATGTATCGAATGTTTAGTTTATCCGTTAAATGTAGTGTCAATTTTATGGAATATACCGGGTAAGTAACATAGAATTTTCACATATCGGGCTTTGGATCAAAGCGTACGTTGCTGATATTCAAAACTGAAATGTTGATCTATCTGTCAAAGGAAAACGCAGGTATGAAAATTTGTTTTGGTAAAATCACTCATCTTTTAAACCAAGAAATTAGGAAAAAGCTGGTATAGGGTTTGCATGGGATCGAGCATTCCACGTTCATTTATGGTCCATCATTTACTTGCCATTGAAATTGAAATTATATTTCTCCAACTGAAAATTGTATGGAGTTTGATTTCAGTGGCAAGTAAATCATAGACCAGAATCGAATGTGGAATAGACAATTTCGGAAAAAATAGGTTCGGGGGCATTTGAACAAGATTCATTGCGTAGAAATTCGATCAGCAAGCGCAATGCATCTTGGTCAAATGCCGCCGACCCCATTTTTTCCTTAATCGTCTATTCCACATCCGATTCTGGTCCATGATTTACTTGCCATCATATACCGTATGTACATCTTATTTTTGATTCAGAGTTGTATACAGCCCTTGATTGTGTAACTTATCTTTGTTAGCTAGCCAATAAAGCTCTATTCTCCGACTTCTGACCTAATATTTGCATATATTTTCTTTGCACTGTCAGATCCCGGTAAGCTCCGCTGAAGTAGCACCTGCAAAGTTGTAACAATTTAAATCCTTTTCGTTTACACTAAATAGAGATTCAAGGCAACTTGCCATCATATCCCTTTGTACATTCTGGATTGTCGAGTAAATGTTTGCTCGTGGCAGAATCGCAAATTTCTTTGTGTTTCACTTATTCTTCATTTGTTTGTCCATCTTTTTTTCTTTTATTCATTCATTCATTTGTTGATTGATTGATTCATTCATTCATTCATTCGTTCATTCATTCATTCGTTCGTACGTTCGTCTTTTGTTTCATTCATCTTTGTATTCTTTTATGCTTGATTTGTTCAATTGTCTACCAGGCATGAGTTTCATGAGTCAGATTACCCCAAGAAGTACCTCGTTTGAAACTTCGGAAAACCAAAGGTGTAAGCTCGGTGAAAAAGAACTTAGAATATGCAAATGCAATCAAAACCTTTGTTATACATTTATACATTCTGCTAAAAATTTACAATACATATTTACTTAATTACTATACTTACAAGCTACTCAACTCTACTACAAGGACAAGACCACGGGGAGCAATAACTATGTCTACCCACGTTTCCACGGTTCAAAACCTCGTTTCTCATAACGCAAGCCATGGTTTATTTTTGGAAAAAAGATTGGTTTGGATGAAGCCAGGCTTGGTATGTGGCCACAAAGCAAAACCTGTGAAAGTATTCGTTCGGGGCCTTTTCTGGCCAATGGCTCTTAGTTATTGAACCAAGGTGCCTAAACTGCGTTACGCCACGGCTGTTGGATGACAGCTCAAGCGCGCCCAAAACTCTCAAATGGAGATCAATGAGCTCCAGGAAGACTTTTATTCGAGAGGTGTATCACTCTGTAAAAATCTCGTACACTTTTGGCGAAAATCCTTTTATTTTTAAGAAAAATCCCTGAAAAATCCCTAAAGATCCTATTGTTTTTAAAATCTCATACGCCATTTCGGAAGAGTGATACACCCCTCGCTTTTATTTATAGGCCAAATCAACTATGTTCGAAAATGGTCTATTTGACCACTATCTGAAATAATCCAAAGTTTCGCCTTTTGAAATTTATCAAAAGCTAGGCTTCACTTCATTTTCATTTCCATTTTAAATTATTTACACACGAAAACCCTTCAGCTTACTAACGCAATACTTAGATAAGAAAATAAATACCCTAATTACATTAATATAATCTATGTACAGTTAAAGCAAAATTATGTACAGTAATATATCTAGTAGCAGCTGCTTTTCCAGGGCGTCGTGTTTTAGGTTTTTTCAGCTCATATAATAGCTTCTCAATTGTTTTTTGAATCTACTAAGTGTAGGGAGCTCTCTGATATTGATGGGTATATCGTTCCAAGCTTTCAGAGCCGAATAGTGAAAGCGTTTCTTGACATATTCAAGATTGTTTCTTGGGATTTGTAGGTCCCTGCAATTCCTTGTTCTGTAGTTGGAATGCTGGGCCCTATGATGGTATTTACCCCAAAGGCTTTCGGGACATTGCCTGTTGATTATTTTGTATGTCATAACTGATCGATCAAAGTTTATTAGTTGTTCAACGATCAACCAATTATGAGACCAATTGTCTTTTAGTCTGGCCTTATCAATAATCGAACGGACTCTGTCCTGCAGACGTTGGAGGGTATTCAATTTTGATTTAGGAAGACTCCCCCAAATAACATTGGCGTATCGCAGATGGCTTTCGACAAGTGCACGGTACACATGGTCCAGCTGGGATTGAAAAATAAGATTTTTCAATTTTTTTAATGACTTTAATAACGCTTGGCGCTTGACATGTGTTTATATATTTCTTTGAAACGATTCAGAACTGTCCCGTGGTTTTCATTGTCGCTGTGTTGCGTTTAGTTTGATTACGAGAAAGAGATTTATATTTAGCCCTTGATTTCTGTTGTACTGGAAGCAGCTGAATATCAAAAGATACTCCATGTGTCAAAATGCCTCATTCAATACAAATCACTCAATTCATTCACAAAATGTTCTTCGCACATTAGTGAAAAACGCATTTAGTGGAATCGCATTGCTGTGTCGTACGCATTTAGTGGAAATCACAGTGCTGTGTCATTTTTAACAATGTTTCCTTTTTCCACGAGTTCTCTTTGTCTAAAATAGCGGCTTTTCGACCTGCATCAGCCCAGCTACCAAAGCCCTACTTAGAGGATCTGCCTATCTCTGAAGTTTTAAAAAACGTAGGCCGCCGTAGCGATTTTTTTCTTTACATAGTTGGAAGTATTTTTGATGATTCTGGGCAGTATCTTTGATGGTTGGAAGTTTCATTTTAGGCCTCAAGGCATTTTTTTGGGTACCTTTTCTAACCTTTTGCGTAATTATGAGTATCTTTTTCAGACATTCTGCGGAGTTATGGGTACATTTGTTCAAATATTTTCCAAAGATTGTTGGTCATATTCCAGAGAAAATTAGCAAAAGCATTTACAGGAAATTTTTCATAATTAGCGGCATTATGGATAATATTTTGGGGGCAAAATGGTGGCATGTAGCCTGTTTCCCAACCCCCAGTTCCTTTCTGAAGGGTATGGAACACAGGCCACTGGAAGTAGCCTGTGTTCCAGACCAATTGGAAAGGAATATTTTTGCGCCCGTACAAAGTGATAACGATCAGCCCTGGTTTGTTTAAGACACACATATTCACAAAGACATCCGTTGTGTTAGTTGTGTCACTGACTTCATTGCAGCCAACCAGATGCGTGAAAGAATGCCCTTAATTATTTCGCAATTCAGTTCATCGTCTGAATACGGATTAGCGCTCCGTTACACTGACCACTTTCCTTCTCAAGTGGTCTTGAACGCAGGCTAACTGGAAGGTGCCTCGGCCCTGGATGGCAGATGTCCTACGGCTTTTCTTTATTTGACTGATGAGTTATTGTAATACCCCGAAAATGCTTCACTAAAGCTTCGTTTTTTTTTCAGATTATGGGAGCTTCATCAGATATATTATTTCCTGCAGTGCAGCAAATTGAGCTTGCAGAGTTAATCCGAAAATCAGGTTAGTTTTCATTGCCATTTTTATCACCTATGTGTTATGCAAAACCTTTGCTAAGCTTTCTTTACTGATTGATTTGATAGCCAATCTCTAAACAGCCAAAATTCAAATCCTCAAAATCAATAGCCTGTGAACGGTAGCCTACGCGTAGGCCCATTATCCCAAAAGGAGGAAAAGGTCTACGAAACAAAGAGCAAAAGCTTGCTACTGAGGTTTCTAGATTTCTGGAAACTTAATTTATGCAGCCTTTGTTTCAAGCATAGAGATATTTCTATTTCTATGGTTTCAACGCGTCTCACAAATCATTTGAAAAGGGGATTAGAATGATTAATTGGGTGGCCGTAGCAAGCCTTTGCTCTTTGTTTCGTAGACCATTTTCCTCTTTTGGGATAATGGGTCTTCGCGTAGGCTAGTGAACGGCCGAAAAAAAATTGAAAAACAAGGGAACTGCGGAGGAGGGGAAAAGAAAACGAGAGAAGGTCATTTTCTCCTCGTTCTTCTCCCGATTTCTTCATTTGCATTCATTCTGTTGAAGTGATAATTTATACGCATAGATTAATGTTTTTACGCATTAATTAATCACGTTCGGAATTCAAAAAGCATTTACATTCCTACAGGCTTCTTCTCCCCCCTCCTTTCATTTTTTCTTCCCCTCCAAGCCGTTCAAAGCCTTCAAAGCCAAGCCGCGTCAAAGCCAAGCCTTCAAAGCTAAGCCTTCAAAGCCAAGCCTTCAAAGCCAAGCCGTCAAAGCCAAGCCTTCAAAGCCAAGCCTTCAAAGCCAAGCCTTCAAAGCCAAACCGTCAAAGCCAAGCCTTCAAAGCCAAGCCGTCAAAGCCAAGCCTTCAAAGCCAAGCCGTCAAAGCCAAGCCTTCAAAGCCAAGCCTTCAAAGCCAAGCCTTCAAAGCCAAGCCGTCAAAGCCAAGCCTTCAAAGCCAAGCCGTCAAAGCCAAGCCGTCAAAGCCAAGCCTTCAAAGCCAAGCCGTCAAAGCCAAGCCTTCAAAGCCAAGCCTTCAAAGCCAAGCCTTCAAAGCCAAGCCGTCAAAGCCAAGCCTTCAAAGCCAAGCCGTCAAAGCCAAGCCGTCAAAGCCAAGCCTTCAAAGCCAAGCCGTCAAAGCCAAGCCTTCAAAGCCAAGCCTTCAAAGCCAAGCCTTCAAAGCCAAGCCTTCAAAGCCAAGCCGTCAAAGCCGGCTAAAAAATCAACCAACTGCACGACTTGTCTTTCATTAGAGTGCTGCTGAACTAGACTTAATACAATTCGTCCCAGTTTTCCCCCAGAATTGCGAAAGCTTTTTTACCTACTTATATATTGAGTAGAATTACTTTACCTACTTATTTATTGAATTGAATTCCTCGCTCAAACAGCGGAAAGGTTCAAATCAAAATCATGTAATACTAGCGAAATTTACGACGAATTGTAATCAGTCTACGGCTAAACGAGGACAGATTTTGCAACACAATAGCATCCGCTGCTTTTGATTGACACTGCAACTCAAAGCAAACTACACCGGGATTGCAGACTAAGGAGATTCTCTCAACCAGTAATTCAAAACAAATGAAGCCGTAAAAGGGCAGACACGGGCAGACTATCGCCTTGTGACGCAGAATTATCTGTCCTGATGCAGATGTATCACCAAATGACAAAGAAGGGTAAATCTAAAGCTCTGTCGCTTAGATTATGTTTATTTGATTTAGGAGCTGTTTTGTAATCGTTTCATTTTAGGCCTGCGAGAATTACAATGCCTTCTGCTCGGCTCCTGAATCAAATAAACATAATCTAAGCGACAGAACTTTAGATTTACCCTTCTTCTTTCGCTATAAGCACATAACTTCTCTTAAAAACCATCTTTCGCTTGCACAAGGCGAGAGTTTGCCCTACTAGTTTCGGGGAAACTTTTGCGGCTTTGTTTCTTTTGAATTACTGGTTGAGAGAATTTCCTTTGTCTGCATCCGCTAATCGCTTTGAATTAAGGTGTCGATCAAACGCAACTGTTACTATTGTATAACAAAATCTGCCCTTGTTTAGAAGACATTATAAGAGAAATCACAATTTTATAGCGAAAGAAGAAGAATAAATCAAAAGATCTGCCAGTGGATTTTGCTTATTTGATTCAGAAGCCGAGCAGAAGGCATTGCAATTCTCGCATGTTCACTTACCAAACCAAATAAACAAAATCCGCCAGGCAGATATTAAGATTTATCTTCTTTTGCTTTAAACTCCTGACTTCTCTTGAAACCATCTTTCGCGTGCACAACACGACAGTTCGCTATACTGGTTTCATGGTAACTTTTGTGGCTTTGTTTGTTTTGAATTGCGGTGTAAATCAAAAGTACCGGGTGTCCCAAAAAAGTACACTTGTTCAAAAAATCACCAAAAATTGATTATCAAACCTTTGATGAAATTTTCTTTTTGAATTGCTTTACCAAAGACCCAAAAATATTCACAGATGATAAAATGTATGCTTTTGATACAGCAAGGTAGGAAATTTACACGTTGAAAAACCTTATTTTGAGCTATAGTTTTTAGGTTTGAGCCTAAGAGTCAAAAATTTCAGATTTTTTATCATCAGTGAAGTCTCCAATGATGGTGCGCATTTATTTCTGTCACTTATGACCACACTAGAATTAGACGGACAAAACGCAAAAAACCGCATGTCAATATCTCATTTCTAAGTAAAAATATGGCATTTTGAAGTGACAGTTTTAACAAAGATCAGAAGACTCATAACTTTGGTCACATTATTTCGCAAAAATCACCGGTCTCCACAAAATCAACACTAGAAGCATAAAATTTCTCAGAGAACCTTCAAAACTGGTTTCTTATGGATTAGATGGATGAATTATTCAAAATTAGCATTTAAAGGGCTTGAAAAGACAAACATTGATGAGGAAAATACGAATTTTAGGGTCGTCCTAGGCACAGACCCACGGTTTTTCCCTCTGTTTTTACTCGCATACTTTCAGTTAAGATGTAAATTAGAGTCCGATTGCCGCCCATGGGCCCCCTAAACCATATGACAGTTGGACAGCTTATTTGATAAGCTTTCGAATGATGTATAAAAATTATGAATTTGGATAGCACTTTAGAAATAAATTACATTTTATTGACAGGTACACCCACCCGACGATCTTCTCTCTGTAGAAACCTAAGTCCACAAAATGACTCCTAAAAGGGTAGGAATAGCTGACAGAACCTTCACATATGGTTTTTGATGGATTAGATTGATGGATCATTCAAAATCAGCATTTAAAGGGCTTCAAAAGACAAAAGATTGATGAGGAAAATACGAATTTTAGGATCATCGCAGGCAAAGACACATGGTTTTCCCCTGGTTTTTACTCACATGCTTTCAGTTAAAAAGTAAATTAGAGTCCAATCCCGATCCATGGGCCCCTAAACCATATGATATTTGGAAAGCTTATTTAATATGCTTTCGAATGATGCATAACAATTATGAATTTGGTTAGCACTAAGAGAAATAAGTTATACTTTATTAACGGCTACCCCTACCCATTAAAAAACTCAATGAGTCTACGCAGGTATGAAGAGCTCAAAGAACCTTTACAGATGACTTTTGATGGACTAAATTAAGGGGTTATTCAAAAATAGTACTCGATAGCTTCATAATACGAAAATTCCTGAGAAAATACCAATTTTAGGGTCGTCGAAGGCAAATAACCATGGTTTTATCCTCGTTTTAGGCAATTCTTACCAAATATTTTCAATTCACATGCAAATTAGAGTCCAATCCCTGCCCAACGGGCCCCCTAAACTCGATTATATTTGGCACTATTATTCAAAATGCTGTTAGGGTCTTATGATTGTGCAGCAGCAATGCAATTTTTTATCTTATGTCCTTCAATATAATGTTTTTGTATTGTATCGCAAAAAGTAGATGGACAAAAAAATTTTTTGATGTAAAGTTTGTATTTTTCATCAAAGAATGGTCAAATAGGCATCAATAGAAAGATCTCGAAGAGCGGAGTTTGAAAATCGATATGAATTTGAATTTTGAGGTAAGAAAAGGGGTTTTAGTCCCCTGGGAATTCTAGCAACTTTTTTGTTTCATATCGTACCAACACCAGTTAGAAGTTTTACACGCACAAAGAAATTGATTTGGCAATCCATCAGTGCTTTTTTGCAGTATGATTCAAAACCAGGTAGCTCTAAAAAGAGCTAAATTTGCTCATTTTTAAACCACTTACAAGATCAGCTCTGTCTTGCAAAATAATTTGATCTTTGATCTACTTACCAAAAAAAAGAAAATTGAAGATCGGCCATGTAATCAAATTTTGGTGATTTTTCAAACGGGAGTACTTTTTTTGGGACACCAGGTACCTGATGCTATTTTTTTACGAAATCGGTCCTTGTTGTACGACTGCCATAGCAATATCAACCATATGATACCCAGAACTATTGAATTGTTGTCTTTTGCTACAACAGGGAATACGGAAGTCACACTGAAAATAATAGAAGGGCAGTATGGTCATGATACGTTTCTGCTTGACGTTGATGGAATGGGGACACAGACCAAGGTTAGTGAATTTACATGAATCCCATTAGACTGACGACGTCATTCCTCGTCTTCGTTCAATTTTTTAAATCTGATTTTCTATTTTCACTCACAATCAAACAGATCCTAAACACAGAATAAAATCCTGCAAAAATCCGAAGAAAAATCTACCATCTTCTGTCCTTCGAACGTTGCTTCGAACGTTGCTTCAAACGTTGCTTCGAACGTTGCTTCGAACGTTGCTTCGCTCACAGGGAGCCCATATAAAAAGTAGTAAGAAAGCAAACGAAATGCGGCTTCTGCGAGTGAGATACGGCAAAAGCAGCATCTGTGGAGGAGCAATGTGCGCTTGGCAGCTTTGCGGAGGAGAGAGGAAAGAGCGGGGGAGAAAATTTGCGGAGGAGCGAAGAGAGGAAGAGAGGAGAGAGGAAAGAGATCTCTTTCCTCTCTCCTCTCTTCCTCTCTTCGCTCCTCCGCAATTTTTCTCCCCCGCTCTTTCCTCTCTCCTCCGCAAAGCTGCCAAGCGCACATTGCTCCTCCACAGATGCTGCTTTTGCCGTATCTCACTCGCAGAAGCCGCATTTCGTTTGCTTTCTTACTACTTTTTATGTGGGCTCCCTGTGCTTCGCTTTGAGAAGTCGAACTTTAATCTAATCAGCCGATCAAATGCAAAGAAAGGGCACGTGGTCTGACCATATTCAGAAAATAGTGATCTGATTGGACGCGCCGTAAATGCGGCATTTTGGCCTGGTTCGTCTGTTCTTTGAAGCTGTATTGTCATGAGTCTCAGTTTGAAGCCATAGCCATCATTCAATTCAATGTGGACAACCGAGACTCATGTGATCATTCTCAATCCCACCCCTTTTCGCACCGCATGATTAAGAAAGTGTAGGTGCTTGCCAGAATAAGTAGTCAAGTAAGTATCTTCCAAGTTGGACGTACTATCGTTCATATAATTTCAGAAAGGCTAACTTAGATATTGAAATTGGTTCCATTTTAATTACAAAATAATTAAAATTGATCTTAGTGTTCTGAAGTTATTGGCGATTTTGCATAGAAGCTATCCCTACAGATGAAATGTCCTGTGACTTTATCAATTCACTAAGCTGTTCAAATCATTCCAAAACTTAGCAGATAGATAGGCGAATGCCAAAAAGATAGGAAGCCTTAGACTTGCTACAAGTCTATCTTTTGGTCCTGAAGAAGATAGTCCTAAAGAACAAGTCTCGTCTTTTCCTTCTCGCTTTCACGAACCAAAAGAGAGACTTGTAGCAAGTCCAAGGAAAGCTGAGTATGGTATCTGGTCTGACTGACAGGTCTTGCCTGTCTTTTTGGATTCACTCTGTTGATTAACTATGTCAATTATCATAAAAGCACACTGTCGTGGCACTGATTGGATGAATAAGACAATAATAAAGAATTGAATTAGGCAAGCTTCACTAATTTCGCTGTACACTGAAATTCATGAAGGTGATAACAATCTTACTCCCTTTATTCTCGAAACAAAGTATGATCCAAGAGCATAAAGGCTTGGTAATTATTCAGAGGCCAGATCTTTTGTCAGTGATTTCGACATCGCGACTAGCCAATCAAAGACACGACAGTGTGCCTTTAAATGAGAACATTCTCCAAAGATGATTTGCGTCAACGAGGAGAAGACATTGCTCACACTGAAGGATTCGTTGATTGTTGGATCGAGGGAAGGTTCATCTTTGTTTCAACCTAGTGAGTCTGATGTTTGTGGAGTTTGACATTTCATTTTAGTTCTTTTCGGCATTTATAAACGAATTTCATGTGAAAGAAAATGACTACAGGCAAATTCAAGAGTCAGGCTATTCCGCGAAGAAGGGACGGTCGTAGCACTTCCTTGCCAGTGGTACCAGCTAATCGTTTGACCAATGATGTTGACATACGAGAAGAATTCGATTTCTACTAAGCAAATTCTTTCAAATTGTTTCATTATTTTGAACCTCGTTTGCAGAACGGCTTAACGATCAACAAAATGAATCCCTACATTAATCACAAAATGACGCGATGATCTTAAAGTGAATGACGTGAGATATATAGCGCTTGTCTATAAAAAGGACAAAGAAAAACCTAATCCCTCGTTTCTTTAGCATAGCTTTCATTCGCCACGAGCTGGATTATCAAATACAACAGGCTATTTATAAATCTATGAGATCTCAACTTTTAACTCAGGTTATTCACTTCAAAGAGTTATTTGATTTTCGCAAAATCAGCTCTCCTGGCATTACATTATTTCAAAATGTGTTCAAGTAAAGTGTTTATCGGTTAATAGAGTCAATATGGCTGATGGTTAGTTTAATCATAGTGATAGAATTAAAAATTTCTTCTCAGGAAATTTCTGAATGTACGTAGGTCATCTTTTGAGTAGCTACAGAAGTGCAAATTCCAAATTCTAGCAGATCTTTAAAATCGCTTGGAATAATTGTATTATGCCTCTTGGAATTGCACCTTCATTCTCCCAATGGGATAACATGTGCTAAACAAGTGTACAAGTCATTGCTGTGAGGCAGAAATGCCACGAAAATTTGATCGTGATTTTATCCCGTTTTTGAAGGCTCTTGAGGGGGCTTTCACGAGAAAATCCTTCATGCATTTTTAAATTTACGGTGAAGGGCATTGAGCCGGTCTGCGTTTGGGACATTGAGTCGCGTGGGCTAGACATTACACAGGCTACGTCATCACTTTGATATGGATATCGATGAACCACGCTTGCAAATATGAGAGTTGACGAGATAGCTCTGTCGGTAAAGCGTCTGCCTAGATAGCAAGAGGTCGCGAGTTCAAAACTCCCTCTCGTCATACATTTTCAATTTTTCCATTTGTCGAAAAATTTACCCAAATAATCGAAATTTAGGGTATGTTTGATTGATACCATGTCGGAAAATGATTGGACTTGGTAGACAAAATTGTGTTTGATCGACTCAGAAATTCTCAAAACAGTAGGTTTGATAGGTTTGGTAAGCCTCCTGAACCTTCTGTTTTTTTCCAGTAATTTATTTTGAGTGGGCAGGAAGTATATCTAGCTACTTAAAGCTAATTTAAGCCCACTGTGCATGCCGCATCCAGGCACGGGACCCCTAGTTTAACGTCCCTTCCGAAGGACGGCGAGGTGAGTTGCGAAGTCAAGCCTCCGAGGTCACCCATCCGGAGTTTGACCTCACTCGACCGAGCTTAACTTCAGACTCCTGACGGTAACTGATTAAGCCGCTCGGCCACTCACCCCACAAGTCAGCAGGTTTGACAGACTTTGGAGAGATTCTCATTGCCGTAAGGAAACCCTGATGGTGAATCCGAAACTTACCATCTGGGAAATACAGTTCCGTCGCTTCCTTTCAAACAATCTTATCTGGGGTCCCCCAAGGCTCGGTGTTAGGTCCTATTCTTTTTAATGTATATATAAATGATCTTTTTCTGTTTATTAAACAGGCAACGCTATATAATTATGCCGACGACAACACGCTTGCTTGTTTCTCTAGGACTCTACCAGATTTGGTGCGAGACTTAGAGGCAGAAGCAGGCGTTGCACTTGATTGGTTAAAGGAAAACCATATGATTGCAAATCCATCAAAGTTTCATGCACTGTTAATTAAAAAAGACCAGACAACTACCAGTGGTGAGAAAATAAGTATTCAAGGAAAAAAAATCATGTCTGAAGATTCAGTCAAACTTCTCGGGATTCAACTAGATTATAAACTAAACTTTGATCCACACATCGCAGTACTTTGTAGAAAAGCTGCAACTCAACTTAATGTCCTAAAGAGGCTTCGAGCTTATATTGGTTTTGATGCGAGAGAAGTCCTTGTTCAGAGCTTTGTTTATTCTAATTTCAATTATTGTCCTTTAGTATGGCATTTTTGTTCAGCTAAATCAATGCATAAGATTGAGAAGGTACAAGAACGTGCACTTAGGTTCCTTCATAATGATCATGTCAATTCATATAATGACCTTCTACTGAAATCAAAACGATGCACCATGCATGTTTACCGACTTAGAGCTATCTCCATAGAAATGTTCAAGACTCTAAATGGTCTGAATCCATCCCTCATGAAAGATATTTTTCAAGTTAGATCCTCTAATTATTCATCACGAAATCCTAATAACCTTACTCATTACAGACCAAACCAGGTTACTTTCGGTGCTAGCAGTCTCAAGTTCTTAGGACCGCAGATTTGGAATTGCTTACCAAATGAGCTAAAATCGGCTGAAAGCCTTAATATTTTCAAAAGGTTAATATCACAATGGGATGGCCCCACGTGCAAATGCAACGCCTGTCGTTTTACTGTAAATAATGTACAAACCGTTTAAAAAAATGTATTTATTTTAATTTACAATGTCTACAGTTTTCAGAGTTTTGTAAGTTTGAAAGTTCTGTTGACTCACCGTGTTCCTTGGACTCATCCGGTTCTTTTGACTGACCCGGTTCTTTTGACTCATCCGGTTTTTTTTGACTCATCCGTTTCTTTTGACTGACCCGGTTCTTTTGACTCATCCGGTTCTTTTGACTCACCCGGTTCTTTCGACTCACCCGGTATCTTAAAAAGAAAGTCGACCGACAATTTTAAATTTTCGGTTTCTTTCAACAGGAATTCTTGGAAAGCACACTTGAAACAAAGAAATAAAGCTGGCGAGATGCTATAGTAGATAGATATTTTTAAGTTACTTCAAGACATTACGAAGTAGCAGAAAGTAGTTTTTATTTATAACAAAAATGCACTAAAAAGAAGAAAAATTTGGAATGAGCTATAGCCTTCGAGCAGACTATTTATATGAACATGATTGCCGAGAATACATAATAAAAGTAGATAAATAAAGGGACCAGGTGAGTCCAAAGAGTTTAGTTGCTAGGTTACCTATCCGTTAAAAATCTGGCGATCAACTGTTTTATTCAAAATGTTTCAATCAGGTTTTGTCATAATTGTTTGGTGAATACTTTAAGGGAAGAAACTTTCGTGTTTTTCGCGTTTTGGCCGAAATTCGAAAACTTTTTATTCCGCAAAATGTCCTTAAATGTGAAATTTCGCGAATAATTTTGTTCCTGGGAAATTTCCCAAAATATAGAATCAAGCATATGTCTTAAAAAGATTCAAGGAAATTCAATATGATCTCGTTTAAGAACAACCGTCTCGAACTATGTACACGTGCGTATGGACGATTAGGAAGATCATTCAATCCATAGACTTTGAGACATTAAAAAATTTGAGAAGAAAGCTAATTCGCGAAAGTTTATTGCCGTAAAATTTCCCATTTTGGCCGATTCGCGAATGGTAATTTCCAAAAATGTCGCGCTTTCCCAACTCGCAAAATTTTCTTCCCGCGAAAGCTTCTTCCCTTAAAGTAGACCACTTTATATCCACTTCTCGAGTCAACTTTCTACCTGCGGACACCTCGAGAAGTGGGCATCCCGCTATAGCGGACACTACGCTTTCGTCCCGATAAACAGATGTCGATAAAGATTACCTTGAAATTCGAGCACATAGTTAAAGCGGACAAAGTCCATTGGTGCCGAAATCCTTTTCAGGGAGGCTTTATTTCCACGAGAATATCGTTGCTGACCTGTATGCTCCCCCATTCACAATGGAAACTTAAACAAACTTAAAGTAAAACCAGGTTATCAAATGCTGCATTCTAACTGGTCAATTCAACGAGTAGAATTCATTTGATTGGTCGAAAATCAGCCTGGTTTAGAAAAAGCTGGTTGAACTTTGTTAGTGTTAATGGGTAAAGATATAAAAAATTTCGTCAAAGCCTTATTTCAAGGTCAATGGACCTATTCATGAGCAAAAAAGTGTTCACTCTGTAACGATTTAGGATACTACTGGTTGGTTTAAATGGCAACAGTTCTATTATGCAATTGAAAGCACTTAATTGAGCAGAAAAAAATTCCTCCTGAGTGGTCATCTTTGCATCAAAACGTCAGAATTTTTACTCTGGTGGTTGCTAACCTTATGCACAGAACTGTTTACGGCTTACTTGTATATACACTGTATGTAGAAGTGATTATCAATCACCCAGAGATGATCGTTGTTTTTGATTAATTGATTGATCAGCAAACCGTCCATCTGTCTATCAATAGCGATAACTACGAACTTGTAATCAATCTAGTTGTAACTTTTCAAATCGGTTTTTATTTTGTGTTGCGTTATTTTTCAAACAATGGATACATTTTCTGACTCACCCGGTATTTCCTAGACTCAATACAACGTCCCAGTTACAACAACAACAACATTTTTATAATTGAATTGAATTGCAGCGCAGCAACAACGCATTTCAGCTGCAATTATCTTTCTGTAAAAATGGAATGGAGTGAAAACATTGGGACGAGTGGATTGAGTCTAGGTATTTCCTACAATGAAATACCCTGGGTGCCAGAGCCAAACATTTAGATTTATAATGAAACAACTTGGTTTTCAAGCATGATCTACAGTGTGATGCTTAGCATAATTCATTTGCTAAGTAACTGCATTAGAAATTGATTTATTTTTACATATAAGTCACCTGCGTTTCACTTTTTTTCCTCTGGAGAATGGTCAAGATTGCAGAAAGTGTTCGAAGCTGGAAAAAATTAGCAAACCTACGTTGTTGATATTTATGCAGCATTTTCATGAACAATTTTCAAACAAGATCACCCAGCACCAGAATGCATGCCAGTGTCTAAAGTACAATCCTCAAAAGGCTGATTTCCAGTCGGTAGAGTTTTCCGAGCAGATGGGAACCCCGGGGGGGTACTTGACTTAAATTTGTACGGGGGTGTGCCCACGAAAAATTTTTTTTTACCCTGCTCCAAAATTTTCGCTCAAAATGATAAGCTGTTCCAGAAAAAATTGGTGAAAAGTATACTCAAAAACATTAAATTTGACCGAAAAACGACCCAATCTAGCAGAATATTCCCCTTTGACATGTTTTGACAGCCTGCTCTAGAAAAATTGCTTCATTTTGATACCCTGTGCTAGAAAAAATTGGTGAAAACGATACCCTTAAAAACGGCACATCCCCGTCTGACAAATATACTAAGTACCCCCCCCCCCCGGGATGGGAACTCGATTTTTACGACAGAAAATGTTGCAAATGAATAGAAATTGAAGCTTCAACGACTTTTTCTTGAGCAAAATTCCACCCGCTCGGAAAATTTCACTGACTGGAAAGCAGGCTTCCTTAAATCTGGTTGTGCGACCCATCGCACAAGCTGTTCTCAGATCAAGCGCTTGTTTCTTTGTGGCACGAGATAATGACTTATGTAATTGTCCTTAGAAAAGATTTATTGGCTGTGCTCGTTTTGGTTGCGAAAGAGTTAAACTTGATTCAACCCCCAAATATGGTTTCGCGCTCGCCAGGGATCGCATGATTTCGATCAGGGTTATGAGTTGCACATGCACATATAGATGACTGCTCGGTCCTGTGACCAAATTAACCCAAGTGGAAACCCGCCTTTAGCTAGTCGCTTTCAAAGAAAGCCCCCCAAAACAGCAGGGTTTCTCATAATAAAACTTCATTATCTCAAACTTGAATACGTTTCTTATTTATTTACTTGACAAATTTAACATCGATATCCTATTTAGTTGATATACAATTCTTTATACATTTTTGCCGTGAGTGTTTTTTGCAAGTGAGAGTAAGAATGCAAGTTATTCATGTCCAAACCAAAATCCAACACGGATCCACTTTACACAATGGCCACTGGTCCATTTGGCACAGGCCCAACTTTTGGCACGTGCAATTCTTGCATTAGGCGCGTTCTGCTCTTGGGCCCTGACGGTCTTTTCGTTCTGAAAGATGTCTTCCTCTGCTATTTCCACTCTTCTCATTTCATCTGACGTACCTTCTTCGTAAAATGGTTTTGCCTGATATAAAGCGATGTTCACGATTACACAAATAGCCAGCATCTTCTTGTTAAAACTCATGGTTGCTGCTCCTCGATTTGCAGTGGTTAATGCAGCTGTCTCTGAAATGAAATAGTTCACAGTAAAATTTACATGCAAGAACGTAAGTTTTCAAATCTGATCTAACGTAAAACCACTGGTTAGAATATATAAAGGAATGTACTGTCTCCTCAGATCTAACACAGGCGGAGCCAGCCACGCTAGGCGGGCTGGCCTGCCTCCATGCTAACACGTCGTCAAGCAAAATCGTTGTATTCGAACAATTAAATTAGTCTTCAAAATCGAACAAATGCAGCCTTTTTGCTTTTTCTACCGCATGAAAGAGTCATCAATGTTAAAGTAATTGATCTGAGCAAAATGGCTTGGTCTATGAATGCTAACATAGAAGGGCTCAAATTTTTGAAAATGTTGGAGTAATTGAGTTGAATTGAAGAAATAGCCTCGTTTTGAGTTAGAGACAGATGGGCCTAAATGCATGCCTGAATTCAGTTGTGAACAAGCAAGGAGACACGAGCTGGTAGACACTGGTAGAAGCTGGGCTTCATAATTTTAAACTGAGGAAAACTGTCTTGTCATTCCGCGTTGTCTCATGAATAGAATAACGGGCTAGGACACTTTAAATGTCACTGTAAAATGCCATTACAGTTTTCTTTGAATTAAGTGGCTTGGAAGGAACTTGGTATTTTTTGCTGTAAATCTACCGTGAAATTTATTGATATGTTGATTAGTTTCAAAATGGCGGCATTTATTAAATTTGAGGCTATGACTTCATCAAATTTCTAAATCCTAAACCAGAAACGATACATATTTCTGCTTCTTGCAACCATATTGTAGACCTTCATAAACTATGGTTTCCTTGAAGGGTACATCATTTTTCTTCTATTGGTATAGGATTTACGGTGACTAAAAATTTTTCAAAATTTCCCATGAAGTTTTCAAAAAATGATTAAATTGGCGCCATTTTGAAACAAATCAAGATATCAAAAAGTTTCCACGGCAGATTTACAGCAAAGTACCATAAGTTCATTTCAAGCCATTCAATTCAAAGGAAAATGCCATAGAATTTTACACCGAATTTTTTAAAGATTTACCAGATTTGAGCCCTAGGTTATGAATGCTACAAAGAAAAAACTTAAACACACCATTGTTTCTTTGATGGTGTTTGATGTTTCCGCTTTATTACACCCATCGAGATTACCAAATGAAATAGGATAGGCTATTTATAGACCTATGAGATCTCATGTGTTATATTTGCTGCCATTCATTTTGAAAATGACGTTATAATTTGTACTGATTCTATAGCCCAAAAAATTCCACAATGGTGAGCTTTACTCGTACTGCAAAAGGGCGATTATTGAAACTTGATTGAGATGGAAAACCACAATAGTATATTTAGTTTTACAAACATTGTACGCAATTTTATTATGAGATTAAATTGATGACTGAGACGGATAATTTTCAAAAAAGGGACTTTTTTGTAATTGTTTGGTCTGGTATTGGTAGCTTAATTTAATTCATCCTGATTTCAACACCACTGTCAGAGCGTGGAAGATTACCAATTTCAAAGCATATGACGGAAATTGACAGGTGTATGGTTCCATAACGGGTAAATTCTTATTATGAAGTTAAAAATTCATGTTGTTTGATTCGAATTCACATTTTATCAAATCAAAGTTGATGGCATTTTTCCCAAATTTAAATTATTTAATTGATAAGTTATCACCAAACTATTAAAAGGGTTGGAAAAAGGGATGAAACATAGCGCTAAACCTATTTGAAACCAGGCGGTTTAATTATTCAAACATTGACTGATTAGAAAATTTATCCCTTTGAAGATTTGGTAGCAAGGATCAAAATTTCCCTTTAAATTTGCAGCAAAGAACCGTTATTCAATGAATGAGCAAACCACAAGTAAAGCTGGCGGATTAGCCTAAAAAGTACCGAATTAGATTGATTACGATGAGTCCCTTGTATCCCTGTGGTAAGCCTTGCTCAACAAGGACTTATGGCCAATGAACAACCATGCGATACGATGCTTTTCTCGTTATGCCAACTTCGTTGTTGGGTTTTATCGTCATCATTATCTTCATTCGGATAGTTACACCTCAAAGTGGACCCCAATAAGTCAATGACAAATGCATTAAAAAGCAGTGGACCATGGACTAACCTTGTGGCACCCCAAAGTAAATTACCTCAAGCCAAATGCCCATATTTTTTCAATAATTTATTTTGAGTGGGCTGGAAGTATTATAGCTACTTAATAAAGCTAATTTAAGCCCACAATGCATGCCGCATCCAGGCATGGGACCCCCAGTTTAACATCCCTTCCGAAGAACAACGAGGTGAATTGCAAGGGCAAGCCTCCGAGAAGTCACCCATCTGGAGTTTGACCTCATTCGACCGAGCTTAACTTCAGTCACCTGACGGAAACTGTATAAGCCGCTCGATGACTCACCCCGTTCAAGCCCGTCTAAGCCCATGGCTTTCTGTGGTCCTAGAAGGGCTTTGGTACAATCACAATTTTTAGCCCAATCGCAGATGTAGTAACGTTTATCGAAAGTAGATGAATCAATCCAAGAATCTGCCGCAGACCGTTCCATTTCTAACTTAGCATCCTAACAATACCAGATGTCTCAGAAAAATTACTCCCATTTGCTTCAATTTACAGTTGATCTAAAAATCATTATCGAAAAGATATTGCAAAGGCGTATTCTATTACCCTGGGTAGTGTTCTATAAGCTTCAAGCAAAGCTTCGATGTAAATTCCTTGAAAATCGGTGAAAAAATCGCCAAGCTATCATCATTTCTCAATCTCCAGATTAGGTCACAGCATCAAAAACCGGACCGTAACAGCACCAGCAATGAATAATTAAAGTATTGTTTCAAAAATTACATTGGGTTCTCCAGGAAAGGTATAATTGTATTACCATGTTGTGATTTGAAGCAAAGATGAATGGGCCTTGGAGAAATGCATATTTTTTTGGGCACACCCCTGTACTAGTGAGGTCAACCCTGACCATTGTTATTACCTGTGTAATTCATTTACTTTCAATACAACCTCGTAGCTGTTGCTATCAATGAATCAACCTATTGTTGGCAATCATGATTGGTCAAGACTATTCCTTGCTTCGCGCTCTTTTGCGCGCTCTGGTAGCATAGCTTCCAAATCTTTAACTCCGCGCAAAAAGGTGGGTGTAATATTCTGTGATCTATTTCTTCTGTTTGAGTGGCTTGAAACAAAATTTAGTTACTTGTCTTTAATTCTACCGTTGGACATTTCAGAAATTTTGAATATTTTTCGAGATTACAGCGCATCTTACATTTCAACTCATTTGAGGATGTGACGTCATCAAATTTCTAAATCATAAACCAGATGAGTGACAGACTTTTGCTTGATACCATATTGTAGACATCCATAAACTATGGGTTTCTACGAAATTATTTCATGTTGCATCAAACAGTTTAGAAATTACGATGGTTTTAGGTTTTTTTGAAAATTTTTCTTGAATTCTTGAAAAAGAAGAAAAACACTCTGATTCTGAAAATATTGAAGATTTCAGAAAAATCCAACGGTAAAATAATAAAGAAATAGCTAAAGTTTCTTTGAAGTCATTCAGTTATGAAAAAAGGTCACTGAATTTTACACCAACCTTTTTAAAGATTTGGAAGCTATGCTCGCTCTGGTGCGGTCAATTAATGCAAATTTGAAAATTTCAAGCATCACTAACATTTGTTTTCGAATAAATTAGAGCACAGCTTCATTTTTGCAGCAAGATGCTTACCGGACTGATATTTTCATTCTTTCAAGACTGATTTCCAGTCAGTGGAATCTTCCGAGCGGATGGAAATTCAGTTGCTTGCAAGAGAAAATGTCGCTCTGTAATTAAATAGTGTGTGTATAATTCCGCCTACTTGGAAAATTCCACTGACTGGAAATCTGCCTTTAGATATACTTTGTATGAATCAGCAATCATTTAGAGAATAAGAGTATATTTAAAATAAAATAGTTCCGAGTTCACCTCATAACTTGTGAACGGGTGAACGGGGCTTGCGGAGCATAGGTTCCAAATCTTTAGAAAGGCTGGTGTAAAATTCAGGGACTTATTTCTTTGAAATAAATGACTTCAAAGAAAATTACGCTATTTCTCTATAATTCTACCGTTGGACTTTTCTGAAATCTTCAATATTTTCAGAATTAGAGTGTTTTTTTACTTTTTCAAGAATTCAAGAAAAATTTTCAAAAAAACTTAAAACCATCGTAATTTCTAAACTGTTTGAAGCAACATGAAATAATTTCGAAGAAATTCATAGTTTATGGATGTCTACAATATGGTATCAAGCAAAAGTCTGTCACTTTTCTGGTTTATGATTTAGAAATTTGATGACGTCACACAGTCAAATGAGTTAAAATGTAACATATGCCAAAATTTTGAAAAATATTCAAAAATTCTGAAAAGTCCAACGGTAGAACTAAAGATAAGTGACTAAAGTTTGTTTCAAACCACTCAGTCCGAAGAAATAGATCACAGAATTTTACACCCACCTTTTTACGCAGAGTTAAAGATTTGGAAGCTATGCTGCTGAACAAGGTTCTTAGCAGTGAAGAATACCACAAAACAAGTATATCACACATCGTATTCGTAGTTTCTGCTGCCACAATTTAAGATGGAAAATGTAAACGATCAGAAGAACTTTCTCGATGAATCTGGTTGGAACAAAAGACCTATTTTGACGTGTTGGAAATGACTTGAAATATAATTCAACAAGGCAGCAGGCTAGTTTCATTGTTAAAGAAACTATAAGCAAGGCATCTAACAGAAAAATATTTTTTTATAGAAAGTCATAATATTATGCTTTTTGGTAATGCCTTTAGCTGAAAATCATTTTGTGTTGTTGCCGCATTAGTGAAAAGAGCGTTCATGCTTAAATATGCGTCATCAATCGATTAATTTGCATATGATATTAAAGGAAATTAAATTTCATCAATAATGCCTCTAATAGATTCCTTTCACACGATCAATAGTGTAAAATCTCAGCTCATTGCATCGACAATTCTCTGTTTATGGTCTGATAAGCAAGCAAATAACATGCGAAGAGCAACGGCAAACTTTTAAGACACAATGTGTTGGTTTCCGAAAATACAACAAAGCGATTTACCTTTTCAAAGATCTCACACCTCTGAGTGCACAATAAAATCAAAATAAACAGAGAAAGCAGAACATTATGGTAGGCTGCGTTGTTGAAGGTGTGGAATCTATCCTTTAGGCTAACATTTCGGTAAGCCAGAGGTAAGTTGTCTCAGTCGCAAATGGAATGCAAAGGCAAATTGTGGAATATTTTGCCAATAATGTTTTCTTGGACGTTTGATGTACTTCTTTTAAATGTATCAGCAAAAAATAAAACAATCAAAGCGTTCGATTGAAAACGAGAGTGTACAATTTACCCCTGTGACAACTAGCCCAAC
The DNA here is from genome assembly GCA_039566865.1 of Aurelia coerulea. NCBI lineage: Eukaryota > Metazoa > Cnidaria > Scyphozoa > Semaeostomeae > Ulmaridae > Aurelia > Aurelia coerulea. The sequence goes on from CM076954.1 coordinate 16,910,080, forward strand.
TCTCCCCAAGTGAGTGTTGTTAAAGGCAGTCTGTCATATATCTGATTGGCCGCAACAAAGTTAGAGCTCAACACAATTTATGTCTTTGTGAATCTGTGCATTTGGAATAAAGAAAGGCTGATCGTTATCATTTTCTACGTCCGTAGAAAGTCATTAGCATCAGTAGCCATTCAATTGTCCTATTCTTTGTATTATCACCCAATCAGATGCGTGGCGACTGCCTTTAAAGTTGCATTCATAACAAAATAAAAGCAGTAAAAGTAATACAAACTGTACAGTTTTCAAAAATGTTGCTGTTTTGTGAAAGTTGTATCTTAATTGCGTGCGATAGATTTGAGACTTGGTATGTGAACTAAAATATCGTCACGGAGAAGGCTGCCAGAATAGGGCAGCGAAAATTATGAGAACCAAGCCTTTCCAGTTTAAAGGTAGTCTATCATGCATTTGATTGGGTGATAATGACAATTCAAAGAATAGGACATTTGAATGGCTGGTGATCCTACTGACTTTATACGACCGTAGAAAGTGAGAACGATCAGCCCTCCTTTGTTTCAAATGCAGAGATTCACAAAGCAATCCGTTGTGTTGAGCTCTGACTTTGTTGCGCCCAATTAGATATGCGACAGACTGCCTTTAGGTGTGCTTACAACAATGGATTTTTGAAGCAAAAGTATGAAGTTGCCTAGATACAATTTAAGATATTGTTTCTATGTCAAAATATTGAGATGAACGTAATAGTACTGAGACAGCTCCAGAACGTGTGAAACCAAAAAATTTGAATATCAGAGTTGACTCTTCCTTTGAAATTTAGAAATTTCAGAATTGAAATCGGAAGTGAATCGGAATGAAAAATTGAAATACAAATTGAATATTGATATATAGCTAAATCTGTAAAAATTGTAAAGGTAAGCCGTGTATGTGACTGAAACATTTTCCTTTTCATTGAAGAACTACATCAAAATCTCTTCTAAGAAATTCTACAACAACGCATGACAATCATTGGAAATAGCTTGCTTAAAAATTTCTGAACGAATTCTTGAATCTTTCAAAAAATTTCACTCCGTTGTTAGCAAAATGAAATTTTAACAAAATCTTCGAATCGTCGATAATTCATGCTAATTGTCAATGATTTGATTGTTGTTAAAAGAACATGTTTGTCACCTCACGGGTCTCGAGGGATGTTTCCAGAGATGTTTCTCTTGTCATCATGTTGGGGAATGGAGTTATTGGTAAATTTTGGTGCAAAAGAATCTGTCAATGGAAATAAGTTATATTGTTATAACTGGCAGTGACCTTTTTGCTAAAATATATTCCCAGGGTAGCGAGTTTTTGAACAATTTCAAAAATGACTTACAGATATCTTCTTCATTGAAATTCAGTAAAACCAACCATGGTTAACTATTGGTTATAGCGGCGACACAAGTCCATTCTATTAAGCACTTCGTGCAGAAAATTGAATGGTAATGACAAAATGAGAATTCTCACAGTTTCAAATTTTTATGAGTTGACAAAAAATGATTTTACTTCTGCATCTAATCATGCCAAAATAAAGAGACTAATTATGTACCAAAAATTTAAATACTTTTGAATTGAAAAAAGATGATTTACTCACATGTCAAGTGAAGTAAAATTGGTTCACTGTTTCCTTCTGTCAAGATACCGGCCAGTCAGTCTTATGGTTTGAACCTTCCTTGTCGTATGCACGTTGGCAAATGGCCACGGCAATCTGCTTCCTTCATTAATACCTTACCAGCATGTATGATTCATTCACAATATTTATCAACAATGAATCTCACAAATGCTCTGGTTTCAAGTCGGCAAGAGATACCTTATGTTGAAATTTGTTATGATCAGCAATGAGGCAATTTCATTCTCAGACATTGTATTTACTTTTGCGGAGGTTGTCGGTTCTCTTGATTTAGCCGCCAGCCAACAGCCGCTAATTGAAACCTGTTCTAACAACGCAGTTAAATCATCCACATAGTGATCGCTCATGGCTCATTGAACCCAGATGTTCTAGGTATTATATTCAACCATCTGCAATCGATTTTACTGCAATAATTCCAATGAGGTAGTGTCTTGCAGTTTCATACGTGTTTTCAAGGGGTAGACTGGCGATTTTCTCGGGGTTTCTTTTAGATATTTAAACATCAATTTCTGTCCTTCTTGTAAGCGCCCTTGTAATGCTTTGCTTTCTCTGCGGCGCGTATGACATTATCATGTAGCTAACTGACATTGCTATCTGAATAACAAATGATGATGATGATGATGTGCTAGAAATTAAGTCATGAACGCATCACTCAGAAAGCAAAGTAAATCAGTTGTATTTAGGACTCACTGTAGTCTTGGTCTGCACAGTGTTTCAAGGGATATGAATGCACAAAATATCCCCGGGGGGTCTACCTTGGAGAAAAACAACGGGGATGTGCCTGCCAGAACAAATTTTTATGACCCTGTCCTGGAATAAGATTCTGAAAACATGATACCTGTCCTGGAATAAGATCGGGGAAACTGATGGTTCTCGTGAAAATGATATTACTAACAGTACTTTTCGCTAATTGCTAACACTACTAACATTTTAATTTAATAAGTTCATGAATTGGAGTATCTTTAGAGATAATAATCTGATCTGTCCTGGAAAAAGTAGCTCTAAAGGACACACCGGTCCCGGAATAAATGTGCAACAGGTATAATCCCGTCCCGGAATTTTCAGCCGAAAATGACACCCTATTGGCAGGCACATCCCCGGGTGGTTGTTGTATAAAGTAGACCCCCCGGGAAAATATATTTGAATGAATGTATAGCCTATAGAGCTTAATTTGCTAAACGTTTCGGGCTTAACCCTTCATCAGTATTAAGAAGAGGGTACGTTAGAGTGTAAGAAGCAGAGAAAGAACGATTGATAGATTTCCAAGGGATGACTGGCGCTTTTCTCCCAGGGATATTGTCAGAGCTGCAGTACCAACCATTGCCAACCTATTGACGCAACTAGAGGTTAGATCTTTGGTGCATCACCTTTCGAGCAAAGTAAATCAACTCTCGTCAAGAATTAATGCAATTTCTAGTTGATTTATCGGTTGATGGATTGATGAAAAGAATAAATGAATGAATGAATGAATGAATGAATGAATATATGAACGAATAAAGGAATGAATTAATTTATTTATTGATGAATGCAGGAACGAATGAATCAATGAATCAAAGAACGACTAAATCTGTGACTGAATGATTGATATTGATACTTTCTTCCGTTACTTTCTTCCTTGTCCACCTACCCGTTACTTTCTTCCTTGTATTTCAATTCAACCAATTTTTATCAAACGGCTATACATGCAGCGACCAATCGTATTTCATCAGCGGAGCCTTCAGCATTGAGGTTGCTGATTTACACATGTAGATGTAGATATACACATCGTTGATGGTTTAGAATCATTCGAAATCACACTCTGATGAGGACACAAGTCCGAATGAAACATATCTTAGTATTTTTTGTCTTTCAAACTCTCTACATCAAGTAGATGTAGATAGATGTACATGATAAAGCAATGGAGAACACGAGAGAATGCTGTTTCGCACGGAGCTTTTTATATGTCATTTCCTACACTGATAACTCATGAGCTTGTGCAATTGCTACAAAGAATCAACAAAGATAATGAAACATATAAACACTTGCTTTAACGTTTCGCTTTTGCTTCAGCAGAAGTAACCTAAATTAGAAGAAATAAATTACAATGGGGTAACATAACAACAGCAACCATTCTAGGCTGATGGGACCACCGTGTATAAAGAATTTAAAATGAAGTGAGATGAAAAAACCTAACGAAGGGACCTACCCATTACAAACTGTCGACATAGAGCTTGATGAAACGAGGAAGAGAGCCGAAAGGAAAGGAAAGGATTTCCTACACTGTTCAGTCATAAATCTAAAAGCTGTTGTCTGAGTCAATTTTGATTTTACTTCGACGACTACATGAACTTCTGCTAAAGCGAATGAATGAGTGAATGAATGAATGAATGAATGAATGAAAGAATGAATGAATCAGTAATTGAATGAATGAATGAATGAATGAATGAATGAATGAATGAATGAATGAATGAATGAGTGAGTATGATTTAGTGGATTAGTGAGAGACTGATTGATTGATTCGTAGATCGATAGAATAAGTGAATAAATAAATGAATAACTGAGTGCATTAATGAACACTCGTATTTCTTCATTGATTCAAAAGAAACTTTTTCTGCTATGCAATGAAAATACCATCTTAAGAATACTAAAGCAGGTCTCAAATTAGATGCCCCGTGAATGTCCACGAATAAAAACGAATTAATTGTTGGAAAAGGTGATAGTTGTGTATGCACATTTGAATTTCCTTATATGGAAACCTGAAGGTTATGAAACAAAAACGTTCAACATTTTTCAGGTCGATCTGAAATTTTCATTTGAGCAGAACGCATTGTTTATTCGAAAATTTTGATAACCCCAAAACCAGATGTCGTTGTGTTTCTAATGCTATAGCGGCAAGCCACATGGATGTCCGGACTGCAAACACTTGCTTTCACGCACCCAAAAATGTAATCAATTCATCCTAACCTTGTCATGATGCACAGTCAAAACCAGGATAAAATGAATGTTTTTAGCTCTTTTCCAAAAATTATTGATGACTGATTAAATTTGCACATGTGTTAAGCATTTTTGGCGTCATTTAGTGGAAGTATGATTTGACGACTAATTGAACTGCGGCTTCCTTTGAAAATCTTTTAGGGCCTGTTTATATGAGGAAAAACACCTCACCTGTCAGCCCCGGGGATGAGAGGCGAGGTGGAGTAAAGTCTCTCATCCGTGAAATCAGAACGAATTAACCAATAGAAATCAACGAAGAAAGCCAATACACAGGAAGTCCCTTTAAAAAGAATTTCAACAGGAAGTCCCTTTAAAAACTTCCAAGGACCAGTGAAAACGACGATCAAAGTTCCCTTATATTTTGTCTTGTAGGAGAATGGAATCCCCTCGAATGAGTTTTTCATACCAGGGGGAGTTTGCTCGTGATTTTAACACGGTTTTGAAGTTTCTCGAAGGGACTTTCTCGAGAGAATCCCTTGTAAAATCTGAACGGAGTGACCCATTTCAGCCAGGAAAAGTTCTGAAAATAATTGAGCATATCGGCTATTTAAACAGACATTGCAAAATTTTATTGCTTATCTCTTTAGGGAGCAGTGCCCTTTCAAACATTTTGATTTTTTCTTACCATAGTCAATAAAAAAGAACCATGGTCTGGAAAGCGGCGCTGATCAAATGAGCTATGTTATTGTCCGCGATTTTGACTTCACACCTAAATTACGCCTGCATTCGATGAAGCGCATATCGTACAGATCGGTGTATTTTGGGTATTTTTGCGGTGGATATGAGCGGAGATGAGACGAATTTGTTACCCATTGCCGAAGAATATACTATTATGCCTTGTGAAAACTGTAAGTTGCCGCATTTAATAGCTACGTATCGAAACATAATTTCAATGAAAATCCTTGCAGAGTTTCTCAATTTTTCATAAAATTGAGTCAATCAGGGACTGCCATTTGAGCAGAAAGTATACTTTTTGGTTGAGTTGGTGCGAGAGTTGGTGATGCAACTCAGGACAAAATTTGCCATCTGATCGCTCAGATAGACTGATGATATTCGTCTAAGTTTTGCTCCATTGAATTGAATTTTTTTTTTACTGTCATAGTCATTCCGCTAAAACTAAAACTTCGTTGAAGCGGAATGGGTATTGTGGGGGGGGGGGGATAGTGGAGCAAAAACAAGGACTAGTGTAATAGGTCTACGCTTCAGGTAGAGTTTCCTGAGTGGCTTCTTGTTAAAGAACATTATGATTTGGGCCAGGACTGAAAGTTTCTGGCGAAGTTTCTTGAAAGAAGCGGTTTCTTGGCAAAAAATACGTGTATATTAAATGAGAACATGTAGATCTGCGACAAGTACTTTTAGCCAGATTTGATCAACAAATGTAAGCTTCCATTTATATAAATTTGAGATTATCAAATTTCATTTTCTATCGTTGACAACTCCAGAAATTTGTAAAAGACTTAAAAGGAAGAGAGCGGACATCAAACACTGAGTTTAAAAAATAGTTTAGGCCTATGCCATTTACCTTCCGTAAAAACAAAGATATACGTTTTTTTTTAATAAGAAACTTGGATCAGCACTTAGTACTAAAAGTTTCTTAACCCTATTTTAACCGGGTAAAAAAAAGTGATTTTCTACCGGGGGGCATTTTTCGCCCCCCTGTTTTTCTCCGCAAGCATAACAGCTATGACAATGGAACTTTCACTGTGTCATAATTGAACAAAGGAGAATCTAAAAATAGCATCAATCAATCAATAGTCACGAGATTGGTTGCTAGGCAACGTAAAACAATGCCAATTTTGAGAAAATCAAGCTATTTGCAGAAAGGTGCCCATTATTAGCAAATAGCGAGATAAAATTGGGAACAAGCCATCTAAATACCTGCTTGACACCATTAATTTGTAGTTTTCTATGGTTTCATACGGATATTTGTGGTTTCTAATAAATTAACTAATTAAATAATGAAAATTTGATTCAATGCAAAATTGTTAGCTCAATAATTATGATTAACCCTATCCAGACTGGGGGGGGGCTCATTCAGCCCCCCACCTACTTAACTGAGCACTGCTCCTAATTGGTTCAACGAACAAGGAAATGGTTTTTTGACTTTTAGTTTCTGTCCTTTTGAAGTGTGAATTTGTGTGAAATTTTGAAAAAAAATTCAGGTTTCCGGGGGGTGGCTGTTTTTTTCAGAGTGGTCGGGGCCAACATTTAGGTAAGCTGCTTATGGATGTAATTCCAGATCACCTCATAATACTTTGATAATATCCTTTTTCAGTTGTGAACTTATAATTTGTAAGGTCTCTTTAATTTTTTCCAGGAACAATAGACAAAATATGTGTCACGTGACCTCATCAATGACGTCATCTTTAAGAGAATGGCAAAAATTAGTTAGCGGTCTTTCTGCAGGGATATTTCGACCCCAAATGTTTTACAGCGGCAATAAATAGACTAAAACTGATCAACAGGGTTGTTTCCACCTAAGCTGTGTAATTTTGTTTGAATTTTGTGCATCATTGGTCGCAAACGGCACAAGATTCCCCGGGGGTATCCTCAGATGGTATCCTCAGATCCTCAGAGATAATTTTTTTACTTGAAAGTGTTTAGTTTTGTCAAGATATTATCAAAATTTCACCAAATAACTATCTTCAACCCCTTATTTCCACCTTCCTTCTTCTTTCCATCTCATTTGCTTACTACAGGGAAAAATGCTGATGTCAGCATTTTTTGCAATAATTAAAACAAAAGTTTCAAAAGGAAAAATGAAGTATGCAATGATCACTTATCATCGAAGTAGTTTTCATCGTAATATATGGAGAAATTCTCTTTTATAGCTGCATTTTTCATTTTTCAGAAAAACAAGATTTTTAATCTCTGTTTCCGCCATCTTGGATTTGCGAAAATCAAATTTTTTACTTTATAAGTATATTTTCACCTTCTAACAATGCTTTGATTGGCATAATTTGGTTTGATGAATCAATCTTAGAAAATTATAAAGATTTAAAAAAAAGTTGTTTTTTCCATTTTTTTCGTGGACACGTGCCAGTTGGTCTTGAATAATTATGACGTCATATCTATTTTTAGACTTTTTTTTGTGAGAAATGATAGATCATAAGCACGGCCACCTGCATGGTGAGTTTCGTCTTCGTAAGTGAAGGAATGGCGATTTTAGAGAGGGGGGGGCTGAATGAGCCCCCCCAGTCTTCTAGTTGCTCAAAAAGCCCAGTCTGTATAGGGTTAAAAACCATTAGTCTCGCATATTATTGGTGAAATCAAGTACCTTCATCGATATTTGAGGTAATTCCATCAGTTTTGCATGAAAAAATTACTTATCCATTAGGAATATGACGTCATAAAGATTGATGACGTCATAGAAATAATAAACTGCTGATGTCAGCAAATATGAATAAATTATATATCAAATGAAAGTAATCATCGAGACGAATCGAATGGTATATATTTTGTTGAGATTTAGTAACAAAGGAAGAAATTAGAGCCATTTTAAAGAATTTCTTTGTGACCACTCTTCAAATATGGGCATGTGATGGTCACGTGATCAAACAATAGGTATTGAAAATTCTATTTTCTGATTGCCAACTAAATTTTAGGAAAAGTCAAGAAGTTTCAGCATTGTAGGTAGCATCGTTTGGGAGCTATTAAAAAAAATCCGACAGGAGGGTGACAAACGCCCTCCCCCCCCCCCCCCCCCGGTTAAAATAGGGTTAATTTCGCATGAAAATCTCTGTGTTTTAGTAGAAAAAGCTTTTTAATTAGTTTCTTTTTTGGGCCTAAATTTGCGGTATTGTTGGAAGTTGAACCTTCTTCTCGACAAAGGGCTTCCATTCTGCATTGACATTGTCATCAAGAAGAAGCCGTGCACATCAAGGCAAAAATTTACCAATTTTGCAGTTAAAAGTAAAGAAAAGACGAAGGTACCTTTGTTAGAGAGACATAGAATAAGAGAGACATACAGAAATAAAGTTTTAGAGTTTCTTAACTGTTCCTGAGCGTTGCACTAGAGTTTCTTAAATTTTTGGTCATCGTAGTACTAACTTCTTATAAACCAGTTTCTTATAAAAAAATGTGTACCAGAGCAAAACAGTAAAATATCGAGCATAAAGACGCGAGGCTTACTCCGAGGGGGAGAGGTTTACCTTTTCAGAAGGGTAGAACTATCTTGAGGCTCACAGTATGTTATGAAGCGGACATTCTAAACATTTTGCGATACTGGACGGTGTCAAAACCTTTTCGAGTGAGCTGGGAAGAATCATTTTTGGCATAATTCAATTCAAATAAAAGTCCTTCTATTCTATTTTATATACTTGTTTACCTGGGAAGAATCGAAGCTGAAAAGTACTGAAAAAATGTCCGAATAGTTCCCAAAACTTCGTCTTCGCTACAAAACTTAGACATCTTCACGCGTTGCTATGGAGAATGACTGTTGTCATGCAGGTATAACTTCGCGCATCTCGTTTGCGCACATGTTTCAACGTCTTGAAATGAAGATGATGGGACAATGGGGATTATCGTTTGAGTGCTTGCTGCTGATTCACCCGGCAGGATCCAGACCAAATATTAAAAAGATCGAAAAACAGGCTGAAGCTAAGCCCAGTTTCAAAATAGGCGATCAGAATATAGCTTTAATATTACATAATAAGTATCTGAGAGTTTAAATTTGAAGACATTGCGTTCTTAACGACCCAGTTATAACCTTTTGCGCTGTGCAATATTTACAGCTATGGCTTCATTATTCGACCGTTTTGTCATCTCTTTGTAAATCGCTAATCTCTATATACTTTTAGCATCGCTAGGGTGCCGGCGGTGGTAATCGGACGCTTAAGGAAAACTAAATATTTTCATAAGAAACTTTAATCAAAGACAAAAACCAAAAGTACCAGGTGAATGGACAGGTATTTGGACATATTTTCCCGAAGTGTTTTGGTTTTTTACTGTGCCTGCTTTTCTTTGAGAACTATGTTTTTGAGACTGATCTTGGCGGTGGTTTTCGGACAGTGGGTTCACAATACAGAATGTGCCAAAAAAATTAATTTTCTGTTTATACTTGGCAAGTATTTCGTCAAATTTTGCTTCATTTTTCTTGTGTTTTTCTATTCTTGAATGCGAAAGCAATTGTTCGACTGTCGGTTCTCGTAATGACACTCTGGAAAGCTCTTGGTACACACAAACGAATCTAAAAGCTAGAAGATGCGTCAGAAGAATGTTGTTTTGATCTCATTACTCTTTTCGATTGATGTATGTATATGTAATGTATGATGTATATGTTAGATTTTTCAGCACACTGAGATGGTTTTATAGCATTAAGCGGTGTGCTGAAAAATCTGTCTGTTTTTTGCGTCCGTTTTTCTTAGTACCTATTATTTAGTATTTTACTACTAAATAATACTAAATTTTACTAGTATTTTTCTTAGTACCTATTATTTAGTATATACTAATTATTTAGTGTATATTTAGTATGTACTACAGTACCAAGTTGTATATGTTGTGTATAGATCTTTATGAATGAAATGTCAAAATCCAAATCACATTTCAAATCCGACCTTTATTCGTACTCCCAAGCAACTGATTTATTTTGTGTCCGAAAACCACCACCATGAACTCTTAATTCGCCATGAATTCGATATGGCATCCGCTGTCTTCCCTTCGGTGAAACTTTTTTGAGTCTTTGGCATAATGATATGCGTTATTTACATGCTATACATCCAATGTAAGTGATTGTTTAAGATGTTTGCTTCTTTCTGCAACCGATTCAGAATTTTGAATCTGGGGTGTGATATTCACAACGACAACTTCCACACTGCCAAGCACAACGAAAGCAACTTCTTTGGCGTGTTTTACATTTAAGAAGGCTTTTCGTAAAATTGTTTAGTATCTATAATGTTAGCTTTCAGTACCAAGAAATACCCTCTTTGGTGGATTTCATTTGTAACTTCTTTTTTGTTGGTTTTCGAGATTTTTTCGCAAGTGTCCGATACTACCGCCGTCCGATTACCATCGCCGACACCCTATCGCTATAAACTGTTTTAAGAAAATTTAAATTTTGTAAAATAGGCCTAAAATAGCTGTAATGTCAAGCGAAAGCAACTGACGCCTTTGTTATAAAATCTGTTGGGATCGTGTAAAACCACCAGTAGCTAGACACTGCCGGTGTGCTTCTATGTAGGAGTGCTGCAACTAATATTTACTTGCGGAGGAATAATATATATTGTTCTGTGGAGGTTGCAACTGATATGTACCTGCGGAGGAATAATTTCTATAGTTCTGCTGCAGAGGAGGTAACAAAAGACCGAAAGATATCTTTCTCTCGATCTCTTACGCTAGCTCCTCCATTGTAGTAAGTAACTTGGTACTGTAGTATATACTAAATAATAGGTACTAGGAGAAAAACGGACTCAAAAAAACAGACAGATTTTTCAGCACACTGAGGCCTTTCAAACTTACATTATCATCAGAGTGTGACTAACGGTAGAGCTAGAGCGTTTTTACGATTTATAAACTAAATAGAGGATTACCGACCGGACGAGGAGTACGAATAGTAAATGTTTTCCTCTGCAAAAGAGTAAATCTGTGGGAATCAACAAGGACAGATTTTGTGAGACAATAGCATGAGTTGCTTTTGATTGACACCGCAATCGCAGACAAGGAAATTCTCTCAACCAGAGTAATTCAAAACGAGCAAAGCCGCAAAAGCTTCTCTGACACCAAGGTAGCTGGCTCCCTCGTTGTGCATTCCAGAAATTGTTTTCAAGAGCAAACATGAGCATAGATCGAAAGAAGAAGGATATATCTACGCATCTTCCTCGGGCATTTAATTTGTTTGGTTCAAAAGCCGATTGGGAGGCGGGTCAATTCTTCTGTTTTTTGGGCGTAGTTAAAATACTTACTGCTCAGCTTCTGAACCAAAGAAATAAAATGCCCATGGTAGATGTGTAGATATATCCTTCTTCTTTCGATATATGCTCAAGTTTGCTCTTAAAAACAATGCATGGAATGCACAACGAGTGAGCTAGCTACCTGGGTTTCGGAGAAACTTTAGCGACTTTGCTTGTTTTGAATTACTGGTTGAGAAAATTTCCTTTGTCTGCGATCGCTAATCGCTTTGAATTCAGGTGTCAACAAAAGCAACTCATGCTATTGTTTTACAAAATCTGTCCTTGTTAAGCACAACTGCAGCATCTAGCTACACATCGTAAAACTAGCCTAAATGTGAGGTTTTTCGGCTTCAAAAATATAAACAGCAGATTGTCAGCCTCAAAAATATAGGCCTTCATTTGGCAAATATATTTTTCATGACAATATGCTTATCTGTCTTGTTTTGCGGCATAATTGAATTGCATTTCAACAGCAATAGCTGCATATATCAATTTGCGTAGATAACACGGCACATATGTTGATTGTATTAACTGCCGCACCAAATCAGTCTCGATTGCGATATCTTTCCACCCGCGTATTGGCAAACCTTCTTATCTGAGTCTCCACTGTGCATCCGTTCTGCTCAAGATTGTCGAAGATAATGTCTATGTCTGTAGACTTCAAAAATTATCACTCTAAAAATTGGTTCACATTTGAGTAAAAACACGTTAGAATTGAGATTACGCCTTTTCTATGCTCGATTTAAACGCGTGTTTAATCAGGTATCACATGGAAAGTGGATAAAAAACTCGGCGCTCCCAGATCAAAACTGTTTCCAAATGCATTCGGGTATCTTCAAGGGCGCCGACAACATCTCAAATTGAGACCAAAATAATCTCGAAGCGTTTTCCGTCCATTCCTAATGCGTTGCTGATGCATTTTTTTACTCACAGAGTACGAAGTACAAAGTAAAGTCTATGGGCTCGTGGGCACATTTCGTATCTCTTGTGTTGTGTGTATGGTAGTCAAGGTCATTGCGCAGTCTGTCATGACACAAAGGTCGCATAAAATTAACTCAGGGGGGGGGGGGAAGAGATATATTAGTACATTTTGTGGTACGGGAACGTGCGATTTTCAACAAGTTACGGAATAATGTGTGTCATTTTCAGACATGTTGCAGAATTATGGATATCCTTTTCAGAAAGTTTGCGGAATTATGGATCCTGTTCTGGAGACACTTTTGCAATAGTATAGGAATTACAGAAAGTTTATGGCCCATATTTTCATTACATTTACGGACTTATGACCCTGGAATTCTTGTTATTAACAGTGTCACAGTTTAGTATTCATATCCTGTACAAATATTCAAAAATTACCCAAAAGCAAGCATATCTACCAACCTGAAGAAGACTAACTACGAAGAAACTATACTGCTTTAAACTTTGTCATCAAACAGGTCTTGTCTGATGGTTGAGAAAGTCATGTTGTGATGAATTTTGCAGTATAAATCAATATATTTGTTTCATGGCCCATCCAAAACTGCAAAAATTATTTGGTAGCCCAACCAATTTTTTGGAATATCGGGTGTCTCAAAAAAAGTACCCCCTTTTGACCAAGCAAGGGAACAAAACGATAAAATATCGGGACTTTTGAGTTCATAGCTACATTTATTGATCTTTAACTGAAATGCACATACCTTGCATCTTAAAATCGTCCACCAAACACCGGAGGTATGAGTTCACAAGGTCAAAATCTGGAGTGCACCTGAAACCAGAGCTTTTGAGAAAGGGTCTAGCCAATAATGGTTTGATGTCGCAAGCATTTTGCAAAAGAATTATCAACTTCACCTTCAGTTTTTACTTTTGAAAAGAATTATAACTTGAAATATGTACTTTAATTTTAATTTTGTTTGTAAATCGTATTTTCCCCAATTTTTCTACTTTTTCTCATATTTGAGACACGAAAAAGTAAGCCAGTTTTTCAGGAACCCAAAAAATAACTTAGCAACTGATTGACTCAAAAAAATAATCCTTGCCCAAATTTTTAGACCCAAAAAAGTAACATGAGCTCCCTTATCCTGAATATACCAGAGTACCCCCCTGGGCCATGATACAAGTCATGGCTAGGCCCTTTTCAAAATCTCTGGTTTCAGGTGCACTGTAAATTTTGACTTTGCGAACTTGTATCTCTGGTGTTTGATGAACGATTTTTAAATGCAAGGTATGTGCATCTAAGTTGAAGATTGATGAATTTAGCTGTGCATTCGGGAAGTAATGATATCTTATCGTTTTGTTCCTATTTCTAGTCAAAAATGGTACTTTTTTTAGACACCCGGTAGATTTCACGGCCCATCCATATTCCCTCCGGCCTACCCTACCAGCTTCTTAATTATTGGTCCCGAAGGTGTTGACAGTTCTGAAAAAGCAATAAATTGTCACCAAAATAGCTACTTCACAAGATCGCAAACAAATATTGAAAGGAATGATCGATTTTAGCAAACTAATTCAATCTTCTGTCACTTGTTTTCCACCAAAATATGGCTTGCTAAACGTCCCACGTTTTTCTGACTCACTCGGCAGTGTGCACAAACAAAAACAACCTTCCGTTTAATAAGAAAGCTAGAATATACTTTCGTGACCTAAATTGAAATAGAGCTGGAAAATTGGATATACTTTCATTGAGCGAGAAAATCTTTCGGATATAGGATTGCACAGACACACCCTAAACCGACCGTAAAACGATCCGTTTTATGATGTTTGTTGAAGTTAAGATTGTTACGAACGCAGAATGATAACGTTATGTTGAACAATCTTTGTCAAGGAAATTAAGAAAGTTAGTTTGTTATTGATGCAAGGTCAAATGATAATGCGAAGCACATGCTGCCATGCTGTGCAAGGCTCGTAATTGTGTGTTCAATTAAAAAAATCAAAAGCCTGTTTACATAAAGTAAAGCTACATATTCGTGTCCAGGACCATCGAGAGGGGGGTTGGAGGGGGTAAAAGGTCCGGGGCCCGGGCCTCGAAGGGGCCCGTAAAAATATTGTTCGACAAAAATTACTTATTGCTGTAAAATCACCTTACAGCAACTTTTATGGCAATCTAGCTACCTGCTTTAAACATAGACATAAGAAAATAGTTTTCTTATGTGGCTAAATTTAACAGTTTTTGTGTCCGTACCTTACGAATCTTTTCGTTTTACCGTAAATACCGCTTCCTTGATAACTTTTTCAAGGAATATCTAAACAATTTTTTCTAAAGTAGCTTTCTTAAAAAGGGCGTTTCCTTCATTCTCCCAGAATCTGAAGGGTGTGGTCCCAGAAAATTTTCTTGGGGGCTCGCCCCCAAGCCCCCCCTCCTAGGCCCGATCCTAGGAATCGGTCCAGGGCCCGAACTGGCTCTCGACGGCCTTGACTATGAATGTACGCCTTTATTTGATCAATATGCTGCATACGCACTGGTAGACACGCATTTCTTTCAAGAAACTGTACACGAAACTCAACTCTCAGAAAAACACTAAGAAACTCCAGTGTCAGAAACATCCATAGCATGTTTCTATTTTAGTTTCGATTGTTTCCTGTATCATACAATATTACTTACTTGGAAGGTACTTTAGCAGTGTCTTAGCGATTGAAAACATGTATTGAAAAGCTTCAAACGACGTTGTTTTGAAATATTCCTGAGAGCACAGGAAGTACGTAGACATGAAGATTGCTATGGATTCTTCCAGAAACTCTTGAGAAACTCTGAGTACTCAAAATCTGATGATTTTAAGAAACTTTCAGTACTTGCCTAAATACATGTAGGCTATGCTAAGCAAGTAAAATATTGTGAATTTCATTTTTATTCAATAAAAGTTGTGAAAAGATCCATCGGCGTAGGGGGAGATAAAATTTGGGAGGGGGCTGCCCGATAAAAAGTCCATTGTTTGAGAACATTTTGCCCGACTTGAGGCGGATTTCTGCCCGATTATGGCTGATTTTTGCAAATTTTTCTGACGTTGGGGGGGGGGGGCTGCAGCCCCCCTGTCCCCCTGTCCCCCTGTCTCCTACGCCTATGAAAAGATCCAAAAATGGGTAAAATCTTAGCCTGTTAACGGGGCCTTCTTTTTTCAAAAAATGAACTTTGGAATCATTCCTTTTTTGCCTTTTTTGCCTGATCTCAGGCTAGTTAAATCTTGGCTCTACATTTCTTTCCCGCCAAAAAATAACAGAAGTCAGCACAAGTCACAACAACAACAACAGCAGCAACAACAGCTCTGGGATATGGCCATGGAATGCCTGGCAAAGTCTTCCTGGATGAAAGCTTTCTCTTCTTTCCAAGGCGATAGTTTTGCTCAAAGATTGTGTAAGTATAAATGCAAACGGTCATGATCTTAAGTTGGTCGCCAATTCAATACATGCAAATGAGACGTACGTACAAAAAACAGGCAAGGAGAGAGAGAGAGAGAGACAAAGGTGGAGGAGGTTTTTTGAGAGAGATGTAAAAAAGGCCTAACTAAGAAAGGGTTCATCGACAAAAGATTTTTGTCCCCGCTAACGGTTCTTGTCAACTAAACATGATACTTACCCATTTGGGGCTATTGCAGTATCGCACACGTAGTAGGGTTTTGGTGGTAGGGTTTAGTTAGGATCAGAAAAGAAACAGTGTGCAAAACTGCTAAAGTAGTAAAGCGCCACTGATTTTTTCGGGAAAGGTGTGAGTACATATAAGTAATGTAAATCGTCAAAATTTGAGGCAAAAATCTGACGAAAGCAGCTTATTTACGATCCTGATCTCTTTTGTATTACACTCATTTTTTTTATAAGAAACTAAGGTTCGGGGCTGGCAGGCAGTTTCTTAAATTTTTGGTTCATTTTGCTACCAAAAGTT
Organism: Aurelia coerulea; assembly: GCA_039566865.1. Taxonomy (NCBI): domain Eukaryota; kingdom Metazoa; phylum Cnidaria; class Scyphozoa; order Semaeostomeae; family Ulmaridae; genus Aurelia; species Aurelia coerulea. The sequence continues at coordinate 16,926,437 of CM076954.1, forward strand.
TCTTACATGTCTCTTACATTTTTAATGCCAGAAGTTCAGATCTAATCTTATTTTGTCTGAAGGGTTCCCAAATTACTCAGTAAAGCCGCTCTTACACGGTCAGATTCATCGAATTCGATTTGTCGAATTCGACAAAATCTGACCGTGTAAAGGCAAAAATCGGATGACTGATGCCATGGTCAGACTGTCGAATTCGATTTTTCAAGAATCGGACCTGTTCTATTCCTTTCGATTTATCGAATGGCAAATGAATGAAATGTTCCTCCGTGAAACGCAAGTCTTTCAAGAGAACATCGTAAGTCCTATGCACTGCGCGTTGTAGCAGCCATTCCTTTGTCCATTTTGTACGATATTTTCTTTCATTTTTGCGTTTTTCAAGCACCAAAACGATTATTATTGCTGCTGAAGCAACTTCTTCGTCCTTTTTCTGCTAAGTTTTGGGAATTTGATAAGGTATGCACTTCGATTAAATCTGATCGTGTAAAAGCTCACATTCAATTCGACAAATCTGAAGCAAGAACTGATTCGACAAATCTAATTCGACAAAATCTGACCGTGTAAGGCCGGCTTAAGATCTCAAAACAAGTCAATAACATAATTTGCACTCAAAATATTTTCCAAGCAGTTGCTATAATAACTGTACCGAGTTAAAAATATTTGATTGCGACAGGAAAATTACAACTGTAAATTACAAAAGTTTCTTAGCTTTTTAAATCCAGGTAGGGTTGTTTCTTAACTTTCGAAAAATTGAGCCTACCGTATTCTTATAAGCGGTTTCTTGTATAAAAAAAATGAGTGTATATCAAGTTTTATCAGGATTTTCATCCCCAAAAATGACAATCTTAGTCGATTTAGGTGGGGCCCCCTCCCAGCAACCCCCCTAACTTCCTAATGGATAAAATCCATTGCGGGGACAAAAATCTTTTGTTGATGACCCCTAAAAACAATGGCGTGGTGTACAACCACATACCACCGACCACACCGACCAGACCGACCAGTGCACCGACCACATACCACCGACCACACCGACCACCAACTGAACCGACCACCGACCAACACCACTGACCACCAACCATGAAAACCACCAACCACCGACCAACAAACCACTTACCACCGACCAAAACTGTCACCGACCACTGACCAGAACTACCAACCACCGACCACGGAAACCACCGACCACATACCATATACCACCGACCACATCACATAGCACCGACCGAATTTTAGTTTCATACTCATTGTTTTTGTAAGAAACTTGAATTCTAAATGTTTTCAATTCTAAAAGACTTTTTTGAGTGCCTAAAAATGTATAAAAATGTAGTGAAAAATCTGTTTATTTAGAAACTGGGGGGCGCAGTTTTCTAAACTTTCTATTTCTATCTCAACGATCAAGGCACTTTGAATAACTGTATTATTATTACACATATTTTTATATAAGAAACTGCCCATAAGAAATTCAACTCTCAGATCACCAAAAAATTAAGAAACTATGAGAAAGTTAAGAAACTATATGTTTTGATAAAGGAAATCCTTGGCATATTTTTACTTTACTTTCACTTGTTTCCTATAATGTGTACACATTGGAAAGGCATAGAAAACCTTGTTTTCAAATGTTCACGGGGCACAGGTTGTCCTGAAATTACTTTTGTGAAAAGGAAATTCCAATTTGAACTTGGACCTTCTTGTTGTTCGGCCCTGGTTGCAGGCTACCAAAATTTGCAAATGGTTAAAGGGAGCACAAAGACCAGCAGAGCTTGCCATCATTTAGTTTTATTTTCATAGGCATAGGAGACAGGGGGCTGGGAGGGGGGCTACAGCCCCTAACCCATTCAAAATTTGCAAAAATCAGCCATAATTGGCAGAAATCCCCCTTAAATCGGTAAAATTTTTTATAAACAATGGATTTTTTCTTGGGCAGCCCCCCAAATTTTGTCTCCCCCTACGCCCATGTTTTTTTGTTAATTTAATACAGTCAGTTATTCTGGACACTGTACAGAGCAAGTGGCGGACTTCACACAAAGCATGCTGGTCTTCTTTGAGAAAGTTTCTTTTCCTTGTCGTGCTCTTACACCATGCATTACTTGTTTCTTTTTTAAATAAAACAGTTTATGTTTGTCATGAAGTTCACACATGAATTTTATTCATGAACTATTTTACAGTGCAGGTCTTGTCACATTACCATGATAGGTAGTTTATGTTAAGAAATTCTTGAGCCATATAAAAGACTGTAAATGCTTCTTTTTCTAAGCAAGGATTTTTAGGCAGGAAGACCATGTTAATGTGTGCATTCCTGGTTGGGGTATAGAGTTCTAGAGCAAAACCTGAGCATTTAAATTCTCTTTTAAACAGGAAATGCATCTTCAGACAGTAGCAGCCCTCCTAAGCAGCAGGTCATCATTTCCAGGCTCAGACCTAACCCCAAGAAGCGAAAACATGGCCTTAAAAGAAGCAGAATACCTATCACAAACTGCAGTACCATTCTTGCTGAAACAACAGTTGAGATGGATGAAATGCTCAATTTCTTCAGCACTCCTTTTAAGCCATTGCGATCCATTATCCAGGTGCCTCTACCACAATCACTAAGAAGAATCGGCCAAACTTGATTGTGTTTCAAGATCAGGTTTATCAAAAACATTTGTTGATTATCTCCACTATTTCCTAACAATCATTGGGATGAGGCACCAGTATCCAATATCCAGTACCAGATTCATACCAATAGCTACACCTTGCTGCACTGAAGAATGCTGTCAGTAGCTGCAAAAAAAAAGATGTGCAAAAATGGTTAAAATCTCTACCACAGGATTTCAAACTTGTCAAATCAGCTTCAGGTACGTTAAATGAAGCATTTTATTATTTTGTTGATTACCTTTGCTATAGAGGAATATACGGCACATTTCACCATGCACTACAGTCATTTTCCTCAAGCCTTAAAAGGTGATTTTGCAAAAGTATCAGGTCATATGCAGGGTGTCCCAAAAAAAAATTGTTCGACGTTTGATTAAATATTAAAAAATAACGAAATAATGAACGGGCTCCATGATAACCATATTGCTGAGATTTTAAATTAATTTTTAGACACCAGAAGCTAGCAAATCGGCTAAATATTCACAGAGTTACAAGTTTTTGAAGTTTAAGTTTGTGCGAAAGCTGAAACCAGACGCCCCTAGATTACATTTTGTGAAAGTAGAATCTCGTTGATTCAAAGCAAATCAAATGGAATTTAAAAAGCATTTTCGATAAACTAACTTTTTCTAACATTGAATCAAGGTTATGGATGCTTGGAGTAATCCTTAATCTTACGCAAGTTATCTTATCCTGAGAAAGTAACGAACCAATTCTTTGGGTAAACCCTTAATTGCCTTATTATTTGTCTGGTAAATTGATTGCTGTCGTTTCCTTTAGAGTACAACAGTCGCACTCGTTTTGTCTTCGACCGTTATAGTATTGCACAAAGCTGTACCCAATCCACGATAAGACACAGAGGACACCGTTGTTCTTTGACCGTTGACTCTTATCTGAAACAAGTTATCAACCATAGAAGGTAACAAATCAATTCTTTGGGTAAACCGTTAATTGCCTCATTTGTCTGGCAAATAGATTCAAAGGTACATTGCTTGCAATTTAGCATCCCTGCCGAAGATCCCGACATAAAACAGTAAAGATTTTCCCATTGATAACGCAACATCGTGTGTTAGTGTGCCCAGCATGTAAACTGCTTTGTTAGTGGTCATGATAAAACTGTCGTTTTAGTCACTTGATTGAAACTGTGCCAACAAACGGCCCGAATGAAACAACTAGGTCTTTGCCGCAATGTATGTCAGAAGTAATCCGCTCTTCTCGTACACTGTACCGTTAATGAAGAAACAATCGAGATAAAGATAGTAGTTAATCTGACCACGCCTGAAGGATGCCGCATATTCGGCCGCTGAGATCTATTGTGGTAAAACTTCATTCTGGCAATGAGACTTTTTCTGGCAGTTTCGTTATAATAGAGAACAAGGGTTGGTCGGAAATCTATTGCAAGTCTACATGGAATCTGAAAAAATCTTTGAACCCCAGGCATGGTTTAGTCCTTGACGCCGCAGTTTCGGTCGCCGTGTCCAAAATTTCATTTATGGCCATCAGATTTTTCTGGCAATTTAATTTATAACAGAGTACAGGGTATGGTCGGAACTCTTTTGCAATAAGTGTACAAGGCATCTGAAAAATCCTTGAGCCCTAGCATTGTTTGGTCCTCGATGCCTCATTTTCTACGGTTGAGTTTAAAATATGTTGAGTTTCTGGCAATGAAATTTTTCTGCCAATTTCATTTGTAACAGAGTACAGGGTATGGTTGGAAATCTTTTGCAATAAGTTAACAAGGCATCTGAAAAATTGTTGAGCCCTAAGCATTGTTTGGTCCTCGATGCCTCATTTTCTACGGTTGAGGGTAAAACGGTTGAGTTTCTGGCAATGAAATTTTTCAGACTATTTCATTTGTGATACAGAACAAGGGATGATTGAAAACCTGTAGCAAGTGTACATGCCATCTGAAAAATCATTGAGCCCCAGGCAGTGTAGTCCCGGACGCCAAATTTTCGGTCGCTGACTTCTATTATGGTACAATCTATTATGGTTCATGTCGAAAAGAAGATCGATAAACCTGCTCAAATTTAAGCCTTAGATTGCATGAAGAAGAAACGACCTACTTTTCCAGTCAACATTTTAGATGTGATGCAAAAGGCTGAACATATGTGTCGTTCAGAGAATAAATGTCATTCTGCGAATATGAATTCAGTTAATACTGAGTTCAGAGAATACGAATACGAATTCAGCCTTTTGTATCACATCTGAAATGTTGACTGGAAAAATAGGCCGTTTCTTTCTCATGCCATCTAAGGCTTGAATTTGAGCAGGTTTATCGATCTTCTTTTCGACATGAAAACACCGTGGTAACACCACAACTAACATCTTAAAATACAATGCAGCCTTTAGGCAATCAAATAAAACAAAGCTTTTGAAAATCGGTTCCTTGGTTATGGACATGTAGCAACCAAACAATGATACATCATTTTGGGACACCCTGTATTTTGCAAATAGCTCCTAATAAAATATCAAGCCCTAGGCAGCGTTTAACCCTTGTGCCACGCAACAAATTGATGAGATATGAGACGAAGGAAGGGGCCAATAGGTGAAGGCTATACTAAAACAAATTCGTGCACTTGAATTCGATGGTGGACTATGCAAGCGTGGACAAGATAAAAATACATTGTGTATCTAAACCCTAGATACAGCTTTAGTTTCCCTTTTGGATTATAATGCCAAACACTAAAGGCAAATATTTTTCTTGGGATCAAACGACTCTAATGAAATTTTGACTTCATTCTTGACTTGGGTCGCTGCTCTAGCTATTTGCTTTAACAACGAATCAAAAGATTATAGGAGTATTAACGCATTAGGTTTCTACAGATTCACAGGCAAACATCATTAAGTTTTGTCACTCCATTTGTGACATGATTCTTGTGCCGGGTGACCCAAAAAAACTTCATGAGCTAAATCGCAGCCAGCTTCCAAAAGACAAACGTCATTAACAAAAGTTTTGCTTGGAATTTAGTTGGATGGCCTATCTCCATTTTAAGATGTTGCTTGGTCAATTTAAGCTATGACTTTTCTCCGAAAAGTGGTTTCAAAAAATTTTTTTTTGATTTCTCTGTCAAAATTGAGCTGATACCAATATTTCCAGCTCCCGTTTTGGAAGATTTAGCTAAAAGCAGAATTCCAAATTGACTTGCGAAAATTGAGTTTGAAAAGGAACATAAATCAGAATGCTTTTGCAAGAAGTATATTTCCCTAAACAACTTCAACCCTCCCTCTTAAGAACGTAGACTGCAACAAGATAGCGATTTGCTAACTCTGAATGAAAAATACAGTACGTATTTTCTTTATAGGAAACTGCCCATAAGAAACTCAACTCTCAGATCACCAAAAATTAAGAAACTCCAGTAACGGGAAAATATAACTTTAGAAACTATTTATTTTGATGAAGGAAATCCTTGAAACATTTTTGCTTTACTATCACTTGTTTCCCCTGTATCATATTACTCGTAAGGTACTTGAGTATCTAATGCTTAAACATTGGAAAGACTTCAAAAAACGTTGTTTTGAAATGTTCACAAGGGCAAAGATAGTGAACATGAAGATTGTTATGGAACCTCGAAGAAACTCGTAAGAAACTCTGAGTACTCAAAAATTTGATAATTTTTAAGAAACTTCCAGTACTGACCCAAATTCTTAGTTTCTTATAAAAAAAGTACGTGTATTTGGATCCAGTCTTTCTGAGCGCAATCTTTGCTTTTCAGTGACCTTGCAGATCTCAAAAGATGACCAAACATGATTTGTCTACGGTATAACTCTTGATACACGTATTTTTTATGAGAAACTAAGAATTTGGACCAGTACTTAAAGTTTCTTAAAATTATCAGATCTGTGCCCTCCTGAAAATTTCAAAACAAGGTGTTTTGAAGCCTTTCCAATGTTTAGATATTACTCAAGTACTTTCCGAATAATGTTATAGGAAATAAATGAGATAAAGGACACCATGCAGGAGTTTCTTAATTTTTTGGCGATCTGAGATTCTGAGTTTCTTATAAGCGGTTTCTTACAAAAGATATGCATAAAAGAATTGACTGTGTTAAGTGGAGACGCAAGAATGAAGAATTCATCAAAACCTTGAGATATTTTAAATGTCCCTTGGGCGGACATAAACCAACATCAGAAGAATACTTTCTACAAACTTTTCTGGAAACTTCATGTAACCTAGTGTTCTTGTACACTTGCTCCAAGTCTATTCAGTGGACCTTCAGCAATAAAAGAACATAATTTCTTCTGCGGGGGCGTAATCTACTTAGGTGACGCTGCGAAGGAGAAATGAGAACGAAACTGAAATTCTGAAGAAATTATGTTCTTTTATTGCTGATGGTCCACTGAATAGACTTAGAGCAAGTCTAGTGTTCTTGTTCCATTTGATTGAAGTTGGTATAACTGAGCAAAATTTTGAGATCGCATGTTGCCTTTTTGCGCTTCCTATAGAGGCCTATAGAAACTTACGCAATCTGATTGGTCTGTCAAGAGGAGGCTGGACGGGGGTACGTACCTTAGAAATGAGCTAAGGGTTCGACCCCGATCCTTGTGACAGTATGTTGAAAGTATTGGTTTATTTGAGAGTTATTGTAATTCCTACCTTTAAACACTATTCTTACATTATGGATTGGTATTCCAATATGAAATTTACTCGCTGCATAGTTTCCAGACGTTGGAACAATTTTAAAAGTGACAAATATTGAGATAATTTTGTGCTCCAAATTTTATGATATATAATTTTATGAGCCAGTTGTTCCAAAAATGTCTCTCCTTTTGATTGACTTTGGTGAAGTATAGCATAGGTTCCCAGTCTTTGAAAATGTTAGTGTACAATTTTATCACCTATTTCTTCCCATTGAATGGCTTGAAAGAAACTTCAGCCTTTGAATGTTTTCAAAATTACAGCGTATTTTTATATTACACATTTGGTCATGTGACGTCATCAAGTTTCTGATCGTAAACCAGAAGAGCGAAGACTCGTACTCGTACTTGATGACATTTTTTGAAAATTAGTTTTCTTGAAAATTATTTTATGTTTCTTCAACAATTGTAGAAATTACGATGGTTTTGGATATTTTTCAAAAATTTCTTGAAATCTTACACGAGAGAAAAAACTCCCTAGTTCTGAAAACATTGAAGATTTCAGTAAAGTCCAACCGTTGTTTTACAGCAAAGTAGCTGAAGTTTTTATAAAGCCATTCAATTCGACGAAATGGGTCATAAGGTTTTGCATCAACCCTATTTAAAGATTTGCAACGTGTGCTGTGCAGTAAATTTGAACTATGAATGTGAAAAAGAAATGTGAATTTGAACTATTTTCACTCTTAAAACATCTTACCTTAGATATTGATGCACTGATGTTCAGATCAGAGTGCGTACTTCCGGAGCCTCGAGCTTTTGCATCAACCCTATTTAAAGATTTGCAACGTGTGCTGTGCAGTAAATTTGAACTATGAATGTGAAAAAGAAATGTGAATTTGAACTATTTTCACTCTTAAAACATCTTACCTTAGATATTGATGCACTGATGTTCAGATCAGAGTGCGTACTTCCGGAGCCTCGAGCTCCCAAAAATAGGTTGATAAAATCATAAAAGAATGCAGTTTCCAATTGAAGTATGTTTTTTAAGAGGATAGGAGAAAAGTTTAGTAAGGAATGGTCCGCATATTTAATGAGCTCTCTGGCCAATTAAACTCATTTATACACAAGAAATTAGTAAGAAAATGGAGGCAAAGAAACAAGACTTTAAATCAGCCCACTAAGGCCTTTCGAACTTATGTTTTCTTCAGAGTGTTAGTAACATATTTGTCACAAAATTAACAAAAATGTTGGTCACGCTCTGGAGAGAACATAAGTTCGAAAGGGCTTAGTGGGCTGATTTAAAGTCTTGTTTCTTTGCCTCCATCTTCTTTGTAATTTTTAGTATTTCATCTACCAAATATACACAAGAAAAGGTTGTTGCAATTAGGGCAGATCAAAATATGAGAAACTTCAATTTCGTCCCTAGAGTTGTTGGGGAGACGAGATCGCTTTGTCTGAGGAAACTTACGTGTCCCCCATGCAGTGGGTTAAAGCGCATGCGCCCGTTAGAGCTTCAACTCCAAAACGCTACTGCGCATGAGCTTTAACCTACTGCACGGGGGGAAGCATGGGCTTCCTCGGACGAAGCGTATCTCGTCTCCCCAACAAAGAGTGAGTTCGTTGCTCTACCTCTACTCTTGGATACAAGAGTCCGTTCTGCAATTTGATTGGCTATTCGAAAACAATAGCATTCATAACTATTTCTCGATAACTTCCTAGTTATTCGAATAACAACAATGTAATCTTGCCACAAAGTAACACCATTGAAATGTGAAATGTTGCTTTGTTGTTTGGAATCGAGGTCGCATAATGAGCGTTGCCTAGCAAATTGCAAATCCATAATGGCTGCTTGTCTGTACATATTTTGGACAGGTTTGATCGAAATGTTTTTTTTTTTTTTTTTTTTTTTTTTTTTTTTTTTCTATATTTTCAATGTTAAAAATTTACAATTTACGAATTATCTAAGATTACAAACAAGCTACCATACAATACTACAGAAACGATACCAAGGGGAGCAAAAGATCATGACTACCCCAGGGCCATCACATGAAGGAGATTAACTAAAATACAACTAAATATATGAGAAGCCCCCTAGCTATTCAGAAAAGAATTAGAATTGAACGATATTTTGCAAATGGAATTTTCGAATGTACGCAATAGTGATAGAAGCTTTATCGCCACTCAATCGAAAGTCGCATTTGAAATGTATAAGAAAGACGCTCAATCCAGGCTCTTTTGTAGAATAGCTAAAGGGTGTGTTACGAAAAGCTACTTACAAACAAAAGAACAAAAGAATAGAGGAACGGGACTCGGCGAACAGGATACTTTACGAATATGGACTTGGTATGGTGGTTGAGTTGCATTTAGCTAGATTTCTGTGATCTTAATTGAATCGACCGCTTGTGTGGATGTATTGTAGAGTCAAATCGAGTATATTTCTGTTGACGTCATTTGGGAGGTCTTTATCACCATACAATAAAAGCTGCGTCAAAACTTCATTTGTAAGGTCGATATATCCGAATGGTCGTAGTAATGCAAAAACTCCAGCGAGAAGATCTCAACGCTGATCCTCAAACGAAGGGCAAAGCAACAAAAAGTGCTCCGTGCTCTCAATACCATCGTTAGTAGGGCACATTGGATTTATGGTATCCCTAAAATTGTGCTTAAATTTGTGAAGGCTTAATTTGCTAAGACCCACTCTAAGTTGAGTAAGATAAGATAAGCCTGTTGGGTCATGGATTCCAAAGACAGATTTAGTAGGGGGGCGAATTGTCGAAAGCAACTTTTTCTTGAAGATAGCAACTGATGGTGAAATTCTAATTTCCGGACATAGTTCATTCCACTCAGACAGGCAATTTGGATAAAAGCTAGATTTGAATTTTTCTGTCCTTGCCCTTATTCGTCCAACGACATCCTGATTGCGAAGAGGGTACTGTGACTGATGAAGCTGTGGGATTGGATCGAAATGTTTCAGGGTGTTCACTGGGCTTGGTGAACAGCGTATGAACACCCTGGTAAGGACCTTTTAGTTACGCTCCTCTTATTGAGTTTAATTGTTGTTGTCGTTGTCGCTCCAATGAGGTCGCTCTCTGTCGCTCTCTGTTGACCGAAGCGCCATCATCAAGTCAAAGCGCACATGGGAACGAGAGACTCCAGGTAATAAATCTAGGAACGATGTTGGAGAAACTTGTGTTTGCTAACAGTATTTAGGCATATTTAGAGCATAGGTATCAAATGTTTAAAAATGAATGCAAGAATGGTGAATGGATTTTATGGTTTAATGACTTCAAAGGAACTTCATGTATTTTCTACAATTGTTTATTGGCAATCTTTATGTCTTGATTATTGTCAGAATTGCAGCGTTTTCTGTGACTTCACCAAATTGCTTGATCGTAAACCAGGAAAGCTGCAGATTTTTATTTACCACCTTATTTCAGACCTTCATTAAAGATCCATTGTTACCCAGTGTCCTTTGCGGGGACGCTGCAATTTCAGATTGTCTAAAAATCAACTTATCAAAGTATACTGTTTGTTGTTGTTTTTTTCAATATATTAATTTATCGTTGATATTTCTTAGAACATTGTAAGTGGCATTTGTTGCGAGGACCCGGTGACCTTGCGTCTTTCCTCGCTATAAATGCCACAGTATCTTGTATTTGCTTTTTGCTTTTTAGATTTTAGATTGATAAAAAAGAAGCAAATTTGGCCTAAACGGAAAAATGGATCCACACATCAGTAGTTGAACTGATAGAAAAGTCAACCAAAGTCGAACTTTTTTATCATTTCAACCATTGCAGTGCCGATTGATATTTTCTGCTTAGGCTAAATTTGATTTTCAGACAATCTGAAATTGCAGCGTGCTTGCAAAGGACCCTGGGTGACAAGGGCTCTTTAACTATGGTTTTCTTGAAGATTGTACTGTTTTCCACCATCGATTTACGATTTTCGATTATTTTTACTTCATCAAATGTTTTCGTGAATTCTTTTAGGAAATGGAAATTCTGAAAATAATCAAGACATCGAAGATTGCCAATAAAGAATTATAGCAAAATACCTGAAGTTTCTTTCAAGCCATTAAACCAAACGAAAGATGCATTTACCATTCGCGCAATATTCTTCTCTATAAGCAGCTACGTCACTACCTCATCTCATGAGAAGCGAGCGCACGTGCCACTGCTCATTGCGAACATCAAGCCACCGGTTGCACACGCGTTTTTATCGTCTTCCGAACGATTCCTTCAAGACAATACACTTTTTTTATTGTAGTCTTTACCATTAACATTTTATTCGTTGAACATCACTTTCCTCAACCTCACAAATAGATTTGTACTCACAAATAGATTTGTGACGCGTTATTGCCTTTTTCTATCGACTTTAGGCGATGAACTCACACGACTCAGATAACATTGAAACTTCGAATACGGATGAACCTCAAAATATGGAAACCCCTCCTATCGACGTAGGTAAAACACTTTTCGATCTTAAGAAATGTATTGGGGTGATGTCGGGCCTCTTCGTAAAATTCATGTCTGCGCAGGCAGATCTTCGAAGCTATATCTCATAAGCTGACGTGGCCTTTTTGCGAAATTTTTAGGATATGAAGTTTAGGATATATAGTATCATTTTAATGATGCTCAATTTTGTGACAATTTGCCATTCCTGCAAAGATTTTAAGTTGATAAGAAGTTTTAAGCTTTTTGGATAATGTGTCGGTGGTCTAGTTCTATTCATAAGCAACAAACCAAACCATTTTTTCACAGGAAACTGATTTAAGCAAATCTCCTGCATCTTGTTCCAATATAATTTCTTGGCTGCTATGTTAAAGTGGTCTCAAGTGCCAAAATGTCATCAAGTGAAAAAATTTCTAAGAAATCTCCTAACCTTCGTCGGTATGTTGTTGTGGTCCCATCATACTTACATATAAAACGTCTGTTTCAACCAGCATGCTTTGAGCGTGCGCGACAGCAAAGTCAAACCAAGGGTGTTAGGACACGGATGTTTTGATTACGTATTTATTTACCTTGTTTTGATCTTTGTCTTGTTTTCTTGTCTTTTTTCTTCTCTGTTTCCTCTTCAACTGATGTGTGCAACTGAACGGTTTCGGCCTAAATGCCTCGTGTTATTTGAATATATCTTCCTTGTATTCCTGTGTCTTAGCGCGCCTTCGCAGAAGAAAGGTTTCAAACCGCAATGCCATACTAAATACTTATAATAAGTAAGTATTTAGTAATAAGTATTTAGTATGGCATTGCGGTTTGAAACCTTTCTTCTGCGAAGGCGAAGATATATTCAAATAACATAAGGCATTTAGGCCGAAACCGTTCAGTTGCACACATCAGTTGAATAGGAAACAGAGAAGAATAAAGGACAAGAAAGCAAGACAAAGATCAACACAACACAATAAATGCGTAATCAAAACATCCGTGTCCTAACACCCTTGGTCAAACCAGAAATGGCACGTGCAAGGCAATCTGATTGATTGCCGAGATGGCCCCGAATAGGATAACGAACAAGACTTTGGGCAAGTCTAGGTCGAAGCAGACCCTTTAAAGCAAAACTTCTGCACGAAGAGTCCTAGTGGAGTGGCTGATTGCCAAAACTGAGTGGACCATCCCGGACTGGTACCCCACCCCAATGACTTACGGTCTTATCGAAGAAGATAGGTTCAGTGGACCAAGGGAACAGTGCTCAGTGGCCTTTGGTAGGCCAAACGATAATGTCCGTAGACCTCTGAAATCGATGATTATAAAAACATACAAGAATTGTCTTTGTCGTTTCTCCATGTATTCTTCGGTTTTGCTTTTCTATTCAAGCGAAATAAATCCCTCGTTTTTGCTAATTCAAATTCCAAGTTGTAATTGAAAAGGGCTCTGTGAGTCACCTAGAGGGTTCCTTTTATCAGAAATGATTGGCCCTTTGCCTAAAACATGTTGTTTTGATGGATGACTCCATATGTTAATTATGGAGACAGTAGTATACCAAGGCTACCATTTCCATGTGTATTTCAATCATGTTATTGTGCCATTGCCTTCAAAACTGTAACATAAATGTTAAAAGTCTCCCTACAATCAATTGGAACGGACGAAACACTGAAAGCTTGAAATTTATAAACTTCGTAAATATTGTTCCTCTCAAAACAGTCCTCAGAAACTTCTTTTAAGAGTTCAAAGTTTCTTCAGTTTGTAATAAGCAAGGAATTTTTCTTTAAAAACTCCCGAACCCTTTTTGACAATCGTCTATTGTGTCATTGAGCCGAAATTATATTGAATTTTAATTCATATTTTTGAGCATTAGATCCTTATCTTGCCCCATAACCCAAATCGCATCTCAGTACAAATAAGTTATTTTGGTTGTTTTTCATATGTTTGTAAAAGGCTCTTTCATCTCTCTTCCTTCTCCATCGAATAAGAAGATTCGGGGAATCGAGCCAATTGGAGAATAATTAGATACTGGTCAAACATAGACACAATACGGCAAACAGACTGTATTCACTTTATGTACTCAAGAAGGAAGCTCCCTGTGTTGTGTTAGTTTTGATTTCTCACTGTTTTATTGGCTACTTGAATCGAAGCTAATCGTTGATTGGTTGTTTCAATTACAGGGGTTTGCCTTTGTGCATTCTCGGCCTCGGGGTCGTGAGAGACATAACTAAGCTGCGGTGGTCGGTTTCACATGCGAGAGTGTTCGATGCGAGTTGACTGCTGGTTAACCGAAAATCATTAGACGAAAGACATGGCTGGCCAAGGACGTGTATCGATGCCCACGATGATTTTGCTCTTCTTCGTTGCAATTTTCATTCAAGAAACTTCATGTATAGAAGGTCGCCCCTTCGTGTATCTTCCTGGGTGAGTTTATCATCTTTATCAGCTATCTTTTTTTCTTCATAAACAAACCTCTTTTTAGTTTAAGCATACGATGATAATGTGTAAATTAAAGCATCCTGGCCTATGGCTTCAGATAGGATAATCACGTCGTCAGCTTTAAATCTTTTAGAGAAGCCCTCACGAAATTTCTGATTTGAACTTTCAAACTCTCTCTTGAACATACTTAAAGACATGTGAAAACCATCGAAATTTATCTGAAAATCTCCCTTAGTTCTTGTTTTTCTTGACCCATTGTTCTCATGCTTAATAGAAAGCCACAGAGATGTTTTTTTGTTGTGTTTTGTACTATTGTAACTTAGAAACAATGTCTGAAATCTGACTGAAATCTGTGGTCTAGCACGTATTTTTATGTTTCCCAAACTCTGGGTAGCACTCCATTACGTTTAGGTTCTCTCATTCTTCAGGTAAGGTTTTGTAATAATGAGTTAAGTTTACTGATGGACTGTTTTCATCCCCTTTAATGCATGTGAAGTTGAGCGTAAAACTTTCATTCTTGACCTCGTTACGTTCTTGATTAGGCTATATATTATCTAGTTTTGGTGGTACAGTTTGAAGTCAGTTTGATTGTCACTGACTGTTTGATTAAACTAAGTTAAACGCAATGGAGCAAGATGAAAACATATAAAACATTGCGAAACAAGTTTGAAAGTTTTCCTGGTCATCTCATCTTATTAGCCATGCAAACGAGAAGAAGTTTGAGATCATTAAAGACGCATTTCTAATATCTTTCCTCAGGCATCGTCGTTTTGCTTTCGATAAAGCAGGGGTTGTATCTCAACTTGAACATCTCGTAAGCATTAGGAAAAAATCGTCTTACTTCTCGGAAAAATCACTGAAAAATCCCTTAAGATCATTTGATTAAACAAGTTTCTCGCTTTTTATGAAGAGTGAAGCATCCCTTACAGTAAACAGAAGTTTTGAACCCTCCGCGACAAACAGAAAATAGCTCAGACGTGTTCACAAATAAAATTCGAAGTTACAAGATCAAAGTCCCTGTCTCGAAGTACAAATATCAATGATTGGGACAACGTTAGAAATTCCTTCCATTGGAAGTGATTTATTTGAGAGACAATATAGTTTAACGTTGCTTTTTTCCGAGCTTATCGCAGTCATTCTTAGTTTAAACCCCCTACCTTTGTCGTCCATTGAAGATAAGGATCCTTTTATCATATAGTTTCCTCTTCAGAATACCTCAAGTTCAAAATCCAATACTCTCTCGCAAACTTCTAAAATCCATTTGGCTTTGAAAGCCACAGAAATCTTATGGTGTAGCATGACGTGAAAGAATTTGGTTGGTGCGTGTACAAATTTGATTTTAGATAATTGTAGAGGAATTAATAAACTTACTAACGGATGAAATACAAGAAATTCAGAAGCCAGAAGTTTGTAAACTTGAGCTTTGGCGAATGGCTTTTGAGATTCGTATGGGATGTATCAAACAAAGGGGGTTTCTCCGTCTTTCATTTAATTTCAATTAAGAAGTCATGGTTAATATTGAATGGTGGCTAAACCTGAACAATTGGGTTAATTCGCATTTTGTGTCATTGAAACACGTCGTTATGAAATTCTTCTTCTTATGCTGTGCAGTGGCCGTCAGTTTTGTCCAAACGCAGCAGTAAAATCTTTGTAAAGAGAAACGTAGATCTTCTATCGGTACTAAAAGAATGTGTAACAATGTTCAGTTTTAAGTAGTTGACATGTGATGAGAGTTTCTCGTAACCAGGGAACGCAGCAAGTTGAGGGTGAACCATAATAAGGCTGTATATAATTTGAATCTTTAGAACAAATCAAGCAGAACAATTATGTTACATTTGGAGAGCTGTTGTGAAGCGTAGGCCTGATAAAATTTGCAGACATGCACGTGTAGCCATGCGCAATAAGAAACATATAATGTACTCACCGAACGTGTGTTTTTTGTGTCAATTCTTCTGTGCAATGTGTTCTGTCGTTGCCACCTTAACTGACTGTGTACGGTGCTTCGCAGTGGACTGTTTTGTCACACTACGAAGCACCATGTGCAGTCAGTTAAGGTGGCGATGACAGAACACATTGCACAGAAGAATTGACACAAAAACACGCGTGCGGTGAGTACATTTTATGTTTCCTATTGCGCATGGTGTAGCGAGCTATTGAAACATATTCAATGAAATCATTGAAATATTACTCAAAGCAGATCGATTGAATGATTAATATGGTAGTGACCTATAGATGCTTGGGGCTATATAGATGGTAGGTAGAGTAGAGCCCACGGGGAGGGGGGGGGGAACTTAGCTCCGTACTTAGTCCGACAGGGATATGCCTCTTTGTAGGAACCTTTTTTACCTCTTCTTTCTAGCGCTGGGTATCAAAAGAAGGCAATTTTTTCTAGACCCAGTTGTCAAAAGATGTAAAAAGGGGATACTTTTGTTAGAGTTTCTAATTTTCATGTTTTGGAATATTCTTGCCACCGATTTTTCTAGAGCTGGCTGTCTTTTCGACGGAAAAATTATGGGGTCGGGTAAGTAAAACGTTTCATGGCACACCCCCGTGAAAACTCAAATCGGTTGGATTTTATATCAGGCCCCCGTTATTCGTCACAAAGCATTATGATCCATGTCTCTGTCACATCAACCGATCGACTGACCAAGTGACGGACTGACCGACTGACCGACTGACTGATTAGGCTCTATCAGGTTACCGGTTGAGTTAAAAACATTATCCCTGTTTGAAAAATAATGCTACAAAATAAGAGAACCGATCGTCATAATTTCAAGCTTTTAGTCCAATAGCCAAGACTTGATGCTAATTTGTCGTATTTTTCTGATGACTTTTGGACTGATTATTTCTTGCAGCGAAATCATTAATTAACCAAAATTCACTTTTCCCTGATTGGCCCAAAAAACAGTTAAAAGCGTGCTGTTCAATCTGGTGCAGATTTTAGAACAAAAAGTTTTTTTGTGCCTAGCATTGATTGGAGAGGAAAGTCATGTTTTAGAAGTTCTGTTTCTATTAAAGGAATACCATGAACCGATGAAATAATCTATTAATATTCTGAAAGTTGATGTATTTAAAGTAAATCAACAAAGGTGTAAGCTTAGCTAAATAAAACAATAGGGTCTTTCTTTTGTTCTATTTTTAGACTAGATCGCTGTATCTCCGTTCCTTTACGTATTGTATCTTTTGCCAAAGCCAATGAAAAACTTCGGGAAATTTGTCATTTGAGTGCAAACAAATTATTTGCAAAACATCAAAATTGCGTTACAGCCTCTGTCAGCCACGGGCGCTCAAATTTTTAAATCTGTTCGATGGTTTTCAAATCCTACAATTTTAATCCCGAATGCTTCTGTTTTAGTGCACAAGGCTTCATTATGCCTACTGGACCCCTGCTGTCCTAAGTCTAGATGCCACTGATGGCCCTAATCAGTTCAAGCCGTTTTCTCTATTCAAATGCACATATAACGGTAATAGGCCTGTAAGGGACAAAGGTGTGCACAGTATGTGGAAATACATTTATAGAAATTTCTATGTTTAGTGAATGGTACCGAGAAAATCTCGCTGCTGCTTCAAGAGGCCCCTCTTGTTGTGCATTTAGTCCTTGAATGCGGATTATATCAAGAGGATCTGGGCATCAACACGACTTCAGTCATTGAACGAGCAATGAACTATGACTACGATGTAACTATAACGAAATTTAAGAAAACATAGCATGGTTGCAAAGAAAGGCACTTGATAGTTACGTGGCGCATAACCAAGTTTGAGATGAGCTTAATCTTTAACCGACCAGTTTCATGGATAGATTGTAATGTTAACTCGAGTATGTTCCAGTTAACATCATAACCATGAAATAAAAGCTGCGCTGGAGCCTTGTTTGAAAGATTGTTGTATCTAAGTAATTCCAGCGAGAAGATTTCGTCGTTGGACCCCAAATGAAGGGCCAAATTGAATTGAAAAGCAGAGTTCTTCGAAGCCGGAATCTATTGTAATAGTGAATATATATGAGGTGCCAAATTTCAAGATAAAACCGCCCATATCTCCCCCTCCCAAAGCTGCTGTGCCAAGCCCAATCTCCCCCCACAAAGTGAAAAGGATAGATAAAGAAAACCATTGATGCTTTAATTGAGATGATACTTTTTAATTCCTTGTAAGGTGAAACTAATCCTGTCAGTGTCAAGACAGGTCTTTCTTTGCTCTTCCAAAAATCCTTTTAAGCTATAACCTGGATAAGCCAAAATTCACCATCTCGCAACGTTTTTTCATTACTCCAAACTAGCTTATCAAATGCTTGTCATTCTCCAATGATTCACCAGGCTTTGGTGTCTGCTGTAATAATTCATTGTCCTTTCAAGCATTCTATGTAGATATGTAGATACTGATTGATTGATTGATTGATTGATCAAAGCACAGTTTTACAATGAATGCATGTTCTGTTTAAACTAAAGCCCTGATCGAACGAGCAAAAAGGTTTGTCGGTTTTGGCAACATCACAAAACATTTCTTTACAAACATTTTTTGCCTTTTTATATTCAATATAGAATTTTCAAAAATGAAGTACTCAAAACACTACATGTGAACTACTTTACAACACTACAAAGACGATACCACGGAGTGCAGAAGGCCATGGCTACCCTACGGCCATTCTATGTACAGAACATGGAACTAAAACAGAACTAAAAACACCAGGGGTGACACCAGAAATCTTCCGACAGTGGGGCTAGAGCTTCCGACAGTGGGGCTAAAATGGCTAAAAAATGCAGTCATTTTGCCAAATTTCCTCCTACAAGAACCTAGGACTACACACTTTTAGTATTTTGCATCGGATACTCTCCACCCGCTTATATGTGCACTTGTACAGTGCAATCTTAAATTTTTACCTAACATGGATTACAAGTTGTAATCCCTGTTAGGTAAAAATTTAAGATTGCTCTGACATTTCCAGTTGTTTGTTAAGCTTTTTGAAATCCAGAATATAGAGTTTTTGTGGTTTCATACTGCCATAGACCTGCAAAAATTGTTCCTTTCTGCAAAAATCTTTCTTCAACAATTCTGCGAAAATCTTGTAAAATGATGTACGGTTATCTTTTGCATCAAATGAAGATCCTCGAAGCAACACTAGAGTTCGTCGAATCATCAAAGAGATTTTCTTGAGTGATTCCTGCGAAATTTCCTCCCCCGTTCCCACCTCTGTATTCTTTTCTCTTTTCGTAGTTTTTAGTTTTCGCTGTAACCTGTCAGTTGACTATTTTCATGTTTAATATCAAGGGTTGCAATGTTTTCTCATGCTCCCTATGGTAGCATCTTGTATGTATGTTGAGTGGTTACACAATTTTAGATTGAGAAAACAAGATCTTTCTTGTTCCGTGCTTTTTAATCTGTCAAGATTGGAATAGATCGGACAGACAAGACAAAAAATTGAATGAATTTTAGCGTACAACAAAAATATCACCTTCGGTCCCACAAATGACTCCGACAATTTTCCACTATTAGCTGACAATTTCTTGATCATTTGGGAACCTGCCCTAGGGATTTTTGTCTAGACCTGGTGACTGAACAAGATTGTCACTAATGAAATATGAAAACCAAATCAATTTTCAGTCTGCTTGCAAGCTCATCTAGCGATGACTTTCTTTTCATCCCCAGCATTTGTCAAGGTCACTGTTAAGATCTACTTTCAATTAAAATATTTACAACTATTTGATCCCATGAGACTTCCAGAAGCTTCAATATTAGCCTTTATTATTTTTCTCACGACGACGCTTTGGCCTGGTTTTCAAATAGTCGTAAAGCAGTCGAATCAATTGCGCGAGTCACCTCAAGCAACATGATAAAAAATGAGCAATATGGCGGCTGCCTTACGACTATGATACTAAGAAGTAGACTAGCTACACTGGTCCCTTAATTTCGCTGTTGTTGTTGTTGTTGTTGTTGTTGCTGATGGCCTCTAAGGAGCAAACAGAGATTGTGTAGCCAGTCTAACCTAGAAGTGTCAATCGCAATATGTATGTATTTTGTTCTCTTGGGAGAATGGAATCCCCCTGAATGAGTCGTTCATAGTAGGGGGAAATGTTATTACGTTTTTCAATGTTTCTCGAACGGGACTTTCTCGAGAAAATCCCTTTTAACATCTAATCGGAGTGACCGATTTCAGCCAAGAAAAATTCTAGAAATAATTGAACGTGTTGGCTGTTCAATAAGATCTTGCAAAATAGCATTGCTTGTATATTTAGGGAGTAGTAGCATTTCAAACGCTGGGCGTTTTTTTACTCACCCGGTAAAACGATATGTAACAATTCAATCCAATGGACTCAAAACTTGTATCAAAACTTGGACTCGCGTTCTAAGTCGGACGGATGTTTATACAGCAGATTGTACTACGGTAACCAAATTCTGCTATGGGAAATTTCTTAGATGTTGAGACGATTCGTTTTGCAAGTGATCAAGGTGTCGCCTTGCCTCAGGGTATGCATCAGCTCATGAAGATGCCTAAGGAACGTTCTGGTTGTGTGAGTCATCACCAACTATCATTTTTGCTATCAGCTATCATCTTTTTGAGATAAGAGAGCTTTGATGAAGAGAACAAAGGACAGATGCTACTTTTTTCGTATCAAAGCAAGCTCTGTAGGAAAAAACTAACTTTGAGGTGGTCGTTTGTATTCGCAGAAGTCAAATGATTGAATCCAGCTCATGTGATGCATTTGAGATCGATCTAATTGTAAAAACAACTTATACACTACACGTTAAACAAAACATCAATTTTCTGAGTTTAAGTTGCAGTGGAGGACCCTGCAAGCATAGCAACCTTGTGGCCATTTACAATGAACTCCAAAATCGATTTTACTAACGATTTCGAAAAGTTTTTGCCTGAGATTCGCACAAAAATGGAATAAAATTGGTCTCTCAAGAGGGGTAAGCTAGATCAAGCGTTTCTGTCATGTAATTAAACGATCTGATAAATAATTTTAACAACTACCTACTGTCAATTTAGCTAAAAGAGCGTTGCCTACATTTTCCGAGAGTTTGAAGGGCACTGTCACATTAAATCTTCCTGGGGCTACGCTCAAAACCCATCATTTTCCAAGTGCAGGCTCCGCCGCTGCAAGAAGCCGTGCAAAAGATGAGCTGCATCATCATTTGTACCTTAAAGGGAATCTAAGCATATATAAGTCTTCGACAAAAAAGACCTTGCAAAAACAATAGGCCGATAGACGTGCCGCACCATATTTGGGTAACCAATCTACGTCAACAGGAAATCCTCATATCCGATAGGCTGGAGTTTGACCGCAAGTAGCTTGAGCCACTTTTATTTGCGTACATTCCCTTTAACGTTTCTAGTGTAACATAATTACATTTTTTCGTGTACGTTTGCGTCTGGGTTTTATGAGGACCTCGTCTAGCTGCACAAAGCATCTATATGCGTGAAATGTGTAATAAACTACAACCGAGTTCTTTAGAAATATTATTTAGGGCTAATCATGCTTTAAGCAGAGACGTTCTCATTCGTTTTATTCGTTTCTTCATCTTTGTTAACATCTCTTAACCTATCAACCTCGGGCAATGATCACAAGAATCCTTATCAGAAACCGAAAGGCCAACGGAAAATTACATTAAGAGATTTTTCATCAGTTAAAACGCTTCGAGGATTAAATTCTTATTCGTCCCAAAGTTAAAAGTTCAGGCACATATGAACAATCACATTGTTCAGTGTTTTATGCTGCAAGTATTTTTGATCTATGATCTTTGATCTATGATGCTTACCTTTCAAACGAGACACAGTATAAATATCGATTACGTCATCGGCCAGCCTCGATTTGATTTTGTTGTTGCCCTCGTCCTATCGTTGTTGTTGTTGTTGTTGTTGTTGTTGCTGTTGTTGTTGTCATTGTTGTACGCTTGGCCTACGTTATATTGCTTGTTTTATGAAATCGTGTACTTTCAGCAAGCCAGAGATCTGATGAAGTATCACGTTGAAGAATTTGCTTGCGTATTAGCTTTAAATGTTAGATTAATCGAGTCTTACAAACACATGAAGTTAAGGAGGCAACCTGATGAAATAGACCGATGTCTGCAACTGTTTTCTTCTGAATTGAAAGTATGCTTGGGGAAAATAAAGAGACTTTACATTTTCAATAAAAGAATACCACATTGTGAAATCTTCTGTTTTAGTTTTGTGTCATTGTCTAGTTGCGCACACTTTTCAAAACTTATCAAGGAAACGAGCCTTGTACCGTCACATGACACGCTTAAAGCTGCCTGATTGGCTAAAAAACAGCGCATGATAAACCCATACCTCCTTTCCATGGACTTGGCCCAGCCTCACTTGCGTTTAGTTTTCGAAGTATAGAAAATGTCTGCCAGTGTGCTAGCCAACGTGGGTGAGTTTCAACTTGAGAAAACGAGGGAGTTATGTCGTTTGAAAAGCAAAATCAAGAGAATAATCGACAAAGAAACAACGAAGGACCATTCTGCAATGGTTTTTTACTTTCAAATGCAACCGATTATTGCATTATCAGCTCTTCATAAAGCCCTTGGTCATATGTGGGGAATTTCGGTATTTCTTTTGGGGAAACGCATCGTCCCAGTGGGGAATTTCCACCGCAACATCTCTGCTAAAAGATTCACAGTTGGTACTTTTTCAATAAGGAAACTTTGGTTGACACTTTTACAAAGCGAATCTATCTCCATAAAGATAACCATTTTTTTGTAACAATATGTCAAACGAATCAACATTTTTTGAATGGCATAAAGTAAAAACCAGACCGTGGGACCCCAGGACTGCTGACTACTAAGATGAGGCAGGAGGGAACAGGACCCGCAACACCAGCGGTTCTAGGGACTTTTGAACTAGAGGTTCTGATATCATAAAGCAAGAAGGTCGCGTTCCGTTATTTTTAAACTGCATGTTATGGTGATAACATTCTTTGAAAAAGTAACATTTTGGTGCTTGAATTTTTGATTAAACACTTGCCAATTCAATGTGCTTTTGTAATGCATTGCTATGAAGATATTTCTAACGTGTATTTTTAGATATTCGGTATTCCGACGAGAACTTTTCTCAGTCATGCCCCAGGATTTCTGTGACTTTTCTGATGTTGGGCACTGGTCCCAGGACTGTCTAAAAGTATCATAGATGTTCAGCACTGCAGGACGGTCTAAAAGTAGTACTTCTTGCTTCTACCGGGTCAGTCTCTAAAAGCATAACATAAAAACACTATCCAGGGCCACTTCATCCTCCCAAGAGGATAACACGTGCTAAGACGTATAGAAGTCATTGCTGTAGGGCATAAATATTAGGAAAATTTGGTCGTGATTTTCATGCAGTTTTGAATGTTTCTTGCAGGGGCTTTCTCGGGAAAATCTGTCATAATTTCAGAACGGAGTCGCCGATTTCAGTCAGATGAATTTTAAAATCGATTTGAACGTATCCATCAGCAAATGATATATTTGCCAATGCTATCTTCTTGATATTCAGGGAGCAGTGGCCTTTCAAATGGGGACTGCTTTTGTCTACCCATCCGGTAGGGTCCCAGGGTCTGATTTTTACAGTCTGCCTGTTTGAATGAAATATTCGAAAACAGGTATGAAATTTCAATCAGAAGGCATTCGAAAATGACAGCAATAATACAAATCACTCATCAAAACAATGTATCTTTTCGCGTCTAAAACGCAATACTGTGGCTGCTTAAACGTTAACACGCTTCTAAGCCATACCATAAGTATATGCAATATATAATCATGTCTGCTAATGACCATAAATCCACTTGGTATTAAGTTGATACCTTGTATTCATCTTGAGAAGTTAGACAGGATCAAGACATTCCCCCAAACAGATAAATACGCTATGTTATTCTCTAAAGAGATAAGCACACTACTGTAGCATTCTTTCAAAATACCTTGAGCCAAATTATGAAAGATGTCTCTCTGTGTAAACGTTTATCTGAATTTTTTTGTCACATGTGACTCAGACCCCGTTTACACTATGCCGGTACGAAATGAATACGGCATGAAACTGTGCGGTATTGGTTTTTCTGTCAAAACGGAATCGCCGTTTACACTATACCGGCACGAAATGAATACGATAGGTTGTGACCATGCGCAGAGTGAGGATTTGTCAAGGCGCATGCTCTCATTTGCCAGATTATGGCGTCGATGCGAATCCGACATGAAATGATGCCATATTCGCCGTTTACACTATGCCGGTTCAGTGACGAAGCCAGTTAGCATGCCGTATTCATTTCGTGCCGTATTCAAGTGAAAACTATGCCGGCATAGTGTAAACGGAAGGCCAATACGGCACAGTTTCATGCCGTATTCATTTCGTACCGGCATAGTGTAAACGGGGTCTCAGTCAAAATCTCTTTGAGTGGTAAGTACACTAAAATTTGGTCAGATTTGAAAAACACGCCTGCACTGCACTCACAGTAGACTAATTACATACTTCAAGTTGTCACATCAACAACTACACCAACGAACATTTTAAATTTTCACTTGAAAGCTTATTCAATTTTCTACACTATTCATTGAATCGAGTTGTTTCCTCAACATTTGAGCGTCCATCATTTTATCAATAGGGATAACTGCGACTACATTCACAGTTTGTGAAGCAAAATGAAGAATGGTTTGGCTGGCAACGTCTTTGGAAAAGTTTAAGACATTTCTTTTTGTCATATGTTAAAATGTTTGTCGAGCAATGGATAAAGATTTTGGTTGGCAAGCAAATCTGAAATGTTTAGCAAACAATGTTTGCTAATTTGGTCCGTGCTTAAAAAGCTGAAACGCTCTAGAAAGAGATAGTTACTGTAGCATTATGTCAAAAATCCTTGGAAAATTATAAATGGTCCATAGTAAAAAGCTTTAGTCACAATACACACAACATACAACACACAATACATAAATGTTATATGTCATCTAGTGTCTCTAACCACAACAGAGTGATGCACACATTCTCTATCGAACTGTCCAACTATACCATCCCTTTTCCGGCATTGATAGACAGAGTATCAATATGTTCTTGGCTATCAGCCTTCGGTATCATCAATTTGAAGGGGTCTAGGCAACATCCTGTGTGTGTCTAATCAAACGTCAGTGCAGTTAGAAGAAAGGTATCAGTAATTTCTAATTAAAGCAGGCAGCGTGGTCATAAAAGCGGTTTAAGAACGGATGTTACCTATACACCAAATTGATAGTGTTTGCTTTGGCTTCTTTGTTCATGGCTTCACAGTAGTAAAGCGGTGATGACTGGTAGGAAACGTGTAATTACGTTGATGATAAGTCCTGTGGCATAGATTGCCAGTACCGCACCGGTTCTTTGTTATCAGTGTAAGGAAAACATTACTGTTGCACCGCCATTGCCGAGAGGAACTGAATCCCAATTAATCTAATTACTTGTGTTGTTTGACTGGCGCACCCAAAAATTGGCAAAGAAGACCCATGGCTAACCAAGACATTTTGAGACCCCAATGTCTTGTTGGGAAGACGAGATACGGTTTGTCCGAGGAAACGGATGTGTCCCCCCGTGCAGTAGGTTAATGCTCATGCGCAGTAGCGTTTTGGGTTGGAACTCTGACGGGCGCATGAGCATTAACCTACTGCACGGGGGGACACATAAGTTCCTCGGAAAAACTGTATCTCGTATGCCCAACAAATGTCGATTTTCATATGATATGAAAGTCATTTCTGGCTAGGTTCTGTTTATTTTGCTTTTTATTCGATGCACGATAGGTTGATGTTCGTCACGATTCTAACTTCGTGCCCTTGATCAACCTGGTAATACAAAAATAATTCTGCAAAATGATCCAAGTTTGATCATGTTTGAGATTTTCTTTATTTTAGACCGAATCGATCCCAGCAATTTTGTGTGTTTTCCTTTCCAGCAAGAAAATGATGGTGAAATTGAAACTTGGAAGTATCGTAACTTTGCCAAAACTTTAGTCACTTAAATGAATTTAAAAGCAGTCTGTCACACATTTGATTGGCTGCAATAAATTCAGAGCTCAACACGAGGGATGTCTTTGTGAATCTGCGCGCTGGAAACAAAGGAGGGCTGGATCGTTAGCACTTTCTACGGCCGTAGAAAGTCAGTAGGAGCAGCAGCCATTCAATTCTCCTATTCTTTGTATTGTCCTTATTACCCAATCAGATGCATGACAGACTGCCTTTAAAGGGGATCGACATAGCTATATCGACTAGCTGCTATGAATGGGCTAAAGAAACGTTCACACACGCATTGTTTCTTCCCGGGGGGGGGGGGGGTACTTTATTGTCAACATGATTCGACCTGAATCTGGACTTTGAGAAAAGGACCCATTCGCACGACAGAATGTTTAGAAATTCCGAGCCCATTTGCATGAATATCAGGAAATTTCTGACCCATGTGTATGAATTTCTTGAATGGAAACAAAGGAAAATTTCAGTTGTTTGGTGTGGATTATCATTATGGGGCCCATTGATAAGAAAATTCTAAAAATAACTACCCATCTACCAGCATTATGGTTAAAAACAGACCAATATGTAGGGAATTTCAGATAAAAAAGCCACCCATATGAGCGGCACGTCCAGTATCACTTAACGAGGAAGTACCCCGAGCGTTTCTTTAGCTACACAATTAAACAGCACGTGTCTAATATAGCAGACTATATCTGAACTTGGCTCGTGCCAGCTTTTAATTTCATTGCTACAAGATGCAATATATATTCCAAACACAAGCATATTGACATACACATCTACAATGGAGCTTTTTGATTGGCATAATCTGGCCAAAGAGCTGCAACTTCGTTTTCCTTTTCAACAGTTAATAATATGCGACTAGGCCCGCTCGGCGCGGCTTCGCCGCGCCTCCGCGTTCCTTTTAGCTTCGCTGTAGTTCGTCTAAGTGGCAGTACTTAAAAGCAATCTGTCCCCTATTGTTTTGACCTTGGTTACTGCTTTATTTACCTTATTTACGCTGCAGCTAAATTCATGCATCACTGAGTCTCTATGGCCCTGATTTCTTTGGATAAAGCGAATTAACATCAACTTCTGGAACATACAATAGAGATCTTTATCGATTTTATTTTCATTCATCGAAGTGGAAAACGTATCTTCGTTAGTGCATTCAATAAAGCAGTACTTAAGTCGAAATTCAAGGAAATGATTATAATTGTATTTTGGGATTGGCGTCTTCCGTGGAAGTTTGGACGTGAAAGAGATGAGTCGGCTGAAAAGTTAGTTTCCGTCGTTATGCGATTGCCAATCCCATGTTGGTGCATATCCAAACTGATTTAATCCGCTTAATCTACTGTGCAATCTGATCATTTTTCGATTATGCAGAGGTTATGTAAACTGGAAAAAAGAAATTATATATTGCCATTGGGTGGTCTATTTGTTTCATATTACTTACAATATCATTTGCCCTCGTGGTCTGTTTCTTAATTTGATTTTAAATTGGTTGTTACAAACCAATGGCGTCTTCGATTTCAAGGAATATGTCGCTGTTTCCCATTCGGTCGCATCGCTTCGTGTCATGTCACGTTACCAAACTCCTGGCGGTTGATCTGTTCTGTTATGTTACGTTACGTTACGTTATGTTATGTTATGTTATGTTATGTTATGTTTTGTTTGTTATGTTTTGTTTTTTTGTTTTTCTGTTTGTTATATTTGTTATGTTGTATTATATTATGTTATGTTATGTTATGTTATGTTATGTTATGTTATGCTACGTTATGCTACGTTATGTTATGTTATGTTATGTTACGTCGTTACTTTACGAGCTTATGCTATGTTACGCTACGTTACGCAATTTGTGTTATCGTCGTGTTCGTTGTCATGTTTTGCTGTGCTATCACACATGCCAGGTTATATTACTTTACGTTACAATGAGTTGTTTTGCTTCATGTTATTTTCATGTTATGCCATGTTATGTTATGTTGTGTTTTGTTATATTAAGTCTGTTGCATGGGGGTTTCATGTCATTGTACGCTGTGCCTTGTTGTTAAATATTTCTTATGATTTACCCATTTGTGATGTGCTATGCGTCCAAAGTTGTTGTGTTTCCACGAAATAAAGAAAAAAAAAATGACATGGTTCTCCCGAACCCAAAGAACAACTTTGTTAGATAATTTTGTCCCACTATGGAACTTTCTTAAATTTTTAATGAGCGTTCTAATACGTGTATATGAGATAATGTGCTGAACTTAAAATTTCCAAAAAATCAGTACTTACTGTAGGTGCATCATTCGCTTTATGTATGCTTATGGGTTTATTATTTGCTTGTTCCAACCTTAATCAAGATTTCATTTGTCACATAAAGGATGGTTCAAAATTCCTCTTTGTCAGTTGTGGTGAGATTGTGTGTATGATTAAAATTAGGGTGTATCATCGACCATGGTAAACCATTATTAATCGTTTATTTTCACATTACTAAGAACCAATTTTAAACGAGGTTGCCAAGCAGAAGAAAATGGAACTACTAAGTATAGTGCCGAACTAATAATGCGCATGAGAACTGGGAAATTCATTACTGGTTATGAAATGCTCTTTGTTGTTGAAATCAAATTATAGAATTGATGACTAAACTAGATTTGAATCTTTGAAGAGAAACTGATTTAAGTTTTGGGCAGATTAAAAGATTGCCCTTGTTAGATCCCAAATCTCATGTCTGTGTGACAAAAAAGCGACACTCTTTCTGCGATGTGTGAACAAACAACAATCGATCCCCTTGATAATTGTGATGTCTTTAATCTTGAACAGGCCCTGCAGAATTATAAGAATTTTTTGGGAAGACGAGATACGGTTTGTTCGAGAAAACGTATGTGTCCCCCCGTGCAGTAAGTTAATGCTTATGCGCAGTAGCGTTTTGGGTTAGAACTCTAAAGGGCGCATGAGCATTAACCTACTGCACGGGGGGACACATAAGTTTCCCCGGACAAACCGTATCTCATCTCCCCAACAAAGAATCGGCCATGACTTGCATGTAGTTGCTTTGCTTTTCTCATTCTTTTCCAAAAGTGCACTGTTGCTGTGACAAAGTCGACCCATTTATCCGTCGACACAAAAACTTAGCTGAAGCTGCAAGTTAGGTTTCTTGCTTCCGACAAATGAGTTGTATTAGCTGAGTAATATCGTTAAATTAAACTAGATGGTCTAGAGCCAGCCTTACTTGAGATACTTTGAATGAAAGAGGCAAGTGCTCCGGAAAAGTCTGTACAGCCCACTTGGTAGCTCAGACTAAGCCTGTTAGTAGAAATGAAAAGAAAATTTCAGAAATGTACTTTTTCAATATCGATGTGCCAAACCTAAGGGATAATCTGTAGATGAATTTCCTTTACAGTTACAACATGAATTGGCTTTTTTAACATTGTGCTATTCATTGCTAATCATAATAACTTGTTAGGATAGTAATAACATATGCTGCCAACCTACTTAGTGTAATAATAAATAGTATTGATCGTTGCTATTATCACCTACACTATTATCCCGTAGAAGATTTTCCTGTACAGTGGCAAGCATGAATTGGCCTTTTAACATTGTGCTATTCATTGCTAATTGTAATAACTTGTTAGTACGGTAATAAAATGTGCTGCCAAACTGCCAACCTACTTAGAGAGTAATAATCATATGTATTGATACTTTCTATTATCACCTACACAATTCTAAAACCTGACAGGCATCAAGGATGGCGAATGCAACCGCAATACATTATCAATGTTGTCTGGCAAACTTACACAATGGAAAAGATTGTTCCCTGTTAATTTGCTAAAACCTGAGCATTAATGTTTGAATGAATGGTTTTAGAAAGAAATGAATGGGTAATGAGAAACTTACAACAGTCATTTGAACAGGAGGGATTTTCATTATTTAGCGAAAATCATTGACTTGCCTTTGCCACTATTTCTTAACTTTGTAGTATGATGCAATGCAATGTTATATCTGTAGTATCATGCAATGCAATGTTACATATATGAGGTGTTGTGGCGCAGTGGTGTAATCCACTGACTTCGCAGCCAGAACAGTCAGGCGGACAGGGTTCGATACTCGGTAGAGCCCCACCACTTGAGCGTCATGACAAGGGGTCGTGGACTCGATTAGGCCTATTCTACTTCTGCGATCCCAGCGGTTGGCGCTAAGAACCGCAACTTCACCTTCATATCATGTCATATCATGTCATGTCATGTAATGTAACGTCATGAAATGCCATATAGTGCCATATACCGGATGAGTAAAAACAGTTAACACCAGGGAGCGCCGAAGGGTGATCGCCTATGATGCCGCCTACGATGATGCCGCGCCTTCGGCGCTCCCTGGTTAACACGTTTGGTGGGCTGTGGAATAAACTGTACGTAGTTGATATTTAAAACAGAAATGTTAGTCTATCAGCCAACGACTAACTTAAAAGACTAGAATTCGATGTTCGATTCTGGTCCATGATTTCCTTGCTTTTGAAATTTGAATTCTATTTCTGAAACTGACAATTCTATTGAATTTCAATTTCAATGGCAAGTAGAATTTAAATTTCAATGCAGCCCCATTGAAATGCCCTGTTATGGACCATTGCAATAATTAGAAAGAAGACCCTCTAAAACTCTAACGCAAGTGCAAGAGGGCAGGACACCCAGCCACGGACAGACGACAGCGCCCCACCTGCCTGGCCCGCCACCCCGACAACGATAAGAGCCAGCAGCCCCACCCAACAGCAAACAGGGCAACCCGCCAGCCAATCGCTCCAGCTCCACCCCATAGCACCACTAATGGTGCCACAGGACAGAACCGAGCAAATCAGCAAAAATGTACGTAATGCAATATAATGCAGTGTAATTTACATGACGTGTTTCTTTAATGTAAAATGTGATTTCAAATAATGAGTGACATAGCATGATAAGTTCATCATCACTGGTAATTAACTTCAACTTTAGGTATCACCACAACAACATATCAATCAAAGATCTGCTTTTGATATTTGACGTATCATACCAAGGTAGAAACCCTCTCTTAAATCAATGACCATCAGACTATATGTTATCTGTCACAAGCACTTAATATTGTTTTTGATAATCAGTCACCTACCAAACTAAACAGTTTGTCAATCTTCTGCTACTGAAGGCCACCCGATATTCGAAACAGGCTCAAAGTAAAGCCATCGTTTGCTTGTTTGTGCCAGTTTTTGTGTCAAAATTTAATTGGACGCTGAAATTGTCACCAATGTATTGACGCAGAATCGTTGATCATTCCTCCACATTTACGCTTTAAACAATTTTGCCTACACCTTTCCCTCTCACTCAACTACTTCGTTCATATTTAAAGATTGACAGTTATGTTGTCCTAGCAACTAGATTCTCTTTAGCGCTACTTTAGATTAAAGTAAATCAACGGAGTTAAAAAGCAACTTAGCTAGGGGGACTGGGTCCATCTAAATATAACCTATTGTATTTGATGTTCTTGATAGATGAAAACAATAGAAACATAAGTGGCGTCTGCCGTTCTTTTGTGCTATGGTTAGATCATGTCGCTATATTAGATTTTGCAAGAATTGTGAATTCTGCGCACAATCTTGTTAAATGTTCTTTATTTTTCCAGTATAGTATATAGCGATGATATTGTGTGATTATATTGATATTGTAATTCGAATCTTTTTACCGCCTTTTGTTGAAAACACCGCAGCAAAGGTTTAATTTTAGACATGCGCAGACATTTGTAGCGAACCAAAAGGGTTGCTAAATCTATTCGATGCTAATGTTCACTTTATTGTTTTGCCTAAGCACGGGCAGTAGGCTGCGTTTGCGTTTTCCATTATCTCAGCGTCTTTGTTCCCCGTGTTTGCATTATTACACGGACCTGCATTTACAGCGAAGCTGTGTAGGCGCAGATTTGTCTTCACAGCATCGTTTTAAAAACACCGGGGCCAAAGGCACAGAAAAGGGAAACACTTACAGAGAAACAAATGACAGAAACGAGAAACACCAAAGTACCGATTGTTTATGGCCTGAGGTAAAGGTGCCTTTGCACTGAGAATGTATCCTTTTTGCCTTTCGCGTCGAGGGTCGTATCAATCTCTAAAAATCCCGTACACCTATGGCAAAAGTCCTTTTGTTTTCGAGAAAAATCCGTAAAATATCCCGGGAAATCCCATTGTTTAAAAAAATCTCGTACGCTTCCTCGGAAGTGTGATACACCCTGCCACCTTTCGCCAATTGTTGACGAAATAAACTTGTCTTTTTCTCGTCTTGAACTTCGGCTTGCAGTTTCAAGAAAATGAACTTTTGTTGGCCTAAATTTAACCGAAATTTTTTCAAACTCCAATATTTTCTAAACTAAGACAGGAATTCTCATTTTGTAGATATAACGCAATAGCTGTAAGCATCTAGTTTCTAGAAATGTTGCCTGTTTTGCTGTAGCCTTTGCCGGTTTCCTACAATTTTCAAAGGCAATTTTTCCTCGAGAGCCATGACTATTTAATCTTCGTTAACTTTACGTCCTTCCTTTTACAAACTTGTCTGCTTTTTAGTCAGAAAACAAACGTTAACCTTGGTTGAATGTATCACTTTCGAACTTAATCTGATGTTTTCAGAAATGAAAGTATTTTAGAGTACTTGCTAGCTGTTTTGGCCACCAGAGCAATGAGAATAATAACAAAACTTTGACTTCGCTCTCAGAGAACTTTTCGTCGGGTTTGGCCTAAATGTAAACAAACATAAAGTTGCATTGTTGCTTATTTTCTTCAAGACTAATGGGGAAGCTCTGACCTAGAAATAGGAGATTGGCTTACTAAAACAATGTGATCAATGCTACCTTGTACAAAAAATCATCAGCTTTGATTATTTTGCCTATAAATACGATAGCTTACTGCAATTATTTGCCCTTAAATCTGTTCTCTTTTCCTTGACCATGGTATCGCTGCTCTGATTTAAGTTTGCAAAGACATCTCCTATTTTGATTTGCTGCTCTTTTTTGTACATGCAATTCTCTATGAGACAGAGTGAATTTGCTATGCAGCAAACGTTTTTAGTAGAAATAATATTGTCTCTGTTTTATTTTAGGACCCAAACAGAACAAGATTATCCTTTATCAATCAAGCCCAACCTTGAAGCAGCATTTGACAACAACCACGAAAGACTGCAATTCTTGCTTTTTCAATGCCTGGAGACTGATGCAAAACTGATGGAACATGACTGTTGCAAACAAAGCATTCAATGAAAAACAATATTATGATATATATAAAAAAATTTGAGCAATCCAATAATTTATACTCTGATGATTTTACTCTGATAATAGGAAGATGGTAAGATAATAGCAATTGAATCATCACAAAATTGAAATTTTAATGCTTCCAATCCTGAAACAGTCCGAACCTTATTCTGAATTTGATCTGCAAAGACAATTGTTTGCAAAGACAAAGACAAAGCTCGCCCGTTTCACCCTGTAGCCCCTACTGCCATGCTTATTCATGGGTTTCTGAAAAAGCAGTTACTGCCATTGTCCATTCAGAAATAGTCATTGCAATTTCGATAGACAGCATCCTTCCCTATCTTGCTTGTCTGTGAGTTTTTAGAGCCAACAAGAGAAGATTTCCAGACTGCATTGAGTTGCTCCATCATTGACAGGAACTTGCCCAGTACAAATAACATATTTTCTATAATTTGCTATCCATTTGTCCATCAAAGACATCTGCCATCATAAACAAAACGATTTTAGTTCTTGATCCATAAATATCCGAGTTCTTTCGTTGGAAGCTGCTTCTTCTTGTCTCTTTCTTTCTGGCGGGTTGGAGACTTATTTGAAAACATGAAAGCATCTCTTGTCCTTCACTGGCAGTAAAAGGATCGCTAGTGCTCTGCAAATTGGCTTATTGCTTCGTTTCGTTCAGAATTAAAAAGTTTCCTTGAAAGCAAGTAGCAAGCAGACCACGCCGCTTCAAAACAATTTCTACGATCTACGGCATTTTCCAAATGTCATGGTTTTCAAGGCGCTGTTTACGGCACCAAAAACAATGAATTCGAAAAATGTGCCCAAATACGGATGAAAATCTCTTAAAATAAGACCATCACTCCTGTCAAATTGCGTGGAGTTTACCAGGAAGTTTAAATCAAAACGATTTTAGTTTTAAACATTTCTTAGATAAATTCACTACCTTTTAAGATTAAATTAACGCGGAAAAATCACACTGCATCACTGCAATACACCCCTCGTTTCGCGTGCCCTTATAGATGGATTTAAGAGTCATTTCTCGGTTAAGGTTATCTTAAGCCGATATTTGTTGGGGAGACGAGGTCTCGATTCTATTGTGTAGAACAAAAGCGTAAGTGGTTTGTTCACAGAGCTATCTGCTTCTTGCGGTAGATGCGCATGCGTATTACAGTTAGGTTTTGAATCACTACTAGAGTTCTAACAAGGAATAACAAGGAAAATAAAAATTACGGAGAGTTTCCCGCAAAATTAGGACACTTCACGGCAATCTTCACTCGTTTTTATCAGGGGAAAGCAGGGAAACAACAGCTCGACACAGTATGCTGCAGAGTGCTTGTGTCGTGAGACAAATACCCGTCGGTCCAAGTGGTGCGATGCCTCTTTCCTCTTTTAGCCTAAAACGTGGGGTTGGTTTTGGTTTAAAGCCCGTTGCTTGCATTATGGAGGGCTCCGAATATAATGTTCATACCAGATTGCACTAGCAGAACAAGCAGGGACGTGAAGAAAAGATTATAAAAAAAATCTATCTCCTAAAGGGATTCGAACTCGGGATGCCGGCGTGTGAGGAGCTCGTAGCTACCGCTTCGCCAATCTGCTGTTACAACAACAGCCGTCGGCAGTCGTTATGGTTTGTTGTGGATGATAGACGGGGGCTGCAACGTATCGATGTTAAAATTGCTAATACGCATGCGTATCTACTGTATGCACGGGGGGACATTTAATTTCCGCGAACAAACCCGATCTCATCTCCCCAACAAATATCATGAGAGGATAATTTTTCAGGGCCAGAAATGGTTATTTTTAGATGGCGTCAGACTGAGAGTCAACCTTTCGTTAAAAGGATTCTGTAAGCTGGAAAGGGTCCAGCAAAAGCCACTAATGTATGGCTGGACAGGGAGAGATAGTGTTTTAAATTTCGTTATTAAAAAACCTCAAATGTATTGTAAAATTTAAAGGGCCTACTCTGAAGCCTCCATCGTCATTCCGTTCATGATTTGATTAATGATTTGGCTTGCAAGCAAAGGCTGCGCGTCGTCATCAGTGATTTGTGATAAGAGTAAAAAGAATTGGTTTTAGCGTTTCAGGAGATGTAGGTCATTCCTTGAGATAGGCTCTCTCTATTCTTTGGGGTCACCTTAGACTTACTACATTGTCATTGTTATCATTATTGATAGACCTGCCCTGCTGGACCAATATCGAAACCAAATAAATATATTAGATGATGCAAACCCTGAATTTTCCGACAGAAATGGCATTTCTTGGGTTTGATTGTTAAAAGATACCGACAAATTTGCCGAAAAACTAAAAGGGGAATAACTGTTTCTACCTCGTTTCGGTACCGGCCTAGGCATCAAAACTTAACTTTCACCAGAACTGAGTTTCTGCTTGGCAAAGGCAACAGTGTGTACCTACCAAGTCTTGCCCTGATACTTTTCTTCAAAGATTATTCATTTTTAGCTCAGACAAGTTTTGGATGTTGATTTTAACATGTTTTGGGATCAAAGCTGAATTGATTTTGTGCATTTAACAGTCAAATTTTGACTGTGAAATTACATATTGATTCTACAAAGTATGAAGCAAAAACCTGCACAGCTATCATTAATGGACTTTTCATACGGCTATGTGATTTTTCATCCATTCATTGCTTTATTTCAAGAAGGCTGGCAAGAATCCTAACAATATTACAGCTAATTTAGGCCTGCTATGCATGCCGCATCAAGGTAGCCTCGCTTCATAAGTACCCTCAAGTTACTCTCATTTTATTGAGTTGAATTGTTGTTGTTGTCGCTCCACCTTCGTTGTTGTAGTTGTAGGTTATCAGTTCAGGCAAAAAGCGAAACTACGACATGTAGTCGAGTCTAGCATCAAGGTACGGGCTCTTAGTTTAACGTACTTCCTGAAGGACGGTGAAGTAAGCTCACTGCTTGGTCAGGTATCTGGGTAGACTTATGACGATGAGTCTCTTGTTTCCTTGTGCTCTTTGACTTCAAGATGGCGCTTCAGTCAACAGAGACTCATGATATTACTCAGAAAAACCTGACCCTATTAGGCCTAATATGCTGGGATTCCTAGCATACCAATCAGAATGCGAGATTTGGCGAAGAACAATAAGTTTCGAACCTTCAATTCGATTGACGCAGCTTACTAAATTTGAAGGAAGTTGCTGCGGCAGGTACTTGAAGATTTCTCTGGTATGTTTTTGTCTTAAATTGCAGCATTAAAAGACTTATTTTTCACTCACCAGGTAAAGTGAACTTTCTTCTTCAGATGAATACCAAGTTTTGTTGATTAAGTGTCTGCTTACCGTGGTTTCTATCGCATTTCCTTTCTGATGAGTGACCGTTGAACAGAGCCGAAGCAGTCGTTCGATCCAGATTCGATCAGTCGAATGCAGAAGATAGGGTCAGGTTTTTAACTGTTTCATTATGAGTCCCTGTAAGCAAGGTACCGCAGGGATACAAAGGACTCATCGTCATAAGTCTACTAACGGACCCTGTATACGCTGCTTAGCCACGCACACATATGTGAATGAGCTTCGCTCTCTAATACCCCCCCCCCTCTGGTCAGTCCCTATTGGAGTCTTCACAATCAAATAGGACCCTCAAGGGTGTAGGTTTACTTTTGTAATTCATCTGAAAATGTAGTAAGTAGTATTATATAGTTATTTATTAATTGATTTATTGTTATTTATTAATTAGTTATTTATTAATTGATTTATTGATTTATTGTCATTATTATTATTTCGTTTTTGTTTCTCTATTTTAACAGGGCACATTGTAAAACAGTTTTTGATTAATAACTGAATGTTTTCACCCTGTATAAAGAATTTAAAATGAAATGAAATGAAATGAAATGAAATGAAATGAAAAGGGTGTCATCTGACAAATATTCTGTTTATGTTGCAGGAGACATGTTTGCGCAGTTCAAAGAACAGAGACAAATGGCCAACCAGTTTATCGCTCGTATTGTACACCACAGCTTCAAACATACTTGCGATCATGTCACAACAAAGGCATTGGAGGATATTGCACTGGATACAGGTAAATTATTAAACATATATAGAGCATAGGATAGGCGTGAGGTCTTTATATAAAGCTGGTGAATAGTTGTAGCGATAGCTCAGGCAAATAGCGAAACTACGACTCTGTATAAATTTAGTGAATTTTTTTTCAGTTTTTTCTCAAAAAAAAATGATAAAAAATATTAAATTTAGTGAATGGTTAGCTTCATTCCATAAGGACCCTCAAGTTACGCTCATCTCATTGAGTTGAATTGTTGTTGTTGTCGCTGCACTGAGAGCGTTATTTCCCCGGGGGGGTACATAACATATTTAGGGTACGGGTATGTGCCGCCCATATGGGTGGGTTTTTGGGCCTAAAATTCTCTAAACAAGGGTCCTTTTTCAGCAAATTTTCCATAAACATGGGTGGGGTTTCGCTGAAATTTGCAAAAAATGGTTAAAATGGGCTGTTTTCCGCCAAAATTCATCATATAAGTGGGTATCAAAAGCAAGTTTCGGTAATTAGAAGAGGGTAGCTTTGTGAAAACCGGGCGGCAGACCCCCGTCCATCCTCAAGTCATGTACCCCCCCCCCCCGGGGTTATTTCCCCAGAGCTGTAAAACTGGACAAAAATGTCAATCGGCGACAAGTTTTTGTCGTGCCCTCATATGGGGATCAGAATATGGCTTAGAGGAAGGCGGTTTTTGCATTTATGGCCAGAATTAAGTTTTATGTTACAGTAGTTCTGGAAAACTGATTTTGTGGCGTTTTAGGCTTTGTGGTTTTGAGAAAGAATTGGCAGATGATTTAGGCCCGATAGATCTTTAAGAATCCGAATCGAACGATATCTTGATACATTGGTAGAATGCTCGAATTTACACATAATTGATAGTGGCTCCAACGCCACTCAATCGAACCTTTAGAAGAATAGCCAGATAGTTTATTGTATAGGCGATATAGAAGCTAACCAGTTTGTGCATCAGTTCAGGCAAAACCAAACTACGACATGTAATTGAGTCCAGTGAATGGTCATTACATCTTTAATAATGATAATAGTAATAACAATTTACAAATGATAATATCTCTGAAGTTAAGTGCTTGAAAGGAATTTGTGGTACTTTACTATCGTTCCACCATGTGCTTTTTCGCTCTCTTGAAAATGTTCAAGATTACAGCGATTTGCTCTTTCAAAAAGGATTTAATCGAAGAATTGAAAAATTTTTCACTCATTATGTAACAGTTCTTCCTCTGTACAAAAGGGGACAAATTGTTATCAATTGTCCCTCAATAGCTAAACATTGGCTCAATTTTCCTGCATCATTGTGGTTTCATCCCCATCCCCATCAAAGAGCTATCTTTGCTCTTTTCCGCTTTGTGCCTCACGTAGTCTTTTAGTTTAATTCATAATGTCTGATGAAGTATTTGGAAGTGAATGTCATGTCTTAAAAACTTGGATTCTAACGCATTATTGTCTTCCTACAATTCAACAATAAACATAATGTAGCCCTTTCCAGACCTATTTCATTCAGATTGACCAAAGAGAGACTCTTTCTCTCTGTGCTTCACGTCTTCTCTTAGAAGAATTTATAATCTCTGATGAGGACTTTGATGTTGAATGCGAATATCTTACACAGTTAGGCTCTAACACATTGTTATCTTCCTACAATTCAACAGTAAACATAAAGTTGCCCTTTCCAGACCTATTTAATTAAGATGGACCAAGGAGAGACTCTTTCTCTCTGTGCTTCACATCTTCTCTTGGAAGAATTTATAATCTCTGATGAGGACTTTGATTTTGAATTCGAATATCTTACACAGTTAGGCTCTAACACATTGTTATCTTCCTACAATTCAACAATAAACATAATGTAGCCCTTTCCAGACCTATTTCATTCAGATCGACCAAGGAGAGACTCTTTCTCTCTGTGCTTCACGTCTTCTCTTGGAAGAATTTATAATCTCTGATAAGGACTTTGATGTTGAATGCGAATATCTTACACAGTTAGGCTCTAACACATTGTTATCTTCCTACAATTCAACAATAAACATAATGTAGCCCTTTCCAGACCTATTTCATTCAGATCGACCAAGGAGAGACTCTTTCTCTCTGTGCTTCACGTCTCCTCTTGGAAGAATTTATAATCTCTGATAAGGACTTTGATGTTGAATGCGAATATCTTACACAGTTAGGCTCTAACACATTGTTATCTTCCTACAATTCAACAATAAACATAATGTAGCCCTTTCAGACCTATTTCATTCAGATCGACCAAGGAGAGACTCTTTCTCTCTGTGCTTCACGTCTTCTCTTGGAAGAATTTATAATCTCTGATTAGGACTTTGATTTTGAATGCGAATATCTTACACAGTTAGGCTCTAACACATTGTTATCTTCCTACAACCCAGCGCCCCAGCACACTGTCCATTTTGTCCGACATATTTCATTCAGATCCATCAAAGAGATGCTCCTTATCTCTCATTCTTTCCATCGTCGCTTAGAAGAATTCATAATCTCTATTGAAGAGCTATACCTAGAGGCGAAAATCGTAAGGGTTTGGATTTTAGCATATTTTTACCTCGCTGCAATCTAAAGCTCGACATGCTGTCCTCTTTTCTGACATATTCGATCAATTCGAGTGATCAATTCCCCTTACTCTTTCCATCATCACTGGAAGGATTTATAATCTTGATTGAAGATCTATTTTTGAGGCGAAAATCAGAAGGATTTGGGTACTAACATATTGTTATCGTAGCTACAATCCATCATACAGTAACAATGTGTCTTAGTTGTGCAATATATAACTTAGCTTACTAAGACGTTAGTTGGCGCCACGTACACTAAAGTCTGGTGTAAGCTAAGCTGGTCGTAATTTTGATAACCTGGCTCTCGTTCACTTTTATAGATACTATGTGGTTTATAAACATTCGTGGCTCTTTACTCGAATAAGCAGCTTTGGTTGGTTGGTCTGCTATCTTATCGCATCGTTTTGGGACTAAGCTCGCCTATCAGCCTTTCTTCTTTGAAAGGAAACTTCCCGGAAAAAACTTCAAAGGCATGCTCCTGGTGGTTTTATTTCTCTGTAAAGAAACACATCTCTGAAATATACCGTTCCCAAAGCTACTTCTTAAATCTGCACCAGAAGCACAGTATTGTTGATGCAATTCATTGCCCAAAAATGCATGCTTGTAACGCAATGTTTGTGATGTGACCAAACGGATGAATATTGTTTGGCAAGCAAATCTGAGAGCACGTAATCAGCTATTGATCTTGGCGGTAGAAGTTCACTTTGAATCTACTTTAAAAGCCAGCCGTTCGAAATTGCGATAATATTTTACGACTAAGACTAAGTCCCAGAGTAGAGTAGATTGCAGACTGATAGCCACGCACAGGCGTGCATAAACATGGGAACGTGGGAACAAAATTCCCAGGCAGCTTTTTCCAAAGCAATATTTTGCAGGCAGTTTTTCTCATACAGTTTTTGATGAAATGTAATTGCAGTAGGATGATGAATAATAGCAAACAAATGGTACAAATTGCTCATGTTCTGCTGTTGAATATATGATTAATCGTTTCGTTGCTCCATGTGTAAAAACTGTTTGATACCTGCATTATTACTGGTTCTGGTAATAGGCTTTTCTACTCTAGCTATACAAAATTGATATGCAGGCAGGTTTTCAGAAAATTTCTACCGCTCCCAGGCAGGTTTGAACATTATGCACGCCTGGCCACGCAGATTTCTCCCCTACCTGTATCTCGCTGGAAGGATGATAGGCAACGATTAGACATTCGTCTAAGTTTTGCTCCATTGAATTGAATTGTTATTTACTGTTATAGCCATTCCTCTAAAACTTCGTTGAAGCAGAATTGGTATTGTGGGGGATGGAGCAAAAACAAGGACTCATGCATTAAGTCTAGGCAGCCATCTAAAATCCGTCTCAAATTAGATGTCACCTGAGATTTGCGAAAATGCAAAATTACTTTGCAAAACACTTCTATTGCTATTTTCCGCGGGCATTTGTAGGTGACGTCTAATTTGAAACAGACCATAGATACAGATAAGGAATCTGCTGGATGGGCGATAGCGAGTTCCAGGATATGATAGTCATGCGCTTCTGAACGTCAAGCTTGCTTGTTACATACCACATTCTGCCGAAGCAGCTATTGTGGTTACTAATACTACGTCAAGGATCTTTTCAATGTTGTGAATTATACTGGGTGTCCCAAAAAATGTATACGGATTTGGTTGACTCCAGCGCTGTGAATTTAGCTTCAATCAATATCTAATCACTCTAAAAATGTTCCTCTATAGTTAACTTGAACATAGATACCTCATTTGTTGATACTGGTACGTTGAGAGCAGACATGTCAATCTTGAAAGCTCATATTTGCCTCTTCCTGCAAATCAGAGCTTTAGCCTTTCGGTCCAAGCAATTTCTTAAGGCACAGCTTCAGGAATTTTCTTAGGCTAAAGGCCAATGCTCTGGTTTGCAAGTGGACGCAAATTTGAGTATTCAAGATTGATATTTCTGCTCTCAAAGCACTAATACCAACAGACGAGGTATCTATGTTCAAGTTAACTATCGAGGAACATTTTGAGAGTGATTAGCCATTGATTAAAGCTAAATTCACATCGCTGGAGTCAATCAAATCTGTATACATTTTTTTGGGACACCCAGCGTAATTGCTTGTTTGACGTTATATTTGATTAACTGGAAAGTGTGATTTTAGGCGTATCTTTGGAGTACATTATCTTTTGACCATACTTTGACAAGTTTATTTTGAGACTTCTTGAGTGGGAAATTCTGTCAGAGTTTATATCCAGTAAACTTCACTCATCTATTTGAGTAATTTTTCCAGACCTGGTTTTGCTTCAGGGCGTTGGTAAATGTTTAACAAGCTTAATTTTAATTTGAAGCCACCAATGCTATCGTGGTGGACCTTCTTTGTGAGTCTTAATCGGTCAGTTTTTTGGTGGTAGGGTTTTCTATGAGCCTAAAGTTAACCAACATGATTGTTTGGACCAATAACAAAATTAGTCTGACGCCCTGCTAAATCGTTATTTGGTTTCTGCATTCATCAGTTTATGTAATCAAGTATCGTTGAGGAGAATGAGCCAATAAAAAACTACCCTGTTAGTATTTCCTCAAATTGCTTGTTTTGGATTCATAATTATGACTACGAGATTGGTTGAAAATGTCCAGTTGGGAATAGTTTGGTAGCTTCTATACCGAATGGCTTCTAAACTAGACATCGGATTACTCTGCTTTCAGAATTTTTCATCATCACCTGTTAGACTTCTTCTTGTTATCCACTATTCGCAGTAATGAGAAGCACACAACTTGGGTTCTATGCCAGAAGGTTTCGAGGTGATTAAACACACAATAATTGAGCGAAAACGCTTTTCTATTTTCCAAAACACAACTCACAACTCGAACTTCACAACTCACTTCACTGCGAACTCAACTCAACTTCTTCGCACGAGGCTTCTTCGTACTCTTTCAAAACGCAAAACGAGGTTAATACAAAATGGCTACTACAATTACTAAATTTCAGTCTCTTACACATCATCATCATCATCGTCGTCGTCATCATCATCATCATCATA
This sequence comes from Aurelia coerulea, assembly GCA_039566865.1. Lineage (NCBI taxonomy): Eukaryota > Metazoa > Cnidaria > Scyphozoa > Semaeostomeae > Ulmaridae > Aurelia > Aurelia coerulea. Next base: position 16,969,258 of record CM076954.1, read on the forward strand.
ACTTCATGTGCTTGCTCGTATAAAACATAATTTCATCGAGGATACGGAACACTTTTTGCTGCTCTGCCCTTCCTGTGAAGTACCACGAAGAGGTCTTCTCGTTAGAGTGTTAGCTCTTTTACAACCAAATGGATTTATCAATGATTCAAACGAGGCTTTGGTGCACGTTTTATTGTATGATGATAAGAGCCTTCCTAATGACCTCAATAAAAGCATACTGCTCTTAACCTTAAATTTTATCCATCAAACAAGTCGACTTGATTAGAAAATCTCAAGCTACACTACGAGTTCCACAACCACCATAACCCGTTTTTTAGCTTTTATGTATTGTGGAGTAATTTTGTAAGTAGACTAATTAGTAGAGTAACTTTGTAAGTAGTGTAACTAGTTTTTTCATCGTTTTTAGCTTAGTTGTATGTATTTTAATGTTGCATGTCTTTATGTTTTGGCAATGGCGTAATCATTGTCTTTTGCTCCCCTTGGTGTTGTCCCTGTGGTGGTGTATAGTGATTTGATAAGTACAGTAGAAAGTAAGATTTATTGTAAATATTTGAAATGAATAGAAGAAAAAAAAACATAATTTTACTTAGTGATACAAAAATGCCTGCAGCATGTTTCATTCCTGTTACGATTTAAGGAGGAGGAATCATTTGTTCATCCAGCTTTCTGCTGTCATAAACGATATGTCACTCCAATAATTCTCCTTAAACCAGCTAAAAATAATGTTTGTACGAGCAAATGTCACGTCATCGTTGAAGAAAGTCTGTCATCAATGGAGGTTTATATCTTCAAAAATTCTGGCTTGAATGCAGCTAATCTTTTGATTTATTGATTTCTTGGCTTTTGTGGTCTTCATGAATTTCAGAACTATGGAAAATCTCCAGAAAATCCTGTAGTGGTTAGATGAAATGGTCAGAGGTATTTCTTGTCCTGATGGTGTTAATGGCTTTTCTGGAAAGATTTGAAGCTGACTCATCTTCGTGAGTTGTGATCGAAGATAGTTTCAACTTGTGAAACGTGCCTCCTGTTTAGATTCTTTCTTTGCCATAAACCTTGTGTTGGAAAAAGCGAAGGGCTAAAATCTTTAAAACGGCGGTCTAAAATTCTTTTGCCTTTTTCTTTGAATTAAATGGATTTAAATTAATTTCGAGTACTTTTTTGTTATAATTCTACGACGTAGATTCGTTGATATCTTGATTTTGTTCCAACCGGAGCATAGGGCTCAAATCTTTCGAATCTTTAAAAAGGTGGGTGTAAAATTCTGTGACATTTTCCTTTGAATTGAATGGCTTAAAAGAAACTTATGGTACTTTCCTGGAAATCTGCCGTGGAAATTTTTCGATATCTTGATTTGTTTCAAAATAACGGCAATTTAGTTATTTTTGAAAAAATTAATTGGAAATTTTGAAAATTTTTAAATCATCGTAAATCCTAAACCAATTGAAGGAAAATTGTGTAACCTTCAAGAAAAGCATAGTTTATGAAGGCCTACAGTATGGTGGAAAGCAGAAATCTGTAGCTTTTCTTGTTTAGGATTTAGAAATTTGATGACGTAATAGCCTCAAATTTAATGATTGCCGCCATTTTGAAACTAATCAAGATATTAATAAATTGCCACAGCAGATTTACAGCAGAAAATCCTAAGTTTCTTCCAAGTCATTTAATTAAAAGAAAACTGCAATAGGATTTTACACCGACCTTTTTAAAGATTTGAGCCCTATGTTTCCAACCAGGGGAATTGTTCTTTTTATGTGCTTCTTGTCAGAACTAGTTTCAAGATCAGACATGGTTGAGAGGGAATTTTTTGCAGAAAAAAAGTGTACCTGCATGTATGATCTTGTATTATCATATCAGTGGCTATGCATGAGCCAATAGTGACAATGTCCTTTTTCTAAAACAGACTACTATTCATTCAATTGGTCATTGTCATTTCATACGGCTATTTTTGTATTTCAACTTTCCTTTACTATTTGGCCCTCACAACCTTTTCCACCAGGCTGGATTCTTATCAGTTCATATCTTCGTACGAACAGATTTAATTTATGCTATCATGCCAGGATAAACTCGCACATGACTAACCAATGCCACAGGCCGTGCCAGGTGGTCCGCAGACAGCTTTCATCTCGATCAATTTCGCTTTTATTAGATCCTGCCTACGTTTCAGTGATATCTCACTTTGCCTGGATGCATGGGGGTAATTCTACCCAACTTTGGGGACGAAACATGGCCCACTCTAGTTTTGGGTTAAAAATCTGGATTGATCTCCAGTTTCTGATTGCATTCTCCGAGGGGCAAATCACCCTTTAGAAATCTCTTATACTTTTTGCAAAAATTAAGTTTTTACCTGAGACATGCGTGGAGGTGACTCTACCAAAAGATTTAATTTATCCTCCCTTGCTAAGATTTAATTTATCATATCTTGCTAAGATAGACTTGGCCCAATCTAACAAATGCCACAGGCCGTGCCAGGTGGTCCGGCGGACAGCTTTCATCTCGATCAATTTCGCTGTTATTAGATCCTACCTACGTTCCAGTGATGTCTCACTTTGCCTGGATGCATGGGGGTAATTCTACCCAACTTTGGAGACGAGACATGGCCCATTCTAGTTTTGGGTTAGAAATTTGGATTGATCTCCAGTTTCTGATTGCTTTCCCCGAGGGGCAAATCACCCTTAAGAAATCTCTTATACTTTTTGTCAAAATTAATTTTTACCTGAGACAAGTGTGAAGGTGACTCTACCAACAGATTTAATTTATCCTACCTTGCTAAGATTTAATTTATCATATCTTGCTAAGATAGACTCGGCCCAATCAAACAAATGCCACAGGCCGTGCCAGGTGGTCCGGCGGACAGCTTTCATCTCAATCAATTTCGCTTTTATTAGTTCATACCTGCGTTCCAGTGATTTCTCACTTTGCCGGGATGCATGAGGGTGATTCTACCCTACTTTGGAGACAAGAATTGGCCCACTCCAGCTTTGGGTTCAACATTTGGAATGATTTCTTGCTTCTGAGTGCAGTCTCGGATGGGCATCTCACGCTTTAGATACTTTTTGCGAAAATCCATTCTTACCTGAGAAATGCGTGGAGGTGAATCTACCAACAGATTTAATTTATGCTATCTTGCTAAGATTTAATTTATCATATCTTGCAAAGATAAACTTGCACACAACTAACAAGTACCACTAGGTGGTCCCAGGATAGCTTTCATTTCGATGAATTTCGCTTTTGTTTGATCCTGCCCACGTTCCAGCAATATTTCACTCTGCCAGGATGGACGGAGGTGCTTTTACCCAACTTTGGAGGCGACACTCATCAAACGCCAGTTTTGGGTTTGAAATCTGGATTGATCTTCAGATTCTGGTTGCATCTGGAGTTGCCCAACTTGGGTAAGTCCAGGTTGCATCCTCCGAGGGGCATATCATTCTTAAAGCACTGGGTGTAGGATGAATTTAGGGAACCCATGAATGAAATGAATTGGTATGAAATAAAGAATATCAATGACCTTGTCTCTCTCCTGCGTTTATCTTTCTCCTTACCTTCTGGGGCAGCAAATAAGCTTCTTTCAGGTCTAACATGCTCAAGCATTCATTCACTTAGACCCAGTTTACGAAGTCTCAAATTACGAAAATCTCTTACTGGTTTGCTCCTTCGTATTCCCTTTCTCCTGCGTGGCATTGTAGCTACGAAGGAGCAAACCAGAACGAGACTTTCGTAATTTGAGACTTCGTAGGCTGGGCCTAAGTGCATGAATGCTTGCAGCATGTCAGACCTGAAAAAAGCTTATTTGCTGCCCCAGAAGGTAAAGAGAAAGATAAACGCAAGAAGGAGACAAGATGATTCATATTCTTTATTTCATCCCATATTATTTTATTCATTGGTTCCCTGAATTTATCCTACAACCCGTGCTTAAAGCCCTGTTGATAACCATCCGTGGTGCCACAGTCGACTTTCATATTATTTATTTCATTCATTGGTTCCGTAAATTTATCCTACAACCCGTGCTTAAAGCCCTGTTGCTAACCATTCGTAGTGCCACAGTCAACTTTCATATTATTTGGCCGCAGTTGTTTTTGCCTTGCTTGTCATTCGGCTCACAAAGGATCATAATTGACAATGGTTTCCTTAAGACATATTTTCTACTTTTCACTGCAATGCACTTTTTGCTGAGAAATTCCTGAAATCCTGCTGAAATTCTACCATTTTCCTAGAAATCTCGTACGTTTTTTTAGAGAGTGAGACACCTCTCGGCACTCTCCAGACATCCCCCAGTTCTGGGTCACGTGTCCATTTAGTTGCTTTAAAGGTCGGTGGCCACGTAAGCTTGACTACAGTCTTCGGTGGTTATTGCAAATTTCATCTCCAGTTTTCGCGAAAGATTCGAAAATTGTTTCGAAAGTTTGGAGCATTTTTTCTTCACCTATTGGAACCCATGTTTTCATGCTTTGAGTTGTTCCTATTCTCTAATTTTGTGATGCAGGCGATATCTCAATGAACCAGTCCAACATAAAATGAGACACCCTTTAGGCAACGAAGTTCCTTCATTTCCTGTAGAAACCACGACTTTTCATTCATAAAATGGCTTACTTTAAATCAGTTCAATTCCTGCAGGCTATTTCTATTTTTATGAGTTTAACTAACCTACTTCGGTACAAGTAATTAGTGGTTTAATCAAATTTTTTGGAACATAGACATAATTTAGGCAACGACATAGCAAGCGTTATCGTGTTCTCATGCTATTTTCAATGCAGTAGTACACGATAAAGAGGCTAGCAGCGATTAAAAGGTGAAAAAACAATCACATAGCCTCGTTTTCGTTTGCGCGATATGACGTCACTGCGCTCAAATTGCACATTTGCATACGTAGTTTCACAAGGAGAAGGCGAAAAATAGTGGAACAAAGTATCATACATCATTCATAGCAGTATTATCTTGTATTTTATCATCAATCATACCAACCCCGGACTTGTCCTTTAAATGATCACAATTTCTTGTATATTCTTTCTCTCTCATTGTTTGATAGGCGAACATTTCTATGGTATTATTTCGCAATAGTCACGCTTTTATTTTGGGTTTATTACACTTTTTATCAGTCATGATATGTGTAAATGAGACACTTTGCCAAAATATTTTCATGGAGTGGTAAATGCCTCACGCTATTTCAAAGATTATGAAAACGAGTTTCAAAGATTTTCGAGATATTGTTAACAGCTTTAACAACTTAGAAATGTTTAGTACCCAGAATAGTCCATATTTCACCTGCAAGGTGTAGATCTTCTCGGATGATAGAGCAAACGATTTCTTGGTCTCACTATGTTCTCACTAGATCATATGCCCTGTGCAGGTCTCTTTCTCTGTCACTGTTTGAATCCAAAATTCTTTGAGGTACAGTCTGCTGAGTCTCTACCTTTTTGTTGCCACTGACTATATCTACTACGCTGTAAATATATGTATCAGCTAGTTGTACGATCCATTTGATAGAAGTTCCAAAAAACTTGCTTCTTCAGATCAATCTAACGAGATCATTTAGCATCAATTTGCATTTGAAAACTTTGTCGAAAAAATGTTGTTTTTCAAACGCATCGAAAATTGAAACAAGCTGTGTTTACTGTCATGCAGTATTTTAGACCCAATGTTTACGTCTCTTGAAAATCCAATCTTTCTTAGGTTCGAACGCCGCGAGTCCGGGCGAGTCCTAAGTCTAGCGGGCAAAGACGAGGTGTCAGCATTTGAAATTGACTGTCATTGATGCGCAGTTCTTCGCTTCTTTACATTTCCAAAATATTTTGTCAAACAAAAGAGACTGAAGAAAGTGGATTGGTCCAGTAAATTGCCGATGCAGATCTGGTAAATGGCTGCCTCAGAGCTTTCACGAATGATAAATTTCCTTTACACAACTGTTGCTTTCAAATTTGTAATTAAGATTGGAAAAAATTGATTACACAAAGACAGTTTTCACAAGGGGAATTTTTTCACTCGATTCTGCTATGAAGCAAAGTGAAATAACCGATAGGAATCAAGTTTTATGAAATTTTCATCGTGGTTTCTTGATGCAAAAGGTGCCCACGGGTACACTTTCTTCTGGGACACCCTGTTAACATCACAACATTAGAATCTAATAATGTTCCTTGGAAAAGCGGCTTCCAAAATGTAGTTGGTCGTAAATCAATTAGTTTCACGGTTTTGTCAGATTTAGATGATTATGTGAAATTAATGCTTGAAATTAGCCTCTAAGACAGGGATAAGATCAATAAAATGGTCTTTCTGAGTTGTGATCAACCGCATAGACCTTTTATGTAAGCTGGTAAAATTATAGAACTATATCTTTAGGGCTTTATGCAAAATTGAGAAAGCCAAAGTGTGCTGAGATGTCACAGAATAAAAATGTTTGATTGCGTCTCCTGAAGTAATAAATGACAATTTAATTCTGTAATATTTATTCCCTAACTCTATGTAATATTTATAACGTAATATTTACTCCCTAACTCTAGGTGTGCTAGCTTTAACGGGGGGTGTTCTTCCATAGTAAAGGTACCTGAGGATGTACCGCCTCTTGGAGGTATACTTTTTTCGGATTGCTAGTCTGGCCAAGGGTATAATTTGGCAGTTTTGGTTCAGCAAAACCAAATTTTGGTAATTTATGCATGGAAAACACCAAATTTTGGCGATTTTCGTTTAGAAATCCGTCTAGGCATTGTTACAATTTTCACCAAAATTAGTCCCGAAATTTGGCATAGAACTTTGGTGCAGACCCAGATAGGTTTTGGAGGGAAATAAGAAAGCGCGTCGATCGAGCAAAGGTCTAGAATGCTGACAGTTCATATCAGTTTGGAAGAGACTTTGTTTGAAAGAACTCTCGCAGCTACAAAGAGAGTATGTAAAGATTGCTTAAATTTGAATGACCCAAACTTTCTATGGCCAACAAACATGTTCACCGATGAGGAGCTTATGAAATACACGTATAATACTTTGGAGAGTAATAGTAAAACAATTTTTGATTCGTTGTAAAATGGCCATCTTTTCTTTGCCCTTTTCATCAAAGACTGGAGTTATGTTTATGGAAAGTTCTAGTCATTCATCATCGAAATAAAGGGAAAAATAGCATGAATGGGAATGTAGGCATATAAAAGTGGCTCCAGCCACTTGCGGTCGAATTCTAGCCAATCAGATACCAGCATTTCCTGTTGACGAAGATCAGTTACCCAAATATGGGTGCCACGTTTCACGGCCAATTATTTTTGCAGGGCTATTTTTATCAAAGGTTTATATATGCTTAGATTCCCTTTAAATTTCTACTTAATTAGTACCACGTTTGCCTCAAGGGCATTCCTTTTATATACACAACTTGGAACAACGTTGATTAATCAATTGAAAAGTTCAATTGCAAAACTGAGCCACAACCAATAAATATCGCTTGGTTCCAAACCCTTTCCTTGATAGCAACAACGCTTGGTTTACACCAGCTTAATTTTTATTACGTCCTTGCTTACACAAGAGAAATATTTATGAAATTTTGTTAAACAAATTAATGGCCAGTAAAGATATGAAAAGTGAATCAACTTCTAGTAATTGACTTGCCAAACCGCGAAGTAATTCTTCTTTATTCGCACTAAGGCGATTTTTTAATTCGAAAGAGTAAGCCGCTTTCTTAATTCTTTTCACGGAGATTTTGCCAAACCATTGCGTTGAAAGTCGATACCGCAGTTTGTTTGTTGTAATTAAGATGTCTCCCCAGTCGCCCAGAAATCCACCATTGTGCTATTTCGGCATGTACCATGAAGGTTGATTCTGAACGGCAGTTAGTTTTTGGTTAACCCTCTATCTCTGCTAAGATAATTAGTTTTTAGGCTCTGATCGTGCCGACACGCCCACGGAGAACATTGGTATTGTTTGTTGGAAAAAACTGGGACGGAATTGGGACAACGTGGCCTTTATGTAAAGATAACGAGAGATAAGGCCCCAACAATTTCTGAAGGTTGATAGGACAAACTGGGCCTATGACACACCTGAAAGTCGAATGCATACCAGTTGACAAAAAACTTCAAGCAAGCGAGAAAAAAAGCGCTGGAAGCCTCCTAAAGTACAAGCTCATTTGAAAATTTATTTGGATCATCGTTTAGTTGAAAGGATTTTCTACATATGAGATGATTCCTGTTCAGATTCTTACTAAGAATTGAACAATCACCAGCCCAGATATGTAAAATAGCTTGGTCAGGCTGTAGATAAAGGGTATAAAGCGCTTTGTTTGGCACTTCTTTATTTCACACCTTAGATCTCCCTCTCTCCATAAAGCAGCGTTGTAGGTAGTGAATGCGTTAGAAATATAATGTAGCCAGTGGCGGCTGGGGCTGGTACTCAGGGTATTAGTCTAATACCTCTTTTTTTTCAAGAAATAGTGACCTCATTTTTCAAAAATAGAAAATTTTTCATGCCGACGAACCTTTAGTGAATTCGTTTCTATTACGTCACTTTTGATAAAAAGAGTGTTGACGTAGAACTGTGCCCATATCGTTGAAGGTATGGAAATCTCGTACTTGAATGGCTATTTTTGGTTTCCTTTTATTTCAACATAATGCGTACTAATCCTTATTGACATATTTTCAATAGAGAGAAAGTGACTCTGCCGTTTTCAATGGAGCCGCTGGCCTTCCGATGATTTGGTATTAGAATCTGAATTCTAATACCCTCCCACAAAATTCTTTGGTCTGGAGCAGTCTCAATGACGTAAAATCCTTTTATGTCGCTGTGCTACAAGAATAGGTCAACAGCGAGAAGGTATTAGTTTTTCATTTCTAATCCCTTGGCGGCCACTGCATCCACTATCGTTATCGTTCTGCTGTAAAGATGAATCGCGTGTTGTAGAAGCAGGGTACCGTTAGTTGGGGTGTATCTTTGGGGTGTTGGGGTTGTATATTTTTGTTGTTGTCGTCGCAGAGAAGTTTAACGCACGAACAGCGATTGCGCTTCAAAAAAGATGGGAAGGAAACCTTGTCTAAGAGTTATTTTGAAGAACAAATCATCTGACTCAGTGTATGAAACATATGCCTGGGCTTGCGGAGGTGGAGAGAAAAATACTTATTTTTGCTGGCCCTGCCTCGTAATGGGTGATATATCATCGGTAAGTTTTGGAGTGATTTTCTTTTATTTCACGATATTTTGGTTTGGCCATACATGAACACACGTACAACGACGAAAAAGTACTTGAGATTCGATTTTTTCAATCGTCATGATTCATCTATGCTGTTATTTCATATAATCTGGTCAAATTGAGCAAGAGTAAGTTGTAATGATAGGTTATTTAGTCTAAACAAGCACAGTTACTCAAAAGTAACAGAAACAGCGAGAAAAGCTTTTTAGTGCACTGTTTCTTGCTATCTCCGTTGATGGTACTAGAATCTGAAAGCTAATACCCTGGGGCTCTAAGTTTGAGGCCAGGAGCCTTTAACAAAGAATGCAGGAAGTGGCGTCTAGCTCTTAAATGTATGAGCAAGAGTTGGCCGTAGCCGTTATCCACCAGTTTAGTAGAGACAGAAGGTGACACTGACACAGCTTTCATGGAAACAAACTTAACAAGTTAAACCTTAGAAACTTAACGATGAATTGTTATCATACGTGTTAACTCTATTTTTACATTGCCCTTGTTATTTTTACTAAAGCTGGATGTTTTATCGTTTTCAACAGGCCAGCAATGCGTTCTTCAAAGAAAGTGGCTACTTGTGTGGGTCCAACTTCTGGAAAATTGCAAACAAACATCAACATTCCCGGAAACATGTCAACAACCATACTACTTACAGGCTTCTTGGAAATGTTGATGAAGGGTGTGCACTTGATGAAGCACGACGAAGGGAAGTTGAAATCCACAACAACAAAGCCTCTCTATATGGCAAAATGCTTTTGCACCACATAGATGTTGCAGTTTTTCTACTTTGAAGAACAACTAGATCTTGCGCGATCTTGCGGCAATTTAGAGAAAATCTGGGGTTGAATTTCTTGTAGAAAGCAAAATCTTCCAGGGGCTTCGCCCCTGGACCCCAATGGGGGGCTTACAGCGCCCCCCATACCCCCAGCTGGTTTGGTTAACAATTCATTCGCTTCGCGAATAAATTGTTAACGGTTTGCTTTTGAGGGGAATTTGGAAACTAATACCTAAACTTTTTGGCTCCCAGCCGCCCCTGAATGTAGCCTAACAATTCCTACCAGTTTTTTTTACTAATTTTCACTCACACCCGAGGGGGGGGGGGGGTGGTGCAGTCTCTCAATTTTTGTAAAGGATTGTAGATTCTGTTGAGTAATGCTCTTTAACTGGAACAAATGCAGCTTGCTGGTCTTCTCACACGAATTTGCAATTCACAGATTTCTTTCAGTTCTGTGCGCTCTTTTACAGACATGATGTATTTGGATTTAGTTAATTTTGTGCATTATTTCCCATCTTTAGGACCATTTATAGAACATTATACAAGACAGTGTATCGACGGGCACGCAGTTCAAAAATGCATTTTATGTGTTGTCCTGGATGGACCAAAGAAAAATCTTCATTTGGATGTTTAAAACGTAAGTAATTTCACTTATTCATCGTATGAGCGATACAAGTACATTCTATACTCATGAGTGATAAACTCTAGGGGAATTATCCTAACGCAGCGCTGAATTTACATTAAGGTTGATGCATAAAACTAAGTGTATCTTCATACTCATATTTAGTTGACTTAACAACAAGCTCAGTTTTCAAATTACTTTTGCATTTAAGATAAAACAAATAGTTCTTAACTTTAAGTTAACAGAATAGAGAAGCCACATCGTTTCATTCGCTATTATTACAACTTATAGCATCATTAGCGGTAGTACGCCGCCAGCAGTTTGCAATATCGTTTACGAGAAAGGCATTAAAGCATGAGGCCAGGCGCCTTGAGCTGAAAGGTATTTCAATCTTAGCTGATGCATTTGAATGCCTGGTTTGTTAAATGCCCGATACCTCGCATTAATAATTTTGAAATTTGTGTTGGGAATTTGAGGCATGTTGATTTTCTAACAATCAGTTGCTCATAAAATGCATTCTGCTAAATTCCTACCTACGGAAAGCTAGCATTATCAGGAACAAGGCGACTCATCATGAAAGTTGCGAAGGCACCCAGCCGTAACTTCACGGTTTTAATTACCAACTAAATTTCCGGCGTATAAGTGCAAAACATATATTTTGTCAGCATTTAAAAATTGAACGATCTTTCTTTGTCGGCATGCACTTAATTAAACTGTTTACTTGTTAAAAATTGTTCCTTGTTAGGTGTTCAAAGCTAAATATCGACGGGAATGTCTTCACGAGGACCCTATAACTTTCATGTGCGTTACTCCCTCTGGATCCTGTATAGAACGCTTGAAATTTCCAACTCTGATTTTGTGAATGAAATCTTGCGTACTTACTTGCTTATCAATAACGTAGCTACACTACTGGTCAAAATTATCCGGTCCCTTGCATGAAACTTAAAATGCACTTTACTGTAATCCAATTAAACTAATTTGTCACTGTCCGTTGTTGTAGCTCGATTTTTTCACGTATACTCCGAATATCGATTTTGCATAATTATGCGCCATTTACTCGTGACGTCACGATTATATACATAGGGAAACATGGGAATACTAGTTAGTACTAAGGTCTTATTTACGCCAATCGATGTAGACTGATTACATGAGTTTCATTTTTCTGCATTGAATTGGATGATGAAAATAAAAACAGATTAAAAACGTTGAGCGAATACAAGGAATCGCGTCGTCAGTGTACAATCGATGTAGAAATATTTATCTCTACAGCATATCCAAAATGCGTTAAAATCAGCTCAGGACTCGATGAATTACGGCTCAATGGTGAGTCTCAGGACAATTTAAAATTGCTCTATTCGGATAAAATAATTTGCAAAAAGTCCCCTCACTATCTTTCTATTTGTCTTGGAGAGCGTGACGAGGCACTGCAAGAATGCCACCAATCCCATTGGTTAATCGCACATTTCCCTCGGTTTTCCTGTAGCTTTCTATAATACGATACAAGGACCCGTTTTTATCACCACAACAACTGATTTAGGCCTGTGAGATTTGCAATAAAGAAGCAATCAGGTAATAAAACTCATACTAACCGGTTTTGTAGTTGTGCAGGAAAATATAAAGCTCTCGGTCTCATTGCACAGACCTCGCAAGCTTGTTCTGTACTTTTAAGACTTTATATTTTCCTGTACGACGCAAAACCGATTAGTATTCGCATATTAAGCAATCATTCCTCTTGTGTTGTATTAACGCAAAGTGACCAAGAACGTTTATTTTTGACTATGATTGTAGTAGCTGCTACAGGTCAATGGTTCTTTCCACAATTCTAATGATATATAAATATCTTTCTTGATAGCTGTATGTAAAGATACCTGCAAGAATGGTGGAACTTGTAATATGCCAAACCGTTGCAAATGTACTGCTGGCTTCGTAGGACGAACTTGTGAAGATGGTAAGCTTCCACATATCTATTTTGTTTATACCACCTTTCAAAAATGGCCTATTTATTCGTTTTTGTGTTTGTTTTTTTACCAAAATCACAAAATGGATACTGTTGTTCGTGCCAAAGTCTTGAATATCAATACCGTTCGTTATACCAAAATCGTCAAAATCGATACCCTTTCCGATGGCACGTCCATAATATACAACGTCCCCCCCCCCCGGTCGTTCCAGCTTACTTTACTGTTATGCTCTGTTCAAACTATTGCGTCGTTATCCTAAATCTTAAACCTACGTTTGCCTATTGTAGATAAATTCATTCCAAAGCCCAGTTTTGTCGCTTATCGGTCTCGCTTATTTAAATTCCACAGCCTGTCCAACGCTGTTAATGGTAATTAACTACGCGATGTTATTTCTTCTCTTAGTGCGTTGGAAATTACATGAAACAAAAATTTTCCATTTATTTTACCAAAATGGCAAGAGTAGTTGGAACCAAACTCAAAACGAGCATCTTTTATGAATTTGCTGCGAGTGAGGGACATTGATCATTTCAAGTCCTCATTCTGGTAGAGACCAGACAAATGCAATCCACAAAAATGCTCCAGTTCTCTCGGGCCAAAAAAGTGACTTCTGATTTTCGTGTATTTTAGGAGTAGCATAGTTCATTTTTGTTACATGAATTTCCACAATGTTTTCCCGACTCTGCTGCCAATGCTAGAAAATGTCAAGTCATTTCTACCTGTACGTATCGATTGATTGTTGACATGAATTGACCAACTTCCTTCTTCCGTAGACAAAAATGAATGCAAGGTGGAAAATGGAGGCTGCTCTCACAATTGTGTCAATACACGTGGTTCATATAAATGTGAATGCGCTGATGGCTATAAACTGGCTGGAGATGGCAAAAATTGTCTGCGTAAGTTTGGCCTACATTCTGTAATTAATCACATCTGGATTGGATGCCGTAAATTCTTTAATGAGCGCCGTCTCTCGTATGAGCGCCCCCCCCCCTCTGAGGTAAGGGTCACACTGTACCCATGCGGTACCAACGTATGTTCTGAATTCAGTGGTTACGCAGGCTATTTAAGGTGACTCTGCTTTCAGCTCTTCTGATGAGCACGGAAAGTAAGTTTGCAGAAATCCTTCCCTCCAGAAACTTATTAATTGCTCTAAAAGCAATTGATCTATCGAAATTCTGTAAAAATATGGAATTACTCACATTCTTGGCAATCGAAAGATATATTAAACGAAAATTGTTTTATTTTTGCAGCTTTGGTGAAGGCTCATTTTCATTTTCCACTCCGCAAGTCTAAACATTTTAATCAAACTTTTTGCCACTCGCACTATATGTTTACGGACATGCATGCCAAATTTCAAGTCAAACTCTTGGCCAGTTGCTGTTGTTTCTTCTCTTGTTCTCAACGGTCAAGCTAATTTGTATATTACGTCAATGAAGTTAACTGTTACCGCGCATGCCCTATTTGGGGGATTCCTTGAGGCTCTGAACTTAACCCCTTCGTATCCCCAACACTTGGCTACCCCAGAACATTATCACCATACCACTCAGGAAATTGGAGCAGAGACAGTACGCCTTCCATATCAAAGAAATACACCGGATCCCTCCTCTCTGTCTTCTAGTGTACCGCCAATACCTAAAAGGAAAGCTTTGCGATGTTTAAAGGTCTTTTTAAAACACCAGACAAAGGTGGTTGCCCAGCTTGAGAGGATAAGCCTAGCAAACATCAATTGGTGGCTTGTCAGATCCTCCCAATTATCCTTCTATTAGTTAGGAGTATCATTTCCAAGCAGTGTTTTAGGTCATGATCCCACTAAAGCTATTATTTATCCTTCCTGCCCTCAATCTACTTTGGTATGGTGAACCAGGAATTTCAACCATTCTCTGTTAGTACCAATTTGAGGACTTCATTGTGTACTTTCTGCCTTTTGGACTTTATAGCTGTCTCTGAAGAATGCACTAGAAAGTCCTTGGTAGCCATGAGACTCAAATGAAAATAGTTTGCTGCATTTCTGTATGAGAGTCAAGTTGTTCCATCCAAGAACAGCGGAATTAGAAGAACAGTGGAGCATAAGATCTTTTGATGAAACAGGAGGTCTTTTTGAAGTTTTTGGTTTTTCCTCAATCCCAACATAATTCGCAATAAATTTTTCCTACGTCCAAGAAATCCTTCTTTCAAACGTTGTTCCAAAAATTATCTTTTCTTCCAAAAATGTACCGGGTGTCCCAAAAAAGTATCCAGATTTGGTTTGACGCAATGATGTGAATTTAGCCTTAATCAATGGACAATCTCTTTCAAAATTCTCCTCCATAGTGAACTTGAACATAGATTCCTCATTTCTCGGTATTGGTGCTTTTAGAGTAGAAGTATTAATCTTGGAAGCTCAAATTTGCATCCACCTCCAAACCAGAGCTTTCGCTTTTTGGCCTAAGCAAATTTTTGAAGCAAATCGAAATAAAAAACTGAAATCAAGAAAAATTTGAAAAATGCACAATGGATGACTTCTAGAAAACAGAATGTAGTATAATCTAATATTTTCAAATTTTATCAAGGCTAGAATTTATTTATTTGCTGTGCTTCATGAATTTGCTTGGGACAAAACTCCAAAGCTCTGGTTTGGAGGTAGATGCAAATTTGAGCTTTTAAGATTAATATTTCTGCTCTCAAAGCAGCAATACCAACAAATGAGGTACCTATGTTCAAGTTAACTATCGAGGAACTTTTTGTGAATGATTAGCCGTTGATTAATGCTAAATTCACATTGCTGGAGCCTACCAAATTCGTAAACATTTTTGGGACACCCGTGGCCCAGTACCATGTACCAAGCTCTTTGGAACTTATTTGCCTGTTTAATAGCGTTCTGCATATGGACAGTTTGATTTGTTACCGAAGTTATTTCGTTTTCTGACAATCAGAAGAATGACTAGATGTGTCCACGACGAATGATGTTTGAAATTTTTTTTTGAAAAAATGAATTTTCTATATCCTGTCAAATAGGTGAAGACCTTTTAGCACACTCCGTATATTTCAAATAAGGGTAGGCTTCATAGTGTTTTGAGACATTCATGCGACCATAGATAGGCCATAAGGTACAAGGAATTTTTTTACTCCTGAAATCGCAATGAAAGCTGGGTTTCTAACCGTGTTGTAATTAGCTCATGGTTTTTTTTATATATATATTCAATCTAAAAAATTTACATGACAGATTACTACCTACACTACTTAATCTACTTTACAACACTACGACTACGATACCAAGAGGAGCAAAATACTATGTCAACCCCGAGGCCTTAAAAAGAAGAAAAACATTGAAAAAGTACATTTATATAAACCAAACAAACAGAGCTACAAGCTAAGGCATCTTGCAACCAAACAATTTCGAGTGAAGATTTGCAAGGTTTAGAACCAAGAAAGGCAATGTAAAATCTATTATTTGGTTGCAAGCTTCCTTAAGACACATAATTGTAGAAAGAAAACAAACAAACAAACAAACAAACAAACAAACAAACAAACAAACAAACAAACAGACAAAAACAAAGCTCGTGGTTGCTCGAAGCTGAGGCTGCACACAAGTAATGAGCAATTTTCACACTGGTACCCACTTGGGGTCCTATCAGGTGTAATGTTTTATGGTTATGATTATTATCATATATGTAAGACCCAGGCCCCCCGGAATCTAAGTTAGAGTTGATACACGAGGTAGACAACAAAATGGCGTACTATCTGCGTCCACCCTTCAATATCCGACAATGGCGACGAGAATAAACTAGGAAAGAAAAAGAAAATGGCAGGAGCTGGTTCAATACAACCTGTGCCTCCGTTTGATGCAGTGTCAGACCCTGCCAACGCGTGTAACGCATGGAAA
The DNA here is from genome assembly GCA_039566865.1 of Aurelia coerulea. Lineage (NCBI taxonomy): Eukaryota > Metazoa > Cnidaria > Scyphozoa > Semaeostomeae > Ulmaridae > Aurelia > Aurelia coerulea. The sequence continues at coordinate 16,985,611 of CM076954.1, forward strand.
CGTTGGGTTTCAAGATTCGAGCAGTACTTGGTCGCTGCTGATATCAAAGATGATAAAAGAAAAAGAGCCCTGTTGATTTATTTGGCTGGAGAACCAGTTGCAGATATCCTGAATACAATCCCAGATAATGGAGATGATTACAAAACAGCGTTAGAAAAGCTCACGGGACATTTTGAGCCACAGAAGAACTTGCTTCATGAAACATATTTATTTCGCCAGGCCAGACAAGAGCCAAATGAGACTTTAGGTCAATTCCATGTTCGATTACAGAACTTAGCCTCACGTTGTGACTTTGGGGATAGAAAAGAGTTCGAAATATTGTTGCAAATTGTCACAAATGGATCATCAAGTCGTTTAAGAAAGAAAGCTTTACGAGATCCAAAATACACATTGAAAGAAATGTTATTAGATGGCCAAAGAGATGAAACAAGTACACAGCAAGCAAGTAGCATTGAAGGTAACACTGAAACAAAACAAGAAGTGCATCGTGTAATACACAGTCAGCACAAGAAAGGACATGTACAAACAAAGAAATGTCATCAGTGTGGAGGATATTACCCTCATAAAAACCAGACCTGTCCAGCTGCTGGTAAGATATGTCATAAATGTGGGAAAAAGAACCACTTTGCAAAGTATTGTATGAGCAAAACTCAACAAGAGCCAAGGAAAACACAGCCTTTCAAAAGACATGTTAGGCCAATTACAACAAAATCAATGGATAAAACACAAAGTGATTCTGATTCAGATTTTGATTACATCTATGCTGTGAAACAGAAGGAAAAACCTGGTAACACTGTTACTGCCAAAATCAGTGATTACAAATGTGATTTACTTGTGGATACTGGAGCCTCAGTAAATATTCTTGATGAAGAAACATTTAGTCAGATACCATCAGATCCTAAATTAGAGAAAACAACAGTTAAAGTGTACCCATACAACAGCAACAGCCCTGTAAAATTACTAGGAAAATTCCAAGCCACTGTGGAGACCAAAAAGCGCATTACTGTAGCCACATTTTATGTCACAGAAGGGAACTCTGGTTCACTATTAGGTTCAGAGACATCCCAAGAACTTGGTCTTGTTACATTTCACATCAATCCAATGGCTTCAAAAGTGAAAGATAAAAATGTGAAACCACAAATTGCTTCCACCTGCTCATGGATTCCTATCAGATCTACCCATGATAAATCAGTTGATGCTGCTTTACTTGCAAATAAAGAAATTTTTAGAGGAATAGGAAAGTTAGATGGAGTTCAAATTAAATTGAACATTGATGAAAATGTAACTCCAGTTGTTCAAAATACCAGACGTATACCATTTCACATCAGAAAGCAAGTAGAAGAAGAATTGTTAAGTCTGGAAGCACAAGGAATAATAGAGAGAGTGCCAGAGGGGCAAGCAACCCCTTGGATATCCCAGATAGTTGCAGTACCAAAGAAGGACAATAAGTCAATTAGAATTTGTGTTGATATGCGTTCAGCAAACACAGCCATAAAAAGAGTTAGACATGTCATGCCCACAGTTGATGAAATTATGGTACAATTAAATGGAGCTAAATTCTTTTCAAAGATAGACCTTAGTCAAGCATACCATCAGTTAGAATTGCACAAAGATAGCAGATATATCACTACGTTCAGCACGCACATTGGTTTATTCCAGTACAAAAGATTAAACTATGGCACAAATGCAGCTGCTGAGTTATTTCAACATACATTACAAGAAGCTTTAAAGGGTATAGATAATGTCAGAAACTTAGCAGATGATATTATCATTTTTGGCAAAACCAGAGCAGAGCATGATAAAGCATTGAATGAATGTCTTGCAAGATTAAAGGCAAGAAAGCTCACAGTAAACAGAGAAAAATGTAAATTTTTACAACCAGAACTTTCATTCTTTGGTATGGTATTTTCAGAAGATGGTGTCAAACCAGATCAAAAGAAGATTGCAGATTTAGTAGATGCTCCTATACCAAACAATGCATCAGAAGTGAGAAGTTTATTAGGAATGGCAAATTTCAGTGCAAAGTTCATACCAAATTTTGCAGATATAACAGAACCACTGAGAAGATTAACTCACAAAAACATTGTATTCAAATGGGAGAAAGAACACTCACAAGCATTTAAGAAACTCAAAGATGTTCTGACGGACAGTCCAGTTATGACATATTTTGATATTGAAAAAGAAACATACCTGATTGTAGATGCCAGTCCCATTGGTATTTCTGCAATTCTTGCACAATCAAACAAAGATGAGCCTCAAAAAGTGATTGCATATGCCAGTAGAGCACTTACCCCTGTGGAACGTCGATACTCACAAACTGAGAAAGAAGCACTTAGTATTGTGTGGGGTACTGAACATTTTCATATGTATCTTTATGGAAAAAGTTTCAACCTGATAACAGATCACAAGCCTTTGGAGGTGATTTATGGGAACCCTAAATCAAAACCATCATTGCGCATTGAAAGATGGGTGCTCCGCTTACAGCAGTATTGTTTCAAAGTTATTTACAAGCCTGGAAAAGATAATCCGGCTGACTTCATGTCAAGACATCCTACAACAGTCAGTGTCAAAGAAAACATGGCAGATGAGTATGTGAGATATATAACAATAAATGCAATACCAAAAGCCATGACCATAGAAGAAGTACAAAGAGAGACAGAAAAAGATGGGACACTCCAAGCAGTCATAAAGGCAATTGAAACAGGAGATTGGAGTAACCAGTTTTTAGTACCTTACAAGCTAGCCAAAGATTCATTGACAATTAATCATGCAAATGGAATTATTTTGCGGGGAAACCAAATTGTCATGCCTAAATCATTATGGAAAAGATCAGTAAAACTAGCTCACGAGGGTCACCAGGGCCTTGCTAAGACTAAAGCCCTGATCAGAGAAAAAGTTTGGTTTCCATTTATTGAAAAATTGGTAACAGAAGAGATTAGTAGCTGTTTACCTTGTCAAGCAGTAGGAACACAAAAAGCACCAGAACCATTGCGAATGAGACCTATGCCATCTGGACCTTGGAAAAAACTGCATATTGACTTTTATGGACCACTTCCAAGTAGTGAGTATATACTTGTTATTGTAGATGCTTATTCTAGATTCCCCATAACAGAAATTGTAAGATCTACTGCTGCTCCAACCATTATTCCAAAATTAGATCAAGTTTTTGCAATGCATGGACTTCCTGAAGAAATAGTAACAGACAATGGTCCACCATTTAATGGTGATGATTTTGAAAGATACTTGATGACTCTAGGAATAAAGTTTGACCCTTCTACACCATTATGGCCCCAAGGGAACTCAGAGGTAGAGAGATTTAATCAACCTCTAGGAAAAGCAATTAGAGCTGCATGTATAGAAAATAGAAATTGGAGACAAGAGCTTCAAAGATTTTTATTGAGTTATAGATCCACCCCACATGCAACCACAAAGATTGCACCTTCAGAACTGTTATACAATAGGGTCATTAGAGGGAAACTACCTTGTTTAATCAAGACAAGTAAATCTAAAAGACACAGAGAAGCTCAGGAAAATGATGCAGTTGGGAAAGAGAAGATGAAAAGCTATGCAGACAAAAGAAGACACACAAAGACTTCTGATATCAAAGTTGGTGATACAGTTTTGTTAAAACAAGATAAAAAGAACAAGTTTTCTGCAAACTTTGAAAGCACTACTTACAAAGTTATATATCGTAAAGGTTCCAGAGTAACAGCAGAAAGACAAGATGGAAGGAAAGTCACTAGAAATATTAGCTTTTTCAAAAAGTTTAGTAAGAAAGAGGATGATGATGATGATTTGTCTGATGATGACAATCACAAAAGAACAGAAACAGTTGAAGAGAATAACAGAGAAAACAGATATCCTCTTAGACAAAGGCGAATGCCTGAAAGATATGGAACAGTGGTAGCAACAGACTAGGAGGAGAATTTATTTCATTTCTTTATTTTTATTTTTATATACCATGCAAAGAGAACAGGACTCAAAGAACAAACACGTTATGTTATGTTTATGTTGTCAAAAAAAGGGGAATGATGTAATGTTTTATGGTTATGATTATTATCATATATGTAAGACCCAGGCCCCCCGGAATCTAAGTTAGAGTTGATACACGAGGTAGACAACAAAATGGCGTACTATCTGCGTCCACCCTTCAATATCCGACATCAGGTATAATGATATTAGCCACTTTTTGCAACTACAGGGTGAGTCAGAATGAATCCCCGTTTGGAAGGCCGCTGCTCCATGAATATAAAAGCAATAATATTGAAAACTATCTTGTTTCATTGCCAATTTGTTCAATTACGTTCAGTGATTTACCCGGCTTTAATCGGCCATTCCTTCCAGTGAATATGGGAGATTTTCTGCAGTATGCCTCTGCAAAAACCTGCACAAAGGAGTGAAAACAATGAGCAAACTTTCCTTGGTTTTTCTTCTCAAAAATGATGACACTCACATGTGTTCATGTATTTTGTCCTCTTGGGAGAATGGAATCCCCCTGAACAGGTTATATTGCTACCAGGGGGAAGACTTGTTCATCCTCCCAAGAGGATAGCACGTGCTAAAGCGTGCAGGAGTCATTGCTGTAAGGCCCATTTAAAGCAGAAATGTTAGGGAAATTTGTTCGTGATTTTGGGCATGTTTCTAAGGTTTCTTGAAGAAGCTTTCTCCAGAAAATCCCTCATGATTTCAGAGCGGAGTGGCCGATTTCAGTCAGATAAATTTTAAAATGTATTTGAACATGTCTAGCAGTAAACCTGTTTTTGCCGATATCATCGTCTTGGTATCCAGGGAGCCGTGACCTTTCAAACGGGGGATTCTTTTTATTGACTCACCCGGTATCAACGGCCAGTCAATTGCAAACAGTGAATGTATCCTACATCCAGATGCGAAATTTCTTTCCAGTTAAGCTGTCAAAATTGTGAAGTTGTGCTTGGAGCACAAATTTTTATCTTGTAAATTTTTGTATTTTTGAATTCTTATTAATGCCATTTTTATAAAACCATTGCTTCACGTTTATATTGAAAGTTTTACGTTGCACATTTGTGAACTCAATGCAACGTAAAATTTTCAATATAATTGTGAAAAGCAATGCATGATTTTCGAAAGCTAAACCCAGCCTATTAGTGATGTGCTGGTGACTAGTATCACTGAATAGGCTACCATTTTCAGTATCTGAAACTTTTTGCTTTCTGTTATAGCTTGCTTAGAATGCAGTAATTCTTGGAAATATCTGTCGTTGAAGATTGAGGCAATGGAAAAGGTAAATATACACACTTGCTCCACTGAAGATCAAACAGTTCTAATCTTCTAATTTGAACTGTTCTTAATTTTAATTTCGTGGGTTTGTGGTAGCGATTGGATTGCTTCTTTCGAACGTATTGATAAAGCCACCTAATCTTCATCATCGTACTGCTCATTTTCATGGGGTTATATTTCCTTGGTAATGTGTAAGTGGAAAAATAGAATCTTTTCACGATATGCTAAACAGTATAGGAGTTCTCAAGACTTCTTAAGAATTTGCAAGAATTCTCCACATTTCGATAAGAATTCTTGAGCCTTATGAAACCCTGTAAATTTTCTCAAGAATTCTTAAGTAATTGGAAATATTTCCAGAGAAGTCTTAGTCACGAAAACCATGTTAGACCATGTTAGACATGGTTAGACCACGAAAACTGTGTCCCATAAACGTCTGCGTTGAGGATACGAAACATTTCTTGCTGCACTGCTACTCTTATCATCTGCAGAGAAATAATCTCCTCAACCGCGTGTAGGCAATTTCGCTTTCAAACGGTTTGTCGAACCTTTCCTATGAGGAACTAGTTTCAATAATTTTGTAATGGTGATATAAGGTTACCTTTTGAGTCAAATAAAATAATCATTAAAGCAACACTAGAGTTCATTGAATCATCAAAGAGATTTTCTTAAAACATTTCAGTGAAATTTTCGTCTCCTCCCCCACCTTTGTATCATTTTATTTCTTTTCGTAGCTTTAGTTTATGCCGTAGTTTAGTTAATTATTTTCATGTAAATGCTTTATGTTATTTGTTAAAGCCACGGGGTTGCAATTTACTCTCACTCTCCCTGTGGTATCGTCCTGTAACCATGTTCTGTTATTGTAAAAGTTTAGATTGATACAAAAATCCATGTTAATGTTGAACAATGTTTGAACTTTCAAAGGTCCTGACTGACTTTTAACGTTCGTTTGAAACTTGTTATAGCAAATTGTACGATGATGAATCATAATTTTTTGACGTGATTGTAGGTTGTAGCTGGGTTGTCATCACTTATCCATAAGAATGCAACAGCTGCTGCCGCTCCGCGATCGGTAAGTTGATGCTTTTCATTATAACGATAACCTTGATTTTTTTGTACATTCCATTTAAAAACTTACAATACGTATTACTTATTACACTACTTACAAAATACTATACCCTACTACTAGAACAATACCGTTTGGAGCGAAAAACTACGTCTACCTCATGGCAACATAAAATAGGAAATACGAACATAACACTACACGTAACGTTGATTTTTCGGGCCTTGGGCTAATTTGCGGCCTGACGTTTTAAATTGTTTTATTCAAATATAAAATTTTACAGTAGAAAAAATTTTTACATTACATTCTACTATACCTTTCTGATTACTATACAACACTACAGGTAAGATGCCATGGGGAGCGAAAGTTTTTAAGTTTGAGGCCCTAGTGTTGCTATTTACGCCCGACGCAAAGCCCAGGGTAACAACCGGAGGACCTCAAATGTAAAGCTGAGGGCAGCAAAATTAGCTCAATACCTAGAAAAGCATCGTTGTTACTATCATTATTCATACTTTGCGACAAAAATATTGCATGCGATGCTTACCAAAGTCGAAGCATTTGCATTTATAACTTTGTAATTCGAACGCAAATCCTTAGTTGAAACTTCCATTCGAATGAAAACGTGTTACTTTTTTGCTTTGGAAAGGTTTCCTTTCGAACCTTGTTGCATTCGAATTCATTTAGCCACAGGGCTGCAGATAACACTAATGCCCGCAAAACTTTTTGAATTTTGCCAGAGTACTTTTGACCGTTGTATTAGTATTAATATGCATTGATGCAGAGTTGACTCTGATTGATTCTACACTCTGTTTTTATAAGAATATTGTTTATAAGAATATTCAGGTTCAGGCTCAGGATCATCCAAATTTTAAGAATATTGTAAGAATATTGCTCAGCCTCAGCTCGCATATTTGTGTCTCATTTTTCAGCAGTTGCCTGTTTTGCGATGTTCATAACAGAGAATCACATGACTGACATATCTGATTTTTTCAAAAACCGTCTGTGAAACTTTATGATTGTTAAAAACATTCTTATTATTATAACTGCTTAAATTTTTCTTTCGCTCGACCATTTCCTCGTAAAGACATGACATTTCTTATAACTATGTTCCCCTGATACCATATCAGATTTGAAAAAATAAGAATACTTTAAGAATATGTTAAGGCTCAAAACGAAAATTTCTTAAGAATATTGAGGCTGGAAAAAATTTATAGTATTCTTATAAAAAAAGAGTGTACCCTCTTTATTTTGTGCTAGTCAACGAACTAAACCATTTTTAACAATTCTCACACAGAATTTACAAATCTCGATTCATACAGCAATGGGTCAACGAAAATTAGCTCTAATTTTGGGAATTTTTTATTTGATTGGTTAAAAGAAAAGGGGACTAGTATTCTGTCTTCCAAATAAGAATGTTAAGGAGTTATTTGTTCATAAATGATTCATTCATGAAAGGGATTCCTTTCCGGGCCTTTCTTTGATGTACCAAGTGTCCCAAAATTATGTAAGTGCGTTTGCCAAACCGTACAATCATGAATACAGCACAGATTTGAATGAAGTACCTACCATTTTGAAGCAAAAAGGCTAACTTTATTGGTGAGCTTTGTTGCACTAAATTCAGTCATATCATACAAGAATTATGGGTACGTTTACTTGTAAGCTGTCTTTAAAGTCTTCAAAAAAACAAAAACTGACGATCTTTTGAGGAACTTGAATTAAAAAACACATATACATTTGCATGAATGTAACCGGCGTTGTATTTATTAGCGGTTTTTTCTCTTTGGAGGATGACCATCCCGAATTTTTTTTGGCGGAAATCTGCAATAATCATTGCCTAAATTTGTTAGGTTTCTGTAAGTTATGTTTAAAGATAACTCCAAAGCAAAAATAACCCGTAACTCTAGAATGGTAGGACGAATTTGCAAAATGTTTGGTATTCATTCAAATCGGTAAATAAGTCATGAAGCAATTTTGCGACATTCAGTATGTTAAATACTTGACTGTTGGTTACTGGCTTAGATGTCAACAGATTGTACTTGTATTTGTTAAATCTCCATAATAAAATGCTTCAACTTGACGAAAAAACGTTATGGAAAGCATAACATGTATGTTCTCTTAATAAGAAGATCTCCAGAGCTTAGGACTCTTAAAAGATGCGAAACACTATGTGCAAGAAAGGAATACGTTCAGGAATATGTAACATAGTATTGTTCAACCATATTTCAGTCATCGTTGCTCTGTTTGGGGATGTTTTGGGGCAAATGAATTGAAAAAAAAAATGCAGAAATTACAGGGCAGAGCTGCTAGAAATGTTACAAGTAGCCTTTTTGACACTCCAGCTAATCCTCTATCGCAGCGTCTTGCCTGGCCGTCAGTTGATAAGCTGGTTAATCGATAAACATGTGTGATGGTTTATAAATCCTTAAATGACCTCGCACCTGAAAACCTATACCAAATGCAATTTTGCTGTACCAAAAATGAGAACAGGTTATGGCCAAAATCGTTTGCTCTTTGTAGAGCCGACGCACGGAATAAAGTCGACTCGGAAATGAAGTTAGCCCCTTAGATCCAGTCATTCAAAACGAAACTAAAAGCTTTGCATTGAGAAAATCAAAGGAAAGCTGGTATGCATCGAAAGTGTAATCTTCCCTTTTCTTTTTCATGCTTAGTTATTTGATATGAAAGTTGTAAATAGGTATATATCTTGAAAATGTTTAGGTTTATTTATTGTTATTTATCTATTTTTTTGTTTGTTTTTTACTGGTGCAATTGTTGTATCCCAGGGTAAATATGTTTGAAATAGAAAAATGGAAAATATATCATGTTTTTCTTGCGGACATTACCAACTAGCTAAAAAACGCTCATACAACATTGAACCCACGACTGTCATTAGAAGTCAGTTAATTTCTTATTTTCTTCATAGTTTTCACGCCAAAGATCATTACCAGTTTCACGAGATGAACCTGCCGAGATCTTGGAGCAGGAGGTACGTATGAAATTCAATATCCTCAATAGCTATAAACTCAAAAGTACCGATATTTTATTTTTTTGTTCCCTTGTTTAGTCAAAAGGGGGTACTTTTGTTGAGACACCCGGTATATTTAAAGGACTTTCCTGAAACTTCTTTTGTCTAAATTTGAATGGAAAGGGCCACACAATAGTGGTGGTGATGGTTAATCTGACCCTGAACTGGGAAGCGTCCATGAGTTAAAGGACAAGTCCGGGGTTGGTATAATTGATGATAAAATACAAGATAATACTGCTATGAATGATGTATGATACTTTTTTCCACTATTTTTCGCCTTCTCCTTGCGAAATTACGTATTCAAATAAGCAACTTGAGCGAAGTGACGTCATATCGCGCAAACGAAAACGAGACAGAGTGATTGTTTTTTCGCCTCTTAATCGCTGCTAGCCTCTTTATCGTGTACTCATGCAATGAAAATAGCACAAGAACACGATAAAGGGGCTTGCGACGATAAAGGGGTGAAAAAACAATCACAAAGCCTCATTTTTGTTTGCGTGATATGACGTCATTTCGCTCAAATTGCTTTTTTGAATACGTAATTTCGCAAGGAGAAGGCGAAAAATAGTAGAAAAAAGTATCATACATCATTCATAGCAGTATTATATTGTATTTTATCATCAATCATACCAACCCCGGACTTGTCCTTTAAATGCAGAGGCTATAATGATTATCATGACTTTGCTTTTCTGCCTCATTATGATAATAATTCTTCGCCCGTCTCTTCTGTCCAACACTTTTAATTAATGTTGTTCATGGGCCCGTTCTTTTTCAAACACGTCACGCGAAAGCAATACGGAAATACTAGAAATTTCATTCCTATCTTTATGACACCTCTAATCCTTCCTTGTTATCAACAGCTGTACTATGTATGAGAAATGCAAGCCTAAAAGCCAATGATATATATTGTTAAATTCCACGGTATTTGTTGCCATATTTCTCAGAACAATTTCGGGAAGAATTAGCAAATTATGACTTTACTCACCTGTATGGCTGTCGGAAGATCTTTGTGGACCATCATTGGCAAAAAGTTACTTTTCGTGGAAATATATTTACCCCTGCAAAAAGCATTTCATGGTGTTGTTTTCTAAGCTTTGTATCTTAGATTAACTAAGACGTGTTCATAGTAGGCATATAAAAAAGGCAGCCAATAAGACTAATCTTATCATGCTTTTATCCCAGGAACCAAGACCAATTAAAGGAGATAAGGTTGGTATACTAATGGAGGCAAACCTTGATCTTTTTTACATTATTGAAGGAACAATGTTTTCCCTCCAATGTTCCTTGACATATTCCGGAAATATCTTTTCCGACACACCCAGAAAACACATTCTGACAATTGTCCTCCCAGGTATATCAGAAAAAATAGAAACGTTAACATGCTCCTAGCTGGCGCTTTAAAGAATTACAATCTTCAAACTGTGAAAGCTGTAACTTGGACGTTGGTCTTAGCTTTCGAAAATCAGTCATTGCTTTTCACGACTTTACGTGGCATGTTTGGAGAACTACCTCTTTCGTCAAAATGGCAATTGTTGGGGAGACGAGATACGCTTTGTCCAAGGAAATTTATGTGTCCCTCCTTGCAGTGGGTTAAAGCTCATGCGCAGTAGCGTTTTGGGGTTAGAGCTCTGACGGGCGCATGGTCTTTAACCCACTGCACGGGGGGACACATAAGTTTCGTCGGACAAAGCGTATCTCGTCTCCCCAACAAGCAAGGGCTAAAAGTTGATACATATCGGTTGAGACAAAAAGAAGTTAACAGTTTTGACAGCGAACTGCGGGAAAATTTTGTATTCTTTTGAGTTTCCTTCGTTTAAAAAAACTAAATAAAAATTAGCAGTATAGATAGCTGGGTTGTTTATACCGCCTCTAAGATGTCGAAAATTATTCTTAACGTTATTTCAACTTTTTGGCAAAACAGTTGCGTTGTAGTCTGATATCAAACAATTGAACTTTGTTTGGTACGCCTGGTATACTAACCGCTGTATTTTTTGGGCCTAAACGAAATATTCATTTCGTTTCAGCTTTGTGCTTGCCAAATAGTTTTGAAGCTTGCATTTGCTTAAGAATTGATTCCTATTCTAACCCTTCCTTTGAAATCATTTGGAACACCATTTTTATATTTCTCATGTTTACGGAAGAAGGGGTAATAATTATCGGAACCAAATGGATTTTCATATCTAAGTGAGCCTTTCTCCAACGCGGGTAATGTCCACAAACTAAGTTGTTAAGCCCTTTACCTTCTGTATGAGAGACTTACGCAATGGTGGAACTGATTTAGAAATTCCCATACGAAAATCTGCATATGGCCAAAGATTCTTCTCATATAGAGGCACACTACTGTGGAAGCAACTAAGCATGGATATGAAATTGTCTTCAATATTGAAAACAAACAACAAAAGTTAGGATTTAGATGATTTTCTCTTTCATCTCTTTCGTTGGAACATACTGGGTGAGCCAGAAAAAAGTTCCCACTTTCGAAAATTAGTAGCACCACAAGTACTTCATAGAATGATTCAAATTCTAGTTAAAAGTAAAAGAGCGAAGTATTTTTATGATTTTTCTCGTCTTCTTACGAGTACTGCAAATATAGGTAAATTCAACTGTACAAAAATTTAATGGTTGCAAAATGACTGAAAAAGCCCCCAAAAAATGATCAAATTATTAGGACGCTCCTCACCCAGAACAATACGCACAGGCGTTTCACCTCTCTCAAGAGTTATAAGACAAAGATTTTCAAACAGATACGAAAGATTTTCAATCCCATGGCAATAGATGTGCAGACGATATCTCTCACCCATGAGAAATTGCTTTTTCTCTATTGTTCAGCAAAGCGAGGAGTCCTTTATGATTTGATCAAGCATTTTTGGCCTTTTTCAATCATTTTGCAACCATCAGGTTTTTGTAAACTTGAATTTACCAAAAATACTTCAATCTTTTGGCTGTCAAGCAAATATTGATTCATTCCAATCCATTCAGTACTCTTGATGCTATGAATTTTAAAAAGTGGGAACTCTTTTCTGGCTCACCTGGGTATTTATATCGATGGCTCTTATATACCGCTCTTTGTAATTAGTTGATGCGATAGTATCATTTTAGATTACTTGTGAAGATTAAAAAGAATATTTGTTGTAAGTTTTTAACAGGTTGCATTGGAAAACAGTGTAAACTACCCTAAATGCATGTTGTGAAATGAAAATGAAATCTTGTACTCAGATAATATTTCCTTGAATGAGAACTCATGATTTATCCTTATTGCTAGGGTGAAACTGGTGAGACAGGGCCTCAAGGCCCACCTGGGCGTCCAGGACCAGCGGGACCTTCAGGTCCATCCGGAACGCCAGGATTACGAGGAAAGAAGGGTGACCGAGGTGAAACCGGAGCTCAAGGAGAAGCTGGACTAAAGGTATTTGCTGTTCGTTGAATTGTTATACGTTTCTTGTCAAAAAATGCTTTTTCTGTTTTGTCTCACAGCTAACAATTGTTTTATAAGCTTTATTGTTTTTACCTCGATTTGCGTGTAAAAATGGACCGTAATGTGAAGAGAGATCGATAAGACATTCACATACTGGCGATTTTAAAAGAGTCGAACGTTTAGGTCAATTTGTGAGCTTAAAATTTTTGAAGAAGACCTAGCCTTTAATTGATACTTTTGGACATGCTCTAGAATTTAAAGATTGATAAGTACCAGTACCGTAAAAACTCTATTAAGCCCCCGGGGGGGGGGGGCTTAATTAATTTTGGACACTTTTTAGTACCTTTTGCACCACATTTTGCGGTTTGAACACACAATTTTACGAGTTGAACAAAGTTTTATCTCAAAACACATCAAATTTAACATGCAAACTTTTTTAGCTCAATAAATGGAGAATCTTTGGTAGCATCTGGAATTTGTTACAAGTGGGGGGGGGGGGCTTAATAGAGAGGGGTAGCTTAATAGAGCTTTTACGGTAACTGACGAAAGTTTTATATTGAAATATTTGAACTGTAGCAGTCGTTTTTGTCTTGAATTTTGAAATGAAACGAAACAAATGAAATGCACGCACTTATCAGGCAATGTTGTAGCCTCGCTCTATAAGGACCCTCAAGTTACGCTCATCTCATTGAGTTGAATTGTTGTTTGTGTTGTTACTACACGGAGAGCCTTATTTCCCTGGTGCTGTAAAACCGGACAAAAGTGTCAATCGGCGACAATTGTTGGTCGCCTTTGTCTTCTAATAAGAATATGGCTTAGAGGAAGGCTTTTCTTGCAATTGTAGCTTTAAGAAATATTCGTATAAGTTCTGATAGCAAGTTTTATGGTGCAGCAGTTCTGGAAAATTTCTTTTGTGGCGTTTTAGGCTCGGTGGTTTTGAGAACAAAAATGGCAGATGATTTAGGCCCTCAGAATCGAACGATATCTCATACATTTTCTAGAATGATCGAATGTACACAATAGGGATAGAAGCTACAGTTCCACTCAATTGAACCTTTAGTAGAACAGCTAAAAGGGTTATTGTATAGGCCATATAGAAGCTAATCCGTTTTGCAAGCGTAGGGAAATAGATCGTTGTTGTTGCTTCATCAGTTCAGACAAAAAGCAAAACTGCGACATGTAATTGAGTGTTGCAATTTTTGCCCAGAGACGTGTCCATGTAATTATAATCAGTAACACATGCTCTCTTATTCGATGTTGCTCTGTTGCTTGCTTTGACTGTAAATTTATCGCCGTTTTTAGGGTGAAAGAGGTGATCAAGGTCCTCCAGGTGAGAGAGATGAAAAAGAGGAGCATGGTCACAGCGGGGTGAGTGGGAATTTTCACGTTGCACACACAGACTTTGATATGAGCTGTTTTTCTTGCAGCGCGTATCGAAGTAAATCTGTCTTGCTAGCGGCAGTGTGTAGCAATCTAGTTTTACCGTTATTACGTCATATTTTTTCTGGAGAAAGAGATCGTTCTTGGCATATGAAGACACAAGATCGTGTGGTCTCCACAACGGTACTTAACAATTTTACAAATCCAGCTTCAAGATGAAAAAAAGATACGAAAAAGACGACATACAACGATCAAAAGAAAAGAAAGGGCTGGCAGTTCCATACCAGATCATGGAGTGGGTTTAGCCGTCCTGTATCATAGATTTTCATCAGTTGTGCACCATCAGATGGCGACTGGACGGTAGAATGACGACAAAAGTCCAACAGTTTGAGATGTGAGAAATATTGCCGAAACTCCATGTCAAAGTTGGGACTGTCTCAGTCAGATGTGTCTGTTCTAATAGACAGTTTGCCACAGGATGACAGCAAGTAAGGGTTGATCGAGAAATTTGTGGAAAGGGGGCCTACAGTATCTGACTGGGGGAACTCTGAAGATCATTTGGCTAAATTCACCCTGAAAATTGCCCAAAATTTCATCTGACGTTGGTTGGTGCTAGATACCTCCGACGGAGGGATTGCAGCCTCCTTGCCCTATCCTGGTGCCACTCCTGGCATTAAGGGGCATTTAATAATGAAACATTGGATCGAATTCCGATAGGATCTATTTCCAATCCCTTTGGAAACGCCGACATCCCTTTCCTAAATCATACATCCAGAGCAAGGAATACTTGTTGTCACCAGAACCTAATTGCCTGCGCAGCTTTGCTCTCTCGTTGGACTCTACATACAGTATTTTACTCCGCAGAGCCTGACATCGTTAATCGACACTTCTAAAGAGAATTCTCTTTTTTGCCTCCGTGTTAAAACTTTTTTAGCAGCGGAATCTTGTTGAGCATTTGAGTCTGATTAGCCCTTTCCCATGCAGAGATGCAAATATTGCTCCTTTGACAATATTGTATCGGTTTAAAAATCATGTCCTGTTTTGTAAAGGCATTTTACAGGCTTTCCGTTTTCTGCATCCTTACTTTAATCATTTTGCAATGTTGGAAAAGTTCTAAAAATAGTTGCAGTATGCAGAGAGGCTTGTAGAGTTTACCGGTTATGTATGGTGCTGTGCTTGCTCGAGGGACCAAACATTTTTAGGCCACCGTTTCACAAAAAATTGCGAAAAATACACATAACGTAGGCTAGTCTTTTAGCGACAGAAAAAATTTGAAGTATTTCAATCGGCCACTTACTTTTACTTTTTCTTCTACTTTCTCTTCTATTATTATTATTATTATAACAGAATGAGCTGGGGCACTTTTTTTTACTCTTTTTTGAGTCCGCCGGTATTTTAGAAGTATTTTCTTTTTTTCTGTTTTGGGTCGAAATTTCTCTAATTTCAACGTGTCTTTGTTGTTTTTGGAGGACTTTTAACCGGATAACTGCCCCTCCTGCCCCTGCATGTCCAGTCTTGTTTGAAGACAAGCAAAAGATATCAGTCCTATGCACTATTGGGACATGCGTAGGACTTCTCTCTGCATTAGGATATCCGTACTTTGAGGTATGGAGGAGAAATGAATCAAGTGAATGAAAAGAAACGAAAATGAGAGAAACGGAATTAGTGACATTTTACAAGTCATTGCTTCATATCTCTGCAGTGACTGCTGCTAGATCTTACTAGTATACAGTACAGGCCATGTATACATTGACACCACAAGACCGCTCAATGATCCGCAAGAATTTTCCACATAAATTCTTTCAAGAATCTTCAAGGAGTGTGAAAAAATTTGGCGATTCATTGATCTCTATAAAATTGTTAAAAGAACACCACCAATGTACACTGACCTGTGCTGTAAATTTATGAGGCCAAAAGATGAGGCAAGTAAGCAGAAAACTACACAGTATTTTATGTTTGAGACATTATCATATCAAGACATGATATTTGCATTTTACCAGGAAGAGAGAGGATATTAGGATTCTACACCCACTTCTGGCTTCTCATCACCTGGTTATTATTACATTTGCAGCAAGATCTTCACGTGATTTCCTTCCCCGTTACGCAAATGGGAAAGAATTTATTGTCATCCATTCATTTTGCTAAAGATCTGTTGCAATAATTTCAACCACACATGGTTCTCGAGAATTCTTCTTGAAAACGTAACGGGTGTCCCAAAAAAGTACTCCTGTTTGCAAAATCATTAAAACTTGATTACAAGGCCGATCTTCAATTTTCTTTTTTTGTCCAGTAGATCAAGGACCAAATTATTTTCCAAGATACAGCTGATCTTTTAATTGGTTTTAAGATTATCAAAATTTAGCTCTTTTTGGGGCTACCAGGTTTTGAATCATACTGCAAAAAAGGACTGATGATTGCCAGATTAATTTCTTTGTGCATGTAAAGCTTCTAGTTTGGTCATAAATGACAGCAAGAAATGCGCAAGATAATTGGAGACTTCGATCACCATAAAAATCTGAAAATTTTGACTGTTGGGCAAAATTGAGTATATTCCTTAAAAACTATGGCTCAAAATAAGGTTTTTCAACGTGTGATTTTTCTACCTTGCTGTATCAAAAGCAAACAATTTATCATCTATGAATAGTTTTGGGTCTTTGACAAAAGAACTCAAAAAGAAAATTTTATCAAAGGTTTAATAATCAATTTTTGGTGATTTTTTAAACAGAAGTACTTTTTTGGGACACCCGATAGCTCTCCTCAGCGTCATTTTGCTTCAACATAATGCTTGCTTTTCAAGGAGCCTTTACCTCCTCCTCGACCTTGTACTGAAGCTTAAGTGACATTTTACCAGGAAATAGGGATATTATGATTTCGGGACCCTCTTCTGGCTGCTCATCACTCGGCTATTATTACATTTGTGGCAAGATTTTCCCGTCACTTCCTTCCCCGTTACGCAAAAAGAAAGGATTTATTGTCATCCATTCATTTAAATAAATGATAGATGTTTGCAGGGAAGTCATTTTTGGCCACACGTATATCATAGTTTTCCGCGGAGTTATATGCCTTCGACAATTTCTGCTTTTCAAAGACCCCCCGCCTCCTCCTCGACCTTTTACTGAAGCTTATCCTCAAGTTTTTTAGAAGTAGTGACATTTTACCAGGTAAATTGGGGCATTAGGATTTCTACAACCTCTTCTGGCAGCTCATCACCTGGTTATTATAACATGTGCAGCAAGATTTTCCCGTCATTTCCTTCCCGTTCCGCAAGAAAGACAGGATTTCCACTCATTCATTTTGATAAAATTTGTTTTTGCAATGAAGCCATT
Organism: Aurelia coerulea; assembly: GCA_039566865.1. Classification (NCBI taxonomy): domain Eukaryota; kingdom Metazoa; phylum Cnidaria; class Scyphozoa; order Semaeostomeae; family Ulmaridae; genus Aurelia; species Aurelia coerulea. Next base: position 17,003,073 of record CM076954.1, read on the forward strand.
TTTAAAGTTAGTTGACAGAGATAAATAGCTAACTCAAGAGCTGCATATGCAGGTATAAAATAAGCCCTTGATAGAAATAGCCGTGCAAACACAATCGGCCATGATATGTGCCGCACCATATTTGGGTAGCTGATCTACGTCAATAGGAAATGCTGATGTCTAGCTGATAGGCTAGACGTTGACCAAAAGTGACTTGAGCCACTTTTATAAGGTTACATTCCCTTTAACCACACACAGTTCTCGAGAGTTCTTCTTGAAACCGTAGTTCTCCTCAGAGTATTATCTCTTCAACATGGTGGCTGCATTCCATGGAGCCATCCCACCCCCCCCCCCAAAATTGTCGTTCATAATATAAATGAGCGAAAGGTTAATTGGAAATTGAATAAGATTATAGTATAGCTTTCGGAAGCGACGTTAAACAAGGGGTCCCATGCCTGGGTGTGGCATGCATAGTATGGACCTGAATTAGCTGTAATATAGCTAGAAATCTTTCCAGCCTACTCATAATGAAATAATGAATGAATGAATGAATGAATGAATGAATGAATGAATGAATGAATGAATGGATGAATGGATGAATGGATGAATATGATTGATACACTTTGGCGGGACAAATCTTCATGCAAATGTTTGTTGGAAATTTCTCTTTCCGAATGTTCACCTTGTCCGAAAGTTTGTGCCGCCGTCTCTTGGAAGGTGCAATATGTTCTTTAATTCTCTGCAAAGTATGGCTGTCAAACCAGCCATACTTGGGGACGCCGGACGGCGCACATTTTTAAGGTGGCAAAACTGCAAATTGGAGGGCAAAGCAATAGGAAAATAACAAATTTTGACCATTTTCGAGAGGACAGGAGGGACGGCTACCCCCCTACGTGCCCCCTTCTCCGGCGTTCCTGGTTATACTGGATGTTTCTCGTGAGCATGTTGGCTACAATAGAGTGACCATCAGAAAAGTATGTTTTGATCTTTTTCGAATTAATTGAATGGTTGTTGTTTCGTCGCTGTCGCTGTGGCTAATTGCTGCACTTTAAGTTAGTATAATACACAGACAACTAATGTTAGGATAGATAAGAATTGTATGAGCTTCTGCTTCATAAAAGTTCCCCAAAATGACACGCACGCATTTAAGGAGAAGGTGACGTGTCTTTAGAAGAAACTTCTTCAATCTTAATTCAAACATTTCATATATTTGGGAGAAAATGCTTCTATCGTAATTCTAATTGATTTAGTTGGTGATATGAAAACGCCAGTTTTTTCTGATTACCCTGAAAGCTTATGGTATCCCATGTTGCCAGATAAGAAGCTCACATGCGATTCTATGTGACACGCCATTCTATCATTCTATCTTTCTCTTTCATGTCCAGTTCACTGCTTCAGGATTAATGAAGCACGAAGACCTTTGACGTAGTAGACATGCTACATCAGCATTCGGTAAACGTTTTTTATTTAATGTCAGCATCATCAGAATGTTTTGCACAACACCACAGGGAAACCAGGAAATGAATGTTGCCAAAAATAAGAATTGTCTTCCTTTGTCCCCTGTCCCATTGGTCATGTTCGTACTTTAGTCCGCTGTGTTCTAAATGCTTATCAATAGGCTTTGCAAGAGGGAAGAGAAAGAAAAGAACTTCTCTTTCTCTCACTGTTTGGCGGAGCATAAGGGACTATGGTACAAAATTAACCGAATGCATTGGAGACAAAGAAGGACAACTTTTATTTTAGCCACAATTGGTCGTAGGGAAACCATTCCGACTTTACGTGTCCTGAGCTGGCAACCTTCTTCAAAGTTCTACGGCCTGCCGCTATGCCAAAATTTGAAATAATGTTACAGATTTTTGAGTTGGCCAAAGTTTGACGTTATCTAAGAGTTTATCAAGATGATTTTACGTAGAAGATGAAACTGCAGTTGTAAGGGCCAATACGTGAACAATCATTTGCTACATAACACTTGCAATTGCGCGAAATTATGCACGATAGGAATGGTGAAGATTTCCGTGTGCACGTGTCAAAGGTTTTCAAAGCCTAAAGCTTAATCAAATATCAGCAAAATGGGCTGAGTTTAAAATCTCAAGCAAATATCTTCAAGATTGGGCGAGTTTAGGATAGTTAAGACACTAATGAGTTACCACTCCCGTAGATTAACACGCACTGTCTTATTTGAAATTATAAAGATTTCCTTGCTGTTGTCATTGCATATTGGATATGCAAAACTCTTTGGAAGACATTTTGAAATGAGACTCACTTATCCCAGTAAAGCTGTTCTAATTTTTGAATAAATTTGTTCATTGTGATTCTTTTTTTGTCATGAAGTGAACCATGTTACTACCAGGCCCAAGGAAGCGGGGGGGGGGGCAGGGGGGCTCAAGCCCCCCAATAATTTTGAAAACAATGGTGCTACGTCACACGAATTAATTAGATGTATTGTTCTCTATTGTTTTAAGAACAATTGCCCCCCAATCCGAAACTTCTTCCTACGGCCCTGGTTACTACACTGTTAAGCAGGCAACAAACAATAATCAGGCTGTGATAATGGGGTTCGTTTCTCCTCTCCTGCCCATGAACATACTCTGCCACGAGTAAAGAGACATGCTTCTTTCAGTTAGACCTGATTTCCCATGTTCTTCATGTTCCCGACGATCTATGTACTCCTTGCTCCCCAGCTTTCGTATCGTAGTTTTATAGAAATCGCCACATGCTGCCAATCTCTTTTAGGCCTTGCTCCTTTGCTCCCTTGCTCCCAAAAAACGCCATAGAGCCTCAATGATAAATAAGATGTAACAGTTAACTTTTTAAAATGCGCAATAAAAAGAGCAATCTGATTATCGAACGCAAATCAACTGTGGATGTTGTGTAATCTATTTTATGATTGGTGATTAATGATTATGATCAATTATTATGATGTGTAATCTATTTTGTGTGACCGAATATCAATCCTCTGCAAGCAGAATATCAATTTTGATGAATTGTACATCAGCTGCTCTGGCGTGAAGGATCCTATTTATTTTTAGTACTTTAAAGGTCCTAGGGGTCTCAGGGGTCCGATTTTTACTACATGCTCAAATAGACAGCGTGACAAATTTTTAATTAAACAACAACAACAACAATGATGATATCAATACGATAATGATAATAATTATGATAATGATTACAACAGCAACAACGATAACAACGCTCTTTGCAAAAAACAAACAAATGTTGCCTATCATCAACCGGTATAATTCACATCATGTCCTATGAATAACAGAACGATAAAAACACTCAAAATCATTTCATAGCAACTTTCAGTTGCTGCTCAGGATTCCTCCCATAGTTTTATTGCTTTATATTGGTTTGGCAAAAAGCAAGGCCAATCTCAAGCACAGCACATCTTTTTACTACGAAATAACACTTTTGCAATATCAATTCGACACTACACACAATAGCAACACGTCCTTCCATTAACAAAATTCTTCTGCGATGAAGGGGTAGGCTGAACATCGTTCTTTCTTCATTTCACACCTGTCAAGATGTTTAAAGAAACGCCATGCCCCAACATATCTTCTCAATTCTGTTTCATACGCCTTCCATACGTCCTACTTTTATTTCCAATGTTGTCGCTGCATTGCCCTAAACCTTTGTAAGTCTGCATGCTCATATTACGTGGCATTCTGCTTCTTCTGTGGCGCTGGCTAATAAAGGTCATGATCGAGGCTATTCTGCGAAAATGCTTTAGGAATAATAACATTTCACTACATTTGTCTTTCGATTCCAATTCGAATCACTACACTTGACCCTTTTCTGGACTGGGCTTTTCAAGTTACCCAGACAAAACTGTAGGTGGGGGGGGGGGGGTATTTTAGAATGTACCGGAGATTTTCTCATTCTATCAATTCTTATAACCAAGTCAGTTTTCCTCTTAGTAGAGCATTCAATTACATGAGGTAAGCCCAGTATTGCCCTGGACTTGAGAGGGGATCATATACGCCATTGCACGCTTCTTTCCATTCCGCAAGCCTGTTCCCAAGGTCTACAGTCAGAATTAACTCGCCCCAGACCCCCAAATTGGTCGGCTCTGCTTAGGCCAGTTAATTCCTCATTAACTCTTACATCAAAGTGTTGCTACAAATTACTCCTTTGTTTCGGTTTCGCATTCAAAGGTATCAATATTCACGTAATTACTGTGCTAGATTTCGATTATTAATTTGTATTCAGACGTCACAGATACCGCATGTTTGTGGAAACAACAGGGAAGGCTTGCCGCTGTGCACTCTGTGCACCCATTTATATTTGCTTGTCACAACAAGTACAAAATATTGCTCGTTATCAACTCGTTGTGGTAGTTAGCATATCTCCCAAAGCTGATACAACTAATATGTGAAAGACACCCGCACGAAGAAATATACTTTATACACAGGGATATTTTATATTGCCTGGTGTTGTTTTATATACCTCTCATGATTCTCCCAGGGTAAATGGGAAATTTCTCATGACGATATAAATGTCGAAATCTCGCAAGATGATTCACACTTTGATATCAGTGTACGCCAGAAAAGGTATCGAGTATTGATGGATTAAAACCGTTTGTTTTGATATTTGCAGATTTGCAGGTTGGATGCACGTGGAACGAACCTTTCTCTCCTTGCTGTCATAAAGTATTCGGGAAAGCTGAGAGTACCTTAGATTTCTTTTGCAATATGTAGATGATGGATTAAGTTTGCATTCGTATTTCAAGCCTAGAAAGTTGCATTACTGTAATCTTGATGCAATCTGGGAAATATTGTGAAAGGTTGAGTGAGGTTTGCTTTCCAGTCTGGTGCACAATTTGGCGCAATTTGGCATTGTGAGAACGAAAAAAAACTTTTCATTCCTTCATATTTCATTTCTTCCTTGCATAGATCTGCTAAATAAAACGATATCCAGAATGCAGCCCTGGTTTGTTTACCTTGAGAATTGGAGGAGGGGGCTAATATTCAACACCTTGTTGTTATACTATTTAAAGTAACCAGCTCAACAACAATATTTGTGTGGTCATTGTCGACAATAAAATAAGCACCAGACAATCTGTACATTGCAATTTCATCGACTCGGGCATTTTTAGACATTTAGCATTTACCGCTGACAGCTTTACGCCACAAAAAACCTTGTGGAATGAGCATCTTGCAAATATCAGACTTCAAAATCATATTATCGACGATTGAATGTATTTGTGATTGGTTCAAAGGCCAAGATGATTTATTACGCCCCTCTTGACCTAAACTGTAACAAATCCCTAAACTGACCTATGAGCCCCTTCTGACCTAAACTGTAACCATAACAAATCCCTAAACTGACCTATGAGCCCCTTCTGACCTAAACTGTAACAAATCCCTGTCCTGACCTATGCCTCCTGTTCTGGCCTAAAACTAAAAACTTTGTATTTTTTAATGGTTCACAGGCCACGATTAATGATTACCTTGACTTGTGGACTTGCTACAAGTCTCTCTCGCCCAATGATTACCCAGCTCCTTACCCAAACTGTAGCAATCCCTGTCTTGACCTACGACCCTCCTCCTGACCTGAACTGTAACAAGTCCCTATCCTGACCCATGACCCCTTTTCTGACGTAAGAGAGTTTCCAAACGTATATTAGTAAAAGCCATATATAGCTATGAGGAAATTGCATTGCAATTTTGTTGACTTTTCGAATGTGCAACTTTTCGCCACCCACGTCTTCGTTCTCATTGGCTTTCATTCAACTGAAGATGTGACATAAAACTTCCACCATGTCGTTTCAAAATGATGTTTATTAAAAAGTCGAGAGAGGTCATAAAAGTCCTGTGTCCCCTTCAGTGCTTTTAAAAAAGGTCGTCGTGCACCCCAATACTTTTGATTTGAAGAAGTAATTGTGTTGATGTTGTTCAGATCACAATACCTTGAGTACTAGTCTGCGGTGCGACCTCTATGGGGGAGGAAAAATGGAAGGAAAGGAACTTTCCTTTCCTTCAATTTTTCCTCCCCCGTAGAGGTCGCACCGCAGACTACTTGAGTACCAAGCTCGAACCCAGGGTAACAATGGTCGATCAGCTGAAGGGAGGATGGACGAGGAGAAACTGCATGTCAGTAGACTCAAGTATAATGTCTGTTTCGATTAAAATAATACGCAATGGTAAAATCATTCTGTCAAGGTTTGGAACCGTGCGACCATGCTTAGTTTTGGTTGCGTGAAAACTTTAATAGCGTGTGTGTAAAAAAAGCCCACGAGTTATCTAGCATGAATTTCCTGATTTCAAAATTTCAATCTCTATTCCAATATTTACCAGCCCGTTGCACTGAGACCTTTCTCTGGGGGCAAGTAGTTGCTATTTGCCTTTGGCATAGCAGGCAGGGAAAAGAGGAAAAAGAAAGCTCCTCCTTCCTTGTTAAATTTTCCCAGCTTGTCCTTCCTCGTCCTTCGTGAAAGAGTTTGGTAATCAAGCAACCTCGATTCTAGGGCCCCGGGGGTGAAGCTACCCAAAACCGGGGTACGGGGACTTGTGGACCCCGGTTTTGGGTCATAAATTCCGATCAGTCCCCAGTTTTGGGTCATAAATTTCTCACAATCCCCGGTTTTGGGTTAGAAATTCATACCAACACCTATTTTTCAGGAAGATCCTATCATCCTCAGTTTTGGGTAGGAATTCTACCACTCCTTACTTGTCGAACACAAATTAAAGTTTAAGCTCATCTCTATTAGAGGTCTGATTAGTTACTGATGCTTGACAACTCACGCCAATTCATTTTTTGTTTTGCTAATAAAGCAGTTTTCAAAGTCTTTTGAAGTTCATAATATCACATGGTTTGACACTACTGGTGAAGTGGAGCATATATTCCCTGTTCTCTTTGATACAAAGTCTTTGCTTTGCCTTTGTAGTAACTTCTCCTGGAGCATTTCTGCTCTTGTTAATACACCACATTATCTGCACTCTACTATGAATTAGTGACTGTTATCTGCCTGCTCTGTCTGATGCTTCGCCATCCATCGTTGTCGTTCTACCATGGCATGAAATCATATCAATGCTGGATGGGATATGTGTGTGACACATACATACCCCAAAGGCCAAGCCAAGTCTCTACTATTGTGGTTTCAGGTTGATAGTATTATTAATGCACACTATTTTCAAGTTCCTTGAAATATTCAAGATTACTCCATCAAATAACATCAGATGAGATGAAATCTTCAGTAAAAGCCTTCTTTCGTCAGTTGTGAAAAATTCTGAAAAATTTTGCTCGGTCATTTTCGAATGACCTCGCTTTCACCCTAAAGGGCGCGAAACTAAACTTGCTGTTGTTGTTGCTGTTGTTGTTGTTGTTATGTTGTTGTAAATTTTGAAAACTTGAAAACTGGAGAGATGGCAAAATTACAAAAGGCGAAAGATAGCAATGCCACACACCAGGGAGGGTATGTCTCCGCTTTTATTGTATTATAAGTTCTAATTATGCCATAACTGAACAGGATTTTTTCTGTCACACTCACACAGAAAAGGGGAAGTATGTAAATTATTAGGCCTCCTCTACTAGCCTTGGGCGTTACCTCAACCTCAGATTTCTTTGGCTGCCAGATCTTGCCTCATTATTAATTAAGCAAACAGAGAGGCGAGAGCTCAATAATTGTAGTCAAAACGGTATAACAGATGGTTATTATCTTGATCAGCCAGCATGGTGAATCCCTCTCCATCTCATCAAGCTTATTCATGAAAGGCACACCCTACTGATGATGATTTCTTGTGCAGTTTTTGTACATACATGGAATAATCTTGCAGGTTGCTGTGTTTCTTGTGATATTTAGACATTTAGATAATATGCAGTAAAGCACTAAAGTAAACATTAATTAAGCAATTAGAAAAAACGAATACAGCACAGTGTTGACCAAAGTTGCCCACTGATTAAGCTCTGCATTTGCTCATTACCTGTTGACCCAAGAATTTTGCTGTTTTGTTCTATGTATGTATGTATGTATGTTTTAGAATTTGGCCTTGTTATGAACTAAAAATTTGATGTAACATGAATTTAGGAAAAAATAATCAGTTTAATTACAAGTGCACAATATAATATAAAAGTTAAAAATTAAACCTAAAAACAGCCCCAGTTTAAAATGGCAGGGATAAGCATTAAAAGATCAGTGCAACCTTGTTCCCATAATGGTCCCTCATAATGGTCCATTCTAGGGCTGTCAGTGTTTTCAGCCAATAGAGACCGGCAGGTCGCTAACAAGATAGGTTAATGTGACCAAAAGAGGATTAGCTACAATCGCAAGCTGTGCTAGAGTGTTGTTCCAGTTAGCTAGTTTCCAGTGTTTCAGTTAGCTAATTCCAGTTTGCTCAGTTTGTATCAAAATTTTTCTCATAACAGCTATAAAACATAAGCATTTTTGTACGACTTTGGCTATCGTAGGAAGAATTTCCGAAGTACATGGGATTTTACAAAATGTTGCGTGATAAAATCTAAGAAACCCTTGTAGATCAATCATCTGTACATTAATTTTATTAGCTGTAATAATCTAAGGATATTCCTTCAGAAGTAGTTTTTAATTTGAAGTGTATTACGTAGTTGTGGCAAATTAATTGATTTTTGCCCCTGGAAATTCCCCGGATATTTGCCATTTCCCCTAAATTAATGGCTTTTACGTACATTTTGATGTTTATGTAAAGCATTCACCCTGCAGGCTTCCAGTTTCGTCCCAACATAGTCCCAGATACGACACGATTTTCAGACAACTTGATCGTGTGACGCAGTGTGTCTGCAATAATGCGTTTGAGTTGAAAATCTTTGGATTGTAAATGTGCCCAGGCAAAGATAATCCTCTGAATGCCTGATGATACTTTTCTATGGGACGAAAACATAAGCGTACGGGAAGAAAAAATCTAGGGGGGCGGCCCGACACAAAGTCCATTGTTTACCAACATTTTTGCCCAACTGAGGGTAGATTTTTGCCCGATTGGGGCTGATTTTCGATGATTTTTCCAACATTGGGGGGGGGGGGGCTGCCGCCCCGTACGCTTATGGACGAAAAAGAGATGACTTCATATCTGTGATCTGGCAAGCTGAATCCAGAAAGTTGCTCAACCTTTCTCCTTCAAAAAAAATTGATCGTTGGGAGCCGAGGGGCATTTCATTCCCAAAAAATCTCGTACACTTTTGCAAAGAATCAATTTGCGTTCAAGAAAAATCCATCAAAATACGTAAAAATCGTGTTGCTCTGAAAAAATATCGCATGCTTTTTCGAATGAGTAATATATCCCTCGGTTGGATCCTCCTTTACTGCTGAATAGAACCATGATAGAACACCAGCGCGCTGTGGGCATAGCCTTGGTTCGCCCTTTCTTCGGGTCACTGTTACGAATTTAGGCCATGTTCAAGAAAAGATAGCAGACGAAGAAGGCAGACCATAATATTTCCTGACTCTCATTTCTGGCTTCAAGAAATGTTTTGGTTTTAGAGCCGAGAATGCTGGCTGAACCAAGGCTAGACCTCTTCGTCAATCGGCAGTTTGGGTATCGAGCTAACGCAAAGTTTTTCATGTTGTTCTCCCTGGTTGGAGCTAATTGCATTGTTTGGCACAGTTCAAATTTCGTGCCAATTTCAATGATATCATCCACTTGTGAACCTTTCCTAGCTCACAACATGACTCTGATGATAATCTCCTGACAAATTAACAAATTCTGGCTATTTTCAGGCCCTAAGGAACGATTCACAATTGCTTGCCAATATTTTGATGATAAGGGAAATGACCACTTCGCATCGCTGTGCTACGTTTTACCTCCACTTAATGTTTTGTGCTGCTTTCAACAGTCGATCCAAAGTGCTGCTTAGCTTTGACGTAATGTCTGCGTTTGCTATTGTTGTTGTTGTGTTGTCACTATATAAGTTGTTGTTGTTGTTGTTGTTTCTGCTGATGTTTGATAATTAATAATCGATAATCGATAATTAATCGACCATTCAACCAGGCCTACCGGTTTCAAATCTAGGCCTAACATTGTTTCGTCGTGTAAAATGTTCTTCGACTTTATATTTTCTTACTGTGTAATATATATTTGTGTCTATAGTATATGTCAAGTGTAATTTCTCTATGGTTGGTAATTCCATGTTCCATGTGATTTTGCATTCTTTGTTTGTTAATGTAAATTTTATGCGAATATGAAATGAAAAAAGCTAGGCCTTAACGTCAAAGACGAATTTCGAAGTGTATCATCCCATTGTTCTCTCCATCGTTAGATCCCCCCATCCCCAGGACGTCACTTCTGCGCCCACAAATTTCTCTGTAATGACGTGACTCTTATCGAAAACGCTAATCCTTGTCAAATGTTGTTTCCTGGTTTTGCACCTATGCAGCCATCCTCTGCACCTTCCTTATGCATCCAAAAGACTGTCTGCAAAATGGCGTCAGGCCTGGCGCCAAGAAAGTGTTTTTTCCACGATCTAATGTGAACTTATTTAGCATTAACACGCCATCGGCTATGATGTCATCGGATTGGATTGTTAAAACAATCATTATGCCGTCCTTCTTTTCAACAAGAGCTTCTCAGGTCGCCTTATCCATCACAGGCCTACCTTGCGCTAATTGGCTTTCCCACCCTCTTGTTTTGGGCACTCATCATCCCCGCACTAATTGGGAAACGTTTGCCATAGGCCATAGCCTTAAATCAATAAGTTTTTCGATAAGATTTGCAGCTGATCCTGATTACGTCTTTTAGCAGTTTCCCTTGAGTTTGTAAAAGGAATGCAGATTCCCACTACTCGAAGTTTGTAGCAGAAATCTTCTATGTCGACAAATTTTCCCTCGCAGAGACAAGTTTATAAAAAATTGATGCCTTCGCAGAAATGTTTCTGAGTGAAGTATCTTCGGCAGTTTTTGCGTTCTGAGGAAAAAGGATGTTTTTCTAGGTAGATACCCAGTTTCTGATGCAATTACTTTTTATCACTACAGGGCCCAGTGACTGAAGCTTTTAGAAATCTACTAATAATCTTGATTCCCGGTATCACAACTGCCCTTCCCTAGCTAGCTTTGTCCTTAATTTGTAAATTCGTATTATTACCGGCTCCTTGGTTAGGCCCGCAGATATTCGCCTCACTTGTAACTTTGGATGAAGAAGTAACATATGTCCCAAAGCATGTCCAGAATTCATCACATGGATATATTGTAGAGATCTGTGCAAAAATGAACGATTTGGAATATTTTCGTTTGGCCCTTTCGCATATATTGAGTAATTGGTTGCATAAGCCTGTCATCAACTGATTTTATCAGCAAAGTTGTCTTCATTTCCTTATATGCTAGAAATGTTGACTTAACGAACAGAAAGATTGATGTTGCAAAGCTTTTGATAATGTTTGCCAAAGGAAGTTTTTATGTGCCCAGGATGCTAAAATTACGTTTAACAGATTGCACTTCAGTCATGACTGTTTACTGTCCGCTTTGATGATAAAAGAGACACAGATACAGATGAAATGGAACAAACGCGAAAATTAACGATCAATTAATCAACGATGATAAAATTCACCTGAAATTATTTGTATTAGATTTATTGATGCAATTTGCTGTTTAATTGCCATTTTGCATTGTTGCGAAGCTCTAAATTTAGGCCCTATCTAAATACGTGGGTGATGCGTCCGCCTCGACTTGATTTCACAATGGCATTGTCTACTGCCAAAGACAAAGCCTCAGGGCAAACTTTTCCGCATGGAGTAAGCCCCTTCAAACAGAGGGTAGACTACTCGGAATAAACACATTTCTATTTCCGCATTGCTTGCCCATGACCATAGATGGATCTCTGGTAGGACTGTACGCAGCATAGGGGCAACAGGGACAGTTAATCCGAAGAAAACGATGAAATTTACTCTGATTTCGAGCATATTTGAGGAAATTTCCCATCTCCCCTCCCCCCTAGATATTTTGAGCTGTGTACCTCTGGACTGAGAATTTCTGGACTGAAAAGGGCTGCTGACCAGAGGTGTGTCTGAGTTTAATCCCTTGCAGTTCGTATTTAGGCCCATGTTCATCAAACAGTCACTCCTCCCCAGTAACCAAAGTCTGCACGCAGGCTAAGAATATCAGTCATGCGACAGTAATGAAGTCTCACCTGCCATCTTACCTTCGGGACTCCTTGAGTTGGAGGGATATAACACATGGAGAAATGCAATAAGGGGGATAACGTCGGGAGGAATGTAATAGTGCAACATGGAAATACACTATCTCTTGCTTCTCAAGATTTATGCTTCCTGCGGGTGGCCGTTCACCTTAGCAATTTAGACCATTTTAGAAGGTGAAAGATCATCTCAGTGAGTGTGACGTAGTCAAAATCGTCAAATTGTCAGGACGAAAATGATGCAACAAATTCAGACCACAAACTCGTACACGGCTCGTTGTTACGTTGATTACTATTGAAAAATTTTGCAATTAAATGATGGGAAATGCCAAATGATGAGCAATTTCCAACGTAATGTTGTGAAACTTATTTGAGGCAATGTTAACTATGAAACACATTAATGGGCTGTTTTCTTCCTTTGTTTACGGCAATGTGACCAAGGAAATTGCCTTTTTCCTATCACATGAATTCACATTAAGTTGTTATCTCTACCCTTAATGGCTTGTTCGTTAATTGCTTTTGTTTCAAAGTGTTCATGGTGTCCATTGACGTTCGCCTATTGCAGCTGCCATTACTTGTCTTTCTTCGAATTTATGAGCACATTATTCATACGTTATCTTTGCCTGATCTTTTACGGGTGTTTCAGGGACGTAGGATGCATCTCAAACTTGGGGGGGGGGGGCACGACACTTCAAGGACACTTTTTATGAAGCTAAAGGGGCAATTCCTGAAAATTAAAAGGGCACTTCTTTGTTTATTGCAAAATCTTGGGGGCATATGCCCCCAGTGCCCCCAATTCCTACGTCTCTGGGGTGTTTGTAGGGGGGCATTATTATTATCAGCATGACAAGTTCAGTCCCCTTCTGCAACACAAAGAAAACATTTTCATATTCATAGATAATGATATTAAGAATAATAAGAAGACGAAACTCAGATTATTTATTAAGGGTAGCAAGTTTGAAATGAAAGAGTATCTGAGGTGTGAAGACGCCTCGTTCCTACTGAAACTAAAAGTAAAACTAAACATGGTAGACCTAAGGGCAAACTACAAAGGCCGGTACACTGATTCTCTTTGCAGGAGATGTGGGTCCCATGAGGAATATGGAATATCAACGAAATCGTACAAAAAATTCTGGCACCCAGGGATGAAATAGAGAAAATAAGAATAGAATAAATAATGGTTGTCTGACATAGCTTGTGATACCCAGTTGTAGAGTAACTGCTTCGAAATGGAGATTTAGCTTTATTTATTTTTACTCCACCTTTTGGCCATTTGAACTTCTTATTTGACTTAATTTTTCCCTACCTTTGCTCAGATTGCGTCAGTCAATGCATGCAGTCTCTTCTGTTGGCCAGCTGATTTAAGGTGGCGCATTACCTCCACAGCGGCGTTGGTCGAATTTTCCGTCTGGTACATTGATGTATAATAGCAGCCGGTACGGAAACTAAAACTATGAACCCATTCATTGTGACCAAAGAGCTCTTAGGCTCTTGGGCTGGCAGCATACATTGGAGCTGTAGCGACGCGCTACATGGCGCTACTGACTTGAGTGACATCACAATATGATTTTCGAAATTAGGCCTCCTTTGAAAATAGGGCTGCAATTATGCATCCCTATTGCCGAGGCCGAAGAGCCATCAAATGCCCCCCTTTTTGGGAGGGCTGACAGAAGAATGCTTTCTTTGCATGGCTATTACAAATGCAACAATCACTGACACGATTTTAAAACTTTTGAGCTCGAAGGAATTCATTTTTTCTGCCTCTTCACTCCAAAGCACATTTTAATTTTTAGTCTACGTTTTTGTTCTGATTAGGCTATCCTTATAGCTGTTAGGAACACTACTGTCAGTTTAGGTTTGGTTAACTGGTGTGCCTCTCGTTGTCTTCGACCCTTAACCTTTAGGCCTTTACCACGTGTCTCTCTTTAATCGCGAAAAACTGGAAAATTGCAGCCACTGCAGAACACACGTCAGCAAAGTTATTCTCCTCATTTACGCCCTCATTATGGTGTTGCATCCCTTCATTAAATTTGGCCACAGAGCAAATGTCTCCAACGTTGAAATGTAAGCAATCTTGTCGTGCCGTGCATGTTTGTATTCATTTAGTACAGTTCTCACATTGAAAGAGAGCCTTACTTTGAGGCCATTAAGGCCTAATTGCATGCTAATGATGTGCAATTACCGAAACATTTTGCCAAATTCTGACATTCCAAACCAAACACATGGAAGCATGCTTGTTTGCTGTCGCCGTTTTCGAGGCCGTTTTGTTAGCCACATGAACTTTTCTGAAGCGAAATTCCTAAAGCAGCGTTCCAGTTCTCCAATTGTTTGTATTGTTCTTATCGCCCAATCATTCGCGTGAGAATCTGCACGCAGGCTACCAGTCATCTGCGTGACAGACTGCCTTTAACTCCAGAACATGGGTAGGTCTAAATCTGTAAAAGATAGTGGCATGCATCCTTCGAGGCTCTGGTACCCAGTGTAACTTCCCTTTATGTTTTTCATCACTTTATTAAGTCCATCGAGTTATTATCTTAAGTAGGCCTAAAGTACCTGTAATTTAGCTATTTCTTCTTTTATGAGGTGCCTACGTTAAATAGATTAATGATGATGATTATGATGATCCAACAAAAACAGACCAATCAAAACGAACAAAAACGTTTGGTTCTGTCAGAAATTCGTCATATTTTGTTGAGGGGTGCAACCTCAGATCCATACGAGCCTCGTTGCGGCATGCATATATAGCGAAATTGAGAAATTGATATTTAATTCTGTTGAATCAATATTGAAAATTTGAAGTCAACCATTGTGAGACGAAAATCAGTTAATAATCTCGCAATTCAAGGCAGTTTTTATTAAAACTTTTATGGAATGTATAAAATTTTGCTTCATTCTGCAAATCCTACTCTTTCAGTAGGGGTGGCCTGCTTGGTTTCGGCAATGGATTCCTTTTGGCGACTTGCAGGCGCTGTGGGCTGGCGACACATTGGGGGGGGGGGCACTCAGCACATACGCATACAGGAGGGCTGGTTCGAGAAATATTCAGGCAGCCCACAAAAATCAGCTCATTTTATACTTCGACATCTGAAAATGAACATAAAATATCCTGAAACAATGCAAATAGAGGTTAGGACCCTTAGGATTTCCTCTAACAAACCAAGAAATATCAGTTTGACAGTATTTGATGTAAAAGAAAAATATCGAAACACATAATTTCAGTTTTGTTTGGACCCAAAAATATCACGCTCGGGCGCGGCAATATTCTAACCTAGAAGTGTCGGACTTACCTTCCCGTATGTGCATGTACCGAATGCCACCCCCCCCCCTCCTTGGGGCTGACGATACACTGAAGAAATGATACGGTGGATTGTAACAACTTATTATTGACGCTTTAGTCGACTAAGACAGTGGCGGACACTTGGGGGGTGAGGAGGTGCGATCGCCCCCCCCAATGTTGACAAAACAAAGATCTTTTGTTATGAAACAATAGAAGTAAATAATGCTGTTTAACTGAAACAACAACTCTGCCCCCCCCCCCCCCAATATTTGGCGAAGTGTCTGCCACTGCTTTAAAATAGTAACATGGTAACATAGCATTGCAGTTTTGTTTTGGGGAATGGGTCTGTGCGCAGGCTAGAAATAGAGTGACTGCAGCAGGGCTGCCACATGCTACTGGTTGGCACGCGTGGCTTTTGGATTGTCATGAATCGTCATGAATCCAGGCACTCAATGAGTTTCTTCCAGAAGATAAGATACTCACAAAATGCGATCGATATCTTCAGTGTTTGTTTGCACCAATTAACATATTACGTGAATCATAGTCTATGCGTGAATTGATTCATTATTCTTTTCTTGCCGCAATTTCCTTTCCTAGCAGTGGCAGTAGCACCATTATCTCAACCTTTGCACTTTTGAATGACCCTAAATGAAAGCTTAATTATTTGGGAGGGAACCAAACATCCGTTCCTTTTATTCAAACAATTCAGGAATTTCCTTTCACAGGTTCTTTCGAAGTGCCTGCAAAGTTGAAATTCAGTACCATGTGACTTGCCCGTTGTCATACAAAAATCATTTTCTATTGACACTTGGAGCTGGTCTAGGCATCAACCCAACCCAAAACTTTCAACAAGGTCGCAAGTAGGCGGAAAGATTATTTCTTGAGCTGCTTTCCTTTCGAGGTGTTTACAAGTTTTTCTGACAAAATCCTGCGGGAAGAGTGCGGGAAGGCGCACTAATTTGCAACAATATCAACTGCGTTACATTGTTCACCTTGTCATCGCGGTATTTCAAGGACAAAACACATGCCATTAATGGTCATCCTTTTGCGCAAATCTTTTGTTGCTGTTGCCCAAGAGTTGGGAAGTCGATTTGCAAGCTAAAGTCAAGAGGATAAAGGCCATAGGTCAGCATCACACGTGCTGCAAGGCTCAAGTCAAAGGCGACAAAGCAGAGGTTACACTTCCAGGTTGCACTCAGAAATACCCATACATTGAAGAGATTTTGGTTTCTGTTCAGTTGGTAAGTTCTATAAATTCTTATAGTTATTTTCTTGCTATTTCTGGTTATGAACACCAAACGTATTTGACGAAATATACTTGAAATGTCCACCCAGACTGTTGTGACTGGTACGAATTTCAACTCGATTTATAGAAAAGTTTCAAGGTCCGAAATTGTCCCACCAATACTGTCAAGCCTCGGTTATCCGGATTTCTTTTTAGCCTGAACCGAATCTCGAACCGAATAGTCCTCCGGAAAAATAGTTGGCCGGAATATCGAAATAAAATAATTGCAGTGTATTTATTACTACCCTAAGCTGGGGAAATTCCACATAATCAAGACGTTTGGAATATTAAGTTCCGGATGATCATCGATACCCCATTGTGCAACGAGAGCAAAAATTTCTCAAGGCAAACATTGTGTACAATTTATTTTAGCCAAGCCTCGAGATGCTTTATCCATTCTACAACGGGACCCACTAGGGACCGGGGGGCAAATCACTCATTCGAAAAAGCATACGAGATATTTTAGAACAAAAGGAATTTTTATAGACTTTTCGTGGATTTTTCTTGAAAACAAAGGATTTTTGCCAAGGAGTGAATTGCCCCTCGCAAGGGACCATGCAAAAATAGATTGCAGTCATTGATTTTTAAACAAGTTACAATAATCGAAACAGTTTTACAACAGCAGAAGCTGTGGCAGCACGCCAAATGAATTCAGTGCAAAAGTTATGGAGCTCATTTTATTTATATCAACCCCACCATTTGAGCTATTCCACGGGATACGAATTATTCAGACACAGTTGAATTGTAATGTAGGCCAATGATAAAAACAAATTGAAAGACTCTGTTTGCTGATTTTTCTCATGGAAGTTTCGTAATGTCTGTTTCTTTTACAATGTTTTTATGTTGTGGGCGTATCACAAAGAGTGACTGGAGCAAACGTTGCTCCAAAAGATAAATTCTAAAATACAAAAAGCAGGGAATGGCAGGAGGAGAAACTTGAATAGAAGTATAAGATAAGGATAATCCTGCGACTATCTTTTGCCTTGTTCTGTCTTGATCATGATGATGATTAATGTAACCACAGGATGCAACTTCCTCATGATTATAGACGAGTTTTCAATTTTCATAAAGAGAGAGAATCACTTGAAGGTGTTGTGGCGCAGTGGTGTAATCCACTGACTTTGCAGCCAGAACAGTCAGGCGGACATGGTTCGATATCCGGTAGATCCCCACCACTTGAGCGTCATGACAAGGGGTCGCGGACTCGATTAGGCCTATTCTACTTCTGCGATCCCAGCGCTTGGCGCTAAAAACTGCAACTTCACCTTCAGTTTTGATTGATCTTGGTAGATGAACATTCCAGTTTTGAATATCGGTCGCGTACTTCACAGCCCGCCAATCGTCTTGAAGGCATTGAGTCATGGTAAATAGACCGTGTATACCCAAGTTGCAAAACTTGCTGAGTCATGATGATAGCTTACGCCAATCTGATTGGCTGTTATTCAACTGCACACATGATATTATAACCTTGCAATGGGCTAAGCGTTGCCGATGCAGCCTCGTATTTGTGAAGTTGATGTCTGATCACATGAAAACAGACTGATCACATGAAAGCAGACAGACCCCCAGTGCACAAATTACAATGTTGTTTCTGCGATTGCTCCATGTAGCTATGTTTCCGAGGGGCAAATCAGTCCAACATGGCGAGATTTTTGGAATTTTTTAAAAGTCTCAGATTTTTCAAAGGCTTTTGAGATTTTTTCAAAGATTTTCAAAGATCTTCGACATTTTTCATGATTTTGCTAGATTTTTAAGGACTGAAACGGTTTTTAAGATTTTCAAAAAACTGTGGACATTTTTTTGTAGAATTTGTGTCATTTGTTGGGGAGATTTCTGAGACTTTGATTTTCAAGATTTTTCGAGATTTCTTGGATATCTGAAGATTTTATAGGATTTTTTATGATGTGATTATTTTTGATGTGATTAGCATTAGCTCCTTGTTAGTTTCTTGCCAATCTAAGAAAATTTATGCCAAAAAAGAGTTCTGTTAGAATAAAGCATGCAATACACCTTTCAACTATCCAGAATAGAATCAGAATCGAACGATATTTTGCTGCATTTTGTAGAATTTTCGAAAGTGCACAAAAGCAATTGAAGCTCCAACGCCACTCGATCGAACTTCGCGTATAAACATGTATAAAAATAAATTTCGATCCAGCCTCTTTTGTAGAATAGCTAAAAGGTCTATTGTAGGACTGCGATTGCAGTTACATCTTTATCTCAACATTTTTTTAAATCTGTTCGTCAAAGCTTCTCAGTGCTTCGCAGCCATGGTGAGCCATGCCCAGGGGGGGGTACTCAGGTATATTTAGGATAGGGGTGCTCAGGCTGGGGTGCAACGCATCAACCCAAAAAAATAATTTTTGGCATGAAAACAGACCCAAAAAAATAATTTTTCCGACCATACATACCCAAAAGTTATGAAGTTAGTATCTAAAATCTGCAGAAAAGTGCCGTAACTGATTAGATCTCTCATAATTTATTTGGACATCTAAGTTTTTTTATATTATAATGTTACTTGATCCTAATTTTGCTTGTAAATTATATTTTTCGCAATCTTTTTACTTCTTCTCATATTTGAGACCCAAAAAAGTAAGCCAAAATTTCAGGAACCCAAAAAAATAACTGTATAAATGATTGACCCAAAAAAATAATCCTTGCCCAAATTTTAGACCCAAAAAAGTAACCTGAGCACCCCTATCCTTAATATACCAGAGTACCCCCCCTGGGGAGCCATGTTGCTAGATTTGTTGACAATCGTAAAACTGGATTCTTAAAAACAAATTTCTTACGAGGAAAACGTGAAATGTGAATGTTTTTCGGAAAGTGACGCCATAAAAATATAGATTTGACTCCCAATATTTTTCGTTGGAAATAGCATTTGAAAAAAATCAGTAATGGCAACGAGGTGTTAGGCCTATGATGTATGCTGTGTATCAATGCTCAACATTTAGGTGGGGCCAATGACTGAAGTGAGAAATCCCGCCCCGGGCATTGTCTGACGCAAATGTTTTTTGCACCTCTGCTTTGGCTTCGATCAAATTGTTTGTTTCATGCTTATGTCAAAGATGTGTAGATTTAGGCCAGGTCTTGAAACGCTGAATAGCCAGAGATGATAACGCCCTGACAGAACAAAGTTCAATTTGATATTTTATGTCCCAAATCTTACAAAAAAGTTTGAACTTCCTGCAGTGTACTAACCCACTGCGCTGGAGTTAAGAGAAATAAAAGTTCTTAGAATTGATAGGTTTTCCCCCTTTTAGGATAAAGGTCTTGATTCTGTGATTTTTGCGGGAAATTGATAATAATAGTACTGCAATAAGTAATATTTATACAGGTTTATTTGTTCAGAATAGAAATTCTGTTACATGTTAAACGAAAAAGATGAAATAAGAAATAAAAAATTACATCAAAGTTAATACTATGCTCAAAGCTGCTTCATTAAAACGTTTTTCTCAAAGTTTTTCTTAATGCACGAGAGATTCGTCGTCCCAAATGTCCTTGGGACGTTTCTTAAAAATCTGAGCTCCTTGGAAAGCGAAAGTTTTGAGACTTGAATTGTTTCCTCTTGTGTCTTTTCCGTGCTGATGGCGCTTGAAATGTTGTGTGAGCTGTTCTGGTGAAAGGCCATTGAAACATTTGAAGATCGAACTTTCTTCATAATATGCAAATTAACTGAAACTGCCTTAACCTTGCAGATCCCCAATTCTATGTCACAGTACGTAATAATTTGAAGATCTACTGAAAATTGTGTCGGAGAAAAAATGGGAAAGACTTTCAATTTTTATAAGAAACGAGTCATGAAGCATGTTAGAATTTCATATTAATTTTATGGATAACAATTATCGCCAATAAATAACATGATCAACTTGAAAAGTAATTATTGAGTTCTATAAGCAGTGAAACTGTTGTAGATATCGATATGCATGTCACTTCATGAAAATCATGTACGCTTTTTATGACAATCCTTTTGCATTCACAAGAAATCCCAAATTGTCTCCAAAATCCTTTCGTTTTTTAAATCTCGTACGTTTATTCGAAACAGTGATACCCGCTCGGTACAAACAGCCCGGGGGGGGGGGGTTACTTGACTTAAATTCGTACGGGGGTGTGCCCACGAAAAAAATTTTTTTTACTCTGCTCCAGAATTTTTCGCTCAAAATGATAACCTGTTCTAGAAAAAATTGATGAAAAGTATACTCAAAAAGATGAAATTTGACCGAAAAACGACCCGATCTAGCAGAATATTCCCCTTTGACATGTTTTGGCAACCTGCTCTAGAAAAATTGCCTCATTTTGATACCCTGTTCTAGAAAAATTGGTGAAAACGATACCCTTAAAAACGGCACATCCCCGTCGGACAAATATACTAAGTACCCCCCCCCCCCCCCCCCCCGGGACAAAAAACAGCTGGCCGAAATGTCTTTCGTGTCGGTACCTTAATGACAAAACTTCCAGCTTAATTTTGACCAGCTTGTGCCTTGAAATTTAATTCCACCATTTAGGCTCATGAAAATCAAGCAGAAACTTCCAATGCAATGCTAGAGTCAATTACAAATACCCGGGGGGGGGGCACTTAGCTTATTTTGCTGATGGCCATGGAAGTACCCCTTTCTGCGTATCGTTTTCGCCTCTTTCGACAGAAGGTAATTTTTCTAAAGCCGGTTGTCAAAGGGATAATTAGTTACGCAATTAGTTAGGGCGGGTTGTTATTTCATTGTTTTCCAATGTAATTTTAACTTGTGGGGTATATATTTCACCGATTTTTCTAACGCCGGATATTATCTAGGGGGGGGGAGTTCAGGAGCTGGTTGAACAAATTATCCCTTGTGCACGCCCCCGTACCATTGATATTCAAGTAACCCCCAGGGGCAAATATGGCGTTTGTACCGGTTTGTACCTCTTTTGTAAGTCCCTGTTTCATGCTTTAGGCCGTGGAACGAAGTCCGCCCACACATGACACAGTCTGCATTACCCATTCTTGCGGAAGATATAATGATTGCACAAAGGGCCTGCTTCACATTTTTTCCCATGGGAAAGCTTCACCACATTCCCCATTAACAGCACATTCCCCCCTGAGGAATGAGCACATTAAATTTTTCCAGAAATTCCATGGGAAAATTCCGTAAAGTTAGTAAACAACAATTGTCTTGCGACTGTCCAAATGTTTACTCGGGAAACTTTAGGTTGGTTTTGACAGATTGTTCAAACAGATATTACCCAAAAATTCAACGCTGTTTGTATCTAAAATAAATTTGTCCATTTATGCGCGATTCGTTTGCATTGTGCGTCCGCATTGGCTACCATTTTGAATTTTTGCGAGCGCGTGCTCTTGGTAGTGAAGGTGTGAATCACGTTAACACTTGCAAATTTTAATGATAGCTGAAAAATGCAATAATAATGGTTTGGGAGAATAAGTCCTAAATTTTCTCAAAAAATTCTTTGTCTTTTATACTGAGTACAATGTTGCTCTGAACATACTCTTTCAAATGCGCAAATTATACACGCCTAATCTTTTGCTAATGGATGTGTAAATAATGGTGATTATTCACTCCCCCTTGGCCTTTGTCCTTCTGTCATCTCAAGCTATGCTAGGTGGAGAGGTCCGCCCTTAATCACCTTTTCGATTGTCCTCACTGTCATTCTCTTAGATTTCCAAGACAACGTAAGATTGATAAGCGCGTTTTCTCATTGTTTGCCTCAGAGTTTAGGAGATTTCAAGCGGGAAGATCCGGTAGTGTTTAGCTTCATCGATCGAGGAAGAAAGTATTATATGCTGTTAGTACACAATCGAATTGGTTGGTCAAAAGTCATAAGTTACGATCAAAAGTCATAAGTCACGAGGTGAGAGGACGGAATCCAGAGGACGTTTGAGATTATCTTTGCGATCCAATAGATCGATTCCGCCTCCTCGGATGAAAAATAAACAGGATGAAACAAACTTTGATTCTTGTAAATGAGTCACTCTTTGTATCTTAATCGCAGGTTGAAATGGCTTATCGTTGGCTGAAATATTGGATCTAATGATTTTCGACTGAAAGACCACGGAAAGATTCCTATCAAACTGACCTCGACAGAGAAGACACAAGACAGTGACTTTTGGTACTTTGGCCGATGAACTTTAGCAAGTAGGTGGCAAAAGTAGCTGTTGCTCGAGAAGCCTGTGCAAAATCTGGAGTGACGTTCAAATCTGCCACCAGAACGGATTTCTGCAACAAACAATCGCCATATTTGACTTTTATTTTCATATAATAATTTCCGCAGAAAACTAACTAAAGAACCATTAATGGTAAATGAGGACATACATCAAATTGTTGATAGCTGTTTGACAAACTTTGAAGCTATGGATTGCACAAGATCGACAGTTTTCCCGTACGACAGCAGTGAAGGAGTTTACGGAGACCTCTCGTCGAAATATTCCACAAATGGCCCAACTATCGCCACGTATTTTCGAGGAATGCCCTATGGCACACCTAAAGGTTACAACTCACCAGCTTCATTTGGAAAATCAAGCATTTCTAACGAACAATCAACAGAAATGGGAGAAGGAACTTTCCCATTTGCGCACGGAGAATCCGTCTCTGAGAAGTGTCAATTTTCAAGCGATCATTACCTTCATGTAAACAACAACAGTGAGTTTCAGGGACATACTTACCTTCGTTCATCAGTTGGACCAGAAGCGAGATCTTTTATCCAACCGACGGGAGATTTGTACCAACACGGAGGCAGCATGGATACATTTGGATCAATTACAAACGGAACAGTCGAACATTTCCCACATCCACTGAGAACCTCGTCGGCACATTTGTATCCACCCGACATAAAATTCAGCCCTGAAGCTTTAGCAAGCCAGCTTTCTCACGACTATGGGAAGTTTGGTCCCTACGGACATCCGACGTCTTTGCATGCTCATCGTTACGGCCCAACAAGCGATTACAACCCAAGCAGTTTTTATTCAGGGCCAGATTCAGGTGTTTCAAATCCACATACAAGCAGTGGCAGCATTTTTACCTCTGCTAATTCAGTCATTCCTAATAGCAACTCTCTGTCGATGCCTTCAAAATTGCCAGGGAATATTCTGTCCCGAAATAGTCTTACGCCAACTGGAGGACTCGCAAGGGATTCGGACGTGGAGCAAGTAGACGAGACGCACAAATGCAAAAATACGATTGAAGGTACCAAGACATCAGTGCGCAGATTCAAGAAATGGTATCGTGAAAAGTATGGCAAAAACATCGACATGAATTCAATCAACAAGTTCTCTGCACCAGAGCTTCTCAAAGATTTCTTTACCGAGATCAGAGACACGAGACCAGGTCGTGTCGGGAATGAATACGAACCCGTCACACTTACGACTTATCGTAACGGTCTACGAAGGTACTTTTTGTACAGAAAAGTGCCCCCAGCACCAGACAATTTTGATCTAACCGACAAGAGTTTTGATATCGTAAATCGAAGACTGATGACCAAAAGAGACGATCTCAAACGCAAAGGAAAAGGCAACCACCCCAACGCAATTGAAAGCATTACCCCTGAGCAACTTGATAAGATGTGGGCCTCAGGAGCGATTGGAATCCATGCCCCCAGACCCCTTTTGCGGCTGCAGTGGTGGTTGAATACAGTTTTCCAAGGCATCAGAGGTAGAATGGCTCATCATGATTTAAGCATCGAAGATTTTAGGCTGTCAAGAGGTCCAGATGGAAAATTGTGTGTCGAGCACATCAAAGGAGTTGACCGACTTGGAGGCCCGAAAGTCGACGCAGCGAGAGGCAAGAGAAAGGGTAAAGGAAGGATCTTTGAAACTGATGGTGGAGAGCGAGATCCCGTACGTGCGTTTGAGACATACAAAGCACATCGACCTCCAGGAATCGGTTCATTTTATCTGACACCAAAGCAGAAACCAAAGGGGGGTGTTTGGTTCAATAAAGTACCCATGGGTAAGAACTCTATTGGACGAATTATGCGAGAAATTAAAGCAATTTCAAACATAAACTGACTTTTATGTGACAGTCTTCTTTCAGAGAAATTTCGAATAAAGCGCGCAATGTTGCATAATTTCTAGTAGAAAGTTTTAGGGGCGCTATCATTTTATCTTTTTCGTTATTACCCTTGTCCTTGTTGCACATACCTTTTTGACCTGTTCATAGCTCCAAACAATCAGCAGTACATTACTCCCCGAAAACTTCAGCAAGCTATTTCTTTAGCGACCTCTGAAAAGTTTCATCACTGAACTTAATTTGTTTAGCGAGTGTTTCAAGATTTTTCTTTAAATTGAAGAGGATTTTACCAAATTTATGAGAAGCTTAGTGCTTAGTTTGCCTTTAAAGATAAAGAAAGGTTTTTAACAAAGATTTTTAGAAGAAATTTAGCATACTTTTGTGTTTTTAATGAGATTCCACTGAGGACATACGACACCTTTAGGGAGTAATGTGCCCCTCGCCTCGCCGATCTTTACGCAATGAGTTCTATTTAATGTTTTAAACCAATGATTATGAAGTATTTTGCTGCTGTAACAAAAATTAGGCCAGTTTTCTGGTTTTATTTGGTGTTGGATAGCGTATGTATATATTAGTAGGTTGTATTTCATGAGGGAACCGTTTTCATAAATAATACACGAGTTATCCGATCGATTTTCCCCTAAATGCCTGCCAAACGTTCGTCTAATTCAAAACAACTCACCTATTTGAATTTAGCCAACGAGAAAGGCTACTATAGCTTTTGTATTGCCAAGTAATGGAATAGGCGGAAAGAAAGAGTAAAATGTTTTTATCATCATGTACAACCTTTTCGTTTGACGCAGGTCACAAGGTAATACCAGTTATTTCCTTTGAGCAGTATCTGGCGGTTTATCAAACTTTTTGCCTGATAGATTTATAGCGTTCTAAAATATTATATTGATTTGGTTCCGAATGCTGTTATTGTAGCAACAGAAAATTTTTGCAATTTGATACGCTGCAACTTCATTGTTTGGTCTTACAAGCAGAACTGCTCCTTATTTCCTATAACTTTTAAAAAGTTACTCAAACTGATGTAACTGTTGTAGTTGCAGAGATATTCAACTTTTGAGATGATCTTTTGTTGGCTATCTTTGTGACCATCTCGCTTTGTAATAGAGCACACTTTTGCTTGAGTTTGCGTCGAAAATTTCAGAATGGGATGTTTTGACACTGACTGTTGACAGTAGTCCTTGGAATTATCTCCACAAGGAAAGGAATCGAGATTGAAATGTGGAAAAGAATGACGCAACAAAAATGAAGTACTTTCCTTCCTGGGGCATTAATAAACTTAAAATAATTTTTTTCCTTTCCTTTCTGTCCGCGATCCTCAAGCTTTCCACACAAAACTGCACATTGTGCATTTCTGGGGACAAGGCAGTTTTATTCTGTAATTTTTCCAATATTTGAACGGTGATTAAACATTTAAAGTTCTACTTTCCTTGCGAGAAAAGTTTGAAGATTTGCCACACTTTTTACCGACATTTTTACCATGGTCATAGAAGTTAGGATTACTCGTCAACAGGAGCGTCACCAGCCCTAAATATGTGGGATGGACATGGTATGAAACTATGTCTTTAAAGATATACCAAGCCTGTTTTATGCCATTTTTGCTTATGAGTAAATGCTACTTTGAGAAAACTGGGGTGAACATGTCCACATTCTGGTGACACCCTTGGTCGTGAATTAAACTTGCAAACGGTGTAGCAACTTGTGTATCTTAAAAAGGAATGTTCCCAGTGAGGTATCGTAGGATTTTACCATTAAATCATGTAATATCGAATGCATTTTAGAGACATGCACTTAACAACCAGGTCGATTTTTTGTTTGTTTGTCCTTTTCCTTTGGCTCTAAACTGGACAAGAGCGTTGTATCACACCACAGGACGCCCAGGCGGTCGATTGAACGATAATAAGTTTAAAACTCCAAAATAGTTAATAGCAATACCTTCATTTGGTTCACTTCTCTACGGCTGTATTTGTTTCCTTTGTTGACTTCTGTACTGCATAATTGTTCGAATACGAGAGTTCGATGTGAAGTAATACTAATGCAGTACTCCCGGGGGGGGGGGGGCACTCCCATTCTTGACCTGACGGGATGTGCCGCTCAACAGGGTGTCCTTTTACGGTAAAAATTATGCGACAGGGTGTCCTTTTCTAACGAAAATTATGCGACAGGGTATTATAATAGGTAAAAAATTTATGCGACAGGGTATCACAAACAAAAATTACGTTCTACACTATATTTGAGAGGCAAAATTTTTATGCGACAGGGTATCACAAGCAAAAATTGCGTTCTACACTATATTTGAGTTGCAAAATTTTTATGCGACAGGGTATACTTTTGGCCTATTTTTTATGCGACAGGGTGCAGGGTGTGGAGAGGTTTTCCGCACACCCCCGTCACTTCCCTAGTCAAGTACCCCCCCCCGGGGCAGTACTATACTTGCTATATTATATACCGGGTGAGTCAAAAAAAAGTTTACCAGTTTGGCGGGCTGTGAAATAAAAAGTAAGTGGCCGATATTAAAAACTAAAGTGTTAATCTACCATTCAAAGGCCAACTTAGATGAGAAAATTTTGTTTGGCAGAATCATTCACTTGCAAAACCCACAAATTGGAAAAATGCTTGTAAGGGGTTTGTATGGGAATCGAGAATTCCACGTTCCATTCTGGTCCATGATTTATTTGGCATGGAAATTTGAGTTCACTACAATTGTCAGTTTCAGAAATAGAATTTGATTTCAATAGCAAGTAAATCATGGACCGGAATGGAATGTGGAATTCTAGTTCCCATACATGTCCTTTAGAGAAATTTTTCTAATTTTGGGGTCTTAGAGATGAGCAATTCTACCAAACAAAATTTTCTCATCTAAGTTAGCCTTTGCATGATAGATTAACATTTCAGTTTTG
Organism: Aurelia coerulea; assembly: GCA_039566865.1. Classification (NCBI taxonomy): domain Eukaryota; kingdom Metazoa; phylum Cnidaria; class Scyphozoa; order Semaeostomeae; family Ulmaridae; genus Aurelia; species Aurelia coerulea. The sequence goes on from CM076954.1 coordinate 17,030,618, forward strand.
AATATCAGCCGCATACATATTATTCCACAGCCCGCCAAACAGGCAAACTTTTTTTTGACTCACCCGGTAGTACTGCGTTAGTGTTACTTCACTTCGAACTCTCGTATTCGAATAATTATGCAGTACAGAACAAAGGAAACACAATACAGCCGTATAGAGAGATGCAACAACTAAGACACAAAGGTATTGCAATTAACTTTTTTGAAGTTTTAAAACTTAGTATCGTTCAATCAACCGCCTGGGCTTCCTATGATCACACTTCAGTCTTTGGTGTTATATTTGACATGTATTTAGGAACAACAGCACACACGTGCGATTGCAAACTTCACAAAAGGTTGCTTGCATTGCAATGCAAGCATTTACGCAATAACATATTCAAAGAGTTTCAAACCGAACAGTCCCCAAGTAAATATATTCAGATAGAATCAAAAATGCACACAATTATGTCAGATACTCGTTTGATGTGAAATAATCAATTTTCGACCGTCGAGAGATTTTGCTTTGCAGCTCAATGCCAATATGTTGAACGTCCCATAGACTGCCACAGAAAGGAGGTTACATGTGTGTGCGAGGGTGTGAGATTTAACGGTGCCGTTTAGCAACTAAAAGCAATCTGATACTTCTTGAAAAGTTTGGGAATATTTCATGTGCATTTCAAAAACTTTTCATCAGTGTTCTACCTTGCTTCTCATACTGCAATCCAATTGAATGACAAAAAACTGATAGCTTTCTCTTGGGCCATTGTGATCTACCAAAGATCAATGATCTCTCAGTTTGACATGGGCCTAAAATTTTTGCCAAAAGCCAGACAATTTTCGTATTTCTGTATCATATGGGAAGGCCCTCGGCGAATTTTTCTAGCGCCACTCTTCAAAACTTCGCATATCGCAGAACATTTCTCGTCCACTGTTACAAAGGTTTGGAAGATTGGAATAAAAGAAACAGAATATTCACCCTAGGTACGTGCATAGAATCGAATTATGATTAACTGGACATTTGCACGTAATTTGATCATAAACTGCTTTTCTTGTCAGTTGCTGATAAATTTCTATCGGCCATTTTTGTGGGAAGTTGCTTGGGCCTAAGTACTGTAGGTTAATCAAATTTTATCCTGAACGAAATATTCCTATGATTTTCACTGCTATTTGTTCTCCTAATGGTTGGTCAATAGACTCATTACATAAGTCCCTCTAACTTTCGATTGTTGTTGTTGTTGTTGTTGTTATTGCTGTTATAGCGACAAGTCAGTTTGGGGATCGAAACAAGAGACTTTCGGAATGAGTCTAGTTGGTCAATGCAATAAAGCTGTATTGTGGTTTTATTTTGTTTTTCAGAAATCGGTGAATTGACATCGTACAAAACGTCGATTCTTTGAGGCCAACATCACAACTTCGTGCTCGTGCCGAAACAATGACCGACTGATCAATTTCTACCGCGCAAATCCAATAATATGGGATACTTTTCCAACCCCCCCCCCACTGTTTCTGTTTCATCCAAAAAGTTTCAATAAGGCCATTTGATAGAAATTTCCAGGAATTTTTGCTGAAGGATTCCTAAAATGTTGTCCATTGAAAAATACATAATGGAGGAGAGGCCTACATCGCATCTGATAACGATTGCTGCACATTATCCAAGGGTGGAAAGCACATATATTATCAAAGTCGTTGATAAGCACTTCAAACACTTCAGAAATCTTAATTTTCCCGAAGTTTAGATTTCCCATCTTTTCAAGATCAATTCACGGTATCATTGCTGAATATTTCTTTAAAGGGAGTACAAAGACCAGCATGCTTTGTACGAAGTCAGCGACTTGCTCTGAAAAGGTTCCAGAATTCCAGAATAACTGACTGTACGAAATTCAGAAAAACGAAAGCAAACGACGGCAAAGGCTGCTGGTCTTTGGTCTCTCTTTATCGGGAATCGAAGCATATATAAGCGCTTGATAAAAATAGTCACGCAGAAACAATAGGCTATAACACGTGCCGCCCCATATTTGGGTAATTGATCTACGTCAACAGGAAATATTGGTATCTGATAGGCTAGAATCTGATCGCAAATGGCTCGAGCCACTTTTATATGCTTACATTGCCTTTAAATACACGTATTATGCCTATCTCTCGGCCCAATTTAGCAAGATAGCTGCTATTTTGAGACACTACTTTTGCCAGTTCCAAGAATGTTGAACAGGGGTAAGAAAATTGTTGCGGGGGCACTTGAAAGAATTGTTCCTCTGCATGATAAACCTTTTATTGAGTGGGCCTTATTCTGTTTGAATCACAAACATTGTCGTGGTTGGCCTATTCTAATCTAGAGAAAATGGGCAAATTTGGTAAACACTGAAGTAAAGATGAAGGCACTTGTTACTTTTATACTAATTTTTCCCCGTTACCTGTGTCCTCGCTTTCCTCGTCGCCAAATGTTCAAATGCAATGATCTTAAAGTTCATCTTGCATTGGGTGGAAATGACATTTGACTGCAAAGCCTGATTTTACGACCAGCGTGGATCGGGCTTTTCAGTCAAAGGTCGTTCTAAGTGCAAGATAAACTAAAAATTGGCTGCGAGGATAGCGATGGTAATTCATCACACAATCGTAGCCAGCCGTTAGTTACATCATCTATTTTACCAAGAGTCGGCTAAGGAAACAGAAGACCATTCACATTTCACAGGCAAAGTCCAGAAAAGTGCCCAGTCTCCTTCCAGATAAAATGACGTTCTTGAAAAACCTTCTTCATTTTGAATACAAAAGTGGATGTTTTAGGACGTGGCTTAGGTTATTCCTTTGTTTTTATAAACTTTTCCGACGGTCAGTGACCGTGTGATCGCACTGTTTTCCTGACTCTGTCCACAGGCCTACCTGACGCTCCTTTGTAAAAATGCAGATCTTAAGATTCCTAGCAATTACTGTTGCATTTTTTAAGGAGACACACCCTCAGTCGAGGTCTCAACTCAAGCACGTTGTTGCTCCGACACCTTTGTTTGTTTTCAGACTCCGTATTATGCTAAGAGTGAATGCACCTTCGCAAATTCGCCCGCAACAGGAACCATTAATGAGGCCTTCTTAGATTGTGTTTCTATTTTCAACGATAATTGTGCATACCAATTTTGTGACGAGCGTAAAATTTGCACGAGTGCATCAGGAAATTAAACAAACTCAGCAACTGTTCTTTTGGAAGCTGCAATTAAAATTAGGCCATTTCCTGGTGCCCTGAACTACCTTATCGAATAATCTTATTTCATTCTATTTGTGCGACTTTTTATAACTTTCTTATTATCATTTTATCATAAAGGAAGCATTAATGGCTTGCACCTTGTTACAGAGCCTTTAGTGGGAATGAGGATGAGGATGGGGAGTTCATTTACATGCCCTTCAGCGCAACGGTGCACTCCTTTCCAATGTTGCTCGTTGATTAACGAGCATAACAACACATGCCAGGCTTCACCCCTTGTTTTCATAACGCCGTTCTTAATGTTGCTGCGTTGGATACATCGCACACTTCCTTTATCTTCTTTGCTCTCTCGACTCTGATACAATAGTGAAAGGATGTAACATTCTATAAGATCCCGTTCCACTTTTCCCCAGTCCGCTGTTTGAGAAGAAGAAAGGTCAATGGAATAGGAAAAGGATCAAAGGAAACTTGGATAATTCTTTCAACCTCAAACGACTGGAAGGCCACTTGCGTTTTTCATCAGAATGTATGATAAAAGGGGCCTTTGCAACCAGTCTGCTTTTTGAAAATCCCTGTACGCCTCTGTGCAATGGTAAATAGGCTCCTCAATAAATAGAAGAAATAAATCACTCAGACAGGACAAAAATCTTATTCTTACGCTATCCTTTGTTGACTTTGTGTGCAACTTCAATTTGAATGGGATATTTTTAGATTTTTTGCTCTCTGCAAATGCAAGCATGCAGGGGCGCACATTCAAATTTTGTTTGGGGGGGTGTCAACATGCTTTGGACCGACTAAATTTTTTCGGACCGACTGAAAGTATAGCAAGCAGCGGTGTGGCCAGGATAAATTAAGTGGGGGGTATTGAAACGAGGGTGTCCCCAGGAAAATTTTTGGGGCCACCCCTTTACTTTGGCTTAGAATGCATCTCCCAATATCGTGCTTGCCTTTAGCGACAAGGAAAACTTGATCGTTTTGTGACAATTATGCTATAAATCAGCGCATGAGGAAAATTTTTGAAGACAGATCCCTTACTTTGGCTTAGAATGCATCTCCCAATATCATGCTTGCCTTTAGCGACAAGGAAACCTTTATCGTTTTGTGACAGTTATGCTATAAATCAGTGAACGAGGAAAATTTTTGAGAAAGATCCTTTACTTTATGGCTTAGAATGTATCATGGACTTGGAGTTTTAAGTATGGGCGTAATCTTAAGTACAACGACTTCTTCACCGCCAAGCCTAGCAAAAGCGACTTGTTTTGGTGTGTTTGTCCTCTATGAAGGTTTTCCCTTATGATTATAGTGTCAGCAGTGTTAGCTTTTGGTAGAAGCGTATACCACCTTTGATGGACAATATTTGTAACCAATGTCTCCTTTATTTTTTGGGATTTATACACAAGTGTCTGTTTTCCAACGCCACATAACTACCACCACCGGCACCCAAGTGCCAGATTGGAGTTTTTGAGTATTTGTAACAGCATTGTTCCTTTGGGACAATCTTTGCACAACAAACACCTTCCATTTTGTGTTAGACTGCTTTTTACAAGCCAATGATTGCTTGCCCCTAAAAACGGAAGCCTGGACAATTTTTCAATGCATCTAAGAATTTTTTTTAAATGGCATCCTCTGCTTTGGCTTAGAACGACTCTCCCGGTTATTGTCATGCACTTCTTGTGAATATTCTAACTGTCGTCATGGGTCGACCTTTGCTCAAAACATTTAAAATCGGGATATTTTTAGATTTTTTGCTCTCTGCAAATGCAAGCATGCTACAAAGCTAAGTACCTGTTTAGACAAATTTTATGTGATCTAAAGTCCGTCTCAAATTAGATGTCACCTGATGAGATTTTTTGCGATAAAGCAAAATTCCTTTGCTAAACACTTCTGTTGTTGTTATTCGCAGTCGTTTGCAGGCGACACCTTCTTTCAGACAGACAAAAGTAGTTGGATTCTCGGTTGGATTTGCCTTCTATGCAGACAAGATCAGTTGCGAGTGTCCCGCTGCTTCGTTGGGAACTGTGAAGTACCATTACTCGTCCTATCAGTTCTGGCTGCTTCTCTCCTGCACGAAAAATGTAAGGGATCTGTTTTGACCAACATGCCTTGCACGTCCATGGCCTTCATATAGCCTCACTCCATAAGGACCACTCTCAAGTTACGCTCATCTCATTGAGTTGAATTGTTGTTGTTGTTGTTGTCGCTCCACTAAGGGCCTTATGACCATAGAGCCGAGCATAGAGCTGTAAAACCGGACATAAATGCCAATCTGCGACAAGTTTTTGTCCCAAAATCGTGTGCTGATCAGACTATGGCTTAGAGGAAGGCGCTTTTTGCATTTATGGCTAGTTTATCTAAGTTCTGATAGCAAGTTTCATGGTACTGAAGTTCCGCAAAGCTGTTTTTGTGGCGTTTTAAGATCAGTGGTTTCAAGAAAAACGTAGCAGGTGATTTAGGCCCAATCGATCTTTCAGCTAATATTCGAAAACAGAATCCGAATCGAACGACATCTTGATATATTTGAAGAATATTTGAATGTATACAATAGTAATAGCAGCTCCAACGCCACATAATCGAACCTTTTGTAGAATAGCGAATCGGTATGGAGATAATCTGTTGCTACAAGCGTGGAAGAATGACTCTCTGTTGACCGAAGCGCCATCATAAAGTCAAAGAGCTCATGGAAACAAGAGACTCAAGGTTATAAGTCTAGCCTTCATAGTTTCATGGCCCATGAAAATGGCGACAACAAAGGCCAACCAAGAGTTGGCACATGCAATGCATGCTGGTCAAATCAGACCCTGCAACGTTGTTGCAACCATAGTCAAACTGGGTGCTGGAAAGGAGTGGTCTGCTTGAGTTTGGCAGTGAGCAAATGGATGCCGCTTCCCTCGAGCAAGCAGGATACCACAAAGATGTATAGCACCTCGCTCCCCTGCCATTTCATGACTGGAATTTTATTTCTCTTTCAATGAAACTCATCACAATCACTGATCTGTGATCACAATATGAGTCCTTCAGGGCAACAATGATTCTGTAAGCACTTCGATTTACGCATGTGCGATACAACAGAAGTCTGAACCATCAGCGCAAACGGAAAACTAAAAATTTCCCTCTAGTTATATTTTTGATTTCTAATCTAAACGATGATTCGATTTTAAACTACTGGCTAAGTTTTTCAACAATTGCTTTGCTTTTTATAGACCATAAGTATCCTGTCTTAAGAAACTCCAAGGATACGATCAAATCATTAGTGTCATATTCTACGTCCGATTTTAGGACCTATTATCCTGGGTTCGTAAAAGAGAAATCTAAACATGTTTGTCATTTTACGTCATTAATTGTCGCTTGAATGTCCTATTTAATTGGGCTTCCCTCGCGATATTCTTCTGTCTGTATTGTTGCGAATGTTTGTGTTTATGCTCCAATTTTTAGACTACCAATTACGCTATTTTGCATGTTGAGGTCTCGCTTGGTTAGCATGGTTTGTTAACCCTAATACGTACCATTGCAAAAAAATGACGGAAATAAAAGAAAGAGAGGGAAAGCACTTTCCTTCTTTCCCACTTTCTTTCCCAAATTTTCTTTCTCAAATTTAACATCTACTTTATTTCTGATGCTCTGGTACCCTGGGTACCAGAGTTTCTAACATGCTCTGGTACCCAGAGGGATTTGTTCATATCGTAATAGCTTTTCGATGGATAAGGTTTATCCGTTTGATTGTATCCGTCCTTCGGAAGGGATGAGAAACTAGGGATCCCATGCTTGGATGCGGTATGTATACGAGGCCTAAATTGGCTAGAAATTGCTGGAAGTCCTTTCCAGGCTACTCAAAATAAAGTGATGAATGAATGAATGAATGAATGAATGAATGAATGAATGAATGAATGAATGAATGAATGAATGAATATATAAATAAATATTGATTGATTAATTATTCAATCAATTTATTGTGAGGCTATCTTGTTGATAATTGCGATTTGAAGTTTGGGTTAGTGTGTTTGGTTGTATGGTATGTTTCTTTTATTTCAGTCGGTACAATAGAAGCAACCCATGATACAACCCCCCGGGGGGAGGTACACGATGGGGATACAACATAAAAAATCCTGTATCGTTTTGGTCAATCCCGATAATTACCCAGTGGACACCATGCCTTATCATTAGTTAGTGGAACAATGTTATCGACTGAAAGTTCCATTCAAAGCAAAGGTCTCCTTTACGATAACCATTAAGCAGCTTCATATCTTGACTTGCCTAGCAATCATTAATCTTTGGGCGCTCTTTTCGCCGATTATCACTTAGGCCCAAAGAGTGATACTTAGCGAAACAGGAAATTAATCACAGAAACCGTCCAATATTACAAGAGTTTTTAATCGAAGGAATATATTTCAAGGGCTCTCTCAAGCACGCTCTTGACTTTAACTTCATTGAGCTCGGTTTTTACCACTTCCCTGACTACTGTTGTATCTTTGGTAGCTCAGGGAGACATAAATAACGAGTGGTCTTTCGCAAGTAACATAACACAACTCATCCGACTATGTACACAACAACAACTACAACATCACCGGGATAATAAGGTCACATGACTATTTACAATATTACAACTACAATGACTTCATTAAAGCTATTTCACTCGCAAGATACAGAACCAAAGGCCAGCAAGCAAGTACAACTTTACGGGGGAATAATCTCCAGGTTTACGAAAAGAAAAAGCGATTTGCCTTTCGGCTGTGATCCCTCCCTCCTAGGTCTCTGCGGAGGAGAGTGTTTCACACCTCTTGAGTGCACTGAATCCAATCATAATAAACAGAGAGTGCAGAACATTATGATTGGCTGCGCGGAATGTGCGGAATATATTCTCGACGCTGCACAATCGCTTTGTGTCAATCACACCTGGATCCTTTGTTTTACCAAATTCGCCCTTGCTTCGAAGGCAGCTCAAAGACAGCATATAGACCTGGATTCTTTGCCAAAACCCCTAAAACTTTTAAATTTAGATTTGATTGCTTTTTCTTTTTTGCAAGAATTGCTCGAGGGGAACTGGAGACAATTTGCCATATTCCAGAGGGCATTTGTGATGTCTTCATCATTCTCAGAATTACATGGTTTTATAAATTTCGGTTGGTTACGAAGTTGTGACATCATCAAATTGATTACTGACCGTAATAGCTGCTGATTTGTGCTCACTACATCAAGAACTGGATATTTCTTGAACATTACATTGTGTAATGAGTTTCCTCTATCATTTTAGCATTTATGGTGCTTTCAATGTTTATCAAAGCTTCAGATACAAGTATCATTATGTTAGTCAAAGTCACAGAGAACTTGAAACACCTTGTTTTCATGTTGTATTGTATTTTCTTTCGAAACTGCTCTCCAAACTACTGCCTAGGCCAGTCAATTCCTTCTGCACAACAGTAATTCAAACCCGACCCAGTCCCCAAACGGACGGAATTAATATCTGGCTATCTAGCCTCATCAGCAGTTTTGAGTGTATTTGGAGTGCAGTTTGGAAAGGAAATACAACAGCACAAAAATAAAGTATTTCAACAGCTCCAAAGAAATCTTCACGTTTACTGCCTTCACCCTCACGAACATTTCAAAGCGAAGTTTTTGCAGAGACTCTCCAAAGCTTAGGCATTACTCAAGTACCTTTCGAATAACACAATATCAGAACAAGCGAAAATAAGTAAAACTATGCCAGAGGGCTTGCTTGCCAAAAATCAGTGGTTGCTAAAATAAAATAATGTTCCCAGTGCTGGAGTTTCTTCACTTTTTGGCGATCTGAGTGTCGAGTGTCTTACAAAAAGTGTCTTTTTTATAAGAATGCTTGCATGGCCATAATTTTGGTGATTTGCAACAAGTTTGCAAATTTTTGTTCATGCCGTAAATCTCGTATACATACAAGCTGCAGATAAATCTGATAAAAACAATGTGTTACAATTGCACAATGAAACATGCCGCTCTCGTTTGTTACTCATGGGAAATTTTCTTCCGAGAAAAACATGTTCATTCGAAGTAGTTTCAGAGAACAATAGTGATTACACACCCACATGCTATCAATTTCCTTAATAACAAAACTGATCATGAAGCATGTCTGAAGAATTTAGATCGCTCATTTGCTTTTGAAAGGGGACGTTAATGTGGAATCTTTATTATTACTGTACAGTTTGCCCCGTTTCTAAAGTTTCTTTACATTTTCGTGATGATTTTATTGAGTGAATTTATATGAGTTTGTTTCTGTACTTTATAACAAACAACCTCGCGCCACACAGACGATGGCTTGTCAGCATTTTTGAGTGGTTTCTCAGATAACAAATGAACAATGACTTACATAATTGTTCCCAGACTCGTGGAGGAGGCAGGCTTTTTGCGTGGACAGGAACGTTTCGCGTCTTGCGCTGTACACATTGCCTTTCAGACATTGCTCACGTACTTCCAAGTTTTATGATTCAGGAAAAACATTAGAATAGAGTAAAACCATGGTAAGGATTTCCCTTGCTCAAAACAGACTCCTAATTGAGCAGTGAAAGACTGGCAAGGTTTTTTGTATTTTTCAGTCGAATTATTGTCTAGGCCTATTTTCAACCGCCTGCTCATAGTGATCAAATACAATGAATATTTACTCTAAATCAAACAGTAAATCAACAAATTTACCATAAATACGAAGAACAAAGCTCATTTAAACTTTGAGCCACGTTGTCTTGCAGCGGGGGCCATTCAGGGCCTATTTTTTCAGTGTACCTGAGCTGAGTCTGTGCTGACCGAAATAATAACATGTAAGTCAGCGCGCACAGGGAAACAAGGAACTTAGTATAAAGATCTTAGTGAATGCGCCCTGTGCAACTGCAAAGCCAACATCATGTCACAACTTTCCTCGATTACAGTTTAATTTGAGTGAAATTTATCACGCTGCCTACTAGAACCACACCTCGTGTTTTTGATGTACTTTCTTGTGAGTTTCTTGAAGCCTGGGGACGAGCTAGGCATTCTGTTGAAAAGTATTTAATCATGAGTGCAGGCGCCTTTCTTTACCAAAGTCTACAAATGACTTACCTATATTCGTTCTTCTGTTTTAATTCTTTACTGCACTATTTTACCGCTCAGATTTATAGTATTTTGCAAATTTTGAATTTTATGTTTTGTTCTCCAAAATTTATTAAATCTTTTTTTCAAGACATTTCTTCTTCGGTTCATGCAAGGAGTATTTGGCTTGAAAAGGATATTTAGGCTATGCACTACTTCGATACAACAACCCCATTCACACTGACAAAGTTATAGTAGACTCACTACATGGCCCTAGTTATTACAACAAGAACGACAGCAACGATACTTTTTGCAGTTTTAATTGAACTGAATTGATCCATCAGTCTATCAATAGCGTGACTACCACTGTGTAATCAGTCTACAGTTTGCACCAGCTTTTTCTAAGGCAGGCTAAATTTCCCCCAATTTAATGCATTCGATTTGTTGGATTGACTAATTAGAACGCAACATTCAATAACCGGGCTTAATTTAAGCTATGTAATTGGCAAGTGTCAACGGTGTATATGCTTCCAAGTTTTCTAGATATTAAAGCCTTATCGTTCGCTAATGCTTTAACGATGTTTTTCTTCTTTCAGGGCCTAGCTGGCAACGTTATGCGAACCTTAGTGGAAAGAGTTGCATTGTTAGAAGCATCGCTTCTTCGCTGTAAGTTGATACTTTTTGAAGATTTGGTTGGGCTGAGCGATGAAAATTTAGATCACTATTGTAACGTTCCTCGATAGCCAGCTTAACATGGATACGCTGTTTGTTGATACTGGTGTTTTGAGTGTAGAAATGTTGATCTTTGGAACTTCAAATTTGAGGGGCGTGTCACTCTCCAAAAATCTCGTACACCCGCGGAAAAAATCCTTTTGTTTTCAAGAAAAATCCACAAATATCCCCAAAAATCTTATTGTTCAAAAAAATCTCGTACGCTTTTACAGAAGAGTGATACATCCCTCGTTCAAATTTACCTTGACCTCAGAACCATAGCTTTGGCTGTTAAGCCTAAGCAAAGTCCCGACACAGAGACACATCAAAATTAAAATTAAAAATCAAAGAAAATTAAGAAAACTGCACTATAGATGAGCTCTTGCAAATAGACTCTGGTAGATTTCAGTTCCCTGATAAGAGTTTATCTTTCGTATGAAATTGGCAAAAATTGCGTTTTGGCAAAAAGTCGAAACGTTACATTGCTATTTCATAATCTTTGTCCTGCGAATATTATTAGACGACTTTGGATTCAGGACTGAATCATGTCATTGATACAATCGCGATACAGTTCAATACATTTTGATACAATTGATACATATGCTTAAAGGACAAGTCAGGGGTTTCTACAATTAATGTCAAAAGCAACCTTACCAACTGCCGAACATCACTTGTGACTTCTTTCGACGTTTTGAGATCTCTTACTGTTGTAAATTCATACAACATTTCTCGTAAGTTAGGCCCAATGTCGTCACCATTTTGTAAAACGCGGTAAAATAGCTAGCCTTGGTTTGGAGGTTCGATTGTGACATCGGAAATTACTATGAGAGTTCTATAAGGAAATAGCCTCGTTCAGGTCGAAGGCGAAGTGGGTGAAATGACGTCATGAATAATGACGTCATTTCGCTCATTTCACAGATTGAAATACGCAATTTCGCAGAGAAAAGACAAAGATGGTTGGAAAAAAGTACTACACACCATCCACGACAGTGTAATCTTTCATTTTATGAACAATCATTCCAACCCCGGACTTGTCCTTTAGTACCATAGTCGAATCAAAGTTTGAGGATTTTTACCAGGGAGATTAAGTACTAATTTATTTTTATTTTTACTAAACATGTTCGTGTATTTGGTTGGAACAACAGTAGGTTGCTTTTGTTTTCAGCTCCTTTCGCGTGACATAAGAAGTGCGTGTTTAGTTATGAAAATAGTTGCCTACCCCACCCCATCAAAACATTCCATTTCATGAACGTTGCGTGTATTTCAAACACTTTTGTAGCGTTTTATCAGTTAATTGACTGAGGTATGCAAAAGTGTGCTATTGTTTTGGAAATGCGATAGCTGGAACAACTTTATGAAAATAGCAATCCATTCCAAGTAAATTCCATAGACACCCTCCCCCAGACATCCCGCCCTAGAAAATGAATGCAGCAAATTTCATGTCCTAATTTTCAATTCTCGAATCTGCACGATAGCAAGTTTTTGTGATCGTCGAGTAAATAAAGTGAAAAATTAAAACAACCGAGGAGATACGAAGAACAGGCGCATACGAAATCCGAATAGTCACTTGTGCAACAAGCATTGAAGGCTCTCTGACTCGTCGCGAGGCTCCAGAAAGCATGCTCAAAATTTTTAAAATGCAACGTGACTACACACTCTCTTATTTATGCGTGTGTTCCAAACATCGAAAATGTCATGATGCATTTAGAGATAACTGAATGGTTTCCAAACAATTGCATGAAACTAGCTATATGAAAACAAATGCCACTTAATACTTTTTGGTGCAAAAGGGAGTAATGAAACAACAATTAAGATAGGCGAGGCCTGTTTGAAGAAAACCTTTGATCAATCACTTTCTTTCAAGCAGCACGTCAAGGCTGTTTGTGAAAAGGCTAGCCAAAAACTCCAAACTCCATGCTCTTGCATGAATATCACGATACATGGACACTGGAAAACTGCAGCATTTAATGAGGGCGTTCGTTTTGTCTCGTTTCAGCTACTGTCCGCTTGTTTGCATGTTCTATGAGTCTATGATAGAGCTTTGATTCATAGAATAAATCATATTCAGGAAAGGGCATTACGCATTGCATGCAAAGATTACGAGAATGATTTTGGTTTCTCTTGGAGCCATCTAAGTCGATGCCACTCCATGTAAGAAGCTTACAGTTGCTCATGACTGAAATTTATAAAAGAAAATGCGGTTTGAATCCACCATTCATGAAGGATATTTTCATGTAACGAAATATTAGGTACTGTCTAAGGCTTTGTGATGACGCTCGACTGCCAAAAGTATGAACTACGTCCTTTGGAGTTGAGCCCATTACTTACCTTGGAAATAAACTGTGGCAGCAAGTACCGCAAGAAATAAAAAAAATCAAAAAGCCTTCCTATCTTCAAAAAAACGTTTAATGTTGGAATGGTAGAAAATGCAACTGTAGGCTTTGCAAAGAATATATCCCGAAAGTTGAGTTTCTAAAAGGATAGATGTTTAACTATGATTGTCCTGTAATACCGGGTGAGCCAGAAAAAAGTTCCCACTTTCTAAAATTCGTAGCACCACAAGTACTTCGTGGATTTGAATGATTCAAATTCTAGTCGAAAGCCAAAAGATCGAAGTATTTTTGTGATTTTTGTCGTCTTCTTACGAGCACTGCAAATATTGGTAAATTCAACTTTACAAAAATTTCATGGCTGCAATATGACAGAAAAAAGCCAAAAACACTTGATCAAATCGTTAGGACTCTCCTCACACAGAACAATACGCACATTTGTTTCACCTCTCTCAAGAGTTACAAGAAATAGATTCTCAAACAGATACTAAAGATTTTCAATCCCATGGCAATAGATGTGCAGACGATATCTCTCACCCATGAGAAATTGCATTTTCTCTGTTGTTCTGAGCGAGAAGTCCTTTATGATTTGATCAAGCATTTTAGGCCTTTTTCAGTCATTTTGCAACCATCAAGTTTTTGTAAGCTCGAATTTACCAATTTTTCCAATGCTCGTAGGAACGTGAGAAAAATTACAAAATACTTCGATCTTTTAGCTGTCAAGCAAATATTGATTCATTCCAATCCATTTAGTACTCTTGATGCTATGAATTTTCAAAAGTGGGAACTTTTTTCTGGCTCACCCGGTATATATTAATACTTTTATTGTATATTATCACAAATAAATTACTTGTCAATATTTAGAATAGAAGCTACAATTAAGAAAGATCGATAGTTCATCATGCCATGTTCTTAAAGCACATTGTTTCAATTTCGCAAAGTGCATAAGAGCAAGCAATGTAGCCTCTTCTTGCAGGGAAAAAGAAAAGCGTATACCCTAAAATTTGATATTACTCAAAAGCATCTCCACCGATCCGGAAATAGTTTAAAAATCATGCCCATAAATCGTGAAAAAGCAATCCAATAGTGAAAGATGTACCCTATGAAAATGGCACAGCCCCGTGCCATAGCGCACTCAAGTTACTCCATCCCCCTAATGATATACTTTGTAGTACCTTTCTAAATTATTTCCTTTGCTTTTAGGTGGCTGTGAAACAGTTACCGCAGATAGCATATTTCAAAAGAGCATAAAAAATAGAGGAAGTACTGCAACGAGTAAACCTATTACAAGAAAGATTGAAAAAGGAAAATTAACGTTGAAGCCCAAGGGAGACAACGTATCCAAAAAAGAACATGTACCAACAATTAGAAATAACATCGAAGAAGGTAGCTCGCAAATTACCAGCAAATTCCAACCAACAGAGGCAGTCCTGCAACTTGTTAAGAGTGCTGTTCCACCTTTTGAAGGTCAGATCAAAGGTGAAAAGAGACAAGGTAAAGGCCAGGTCATAAATTGAAAGTTCAAAGGAGACGAGTAAGATACAAAAAGACTGGACATATTCGAAAGCGTCAATCGTTCGAAGAAGATTTGATAGATAGCTGCAGGGTCTATTTATTGAAGAAGCAGCGATAAAGAAATGGAGAACTTTCCTTATATTACACGATGCTATGGTCAGTTTTTGCCAAAACAGTAAGTTGGAACTTGATAGATGTTTTGAAATTGTCGCCTTTTAGAGGCCCGTTTTAGATTACCCGTCTTCGCTAAGCTTTTCTCCGGAATAACAGTTTTTCCGTTAACACTGAAATAATTAGCAGTTGAAGTTGTCTTGCACCAGATGAGCCAACAATCTGTTCAGAGGTTTCAAAGCCTGTAGGTCTCAAACCATTTCATCAGATTCTTAAGCAGGTAATACTTTTGTCGCTATTAGACTTATTACCTGGAGTATCTCTTTTCTCTGTGCTCTTTGACTTGAAAATGGCGCTTCGGTCAACAGAGACACCCATTCCCCTATGCTTGTACAAACGGAATATCTCCATACTGATCTACACAAGGTTCGATTACGTGGCATTGGAGCTTCTATCACCATTGTAATCTTAGCCAAAAGATCTATTGGGCCTAAATCATCTGCTACTTTTATCTCAAAACCACTGATCTTAAAACGCCACAAAAAACAGTTTTCCAGAACTGCTGTACCACGAGATACATTTTTTTGGAACACTCGGTATCATTTATTAGCATTTGTCTGTTAGTAGGAATCTGATAAAAGGTTTGAGAGCTCCAGGCTTTAAGCGCGTAAAATTGTTCCAACTCACCTTGTGGGGCAATCTATCTTGAATTTGCCCTTTTTCGTATGACTGCTTTTGAAATTAGTTTGAAGGATTCTAGGAATCCAGTTTTGAATCTTTCATAATCAGGTTGTTGTTTGAGATTTTGGTACGTAAATTTAGTTCAAGCATGAGCAACGAGGACCCTTGGTTTTAAGAAGTATGAATTTACTCACCCAGATGGTGTGGGTATCTCTTTCACCCCTTTAGGCTCTCAACTTCGAAATCGAATAAATTGAGGGCAAATCACTTAAAAAAGTTTTGATCTTGTCGAAAGACTTTTTAAGAGTTTGCATCATTTGTTAAATGAGATTTCTGGAATCTTTAATCATAGATTTTAAAATATTGTCATAACTTTCTTTGGAAGTTATAAGGTTTTGTTATGTTAAGATTTTTTTGACATTTTTAGGGTTTTGAAAATCTTTTCAGAAGTGTACGATATTTTTGAAGTGATTTGCTCCTGATAATAAATCGCCAACAACATACAACAATATTTCGCCTCCGAACCAACCTACCTTATCTCGGTGGCAAATTCCCAATTTTCGTTTTGAGGTAGGTTGGTTGGGAATGTGGGGAAGCGTGGCATGGCAGTTTATTCGCTTCCAACATTGAGGGCCTGAAGAAGTGAGATGGAGAAGCACATAATTGTCGGGTGAGCAAACCATACTGTATGGAAAACCAGTGCCCGCGTTGCTCATGCTTGGACTAGCATTTTGGGAAAAGTTTCTGTAATAGTTGGTCAAAGTTTTGCAAAACCTCGAAGCAATGATTTGATATTTGCTCAACATTTGTTAATGCTTCTTGGGGACCAATTTTATGATACTATGATGAAGTTGTCTGAAAAATAGCTATGTGTGGTTTTTGGCTAGGCCAGTACCGGGTGAGCCAGTAAAAAGCTCCTAAATTTGAAAATTCATATCACTAACCAAGAGTCTTGATGGATTGGCATGAATCGACTTCTGATTGACAGCCGAGAGATTGGAGCATTTTTGTGATTTTTCTCGTGTCTTTGTTAGCGCTGAAGGTAGAGGTGACGTCGATTTTATGAAATTTTTTGGTTGCGAAATGCCTGAAAAGGACCTAATCCATTTGATTAAATCATTCAGAAACTCATCATACAGAACAGTAAAGAAAGTACAGCTTTTCACGGTAAGAGGCATCATCTGCTTATTTATGTCCATAGGTTTAAGTCCGGTCTTGTTTGAATATCTATTTTCTGTAACTCCTGGGAGAGGTGAAATACCCTTAAGATGTGATCATGTGCTTTATACTGTTTCTCAGGCATTTGGCGACCAAGAAATTCTCGTAAAGTCGAGCTTACCTGTATTTTCAATGGTTGTAAAAGCACGAGGAAAGAATAGAAGAAAATTGCCTTTTCAAGTCCATCATTTACTCTAGGTGCTATGTACAGTAAATTCCCGCATACAAGAACTTACTTTTTTGACAACCAAGCTAAGACTTATTACGTTGAGTGCTAGTAATCGCCAGCACCCACCCTTCCTACTCACGAGTAGGGGAGGGGGGATGGTAGCGATTACTGGGACTCAACGTACCAAGTCTAAACCAAGCTGACATAGGTTCTTATTTTAAAGGTACTAAGACCAATTTCAAGATCTGAAGGTTTTTATTTGAAGAATGCCTTGCGCAGGCCGTCTTAAAATCTTCACCAAAAATGACCAGCCTTGTTATTTGTTTTGGCAAAGTTATCATGTATCAAACAGCAGGGAAGAGATTCCAACTTTTAACAGCCACCTGGGACAAGAATGAACTTACTAACGACAATCCAAATTCAACTTTGCTACCCCTGCAATAAGAACATATTTTTCATCAAACTGAAACAGGTTCTTAATTGCAAGGTGCGTAGTTTAGGAAAAACAGCCTCTAGGCTCTTATTTTTGTAGGTTCTTCTGGTTCTGATATGCGGGGATTTGCTGTATTTCGAAAATGGGAACTTTTCTCCGCCTCAACCGGTATATAGATTGTTTTAACTACGGCTACAATATTGTAAAACCAATGTTTTTATGCTGACTTTATCAGCAAATTTGTAATCATTGTTTTCTATCCGATTTTAAGTACTTTTGAAAGATAGCTTATAGCAATGCTGACTTTCCTATTCTTTGTCGTGAAGTTAATTTTTTAGCTAATATTTATTTCGTTTATATGGACCTTGTACATTTTATTATCAATAGCGTATAGTTTATAGGTTGCTGTACTTATTATCTGTATAGAATGTAAGCTCAAGAAACTTCTAGCTTTTTCAAAATCAATCAATCAATAATTATATTTCTAACTGTTTAAGATATTCTTTTAATTCTAGGGATGTTTTGCTGATGAACATTACACTGTGTTTTTCATGATAACGTATCGTTTCTTTCCTCTTCTCTTCTTGTGACAAACTGAAAAGGTAAAAAGAATAATGGCACAACGATGTTTTATGTATCATCGTTGGTACATGCATCAAATTTTTGCAAAGATCTCCCTACAGTCAAGATTTTTGTAGCAAAAGCTTATTTATTCCAAAATACATGCTCGCTTTCGAGGTACGCATGTTTTCTTGAAATCTCTGCTCCAGACAGGTGTCAACTTGAATCTTGTGACTTTACTTCCCAACTGAGTACGACATCCTTTTGAAAAAGTGCCTTCAATAGACTTTTGGCTTTCTCATTTACATTAAAATCGAAAACTTTCAGGCGGGAGAATTTCGGAAAAACAACTAAAGACCAAAACTTTTTAATGCTTTTCGATAATTTCGGACAAAAAACTTTCGGACAATTAATGAAAGTATTCAACAAAAGAAATTGTTCTGAAAGCAAGTTTTCAAGATTGCAGATGAAAAGAAGAGGTACCTTCATCGACTCAAGAACTGTGTTACGGACAAGATAACTGCAAGGTAGAGACTCACAACTCACTTTGGAAGCAGGATCGCCGATAGCCAGTATTTCACCTTTTAACAGTGGCAAGGGAGCATTTTTGTGTTTTTGCTATTTTCAAAGAATTGATCGTCCGAAAGTTTTCAATTTTAATGTTAAAGGGTCTGTTTCATCCAGCATTTCTGTCTCTTGGTTTTCCTTTGTTGTCGTCATTTTCATGGGCCATTTTCAACAAGGCCAACCAAGAGATGGCACGTGCAAGGCATGCTGGATGAAACAGGCC
The DNA here is from genome assembly GCA_039566865.1 of Aurelia coerulea. Lineage (NCBI taxonomy): Eukaryota > Metazoa > Cnidaria > Scyphozoa > Semaeostomeae > Ulmaridae > Aurelia > Aurelia coerulea. Next base: position 17,049,328 of record CM076954.1, read on the forward strand.
CTTTAAATGTATTTTCATCATTCACATTAAGGCAACGTAGCGCCGAAGGCGAATTTTGGTTTTCGCGTCTTGCCCCAGAACCAGATTGAGGTTTATGCCGCCATTTCTTTTCTGCCTCACTCATTCAAAGATTCTTTTCAATTCAGAATCGTGCATGGTGTGTTGTGCTGAAGAAACAAGACAAGTACCATCATTTATTGCGTTAGATAATGCTTTTGGCCAAATAAGTTGACTGATATTTCCTTGCAGAAAGGCGTTATCAATATGGAACAGACAACTGGTTCATTCTCTACGATGGAGTTGGACGACCGGCTTCTGAAAGGTATCTCTAAGATGGGATGGCCTAACACAACTCCAGTTCAAACCAAAGTTATCCCACTTGCTTTAGAAGGAAAGGACATTGTCGCCAGGGCGAAGACTGGGTCAGGAAAGACTGCAGCTTTCCTTATACCAGCTATACAGAAAGCTATAGAAAAGAAAAGCCATGGAAGGAGTGAGAATGAGTGTGGGTTATGTTGCCTTGTCATTTTGCCCTCCAAAGAACTCTGCAGACAAGCCTTTGACCACATGGTCAAGTTAACTGCCTACTGTTCAAAGGATGTTCGTGGCCTTGATATTGGTAACAAAACAGTAGAGAATGCAAAGCCACTTCTATCAAATGTTCCTGATATGATATTTTCAACACCAAGCAAGATTCTGGCATGCATAAGTCACAAGGTGCTGAGTTTACAGAGCCTTGAGATGATAGTAATTGATGAGGCAGATGTTATGTTCTCATATGGTTATGAAAAGGATCTCAATGAGCTTCTTGATCATTTACCAAAAAGTTATCAAGCAATGATGCTTTCTGCAACCATGTCTGATGATGTCAAGTCACTAAAAAAGAAATTCTTGACAGATCCAGTCATTCTGAAGATTGATGATTCAGATCTTCCTGAAGAAAGCCAATTGTCTCAGTTTTTGATAAAATGCGAAACAAATGACAAGTTTCTGCTCCTTGTTGCCTTATTGAAGTTAAATTTGATCAGAGGCAAAACCCTTGTGTTTGTAAATGATATTGAAAGATGCTACAAAGTGAAGCTTTTTCTTGAACAATTTGCTATATCTTCTTGTGTTTTGAATTCCGAGTTGCCCCAAAACTCAAGATTACACATTGTTGAGCAATTCAATAAAGGCATTTACGATATCGTCATTGCAACAGATGAGGCCATAGAGATCAAAGGAGAAGGAGAAGTTGAAGAAGTAAAATCAGACAAAAAGACAAAGAAGAAAAAAGCAGACAAAGAATATGGTGTCTCAAGAGGAATTGACTTTCAAGATGTTGAGAATGTTTTGAACTTTGATTTTCCCTGTAGTCCAGATGCTTACATTCATCGTGTTGGAAGGACGGCAAGAGGGACTAACTCTGGGACAGCGTTGTCTCTGGTCACAATGAAAGATGAAACTGGATTACAAGATGTCAACAAGAAGCTTTCGGCTTCCCCAACAGGAGCAGAATCAGTCTTGAAACCATACAAGTTCAAAATGGATGAGATAGAAGGTTTCAGATACAGGGTGAACGATGCACTACGAGCTGTGACCAAAGTTTCAATCAAAGAAGCAAGGTTGAAGGAGATAAAAACGGAGATTCTCACTTCTCATAAACTCAAGTCTTTCTTTGAGGATAATCCAAAAGATTTGAAAGTTTTGCGCCATGACAAAACATTGCAACCAACCAAAGTCCAACCACATATGAAGAATGTTCCAGATTACTTAGTTCCTGAAACATTGAAGGGTAATATTTCAAAGCCCAAAAGGAAATTCAAAAAGACATCTTTTTCAGCTGCTGTGGCTGGTAAAAAGAGAAAAAATGATGATCCTCTAAAAACATTTAAGTTTGATCGATCCAAACAGAAGAAATAGCAAATATAAGCAGAGCATTTTCAGACTAAATATGTATTGAGAAGGATACTCCATTAAAGAATTTTTAAAGCATCTTTCTTTGTTGGAGAATGAGCCAAATGATAATAAGAATTGAAAAAGGCCCTATGTTTGTAATTGATTTGTAGTTGGTTTTTTAATTGATCTTGAAACATGATGAGTCCCAGTTTGAGTGGCAAAGGGGCAATGGTCAAAGGGACTAGCCCTAAGAAGAACAGGTCTAAAGCCCTAAAAATAACACATTGCTTTTGATAATCTTGACATGTGCATGAACATTAGAAACAATATGGTGTATAGAAACAATTTCTTTGTCCTGCTTCTAGCTTCCACTTAGCTCCATTCTTTCTCTTCAATACTTGTTGGGGAGATGAGTTCCGGTTTGTGAGAGGAAACGTATGTATCCCTCCCTGCAGTGGGTTAAAGCTCATGCGCAGTAGCGTTTTGGGTTGGAACTTTGCCGGGCGCATGAGCATTAACCTATTGCATGGGGGACACATAAGTTTCCTCGGAGAAGCCGTATCTCGTCTCCCCAACAAATACAATGTTCTATTTTTAGACCTATGAGCAATATTTATTGTCTCTAATTGCTCCCCAGGCTTGGACTATGTTTATAATTACTAAAGGTAGTAGCTGCAATAACCACTGTAAGACGAAAATGATCAGTCTACTAGCAATAACAATAGTCGGGTGTGCTGACAGAAATCATTATTAAGATGTTTACAGTAGACGATTGCGCTAAAGATGGCGGTGAGGAACTTTTTACTAAGATGCTTTGTATTCGTTAATCAAATCCCCGATAAAATGGCTAAAGATTCATAATTCGCTGCCTCACCACCATCTTTAGCGCAATCGTCTATTGTGCTCAATAGAATCATGTGCAGTCCAGGCCTCTTTTGATATGTGACAATGGGATATAATTACCATACTGTGCATGCGCTAATGCTGAGGGAAACCCGCAGTGATATCATTTGGCAGCCATAATTACGTCTGCAACAATTGTTGGAAATAGAAATTAAACTAAAACAAACAGAATGCAATGCATATTTTTTGCGCAAGAATAATATCATGCTGCTTCGCAGCAAAACTGCGAGCTCCGTCGAGGGTAATCACATGCTCACGCACGCATGTACAGTCTATCGCGCAGAACAACAAAAGATTCGCGTCTGACCGCGGAACAGTGTGAAAGAATTTTGAAATGGCTGCCGCCAAGCTTGAAATCAATTTTGCTGCGATGAAGAAATGACGAAAACAAGATAACGCGGTGTAATTGAACTCGAAGAACCCTAAAGCAGTATGTATGTTGATGAATATTCATCAGTTATTTCTTGTATGAAGTACGATTTGAGAGGCGAGTGATTTTCTATGCTCAAGAAGAGTGTCTGTCTCTGGATGTTTTCATTTATTAGGCCTAAAAATATTCCGCCCTCTCCTGGTGTTTAGGATAACACGTTCACACTTATTGCTGAAAGTTGCAAAGAAATTAATAGTATCGTCACACAACGTTTCATAAACTAGATGGAATCTGCAGATAGCAACAAAGCTGTATTTTTGCTAGCAAATCTGACGATTCAAAGACTGATTGCTTGCCAAAATGTTATTGCGAAAGTTCATGTGATGAGTTTGTTGAGATTGCAACACTGACATGTCTGAGACATTGAACATATTTGTTGTAAACAGTTTTCCGGAAGGAAGCAGCCACCAAATCCCCACATTGACGAAAACATGCAATGCACCATCCCAAGATTGCCATGCTTTGTTTAAAAGGAATGATATCTATATTTTGTCCGCTAATGCATTTATGCATATTTTTAAACCACAACCTTCAAGGTAGAGCTCCCTTTCTGGGGGTCAATCAATTTCAGTTTCATATATTTTAAATTCCACTTCATACAATGTTTTGAAATAACTAAACAGTCAAATAACTAAACTACAAGAATATAAGATACAGAAAATTGATACATCAGTAAGCAAAATTAAAAAACTATATATTCAACAAAACAAAGAGAAAAGATAAATTGTATGGAGGGAATTACTTAAAGGAGGAGCTCTCTCAGTAGTCAAACTAATCGAGGAGAGAGCACCCCCTGTTTTAATAGAATTTCATTTACATTTGATCGAGATTATATACTTTCAGCGAGATTAAATGACTAGGGCGGATGGTGACCTTCTTGTGCCTACTATTCAAAGATCAATTTTGATAATTATTTTCAAAGAGGAAAGCTTTGAGTTTACAACGAAAACTAATAGCAGAGGGTGATTTTTTTATATCCATGGGAATGTCATTCCAGCACTTAGCTCCAAAGTAACGAACTGATCGAAGACCATATTGAGCAGTATTTTTCTGAGTTAGAAAAATATCGTTTTTAGAGGCTTGCCGTGTACCATGTTGATGAACAGATTGAACTAAATCAAAAAAAGAATGAAAACAAGAAGGAGAGATCTTATTTACACAATCGTATACGAAAGAAAGCAGTTTCACTTGAAATAGATCAGAAAAGAGAGGTGTAGTGGGAGAAGTAAAGTGTTCAAACACAATAGCCCTTATAACCCTTTTCTGCAACAAAAATATTGGATTGATATGAGTTTCATGGGTAAGACCCCAAACTAAAATGCCATATTGTAGAAACGGTGAAAATAAAGAGTTATAAAGACAGACTAAAATATTGATGGGTAAGAAGTGTCTTACTTTGAAAAACATACCACAAGTTCTAGCCAGTTTTTTGGATAGTTCTGTTAAGTGATACTTCCATGAAAGATTTTCATCCAGAAGAACACCAAGAAATTTCACATAACAAGTTTGCTTGATAGGAAACTTTCCAATTTTGATGCTGACAGTTTCAGGTGAAGAATGTTGAGGCGACTTAAAAATTATGAAATTAGTTTTATCAACATTGAGTGACAATTTATTAACGTCAAGCCACATTTTCACTCTTTTTAATTCCTTGTTAACCACACTTTGAAGCTGATCAAGACTTTCAGATTCACAATAGATATTAGTATCATCTGCAAATAAGTAATAAGATCAATTTAGTCCCTGCTTTGTGTCATTCCGATGCCAACTTTTGGACCCTCCCCCCCCCCTACTCCCACCCATTGTGCAGTCTATTAAAAACTGATAAAAGACCTAAAAAATAGGCTAGACCTAATGAGAGTGGCACAAGAAATATCTGGCTAGCATAGGTTCCAAATCTTTATCTCGGGGTAAAAAGGTGGGTGTAAAATTCAATTGACCTATTTCTTCTGATTGAATGGCCTAAAAGAAACTTTAGATACTTATCGATAATTCTACCATTGGACTTTTCAGAAATTTTGAATATTTTTGGAAATTACAGCATATCTTACATTTCAAATCATTTGAGGATGTGACATCATCAAATTTCTAAATCATAAACCAGAAGAGTGACAGACTTTTGCTTGATACCATATTGTAGGCATTCATAAACTACGGTTTACTTCGAAATTGTTTCATGTTACATCAAACAGTTTAGGAATTACAGTGGTTTTAAGTTTTTTGGAAATTTTTTCTTGAATTCTTGAAAAAGAAGAAAAACACTCTAATTCTGAAAATATGGAAGATTTCAGAAAATTCCAATGGTAGAATTATAGAGAATTAGCTGAAGTTTCTTTGAAGTCATTCATTTTAAAGAAATAGGTCACTCAATTTTACACCAGCCTTTTTGAAGATTTGGAACATGCTTATGTGGCCTAACTTCTTAGGCAATGCAACAGCTCTGCAGCAAACAGTTGGACCAGCTGGAAATTGGCTCAGGGTAGAAAATCGATAATCAATTTTCAAAAATCTTCACAATATTACAGAAAGATATCTTTATGGCAATTGATATAATTGATTTTATTTTTATTGTGATGGTAGTTGACCCCCCCCCCCACCCATTAACTCTGGAATGATGCTAAGTAGGGACAACATCAGTTTCATTGACAATGTATGACTGACGTGACATAAATATATGACTGACCCCTTAGGCTGAAAATTTGGAGGAGAGTAAAAAACTGCAAAGAAAATGTTTTAAACTATTGCTCAACAGGAAATATAGTTGACTCTTCCAAACTGCTACCTCAAGTCTGCCACTTAATAACAAGTGCCATAATTTCAAAGCAAACCAGAGATTCCATAAAAACTGCAGTTCTTTCTCTTTTTTCAAAATGATAACCAATCAGTCTATTGTAAAGATGTATGGTGAAATCTCGCCTGTCAGCCCCATGTCTGGTAGGTGAGATGTTTTCCTCATATAAACAGGCCCTTTAAGTATGTGGGTGTTTACTGTAGTCAATATTTTCATAAACCATTCTGTTATTATTCTACTGAATTTGCAGAATCCAAATGACCCAACCAGATGAGGACTCACATTTGGAGGAAAATGAAACAAAGACAAGTGAGCTGGAACAAAAGGAGGATAGCTCATCCTGTACGTGTGGGACAGATCCATCTGTGCCAGAAGGGACCGCAAAGGAAGTTACCCTTGCAAACAGTAAGAAGAGTTATTCAGAGCTAAAGAAGAAGAATTCTAGAAAGAAAAGAGACAAAGGAAAAAGCAAAGATGAAGATCAACTGCCTACTGAATCTGAAAATGAGGCAACTCCAAGTTTACCAGCTCCCAAAAGCTCTTGGCTGCTTAGGTTGTTTGAGTCAAAGCTGTGTGACATGGCCATTGCCATAGCTTATTTGTACAAGTCTAAAGAATCTGGGGTTCTTGCATATTTGGGAAACAAATTATTTGTAAGTAGAAGTTCAGTAATGGCAGAGTCCGCAGGGGTTAGAAGGGTAAAATCGGTAGTGTGGACTGCTGGAAAACAGTAAACCCTGAACTGATAAATCAGCATTCACTATGGCAAGGAGGGTTTTTCGAACGTGTAGCTAGAGGAAAACTGTGAGCCAAGGTTTTATTACAATTTACCTTTGCCAAATTTCTGCCCAGTAGACCCTATCATGTCAGTGTCTTTGATCAGTTGTCAAAAAGAGTATACAAGTTGTTTACCAGAGCCAGCATCCAATGGCTTGAATCATTGAAAAGGTCTTTTTACAAGGAATTCTCATTTAAGCATATTTTGTATCCTAGCATCTTATTAACCCAACATTCCCCTGTTGTATTATGTCCAGATTACTGCAGTATAAAGTCAAGGAACAAAGCAAAACTCAGCTTTCCTTGGTTGTGTAACCACATTAGTACCGGCCTTGCACACATTAACTTGACAAGAATTTTTTACGATATTATGATAAGAATTCTTGGAGCCATTTAAATAATTATACACTTTCTAAAACAAGAATTCTTTGGCAGGAAAACCCCTGTTGTATTATGTCCAGATTACTGCAGTATAAAGTCAAGGAACAAAGCAAAACTCAGCTTTTCTTCAGACATGCCTTGATAGGCTACTTCAATACTGCTCAAAATGGAATCTTAAAGTTAACCAAAAGAAAAGTAATTAGTGGCAGAATCCCGAAGGATATTTCTTTTTCTTTGGGAGGGGATAAAATGCTGATAACTAACAAATACAAATACCTTGGAACAGTTCTATCCTCATCACTCTTTTAATCCCGCTATCGAAAACTTAGCTGACAAAGCACGAAAAGCATATTTTTCTCTGAGACCAGTCCTTAGCAAGTTAGACTTTGACACTGAACTCTGTTTAAAAATGTTTGACTCAATGTTGAGACCCATTCTAACGTATAATTCAGAGGTTTGGTTTCAGCTCAACCCACGCCAGTTAAAAAGACTGGATCAGGTCAAAGACTACGAACAGTTTTTCTTTGACACTCACCTAAATGAAATTGAATCGCAACATTGAGATTCTCTAAAAATTACAGCAACATTATGGAAGACTCCCACTGAAGTTGAACTGTTATAGGCAGGCACTGCTATATTTCCATAGGCTACTCTCACTCGAGGAAAGTACCTTAGTAAAGAAAGCTCTCAATGATAGCATTAATTCAGTTTGGTTGGATTTCATCAATCCAATATCTTTTGTTATTTGATATGCATTTCGACATTCCGCGTCTAAAACTGATTAGGCCAAATCGCTTCCGTCACATTGTTGACAAAGCTATTAAAGGAAGCGAGTCTTTCATTCATCAGTTGGGCCCTCCAAATTAGGAGGAAACAAGCTTCGCCATTATAAGCTCTTTAAATGTAGGTTCCAGGCAGAAACTTACACCAAGTTAAAAGATAGAAGCCTTATTAAGAGTATGGCTAAGCTTCGCTGTAGCAATCACAATTTGCGCATTGAAACAGGCAGAAGAGACAATACCCCCCCAGAGTTGAGACATTGTCGCCTTTGCAACAATCAAGAGGTGGAAAATATCACTTTCTCGTTGAATGTCGAGCATATGGCGTTCAACGAAAAAAGCTTTTTGAAAAGCAAGAATTCTTTGGCAGGAAAACCATGTTAGTGTATGCAAGAGCTGTACTATACATCATTGACCCTGCATAGAACATCTGGTTTTATTTATTTTTCATGTAATGCTTTGTGTGAAGACTGCTCCATTTTTTTGTTTCAGAGTTTTCCTGAAGAGGATGTGGATGTGTACTTGCCAGAACTAATGTGAGTTTACAGAATATTTGCTTTTACTGAAGTCTGAAGGAAGTACATTAAGAGTGCAAAAATTTTCAGCGTGACAAACTTAAAGGATAAAAGCATAGACAAAATTGAAAAAACTCTAAGCGATGAATTAAAAAACGTTTTTCAATGGCTCCTGTCTAATAAATTACCTCTTAACGTTAAAAAATCAAATTGCGTCATCTTCAGGTCAGCAAGAAAAAACCTCCTCGTAACATCGTAACATTAAACTAGAAATTAATGGTGATCAAATTGAAGAGTTAGATTCCACAAAATATTTAGGTGTAATCTTAGACCAAAAGTTAAACTGGAAAAAAACATATTAACCATGTGTCTGCAAAACTTCCAAAATACACAGGACTACTTTATAAACTAAGACACTTTATGCCAAAAAGTACCTTATCATCTCTTTACAACTCATTCATCCTGCCTCATATTAACTACGGCTTAATTAATTGGAGTTCAGCGACAATCACTCCCATAAAGCGTTGCTTGAAAAAGGCAGTTCGAGCTATAAACTTTACAACTAGATATAACAACAGTCAGCGAGTGCTGCCGATTAGTATTTGTACCAATTGCGACTGTAGCGAGGTCAATTTTATAGAAATTATCGCTAAGGAAACGTGTATTATGGTTGAATTTCAGTTGGGTAATGGTTCAAAAGGTAAATGATTTAGAATATTCAGTTACTCTCCTCCGCCGGTTTCTAGTTCCTGAGTCCAAGGCTCTTGGTTCCGTAGTTCTGTAGTCCATGGTTTCGTGGTCCGTAATATTGAGCTCTGCATTGTCAGAAATAAACCTTTGTCGTCCAGTTGTCCATTGACGTAAGTAGTTAGGAAGAACTCATTATCTTTTGTTGGTTGTTCGATAAATGCTCACAAGCCGCGCGCCCGCAAACCGCAGCCTTTGTTTGTTTGTCAACTTATTTTACATCAAATATATACATCTAGCTTACTATGTACAAATATACAAAGTAAACTAATCTAAATCGATGAATATATAATACATAAATAAATGTTTTTACAGTATTTTAATAAACTAACCAAATTAAATAAAAAGACTAATCTCCAGACACATATTGACAAGCACTACATTTACAATTCGGGCCATCCCATTTTTTAATCATAGTTTTAAAGCTATTTAGATTTTCTGCCGATTTTATTTCATTTGACAACCCATTCCAGATTTGAGGTCCCAATGATTGAAGGCTATTGGAACCAAATGTGACTTGATTTGGTCTATGATGCTGTAAGCCATTGGAGTTTCGTAATGGGTAATGAGAAGGTTTTATTTTGAAAATGTCATGCATGAAGGAGGGGTTTAAATTTTTCAAAGTCTTAAAAATTTGACGGGAAACATGCATAGTACACTTCTCTGACTTCGAAAGTAAATCGCTATACGAGCTAATGTGATCATTGTGTAAGAATCTAAGGGTGCGTTCTTGAATCTTTTCAATCTCTTGCAAAGATTTAGCTGACGAGAAGTACCATACAAGAGGGCAATAATCAAAATTTGAATATACAAAGCTTTGGACAATAATCTTCTTTTCATTAAAGCCAATAAATTGTTTGAGCCTTTTTAAAACATTGAGTTGTGATGCAGCTTTTCTGCAAAGTTCGGAGATATGCTGTTCAAAGTTCAGTTTATAATCTAGTTGAATGCCTAGCAATTTGACCGTTTCTTCTGATTTGACTATTTTTCCTTGGATGTTGAAATTTTCTCCACTTGTATTCGTTTGATCCTTTCTAATAAGGAGTGCATGGAATTTTTCTGGATTAGCTATCATTTGATTTTGTTTTAGCCAAGTCAAAGCAACTCCAGCTTCTTCTTCCAACACCTCTACCAAATTTGATAGAGTCTTGGAAAAATAAGCTAAAGTATTGTCATCAGCATAGTTATGTAATGTTGCTTGTTTGATGAATAAAAATAGATCGTTTATGTAAAAGTTGAATAGAATAGGGCCTAAAACAGAGCCTTGGGGTACCCCTGATAAATAGTTTGGAAAGAACTATACGTATTATTGATTCTAACAGACTATTTACGCCGTTTCAGGTAAGAATATATAAGGACCAGAGCATTTTCATCCAAGCCATAAACATGTAGCCGTGAGTGGCCCTGTCTACATAGACCGACGGCAGACTAATTTCGCTTTCTGATTGATCAAGAATAGTAAGGCTGACTTCGTCAGCAAAAACTCGTGATCACAGTCTGCCACTTTTCAAGAAACAAAATCTTTTATGCTTCGACGACATAGTTGAGCTAGAAATAGGAAAATTCATGTTCTCTACAGAAAATAGACTCTTGGATCAAACTTTCTTAGAAATGTTCAAAAAACAAATGAACGACACACATGATCTACGACAGGCGACTAGAAATGATTTCATTCTTCCAAAAACAAAACTAAATTGCTGGTAGGTATGTATGGTGCACTGACCATTGCTTTTTCTCGTTAATATATATATTAAATAATCATGATATTACAAATGGCAAAATTTTTTCACTTACCTGATATAGTGATGCTCTTTCAGAAATATGTACATCCATATGTCTGATGTGGCAAATGTTATCCATCCTTATCTCTTGGCAAGGAGTAAGAAAGGCACAAACTTTGCGCTTCAGGTAATTACATATATTGCCTTATTGATTTATATAGAGTTGAATAGAATTTTAATAGCCAAAGAGAAAGCCTAACTTCTAAATCACAAGCAAAAGGTTGAACCAAGTCCATTCTTGATGCAGGTGAAGTCCTACAGAAGTTATGCATACTTGTAAGAGATGTGGATATTGTTCTGTACTAAATAGGTCTTGTGTAAGCCATGACATTCCTAAAATTCCTTAGATTTATTATCTTTAATAAGTGTCCAGGAGAAACTGTTTGCAAAGTAAAGTGAATTTGGGTAGTGTGATGCAAACAGTTGAAAAAAATCTAGGTAATTTCAGTATGGTTTAATCAAGCCAATTATTGACCATTTTCAATTGCTGTAAACTGCAGCTAAAGCTGTTTTCTAACATTAAAGCAAATTTGAAATTCCTCACATTATAGTGTACTTGGCATCTCGACTCACATTTGACTGATGGTTGGCTGCCAACTAAAGAGTACAGCAGGGGGAAGAAATTATTGGACCAGATTACGTCAGACGGCAAGAAATTAAGGTAATGGCAATGTACTTTTTTACAGCTCATCATTTGCAAATTCGTGCTTCATGCACTACTATGGTTTTTGGGCACTTTTTTGACAGGATACACATACAAATAGTTTAGGATAAACCAGAGTTTGAGAAAGTGTGGGAGCACCAGAGCATTGCTCACAAGAAATTTTTGTAATCTGTTAGGCTGTAGGAAAGTTTTCTTTCCACGACAAATTATCCTACATCAGTCACATAAAATATTTTCATTCATAAAAACCAAACAAGTCAACAGTTTTGCAGTCCTTCCTTGTAATGAAAGAGTTCCACTTTGACACAACATGGCTATGATGTCCAGTCAAAAAATGAATATATACTATATATTTTTTATATAATAGAGGTATCTAGGCCAAGACAGCCTCTCCTCTAACATGATTACAAAAAATAGCATAACTATAAGATTAACAAAGTTACTAGAGTATAAAGTTAATTACGAAAATATAAATTTTTTACGATGTTTTGAGCAACTTTACCACAGGAAATTTTGCAATTTACGCTTCCAAGAATAAAAATATTTTCTTGATGGTAGCTGCATAAGTTGCAGGCGTAAAATTCAAATACAAAAGCTTCTGTATACAATTTGAGATTTTTATTGCACAGACACTTTACAGGAGAGGAGACTCAGAGTTTGAAAAAATTTCACCAAGGCTATTATCGCATCTGATGTAATGTAGATGCTCTTAGAGTCGTCAAATCGCAGTTGCAAGCAAATAGTTACTAATATATTTTGAGCATAACTCCTTTGAAAAGCTGCATGTTTAGTTCAATCTTTTAGGTTTGCATTCTTGCAGGCTGTGTAAGAATAGTTTTAATATATTTTTGCAACTTTACTGACCTGGCCATTGATAACCTCCCTTCTTTATCGTAGAAACAAGATTCCTTGTTTTCCAAATCAACCTGCAGCAACATCAAGTTCTCCTGCAAAGAAAACACATCAGAGGTCAAGGTCAGAAGTCACTTTTGGAAATATCCAGCATCAAAACATCAATGAGGTATTTTGTAAAGTTGGGTCTTAAATCATTCATTTTTTGTGAGTTTAAAGACACTGCTCGATGGTGTAAATTTCTTGGGAGTTTAAAGTATACTTCCTTAAAGTATTTGATTCCTTGAACTGTTTAAAATTAGCAAGAAATCATAAGAATAGGCAAACAAATTATTGACTGGCCAGTGGTACTCTTATCTAGAGTTTAGTAAATGTGGACTCCATCATATTTACGCAAAGCGTCATTTATTCAGACATGTTTAATGGATATTATTTTGAAGAAGGAAGATCACTAGAAATAGTTTGCTGCCAGCAGTTATTCTCGTTTCGTTTTTAATTTCTGAGTAACAAAAATGAACCGGGTGGTTAACAATTCCAAGCTACAAATGAGAAAGCAAAACCATATTTGTTAGAGATACGGGAGTAGAAAGAAGGCAAAAGGGGTGAATGGGCGATCGGCATTTTTAAGAATCAAAATTAAACCAGACCAGATTTTTCTGAAAGATTAGTTTTTAGAAGTACAGTTGTTCTCCAAATGTACAATGATTCTTTTCCTGCGTTTTGGACGTTGCAACCCCTTCATTCATGGACACTCGTTTTGAATGCAAAAGAGCTAGGCACAAGAGTAACGAAACCGAAAAAAGCAGGCTTTTAAATTAGAACATTGCTTTATAAACCGTTTCAGTATCTTTTGAACGAGGAAATCTTCCTATCGCTCTCACATCTACATATTTAGTTTTTTCTTTCGAACATACAGTTCCGTCCATAAAGTGCAAAGTGATTTATAGAAAGTATCATTTTATTTAGTAATGGGATACATTTTTATTACAGCATTACAGTCATAGTCAATCAACAGATAATATTGATTCAGGAAACTTAAGACTTGGCTTGGCATTTGGAAAATGCACATTACATACACCAGTGATTAGGTGCTCAGCATCAACTCAAAAATTCAATAGCATGGCGGATCATCAAAAGTGTAGCTGTCAGGTAAAGAGAATTTGCTTGATTCCCTATAAAATTACCAAAAAGTTATTCCAATCTGACGAAAATTAGAAATTATAGTTTCTTACACATATGATCAAAACTGTTTTGTCAATTATAAAATTATCTTTAACAATATTGAAGATTTCGTTTTGAAAGAAATTTTGAAATTCCTCTTTTGAACCATAACCTGTAACAAGAGACTTCAATTCTTTCCTAAAGCTTAGTTCATACTAGAGTAAAGCTGCTTCAGAAATGCATTTGAAAATTTCGTTAGCAAAAAGGGTCGAAATTATTTTGCCTCTGTTTTGAGATTTTGTCTGTATTCCAAATCTGCTAACTCCCAAAAGTGCACAGTTTATTTTAGCGCACCCGGTAGAATTACAAAACTATTAATAGAGGATGCCTCCTTTGATTCAGCTGGCAGGCTATTCCACAACAGAGTTTGCAGTTCAATCATAGTTTACAGACTGCATTTCTTTGTGACATTACGACCAAACTAGATTTGAAATGAGACATGTGTTCAACAATTGAATTTTTTGTTGCAGATACCCCTGTTTACTGCCGAAAGAGATTTCGTCGATGCTCTTTTGGCAATTGGCGAAAGAATGAGAACTTTGCAAACCAAAGAGCTCAAAAGTAAGTCATAAGTTTTAAACATTAGGAAATGTTTGAAATATTTCGTTATGAGGGAATGTAACGTTTCGAGCAAAATGGTTCTTTCTAATCAAATGTTTTATTGTTATCATTCTAATTAAATTTTATTATCAAAAGCGTATATCTTATACAGGGAAATTTAAGGACGATACAGCAAAACTTAGTTTTCATAAGACATGCAAGTTTCAAAACTGGTTCAAGGTTTCTATTTTTGCTGCACGGGGATGGGTCGCTTTTTAGCTGCACTTTAGACAGGAATGCACCACCTACAATTAGGCTAACTTTTGCCACAGAAATGTACCCTTGCGTGGAACAATTTTGGCGACCATTATACCTTGGACAAACAGTCTTTTTGTAGGCGCGTTGTACAATGTCTCTCGTAATAGAAACATTTAATTTGAAATAAATTGTACTTTGAACAGAAGATTTGTGGACCAATCATACTCCGTTCAAAGTACGATTTTTTTATTTTAAATGTTTACGTTATACCTTGGCCTGGAATAAAGCTGCAGAATACAGAAAAAGGATGCCCTTTGTGAAGAAAAGCTTATAAAGAGTATACATTGGCTAAGCTAAACCAGAAAAAGTGTCCCGAAAGTTAGACTTGTACTTCGAAGAAGTATTCCCTTGTAATGGCACATCCCTGTATACATTTTCATAGGGATTATCCTTAACATAGGGCTCATATCTTTAAAAAGGTTGGTGTAAAGTTCTATTACAGTTTTCATTTGATAAATGGCTCAGAAGGAACTAGGGTTTTTGGCTGTAAGTCTGCAGTGGAAATTTATTGATATCTTGATTAGTCTCAAAATGGCGGCATTTATTAAATTTGAGGCCATGACATCACCAAATTTCTAAACCCTAAACCAGAAAAGCTACAGATTTCTGCTTGCCACCATATTGTAGACCTTCATAAACTATGTTTTCTTGAAGGTTGTATTGTTTTACTCTATTGGTTTAGGATTTACGATGATTTAAATTTTTTTCAAAATTTTCCATGAACTTTTTCAAGAATAGTTAAATAGCCACCATTTTGAAGAAAATCGAGGTATCAAAAAATTTCCAGGGCAGATTTACAGTGAAAATCCCTAAGTTCCTTCCAAGCCATTCAATTCAAAGAAAAATGTTCATAGAATTTTCCGCCCGCCTTTTTAAAGATTTGAAAGATTTGATCCCTATGCTATTCTCCTTGCTTTGGAGCTTCTTTTTCCTATCATCTTTATTGATCTTTTGCAGATCAAAGGTTATATGCAGAATTATCATTGCTAAATTTGAATCTTCCTGCTCGAGTATTTCTGCCATTTCCTGATCTTCAACCACATTACATTCTACGAATTCCACAAGCGGCAGCCGTCGTTCTAAACTCGAAAGACAGGGTGAGTCACTTGTTTTGTCCTAAATTTCTGGTGAGAATTATTGTTATTCATTGAAGTTATGGACACACTTTTAGCTTAGCAGGATTGTTCCAGTCTGCTCAAATTATTGAAAATTCTTAGTTGTGATTGAGTAACCAGCAAATAGTGTGTGTCATCCTCTTTTTCAATCTAACATACACAAAGGAAATTTCTGGAAAGCCCTTTATACCGGGTGAATCATTAAAAAGGCTCGGCGTTCGAAAAAATACTGCTCCCTCAATGTCAAAGCAATATTATTGAAAACTGCCTTGTTTTATTCCCAATATGTCCAATTAGGTTCAGTAATTTACCCGGCTTTAACGACCATTCCTTCCCGTCGATATGAGAGATTTTCTACAGAAAGCCCCTTTCGAAAACCTGCAAAAACGAATGAAAATTACGAGCAAAATTTCCCTTTGTTTTCTTTCCTAGCAATAATGACCTTAATAACAGTCATGTATTTTGTCCTCTTGGGAGAATGGAATCCATCTTAATAGGTTAATGATACTAAAGAGAAGACTTTTTCATTCCTCCAATAGGATAGCACGTGCTAAAGCGTTCTCAAGTCATTGCTGTAAGGTAAACACATCAGGGAGACTTGCTCATGATTTTAGCACGTTTTTCAAGGTTTCTCGAAGGGACATTTTTTTACAAAATCCCTTGTGAAATCTTAGCAGAGTGACCGATTTTTAGCCAGAAAAAATTCTAAAAATAATTGAACTTGTTAGCTATTCAATCAGATATTGCAAAATATCATTGCTTATATATTTAGGGAGCAGTAGCCTTTCAAACGCAGGGCCTTTTTGGCTCACCCGGTAGTTAAAAATGTCATTTCTGCTCAAAAGGTACTACGAGTGCAGTTTCAACTGGAACCTCTTCGATGTGAAGCATGCAAGAATATTAGAAAACTGTGGTCAACGAACCAACTATTTACTTGTCAATGGATTGAGTGAAGAGCTGTACTGAATTCTTTGTTGAGTTTGCTTCCTCCCTTGATCCTTAGTTGAAATCTTATTTCTCAAACGAAAATTGTTTTAAAATTCCCAGATGCTGTTCAGAGTGTCTCTCCTTGACTTTATCGATCACGGTTTGTACAAATTCGTATGTATGACTCATGATGATTGAGTTATAAAACTTTTTTTTTTTTTTTTTTTTTTTTATTCATATTAAAATATTACAATATAATCTTACATTCTACTATACGTTCCTGATTACTATACTACACTACAGGGACGATACCATGGGGAGCGAAAGACTATGACTACCCCATGGCCAATATGAAAAGACACGCAACGTTAAACTAAATACAACTACACTACGAACGATTTAAAAACTACTGGATACTATACTAGATTCCATCCCACATCAGATGTCAGGTCAGGGTTGCGATCAATGCGAGCACAACTCGTTCTAGATATTTAAGGTAAATCAAATGCCTGTCATCTGATGTGAAACAGAATTTACAAAGAAAAGGAAACATTTACGCAAAGAGACTTGGTGGCTGCTTTGTGCATGACTGAGGTTTGGAAGATCTTATTCAAACCGACCAGTTTCGTGAATGAAATGTAAAGTTAGTTCGAGTATATCTCTGTTCAAGTCATAAGAAAGGTCTTGATCACCATATAATAAAAGTTGCACCAAAGCATCATTTGAAAGATTGGTGATATGTACAGATGGTCGTAATAATTCAACAATTCCAGCGAGAAGATCTCGGCGTTGAGCATCAAAAGAAGGGCAGAGCAACAAAAAGTGCTCCACGTCCTCAATACCATCGCTTGTTGGGCACATCGGGTTTATGGTATCCCTGAAATTATGCTCGAATTTGTGGAAATTTAACTTGCTGAGACCAACCCTAAGTTGAGTAAGGTAGGATAAACCCTTTGGATCGTGAATTCCAAAGACAGATTTTGCAGGGGGGCGAATTTTTGAAAGGAGCTTTTTTTTAAAAACAGCAATAGAAGGTGCAAGTCTCAATTCAGGCTCAAGCTTATTCCATTCAGATAAACAATTAGGATAAAAGGAAGACTTGAATTTTTCTGTCCTTGCCTTTAATCGCCCAATGACATCCTGATTGCGAAGGCGATACTGTGACTGATGAAGAGGGGGAATTGGGTCTACTGTATACTCAGGACTAAGATTATTTACAAACTTGTAGAACAAGGTAAGGCGTCTACTCCATCTTCTGGAACTCAGTGACTCCCATCCAAGCTCTGTGTACAGCTTCTCGCGAGATGTTCCCCTCCATGTTCCGGTTACCGCCAAAGCAGCAGAATACTGAACAGACTCTAGCTTTTCCATCAAATTTGGTAAAATGATGTTTTGACTGAATTCACACACTTTAGCAGGAATATCGTAAATAACATCACCATAATCCAGGTGGGGTCGAACATAGAGCTTATATAATTCGTTTAGGGTATGCCTGGGCAGATATTTGGAGAGATATTTCAGCAAACCAATGCCCTTTCTTGTTTTAGAGATAGCTGATTTGATATGAGCTGAGAAAGATAGCTTTGAGTCCAGGATAAGTCCTAAATGTTTATGTTCGTTTACTTTTTTAACAGGTATGTCGTTAAAAAGGATCACTGGATGGTCAATTTCAATTTTCTTCCTTGAAAATGTCAATTCAACAGCTTGTTTTTGCGGGTCAGGATTAAATGACATTCTCCAAGCGTGAGCCCACTGACTTATCAAGTCCAAGTCATGGTTCATATCACTGGCTGCTGAATTTGAATCTTCTACCACTGTGAACAATGATGTATCATCAGCAAATAGTTTAACATTGCACTTCAAGCCTACAGCTAGATCATTTATGTACACAAGGAAAAACAAAGGTCCTAGAATAGAGCCCTGGGGAACCCCTGCCGAAATATCTCCCCAATTTGAACTCTGTCCGTTCAATACAGTCCTCTGCTTTCGATCCTTAAGAAAACTTTGGATTAAAGAAAGAAGTTCTCCTGAGACACCACATCGTTTTAGTTTATAAATTAGACCGTCGTGCCATACCCTATCAAATGCCTTAGAAATGTCAAGATAAACTGAGCGAACATCAAGAGGAGGATTACAGTCGAAAGCTTTGAATATCGTATGTGTTACTGAGAGTAACTGGTTGATTGTTGAGTCTCCTTGGCGAAAACCTGATTGATTTGGGTTGAGTAGTTCATGTGATACAAGATGTGAGTAAAGAGAATCATATATGAGTTTTTCAAGTATTTTCCCAAAAATTGGTAAAAGAGAAATAGGACGGTAATTCCCCTTCACATTTTTCTCGTTTTTCTTATGAACCGGCACTACATTTGCATATTTCCATATTCCGGGAAATAAACCACGCCTCAAACAATTTATGAAAATTATTTTAAGTGGAAGAACCAAAGCAACATCGCTTAACTTTATCATCCTCACAGATATTTCATCCCAACCATGTGCTTTATTGGGATTAAGGGATCTTATGATGTTTAGTATCTTCTCCTCGGAGATGAAAAAATCACTTATTTGAGTCGTAGTTACTGGAATATCTTGTGGAATTTCACTACCTGTGTCAATGGTCGAGCATTGAAGTATGAAATAATCATTAAATATCTGTGCCTTTTCGGTAAAATCCGTTACAAACAGCCCATTTTCAAGAAGAGGTGGTATCATGGGAATCTTAACTTTGTTTAGAACAGTGTTTATTAAAGTCCAATAGGTTTTGCTACTTGTCCCAGGATTAGCTAAGGTTGTCCCAGCCTTAAGGAAGTAATTCCGCTTAGCTTCCTCAATCAGCCTTGCGCCTTCAGATATCATCTTCTGTATACCTTCGAGCTTGTCGACTGGCCGGCCACTCCTCACGAAACTTTTATATGCACGATTCTTTTTCCTAAGAAAATTTTTGACGGCTTGCGTTATCCAGGGTGCTTGGCGAGGCCTAATTGTTTTGACCTTATTAGGAATGAAATTAGAATAAATATTCAAAAGGACTTCATTGAGTAGTTTTACCTGTTCATTAGGGCATGTTATGTTATCGAGATGTTCGTGCCAGGCAAACATTTCAATGCTTTTCCTAATGGCTACAAAGTCAGCCTTGTCGTAGTACCAAATCTTACGGGTGTATGGAGGTAGTGCTATGTTTGAAACAGATAATTTACCGTAAACAATTTGATGGTGGCACTGCTCATGTAATGACGGATGAACACCTGACTCAATAATGAGGTTAGGTTGATCAGTGAATATCAAATCAATACAGGACTTGGAATCGCCCATCAAATGGGTTGGTTCTGATATCAACTGATGAAGACCATTGTCAGACGCTAGTGGCTCAAACAGTTTGCCTTCGTTATTTTCGATATCATTTTCCCACCACTGAGCTGATCTACAGTTGAAATCACCGGTAATGATAACGCAGAATGGATTTTCAGCATGCATTTTCAATAGCATCAACTCAAAGTTTGTTGTGAAGTTATCAAACTCCTCCGGGCCCTGACTTGGACTTCTATAAATTACGGCGAAGAAGTACTTTTTCCTGTTTAATTGAATTTCGTACAAAATACATTCAGGGAGGGTCACTAAATCAGAACGGTTTTTTGAAGCAAGAGAGTCTTTGATGTATAGCCCAACACCACCCCTTTTCACATTTTGAGGATGGTTATTTTTAATAAACGTATAGCCATCTAGTGCCAGTCTATCTTCCTCCACGGTGCTGTCAAGGTGGGTTTCAACAATGCCTATAAGGTCATAATTATACACAGAATTATAAGCCTCTATGAGAGAGACTCGTAAAAAATCATGCGCAGTAATACTATTTAGATTCCAAGTGCAAAAATCAAGTGTTTCAGGGCCTGGATTCGTTTCTACATCACCACTCAGCAAAATGGTCCTAAAAACCGACCATTGTATATGTAGCGACAGATTTTTCAGTACACTGTGGCCTTTCAAACTTACGTTTCATAAGTAGGCTGCATGTGCCATATATAGCCTAATTCTGTTTGATTTCCAATTCATATCATAATGAAGGCTTGAATTTTAATCAATTTGATTTTAGTTTTAGTTGTAAAGCTACGATATAAAGTTTGACACAACCCCATGTAAAGCAGTCTTATCTACTGATGGGACTACCTTGTAAAATAGTAAAACATGAAAATAGATGAAATGTAAAAGTGCTTTTGCGTTGCGGGCACGATTATACCGCTTGGGCAGGCTTACTGTAAAGCATCGTGAAGTCACAGATTCTTTGTCGGGTTTTGCAGTTATTTTATTCCCTTGTTCAATTTCGAGTGTTTCTTACATTTGGTATTTCTGAGCCTGTTCAATTTCTCATATAAAGCCATATACAAGTTTGGATAATTTAATTCTAACACCATGCTTTTAGTCAAACTTCGTCAAAATAATTTTCGGCTTAGTCCTCAACGGCTAAATTAGATTTCGTCATTTGTCTTACAATTATCAGTAACTTGGTAGCAGAGCTACAAATCAGGGAACTCAAAGTTTGCCATAAAACTCGGAACCAAAGGCGCAGTTATTAGATTCCGGAAGATGGCAAGAAATGCTAAAGCAAGGCAAACCACGATTCCTGAGCAAACAAGGTTGCTGCTGCTCTTGATTTGAAAATAAACTTCCCTGAGAAACTTCACTGAGAAGAAAGTGACCCAGCGCAATCTGCCATACAATAAAAGCAAGCAGCCAATTGCAATGCTTCGAACGGTGTTCTGTCGATAAAGGACTAGCCTACGTTATGAGTATTTCTCGCAATTTTTTTTGGCACGGTAAATTTCCTGTGTAAAGGACTGTGAGGAAAAGGGCATGCCTGAAATCCTCAAAAAGTCATCAAAAACAGGGGATCGATTTACAGCCATTTCAGATCTTCAAAACAACGAGGAGCGTGTTTCATTTCAGCCTGGGAATAGGCAACTCAGTCGAAAGTTTTCAGAACAAGTTTATAGTCTCTAGGTAGCTAAAAATATTCCCAGGCTGAAATGGAGCACCTGTTTTGACGACTTTTTCAGGATTTCAAGCTGGTCCCTTTCCTTGAAATCCTCAAATCGGAAAAGTTACCATGCCGAATGAAATTGTGAAAAATACTCATAACGTAGGCTAGTCTCTTAGCGACAGAACAACGTTTGAAGCATTTCAATCGGCCTCTTACTTTTTTCAGTAATTCATTTTGAGTGGGCAGGAAGTATTTCTAGTTAAAGTTAATGTAATCCCACTGTGGATGCCGCATCCAGGCATGGGACCGCCTGTTGAACGTCCCTTCAGAAGGACGGCGAAGTGAGCTGCGAGGTCAAGCCTCCGAGGTCATCCATCCGGACTTTGACCACACTCGACCGAGCTTAATCACCTGACGGAAACTGTATAAGCCAGGGTCACTTTTCTCTGGGTCATCCGGTATAACCATTGTTTATTGGTCAAGTAAATTCCTTACCAAATACTTAGGCATTAATTGATATTTGGTAGGAAATTTATCGTGTTCTGATCGTGCTATGATTGTCTTTATTTTTAGATCAGAAGAATACTTACCAACTTATATTCGAGAGAAAGAAAACATGGGACTAGATTTCACTGTAAGTAGTTGCCATTTGGCACACCTTTTAAATGTTATTTAATCTCGTTTCCTATGGCTTGCTAAACAAGAACTCTGCCAACCAAATCTTGGTGTTGAACATTTATACCCCTGTGTCAAAAATGCGTCCAGTGTTCGAACGGTATGAAGCTTGTAACCAATTTGAAAATTTTCAGTTCCTGTGTACCTCTGAAGCTGTAATTTGATTATTCGTTCCTTTCATTTACAAATGCTACAATATTTCGGTCTTTATTGTAGAATATATTTTCCTGGTGAACTTGTCTTTATTAATAAAAGTGAACAGCTCGCACCAAAAGCAACACCAATAGGGAGGGAGGAAGGGAAGGGAGGGAGGGGATGGTTTGACTTCAGTAAATCTACGCTATTTCGCATTATGCTGTTTATTTGTAAAAGATAGTTTTGAAGACGTAATTAAAAAGTATAAAAGTCACATTTTTGACAAAAAATATATTAGTTTATGCAACTTTACTTCTTAAAAGCTAATCCAGCACATGGTACATGCATTGCTGATTTCAACAAAATATGCATCCTTCTGAAATGGGCCGTAAGCAATCTCGGACGCATGGCCTTGGGTGGTTTAATTTATTCTCGAAAATAGCTACCAGAACAGGATCAGGCAATACAAGCATGTGTGACTTTTCACAATTTTATTCACAAATTGCAGTTATTCTGAGAAAATAGTTAGAAATTGTATCTTTCGAGCCAACAGTAGATGTGTTTTTTACTCACCCTTTTTTATCACAACATGAAATTCTTCATGTGCCAAAAAGAGCTTACTATTCAAAATTTATTTTGAACTTCAAATTTAATTGAAATTGTACTGCTTTTTTCGGAAGAGAAAAAAGTATTTATCAGAGGGGCAGGGGGATTTGTTGGCCCTGGATACCAATTTTGGGAAAATGTTCACACTTCATCTTATTCTGGGATAATATTCGTTGAAAGAGAATACTTCTAGTCCATTCCAATGGCTTTTTTCCATTGATGATAGATGAGACCAGTTTCTGTTTCGACTTCTTGTGTCACTCACGAATTCGTAAGGGACCATCTTTTACCTTGATCATGAACTCCACAAAATGATGTCATCAAGGCCGAAAAAATTCTAGAAAGTAAAAGCTTTCTTGTATCAGTGTCTATGTTCCTTGGTAGTAATTTATACATTTTAGAGAAAAGTCAATAAGTACCTCATATTTCCTGATACAGACTAGTTTCGCCTAATTTCAGGGCTCATCATGTGACTTATGAGGTGCTTGTTGATTTCTCCTTACAATGCTTAACTTTGCTCACTGTGGGAGGACACAGTGCCCGTATAGCGATGCTTTTTGGTATGGTTTAAAGCAAGTGTGCAATGGTAAATAGGCTCCTCTATAAATAGAACAAAGGAATAACTCAGACACAGCATTGTTTCTTAGCAAGATAAAAATCTCATTCTTAGATTATCCTTTGCTGACATTGTGTGCAACTTCGATTTGAATGGGATATTTGTAGATTTTCTGCTCTCTGCAGATGCAAGCTTTTAACCTTGCACAAACCCTTTAATACAGGTTAAAAAGAACAGTCGCTTGACTTTCAAATACACATGCATTGATATACCTACGATTAGAAGAACAACATTTTCAATGTTCAATTTTTGAGACCTAATTTGCATTTGCTTTCAAGGTCAGTCCTGCACTCAAATCCCTCATTAGAGAGTTTGGGAAGTCATATTGCTTTTGCTTCCACGTTTCAAAATCTGAATTTGCTCTATGGTTTTGTGATCATTGATAAATCGATCATTGTCCTGTTTTTCGTTGTCCTTTTGTTTTTCTTCATCTTTATTGGCTAACTTTGTCTCTTTATCTTCTTTCTTCGCTTCATCATTGCTACCCTTCTTTTTATCCTCAACCTTGGTTTCCTCAGCGTTGCTTTTTCCATCCGCCTTTTCTTCTTTCTCTGATTTTGCCTCCTTGTTAAGCTTCTTAGCATCGTTCTCGACTTTCTGTTCCTTTTCTGAATCAGCTTTCGTGGTAAATTTTGCCGTATCGGTTTTAACATCCGAGCTCCCCTTGCTGTTCACTTCTGCTTGCTTTGAAGCTTCCTTCGAGTGGGATTTCTCAGCTGATTCTCTCGAAGCATTTTGCTCGCTCTCAGCTTTATTAGCGGTACCAGTGTATGCCGACTTGGAGTCGTCTTTCTTTACCTCACTTTGAACTTGCTTGTGAGATTCACTCTCTTTAGCCGTTTTATCTGCTGCTTTGACATTTTCTGCTTTTTTTTCTTGAGAATCTGTTTTGCTCTGTGAATTTGATTTGTCTTGTGAACTATCTTTCTCTTTTGATACAGTCTTCGCTTCTTTAGCTTCTGTAGTTTGACTTGATTCTTCTTTCGACGCTGTCTTCTCTGAGCTTGCATGGCTTGAGTCACTCTCTCGTTGTTGTGCCTCAGTATTCTTGTCCTGACTCTGTTTAGAATCTTTTGCAGAATTTTCAGATGCCTTTGCTTCTGTTTTTTCAGCTTCTTTCTCTTTTCTGTTGTTGTCCTGTGGCTTCTCTTTTGAATCACTTTTCTCAGATTCGCTTTTCTCTGCATTTATCTTTGCACTTTTTTCTTGATCTGCTTCCTTTGGCTTGCTTTTTTCTACTTTCTCGTTGCTTGCTTTGTTGCTGCTTGCTTCAACCTTCTTTCCCTTTGCCCCTTCTTTGGCTGCTTTCTCTTTATCACATTGTTTCTCTATCTTTGCTTCCTTCTCAGCCTCATCACTCACACGTTCCCGTTGCTCACTTTGATCCACATCATAAACATAAGCATTGCCTGTCTCTTGATTCTGATATTCTTTACCGGTCTTTGCGATCTTCCCATTACTTGCGAAGCTTTTTGATTCGGTTTCTTGTGTCTTCGTGACATCCTTTGCATCATTCCCTGCCTCTTTGCTGCCACTTTTCTCCACTTTTGCCTCGCTTTGCGTTTTAGCAGACTGCTCCTTTTCATCAGCCTTTTCTGTCTTAAAATTTGACTTGTTATCCTTCGCAGTTTCATCTCTATCAATATTGACCTGATTATCATTTTTTGCAAATTTCTCAGTTTCTTTTTCATTATCTTTAGTCTCCTTACTTTTCACTTTCTCGCTTTCTTGTGCTTTCTCCGTTTTTGATTCGCTTTCCTTTGTTTCTTTCTGCTTTGATTCTTTCTCCTCTACGCTGCTCTTTTCTTCACTCTTGCTCTTTTCCTTTTTGCTCTCCTTGCTTTCTTTTTCCTTGTCAGCTTTCGAATGTTTCTCCTCGACGTCTTTCTCATCTTTGCTCTTTTCCTTCCCAGCTTTCCCTCCATCAAATTTCTTCTCATCAACTTTTTCAGCTTCATTTGTTTTCTCCTTCAATTTCGTTTCTCCTGCCTTTTTGTTTTCACTCTTCCCTTCCTTTTGCTTCTCTTTTCCCTCCACCTTGTTCTCTTTCCCTTTTTCGACTTCCTTGGCTTTCTCCTTCATTTTCGTTTCTCCTGCCTTTTTGTTTTCATTCTTTCCCTCCTTTTGCTTCTCTTTCCCCTCCACCTTGTTCTCTTTCTCTTTTCCATCTACCTTCCCTTTCCCCGCTTCCTCTTTTCTCGATTCCTTCTCCTTTAATTTATTCTTCTCCATATTATTCTTCGATTGCTGTGAAATCAGTACCTCATAATCAGACAGATATTCTTTCGAAACTTTTTCTCCCACTTCATCCGCAGTTTGTTCTGCATTTTTCTCTTTTTCAGTTGACTCTTTTGCCTTATTTTTTCCCTCTGCTTCATTTTCCTTCCCCTTTTCAGCTGTTTTATCTCCTTTCCCCTCCTCAGCTTTCTCTTCTGTTTTGGCAGCCTCCTTTTCACTGCTATCCTTCTCTTTATTATCACTCGAAACATCTGCATGTTTTTCCAGCTTGTTTGCATTCTCTTCGATTTCAGTATCAGAAATTAGATCTCCTACATTGTTTATCTTGAAAGTGTATTTCGTTCTTTTTGACCCGCGCAATATTCTTGACCTTGTCGTTGCGTCGTGCAGGTCGCTCGGTGCTACTGCATTAGGCCCAAATTTTTCATCCGTTTCGCGCCTTTTCCTTGCTGGAAAACCATCTGCATACTTGCAGTAAATCCCAATGATAACTGCAATAAATAACAGTTTGAACATCATGATTGCGGAACGCTTTATTTCTGTTGATCTTACACAACTACTATGAATTCCTGTACAATTCCAACCAAAACTGCACTGCTAAAATTGTGCCAAACAATAACTTTCTTTTGCTGACAACAAATTTCTTGGTGAGGTTGCCGTTGTTAACCTTTATTCATTCTGACTAGCCTATTTCTTCAAGGTTTAGATTCTCTTGTACAATGTTTCCAGTCCACTTCAACAACAAAACAAAAAGATCAATTCGGTCTCTTACGTTAGTCGCAATGTCCTTAAGACCAGCTTTTCCCTTAAATAATTCATAAATCCTATTCTGCCAATCAAAGCGCGTATCTAGCACTGATATGCCTCATATTCATTCCTTTGACATGTTTATCAAGCGCCAATTCATCCGCTCAAAAACATGTCAAGTATTCTCATGGTACGCTGCGCCCTGAAGCTTTACGTTACAGTTTAGGCCGCAAACGACAACTGCACGCAGAACCAAGACATTGCTTTTAGCATGCCTTAATTGTCTCGCTCCATAAGGACCCTCAAGTTATGCTCATCTCATCTCATTGAATTGTTGTTGTTGTTGTCGCTCCAATGAGAGCCTTATTTCCCTAGAGCTGTAAAACTGGACACAAATGCCAATTGATGACAAGTTTTTGTCGCGCGTTCGTGGCTGAATCTTTAGCGAAAAGCCTGAATTAGATTCTAACATTACTTGTAATTCTTTTTGTTTTAATTTTTAAGAGCTAGATGCGAGTGTCTTAAAATTTTTGTTCTCAAAAATAAATTGATCAAAAAACGTCGATCAAGTTTTCTAAAGAATTGACATGAATGGAAAAAGAGAAAACTTGTTCGTGGTGATTTAGGATTTCGAAATCGATTGATTGTTTGATCGATTAATTTTATCGATTAACTACAGTAAGGCCTCGCATTTAAGAAACCACCTAAAAGGAACTTTTAGGCTACTGAAAAATGATTAGCCCCCCTCCCCTACTTATGAGAAACTTTTGAAGCTCAAACCTGAAATGAAGTTTCTTGTATTTTGACCAACAATAAGTTCTGGTCTGACGGTCTGGGGAGTATTCCACTGCATGCAGGGCTCATAAGAAATTGCCACAAAGATGTCTTTGATTTAACAGATTTTTACCTAAATTGTAATTGATGCTCTGGACAATCATTGATAAGATACACATACTATTTTTCCAGGACTTTCCAGAAAAGAAATTAGAAACTTAAGAAACATGAAGTATCATAGATATAAGAAACCTGTAAGGCTAAGGTATGAAAAAGTAATTTCTTAAATACGGGGCCTTACTGTATATTTCCAATGCTAAAAAGATTACAAAATATATACAAAAATAGTTCCATTCTGTGGCTATCATTTGAATCATTTTTCATTTTACAGCTCGGAGATGATGATTACAGCGAAGAATCAAAGTCAACTACAACAACAATTAGTGATAACTATTTGGAAGACTGTGACGTTGAACAGGTATTGCTCTTTATATTTTCTCTCTGCTATTCATGCACGTTAAATGTATTTTTCTGACAAGATCGGCACTCCTCTCCCGGTATCGTTTTCGCCTTGTTTTTCTACCGGGTGTCCCAAGAAAAATACTCCTGTTTGAAAAATCACCAAAATTTGATTACACGGCCGATCTTCAATTGTCTGTTTTTGTCAAGTGGGGTCAAGTAGATCAAAGGCCAAATTATTTTCCAAAACATAGCTGATCTTGTAAGTGGTTAAGAAATGAGCAAATTAAGCTCTTTTTAGGGCTACCTGCAAAAAAACTGCAAAAAAATGATTGCCAAATCAATTTCTTGGTGCGTGTAAACCTTCTAGTATGGTCATAAATGACAGAAATATATGTGCACTATCATTGGAGACTTCCTTGATGATAAAAATCTATAGCTATAGCTCAAAATAAGTTTTCCAACGTGTAAATTTCCTATCTTGCTGTATGAAAAGCCATCATTTTATCATCTGTGAATATTTTTGACAAAGCATTTAAAAAAGAAAATTTTATCAAAGGTTTAATAATGAATTTTTGGTGATTTTTTAAGCAGGAGTCCTTTTTTGGGACACCCGGTAGCAACGGGTATCGACAGAAGACAATGTTTCTAGAGCCGATCGTCAAAATGGATATTTTGTTAGGGAGCGTTGTTACTTCAATGCTGCCCAGTGCCATTCTGGAGCATACCTTTCTCCAATTTATTTAATTACAGCTATCATCTGGAAGGAAAATTTCTAGGGCCAGGGGGGAAAGTTAAGGGACACCTCCATTCTGGAAGTCAAGTATCCTCCCTCCTTTGTGTATATTTTTATGGTAGTGCTAATGCCAAATTTAAAAAAACCCAATACGTCGGTATGTTGCTATCAACCTTTTGGAAAAATGTTTGTACATTATGGCTCAACCTAGAGTTATGACGATTATTCCCTTGTATCCCTGTGATTTTTTATTTCAAGATGGCGCTTCAGTCAACAGAAAGCAAGGTTTACCGCGGGGATACAAGGGACTCTTGGTCATAAATCTAGGCTGAACCCAGTTTTATTCCAATGAAACACGTTTATGTATTCCTTGCACCGTTGACCGACCATCTACCAAGTGATTCAGAAAAAACATCAACCGTTTGAAAGGCTACTGCTCCCTAAATATTAAAGTCATTACAGTGGCGGACACTTGGGGGGCCAGGGGGTGCGATCGCCCCCCAATGCTGGCTAGAACAAAGGTCTTTTGTTCGAAGACAATAGAAATAAACAATGCTTTTTAACTGAAACAATAGCTTCGCCCCCCTAATATTTGGCAAAGTGTCCGCCACTGAGCCATTATATGATATTAACCATTGCCAACATGTTCAATTATTTTTAGAACATTTCTTAGCTGAAATCAGTCACTCCGTTCAGAATTTACAAGGGATTTTCTCACGAAAGCCCTTCGAGAAACCTTAAAAAACGTGCTAAAATCTCGAACAAATTTCCCTTATATTTTTACTTTACATCAATGAATTGAACACGCTTTGGCACGTGCTATCTAACTTATTCGCGGAGATTCTATTCTCCCAAAAGTACGAAATACATGCATGTGTTAGTGTCATTATTGTTAGGAAGGAAAGCCGTAGGGATTCTGCTCCTCGTTTTCGCTCGCTGTTGCAGATTTTTAGAAGGAGCTTTCTGCAGAAAATCTCCCATATTCACTGGAAGAAATGACTGATTAAAGCTGGGTAACATACTAACTGTGATTGAACATGTGGGAAATTAAACAAGACAGTTCTCAATATTATTGCTTAATATTCAGGGAGCTGTATTTTGGTATTTTTTCAAACGCCGGGCATTTTTTTTACTCACACGTCACAAACTCCAATTGAGCATGGTGAAATTTTGAGGACTTTCTTACTGGTGACGTGCTATTTAACGCTAAACTGCATCATCAGAACATCTCTGTCTCTTTCCCTTACAATGATTTGATCTAATTTTTACAGCAACAATACATCTCACCGTCAGATATTAGAAAGAGACTGACAGAATATCTTGCTGCTCCAAAAGCATTGTTTATGGTTCGAGACCCAGAAGACCCTTCAGGTACTTTCATAATATCCCCTTGCTTTGGTAAAAATGGTTGTTACTTGCTTGTTTGATGAAACTAAAATGCTTGTTTGGTGAAAGTTTTCAAATTTGAACAAAGAGGAAAATTTGAGCTTTCAAGATTAACATGGCTGCTCTCACAGCACCAGTACCAACAAACGAGATACCTATGTTCAAGTTAACTATTGAGGAACATTTTAAGAATGATTAGACATCGATTGAAACTAAATTCGCATCGCTGGATTCAACCAAATTCCTTATACATTTTTTGGGACACCCGGTAGAAGAAAGAAAACACTCAGACACGGCATTGTTTATTTGCTGATCTATTGTTTACGGCGTATGTGCTACTTCGATTTAAATGGGTTATTTTTACATTTTTCTGCTCTCTGCAAATTCAAGCTCTTGACCTTGCACAATCCAATTTAAGTTGAAAATGAAAAAGCTTGATCATTATCAGCAATAGATATTGGTAAATTAGCCTTAGCGTTACTGTAAAACACACTTGTTTTGAACATGGGTTATCGCAGGTCGGTCAACATTTACTTTGAAGAGATTTAGAATCGTTCAAAAAATTTGATTCAATGAAAGGAAGTGAATGGTTGAAAAGAAATTGCATTGAGCTCGTTCTTTGCAAAATAAAATAGTATTTCTACGCGGGCATGCAGTAAAAGCCAGAACCTGTAAACCTTGGGCCGTTGGGTACCAATGTGAGATAAGACCCTTACCATTAGCGGTCCTAGGATCATTTACACATAACCATCATAAAAACAGGAATGCTGCATTGTTTATTTCTATTGTTTAGACCACATGTAATGGTGACAATATTCTTTGAAAAAATGATCTTTAGGTGCTTTAAACTTCAACAAAATACTTTGCAATTCAATATATTTTTGCAAGCATTGCTACAAGAAAAGCACTCCTAACGTGTAGCCTCAGTTTTTAGTCACTATTCTTAATCATATCCCAAACTTGTACAACTTTTATAACATAAAGACCAACAAGAACAGATTTTGTAACACAATGCCAGTAGCTGCTTTTGATCGACACCACAATTAAAAGTGAGTAGCGATTGCAAACAAAGGAACTTCTCTCAACAAGTAATTCAGAACAAGCAAAGCTGCCAAAGTTGCCTTGAAACCAGTTGTGACCTTGTCCAAACTGTCACTTTAAGCACACGAAAGGTGGTTTTTAAGAGAAGTCCTGAGTTTATAACGAAAGAGGAACGATAAATCTAAAGATCCAACTGGTGGCTTTTATTCAAGTTTGATTGAGAAGCTGAGCAATAATTGTTTCAGTTGAACTACAAATATGCGAGGATTGTTATAAAGTTTGCTGGTTTTTTGTTTTGAATTACTGGTTGAGAGAATTTCCTTTGTCTGCAATCGCTAATCGCTTTGAATTGCCATGTCAATCAAAGCAGTTGATGGCATTGTGTTACAAAATCTATCCTAGACCTGGTGTTAGGATTGCTAGTGTTAAGGATGCCATCTCATTTTAGTGTTGAAGGTCCAAAGGCTTCAGAGTCTGGCTTTTACAGTATGCCGTCCACGCTAGCCGCATCTTATGAATAATTACCCGGCTTTTTAATCCGCTAGCCAATTTTCTAATCCTTGGTGCACCTGTATTTCAATTGTCATTGCGTTTGAATTGAGCTCTCGATTTTACAAGCAATTGAATAGTAATCTCAGTTAGGAAATTTGGTTTTGCATGGATTAAGTTAAAGCGAACTGTGAATAAGTAACGGAAAAACAAGGAAATATGCGTTAATCTGCTGTAAAGCAGTTTTCTGGGAATGCTTTTTAAGCAATCTTTGTTCTCGTAAGGAATGGGCGATCAATTTCCTTCTTGTTCTGATCAGCAATTTTCGTTCTCATAAGGAACAAGGTGATCGGTATACTATAAGGAACGGGAGATCAATTTCCAGGCAATTAATTTTCAGGCGTTTCATTTCAATTGATTGTTCACTGAACATCAAGATGATGATATTGGGAAACATAACGTTTAACAGCAGACATGTTCAAATGGCCTCAATATTTACCTGACTGAAATCGGCCACTCCATTCTGAGGTTATGAGGGATTTTTTCCAGAAAGCCCTTTCGAGAAATTTTCAAAACAGGCTCAAAACAACGACCAACATTTCCCGAGCTTTCTGCCTCATCTCAATGAGTTCAACACATTCTGACATGTTTTATCCTCTTGGGAAAAGATGAAATCGTCCGGAAGGATCTTTTTTGCCTCCAGGGATGACATTTTCGTCTCTCAAATGGATAAAGCGTGTAAAAGCAAGTACAAGGCATTGCTATAAATAAGGCATAGACATACGAGAAATTTGGTGGTGATTTTATTCAGTTTTTCGAATGTTCTTGGAGGGGCTTCCCCTAGAAAATCTCTTATAATTTCAGAACGGAGTGGCCGATTTCAGGCAGGTAAAATTTAGAATATATTTGAACATGTTCACTATTGAATGACATGTTTGCCAACATTACTGTCTTGATATCGGGGGATTTGTGGTTTTTCAAACAGGGATTCTTTTTTCACTCTCCCGGTAGATTATGTCTTTTCTAGTCCATTAACTTTACCAAAATTTGGGGTTCCTAGATAAGCACCAAGGTTTGAAAGTATTTCGAATTGGAAATTACTGTTTTACATTAATCCAGAACGTACGTCAACTCAGAAAAATACGCAACAGGTCCATCTTTTCTCCTTCTTGGTCTTTCAAGCTTACTGCCAGTGCCAGACCAACCTCGTTCCCAAGTTTATCTGTTGTTGTAAATAGGAGGCTAGATCTTGACCGATACCCTTGGGACCGGTTGCCAAATTTTGACAATTTTTATCGGAATAATTAGCATAATTTGGCAGACGGGTCCTTTCGAATCCCATATTCAACAATTTGGAAATATATATTCCGTAGTTCGAACACGACTCAGACCCCGTTTACACGGTAGCGGATCAAAAGTGATACGGATCAGAGTGTTACGGATCACCCTTCCGTTTACACGGTAGCGGATCACAACCAGAGATGGGCAAGATACTCTGAGAAATACCTTATTACAAGATACTGTTATTGCGAA
Organism: Aurelia coerulea; assembly: GCA_039566865.1. Classification (NCBI taxonomy): domain Eukaryota; kingdom Metazoa; phylum Cnidaria; class Scyphozoa; order Semaeostomeae; family Ulmaridae; genus Aurelia; species Aurelia coerulea. Next base: position 17,082,354 of record CM076954.1, read on the forward strand.
AATTAAGTATCTTATTGTAAGATACTGTTAGTCACAAATAAAAGTATCTTATTACAAGATACTAGATACTTTCAAAAAAAAAGTTTCTAAGATAAAGTTTCAAGATACTAGTTACAAGATACTTTGCCAAATGGCACATGACCAATGCCTCCTAATATAATGCTTTGTAGGTGGCACATTTTTCAATTCACTTTGCACAAGTATTGAAATAATGCCTAACAGAGTGCATTTAATCTGTCTAATTGAGTGCATTTCTTAGGTCAGTCCTACTCCTAACGCAAGTGAAAATTTCCTCCTGCCTCCTTGCAACTTTATTGTGCTTTCTGTGGAGCAAATTTTTGAATTTATAGGAAATATTCCATATCAGTTCACTTGCCCCTGAATTTTCTTTTTGGTGAAGAAACGTGAGACTAAATCCACCGCATTTTATTGTTGTTCCAAAATCATCTATGTATGCTGCGTACTGCGTAGGAGTGCGGGGAAGACAAGGATCATGATCGTCGGAAACATGACGTTTTTGTTCAAGAAAGACAAGTCAATAAATGATTGCAGGGGGAAATAAAATGCAATTATTTCTTCAACACATGAGCCAAATGTGTTTCTGAAAGTTTTCAATTAAGGTCCTTGTTTGCCTTCAAGATCAGGAGTCTCTCAAAAAGCCTGTCTCCTGAGAAAGGTACTATGTTTCAGGTTCATGCTCGATTTTATTCCTGTAGTTTTGCAACATCATGGTTTTACTTCAGTATCTTGTAACTGTGAATTGTTTTCCGAAAATATCTTATTACAAGGTACTATTATTCAGCCAAATTATTACAAGATACAGTTACTGTTTTCAGTATCTAATTACTATCTTCAAGATAAAAAGATAAGATACTGCACATCTCTGATCACAACGAGTACGCCCACTGTCAGCACGTGTGATGTTATTATCTTCAAACAGACAATGAAAGCAAATACAATGAAGACAATAGAAAGATAATCTGTTCAGGAATCCGAATCAAAATTGATGCGGATCACTTGCGTTTACACGGGGCAGAGCAGAAGTGATCTGATACAAAGGTGCTACGATACAAAACGAGTTCCCTTTCGTAGCATGATCAATATTGATTAGGATAGCGGAACAGAAGTGTATCGGATCACTTCGAGCACGTGTAAACGGGAGGCTGATCCGCAACACTTTTTGTATCGGATCAAAAGTGATCCGCTACCGTGTAAATGGGGCAAAGCCATTCGAATGTTCTTCATTTCGATTGAACGCCAGGTTTTGAGGGTGACAGACTTCTTTTGTTTCGAAAAGAGCCAATCAATTTGCAGAATAGCCTAACAGGTTCCAGGGTCAATGTAGGCGTTTCAGTTTACGGAAAACCTTCATTGTCACTGGGTACGAGGTTGGTGCCAGACATCCGTTTTTAATGCACAAAACGCGGAAATTACGAACCTTGCTGCTGTGTGGTAGCCATATTTCTTTCTGATAATCAACAAGTCGAAAGTTGGCGCGCAAAGCTCTATGTTACACAGACCCCTTTCATATTTTCATATTCATATTCATATTTAATTCTTTTAAGGAGGGTTGCCCTTCAGCAGAAGCTGGTTTTCAAGGGGCCCTCCGATAAAAACAATAATTAAAATCTACAGAAACAAAGTAAAAAGCTATTAATTAAATCAAACTATAAAACCTTATTTACAATATTCAAAACCTATGTACAATAATGTTTAAAATTTAAAATCATGCGAAAGAAAAAGAAGCCTGTACCTAAATAGTCTTGAAACTCTTCAGTGAGGCTGCCTGCTTAGACTCGGCTGAGAGGCTATTCCACAGTTTTGCACCTCTGTAGGAGAAACATCTCTGGCCTTTAAGACAGAAGACAAAGAGATTCTATGACAGAAACGACTTTCACACCATGCCAAAGTCGACTTTGACAACAAAGGATCATGGTTAGGAATGGGTCTTTAATCTCCCACAAAACCTGAGTTGGAGTGATTATATATACATCCCCAAGCTTTGCTCCTAATGTCTTGCCACATTGTTTGTGTGAATGTTGTGATTCTCGTGATTTGTCAAGAACCCTGCACGGATGCATTTTGAGGCTATCAATCGCCCAGTCTATGATTCGTTGATTTATCGATTGGTTGACTATGATAATGATTATGATTATTCATTTATTCAAGGCTGGCACAATGGGCACGATGATGACAATACGTTTAGCTAGCCAACCATTGATGTTAAGATTAAATAATTCTACAGTCAAATGTGAACAGTCAAATTTTGGGTTCCAGAAACTGGAACGAGGATGGAACGGAACAATTGCGTTCCCGCATGAACGGTGCCTCAGTCTATTGGGATTTTCTTCTCAACGAAGATTTCATCCATAAATTTAAGATTAAGATCATTTTGGTCTTGTGAATTTCTGTAACAAGCGTTTATTGATGTGCCTTTGATTACTGATTGATTGATTGTGAGTGAGTGAGTGAGTGAGTGAGTGAGTGAGTGAGTGAGTGAGTGAGTGAGTGATTCGTTGATTATTTCAAGATATCAGTGATGAAACGTTTTCTTGTTGCAGCTGCTGCATTGAAGGAGCCTTGGGAAGAGAAGGTGGAACGAATTCGGAGCTCATCTCCTTATGGACATTTGCCATCTTGGAATATCCTTTCTATACACCATTTTAATGCCCGGCCTCTACAAATCCCTGGAATCTGGGGGTTCTCAGGCATTTAAAGGATCTCCGTCTCCAAATTTCGGTCAAAACGGTCGTCGATTTTGCAGTTTTTGACAGGCAATATCACGAAGACTTTTCATCGTTTTTTCAAAATGAAAGTGTTATTTTGAAGAAAAATCCTTATAATTCACAGATGAGCAAACCAAACATTCCTTCTCTTTTCTGATTGCTCGGATATAAGCGGACTTTTTAACGGTCAATTTTTGGTGGCTTTGTCGAAGCCACCAAACAAACTGCAGAAGACAATGAACATGTGCCTGAAACAATTGTGTTTACAGATCTGTTTATAGTTTGGAGACTGATTCCGTCTTAGTCTTGTTCACATATGGTCGTTGCAGTCTCTGGATCGGTCGTAAAGATTTCTGGGCAGTTTGGTCCTTTACGTTAGTGCAAAATGGAAATTCAAATATGTTTTGCTCCAGTCAAATTTTGACGATTTTTGAAACCGGCGTACTGTGTTTGAAAAAGTTACTACCACTCTTTTTGGAATCCCGTTATCATCATCATCATCATCATCATCATCATCACCATCATCATCATCATCATCATCATCATCACCATTATCATCATCATCATCATCATCATCATCATCATCATCATCATCATCATCATCATCATCATCATCATCATCATCATCATCATCATCATCATCATCATCATCATCATCATCATCGTCATCGTCATCGTCATCGTCATCGTCATCATCATCATCATCATCATCATCATCATCATCATCATCATCATCATCATCATCATCATCATCATCATCATCATCATCATCATCATCATCATCATCATCATCATCATCATCATCATCATCATCATCATCATCATCATCATCATCATCATCATCATCATCATCATCATCATCATCATCATCATCGTGTATTTCTTTGCTTATTTGTGTATCCATTTATTTATGGTAGGTGCTGGTGTTGTTAATTTAAGTGCTTTCAATCGCCTACACAAAACTGGACGTGAAAAGGATTTACTTTGACCGCACTAACATTCAATAATCAATCAGATGAATATTGTTATTGACCCAGCTGTGTTCGAATGAGGACATTTTACTGGTTTGAAATAAAACTGTTTTGAAAAAGCGCATTTCATTTCTAATTATACACTGTCAATACAGAGAGCCTACGTGGGCAGCTAAATAAGATTACTCGTTTTATTTCAATTCACTAAGTAAACACGCCCTCATTCGACTTTTGTAGCCTCGTTCTGATGGTAGTAGTGTTTCTATAAGAGCAACATTTTTCCTCCAACTTTGGCCTGATTTTTGCGAAAGAAAAATATAACCTGTGTCAACCAACCTGAGCAAAACTTGTAGGAAATTTATCAAAGATCTTGTTTGCCAAAAATTGGTATTCACTTCAGAGTTTTAACAGGTCGGCTATCAAATTTTTTGAAGACCGGTCATAAATTTTTCTCGCAAGCCCCATAGATGGTATTGGCTCACCTTTATTTGGTACAGCTTTTCACATATCAGACAAGTCGCTTCGTGAAGAGAAATTTCTTGTCACAGGACTGAATTTGTCATACTATATATTCAGCTGTAAGGTGGAGGGAGGTATAGACATGAATGACAAGCTGAGAAAACACCTCTGAGCTACAAGAGAGCACAAAAAGTTGAAAGCGTGGATCGTCGGGCCTAACCAACAGGAAGGGGGCAAAAGATAAGTCTGGCCCGTGCCTAGTTAATAGGCTCACAAACTCCAGTAATCAGCATATTACATTTACATCACGAGAAAGGCAGATAATATTTACGTGGCTTAAAAGATTTCATTGTTCTATAAGCTGTCATTCCTGGAAGAAAACTGCACTCGCAATGTAGAATGTAAATTTTCGTAAAATTTGACGAACTGCCAGGTATAGCGTGCAAAATGAATAACACTCTACAAACACAAAAATGCAACGAGTTTGTGAAAGTTTTTGCTTGAAAATATGAATACCCTAACAGAAAATCAAAAAGTATTGGCTGATAGGACATCATAGAACTTTGAAAAGGTTGAAAGTGGATGTGGAAACCGAATGGCCTAACCAACATAATGCGAGCAAAATTCATAGCTATAGCCTGCGCCGACTTTAACCGATTCATAACAACAACAACGAACATGTAGCCTGCGTGCAGCCTCAACACTGTACGCAGGCTACAAATATGCGTAACTTGAGCTCAAACGCAGAAATATGTAGCTTTCTGCTTCACTATTTGGCAATTTGATGATGTCACAACCTCAAAACTGGTTGAAACACAGGAGACGCTGTGATTTTGAAAATAACCAAGGTATCAGAAATACCACAAACACAATTCAGCAAAGTACTTCAAGTTCTACCAAAGCCATAGCGGTAGACTCATTGACATTCCGTGTTATCTGTTTCAAGGATTTGACGCCTTGAGTTTAATTATAAAGACAAACAGATTATTTAGATCAAGAACTTTTACAGCTAGTAATTTGAAAACGCAGTGATTTTTTTTCAGATTTTCTAACGAATTTATTGCATTCGATGGAAAGCGCAGTTTGATTAGCTTAACCGTTTACTTCTATTGGGTTTGTCAACTATAAAATTAAGATGTTTAAAATGTTTGTCATCGCTTTCCTTACTCTCCAAAATCATTGAAGATATGTCCAATGCTTAATTGTAAAATGGGAACGAGAGGCCCCTAGGGACAAGAATGGAAAGTGAACGGAATGAGGAGGCGATGTGTGAAAGAGAGCCAGTTTATGTTAGATGATAAATTGACTTGTAAAAGAGAGGCCCCTTCGTTTAATTCATGATGTTTTCAGTTGATATGAAGGTTTTTCAATGTTCCTATGAATATACCGCTAGAATTTCCAAGGGACTAAAGATTCACCCTAAACCAAACGTGAGAACGAAGCACAAGATGACATTGCGCTTTGATAGTGCTTTCGATAATTTCAAGCGGTTTGAATGAATTCAATACCACAGCTGCACCCTGAATTATGTGGTTCCTTAACTTATTTTACGACTCCAACCAGCGATTGTCAAAACCGGTGATGATTTGCGACAAGAATGTTTGGCTTACCAGCTACTGCGACAATTTCTGGTAAGTATATACGTTCTGCAAAAGAAAATTGTAAGAGCTATTGCTTTCAAGAATTTTACGTCTCTATCTATTGATAAAATTTCGACCTGTTTTGAAGGATTTTGAGATGAAACAGTTTGTAACGTGGATCGATCCAACCGATTATGACAAACTAAATTTTCTGATCTAAGTTGATGTGTCAACCACACAGATAAAATCAGTTGATAGGAATCTGATCAATGGTTTGAGAGCTACAGGCTTCCAAACTTCTAAAGGTAATGTGTCCATGTAAGTACAGCGACTTTGCTATTTTAACGTAATATTCCATGTGATAACTCTACCACGGAATTTAAAAAGGTAGCCAGCTCTAATATAAGCAGACTCATGACTGACTTGTGGTTACGCTTCCAGAGCTGAACCCGAAGTTTCACAGCAGGCAGCCTCGTTGCGAAATTTAAATTCTAGTTTTGCATGTGATCAGTTAAATTCTACCGATCACAGTGCGCTCTTGGTGCTCTTCGTCAGCAACATGTCAGCATGTTTTGACAAGAGTGTATACGTGGCTGTACTTACAAGGACACATTGCCTTTAATATATTCCTGACCTTGCATTTCTCATGTTCTAGGCGATTTGGCAACAAGAAAGAGTACCATTGTGGATTAGACCGTGAGTTGTTAGTTAATTATTTCTTTGACATTTTAACTGTTTCCTACACGAGGTTGACAAAGAATTTCCTGAATGGTAGAAGGACATGGGATTTAACAGCGCATGCATACGCTGTGGTTTCTGTCCTTATTTTCTATTTTTGTGGTATGTCTTACCATTGGTGGAAAAAATATTTGCCTTTCTGCAAAGGAATCCCAAACAAGAGTTTTTCATTCCATTGTTCATCTATTTTCTTAAGTTCCAGATGTCAGTTAATTGATAATCCACTGGGAACTGTATTCACTCTTAAAAGCTTCCTTGTATCACAAAACTGGAAATGAAAGTGCTTAATCCAAACATTGAGTTTCTTCTATTGTTTCCTTCCTTTATTCCTTACTATCCTCTTTATATATCCAATCTTTGGTTTCTTTCTCCTCCTATCTTCTTTCCTTCCTTTGTTCTTCCTCCTCTCATCTTTCTTTCTTTCCTTTTAACTTTCATTTCTTCTATCTTCCCTTCATCGTCTCCTCTCTTTTCCTTCCTTCTATTCAACTACCTCTCTGTCCTCCCCTCTTTTTCCTTCAAGACAAGCTTTCTATGAAGCTGCTACGCGGTTTCACAGACTTTTTCCACTTCTGAATCTTACGATTGAAGCAATTTTGTAACGACTGCCAGATGAGTCGGTTCAAAGAAATAGGACATAGAATTTCACACCGACATTTTTGGAAGATTTGGAACCTAGATGCTACCTTTCACAAATTTCATGCAAATCTTCTTGATGAGTTGATCAAATCCAAATTTATATTGACAGGTATTCTGTTCTTGTAACATCAAACGAAGGTGGTCTTATTGAGCCAATCGTCAATGCTGTGTCATTGCATCAAATAAAAAAGAGAAGCAAAGTATCCTTACTTGGTTACTTTCTGAAGGTACCCTAATCATTTTCCTGTTATCCAGTTTGCTGTTATTTTCAAGGCATTTACGACTTTTTAATTGGATGTACCGAGTGAATAGAAAGAATTGGCGATGAAGAAGTGTGGTGGAGAAAGTGAGAGTGTGACGAGAGAGAAAGGGAGAAATGCTCTTTATCCCCTCTCCTCTGCATTTCCTTTTTGATTCTCCTCCGCAATTACTCCTATTGAACCATGTTGAACCATTTCCAACCCCCCCCCCCAGATTATTCTCACCCCCCCCCCGTTTATCCGGTACTCGATAGTACAAAGAATGATTTTTTCCTGCAAAATATATACCTTTTAAGCAGTAATCTTCCTCTGTAGAAACAAACTAGATCCATTGCAGCCACGAGAACTCTCGGCCGTATCAACCGTTTTTTGTATGCAGCAACAACAACTGTCTAAATAGCGCCTCCTTATTGGTTAAAAACTAAATTCTAGCAATTTGATTGGCGAATACAGAGCCACTCTACGCGGGCCTAAAGGGTAACCACTTTCAAGAGTAATATTATGAGCCCCTTTTGACCAAGTGATATCAGCAAATAAAAGAACGCAGGGAAAGCACAAGGTCCCAAAAATGTAAAAAGCATCAGTCTATTATCTACCCTCGTGAATCATAAGCCTTCCCTGAGCTTTTTAATTGCTTTGCAGGAATACGGTGAAACTACGACTGAAGAGTTTCTGACAGCTCAAAGGAACTTTGTCGAAAGTTGTGCTGGATATTGTCTTGTATGCTACATCATGCAAGTGAAAGACAGGTGAGCAAGAAGCTGTCAATTTATATTTTATTGCTAAACTTGAATATTATATATTGGTAAAATTATTAAAGTGTAAGTGTCTTTGCATATATGGTTATTGAACCTCAATATAGGTATGAAGTTACCTAAATACAACTTACACGAGATCTCATCAAATCAAATCATTGGTTGAAAACACCAGTAACCGAAAACAAATTATCTTATTTTCTAATTCATTCCATTCAACCGAAAATGACTTTATTTATTAACTAAACTACAATACACAGATAGTAATGACGTCAGTCTAGCTAGATTGTATATAGGTGTGCCAAAATAGAGCAAACACGGAAAGCACATTATTCCTATCACTCGTACATTCATTTGATACATGTAACCTAAAACTAACCTGAATCTCTGTAAACAGGGAGGGGATGGGCGGGAGGGATCCTATCTTTCATAAAGTACTTGCTATCGACCTGTGATTCTCCACGCCTTGAAGAGCTTTTTATATTTGCCTACTAAAGAACGCCTCACGGAGAGCGTGCAACAGTATTCCCTTAAGAAACTTAACAATGCTGCTACAAAATAGTTTCCTATTGTACTGTTAATAAATTCATTTTTCCTCATTTCAAATGCTATATTTGATTTACCTTCCTATTTCCTTACATTTAGATGATGTTGGCCCATTGGCAACCTGTATATTAGGCAAGCTTGAGCTTTTGGCTCCTTTTTTAGGCATTTTTTGCAAAAGGTCTGATTACATCTTCAGCTGTATTCTTTTTTCTAGGCACAACAATAACATCCTGCTGACTGCTGATGGTCGTATAATACATATTGATTTTGGATTTTTCTTGTCAAACTCGCCAAAGAACTTGGGATTTGAGAGCTCACCTTTCAAATTGACAGAAGAATTCATTGAGGTAAGTCACTTTCAATCATAAAATGAGCTCAAGTCAACAAGGGCAGATTTCGTAATGCAATAGCACCAGTTGCTTTTGATCGACACCTCAATTTAAAGCGATTAGCGACTGCAGAAAAAGGAAATTCTCTCAACTAGTAGTTCAAAACAAACAAAGTCGCAAAAGTTGCCCTGAAACCAGAAGAGAAAACTCTCACCTTGTGCACGCGAAAGGTGGCATTTAAGAGAAGTTATGTGCTTATATCGAAAGAAGAAGGGTAAATCTAAAAGTTTGCTTGGCAGATTTTGTTTATTTGATTCAGAAGCTGTGCAGTAATTATTTCATTAATGCCTTTGGTATGCGAGAGTCAAAATGCCTTCTGCTCGGCTTCTGAATCGTTTTGAATTACTGGTTGAGAGAATTTGCTTTGTCTGCAGTCGCTAATCGCTTTGAATTGAGATGTCAATCAAAGGCAACTAATGATATTGTCTTACAAAATCTTCCCTTGTTCCTCAAGTCACCTTGCTTAAATACCCTGTGATCCCCATGATGCTTTGCAACCTCACAATGATATAATATCCAAAACTGAATTTCCGAATTTTTCGCAATTTGTCAAACCATTTACACTAGTTTTTTAAAGATGCAGAGCCTATCGTGATGAAATGTTCTTTTACTCGTGACAGGTCATGGGAGGCATAGATAGTGACATGTACAACTATTTCAAGATCCTGATGCTTCGAGGGTTTCTTGCATCGAGGAAAAACATGGACAAACTGCTACAGATTGTAGAGATAATGCGAACTGGTAATTTTAATTCATTTCTACAGTGAAATTTTATCTGATGTCTCGATGAAATGGTTCCACGTTTGACCATGGGGCATCGTGGACACCTTTATTTTGAACAAAATGTCTATTCGATACTACCACCTTAATTTTCATTAAAGGCTACTTCCTTAACTGTAAGCGTAGCTAGCTACCTATCCAAAGGAGCTAGCGACGTTAGTTGCGCTGGTCCGCTCCTCCGGAAGTAGCTTACTACACTCGCAGTTAAGTTAATAGCCTCGAATGAAATTTAGATGGTAGCAGCGAAGAAATATTTCGTTCAAAATCAAAATGTCTGCGATGCTCCATGATTTGACTGACTCAAATGAAGGTGAAGAATCTTAGAATTTTCAATTATTGACTCGAGTACTGCGTATGTGAGTCATCAGGATCGCTCGCAGATTTCTTTTCAGGTCTCGCGGTTTTACTATTGTATTCGTTTTCGAACGCAATGCAATAATGGCTTCGACCAGAATGCTGTGCTTGAATATTCAGGGATCCTCCTTTTGAATAGAGGGTGATTTGAAAATTTGATATTTTTACATTTCGTTCTTTCAAAGGGGGTAGCTCTTCGCCAGAAGCTGTTTTTTCGAGGGGCCTCCAATAAACAACTAAATTACGGTATACAATCAGAATACCAGAAAATAAGAAACCATAATGTTAGCACTTCTTTAAAACATATTTACAATTAAAAAGTTTGATATTAACAATATGAAAAAAAAACGTTCAATCCTATATTGATTGTTTGAAACCATTTAGGGAGGATGCCGTCTTAGACTTGGTAATTATTTTTTTGTTCAAAAGAGGATTGTATAATTTTTTAACATAAAGACAAAATTTCCCAGTGCAAGCAAATTCTACTTTGTTAAAGAGAATCTACTTGTCTAGAAGACTACCAACCAACTTAAAATATTTCCTATTGTATTTGATAACTTTCAGACGTGCCGTTTCATTGTGTTGGTAAAGAGACGCTGGAAGCATAGGCGCTTTCATTAGCCTGTTCATAGCGGCCACTCTCTACAGCTGTGTCTATTCTCTTTACACCTCACTAGAAATTTATATTCAGCGATATCTTTCAGCTCAGTCATCTTGAAGCGAGTGCAATTGCAATTGCAAAACTATTCGCTGTTCGGAAACTCCGTTGCAACTGGCTTATAGCTGTTGTCTTATTCGCAAAAGTTTGAAAAACTCATTTTGATTGAAGTACGAGTAAATTTTGGAGTGATGCTTATTTTCCTTTTTCGGCAAATTTCGACTTAGTGGAAATTTTGCTTTAATTTTTAATAAGTGAAGGGTTTTTTGGAACGTTGTCTTGCAACAACGAATCGTTTTCGTGAGAAAAGCCAACCAATTGCCCATCTGCTAGCAGTTGTTATGGCTAGGTCGACCACTTTGGTGAAACTTTTTGTTAATTTGTCTTTTGGCGTATTACTTTGACTGCCACAGTTACTAGACTGACTTAGCCAGACTGACTTGTGCATGCCTTGAGAACGAGGACTTTTGTACTGGGACGAAATTATGCTAATATTTTCGATCAAATTAAGGTGCAGTAATGTCAGTTACACCGGGTGGGTAAAAAAAAGTTAAAACGTTCGGCGGGCTGTGGGATAAAAAGTATGTTTCCGCTGTTCAAAACCAAGATTATAATCTATCAGTCAAATGCTAACTTAGATGTGAACATTTTGTTTGGTAAAATCACTCTCTTTTAGACCCAGAAATATAGAAAAATCTTGTAAAGGGAGCTCCACATTCGATTCTGGTCCATGATTTACTTGCCAAATAAATATACCGGGTGACCCAGAAAAAAGTGACCCAACGCAATCTGTTATAGAAAAAAAGTAAGTTGCAGATTGAAATATCTCAAACGTTGTTCTGTAGCTAAGAGACTAGCCTACATTATGAGTATTTTTCATTTTTTTTTCTGGGCTCGGGAAAGTTCCCGAATTAAGGATTTTGAGGAAAAGGGCAGGCTTGAAATTCTCAAAAAGTTGTCAAAAACAGGGGATCGATTTGAAGCCATTTCAGATCTTCAAAACAACGAGGAGCGTGTTTCGTTCTGCCTGAGAATATTTTCAAGTACCTAGGGACTATAAACTTGCTCTGAAGACTTCCGACTGGGTTACCTATTCCCAGGTTGAAATGAAACACGCTCCTCGTTGTTTTGAAGATTTGAAATGGCTGTAAATCGATCCCCTGTTTTTGACGACTCTTTGAGGATTTCAGGCATGCCCTTTTCCCCGACATCCTTAATTTTGGAAATTTACCGTGCCGAAAAAAATTGCGAAAAACACTCATAGCACAGGCTAGTCTTCTAGCGACAGAACAACGTTTGGAGCATTCCAATCGGCCAGTTACTTAATTTTCTGTAACAGATTGCGTTGGGTCATTTTTTTCTTGGTCACCCGGTAGATTCAATACAATTGTCTCCTTCAGGAATAGAAGTTTGAATGTTAGTGGGCAAGTAGATAACGAACCAGAATCGAAAATGGAATTTTCGTTCCCATACAAACCCCTTACCGGCATTTCTTTAATCTCTGGGTATCAAAGTTGAGTTCTTTAAACACCAAACAAAATGTTCATATCAAAGTTAGCATTTGACTGATAGGTTGGTATTTCAATTTTGAATATAGGCCATTTTTATTGCACAGCCCACCAAATATTTTAACTTTTTTCACCCACCCGGTATAGCACTTGTCAGATCGTCAAGAACGGCGCTTCAAGTGTGAATTCACCCGAAGGTATTTTGCCATACTGGTCTGATTTGATGGCCTACTCGTTATGTATTCGCGAAAAAGTCCAACAAAGCTTTTGTCCCCAACCTAGAATGGTTACAGGTACTAATCATCAGACATATTCAGCAAAAAGTGGATGGCAACTAAGCAATTAAAACTAAATTAGCATCTTAGCCTGTAAAGAAGCTTATCCTAGATTGGGATATATTTGAAGGCAGGCTTCGTGTGAAATTTTGTGCCTGTTGGGAGGATTTTATGCATCAGTCTCTATAATAAGAAGCTTGGTGTTTGGCTTAGCTATGGACTTAATCTTTAATTAATTGAGTGACATACCAGGTGAGTTAGAGAATAGCTTACAGCAACAAGGACAGATTTTGTAACACAATAGCATGGGATGCTTTTGTTAACCATAAATTCAAAGCAAACAAAGCCGAGAAAGTTTCTCTGAAACCCAAATAGCTAGCACGCTCCTTGTGCATTTCAGAAATCGTTTTTAAGATCAAATATGAGCATATATCGAAAGAAGAACCTACACATATACCTGGGGCATTTTATTTCTTTGGTTCAGAAGCTGAGCAGTAAGTGTTTTAATTACACTTAGCAAAATAAGAGAATTGAATTGCCTCCCAATCGGCTTTTGAATCAAATAAATTAGATGCCCGTGGCACATATGTAGATATGGATATGTTGTAGATAAGGGTAATGGTATGAGTCCCTATTACCAAGTGATATCAGCAAATCAAAGAACGCAGGGAAATGAAGGACGAAAAGTCTTAAGCCTATGAAAATATGTTTCCACCTTTGCAAGGTCTACTTTTTTCCATATATTTAGCAGTTTTGCTTTTTTTCAGTAAATATTTTAATCATTTGATCTTATAGGTTCTCATCTGCCATGCTTCAGCCAAGGAATGTCAACGGTGCAAGCAATGAGAGAACGATTTCACTTGAACTTGACTGAACAGCAATTGGAAAAGCTCGTTGACAAATTGATCGAAGACAGCGTGCAATCACTAACAACAAAATTGTATGATAGTTTTCAATATTTTACAAATGGCATTCTTTGAAGTTCAGGGAAAGTTCCTTGAGAGCGTCCGACTGTTATCGCCTGGCTTTCAGGTCTCGCGGAGATAGCTTTTGCGGTAGGACGTTTTAGCATGGGCCTCGAATTTTTGCAAAACTTCAAAATTAAATATGTAAAATGTTATGCCCCATTTTTTAACTGACTAGACCTTTTAGCTATGCTACAAAAGAGCCTGGATCGAGTGTCATTTTTATACATTTTTATACGAGACGTTCGATCGAGTGGCGATAGAGCTTCTATCGCTATTGTGCACTTTCGAAAATCCTGCCAAACGTCCGAAAATATCGTTCGATTTCTGATCCTTTTCAGAATAGCTAAAAGGTCTATTGATCGAAGGGAACTTTGGGTCGTTTGCCGTAGTTTCAGAGAGAGCATTTTGATGTCATATTTCTTTTTAGAAGCACGCCGTTTTAAGGGTGTGTTTGATTGGTACCAATTCTGAAAAATGTAGACTCGGTAGACTCGGAATTCATGTTTGATTGACTCGCAAATTCCGAAAACGGTAGGTTTGGCAGGCTTGGAAGGCCTGCTGAACCTTCTACTCCAAAGGCAGAAGGTTTAGCAGACTTTGGAGAGATTCTCGTTTTCATTTATGAAACTCTGAAAATGAGGCGAATTTGCCCGCGTTGCTACGGTGATCGGTAACTTTACTCTTTGTGGCCAAGCACCAGACTCGTAATCGTGTTTTTCAGCTGGAAACCTCGTCTTCGTCAGGATCAATCTAAAACCTGAAGTTATAAAGAATTTGGTTTTTGATTGGGAAGTGTGTTTCCGTCTCATCGAAGTAGACCGCTTTCAGAATTTGGTAGGTTTGGAATTACCAATCAAACGCATCCTACGTGCTATGAAAGGATGTATGAGAAGAAGTAGCCTGTATTCCAGACCATTTGGAAAGGCAGAAACCAGAGAGGAAGTAGCTGAAACTTTGAAAACTATTGAAAGCACAATAACTTCTAAACTAACTTAGGAAAGTCAATATGACCAACACAAGAAATACTCAGTTTTTGAAGATCTACAAGATGGTAGGAAGCAAAATTCTGTTGCTTTATGGTTTACGATTTAGCAATTTGATGACGTCACAGCTTTTAAGCTAGCAGAAATTTTGAAAATGCTGTAATCATGAAAATGCTGGTAATTCTGAAAATAAAAACGATATCAAAAAGTTCTTTTTCGAGGATTATGGGTAATCACCTAAAGTGCCCTTCAAGTAATTCATTTGAAAGAATAAGACGATGACATTTTACACGACTAATTTTAAAGCTTTGCAAAGATTGGACGCCTTTGGCAGACGTTGGTGCTCTTCAGAGGAGAACAAAAAGAGATATCAGCTGTGGAGGAATTTCGTGTTATTTGGAAGATACTACAACGGTATGGCTACTGCGGAGGCCTTTCACGCTCATTGAAAGAGAAGAAAAAGATTATGTACGTAGTTTTTGCTAGAGATATTGGTCAAGATTTAATCTACTGATTGAATCAGAAAAACGTGGTCTGTTTGCCAATTATTATTGATGCAGATGCAATGCAGTTCGTAATTAGGATGCTAATTTTGCAGAACTTCTTCCAGTTTCCGTGTAAAGCTAGACTCTTGTTGCGATAACTGCGACTATTTCGTACGTGTAGTGTAAAGTGTAAAGCGTACTGTAATAGCGAAGGTAAAGATAGCTTATGACAAAATTTAATTTGAAAAGTATTATTAATAAGAAGGATGTTTTATTAAAGGAATTGAATCAGCATAATACGACAAGGTATACCCTATCTGTCAGAATTTGCTGACTCATTATTCTGGGTGGCGCATCTGATTGGCTAACGTTCATGTGAAATGAAACTGATCACATGAAACGCATTGTGCAACAGCAGATTCTTTTAGTTTGTTGGGAGTGATCATCGATTTTTCTCACATGGGTCACATGATACACGGCAAAGCAGGTCTATTTATCATGATTCAATGCTTTTTTAAGCATTTTGTTCCTGAGTAAAGTAGCTGATGCTTAGCTTTCGCTTCTTCATATATGAGCAATGAGACATCTATTGGAGTTAAATATACCGGGTGACCCAGAAAAAGGTAAACAGAGAAAGTCGAGCAAAATCCAATTCTGCAGCAGATTGAAAGCGACCCCCTGTTTTTGACTTCTTTCGATTGGTTTTAGATCTCTCTGGTTTCATCGAATCATGGGTAGTTAGACGCCACAGTTATTTTCTAATTCATTGCATTCAACCGAAAATAACTTTATTTATTAACTAAACTACAATACACAGATAGTTTGTGCTGGATTCCCACAGCTTTATTCTTTTGCGGAGGAAAACATTATTTGCTACTATGGAGGAGCTAGTGCAATACCTCCTCCGCAGAACTATAGAAATCATTCCTCCGCAGGTACATATTTGTTGCAGTGCTCCTCCATAAAAGCACACCAGCAGTGTTTAGAAACCCATGATCAAATGCTCTTCATCATCAATGTGTGCTTTCGATATGATTGGAAAACTTAATGGCTCTATGGGCCCGTTGTTTATCTACGAAACAACGTTTGAATCACTCCTTTTCGCCTGGTAATGCACAAGGGCGTGAAAACCCATCCGACCATGCAACCGGGCAGTCACAGGAAATGTTTGATTTATTTCATAATGAGCTGCAGGAAATTCTTCTACATATATCCCTTTTTCATGTATCACTCTGTTATTCATTTATAAAAAGAAAAGCAACTTACAAAGTCAAAGAAAGGTCACTTGACATAGATTGTATCGCTGGTACAATTTGCAATCAATGTACCAGATAAGAGGGCGTATATTATTCAAAATATGGGCAGGTTCCCAAGAAATTTCATTGTTTAAAATGATAGGTTCACCATTCTAACTGCAATAAAACTTTGCGGAACGTCCAGCTGCTCAGAGCATCTCTCATAAGCGAAGAAGATTACTTCACAATCATTTTCAGAGATTATGGTGCTAGAGAGAGTCTAAATTTAGAAAATGCTGTTCTTTTGTACATAATCTTTTTGTGAATCGTACTATCAAATTGATATTTCACAGCAAAGGAAGCTATTTCTTCCACGTCTGTCATATCTTACATAAATTAGGGTTGTTCTCGTAAGATTAAACTTTCATAGTTTCAAGCATAATTTCAAAGATACTAATACTGATACAAAGTGATATGAAGTATGCAACGATTGTGAGATTTAGCAAATACTATATTTCCTTCCTGCTTCCCAGAAATCTTAATGGTTAAGGTGCTCAGCTTTATCATTCCCAACTTCATACAGTTTGTTTTCTTGATGCCTGATGTGCATTTACATAATACCAGTTACATGTTATTGCATTGGCGATCTCTGGATCCAAAGCTCTTTTTGCAAGCTGGACAAAACCCATATGGAAAAGCAAAGAATATTTTCCATATGGAAAATGGACTTTTCTGTTCCTGCAGGAAATGTATGCAAAATCTTTTCCGGTCGAAGGAAGAAATGTTTTTTTCATGCCCTGCAATGCATTTTGTTCTTATCGTTGTTATTTGAGTCACCCGATGTATGCGCTGTTGTTCCTTTCTGTGTCTTCTTCCCTTCCGCAGGTGCCATTTAATCCACGATACATGCTGACGCGTGATTGTGTCACTCGGACGAAGGAAACACTGATGTCTGTCTCGAATTAGATGTCACATGAAAATGCCCGCGAATAAAATGTTTTTAGAGTTTTGGATGACTAATTTTGCGTTTTCCATGCCAGTGGCTTTTCGCTTGCCGCAACATCAATCAGGTACGCGCTTAAGGTAACTCTGCTTTCCGCTCTAGTGCACAGCGAGATGCCGTTTCGCAAAACCACTCTCCTCAGAAAGCAGTTAATTTCTCCAATATTATTCGGCCTATCGAAAAGCGGTAAAAAGGATGTTGTTCTGTATAATCTGGGCAATCGAAAGATGTATAAATCGCAATGTTTCCGTCAACCCTAGTTTCACAAATCCTATTTCAAATCTTTTTGCTAATTTCAGAAAAGTGGATTTATCTCCAAAATTACTCGAAAAATGTTCGATTTTTTTTCGTTTCATCTTTAGCTAGGTTGTTGATCTACAACTTTGCCAAGTCTGATTGAAAAAGCTAGGCTAGATTTCCTGCAATCGAATTTCGTATTTCTGTTTACTTTTCGACAGCGAAATGGAGAAACCTTGGTCAACAGATTACCATGCTATGAAGCACGCTTGCAAACGCTCAGGCTTGAAATAACTTTCAGAAGTTTTTCCATTGGCAAACAAATGAACGTCATCTTTTGGGAATACCATATACATCCGCAGGTCTCAAAAGACATCCTTAGTGCGCTTGTAAAAGTATCATTTGCACTATGGATTACAAATTAGGAATCATTCGTCGTACATAGCCGACTGCTCGTGGCCCATGGTCGAAACCGCCAAAGCCTCATTTTCACGGACCAATCAGACGGCTGAAAAGCGAAGGAGACAAAAGAAACCCGTGAAGATTTTCCTAACTTTTACCTACCTTCATAAAACGCAACCAGGACAAAAAACTGCTTGAGATTTCCCGAATTTTTTTAAAGCAATCTACTCTCCAGATGTTTGGGAGTAAAAGTTTGGATGCCGGTTAAAATATCTTCAGGATTGGCGGAGTTATTGCCTCTCCAATAGACAAAATCGGCGAAGGCTTGTCGAGACCTGTTTACGCCACTTCAAGTCAGGTGATAAAGCCTCTTGATAAAACCTCTTTTGAATTTTATAAGTTATTTCGCAACGAGCAAACTTTTGCCATGAATGTAAAAAGTAGTACAATGCAGAAACTTCCCTAGAGTATTGCCACATGACTTGAAATGCGCGAACAAGCCTTTTTAGACTTTTTCAATTCACATAGAAACCGTAGGGGCATTGAATCTTCAACAAAGGAAAATTTAGCGAAAGACAATAGCAAGAACAATTGAAAACACAGATTGGGGCGTTTTCGGGTCGTTCTTACAACAATCACTATTGTTATTACTATTGTCTCCCGGCCAGAATCTCTATTGTTCAAGGTTCAGTGCCTTGTCGGTTTGTTTGTGGCCATAACTCCACCAATCCTGGAGATATTTTAACAGGCATCCAAACTTTTACTCCCAAACATCTGGAGAGTAGATTGCTTTAAAAAAATTCGGGAGATCTCAAGCAGTTTTTTGTCCTGGTTGCGTTTTATGAAGGTAGGTAAAATTTAGGAAAATCTTCATGGGTTTCTTTTGTTTCCCACGCTTTTTAGCCGTCTGATTGGTTCGTGAAAATGAGGCTTTGGCGGTTTCGACCATGGGCCACGAGCAATCGGCTATGTACGACGAATGATTCCTATGCTACAAATTACTGATTTTTACCAGCAACTTCACGAAACCATGCTTTGGGTGTCTTTCGAGACTTTCGTAAGCATTCACAGATTATCAATTTCTTTTAGAGTCCACAATGAGCATAGATCTTAGATCAAGAACAAAATTTTTTGCAAAAACATTCTACGGCCGTTCAAATTGTTCTGCATGGGCTAAACTGTTGACCAACGCTTTTCCCCTTTGATGTCGAAAAGTAAACAGAAATGTAAAATTCGATTGCAGGAAATCTAGCCTAGCTTTTTTAATCAGACTTGGCATAGTTGTAGATCAACTACTTAGCTAAAGATGTAGCGAAAAAAAATCGAAACCTTTTCGAGTAATTTTGGAGGTAAATCCACTTTTCTGAAATCAGCAAAAAGATTTGAGCAAGGATTTGCGAAGCCAGGGTTGACGGAAACATTGCGATTTATACATCTTTTGATTGCCCAGATTATACAGAACAACATCCTTTTTACCGCTTTTCGATAGACCGAATAATATTGGAGAAATTAACTGTTTTCTGAGGAGAGTGGTTTTGCGAAACGGCATCTCGCTGTGCACTAGAGCGGAAAGCAGAGTTACCTTAAAACAAGATTTTACCTGCTGCGCAGGAGAAGAAGACGCACTAAAAAGTGATTATTACCAAATCAAACTGTGCCCTCTAGCTCATGCTTTACTTCACTATTACGCCGTAGATAATGACAAGGAACTTTATACCAAGATGCATTGCGTTCTTGAATTGATTCGTATGGTTATGCCACATGCTTGGCTGATGGGCCACTTTGCATAAAGAATTTAAAATGAATGGAGTGAAATGAAATGAATGAAATGATATCTTAGTGAGCACAGGGTTAAGGCATGTTTAGATCAACAATCACATCGTGCTTATGTGCTCATATAAAGTAAAAATCCGCACATAAGAACCTTCATTTATTAAGAACCTACAGCCTGAAATCATATGTTTTGTACCCAATGGATAAGAACTATTTCAGCCTGATATCATAACTAGGTTCTTAATAAAGGGTTTCATTCATTCATTGGGAAATAAATGCAATCTGTTTGCCAATCAACCTCTTTCGTGAACTCCAAAACATTACTTACAGAACTGTAATAGGCAGGACCTGCAGGGGTAAACTGGGTAAGCTTGGGTTGAAATGGATAGGACCAAGAGTTTAAGTAAGTTTGGCTAAGATTTAGATTCACATATTTCCCTTTGTTAAGAACCTACATCCTGATTACTGGATGTGCCTCATTGCATAAGAACCTAAACAGGCTGAGTTCAATATCTTAGGTTCTTATGTGCGGGTTTTTACTGTACACAATCTGGTACCGATTTCCCGCATTCTCCGCTGGCAAATGTCATATCACCTGCTCATAGTCCCGTCACGTGATCATTATTTACAAATCCTTATAGAATCGTTAAAGCCAAGTAATTAGAACAATATTCTTCTTGGTAAGAAGTTCGTCAACGCCATCTTTAGCGCAGTTGTCCATTTAATAACAACCTGTTCAAATGTTCTGCTAATTAGCTTTGGTTACAGCTGCATGCTATTTCATCTGCTTGGCAAATGTGCATTTCTTTCAGAAATAACCTGTTTTACCTGTTGTATCATTTCCTATTTATGAATGGTATGGTGTAAACATTTAGCACCACGACATAATACCTTTGTGGAGGAGAAAATGGACTATTTTCTTCTGTATGCTCCATGAAGGGAAGTGGGGAAGTCTAAGTGCTTTCAAACTTGTCAAACCGTCCCAGTAACCTGTCACGAATACCCTCGAGCACGGGAGGGGTGGGTCTTCCATAGTAAAGGTATCTGGGGATGTGCCGCGACGTCCGACGAATGGTATACTTTTTCGAACTTCTAGCCTAGCCAAGGATATGTTTTTGTGCAATTTAGGTCTAGCCACGGTCTAGCCAAGGGCATCATAGTTGACAATATACTGGTCAGGAAACGGTCGGGTTACCATATTTGGTACCAAGGGTATAATATTTGACAATAAACAGTTAAAATTGGTCTAGCCAAGGGTACCATTTTTGTAAAAATTAGTAGTACCACTTTGAATATGCTCGCGGCAGACCCCTACCAAACATTTAGCCAAGAACCACCCTCCCCTCCGTGCCCTCGAGGCTTGTTTGCCGATTGTCGGTAGCAAAGATGCCTCCAATTTTTCGCAAATTTTACATAAGCCTTTTGTTTCTTTTGTCTGGACATTGCCAACAAGATTATGTTCTCACTTGGAATTGAAGGCTTTCAGAGATTTAAAGTGAGTTTTGAAGGCGAAAGGAAGAACATTTTCTTTATTTCCAGGCAGCGATTTACAAGAAAAAGGTAGTAATTATGCCACAATCTTACTTAATGATCGTCTTTGGTTGACCAAAATGCGATAAAACATTTGACAGAAGACGGGCTAGGGCAGCTTTTGGTTAATTTGCGAATTTTTTTCCAGAAAGTTTTGCTTTTTATCACAACAAAGTAGCCATTAGCACCCAGGCTCCTTTTTGCATGCATGTCATGCGGTAGTCCACTCTGTCTGAAAATCAAAATTTGGCCTCAGCAGAAAACATGGATCCGCAATGCAGTTGTTGGATTAGGTTCCAAATCTTTAAAAAGGCTGGTGTAAAATTGAGTGACCTATCTGAATAACTTCCAAGAAACTTTAGCTATTTCTCTATAATTCTACCGTTGGAATTTTCTGAAATCTTCAATATTTTCAGAATTAGAATGTTTTTCTTCTTTTTCAAGAATTCAAGAAAAATTTTCAAAAAACTTAAAACCATCATAATTTCTAAACTGTTTGACGTAACATGAAATTATTTCGAAGAACACCATAGTTTATGAATCCCTACAATATGGTAGGTATATCAAGCAAAGTCTGTCACTCATTTGATTTATGATTTAGAAATTTGATGATGTCACATCCTCAAATGAGTTGAAATGTAAGATACGCTGTAATTTCGAAAAATATTCAAAATTTCTGGAAAGTCCAACGGCAGAATTATAGATAAGTATCTAAAGTTTCTTTCAAGCCATTCAAACAGAAGAAATAGGTCATTGAATTTTACACCCACCTTTTTACGCCGAGAAAAAGATTTGGAACCTATGCAGTTGTTGGAATGATAGAAAAGTTAACTAAAACATCGGACTTTTCTGTCAGTTCAACTACTGTTGTTGGATCAACCTAGACTTATGACCTGGAGTCCCTTGTTTCCCTGTGCTCTTTGGCTTCATGATGGCGCTTCGGTCTAGCCCTGGTCTAGCCTCACTACATAAGGACCCTCTAGTTACGCTCATCTAATTGAATCTAATTGTTGTTGTTGTTGTCGCTCCACTGAGGTCGCTCTCTGTTGATCGAAGCGCCATCATCAAGTCAAAGAGCACAGGGAAACAAGAGACTCATCGTCATAAGTCTAGCTTCGGTCAACAGTGTTGAGCAAGGTTTACCGTAGCACCGTAGGGATACAAGGGACTCATCGTCATAAGTCTAGGATTCACCTTCTCTCGAAAATCAGCATATTTTTGGAAGAAAATGGCCGATTTCAGCCAGGAATACCTGGATTAGGTCAACATATCGGCTATTCAACGAGATAAAAACAAATATATTTGATATGATATTTTTTTTTATACATCATTTAATAACTTACAATACATATTACTTTCAATGTTACTTACAAAATACCATACCCTACTACTAATACAATACCAATTGGAGCGAAAACTACGGCTACCTCATGGCAACATAAAACAGGAAATACGAACATACCACTGCACGTTAACTGCTAGAGAGAAAAATAATTGCTAATACTACACGTAACCTTAAAGGGGACCTACATAAAACTACACGTAACTGCTAGTACAAATAAAAGGAATGTTTAAAATACAAACGGAAAACTAAGGTACAAGCGAAGGAAGCTTGCAATCCAAGTACGGTAATGGCAAGTATAAAAGTCAATCGAGAGGATTGCTTTACAAGGGGCCGTGCCAAACTTTACAATATTACTAAAAATTACTAACAAATTACCTATATTTACCATCTAAAATTTTTTTTGCTATGATATTCAGGGCATAGTATCCTTTCAAACGACGTGGGGTTTTTTACTCACTCGGAACAAGAAGAATGAAGGTAGCGGAATACAGAGCAAAGGCATTTGCTGCTGGAAACTTGCAGATACACTCCGTTTTGATTTGCTAGGCATCTATCGAAATTTGCAGTAAAGTACTAATTTGATACTGTTCTGTGTAATGTTTTTTATTTAAGTTTCAATTAAATATGATTGTTTCTTGTTAATGAATCATTTTGATAGAGTAGGATTAAAAAAATTACATCTTTTTGCTGTTCTCGGTGTTGACATTAATGAAAAGAACAACCAGAACAACTTATTGTCTTCTTTGTCTAAGGGCGTCATTTCTGAGCAGAGCTAGCGGTACCAACAGGGCTGCCTTGATGAACAGGGATGAAATATGTTGCGTGCGATTGCATGGAGAAATCATCAGCACCAAGGGACAAAATGAGTGATTCCAATGGCCTAAAAGCTGCGATTAATGGCCTAAGCTACTCTCATTCATCGTGATTTGACTATGTAGTAACTCATTCTGCTGTTAAGATATAATGCCAACTTACTCAAGTTCTTCTTTGTCGTTTCCTGATCTCGCAATTACTGCCTGGATTGCATAAGCCAACACGATCAGCATCACAGCTCGAGTCCTTTTTAACCGCCATTATTTTGCATCAACGGTTTCTGAATAAAGCTTCGCTCCTCCGCAAGCAATATTTCGCCAGATTTCTTGCGGAAGAGCAAAAGTTCATTGAAGATGGCGGTTGGTTTCGGTTGTATAGGCTTGGAATATAAGATCCAGACAGTAATTGCAAGATAGAAAACGACGAAAAAGAACTCTGGTAAGTTCCCATTATATATTAATTGCAAATGCAAATCACTATGTCTCCTGTTGCTCGTGGGGAAATCCTACATCTGTGATGTAATTTTGGCGGGAAAAAGTGAGTCATTGCAAGAGAAAGCGTAATTATTTCCCGTTTAACGTGCCAGCCCTCAGCCCCGTTACGCAGAAGTGGGATCGATTCCAGCTGCTAATGTTGGCTCACTTAAAATGTAATTACATGTTAGAGAATTACGTAATTGTGTTTCATATTCATACCTGTTACTGTATATCTGTTACTGTATATCTACGGACGAAATATCTCGGCCCAAGTACCATTTTACTTGCCAGAAAAGAGTTTTGGATCGAGCGTCCAAATCTGGTACAGTTTGAAAAGGCAAACGAAAGCACGACGTATTATCTGAAACGCCGGTAACCAACGTTATACCATGACAACCAGCGATGTTTATACTGAGAACGGACTTTCGAGCCTTCTTTTTTTCCTCCTAAAACTTTACCAGATTTGGACGCTCTACTAAACCTCTTTTCTGGCAAGTCAAAAGGTCTATTGTCCTTTTCCCATTTGTAAAAGGTAGGACCAAGGTCTAAAAATAGCTTTCCTTTCTCAATTGAAGTTTCAAATGATCGTCAATGATTCACATCATGACATACACAGTTATATTGAGACCATCCTACTTGCGCTATGAATAACTGATTATTTTGCAATAGTGATCGTTATTTTTGTAACTTTTTTCCACAATCATTGTTTTTGAGGGAGTCTGACGTCATTCATTGTGTGAAACCTGTAAAACAGTGGGCGTGCAAAAGATTTTAACAGAGGCAGACTTGGATTACTCATCGAACAGGCCGCACAGGCCATCTTTGCATCCAGTCTGCTTCAATGACCTCATTCTCGACAAGGGGTGCTGGGCTCCATGGATGCGCTCTAAAACAAACGGTTGTCCTATGGTTGTGGCGGGTCGGGGTTAAAGCAACTCCTGAAGGGTTCCGAGCTAGGGGGGGGGGGGGTAAAGTAACGAAATCCTAACCTAACTTGGAAGAAACGGGGCAGCGCAATGAATTGTTGTGAAGGCTCAAGACCCCAAGATTCCATTGATTGTATAATATCATTGCAAGTATTTCGAAGATAACTTTATAGACATGAATGATTAATATCTGTGGGCAATTTGAAGGTGCTCGCTGCCTGTCTGTGCAAATTTTTCGCAAAGGGCTTGATAGAAAGGGGGTTTATAGAGCTGTTACGTTAAGTACAAAATAATAAATACAAACTAAAGACTAAATAAACTAATGTACAGAAACACTATTGACAAATCTTGCAATTGCAACCATCCCCTTTTTGCCAAAAACGGAGTCTGTTACTGCTCTCAATCACATGCTTCCTCTAGATGCATCGAAGTTGTACCGAGCGACGCAGTTGGTGCCTTGGAAAATGTAAGAATATCTTTGATTCTCCAGTTGCAATACATTTCTTTCCTTGTGAATATTTTCCGTAAAAAAAAGGATTTCGTGACTGAATGATTTATATACTTCGGGTTTCTGCAGGTTTTGAACTTGAACAGTTTTCTCGTTGCAGTGGCGGAAATTCAGCTTTTTGAGTGGGGGGGCAAGCCGTAAATTTTCCGAGTCGGAGGAAATGCTTTTGTTCTCAGGCATTTCGCTGGAAGTCTTAGACCTGACATAAATAGGGTCCTTAAATGTGCTAAGGTCATTGTATATCAGATTTCAAAACTATTTACATTCAGCAGTTGATAGAAAAAGGCAAGAATGTATTATGAACGTACTGTCGGTAAGCTCAATAGCAATGAGGACGCTGGGGGCGAAGCCCCCAGGAAAATGTTTGTGAAAACTCCCTCTATTTTTGCTTAAAATGCCTTTCATGACCCTATGTTTGCCAGTACTGAATTGGTATTTTGACAACATTTTTTCAGAGTAGCATCCCAAGGAAATTTTTTGGGTAATCAGATAGTTTACTTGGGCTTAGGAGAGCTCTTGGATCCATTGTTTGCCAGTGCCAAATTAGAATATTTGATAATATGAATAACCAGTTCTCAAAACAGTTCTGCGTGAAAAACCTCTCCTTTGTCTCAGAACGCTTCTCGCAATTCAGGTTTTGCCTGCCCCCGCCCCTAACATGGAAACTTAGAAAATTCGCTGATAGTTTGTGTTAATGTCGTGTTCAGGAAAATTTTTTGAGAACTCCACCTTTTACATTGGCTTAGAATGCCTCTCCCAAAGGTCCAACATCTCGCGGAAAATTGCTACTCTCTAACTAACCCATACCCAAGATCTTTCTTCTCGTTTATGAAATAAATGAAAGTGAATAAAGACTTTAGAATATGCTTTTTGAGCTTGTGCATTTCGTTTGCTCTATCCATATAAAAACTCGTCCACTTCTTGACGGTGACTCGTTACTTGACAACAGTTTCAATCCCACCTACGAAATGTCCGACTTTTTAAGAAATTTTCCGAATCTTATCGAATTTGGGGGGCAATTGCCCCTCCAACCCCCTCCCCATAATTTCCGCCACTGTCTCGTTGTTCCTTAGAGCAGTTCACTAAACAAGGGCGTCACGAAAGGGGTGGACATGGGTGACCCACCCCAGGCTTCTCAAGGAGGTATTTGCTGGTACCAAGGGTACTACTTTTTTAGCATGCACAGAAAGGGGTTAGCGTTTTTAGTTGGGCGAATACGTACAGGGCAATAACTTTTTAATGAGCTCAAGATTAAATTTGAAAAAAAGTTATTCATTCTGTTGTCAAATGTGTAAATCGTAAAACTAAAAGATTCCTTCTGAAATGTCATTGAAATATTTTGGTTATACAAATGTGTGGAATCTTATCTTCCTTTCCTTACTTTCGAGGCTCTGGTACCCAAGGGGCCAGGGGGTAGGGCAGGTATATTCTCTTAGGGATGGACTAACAGACGGGTCATTTAATTTTACTGAAGAAAATTTCTGCGGGGATTTTTAACAGGAATTTTATATCTCCACCGGTGATGCAGTAAGATAAATTGTTTAAATTTTGCACCGTTCCTAAGTTAAACTTATGACGATGTCCCCGAGGGTACATGACTTGAGGATGGACGGGGGTCTGCCGCCCGGTTTTCAGAAAGCTACCCTCTTCTAATTACCGAAACTTGCTTTTGATACCCACTTCTATGATGAATTTTGGTGGAAAACTGCCCATTTTAACCATTTTTGCGAATTTCAGCGAAACCCCACCCATGTTTATGGAAAATCTGCCGAAAAAGGACCCTTGTTTAGAGAATTTTGGGCCCAAAAACCCACCCATATGGGCGGCACATACCCGTACCATAAATATGTTATGTACCACCCCCCCGGGGATGAGTCCCTTGTTGTATCCATGTGATTGTTTACTTCGGTCAACAGAGACTCGTATTATTACTCTGAAAAAGCTGACCCTATTTAGGCTCCAACTCTGAGCTTCCTAGAGTACCAATCCCAGCATTATCAATCCTTTTAGAAATGTAGAAAAGATTTAAACACAGCGTTAGAACCTCTCCTCGTAGAGATGCAGAAGATAGGGTCAGCTTTTTCACTGTTTCATTAATATGAGTTCCTGTTGAGTTTGAGCAAGATTTACCGCAGGGATACAAGGGACTCATCGTCATAAGTCTAGTCAATCCCTAAGTTAGCCTGCGTGTCATAAGGCCTGTGATGCAGGCTATCCCCCCCGGGGTGGGGGGTGGGGGGGGGGTACTTCACTATAAATTCATACAGGGGTGTGCGCCACCTGGATCTCTATTATGACCCAATCCCAGAATATAGGTCAGATATTGATACCCAATTCCAGAATTTTGAAAAAGTAACGAAGTACAATTCAACGTTCAATAGCACTCAATTTCAAGGCGAAAAAAAAAGAACAAATTTAGGTCACAAGCAGAACAAATATGTTCTGAATCAATGGGGACATTCAACACCCATTACCACAATTTTTAGTATAACAGTTAACCCCCAATCCCAGAAAATTTCAAGTGAAAGTATACCCCAATCACAGAAAATTTCCAGTAAAAGTATACCCCATTCCCAGAATTCTTAGGCCAAAAACTACCCAAAACTGGCGCACATCCCTGTCTGACCCGGTAGTGAAGTACCCCCCCCCCCCGGGGCTATCCCTAAATAGAACTTTCACAAAAGTAAATCTTGCTACCCTAATGATACCCTGCGTCCTTTCTGAACACCCTCGCACCTTCGTTAACCGCCGCAATTGAATAAAATCCATCACACCGGCCGCTTTCGCTCCACCGGCCAGATACACAAACAACCAAGATCTTCCTAGCAACGGATTCCATGCGCACATGCGCGGCAACCGCAAAGAAATCATAACTGGTATAGAGAAAAAATTGTGTTTACTGGAATCTGTGCAGGTTGGCAAAAATTGTGGTTGATTGCTGTAAATTCCGGTCATTTGCCTTTAAATTCAATTCACTGATCATTGCCTATGTGACTGTTTTGACCCTGCAAGAACGAAGAACTTTGCAAAACACTGCCAGCGGATATCTGATATCCACCAGGAAAGGGCGCTGTATTATTATTCATTTCTGGTTCGGAGAAAAGAAGGGAGATCAACCTCGCCGATTATTTGGATACGATTAAAGCTGTTTGGTAAGTTAGTCAATAAACTACGGAGTTTATGGATACTTTAGCAAGTTCCAGTTGTTGTGAGTTGCAATTTTGGATTGAGTTGCGAATCATATTGAGATGAGAAAATGTCAGTCGATTGTAAACAAAGGTAGATAACAGCGACATACAACAGGGTATACCATCTGTGGCATTTTTACAGATCTTAAATCGCACACTCAGTTGAATATCATAAACATAACATGCAGAACAGCAAGAAATATTTTTATTTCTTGCAGTATTTTATGGAAAATTGCACAAGACAATCCGGCTTTGGTCAGCAACTCAGTCAACTATCAACAAGTAGCAAACAAGTAAAATTTGATTTCATGAAGGAATCCAAAAACAAACCTGCAAAGCAAGTATAAAATAGTGTTTCATGGATGTTTCATTCAGCATTCAGGGTTGTATGTCTCAATTTCTATTTCAGCAAAAATTGTGTACGATTTCATAGTATAAAATAATTTAATAATGATGAAATAAAAAGGTAGGGAATTCGATTAATTTATATCTCATTTGATTTTATAAACAAGGTCAGATATCAGCTTTTTTTCGCTGAATCTGGTGACCTGTTCTTGCATTTTATAAAAAGTATAGAATAACGTGGTAACTGGTCTCATTCTTTTGTATCACCTTATGAATATTTTTCGCGATATTTTCTTGGTAAATTTCATCAATCACTTTTGTTTTGTGAGAAGGAGAGAGACATTTAGGCCAACAATCGGGGTGCCTTAAACACCATGACAATAATATAAACAAAAGCAGTTATCATACTTAACAAAGAAAAGGCTTATCATTAATGTCATATTTGGAAAGGTGAGACTATCATTATCGAAGCTCCCTTCTGGCAACAATCCTGAATTTGGTAAGTATTTTAACTTCTCTGCGGCCATTATCGATTGATATTGATGAACCGGCGTTGTTTGTAATTGATAACGGATTGATTGATAAAGATCACATTTAATTCATGCAATGGTGGTGTTGGTGGTCTGCAAGAGGTTGCAGCGTTTTTGCAGCACGATTCGCGAAACAGAAAGCGCTCATCACATATCACACAATAACAGTGAAGGTATTTTCTGAACAGAAATAAAACTTCATCTGCGTTTTACTTGTCGTTCTGAACAATGGATAGTCTGTTTTGATTAGTTTCTGGTGGGATATCAAGTTTTTATCAAACATCAATTGCTTGAAAGGCAACACAAGGAGTTTTGTTTGTCCTCTGGCAGGTCATGCAGCCATGGCTTGGTTTATGGTTTTGTGTAACAATATAAGCAGACGAGACAACCAGACACTGGAAAAATATTTTCAAGAAACTTGAAATAAGGGTTTTTATGGAGATTTAGAAACTTTGGCAATTAGCATTTTTTGCATCAACTTCTTTCTGTTAGCTTACATTTTACAATGGACTTGCTGGAATGCTAAAGATTATTGAAATTATTTGGCAATGCCAAGGGGTGTGAAAGACAACAACTACCCCAACAAAGAAATGGTACAAATTTACTAAAATGGGACGCACATTTCTTTATAAGAAATCGCTTTGAGAAACTCAAATCTCAGATCACTGAAAAATTAAGAAGCTCCAGTACTGGGGGAAGATATAACTTAAGGAAGTATCTATTTTGATAAAATAACTAAGCTAGTACTAGCACGATTAAAAATAATTCTACAAAAAAACTACATCATGTAACAGCACAAAACATTTAGGATGATTCAAGGAATGATCATGCTATCTCCTGGTATACTTCATTAGTTCTGGAAAATATTTTTAAGGGCAGAAAATTTATCTGTTCTGTTCTGCATTATGTGAGGGAAACACCCAGCAACAAGGCTGCAAACTGAAACTCTGGAAACTCAAAATCAGATAATTTTAAGAAATTTTCAGTTCTGGCCCATATTCTTAATTTCTTATAAAAGAAACATATTGTGTAATCAAAATAAGCCATAGAACATATGAAAACAAAGCTCATAGTGCCATGTATGATTAGATATGCTTCATTGTTGTTATGCCCATTTTTTGATCATTTTAGTGATATATTAAGGAAACATCAGACAGTCAACTGAATCAAATACAGCATGCAACCACCTGTCATATAGTATTTATTCATATAGAAACAATCTAAAAGCCCCACCCAAAATATGAATAAATTAAGGCAACACCCACCTGATATTTATCCAGCCTTAGTTGCAATTTTCTCGTCTCCAACATTTATAAGTATAAATGGTTGAGGTTTTTTGTTGTTGTAAAAAATACAGTTTGCACAAACTGTGCAATTTGTTTGCATTAGTACTGCATGCTCGAAATATTCTTTTGGTGTCTGCATGTTTTTGTGGAGTTGCACTAATTTGCATGCTTATGGGAACCTTCAAACAAACTGTTGCAAACTGGTTTCATGCAAGATTTAAACTCTTTACAACAATTTACAAACGTCTAAATCTGAAAAATACCATGGTTCGCTGCAAACAAAATGCAAACCAAATGAAAATCCCATTTTTTGCTATGGGGTAAATTATGCTAAGAACTTGGTTGATTTTTGCACAGTTGTGCAATGCTGAATAGTAATTTTGCACAGAATTTTCTCAATTTTGCTAAATTCAGAGCTAAAATGGAAACATTAGACATTTTAATCCATGAATTCAAGGATATATTACCAAAGAATGTATGTGTCAGTGACAACTAGACAGGGAAACATATATCAGACAAACTTGTTTGGGGAGAAACCTAGAGTAGCCACACCTCAACATGTGTCAGGTGTGTACAGAATGTGCAGGGGGAAACATTTTTACAGGAAACAATATTTTATTGCTGTTTGTTTGTGGTTCTTCAACAAAAATATATTTCATTCCAAATCTGTAGGAGCATTTTGTTTTCAATCAGCATGAAATATACAATAGAACACATCCATAACATGGAGGCAAGAATACTTGAATGGATATATGCAAATGTCCACTGTGCTATTCTGCTGAATTTGCAATCACTTAATACCATTAAATAAACATTAGAGGTAATCTGAAAATGGTCAAAACAATGATGATTATGTTCTCTAAGGAGGATTTGCTATTTTTGAAACCATGCAGGTTGGAAATTGTGTTTATTTGAAATTGGAAAATCAAAAGAAAACTCAGATAAGATTACCTTTTTCCTGCAACAAACTAAGTGCTTGGTTTCCTTGATAAATTCTTTATGTTCTGTTAGTTATTCTAAAGAATTCTCATCAAGATTAAGAAAATATTGTAAAGTTAAGCTGTTTGGCTGTATTCATCATCCATGGGATTTTTATTGAAAATGTATCTGTATGTCTCTATAAAATGTGGTCATTTTGCTTGGAAAACTCTTGCTTAAATTGTATTTGCTTTCATTATCCTGAGGGTCTGTTTCTCCCAGCATCTCAACAAATATTAATGGCTTCACAGGTGGATGCACATTCTGCTTTGAAAATCAGGTCAAATTGTGTAAATGTTTTCTTGTTGACTCTTTTTTCCACCAAATGGAAGACTTTTGCGTGAAATCTCAACAAAAGGAAGATTCAAGCACATGATGCTCCAGGGGATACGCAATGATGTTCAAACTTGTCCCTGTTTCTTATACCTATTTTCCATAACAGTTGCCAAACCCAGTTGTGTCCATGTATCCATCATATACTTTGTATTTGGAATATCATTACCTGGCTAGCACCCAGATGTGTTTGCTGATTGTAGAAATGCGGATAAAGATAATTTTTATGAAATTCATGGTGAAAGTGTGCTGATTTGATTCCTCCAGGAGGCAGACATTCCTCTCTGTAAATTCTGTGAATTCTGTGAAACATTTTGTACTTGATGATGTTTTTTTTATGAAACTCTTTATTGTTAAGCTTGAAAGTGTGATAGTTTTGGGGAAGTCTTTCTCCTTGAAATTTAAGTTCAATGTAATGAGAATCTTAAAGCGTCTGTTTCAACCAAGCATGCCTTGCACGTGCCACCTCTTAGTTGGCCTTGTCTGCATGGGCCATGAAAATAGCGACAACACAGTCTAACCAGACATGGTACACACAAGGCATGCTGGTTGAAACAGACCATTTAAGACAAAGGACTTTGAATAATCACCATTCAGTAGACAGTGTAACTGCTGTATTGCTTTGTCAAAATCTTTTCTGTTTGTTGAAAAAAGACATGATCATTTCATAGTGCTACATCTGCACTGTATGTGATTAATGTTTAATGAGATTGCAGCGAATTCCTCATTGATTTGAGCTTCTAGTGTGAAAATAGGTGCTCTAGATCAATTCAGATAGCCACCTGCAGGAAATTGTTTATATTTTTGAAAGGTCTTACACAATTACATTCTTTCATCTGTTGCACCTTTGACAAAAACACCCAAATTTTCTATCATGTTGATTGTGTCAAGGTCAGAGATCCTGTGTGTTATAATGACATGCCTGAACATAGATGTTGTAAAGAAAATTTGAACACAAGAACTGAATAAGATCTTCTGTTAGTGAGTATTTCAGTCTTCTTATGAGAGGGTCAGGAACTGTTTTGTGTATATGCATGGAGTTGATTGTGTTTGTACATTTCAGAAAGTTTGGTTTGCCCATTTCAAGTCATGTGATCATACCCTTTGGAATTGTTGGTATTATTCTAATTTTTGTATTCATAGTTAAAGTTTTTGTGGTGCAAAATATATTAAAGAATTAAAAAGATGTTTTTATCAAGAGATTGATGACCTGACTTGAAGTGGGAGTGGGTGTAAACAAACCATAGCTGATGTTGTCTATTGCATGTCAGAAAATAGTGATTTAAATATATCCATACCAGACCGGAATGAAACGTTCCACAAGGGAACCAACTTTTCAATCTTTCTGCGAAAGAAGTGACAAGCAGTAGCCTTGAATGCTTTGAAAAGTATATGGAGTTGATTGTGTCACAGTGTAGATACTGTTAAGAGATGTTGTGTTAGTTTCATGCCTCAACATAGAGGAGTAAAAGAAACTTTGAACAGAACAAAACTTTCTGCAAGGGCGTTAACGGTTCAAACTTCTTGTGAGAAAAGAAATGGTCTTTGATAACACCTGAAAGGAATATAGAGTCGGTTGTATCAGTATACAGAGTTCCTATTGAGAGACGTTCTTTGAAGTTAATGCCATAGCTGAACATCAAAGATTAAAAGAAATTTTGAACGAAAGAACGGCAAAATCCTGTTTAAGTGAGTCAACTATTCAATTTTATTGTCAGCGGATTAGCGTTAGGGATCATATTGAACAGTTGAACAGAGCTAGAATCGTGTTTTTCTGCTAGCTGAAGTTTGCAACCTTTCTCGTAAATCTGAAATAAACATTGTCTACAAGGTGTGTTAATGTCCAAGTATTGTCTCGAAATCAATCACGTTTCAGTGCTCGTGTGATAGATGAGAGCATCTGTGATCGCCTTGAAATTTTTTCCAGCTAAGATCTTGCTTGATCAGCTGATATTCTGTAGATTTCAAGATTATCCATCGAATAGTTTCATCTTCATACACGTGCAGCCTGAACTCTTGTCAGCGGAGATAGAAACGGTCTTGAAAGTTTTTTTGCAATGATTGTTACGCATTTAACAAAAGATAGCGCTCTTCATAACGGTACCTCATCAAAATTCGGTACCATCATTAAAAGCCTAAATAGGCTTGTCTGTAAATAGGACAAAGAAAACACTCAGCCACCGCATTAAGCTTTCTTCATATGGGGAAAGTTCCCCGGCATTAAGCGGGATTCCTGTTATGCTGAGATCTCGCCTCATATATCTTTACTGCATAAAACAGCACAAGTCTTCACCTGAGAAATAAGTTCCCGGCTACACTCTTTTACTTTATAAGGAGAATGTTTCTAAGAATCTTCAGGCTCAGAATCATCCAATTTTTCAGAATAGTATAAGGGTCTTTCAGCCTCAGCTCGCATATTTGCGTCTCATTTTCAGCAGTTGCATGTTTTGCGATGTTCATAAAAGAGAGTCGGATGACTGACATAAATACTTGAAGAATCTAGTCAGGTTCAAAACGAAGATTCCTTAAGAATATCGAGGCTGGATGAAATTTATTGTATACTTATAAAAAAAGAATGTAGCTGAGATCTCATTCGAACTCTTCTTCCGGGATCTGGCCTAGGCGAGGAAATATTTTCGCATATGAACACATTTTCCCGGCTAGGCGGGGAAATGTCTTTTGTTTATCGTTAATCCTTAGCGTCAGAGACAAAGCACTATTGTTCTTATGCCCCGGCTTGCGGGGCAACTTTTCTCACATGAAAGGTCAAGGAATATACCTCGGTTGAGCGAGTTTTCCGGCGAAACGGGAACATTTTCTCCACATGAACAGGCCCTATAAAATGAGGTGGTGTTCTGTCCATTAGATGTTTTAGCTATTCTGAAAAAGAATCTGAATCGAACGATATTTTTATACATTTTGAAGAATGCTCAAATGTGCACGATAGTGATAGAAAATCGAACGCCACTCAACACTCAATCGAACCTGGCATCTGAAAATGAAAGTGTATAACAACATCGCTCGTTCCAGGCCCTTGTGTAGAAAAGCTGAAAGGTAAAAAATCAGCCTCCTGAAACCAGGAAAACATAATTTTTGCAGCTTTATGATATTCTGTGACGATTCTGTGCAATTTTCTATCTTGTCGATAAGACATTGTTGATAGTTTTACTTGATGTTTTTGAACAAGTTATTTACACTGTAATCTGTGGAAAGAAACTTTTAACTGCGGTAAAAGAATAATAACCAAATCAACCTGTAACTAGGGAGAAAACTTGCTAAATCCTGCAGGAGAAACAACGAATATACCTGAAACGCTGAAAGGAGAGAAAATAAATACACGTTTTTTCTTTTATAAGAAACTTGGATAGGCCCATAGTACTAAAAGTTTCTTAATTTCAAGTAAAAATTTCAGCTTTTTAGAACTAAAAGTTTCTTAATTTGTTTCTTATTCTTTGGATGCATGTAGTTTCTACCACTGCCACGAATTCGTTTCTTGACAGACAGCACAATTTTTAGCAAGAAAGAGAGTTTAGTTGACTCAAAACATAAATTTATCATGAATACTTGTAAAAAAATTAAAGCTTAGTGACATTTTTCCCATGATTTCCTTGCACTTGGCTTTAAAAGTTTCTTAGCAATTCTCCAGCATAGTACTAGAGTTTCTTAAATTTCTCGCCATCCTAGTACTAGTGTCTTATAAACCAGTTTCTTATATAAAAAAACATGTAGCTGCAATAAAAAACAACGTTGATAATAATAAATGATAAATGATAAATGATAATAATAATTTAAGCCATTTGCTAAATGAGTCGAAAGACTAGCAGGTATTGCCAACGGTCCTGTGTCCATTTTGTGAAATTATTCCACCTTTTTGAGATAGAGGCGCGAAAGCGGAAATCTTTTCGCTGTTTAAGATTTTCATTTTTTAGGCTTAAAGGACATATGTCACATTGGCAATTGGTTAATATAACAAACATGTTTGGAGTGGAATTCCATTGATTCGAGACTTTTCATTTCTGTTTCGTGAATTTTTATTGCAATGAAAATTCAGCCTCGATCCTGTGCTTTGTAATAAACAATTGAGAAAATTGTATTGCATGAACCAATCAGCTTCATGACATATGCCTTTAAGTCGCGTCTTAAGTACAAAGTACATAGGAACGAATTTTCACATTCATATTTGTTTTTATTTCGAGATTGTAGTGATATAAATACTTTGAATTCATAGAGCTTTGACCGTAAATCAAAGTTTGGACAAAAATTTGTTCGGACATAAGGACATGAGGGTTTTGATTTCACGGTCAAAGCGCTTGTGAATTCAAATTCTTTACACCCATAATGTCAAAATAAAGACAAATATGAATGTTAAAATTCATTTTTATGCTGAACTTTACGCACAGAGCAAGATTTTAGCCTCAAAAATGCAAAATCTCAAAGAACACAAGGTTTCTGCTTTGTGCCTCATATCTTGAGAAGGTGGATTGATTCATCATATGTTTGTGTGTTTTTTTCTGTTTCTTTGCTTTGCAAATGTCTCGAACATGAAACAATTTGTCGTGTACTGGAACTGGGAACGGGAATGGAGGAACGGAGGAACGGAGAACCGGTAAGAGGAACGGAGAATAAGAGGAATTAATTCGATGAAGTTGTTGATTGCATGTGGAGGAATTTAAAAATGAATGAACACGAACATATAATTTAAAAATGAATAAACACGAACATAAACATAAACGATCGAGGATGGAAACTAGTTCGTTGTGAATAACACTGCATTAAATTAATTAAAGTAATAGAGCTTTTAGCTATTCTACAAAAGAGCCTGGATCGAGCGTTATTTTTATACGTGAGGCTCGATAAAGTGGTGTTAAGAGCTTCTATCACTATTGTGCACATTCTAAAATTCTACAAAGTGCACTTTGTAGAAATTTCGAATATGCACAATGTTGATAGAAGCTCTAACGCCACTCTATCGAGCCTCATGTATAAAAATAACGCTCGATCCAGGCTCTTTTGTTGAATAGCTAAAAGGTCTATTCAATTGAATTTATACTGCATGAAGCTGAGTTGCCTTTTTTGTTTAGCTTCAACATTTATGAAGTGTTGATTGAAAAAACATTGAGTTTTGTTCATTTGATGAAATACTAAAATCACCACTTTGCAAGATTTCATTAGCTTTACGTTTTTTCTCTTTTTTGCGTTAATTTGTTTTGCGCGGAAATTATCTTTGATCAGTGACTATGCTTTGATGTAGCATCTTCTTTTTTGATCATCAATTTCCTTAAAATTTACCATGTTTGCACTTTTCTCTTTGATGTAATTCCCTTTAATTTAACTAACTTCTGTAAACGATCCGACAATATGGAAGCCAGCGCCGTCATGTTGAATTAAGTAAATAAGTATCTCTTTTT
The DNA here is from genome assembly GCA_039566865.1 of Aurelia coerulea. NCBI lineage: Eukaryota > Metazoa > Cnidaria > Scyphozoa > Semaeostomeae > Ulmaridae > Aurelia > Aurelia coerulea. The sequence continues at coordinate 17,119,744 of CM076954.1, forward strand.
CACTAAATATAAGTAAAGCTAACAATTTTGTAAAACTAAAAGTAGATACATTAACAAGGGCAGATTTCGTAATACAATAGCACGAGTTGCTTTTGTTGACACCTCAATTCAAAGCGATTAGCGATCACAGACAAAGGAAATTCTATCAACCAGAAATTCAAAACAAACAAAGCCGCAAAATTTTCTCTGAAACCCAGGTAGCTAACTCGCTCTCTGTGCATTCCAGAAATTATCTTTAAGGGTAAACATGAGCATAGATCGAAAGAAGAAGGATATATCTACACATCTACCGCGGGCATTTTATTTCTTTGGTCCAGAAGCTGAGCAGTAAATGTTTTGATAACATCCAAAAAAATAAGAGAATTGAATCGCCTCCTAAATGGCTTTTGAACCAAACAAATAAAATGCTCGCGACAGTTGTGTAGATGCATCCTTCTTCTTTCGATCTACGCTCATGTTTGCCCTTAAAAACAGTTTCTGGAATGCACAACGAGCGAGCTAGCTACCTGGGTTTCAAAGAAACTTTCGCGGCTTTGTTTTTTTTGAATTGCTGGTTGAGAGAATTTCCTTTGTCTGCAATCGCTAATCGCTTTGAGTTGAGGTGTGAACAAAAGCAACCCATGCTATTGTATTACAAAATCTGCCCTTGTTAGATACATTACAATTTTATAAAAAATCAGTAAAAACCAGTAAAAGCACCCCTAATTGTGGTGGCAGAGACAGCATTAAGAAAGTCAAATCGGCCCTATTTTCATAATGGTCCCCTCAGAGGTGGTTGCTTACATCAAAAATATAGGATTGTCGGAAAGAAAGAACAATAAAAGAAGATATGATTCAAAATATAAAAACTTTAAAGTGCTTTTTGATGAAATATAGTTTTTTTTACGGCCAGATCATGAGTGCAGGGGAGAATATGAGGAGTCAATAATACACATATAATATACGTCATCTTCCTCTCCCTGTACATTCTATTTCTTTGATCTTGTGTTTAAATGTTTTGAAAATTTTTGGTAGATTTTGAGTCAGATGCTAGACTGTTCCATATTTTTGGCTTGGCCCTAGGTAAGATAGATAGCTAGTTGATGATTGCTTTCCAGTAGCCCTGAGGGGGACACTAAGCACATACACATACCGGAAGGTCAGTCCGAGAAATTGTCAGACAACCCAAAATGTCAGTTCAGCTTCATTGCAACCCAAAAATACCAGCTCATTTTATGCTTGACCCATGAAAATCAACGTAAAATACTCTGAAACAATGCAAAATTGAGATCAGGATTGTGGTTAAAGAGCCCGTGCATGATTCTGGTCCATGATTGGCTTGCCATTGAAATTTGAAATTCAGTAGAATTGTCAGTTTTAGAATTCAAATTTCAATGGCAACTAAATCATGACCAGATTCGAACTTGGAATTTTCATTCCCATACAAATCTCTTGGGAGTATTTTCCTAATTTCTTGGCCTAAAAGATGAAATGAAATGTTCGCATCCAAGTTAGCCGTTGACTGATAGATTTAAAGAAACTGACATAGTTAGAAGCTGGCCTGGGTCAAATTGAAAATATAATCCATCGTATTTGATAACTTTGGCATGTGTGGTATGATTGTGTATCTACATAAACAATACAATGGTTGTGTCGGCGTTTCTTTGGCCTATTCATTGCGGTTACGAGATATGGCTATTTCTATTCCAATTATAGTTTTGAATAGCTTCAGCGTAGTCTTTATTCCATTGAAGGTGTTGTGGCGCAGTGGTGTAATCCTCTGACATTGCAGCCGGAACAGTCAGGTGGACCGGGTTCGATCCCTGGTAGAGCCCCATCACTTCAGCGTCATGTCATGACAAGGGGTCGCGGACTCATTAGGTCTATTCTACTTCTGCGATCCCAGCGCTTGGCGCTAATAACCGCACCTTCACCTTCACAGTTCGCCCAACGCGTTATTTTTTTGACTCACCCGTTGCAAGCTTTTCCATAAACGTCTGAGGCTGCGTTTAGTGGGACTTTCTTTTACGCAAAGGTGAGTGTGCTCTAGTTTTTCCAAAGCAAGAGGTACTCATGGTTTTCCTCTCAGCAGAGTTGAAGATGGCCACTGCAGAGCAGATTTAGATGCTGCCACTACCACGCAGCAACGCTGAATTGAAGTATCAATAAGCATGATTATTTAATTAATTTCGTCAAACCTGCTTTTGCATCAGTTTTATGGACTAATTTACAGGTGCGCGATAACTACCTCTGTCCGATTATCACCAACGACATTCAACAACAGTTCTTATCTCTTTGGCAGACCACACATTCTCCAAAGCACCATAAGTTAATACAATTTAAAAGTCAATAGACCTTTTAGCTATTCTATAAAAGAGCCTGGATCGAACGTTATTTTTATACATTTTTATATCCGACGTTCGATCGAGTGGCGATAGAGCTTCCATCACTATTGTGCACATTCGAAAATTTTACTAAATGTAGCAAAATAGCGTTCGATTCTGATTCTTTTCAGAATAGCTAAAAGGTCTATTGTAGATCAGCACGTAAGGCGAGGCGTATTACGTGCGAAGTGATTATTCTCAGGGCATATGTTTATGCTAAATAATTTATGCAGAATATGTTATCACAGTTACCATTCTGTTCTTCAGAAGCATTAATCTCATCTTTTGCATGTGTTAGCGCTGCTAAGTTGCATCCAGCAAGATTGTATCAAAGGCTTTAGGACGACATTAAAGTCGTCCCATTGCAGTTAATTTCTAACGTTTGAAAAACTTACTTAAACGACATATATCCCATGTTTTCTCAAGTTGAAATAAACCGCTTGCAACTTTTATTTAGTCCTCCAAATCAAACATGGCGATGAAACAGTGCGGAGCAAGCGGGAAAAATACTGAAACAAACAAATTTGCAAACAATCATAGAATCTAAGTTAGGCTTTTTGCTAAAGATTGAGTCATGAATCTTCAAAATCGGTCCAGTGTACGATTTATTGTGGCCTGTCAAACGTGCATAGCTTATTTTGGCGCATCCATAGGACCCGTCATAGGACGCTTGGGTAGTTCATAAACTTATTGAATAGAAGGATTGTGTGCATTTTACACTTGCAGTTTCATGAACCAAGGCTATGTTCACACTGCTCCATATTTGTTTTCATATTGATTCGTTTTACCTGTTCACACTGCTCTGGGTTATTATGAAAACGCTACGAAAACGATGAAGTATTCACATTGCTCCGCTCCGGATAAAAAAGAAAAAGCTATGAAAACAAGACTATACCGCCTCTCTTTGAAATTGGGAGTTTTGGCGCCAAATCATTTTAATAGCTTTGAGTGAGTCATCCATGTTGAGAGATGTTGTTCAAATTGGCGCGAGCCGAGCATGTTGTTGAGTTGTTGTTGTTGCTTGTGTTTTCAAAAGTATCCGTTTTTGCGTTTTCGGTGTTCACACTGCGTTTTTGCGTTTTCAAAAGTCTCCATTTTCAAAAGTCTCCGTTTTCAAAGTGCGTTTTCTGAAGTCTCCGTTTTCAGGGTGGAGCAGTGTGAGCGCAAGGCGAAAACGGATACTTCTTTATCCGTTTTCATATGATTACGAAGCAGAGTGAACGGGGCCTAAATATATCAAGAAAAATTTGATATCATAGTAATGGGAAATCAGCAGGTTTTGAATAAAGAAGTGTTTTATGCGTCTTGGCGGGCACTTAGAAGAAAGCCTACTAAGAACGCCTACTGCTTCATAAACTGAATACACAGAGAAGAATTTGAGGTCATAGCATTGTGAAATCAACAGGTTATGAACTATATAGACTTGTTTATATCTAGATAGTGGTTTCAAGGCATCCTCATCGCTCCACACTTTTCGAAGAAAATGTAAAGCCAAACTATGACTCTTCTCGTTTTTCTTTCTTTTTTTTTGTCAACGATTTATTGTAAATAGGGGTTATTATATATTTATTTGTTATCTAATTTTTAATATTACTTTAGCATGGCTCCCTGTAAAGCAGTATGTAAATATTGAGTGGATTACCATGGATAAAAAAGTTAAACTGAATGAAAATGAAATGTTTAATGAGTATTCGGGCCCTTACCGCTGCGTAAGCCGAATGCTGGGAAGAATATAACACAAATCTTTGTGCGCTTACTCTTTCGAAGAGCAGGTATAGATTGAAGAAATGTGTGTGTCTTTCAACTTTGACAGTTCCATGAACTACCGGGTGAGTCAGAAAAAAGAATCCCCGCTTGGAAGGCCACTGCTCCATGAATATCAAAGCAATGATATTGAAAACTGTCTTGTTGTATTGCCAATATGTTCAATTAGGTTCAGTAATTTACCCGGCTCATGGTTACGGGTGATTTTCTGCAAAAAACCCCTTACAAAAACCTGCAAAAACGAATGAAAACAATGAGCAAATTTTCCCTCTTAAAATTGATGACACTCACATAAGTTCATGTTTTTTGTCCTCTTGGGAGAATGGAATCCCCCTGAATAGGTCATCGATACAAGGGGAGGACTTGTTCATCCTCCCAAGAGGATAGCACGTGCTAAAGCGTCCACAAGTCATTGCTGTAAGGCCATTGCAAGGCAGAAACGTTGGGGAAATTTGTTCATGATTTTGGGCACGTTTTGAAGGTTTTTTGAAGAGGCTTTCTCCAGAAAATCCTTCATAATTTCAGAATGAAGTGGCCAATTTCAGTCAGATAAAATTTATAGTAGATCTTAACATTTCTAACATTAAACTACATATATTTGCCGATATCATTATCTTGATATCCAGGGAGCCGTGACCTTTCAGGCAGGGATTCTTTTTTCTGACTCACCCGGTATATAAAGATTATTCTATTTATAAAGATTATATATATGTGAAGATTGAAAGATAACTTTATATGAAGATTGTTCGTGCATTGATATCAGGAGCAATGCAAGGGGCACTTCACTCATTCGAAAAAGCATGCGAGATTTTGTCAGAATAAAAGGATTTTTGCAGATTTGTGATGGATTTTTCTTGGAAACAAAATGATTTTTTCCAAAAACTTTCAGGAGTGAGATGCGCCTCGGAGCAATGTTTAAATGAGAAATCTTATTTTTTTTGCAGGTTCGCAGAATGTAGTGCTCAAGTCTGTTCATAGAGTCTGTAAAGAGTTCATAAAGAGTTTATATGCTGCTGCTACAACGAAGAATCGTGGACTTTATTTGCGACAGTTGCACCCCTTGCAAGAAGATTTTAAAGTCCAGGAATATTCGATAAACTGGAAGATTTAGCAGTTTCGCTTGCTACTGGATGAATGCTAACGATTTTTGTGTTTCCGAAGCATCGACAGGTCTTATGTGCAGACGCAATACTTGACGACCTTATGGACACTTGCTGTTTTGCAAGCTGTTACTGAAGCCATTATCGTCCAATTATTGCAATTTGTGATGAGCCTTTTCTTTGTAAGGCGGTCGCTTTGCGCTTGCTAAATTATCAGCAAATGTACCGCGAAGTTGTACTGATAGTTCTGAGCTGGGCTGAAACAGGTTCTTATCCCTTTCTTGGAAGTGGATAAGCCACAAGGGAGATAGATGTCTTTGACTTTTTGATATGAAAATGGAAATGTGTTGATCGCTGATCGCATACACAAACTCGTGGCAAAGAAGAGAATATTCAAAGACATATCGCAAGACAAGTTCTGGATAGGCGATCGTATATTTTCTGAAATTTGGTAAACTGCAGTAGAGGTTAAATGTTTCAAATTTAGTCCAGTGGATTCGCAACGCCTAAATTACGCACTACTTGCTTGGAATAAAACAAAAACAGATTTGACAAGAAGTCTTTGAAGAAGAGATCTGATACAGCAGTTACGCATATATAGAACCGTAATTTATACCAGCCAGTGAAAAGATTCAGCAGACATTTGTATATGGAAGAAAGGGGACAAACTTGAACAGAGTTTGAAAGAACGTAAGGGAAGGAGCATTTCAATCAACAATTTGCAATCCGTTTTGGGTATTAGAAGTTTGTGAGTTCAGTTTTCAATTCTGAATAAATTTGGTTGCAAAAGAAGCATGTAAAAGGAAATTCCAAAGCTGAGTCGTAGAGGAAAATCGATACTTCTGAAGCAGAACACGGAGAAAGAGGGAGGGATTTATCCTCGGATTGCATCAGGGATCATTTTCAAATTTTGAGCTTATTCATTAAACTCAGCAACAGTAAAGATCTCTTTGCAGCTGTCTTTGATCATGTTTACCTTCATCTCGACGTTGTCCTAATGCATTATTGAAGAAGCGATCGATTAACACCATTAATTTAAGGATGCTACTGTCCTAAGAATAGAGCGTTGACGTGCCCAGCGGATTGATACTCGAGATAAACACATTTTGTTGCTTTGAACAACTGCTTGGCAGTATCTGTCACGTTGATGGAGGCCTAGCATGGGATGCACTCCTAGTAAGCAGGTAGATGCTTCAAAAGAAGGCAGCAACGGAAGTGATTACGGTATGTATACAATCATTTATGTTGTTCTTTTGCCTATTGTTCTTCACCGGATCATTCTCTATCCTATTGTTCTTTGTCGCAATATTGTTAGGTATCCTTTTGTTCTTTGTCACGTTGTTGTTGCTTTTGCTTTGATATTCTCTTGTTCTTTGTCACATTGTTGCTAGATTTGCTGATTAGGTTTGCGCAATATTCCGGGTGCGACAAATGTTCATCTTATGAGGTCTTTGGACGCTTTTTCGCAGAGTTTTGGACGTTTTTGGAAAAGTTTGGACGGCTATGGACAACAGCCAATCTACAGGCTTCTTTGGCTGTTTTACGATAGAAATGTTATACTTCTTACAAATGGTGCTTAGTTCTCAGTTCTCAAAGCTCTCCATGGCAGAAATTTTAATTGAATGATTTGTTAAAATGCTTTCTTTATTTTGTATGCAGAATGTTTCGTGAGCAAGGCATTACGTTTTCAAACAGTAAAAATGCTTTGTTGCGTCCTTTCTTTACTGCAAAGATTTCAACGCCAGAACCCTTTCGTTATAGTTTTCCTTTATTTTGATAAAGAACTGCGTAAATTGTTTTCCAGCAATTAAAAATTGTTATCAATATCTTGTAAAACCAAAGATCTTTCGTATCTTAGTTTAGTTGTAGCTGGTATTTGCCTCCTCGCCTGTCCTCACTTCCCTGAGATTCTTTGAAAAATGAGAAGGAACTTGAGAACATGGTTGTGCATAGATTTGATGGGGTTAAACATTTTGATGGAGTAGGGACCCCCACAGCAGTCACACAAACGGGGCAAAACTTTTTTGGGACACCCTGCAGATAGAAAAAGACTTGCGAAAATGCCTGCGAAAAACAAGAATTAAAATGTTTTGCAGGAAACATTCTGCGTTATCGCAAATCTCAAGTGGCATCTTATTCAAGGCAAGGAATTTCATGATAGGCAACACAGTCAAATCCTGGTAATTATTTCCAAGTGGTTCACGTTTTATTTGGTGAGCCGGTAGAATATGCATTCCTTTTGTTACTAATCGTTTTTAACCACAGCAATCATCCAGAAGTTTGAATATTTTTCGCCTGCGTGTTTGCAGATTTTTGCCTAAGCTGAACCCACATGATTAAAGTTTCATGATTTGCAACAGCAGTTTTTGTATGTCCATATAGATTTTTTACAATACATGCTACTATCTACTCTACAAGTTAGTACTATAAAACATACAACATTGCAGGGACAAGGCACGAGGAAAATAGCATGACTACCCCATCATCGTCATCGCATTGGCTATCTGTAAAAGGGGGAACGGGGAACCGGGGAAATCGGGGAATCATCGGAATGTGGAATGTGAATTGTGGAATGTGTAGTTTCCATGTTGCCCCTTTTACAGATTCCCCGATGATTCCCCCGTTCCCCGGTTCCCCGTTCCCCCTTTTACAGATAGCCTCATCACATTTAACGATAAAAGAAAAAAATACGCTACCAGGACACCGCACAAAAGAAAGTGAGAAAATAAGCACTTGTAAATTAAACACTGTACGCTAATATATTGTGAGTTACGTGCGAAAGACGTTTGCGGTAAGACTGCGGGGAGGAAATACGAAGTAACGAACCTTTGCATCAGCAGTTTCCAAGAGACGGTATTCACCGAAGAACTAATCGCAATTACACATGTTAGATAGACACAGGCATATAATTATGCCTAGAATAGAATCTCTAGAATAGAATAGAATAGAATAGAATAGAATAGAATAGAATAGAATAGAATAGAATAGAATAGAATAGAATAGAATAGAATAGAATAGAATAGAATCTCGCCACTCTTTATCCTGCTGGACTTAACAAACAATTATGTACAGTAACATTATCATAGCATAGCACTTCCTTTTGACCATTGCCCTAGGTGTTTTTTTTATTATTTATAGATTTTGTTTTGTTTTTGTTTTGGTTTTTTTTATCCTGCTCATACTATTTATTTATGCTGCGTCACCAATATTCCTTTTTATTCGATCCCATCTTTCGAATCTACTCTTCCTTTTACTCCTGTTCTACTAATCTTTCTTCACTTGATAACGGGCTCAGCTCGAAGCGTCGTTTTTTATCATCTCTGTTCAAGGTACAATTATTTTATTTTAAATAGTTATAGCATAGAATTATGGTGTGCTTACACAGAGGGAAAAGCAAATACGAGAAACGATTCTGAAACTGTTGCAGGTTAACAACTGATGCTCTTCCCTCTTGTCCGAAATATGCGCCCCCCGCCAGTGCTTATTGAAGACTGGCTCAAGTTGGACACCACCTGATAATGCTTGCAAATATAAACGATTGAAGAGCTTTGCATGAGCGATTTTGCATCATCGCAAATCTTACTAGCCTGCGTGCAGACTATCCCCAAGGAAAAGGTATAGTCTGCGCAGCGCCGCTCACTGTTGTGTAGTGCGTGCTTCAGCATTTGTTTCGCAATGGTGATAACAAAGAAAGCTTATTGTTGTAGCAGCCAATAAAATAACTTTCCCGTGAAACAAGGAAGCAATCAGATTTGAGAACAGCCATCATGTGATTAAATCTCAGGTTTCACTTTGTTCTCTAGGCAATTTTCATTAGCAACACAATACTCTGGAATTTTAACTACCCTACTGCAGACAATAAACAGACGCCAAGGAGAAAGGGTCATTCAAATGCCATTGAAATAAATAGCTGACGCATACAATACGCGAAATTGAGCGGCGTTGCGCAGACTATACCTTTTCCTCAGTTAGGTTTTGTCTGCACGCAGGCTAAAATCTTACGTGACATCTTATTTGAGGCAGAATTTAGTTTTTTAGAAATTCCACACATGACATCCCTATTCCACCCGCCATCTATTAACTAGTAATAGCTGCTGCTAAAGTGCCCGCGCTTTTGAAAAAGATTAGTAAAATTCATCAAATTGAAAACCCCAGGAAAGTTTCGCATCAGAAAGAAACACAAGCAACAAATAGAAGTTTGCCAGTGGAATCCTCAAGGCTATTATCAAGATTATATACGATTGCAGTGCAATCACTGGCAGATTGTTGGATGCCGTAGCGGTAGGCATCTATTCCACTGACCACAATAGTTGGAGTTCGACTCCTCATGGTGACTCACTTTTTTCTTTATTCTTATATTTTTTCTTGAAGTCCCTGCTGGTTCTGCTAGTGCAATCTAATATCCGCATCAAATATTCGGAGGAATGGAAATCCTTGATATATATAAAATTGGTTAAAAAAAAACCACACAGGTCAATTGAAAAAATAACAAACTACGAATAATACGAATAATACGATGTCGATACCCTGCTAGTGCTGTGGTGGTGGTTTCAGAGTTCATAAACCGTTGCAATTTGTTCGTTTGATTCTCCCTATCATTAAAAATTCGTATTGGATGCTCTGAATACTTTATCAACCCCATCCCTTCCACACTGAACAAATCAACACATCGGTATTATTGTGTGAAGCGATCAAAGATAGGCCTAGCGGAAATAAAAGTTTATTTTCAACTGTGCATGAGAACAAAAGCTGTATGCTTGAGAACCACTGAGATCAGAGTTGAGAACAGAAGATTTTTCAGCACCAGGCTTCTTTCGACCCAGACCTCCAAATCGCCGCCATTTTTGTTGACGAATTCTGCTGACTCATCATTGGAAAACTAAAATCAAGCTCCTAACAAAATCTTTTGCACGCATAGCCAATGAGAAGCCCTTGCTTCGCGCGCTCCGGCGCGGGCAATTAAGCCTTTCCACCGTTTAGACATCACTCAAGTACTTTTCGAACAATATGATACCGGAAACAAGTGAGAATAAAGAAAAATATGCAAGAGTTTCTTAATTTTTTGGCGATCTGAGAGTCTCAGTTTCTTATGAGCGGTTCCTTATAAAAGAAAATATGTGTATTAAGTTCATTCAATCCTTATCTAATGAAAACTTGATATTTTAAAAGCAAGATCTTTTGGTCATCTCGAAAACATTGCTGATTTAAACGTTTCGGGTATGGACTCCAGATCATTTTCTGATCTACTCCGTTTTGGAAGTTCTGATTTAGACGTGAATGCGAATAAAATGGTTATGGAGGAAACGATTTGCTTTATCGGAAACACGAAACGAAAGCAGTTTAATGATTCATAGTTGGAAAGCAGCAGCTTATGTCTTATGTTCCTTATGTCTTGTATCTTGTTTTCCTTAACCGTTTTCATATTTGTGTGTTTTCTTAGGGATTGTAAGTAAGATGCTAAGTAATATTGTTAGTGCCAGTCATAGTGAATGCTTGATGACCTTCTGTCTTTATCCGCTATGATTGGCACAGTTGAATTGTAGTTCGCAATTTTAGCTTTTAAGATTTGATAGAAAAAAGTTGATATTCAGGGAGCATTATTTTCAAACGCCATGCATTTTGACTCACCCGGTAGGATTGGCCTCGTTGGGGAATATGATTAAATTAATTACCATGTTCATTCAATCTTTATCTGATGAACTTGCTTTTAAACTTATCACATTAGTCATTCTGAGCTGCAGCACGAGAAAGCAGATCCTGTTAGTGAAATGCGATCAATTCGTACACAACCATGTTATTCCTTACTTTGCTGATAAATGTACCTCAACATCTTTATCTCACACCACCTGCTCGATTTCTCTTATCTCCTGTGCTAGCCATCAAACTGATGTCGTTTTCCAAAGCTTGTTACTAGATCTTCTCTCTCTGCTCTCATTTCGCTCAACTTATTCGACATATGGGATTTAGTCGAATTACTTTTATCAAATCACTGAGATTTTTGTTGAAAACAAGAAAAACAAGGAGAAATCGAGTTCACTACCGGGTGTCCCAAAAAAAGTATAGGCGTTTGAACAGTTCCTGCGAAGGAGCCTTGTATTCAAAAATTTAATTTTCAGTTTATGGTATAGATGAGATCTCAACTTAGATTTGGCAACCTTGCATGTCCAAATCGGGTTCGTAATTGCAGAGTAATTCACTTAAACAGGCAAAATTTCTTAGGCAGCCTAAGACAGATGTTTATTTAATTATGCAGTTACTATGTGTAATTTATAAAGAGCTTCTGGGGCAGCTAAATACATTAATTTTTGAAGTTTGTTGAGCTATGAAAGTGCAATTTACTGTTCATATTCTAAAGCCCAATATGACTGAACGATCACAACTTAACGAAACTTATAACCACCTACAGGTAATTTGTTTAACCTATTAACTCTTATAACTTATTAACCACCTATAAGACACTGGTTTCTGTGAGTTAGAAAAAGTATCCACTCTTCAACAATTGTTGTTGTTGTTGTTGTTGTTGTTGTTGTTGTTGTCAAGTTATTTTGATTCGAAAATTCATACTAGCTTCTTATATATCAAATACAAGAAACTAATCTAATTCGAATATTTACGATAAACTAAATCATAAACTAAAGTAAACAAAGATTCATATCTACAGTTATCCCCTAGGTATCAAAGAAACAAAACCCACCCTATCTAAGACCTCTAAGACATTATATGCCTGTCTGCATTGTCTGCATGCATTGTCTGCATGCATTGTCTGCATTGTTTCATGATTTGTAAAGGTTTTGAGAGTCTCAGCTGATTTGATCTCATTAGAGAAGCTATTCCATACCCTTGGCCCCAAAGACCTAAGGCTATTAGAGCCGAAGGTTACTTGATTTGGCCTATAATGTTACCAATTTAACCATCGAAAAAATGAAGAAATTGAGCTAATGATTTATAGTTCCAGGAAAAACCAACAGAAGAGGGGAGTTCTTGATTTGAGATTAAGCTAATGCATTGCAAATTACAGATATATAATCAAAGTTAAGTTAAATCCTCAGTCACACAAAGGAGTTATGATTTTTCGAATCGATGATATAGTTTTTGAATTACGAGTGATCATGATCGTCATCATCTCTAGAGCTTCTAGGGCAGATTGATCAACTCATTATGATCATCATTAAACAGTTCGTATCAAGAACTATTACAAAGGTCTGGTAGATATTTTATGCATGTTTCTCGCTTACATAGCTTCTGTGTGGAAGTCTACAAGACAATAAGGAAATTAAATCCTTCTTTCATGCAACAGTTATTTCAATTCAAATCCTCTATGAACGTGAATCGCTCAATGAGAAATCCGTGCGATCTGCAACATAGCTTTTCGTTAGGGATTTCTTGACTAGTAGCTATTGCAATTCCATGTTTGATTTACTTTGAGAGAATGCCAGCATAGCTTCCAAATCTTTAACTCGGCGTAAAAGGGTGGGTGTAAAATTATGTGATCTATTTCTTCGTACTGAGTGGCTTGAAACAAACTTTAGTTACTTATCTTTAATTCTACCGTTGGACTATTCAGAATTTTTGAATATTTTTCAAAATTTTGGCATATGTTACATTTGAACTCATTTGAGGGTGTGACGTCATCAAATTTCTAAATCATAAACCAGAAAAGTGACAGACTTTTGCTTGATACTATATTGTAGACATCCATAAACTATGTTTTTCTTCGAAATTATTTCATGTTGCTTCAAACAATTTAGAAATTACAATGGTTTTAAGTTTTTTTGAAAATTTTTCTTGAATTCTTCAAAAAGTAAAAAAACACTCTAATTCTGAAAATATTGAAGATTTCAGAGAAGTCCAACGGTAGAATTATAGAGAAATAGCTTAAGTTTCTTTGAAGTCATTCAGTTCAAAGAAATAGGTCACTGAATTTTACACCAGCCTTTTTAAAGATTTGGAAGCTATGCTGAGAATGCCATATCTTTTGTAGATGCTTCGGCTGCCGAGCAGCTAGGAAAAGATCATCACACAAGCGGGACACCAAATGGAAGTTCAAAGAACAATTCAAATGGAAATGTGTCGGAAAAGAATAAGAATCATAAAAACCATATTGTAAGTTTGTGTTCCAAAAAAGAATCTATGTTTCGAACGATATTTTTATACATTTTGAAGAATTTCGAACATGCACAATGCGCCACTTGATCGAACCTTGCGTATAAAAATGTATGAAAATATCGCTCGATCCACGCTCTTTTGTAGAGTATCTAAAGATCTATTGATTGATTGATAGATTGATCCAGTGATTGATCGATTTATTGATTGATTGGTTGATTGATTCTCTCATCGATCCTTGGGGGGGTATTTAGGGACGTGCCATTTTAAGAGTTCTTTTTTGAAAACCCTCCGACATTATGGATCTCGTTTTCAGATATTCTGTGGAATTATGGGTGCTGTCTTGGAGAAAGTTTCCAGAATAGACAGAATCGACTTTTGGACGAGGGAGCAACGACGGCTGTTGTTGTCGTTGGTATCTCTCGGCTGGGGTCCCTGTTTCCCAACATTCTCGGATTCGTAGCTCGACATCTACTGCAAAACACGTTTCTTTCTTTAGTCATCGGTAAATTGGTTTGTATGTAGCTTTTTGGAACCGTATCTTTAATTTTAGTTTAGTTTTATATCTTCTATGGCATGGCCCCGGCGTAGTCATTGTATTTTGCTCCTAGGGGTATCGTCTTTGTAGTGTAGTAAAGTGTTTTGTAAGTAGTGTCGTAGGTAATTCGTCTTTGTAAAAATTTTTAGATTGAGTATAAAAAAAAATCGGCTAAGGTTTGTTTACACACATTTTAAGTCATGTGATCCATCCCTTGATAACACATCTTTTGATTTCCCTTTCGTGACATGCAAAGTTGTGCCATGAGTGCATAATATAGCATAATACTAAAACTTCCCAAGAGTATGGTCACATGACTTGAAATGGGTAAAACAAACCTTAGCCGATTCGGTCTATTACAAGGGCTGCATGGATTTTTTTGAATTTCGGGAAATCATGGCCGACATCAAATTTGCGAAAGTATGACCCTAAATTTTCAAAAATTTGCAGAATTATAGGTGCCTTGTTCCCTAACCACTCAGGAATTATGATTTTTCGAATCGTTCGTAGTGTACAGTTAGTTGCATGTAGGTTAACGTTATATGTCTTTATGTTTTTGGCCATGGGGTAGTCATTGTTTTTCGCTCCCCCTGGTATCGTTCCCGTAGTGTTGTATAGTAATTAGATAAGTATTGTAGATTGTAGAACTCATTGTAAACTTTTTAAATGAATGATATATAAAAAAAAAATTATGATTTGAATCATCCCAGTTCAATGAATGCAGTAGCCCTTTGTGTTTCATGTAATTGCGGGGGGGGGTTCATATAGAGGGGGGCTTGGTTAAAGTCTTGTCTTAAAAAGAAGGGGTTCATTAGAGAGGGGGCTCAATAGGGAAGGGGTTAAATATAGCTTTGCAGTAATTTTCGAGCAGGATACTAGATGATCCCTGGACATAATCCTAGAAACCCTACACCTCACAAGATGTCGGTAATGTTGGATAAAGCTGTCTCAAACAAAACACAAAGTGGGTTATCAGTAATATTGATGGTCGGACACTTCCGCAGAGGACTTTATGTGTTTAATTAATGGACCACTTCGGTTATTCTTCAATAAACCTTTTTCATAATGAAGAGATCTCGTTAAGGCTGACATCAATTAGATATGACGGTGTCAATCCGTGAAAATAACTCACGTCTTAGGCTTAGATAACTCTCGTCTTAGGCTGAGAAGCCCAGATAATTTTCAGCCTACCGGCAGTTACTAAAAGAGCCGAGCAAATGAAATTCTATTTGGAGCTGGTTTCCCTCGTGGTGATCAAAGAAATGATTTATGTGTCTGCCATTTGCTATGCATAGATACCACAGTTCTTTGCAATTTACAGCTGCTGAGCAACGACTCGTTTGATCTTCTTGTTTCTGAAATTATGAGGAACTTTTTAGAGAAGCCCGTTCAAGGAACCTACAAAACAGGTCTAAATGCACGATCAAATTTACGTAATTGTTATGCCTCACAGCAATGACTTGGACACCTAATGAAGAGTTTAGCTCGAAACGTTTTGTAATATCACCGATCTAGTGTATACATTGTCATATTTTAAACATTTACCGTATGGCCATGAGTCGTAGTTATAGCGTCAATCAGTCTATCAATAGCACTAACCTACGAACATATAATTAGTCTATGTTGGCTGTACATGATATCTTTTGGACTTATTGAAAAGCCTTTATCTCGTTTCCTTTGTAGAGTCCTGATGCAAAGGCCACAAAATCAAGGTACTGTAAACTTTGCTATTTTCGTTCCATCTGGAGACTCTTACATGTAGGTCAAATTTGCCGACAACATGCACATTTACTGACATTTTTCATATTGAGTTAACTCTCCATCGTCAGAATGCGGAGAAAATGTCAAGTTTCAGCAAATACCGCTCCTCTGCGAGTTGAAATTGCGAGATCAATGAAACTCCGCGTTATTGTCCCTGTTTTGTCTTCTGTATCTGTACAGTTGTATTTTGCAAGCACCTGTAATTGTGGCTCGTTCTACTTGATTTAAAATACCTTCAAGGTGGGTGAGGGGATTCTTTAAATAAGTTTGACCGAAGGTTTTACACCTCTGTTCACGCATTTCAAAGCAAAGACCAATCTCCAGTCTGTGGGATTCTCTTAGCAGACAGAAATCCCCCATTGTCTACGAGTGAAAATGTTGCTCTGTCTGTAACTGAATATAAATTTACGTATGGATGACTTTTGATTGTGTGCAATTCTGCCTGCCCAGAAAATCCCTCTTAGAAATCAGCCTTAACAGATTTCTCGTAAATCAAATTTTACCTTTTTTCCCAATGCTCAGAAAAATATAACAAAATCACACAACTACTATTTCAGTTTTTTGTGTGTCAACCTACCTTTTATTCATAGCAATTTATCCAATTTTTTGTGCGCAACGAATGTTCAAATTTGGGAAGTTCTTTTGGCCCACCCGGCATATCATGGAAAGTAAACCACATATCTTTTGTCATCGAAATAATCTGTAGGTTATGCAACAATAAAGCTCGTATATTAAAGACCCTCTCTTAACCATGATCCTTTGCGTGCTAAATATAAATAGAATGCAAGTAGAACAGAGTCCAAAATGTCTTTCATATCATATCACCCGTTCCTCTTCTAACCAACGGTGTACATCCACACTAATCGTGTGATTAATCATGGGTCTGGTCCATGTGGAATGTACATCTTCTTAACTTCATATTCTCAATAAATAATGGGTAACACTTGGTGGATGCCTGGCGACTCTTTTGTTCTTATCGGTAACCATGTGAATCAGTTGCTGTGCATTTCTAGGGAGTAGATTATGGCAGGCACTTCCCAATGACATGAAACAATCTGATACCCTCTCCAGTTTGAAAAGGAGAATAAAAACCTGGAATGGGGAGGAATGCAACTGTAGACTGTGTAGACCTTTCGTGGCTCAGGTTGGGTTCTTGAGCGGATAAAATTTCTTTGCATTGTAAATATAGAAAATACTGTAAAAACATTGTAAGAATCTGTATATATGTATTTATATCTACTTATTCCGCATTATAGATATATTTTTTTATTTTAAACAATTTTACTTTGTAGTAGGCTTGAATTAGCTTTTTTCTAGCTACTTATGTATATACCTACTTTAAATAAATGGATAATAATAGTAATAGTAGAATGATGGCCAAACAAGCCTTCGACATGGAATCGATAAGATGACAGCAGCACGGAAATTCACAGAAGCAGAGATCTTTTTCCTCGAAGCCGAATTTATCGATGGACTGGCCTTAACTTCCATGGTAAAATACGGAGATCGATGTCGATACTTAACAGGAAAAGACTGGCTTGCCTACAGAAGTAATCCAACGGTGGATAAAGAAAACGATCGCGGGGAGCTTATTTTGGAAATGGCTCAGCAAGCCAGGTGCTACCCAGGATTAAAGGGGCTCCGTCGTCAAAGTACTTCACTTAGGAACAAACCAAACATTCATAGCTTCTACGATTGCTCGGATATAAGTGGATTTTTAACGGTCACTTTTTGGTGGCTTGGGTGAAGCCACCAAACAAACTGCAGAGAACAATGGATGAACAATGGATAATCGGCGACACTTGCGAGTTTACGGATTTGTTTACTGTTTGACGACGGAGCCCCTTTAATCTGAACTTGGAAATATGAAGTTCAAAAGGTGTAGATTCCATATGGGGCGGACCCATGATTAATCACATGATTAGTGTGGATATAAACCGTTGATTAGAAGCGAGGCAGGTGCATCATATTAAATTCGATTTTGAGGTTGCAAAGGATTATGGTTTGCTCTAATTCTTTGAAATACAATTTGCCGCTTGACATACATTTGTAACATAGTAGTCACATTTGAAAATAGCTATATCTTTCCTTGTAGACCAATTTTGACAAGTTCAAAATCCGAAAAGTAAGTTCTGGACTTTTCCGATTAAGCTTGCCTCTACATCATAATTAATGAATTATAGGGTGTCCTGAAAGGTTCCCAGGTTGTAGAAGTTCCAATGAAGGAACTGTAATTTTAATATTTCTTTCCATTCTTACACATGATTTTGATAGTAGGCTGAAGCACCGCGACCTTATAGCTTCAAAGGGGAAAGAAAGAAGCGCAAAATAAAAAAGCAAAATTAATGATATGATGTTACGTCAAAATGCTAAAGTTTTTCTTTGCTTCTTAAACTTAGGTTTAAACAATTTGATTGATGGTATCTGATCATGACACTGTTTAAAACTTTGGAAGTAATCTCCCTAACAATCAAAATACCGGGTGTCCCAAAAAAGTACTCCCGTTTGCAAAATCACCAAAATTTGATTACACGGGCGATCTTCAATTTTCTTTTTTTTGTCAAGTAGATCAAGGAGCAAATTATTTTCCCAGACTTAGCTGATCTTGTGAATGGCAAATTTGGCTCTTTTTATGGCTGCCTGGTTTTGAATCATGGTGCAAAAAAGCACTGATGACTGCCAGATCAATTTCTTTGTGCGTGAAAGCTTCTAGTTTGGTCATAAATGACATAAAGATATGCGCACTATCATTAGAGGCTTCAATGATGATAACGAAATCTGAAATTTTGACTCTTAGGCAAGATTGAGAATTTTTCTTAAAAGACATAGCTCAGAATGAGGTTTTTGGACGTGTAATTTTCCTACCTTGCTGTATCAAAAGCAAACATTTTATGATCTATGAATATTTTTGGTTCTTTGACAAAACAACTCAAAAAGAAAATTTTATCAAACGTGAGATTGTCAATTTTTGATGATTTTTCAAATAGGATTACTTTTTTGGGACACCCGGTAGTTTGCCTATTAGCATTTACGATTGTGACTAGATGATCAATCTTCAGAATCTGTCCAATGTATTATATATCATGATTTGTCAAAAATGGGACACTTTTTTGGAGCACCTGATTTTTGCAGAAATTTTTCAAAGACTCATTTTGGCCGGATGTCCCAAAGAAAATCCTATCGTTTAAAAAATCACACAGTATAAAACATATCATAGACTTTCTTTCTTTTTGATCTCTTTTATCAGTGATTCGAATTCTTTAAAGATGATTAGAAACGTCTGTTTTGATTACTTGAAGGGTAAAAACACAACTGTTTCTATGAGCAAAAATTTCGATATAGATCTTCGTCGGTGTATTTACAAACCCAGGCAGCCAAGTATTTATACGATAAACCTAGAATTTACATAAAAATGGTTTGTTTTTCTATACCCTACACAAATAAAAGAAAACATTATTATTTCACAATGCTATAGATATAAAAATGATTTTTACACATGGACAAAGCGAAACGCTGTCTAGACTTTACGGACAGGTGACTTGCTTGCTTAAAGGGTATTAAATAAAAAATATACAACTCTGTTCGGAGCACAATTATTTATAATTATTTGTTTGTGTATAAAATGATGCATTGAAACTTGAAAAACCTCATTCTGAGCTATTCTTTTTAAACAACATCGTAAATCTTGTATAAGAGCCATGATATTGAGATTCCCCATTATTCTTCAAGCCTACACCTGTAGTTTGCATGTCTTTCTAAAATTCACGACCAAGTGTTTTGCAGTATGCTTCAAAACCAGGCAGCCCAAAAAAGGGCGAAATTTGCTAATTTAAAATCAATCATAGCTGTGCTTGGGAAAATAATTTGGTCTTCGATCTACTTTCTAAAAAAGGAAATTTGAAGATCGACGATGTAATCAAATTTTGGCAATTTTTCAAGAAGGGTTACTTTTTCAGACTGCCGGTAGTCTTCACTTTACTCATACAAATAATTTATTTTTGTTTTTAGGAAGTGCACACAGTCACAACTTGATTTCTTTGAGATGCTAGACCGGAAAATAGATGCGGTAAGTTTTAATTGTTTCTATCGCATTTTCATTCAGCTGTAAGTTTTATTATTATCATTAATTCTTTCAGTTGAAGTTGGCTAAAAAATTATAGCTACCGGATGAGTCAGAAAAAAGAATTCCCGTTTGAAAGGTCACGGCTCCCTGGATATCAAGACAATGATATCGGCAAATATATATTTTAATGTTAGAAATGTTCAAATCTACTATAAAATTTACCTGACTGAAATCGGCCACTCCACTCTGAAATTATGAGGGATTTTCTCCAGAAAGCCGCTTCAAAAAACCTTCAAAACGTGCCCAACATCATGAACAGATTTCCCTAACATTTCTGCCTGACAATCTTTTTTTTATATCAACTTAAAACAACTACAACTCTAATATTTACATTCAACTGTGCCCCTCATAGCGGGAAAAGACCTTACAATTGCCTTACAGCAATGACTTGTGAACGCTTTAGCACGTGCTATCCTCTTGGGAGGATGAAAAAATCCTCCCCCTGGTATCGATGACCTATTCAGGGGGATTCCATTCTCCCAAGAGGACAAAATACATGAATTTATGTGAGTGTCATCAATTTTAGGAAGGGAAATGTGCTCATTGTTTTCATTCGTTTTTGCAGGTTTTTGAAGGGCTTTCTGCAGAAAATCACCCATATCCACAGAAAGGAATGGCCGATTAAGGCCGGGTAAATTACTGAACCTAATTGAGCATATTGGCAATAAAACAAGACATTTTTCAATATTATTGCTTTGATATTCATGGAGCAGTGGCCTTCCAAGCGGGGATCCTTTTTTCTGACTCACCCGGTATAATTTCTAATTATGGCCAACTATTTACGGAAATACATACCATGCTACAAAGAATGCAGAAAACTGTATTAATGGACAATGAAAGCATGATTCGAAAGTATTTTCGGGACTCGTGCAACACGAAGATTAAATATTGATTGTTTTTTTGTATGGAAGATGTTGATTATTTTTAGGACCAACAATATTTGATGGTCCATTATTGTTGGCTATTCAACTGAAGCTATTTGGCTTAAAAATAATAATGATAATAATAATAGTGATGATAATAATGATAATAATAATTTTGCTAATTATGGAACAAAAAGACCGATTTCACCCAAGCAAATTTTCGTATTAGTTAGACCCCGTTTACGCGAGACAAAACTGGATCAATCCAGAACGGAATCGATCCAATTTGGGATCGATCTCAAAATTTTGCAGGTGTTTACACGGGATCGATCCCAAACCAATGATTCCCAGACTCCTTATAAAGATTTGGGCATGCCTACAGACTATGCTCTATTTGCTGTCAGGGTAACCAAAAGGTGTCATTATGAAAACGCCTCGATTTCCTTTTTCGGCTTGCGTCGTTCTGCATTCGTGCCAGTTTGGGATCGATCCAGCCGTTTACACGAGGCTCTGACGGGATCGATCCCAAACTGGATCGCTCTGGCAATCGATATCGCGGATCGATCGATGCAGTTTTCTCACATTTAACCGGGGTCTTCGATGTCACTTGAGATTTGCGATAATGCAGAAGTAATCATTCAATAGACTTCATTCGTTTTCATACGTGCACACTTTCATGTGACATCTGATTTGAGAGAGACTTTAAAGGTACACTGTCGTGGCGCTGATTGGGTTAATAAGACAATAAAAAACAATAGAATTTGGCAAGCTTCAGTAATTACGCTGTACACTGAAATTTGACTCCCTTTATTCTCGAAACGAAATATGATCAAAGAGTATAAAGGCTTGGTAATTATTCACAGGCCAGGTTCTATGTTGGTGATTTCAACATTACGATTAGCCAATCACAGCCGCGACAGTGTGCCTTTAAACAGTTCTATTGTTTTTTTTTCTCAGGGAGCTGATTATATATCGGAAGATGACAGAGCTAGCCGTCGTTCTTGGTCAGAGCTCAGGTGACACAAACTAAGAAGCTGTTCAAATTCAAGTATCGAGGGGAATAAGGTACAATAAGCAAACCATACTGATTAGTATGAAGCAAACGAGTCCTATTTGTTCAAGGGTACTACGAAGACTGGGTTTAGGCCATAGGTTTAATGTTGTTTAATGATAGATGTTACTTACTGCCACAGCTACATGTTTATGTTTTATCTCTCCTGTGGTATGTAAACCCAATGTCGTACGAAATTCGATGCTGTTAGCGCTCTAACATCCCTCCGGCTCTCGCATCTCACATGGCTGTTGCCCTCCATTTGAAATTGTGCTCGAACTGAATGTTTGTGAGCTATGAGAGCGAGGGAGCAAGAGGAACGTTGCAGCGCAAATAGAAATATGTAGCTGTGTTAGTAAATGATTTGTTTCATTGAGCAATAATAAACCTATGGCCTAAATCCACTCGCTGTAATACTCTTGATTTGATTACGAAATCGTAAATGGAAATGATGTATATGCACAATATGTTTTTAGACTTACTACGTGGGTCCAATGTCAAGCAAACCAAATTGAACGTGCGTATTTTGTGATGAATTTCGTCTGGTGGTAAAATTTAGAGAAGATGTATGCCAATGGTCAAATAGGTCTGACAATTACTAGATTAGGGGGTATGACTTTGTGTTCTACTGAAGTTCACTTTATTCTTGTTTTTTTAGCTGAAATACGAAATCATTAAATCGGAGAAAATATGCAGTCAATTTTTATTGTGAATTAAGCTTTATTACTGGGTGAGCCAGAAAAACTTGTCCCATTGTTAAAAATTCATAGTATCAAGAGGATTAGAATTAATCATAGTTTGCTTGATTGCTGTGAGATTCAAGTATTTTTGTAATTGTTCTCTCTTTTTTATGAGCAAATGTAGGTAAAGTCAACTTAACGAAAATGTCATGGCTGCAAAATGAATGTCTGAACAGGCCTAAAACACTTCATCAGATCGTAAAGAAGCTCTTCTCCCCCGATGTGATTTTACTTGATACCTTTTTAATCAGAAGGAATTTCAATTCATGTTCTGTCACTCATTCTGCTTCTGAAAATATGTTTCCAGAGGGCAATCAAAATGTAACCTTTCCTCGGTTGTTAAAGCCTTGTTATCGCCGATGCTGTAAGACAATCATTTTTTTGAAATATATAGTCCCATCAAAAGCTACGATAACATAATTACTAGTTACCCTACTTACAATATTACTCTACTATACCACTTAAACGATACCAGAGGGAGCAAAAGACTGTGTCTACCCTGCGACCATTCCATGAAGTTAAAAACTACTAATAGATACGGAGAAAAAAAGAAAACCAGGCAATGCACGTAGCTACTCTACAATAATAACACTAAATCCCCCTTGCAGGTTGCAGCAGCTAATTATTAGTAGCAGCATTTTATTCAAAGCGTTGTGTTGCATTTATGTATTTTAAAGTTGCCTTAAGAATATCTGTATCAGAGTCAACAGACGACCTTTTATCACCATACAGCATCATTTCAAGTAATAGCGCCTTTGAATGATTTGACACACCGTACTGAAGACAGTCATCAGCGATTAAATGAAAACCGGTCGTAAAGAGCCATTTTGGCACCAAGGCACAGTGGGCTAGAGGGAGACATTCGAAAATTTGGAAGTTCTCTAAATCGTTAATTGTTATCAGTTTTAGAAAGCTGAATAGTTGGGCTATCGTGTGCTTTTGAAAGGTTTCATTTATCTTGTAGAAAATTGGACAAAATCTTTGAAAATGTCACTTACAGCATTCTGGTGGCAAAGAATGTGGATGAATGTTTTTCAACCAGAAAAATGGGTTGCAGAATGTTTGATCCGCATTACATATGAAAGTAAATAGTCACTGTCTGTTGAAAAGCAATATGAACATGTTTTGTCAAGTCTTCTTTTACCACAGCAAGAATTTTTTTCAGACAATTTGTCAGATTTGTTGTCTTCTTCAGAGAGCAAAATTTGACTTTAATGAAGAATATCTCTGAAAGTATGAGAGGAAACATACAACACCAATACAATAAGAACCCGCAAAATAGAAACCTGTTTTTTCAAAACAGCCTGTTTAGTTTATTTTTAAAAGGTCATTAATCTGGAAACAGGCTGAAATGTTTCTTATCATATGGTTAAGAAACCTTCATTGATTTCAACTTAAATATGTAAACAAACCCAGAGCAAACACTATCGAGCGGTATGTTCTCGTTATCTTTATTAGCCGTAAATAACGGACTCATCATATTAAACCCATAAACGCAACAAAGCACCGAAATCAGTAGGAAGAAGACTATTAACTCCTGTAAAAGAAAAAAATAACCAAAATAAGCCTGTAGCAAGAGAAAAACTGTTAAATCCTGTAAGATAAAACCGAATTAACCTTAATTCCTGAAAGGAAAGAAATAAGTTAATAACTCACCAGTAACTGCTGAAAAGATAAACGTATAAATGAAAAGATAATCTTGTTCGTCTGTGCATTACAGAAATTGTTTCTAAGAGCAAGCATGAGCGTATATCGAAAGAAGAAGGATATATCTGTACATCTACCTCGGGCATTTTATTTCTTTAGTTCAGAAGCTGAGCAGTAAATGTTTTAATTGCATCCAAAAAGGTAAGAGAATTGAATCGCCTCCCGATCGGCTTTTGAATCAAATAAATTAAATGCCCGTGACAGATGTGTAGATGTATCCTTCTTCTCTCGATCTATGCTCATGTTTGCTCTTGAAAACAACGTCTGGAATGCACAACGAGCGAACTAGCTACCTGGGTCTCAGAGACACTTTTGCAGCTTTGCTTGTTTTGAATTACTGGTTGAGAGAATTTCCTTCGTCTGCGATCGCTAATCGCTTTGAATTGTGGTGCCAATCAAAACTAACTCGTGCTATTGTCTTACCAAATCTGTCCTTGTTTTCTGGAATAGCTGAGCTAATAGAAAAATCAGCCAGAGTAAAAAGGAAATTTCAATAATGCTGGAAGATTAGAAAAAGAAAATATTAAAAACAAGCGGGAGCAATTGATGGACCCATGTAGTAAGTGCTTCATAGAATTCCAAATGAACATGGATAGATTAATGGGCGCAGCCATTAGCTTTCCTTTTGGTAATTTATTTTTATGTAAACCCTATGCTGTTTTTTGATAGTACATTCAATGTGGAATAGGGTAGTTATTTATAAGTGTTGTGTAAATGGACATCCGGCTGTTCGAAAATTATGCCTTATAGTTGTAATAGCGTCTTATCCTTTCATTGCCACGAAGCTTTGAGCCATGTACCGGGTGAACCAGAGAAAATCCCTCTTTTGAAAATTCCTAGCATCAAGAGTACTGGATGGATTGGAATGAATCAATATTTGCTTGACAGCCAAAAGATCTTGACAGCCAAAGTATTTTTATGATTGTTCTCGCCTTCTTACGAGCACTTGACAGATTGGTAAATTCAAATTTAGAAAAACTTAGTGGTTGCAAAGCGACTGAAAAAGGCCTAAAATACTTGATCAAATCATAAAAGACTCCTCGCTCAGAACAACAGGGAAAATGCCATTTCTGATGGGTGAGATATATCGTCTGCACATTTATTGCCATGGGATTGAACATTTTTAGTATCTGTTTGAGAATATATGTCCTATTACTCTTGAGAGAGGTGAAACGCCTTTGCGTATTGTTCTGTGTGGGGACAATATTGTTCGTATCGTTCTGTGTGAGGAGTCCTGACGATTTGATCAAGTGTTTTTGGCCCTTTTTCAGTTCTTTTGCAAGAATAACATTTTTGTAATGTTGAATTTACCTATATTTGCAATGACCGTAGGAAGATGAGAAAATCACAAAATGTTTAGATCTTTTGGCTTTTAACAAGAATTTAAATCATTCAAATCCATGAAGTACTTGTGTTGCTACGAATTTTCGAAAGTGGGAACTTTTTCTGGCTCACCCGGTATTTATAGTGGCAACTCGATATAGCTATGACGATTCCTTTGAAGAGGGACAAACTTCGGAATATACAGGGTGTTTCAGAAAAAGACGCAACCCAACTATGATTGAAACATTAAAGGTCTTCTTAAGCCTGGTTTCCATTAAATGGTAAGGGGATCGGCGACAGTCTGCGATCGTCGGCGATCCCTATCTTCCATCTTCCATCTTCCATCTGCGATTTCAGCAGAGTGTTTCCATTCGTCGGCGACCAGTCGGCGACAGTCTGCGACGCACCTATACCATGATCCTTTTCAAACCCACAAGAAAGCGCGCAAGCGTAACAACAATGACTACTATCATCTAATTGGCTAATCAGATCCACGTGATATTAGTTTAACAAAAGCGCGTCTGCGATGATCGCCGATCGTCTGCGATGTGTGTTTCCATAAACATTTTCCCAGATCGGGACAGTCGTAACGATCGGGAAAGTTGAACTTAGTTCAACTTTCCCGACGCTTACGATCCACGATCGCCGACGGTCTTAAAAGCAAGTGTTTCCATTAAATCGGGAATGCAACGCAGACGAACGCAGACGATCGCAGACTGTCGCCGATCTCCTTACGATCGCTCTACGATTTAATGGAAACCAGGCTTTAAAGGGGCTTCGAATAAAGTTGGGTTGCTTTTTTCAGAAACACCCTGTAATTTAGGCCCACCTCTAGTCGAAGTATTTTCTGTCGGTGACCAGCCATATCCAGCATTTTGAGTGCGTGGCCGTTGTGACTATGGTTCGCGCATTCTCTAATCTCTAGGATTAATCTCCATTTGATCAGACGCTGATTTGATTTTGGCACGCACTTTGTTCTTTGGCCATGTTGAAACGAGATCGTGCACGATGTCAGTTTCTTGCAATATTATTGCTTCTTTCAGGAGTTGAACCGAGGGTCGTATCACTCTGTAAAATCTGGTACGCTTTTGGCAAAAATTCTTTTGTTTAAAGAAAAATCCGCAAATATTCCCAAAAATCCTAAAATCTCAAATCGCAAAAATCTCAGCGATTATGGATATTGCCCTAGGAAATAACCCAAACACTTTCCCTTCAATTAGATATCAAAATCACAGGCGCTTTTAAGTGATTTCTGTCAGAAATGTCATTTGGGTCTAAGCTTCTCACCGATTAAAACTCATGCGTTAGCCCCAACATGGGGTTTTTTCGTTTTTTATGCGCACGCACACTCGGTTTGAAGCAGAGGCATCTTAATTTTTGCAAGCGTGATACATCGAGGCAAAGCAAAGACAAATTGTCATACTTGTAAGGGCAGTACTAGACTCATTACACAAGTCCTTCAATGCTTTTCGAGAAAAATTGTGAAATTCGTTGATTAGTTTTGCAATCAGAAATCTGTCAATTAATCCAATTCGATCTAACACATTTTGTTAAAATGATTTTCCATGAATAACCAAACTTGAAAGGTACCTCAACTTCCAACATTGCCTGTGATCACTGCTACTAGAAGAGTTTCTTAATTTCTTGGAAGGGCCTTTTTTTCTTATGAGAATAAGAATGCACTCTTCACAAACTGGTTTTGAAATAATTTTTTTTATTTTTCAACAGATTTTGCTTGCCCATGAAATTTTAGGTGTACATCATTGGGGATACTAGCATTACTGTCCAAAAAAATCATGAAATGTGTCAAATTTGCTCATGTTGGTCAAAATATTTTTCTGGTGACCCTTGACCTATTCCAAAACATCTTTTTCTACCAATAGAATTTTATTGAAAATAAAACCATCATTCTGCACAGATACACACAAATAAAAACAGAAAAATTCAGCGAAAGCAACTGGAAAATACCTCTCAGAATTAAAATACAGTTATCTAGCTAAAGATATCCTGCAATAATACTGTGCACTTCTGCAAATGATGCTAAAAATGTTCATGAAATGTTCTTTCTTTCAAATCTCTCAGTGATATAGGAACCAGGAGGCACTGGGGGGCACATGCCACCCTTTCCTGAGATTTTGCAGTAAACAAAAGAGTGCCTTTCCATTTTAGAAAGTGTCTCTTTAGCTTGATGAAAAACTCCCTTGATATGCTGTGCCTCCCAAGTTCAAGATGCATTCCTACAGCCCTGAAATCCCTTAATTGCAACTGTTAACATCTGCTGTACAGTCCAGTGCTGTTTTTACATCTCTATGCCATCTATGTATAAAAGCTAGCCAAGTTGGATGGGTCAAGGATATGCAAGCAAAATATCACTGTAAATGTTGTATGCATTGAAGGTGCATGGATCTGCAAAGCAAAAGAATTAGCCATTTGGCAAACAATTGTCACCCTTTTCACATCAATACCTATTCAGGGATTGCAAAAGTTAGTTGGACAAGACAAAGCAATAGAAAATAACATAGTCAGGTCATTTCTTAGATGGCAGCAAGTGCAGTCACCCCTATGCCCCTTTTCCAGCATTCCTGACCCCCTTCATATAAAATGGAATTAAAACTAAATTGACACATTGCCCTCAGCAATGCATCAAACAATTTGCACATGTTTCTGCATTAAATAGGAATGTGGGTAAATTTCTGACTGTTAATTTGAGGATTCGTTACTTCTTGCATTCTGTCTAAAGAGATGTAGATAGTTGGATTATATAGTAAATCTTATGACATTAAGTACGAAAATCCCCATGTACGCGATGTATCAGGTACTGAAATATCGGCTTCTTATGACACATGACATGTAGCCCTTGCCCCGAATGTGATTGTTAAGGACAAAGCTTTTCCTTGCCCAAATCGTTGTCGATGTAAACAAAACCTTCCCCTAAAAAGATGAATATTGACGTTTAACGCAAAAAACAGTGCATATACCGACACTGGCATACTGTTACTGAAGACATTGCAAGTGCACTGGCAGAGTTTGGTGATGTGGCACGGTGCCGATTTGGAGAAATAAACGCCTCAAAATTGGCAATTTCAGATGACGACCGTAGAACCATTTTAGACTACAGTTTGATAAATAACATTTTACCTGCCTTGCCGACCACTCACGACTGTGAGCTTCTGGGTATCAATTTTCCATAGGTAGTTTTATCAACATAAACAAATGCCAGACTTCCAGCTTGAGTATTTCAATGCAAACAAAATATGGAAGAAATGGTTCCTTCTGCTACTTACGTAGCATGGTTCTAGAGTAGTGTCTAAAAAACCTAGAATAACGTCGCAACGCAAAAAACGGTGAATAACCCACCTGATAGGTCATGTTCCTGATATCCTTGGCAAGGACTCCTGTAAAGTTCTTGATGTGGCACGGTGTAGTTTTGGAGAAATATCCTCTTTCATCAACATGAATCTGCGTATGAATTAGGCCATTTTTTCATGGCCACAAGAAGTCTTCGAATAGTGCTTTTTAATTAGAAAATTTCGTCGATTGATGTCTCCCAATGTTCGCCAACCTTTCTTCCATCAAAATCAAATAGTGGATTTAACTGCGAACGGATGAGCTCACGCTGGAATGCAAAAGCCGATGCCCGACCCATCTAGGCCAGTTGTCTCACTCGCTTTGAAATCTAGCTGTGAGACTGGTGATTTTGAGTGGTCAGCGGTTTGTGAAACGAAATGTCACTGTGTTGTTAGCCCTAATAAGGCTTAATGTGTATTCTTGAGCTACATGATTCACTTACCAATGACCCAAGCATCAATTTGACTTCAATTTCCATTTAATGTCTCCAAATTTTGTTTGAAAACATCCATTCTTGAGCAACTTCTGCAAATTTGTTTCGCTTCGTCTTTCTCCGCAAGCGCAAGTAACCTGCTCAAATGTTGCATTGCTTGGTTATTGTGATAAGAAGTAAAGCGATTCGATACAGTTGATATGCGATCGAAATATGATCATGATTTAGTGCTGATGCACTCGTGAACAGATGTGGCACGTCTAGAGATCAAAAAACTTTTTGGCTGTTTGGTGTACTAATGAATAGATTTTACACAAAACAACAACAAAGACGTGCCAAATCTGTTCACAAGTTCATCAGCAATAAATCATCATCATCAATTCATTTCATCATTTAAAATATTTATACAGGTTGAACAAGTTTCAGGATAATATCTGGTTTTCATACTGACCTGTTAAAAATCTAAGTTACAATAAAGAAAACTAGTTGTAATATCATATATTTACAGAAGCCAATAATTTACGCAAAATACAGTGAATAAAGTAAAATACGAAGGAAAGCTACGTAACCCGACTTATTAGAGCAGCTTTTTAAACGCACTTAGAGAGGGAGCTGATTTACTAGCTTTATCCATTCTGTTCCAAAGGGTTGTTCCTCTGCAACAGAAAGATTTCTGACCTGTTTTTATTTTAAGTGACGGTATTTTCAGATTTGGATCCATTGATAGCAGATTTCGTTCATTACTGTCGGAGCATCTTGTGAACAACGAGGACAAGTAATCTGGAGCCAGCAAATTTAAGGACTTATACATAAGGGAAGCTGATTCTTTGAAAATAAGCTGCTTGACTGTTGCCCATCCAAGACCGT
Source organism: Aurelia coerulea (assembly GCA_039566865.1). NCBI lineage: Eukaryota > Metazoa > Cnidaria > Scyphozoa > Semaeostomeae > Ulmaridae > Aurelia > Aurelia coerulea. The sequence goes on from CM076954.1 coordinate 17,149,828, forward strand.
TGATCAAAGGCATTGCGGATGTATCATATTTTGTCTTTTGAAAAATTGAAATCGTCGTAAATCCTAAATAACTATAGGAGAACGATAAAACTACGATAGACTGATTATGTTCTTCTCTATAATTAGCTACGTCACTACGGAATCCCATGAGAAGCGGGCGCATGCGCTATAAGTCATTGCGGACTTGCTACGAGTCATCAGCAGATGGCCATCAGGACCACTAAATATGATCAGGACGTGTTTTACAAGTTGGAATTTGATGCAAAAGATTGGTGAGTTTCTTATTGCTCCTTTTATCTTACCGGAATCATTTTATATCTGTTAACGAACTTCTTTCAAGTAATGATATTTCATAATATTTCTCTAGAAAATGTCAGATGGAGGATAGAACTATTCGAGGATAGAACTATTCCTGAGGATGGAACGGAATGGTAGGTACCTCCATTAGAAACTATAAGGCTGGGCCTCCGACGACGGGGGGGGGCACTTTTTTTGCAAATCATGCCGTTCTGAAAGGCAGCTCATCCATCACGTAAGATGAGGCTCAAATCCTTACTGGTTGTCAGAGCATGCGGAAATCATCCAATTTCATGCTTGTCAGCCAATGGGATCACCGCTTTCTAGCCCCTGGAGACAAAATCGGTAGTTTGAGGTAAATTTTCTAGTACCCTCACTAAAACTGAAATGGATGCTAGAATACTTCAGTTATTCGCAATTTTTTTTGATAAATCAGTTGTGGGGATGTCCGTCCAGAGTTGTTTACATGTTTAGGCACATAGCTTGTTTGGGGCCGGAGCTGCGTTCATTTTCCGGTCGAAGAATATTGACCTTCGTTGAAATATCTATAGAAATCGCTACAAATGAGATATACAGATAAGAATTTCAGCAATTATGCACACTGACCTCAGCAATAACCCAAACTCCTTTACTGCTATCATATCTCAAAATTGCAGGCAATTTCTAATGATTTCTGGTAGAGATATCATTTGGGCCTAAGCTTGTCCTCGCTTAAAACTCATTCCATTGCACTTAAAAAGTAATGGTAAAATTCTAGAGCTGAATAATGCACTTACCCATGACTCAGGCACCAGTTTGACTTCGTTTGCCTTTTTTACATTAGCAAATTTTTATAAGAAATGACCAGTTGTGGGTGAACTGCAAAAACTTTCCTCGGTCCATATTTTTATCTGCACAGTCTATCCGCTTCAAACAACAAACAGTGAACTTTGTATCATAAAAGTCTTGCATCACAAAACATTCCTATAGAACGATTCCATGCGCCTTAGCGAGGCACTCGTGAATTGTTTTCACGCATTTGGTTCAATCAGTCAATGCAAACAAACAAAAGTGCAAAACCAGGTATCTTTTTTGCGAACCCAAAACAATGTTTTGTTCTTTTTATGTTTTGTATTGATTGAAATAAGAACGACAAGAACAAATGCGTGAATACAATTCACGAGTGCCTCGCTAAAGCGCATGGAATCGTTCAAAAGGAATGTTCTGTGATGCAAGACTTTTATGATACAATGTCAAAGTTCACTGTTTGTTGTTTGAAGCGGAGAATCTGTGTAGAGAAAAATATGGACTGAGGAAAGTTTTTGCAGTTCACCCACAACTGGTCGTTTCTTATAAAAATTTGCTAATGTAAAAAAGGCAAACGAAGTCAAACTGGTGCCTGAGTCATGGGTAAGTGCATTATTCAGCTCTAGAATTTTACCATTACTTTTTAAGTGCAATGGAATGAGTTTTAAGCGAGGACAAGCTTAGGCCCAAATGATATCTCTACCAGAAATCATTAGAAATTGCCTGCACTTTTGAGATATGATAGCAGTAAAGGAGTTTGGGTATTGCTGAGGTCAGTATGCATAATTGCTGAAATTCTTATCTGTATATCTCATTTGTAGCGATTTCTATAGATATTTCAACGAAGGTCAATATTCTTCGACCGGAAAATGAACGCAGCTCCGGCCCCAAACAAGCTATGTGCCTAAACATGTAAACAACTCTGGACGGACATCCCCACAACTGATTTATCAAAAAAGATTGCGAATAACTGAAGTATTCTAGCATCCATTTCAGTTTTAGTGAGGGTACTAGAAAATTTACCTCAAACTACCGATTTTGTCTCCAGGGGCTAGAAAGCGGTGATCTCATTGGCTGACAAGCATGAAATTGGATGATTTCCGCATGCTCTGGCAACCAGTAAGGATTTGAGCCTCATCTTCCATCACGTTGTGTTGTGGTAATTTTTTGTATCAAGTTTAGCCTCCCCACTTTTCTGATCTCGTTGGGGGCCTTGTAAGGGTAACGTGGTGGCACTTCTACAACAACTGTCGTGGTCCTTTGCCAATTGGCCACCGGCCAGGCCAACATATTTCCACCAGAACGTACCTATCCGTCTACCGGACATATAGACATACAAGAGTATCTGTCTCCTCCTTTGGATTTGAATCTTCCTCCCCTGCGCTTTCCCTGTTACGTCGCTACGAAGGAGAGGCTTGAAAAACTTGCAGTAACAACAACAGTTGCAACTCGAGGGGCCTAACTGAACAGAGCAGAGAAAGATACTGTAAAGAAACGAACGTTTACTGATCTTGTTCACTCAAATTGATCAACATGGATGCAGATTAGAGAACTGGTCAACTAATGGGTAAGAAATTCTACAATTATTATCTTCCCTTCCCACAAAATCGGTGCATCATCGCCCATGGGACGATGATATATTACTGTTCTTTCTTCTTATCACCCAAGATTCACTGCTTCACAAACAAGGTAATTATTGGGCGAGACGAGAACCAAAAACAGCCTGTGTTCCCTATGGTGTTCCAGACCCTCCAAAAAGGATTGGGGTCTGGAACACAGGCTAAAAAAACAGAGCTTCCGTGTTCATTGAGCTGGAACAGAACTTCAGACTTCCGTGTTCTCGTACCATAAAACTGCCTGTCGGATTGCAGAACGTTGGTGTGTGTGTGTGTTTTCAATCACTTCAAAGTTGCTGAAACTGAGAGCATCATGTCTCCCATAGGTAAGAATTATTATGTTTTCGTTGTGAAATCGACGAGTAGCGAAGTTAGTTTGAAAGTATTAGTGGGTGAAACTATAGATATATTTTGGCCAAAGGTTTACCTACGAACTTTTACATGGCGCTGCGCCCTTGCGTCGTCCGAAGGCAAGGGATAGTCATATGTGGTGTAAGAGCAAACTCAGACCGGCACGAGTTTCAGATCGGTTTGAAATGTTGCCAGTCTGCTTTTACATTGCGTTTACATGGAGTTTCAGACCGGTCTGAAATTATACTAGCGTCACATTGCACATGCGTTGAATGCAATTGAGGCAACTGTGACACTGGTTTCTTTTCTCATGTTTTGGATTTAGGCCTATTTTCATTGTTGCGCTAAGTTATCAACAACACAGGATGTTATCAGAGTTGATAATCAAGGATAATCAACTGTACGTTTGTACTGCATTACAAATCTATTTTGGTTTGATGGTTCAAATGCTGCTTCAGAACCTGAAAATGAAACAGGAGGCTTTAGTTTTTTATGTTTAGTTTCTTAGTTATAGTTTCTTGCGTCTGGAGAAAAACAAATGGACGACCAAACAGACCAAACAATGAAAATGGCTCCCAATAGTGCAGTTATCACTTCCGCAATTATTCATTTCGCCCCGATCTGAGAAAATTTCTGTTTACATGAGCAAGGGTGGGCACGTACTGTAATTTCTATGGTCCTATGTATGTCCACGAGAAAAAATTAATCTACCCAGTTTCTGGAGAATAAATGTGATCTACTCTCCACCAAAGACTGGTTTTGGGGACAGACATTTGCAATGGAAACTTTTGTTAAATCTACATGAGTTCATCTCATTTTAAGTCTAAGTTTGCATCAAACACCCATTTCTCCCACCATCTTGGTTCCACCTTTGTCTCTCCAGACGCCTTTGATTTACCCAGTCTTAGCAAAACTGTTTCCACCTGTGTCCAAACTATTCCTAAAATAAACCAGTTTTTTAACAATCTGCCTCAAATTGTCCTCAAGATACAAGAAATAATCTGGACAAACCGCATAAGTGGTTCCACCTCTGTCCTCTTTCAGGAATAAAAAAAACCGTACATCCACACTATTTTCAAAATGTGACGTTTTTGTTCGGGATTTGTCCAGCATTACTTGAGAAATAAACCGTTATTTTCAATGAAATGGCAGAAGATTGTCAGACAAGCTTTGTCCACCAAGTTCACGAAAAAAGTCCAGATTCTGCAGACATAACAATTCCGATGACAGCATTGTCCAGGTTCAGACATTGAAATAAACCCATTTTTGGGGACAGAGATCGCAAAATATAGATCGTCCATACTTGTAGTGTAAAATAAACTAGTTTTAAAGGCCTATGAAAAAACCTGATTTTGAGGACAAACATTGTCAAATTAAGGACAAAATAAACCGATTCCTGGGACATACATAGGACCACTGTCTCCATACCTACATGCCCACCCTTGCATGAGAATTTCAGGTCAACCTGAGTTTTCAGATCGGTCTGAAAGACCGAAACGAACCCAGACCGGCACGAGTTTCATTTTGCCCCTTCTCATGTAAACACTCTAAGGGCCTTGACCAGACACCGAAATGAAACTCATCCCGATCTGAAACTCGTGCCGGTCTGAAACTCGTGCCGGTCTGAGTTCGCTCATGTAAAGGGCCCCTTATTTTTATTTGAAACTCAAGTACGGGATTATGGTAGTCAGTTTCTAAAATTAAGGTCATCTTTCTCACAAAAGTAAATTATTTCTTGTTATTTCATTTTGCTTTATTGTTCAATGAACCTATACCTCAAACTTCATCCATTCTTTTTAACTTTAAATTCTTTTGTCACGGTGACCCAATCACCCAAGACTGGCTACTTTTCAGGTGGCCTTGCCAAACCAAATTACAGTTTTACTGAAATAAAAAGGAATGTTTACTATGTTAAATTAGAATAAATGTGAAAATTAAAAGTTATCTTTTTCTTGGTATACGTTTAAAAGTAGGCGGAGAGGGGGCTAGCTTGCCCTCGTGCTCTAATTCATTCCAAACTTTTGATCCACGGAACGAAAATGTTTTTTGGCCATTGCTCGTTTTTGATTACAAAGTCCTTTGTAATCTAAGAAGGGGCTCCGATGTCAGTCAGAAAGAAAGAAAGTAAGTCAGTCACGCTCGTTAAAACAATTGATTAACGTTTTATCTCTGCTAATTGGCACTGAAATAAAGAAAGCCCACTGAAAGGGCATACCGGAAAACGAGGACCTAGGACCATAAGGCAGGACCCAGGACCCAGGACCCAGGACCCAGGACCAAGGACCCAGGACCCAGGACCCAGGACCCAGGACCCAGGACCCAGGACCCAGGACCCAGGACCCAGGACCCAGGACCCAGGACCCAGGACCCAGGACCCAGGACCCAGGACCCAGGACCCAGTTGATATTTATTATATGATATTTCGTGTTTTTTAGACTCAAATCTTCTGTTATTAGCATGCTGATTTTATTTGATCACTTTGGCAAATGATTTCATCAAATAGCCAGGTCTTATCTAAGCAGACTGATGACTTACTTGCGGTTGCACTTCCACAGCTGAACCACAGCAGGCAGCCTCATTTAGTAATTTTAATTTAAGTTTGCATGTGATCAGTTAAATTCTACCAATCACAGTGTGCTCTTTGAGGCTCTTCATTAGTGTCAGAACCTTAACTCAAAACCTAAGATCTGAGACCCAGCTCATTCAGGGGGCTCCCTTAGGAATTCTAGCAATTTTGATATTTCATGTTGTGCAGACACCAATCTTCTTTTATTTGAATGGTGATTGAATTGAATTTTTTTATTTTGTAAAAACACTAAACCTTGCAGTAGGGTTTCTTAGCTCTGCAACTAACTTTTTATCGTAAAAAATTCCAGTGAGTTTATTAAATTGTCATGAAATTGTATTCCACAATTATCAAAGTTCATTGAGGACTGCCTTTTGAATTAACAACCAAACCATTAGGAGAACTTAGTCTTTTAGAGTATTATTTGGGATGGTAAAACGCTTTCTGTTCCAAAAAAGTTTCTTAAAGACAAATGACGGAGATATATGGCAACTTAAATCAGGGGCTTTGGCAATCTAAAGTTAGCCTATTGTATTCCATTGTATTTGATGATCTCGAGAGATTATCAAAACAACTGGACAAATGATGGCATCCGGCCATCCTTTGTTCCATTTTTAAACTAGACGCCTTGTATCCAGATCGCATGAGACGTACCCTTAGCCCTTTCAAATTTCGCCTGCCTTCAATTTTGGCTCCCTTTAATTTTCACCCCTTTAATTTTCGCCCCCCTTATGCAGAAGTTTCGCGAGAGTTTCGCTCCCTTTAATTTTGGCCCCCTGGTTTGGATTGATATGACGTAATTTGGATGGATATGACCCCGAGGAAGAGAACACGGTGGATTTAGAACAACAAAATCACCCCTTAGACACAGGGGAGGACAATATCATTGTTATCGAAGAGTAATGCATGTCTTGCATTTTGTATTACAACCAAAACTAAAGTTCTTTTATAGAAAATAGATTTTTTCGCTTCCTTTAATTTTCGCTCCCTCTAATTTTCACCCCCCAAAATATTTCTGCAATTCGCCCCCTTTAATTTTCGCCTCCCTCCGGGGTGAAAATTAAAGGCACGCGAAATTTGAAGGGACTAAGGTACTATGCGAAGTAGCTTGACCCTTCAAAAGAAGAGAAGAAAACAAACGCAGCGATGTGCATGATAACGTGAGCCCCAACATGAGGATTCGTTCACAACAAAGCCGAAAGACAATGTGTGAAAACAATAGGTCAGCACTTCGTCTCCCCAACAACAAACAAGCGGCTTCTTATAAAATGAATATAAAATGAACGCATTCGAAAAAGTGCAGAAAGGCACTTTCTGCCAAAGCTTTCTAGGTGATCTTTTGGCGTGAGCAAATTGATAGAGCCATTGAATAGTTTTATTAATTACTTGGCAAAATTTCTGATGACCCGGAAAGCTGTTTTCCAAGAGAGGCGTGTCCTTTCAAATCACGGAAGAGGAGACATTTGACCTATTACTACTTGTTTAGTTACAATTCTAAAGATAGTTTCTGCGGTAATTAAAATGCCAAATAGCTCAAGTAATTATTATGTGTTTGGCAAAGTTTGGTGCATGCAAACTGTTCAGTAGATATTTTGGGGAAAATGATTAGTAAGTGTCTACACGACAGACAAGACAATAAGATAACATGACATGTCGGTATGCGCTGGACCAAAGGTAAAATAGAGGAGATCAGCCAAACTATATCACTCTTCAGGGTCAATGGCTGGTAAACCTCGCCATGTTTCAGAAGCCGAAACTCCCGCCTTTTCCAACCAAAAGATTTTGCAGCAGCGTTTTTTTTTCAAAGAGGACCTGAAGCGATTCGACCAACTTTGGCAACCAACCATTGGCTAATCAATGCGCTACAATCGTATATGATCTTGATAATAGCCGAGGGCCGCAAGCATCGATGTTGACCAGGGCCCTTTCATTGATCAGTGACATATTTTGATCGTTGAATAGGCCAAAATTTTCTGCATGTTTCTTGTAAACACAAAGAAGTCGTGGAAACTTCTGAGTGGCTGATGTTAGATAGTCTACATTGGGTGAGAGATCGTAATTTCTTCTGAAGAGAAAACGAGGCATTTAGGCCTGTCTGAAACCCAAGCTGTTTTTCTGAGTACTTGAGCATTCCACTGGCAAATTTTTATTTATTGCTTGTGTTTCTTTCTGATGCGAGACTTTTTTCTGGGGTTGTCTGGGATTGGATGAATTTTACTAATCTTTTTCAGAATCGCGGGCATTTTAGCAGCAGCTATTACTACAATCTTGGCCAAAATACTTGGGACAAATCATAAAATTGCACTACTTCGTTCTTTGATTACGTGCCCCCCGCTCCCCCCGTTTCAAAGTTGCTTGAATCAAACGCCATTCGACCTTCTCAACATTGAAGTAGGGGGGGGGGGGGAGGGGGGATTTGGAGACTCTAAACGTATGTTTTCTCCCGATATTTTAGGAAACATCATGAAGACACTGAAATTTCCCTGTGTCCCAGCTTCTTTAGGCCAGGATTGTAGTAATAACTACAACATCGCTATAACGGGAATTCATTTGTCCATGTGTCCATATACGTACAGCCACGTATGCACTCTGTCAAAATATGCTGATACTGACGAGGAGCCTCAAAGAGCGCACTGTGATTGGTAGAATTTAACTGATCACATGCAAACTTAAATTAAAATTACTAAATGAGGCTGCCTGCTGTGGTTCAGCTGTGGAAGTGCAACCGCAAGTAAGTCATCAGTCTGCTTAGATAAGACCTGGCTATTTGATGAAATCATTTGCCAAAGTGATCAAATAAAATCAGCATGCTAATAACAGAAGATTTGTGTCTAAAAAACACGAAATATCATATAATAAATATCAACTGGGTCCTGGGTCCTGGGTCCTGGGTCCTGGGTCCTGGGTCCTGGGTCCTGGGTCCTGGGTCCTGGGTCCTGGGTCCTGGGTCCTGGGTCCTGGGTCCTGGGTCCTGGGTCCTGGGTCCTGGGTCCTGGGTCCTGGGTCCTGGGTCCTGGGTCCTGGGTCCTGGGTCCTGGGTCCTGGGTCCTGGGTCCTGGGTCCTGGGTCCTGGGTCCTGGGTCCTGGGTCCTGGGTCCTGGGTCCTGGGTCCTGGGTCCTGGGTCCTGGGTCCTGGGTCCTGGGTCCTGGGTCCTGGGTCCTGGGTCCTGGGTCCTGGGTCCTGGGTCCTGGGTCCTGGGTCCTGGGTCCTGGGTCCTGGGTCCTGGGTCCTGGGCCCTGGGTCCTGGCTCCTGGGTCCTGCCTTATGGTCCTAGGTCCTCGTTTTCCGGTATGCCCACTGAAAGCGCATACAAGACAAGTTTCCCGCGATCCTATAGCAGCATTTGACGTCGGCTTATTTCATGTTAGACAGATTTGACACCGTAAGATGGATAAATCACCATGATGTTTACCCTGGCACAACAACAAATTTACCCAGAATTGGCACGTTCTTGACTTCATTAGCAGCTTAATGATGTTAAAACAATCGTTTTCTAGAACGAACGCATCATTAGCCACTTATTGATAGTACTCATTATGCAAATAAGTCCACCTTGGAGGATGATGTAACCGGCGGCCTGCACAGAGGCTTGCATTCGCAGTATCACCGAAGGTAGAAGGACCGCCCTCCTACACAGCTACGGATGCAAACGTCGCAGGTGAAGTTGAGAGGAAAGGTGCAGAATTCCAGCAAACAATGGTCCCATTGACTGGGGGAAGGCACGTGATCACACTGAACCAAAACATCTTCATGCATGTGAATCTGCACAGAGGTTATTTTCGTGACTTCTTGTCTCAAACTAGATGCCCGCGAATAGAAACCCCGGGGGGGGGGGGGGTACTTGACTTAAATTTGTAAATCTCACATGACATCTAATTAGAGACATACAAGGCGCTTGATTTTCTATTGAAGGCGACTTTAGCAGCAACACTCATCTCTCTGACTGTAGCTAAAAACAGCATCAACGATCATTTGGGGTTATGAAGAAATCAATTTTCAGATTTTCTTATGCTTGCTTAGCTCAGGACGGACTTTGTAATCATCCAAAAGGATCTTATGTTCATTCGTGGTCATTCGTGGAGCAAGCAAGTCAGTCTCATAATTTCTCAAATGTACATAATCACCCGAGTCAAGTTTCTCGTGAATAGAGTTGAGAGAGCAAAGGAATCAAATGTAGTCTTGGGCCGCATGCTCGTGGCCCATGGCCGAGACCTCCAAGCCTCCGAACCACTCAAACGGCTAAATAAGCGAGAAAGACAAAAGAAAACCGTGAAAAAAGTTTTCGATATTACCTACCTTCATAAAACACAACCACAACCAGGACAAAAAAAAACCGCTGGAACTCTCCGAATTTTTTAAAGAAATCTACTCTCCAGATGTTTGGGTATACAAGGTCGGATGCTGGTTAAAATATCTCCAGGTTTGGCAGAGTTATTGCCTCTCCACCCCCCTCCAATAGACAAAATCGGCGAAGACTTGTCGAGACCTGTTTACGCCACTTCAAGTCAGGTGGGAGCAATTTGTTTGAAATGAGCAAAATCTCTAAATGGATAGCTGGTAAAACGGCAATAAAATGCAAACAATTTCAAAAGTTTCGTTTTAAAGCAATCTGTTCCCTATTGTTACTGATTTATTGCCCCATGAAGTGGGGCTTTCAAGCCTTGCGCGACCGCGTTGTTGTTGCTGCTGCCGGATGGGAGATCGAACCATGAACATTTCACATGATGTAATGTTGATCCTTATTGTGTATTTGCCACCATTAATTGGCAAATATGTCTTGACGTACGAGTTCAAAGAAATCTGGAAGAGCCGTTGTTTGCACAAACGGAATCCATCGAAACAAAAGCCATTTCAAAGCACAACTGTTCAGGGGAATTCAGGCCTGACTATCATCTCTCATAAAAATAAATGGATGTTTTACTTCCCCTTTCAATGTATGTTTACATAGGACATTGATAACAGCAGTTTTTAACTTGTTGAAGTGTATATTCTGTATACTATGGAGTGCCAAATGCAAAAAAATTGATTTAATGGTTGTATGTATGTACTAAAATTCAACATATGCTTGTTTATTCGAGTAAAATTTACATATGCTTGTTTATTCGAGTAAAACTTAACGTATGCTTGTAGTTATGTAAAATTTGACATATGCTTACAAACGAGGTCATATTTTCACATTGCTTAACCCTATTCTACATGGGGGGGGGGCAAAAAAGGCCCCCCAACCATACATCCTGTAATTACTCTTAAACTAAGCATGATAAAACACTGGAACTTAGGTGACTTTTAATCAAATTTAATATTGCATCAAATTAACAATAGTTCATTGCTATATAATTGGTCACGTGACTATGACAGGCCCATATTTGGCAACAGGTCTCTCAGAAAATCAGTAAAACATGCATAACTTTTCTCGTACACATCTGATTTCAATACAATTGGTACCAATCAGTAAGTCTACTTTCATTTGATACATAAAATATTGTATTTTGCTGACATCAGCAAAATTTAAGATCTATGACGTCATACTTATATATGACGTCATATTTATAATAAGAATATGAAATAATTAGTGTATTATGATCAAAATTGACTAATTAACAATTCAAGATCAATTTCATATCGTTCTTATTACTATAAACGTATTTAAAATGGCAATAAAGCATCCACTAAATTGTTTAGGTATCAACCATGACTTTGATTGACAGCTGGGATAACAATAGAATTCCAAATATAGAATTTTTGACAGTTTTCATTAAGAACAATCAATATGTATCATATTTACAACTTTAAAGTTATTTATTGACTATTTTTGGCTTAAAATATTATGTTTTTAGCAGGAGAGCCAAAATCAGCAAATTTCCATTGTTTTTGTGTTGCCTAGCAACGGATCATGTGACAAATTAGCATATGATGCTATTTTTAGAATCATAATTGCTTGGTAATCATTAGCCTGTGTTCCAGACCACTTGAGAAGGAAAGTGGTCTGTGTAACCAAGCACTAATCCGTGTTCACAAATTTTCTTCGGAATCTGAAGAAAAATTAATATATGCAACTACTAATTCGCATAATCATTATTTGTTTTGTTATCAAAAGGAAAAGCCTGTCTCATGTGAAGAACTCACATTACAATACAAAGTATAGAAAATTTCAATGTCTGCTAATCCTTTTGTCTTTTTACGATGAAAGAATAGGAGATTTGAATGCCTGCTAATCCTACTGAGTAAAATTGCCCGTGCAAAGTGATAACGATCAGCCCTGGTTTGTTTTAAACACACATGTTCACAAAGACATCCGTTGTGTTGATCACTGACTTCATTGCAGCCAATCAGATCCGTGAAAGAATGCCCTTAATTATTTCGCAATTCAATTCATCGTCTGAACACGGATTAGTGCTTGGTTACACAGACCACTTTCCTTTCCAAGTGGTCTGGAACACAGGCTAGGTAATCATGTGTACCAAGTTGCGTTGCCATAGGCACTACGGTTGCTTAGAAAATCTGGGGGGGCCTTTTTAGCCCCCCCCCATGAGAAAGTGGTGCTTGATTTACCCATGTAGAATAGGGTTAACCATGGTAACGAGATCGCAACGAGGCTTTGGATTCAAACTGGATTCTGGTCACAAACAACTACAGTGTCCTGGCATATTCTGAACTAACAAGGAGTATGTACTGGGCTCGGTCGTAATCAATAGTTTCAGGATCACTTCCTAACTGAGAATGGACGTTGGGAAGTTTTCTTAGGACATCTTCAACAGAATCATCCCTCCACTCAAAGATACACGCGGCATTGTCGATTAAAACTAAAAGCAAAACAGCAAGCAAAAAGCAGCGAGCAGCCATCTTTATTTTTGTACAAGCTCCTTGCCACCTAGCCTCGTTGCGATTTCGTTACCATGGTCAAGCAATGTAAAAATGGATTAGTTGCCATGGTTAAGCAATGTGAAAATATAACTTCGTTGCCATGGTTAAGCAATGTGGAAATATGACCTCGTTTGTAAGCATACGTCAAATTTTACATAACTACAAGCGTGTGTCAAATTTTATATAACTACAAGCATATGTAAAATTTTACTCGAATAAACAAGCATATGTCAAATTTTACTCGAATAAACAAGCATATGTAAAATTTTACTCGAATAAACAAGCATATGTAAATTTTACTCGAATAAACAAGCATATGTCAAATTTTACCCGAATAAACAAGCATATGTCAAATTTTAGCACATACAGCCATTAAATTTTTTTGCATTTGGCACTCCATAGTATACTCTGCAGTGCCGAATAAACGTGGGACAAATCTGATATCCAATTTCGAGCACAATTTCTATCCAAAATGAGAGTTAATGCAATACATCAAATAGCACTAGTCTGCAAAAGGAATTTGCAAAATACTGTCATTTTGCTACTTTTTTCGCGAAAATTGTGATTTGAGAATTTGTGATTTTGACTGATTTTGACAGGGTTAGTCCCCAGAAAAATGTCTCCCTCCCCCTTATATGTCAAAATATAACAAAGAAACTTTACTACTATTAGCACAATAGGTAGCTACGAAAAGTCAAAGTTTCATTGCCACAAACTTACTCATTGCAGAGTTATCAGAAAAAATCTACTAGTAGGGGGGGGGGGGGGACGTCAAATTTTCCAAAGAGAAATTCAAAGATTTTTTGCAATGGGTGTTACCATAAAAGTCAAGATAAAATTCAGAAAAATAAAAGGTAGTGGGGCACCTAGTCTATACTATTTCTAGTTTACCTTATTTACGCTGCAGCTAAATTCATGCATCACTGAGTCTCTATGACCCTGATTTCTTTGGATAAAGCGAATTAACACCAACTTCTGGAATATGCAATAGAGATCTTTATCGATTTTATTTTCATTCATCGAAGGGGACAGATTGCCTTTAGTTGACATTCAGTGTTACTTGTTTCTTGGGAAAAAATCGCAGCTCTGACAAAGGCAGTAGCGGGAAAAGTGTAGCCTGCGTGCAGACTCTGTAGAGTCTGAGCTTCCTTCTCCTTTTCCCTCCTCCGCACTGACTGACTGTAGAGTATGCATGCAGGCTAGAAAAGTGGGTTTATCTTTAAAACTTGTACAAAATCGGAATATGAGAGGATAAATGATTAAAAAAATTAATGGACTTACATTTCTCAACTATTCTCTATTCAATAACATCACGATATTTGCCTTTTATCGCAAGCAATCCCGTTCCCGCGACGAAAATAAAACTACGGTTATTGTGCTGTGATCGACCATCGTTGCGACTTGCTAGTCAGTGATCGAATATAACAACAGTTCAATAAAAATGTTTGCAGTATGTTTACTCCAATTTGCTGGTTACAAGACAGCAACTGCGGTAATAGGAAGCCCTTTTTCACATTTTAGACAGAAAACAACGTGGCAAGATGAACATAAGTGCGAAAATTTTAAGCAATTCAAGGCTTCGTTGAATTTGAATCATGGCTGAATTTACCCCACCTGGTAAAAGAAATAAACATAAAAAGAACAATCGCATCAGTGACTTCGAAATGAACATTATTTCATTTATAAAAGAACAAACTCTCACCTTATGGTCATTAAATTGCTCAGAAAAGCAAAACAACAGTGACAGGGGAGAAAGTTTTCCTGGGCTTGTTTGTTTGTTATCTTATTTTTATTCGATTTTTTACACCTAGCTATACATATATATACAAATATATACACATACAACTAATCTAAATCGAATCTACTAACAAATGGAAAAATAACTTTAAGGAAATGAATACGTATATACAGAAGATAAATATCAAACTACATGGACATAAATGGACAAAATCTACATGATATCATTATATTTACAAGCGTTGCATTTACAGGTGGGGCCATTCCATTGTTTTATCATAACCTTGAAACTGTTTAGATTTTCAGTTGATTTTAGTTCATTTGGCAAACAGTTCCAAATCTTTGAGATTCTTGCACAATAGGCCGTTCAGTAAATATATTTTATAAAACGAGTGGAGATACATCTAAGACCACTGTTTTATGTAAAAAAGCAGTTTATCAAGCAGACATTAAAAGAAAAATAGCCAACCTTTCTTCCATTTAACGAGGAAGGATATTTCTAGCAAAAAGCTCAGTAGACCCACTTTACCCCGTAGACCCAAATTACCCCCACCCTACCCTATCCATGCAAAGAGGCCTCTTTCTCAAGGCTGATTCCCGAGAGACACTGTTGCTTTGAATTTAAATAGAGTGCCACGCGTGGCAATCCTTTTATCGTGTAAAATTCCGTCCACTCGTAAATTCGACTGAGTGGAAATCAGCTTTAGGTAGAAACAAGGGGAAGCCATGTCATGTGATCAATTAAAATTACTTTTCAGTCTCAAAAGCAACGTTGTTTTGTGACAGCATAGCCCCATGGTGACAGCTACTGATACCTGTCAAACAGACATTTCAAAAACAAGAAAGGGGTTAAAGCGTTTCATGATCGTCAGACCATATAAGTTTGATTATCAACCGATAACTTGCCGAGATTTGTAATGATTTATAGTGAAATTTAATTGGCGACTAAATATTTGATATCTTATTGTTCTGATTTGGATCACGTGACCATAGTAACACCATATTTGGAGAGTGATCAACCGTTCTCCATATTTGCTGATATCAGCAAGCTTTAAAGGGTCTGTTTCATCCAGCATGCTTTGCACGTGCCATCTCTTGGTTGGCCTTTGTTGCCGCCATTTTCGGGATGAAACAGACCCCTTTAATATCTGTGACGCCATTCGCGTTGCATCTAGTGAACCATTTCCACGCACGGCCACCATTGTGGACATTTTTCAATTCTAATTGTGTGAAATTTTCAACCCCTGATTCGGATTCCGCGCTCAAAATATAGACCTCCAGCAAGGTTTCCAGTCCCGAGTATTTGCTATATTGAATATATAGTGCAAAAAAGTCTGTTGTTAAAAGTTACCAACGAAAACTTTTGCTATCAAATCCCATATTAATCTAAAGATTTTTGTCACTGTAAAATTAATATAGCGAATATTAGTAACTGGAAACCTTGAAGGAAGACTATATTTTGAGAGCTGAATCCGAATTAGAGGGGTCGACAACTTCATGCAACAAAATCTGGAAATGATTTTATAACGGCAGCCGTTGGTCGAGATTGTGTATTGCAGAAAATACATTTGGTCTTCTTACATTTATTGCAGAATCAAAAGATGAACTGAGCGGTCTCTATGGCTGGATTGAAAATCATAGGATTCCAATTCCTCTGAAAAAGGTCAGTGTGAAAGCCCGTGTGATTGGTTTTGTAGCCGAGGTATGTATTGAACAGAAATACATCAATGAGGAAAGCGTGCCTATCGAGGTTGCTTATTCCTTCCCAACTGAAGAAGGCGCGGCAGTTGTGGAATTCACAGCAAATGTTGATGGCAGAATCATCCAATCAGAGGCAAAAGAAAAAATGAAGGCGAAGAAAGAATACGAAGATGCAAAGAAAGCAAACAAAACAGCTGTTTTGTTGGAGCAAGATAGGCCTGATATCTTTAATATACAAATAGGCCAACTGAAGTCAAATGCTGAAGCTGTTATCACTATGAAGTACGTCACCGAATTGCCTGTTGACAATGGAATGACTCGTCTAACAATCCCAACAACAATTGCTCCACGTTATTGCCCTCCAAAGAATACTTGCCTGGGTTCGACTCAAGATGATTCGTCATCAGAAATACCAAAGATCCCTTACAGCCAAAGTTCACCAGCTCCTCTAGATGTTGAAGTCACTGTGATCATGAAAAGCAGGATCAAAAACATTTCAAGTCCCTCTCACAACATCTGCAACAAAGAAGGTGGTTCAAAATTCTCTAGTGGATCATTCATTGCGAAAACTTCCTTGGCTGGGGGAAACATAACAGAAATGGACCGTGATTTCATTGTTCTCATAGCCTGTGATGACACCAAAAGACCAGTTGCATTTGTGGAGGAAAGCCATCAGGGATATGCCGTTGTCATGGTTTCTTTCATTCCATGCTTTCAAGTTCAAGAAGACCCCAAAGAAGTCATATTTCTCGTTGACAGATCTGGATCAATGAGTGGATCCAGCATAAATTCAGCGAAACTAGCATTAGAATATTTTATTCGTTCGTTGCCTACAAATTGCTTCTTCAATATAGTTAGTTTTGGAAATGATCATTCCTTCTTGTTTAAAGATGGAAGCAAGAAATACAATGAGCAATCAATGAAAGATGCACTTGGTCATGTTGAAAAGATGACAGCAAACATGGGAGGAACCGACATCTTCTCACCACTTGCAGCTATATTCAATCAGGTGTCTAACAGTGGTCTGCTGCGCCAAATTATTGTCCTGACTGATGGTGAAGTGAGCAATGAAGACTCTATCTTGCGTCTTGTTCGAAAGCATGAACATCTTGGGAGGGTATTTTCCCTCGGCATTGGGGCTGCTGCATCAAGGTATTTGGTAAATGGCCTGGCTAGAGCGGGAGGAGGGATAGCAGAGTTCAGTACTTACGGTGAAGACTTGCGTCCGAAAGTCCTCCAGCTTCTGAAGAATGCGTTGTTGCCACATCTGAGGGAAGTTAAATTATGGTGGCAAGATCGCTCAGGATATGCTGTAGACGAGAAAAATGTACCCGATGCACCAACGAAGGTTGAACCGTTACATGACGGAAGTAGAATGTTAGTGTACAGAAAATTTGATGCTTCTAAAATCCCAACTGCTGTCACTGTTACAGCAGAGGGGCCAGATGGTTCTTTCAGCCACGTTATTCAAATATCCAAGAATGACACTTGTGATTTTCCAGCAAATATTTTGCATCGCCTTGCTGCAAGAAAATTGATCGAAGAGCTAGAGGAAGGTGGAGATGGTGATGGTGCAAAGGAAATCATTATCAATGTTGCAACCAAGTATCATTTGGCATCGAAATACACAAGTTTTGTCGGAGTTGATGATGCGTGTCCTGAGGAGTGCTTTCAAGGTACAAAAAAGATACAAATTCCAAATCAAATAGCGTATGGGTATATGTATACTACTGCGCCTCCTAGGTCATTGCACTCCCGATCATCCATTCGTAATGATGCATGTTACGAATGTGTTGATGATGCATGTTACGAATGTGTTGATGAACTATACAGTCCACCCCCTCCGAGTCATCTGCGACGTGCAGCCAGTTCTCCTCCTGTTCGTGATCCACCTCCCATGTCTTTTGGTTCCCAAGTAATAGATGATGACTCCAGTGATTTTATTGAATATTGCGATATACCCCCTCCGAGTCATGGGCGACGTGCAGCCAGTCCTGCTCCTATCTATGAATGTGCTATCTATGACGTGCAGCCACCAACAAAATATGATTCTGCTGCTCTTTATGATCTGCCGCCAGCAAAATATGGCTCCAGGGCAACGACATCTGCAAGCCCAAAAGACGACCTCACGCTGCTTTTAGATCAACAATCCTTTGAAGGCGCTTTTTCGTGGTCAACGATATTTCAGAAGCTTACGAGGAAAACACAAGATGAGATAAAAAGTAAAAAACCAATGGAGTTAACATCCTTTTGCCAAGCAGAAACAACCATGGAAGATTCAGCAGCAACAACTGCAACAACAATTTGGCTGACTGCAATTGCAATTCAACTAATGAAGTTAAAGATGCAAGACAAAAGCGTCCTCTGGGAATTAGTCGTCAACAAATCAATGGCTTATTTGCGTAAAATTCTGAAGGAAGGTCAACTTGTGGTATTTGTTCTAAACAAGGCAAAAACATTGGTAGAAATTTGAACAGACAAAAGTTTTGCAGACTGTCTACTATTCCCTCTATACTGGGGCATTGTATTTCCGCCTTTAAGCGCCCAGTGCACTCCATGATAACTGATTTATTTATGTTTAAGGAGGGGGGGGGAGCTTTTTTGCGAGTATTTAACGTGGAAAATGCTATTGATATTCCTGGTAATCGATAATCTACAGTACAGTTTTTTCGTAAGTTAACACAATTTTTATTCGACGGACGATTTTGCCGCCTGAATCCGCAGATGAGTTCAAACAGATTCGTAGAAAGAAAGCGTCGGAATTCGTAAGAGCACAGGTTGAGTCAAGTGAAGCTTTCTTGAAACATCCAGTTGAAACAGACTATACCCAAAGAAAATGTATAGCCTGCGCTGCGTCACGCCGCTCACTTTTGAGTAGTACGTGCTTCAGCATAACAAAGAAAACTTATTGTCTTATTGTTGTAAAAGTCAATAACATCGCTTTCCTGCGAAACGAGGAAGCAATCAGATTTGAGAACGACTATCATGTGATTAAATCCCATGTTTCGCGTTGTTCTCTGAGCAAACTTAATTCAGCAATCTGCTCAGCAACTAAGCATTGAACTAAGAGTGCTACTGAACATCTTTGAAGCTGGCCTACTTCAGTAGTTTTGGTCGGCGACCTACGTGCTTGCCTGGTGCGCATGCTCTCTAGCAATAGAGCATGCGCACTGAAAGAGCTTGTTGGTCGCCGACCGAAACAACTGGAACTGGAAGACTGCCTTTAACCCTATCCAGACTAGGGGGGGGGGGGCACACAGTAAACTTTAGTAAACTTTTCCACACAGCTCGTCTAGTATCTATAGAATAGTCTAGCTTTTTTGTGACTTTTAGTTTCTATCTATGAGACATTTTTTCATGTTAATTTCAAAAATTTTGACACTGACTCCGGGGGTCAACACATGACTTTAAAGAGTTTGTGCAAGGTTAAAAGCCTGCATTTGCACAAGCAAAAAAATCTAAAAATAGATCAAGCGAATCATTCAATGGCAGCATAGTATTCAGGTCACGAGAAACTTTGCATGTGATCAGTTCGAGGAAAGGAAGAAACGAGTATGGCGGACAATGAGAATCTCACGCGAACGATTTTGAAATGTGCCAAGAGACCTGGGATTATAAAAGGATTATATAAGCCCCACCCAGAGAATTAATTTGTTTGAAATCAAAGTTCTTACATTTCTATTGTAATTTGAGGCAGAGTGTGTCCCCAGCCATGGAGACTACTATTAAAGCTGCAGACTTTCACATATAGTATTGTGAAAATTCAATGAGAAGCAATGCAACTTTATTTTCACGGCCATGACAAATGATAAAGATCTCCATGCTTTACTTCTGCACAAGGAATCATTTGCTATTTCTATCCAATAATTGAGGGGACAGAAATAGAGCGCTCGGCAAGAGTGCTCGGCAAAATAGTGCTCGGCAAAATTAATACCTTTTAAGCCATAGCTTTGGAACCACTGGCTCTATGACAATGAGACAAACATCGCTGAACTCGTCTTGAGACAAGCTTTCATTTGATATATAGTTTATTGATTTTTGATGACGTCATCAACAATTGGTTAATGCGCATGCGTACTGACGAAAAACCATGTTATGCCTCATGTTTTGAAAAATGAGTGACATTATATGATGCAGCAGGTCTTTTTATGTATATCTAAC
The DNA here is from genome assembly GCA_039566865.1 of Aurelia coerulea. NCBI lineage: Eukaryota > Metazoa > Cnidaria > Scyphozoa > Semaeostomeae > Ulmaridae > Aurelia > Aurelia coerulea. The sequence goes on from CM076954.1 coordinate 17,169,908, forward strand.
ATTTTTTGTTATTTTTAAAAGTAATTTATAATCAATTTTAGACAAAAATCGCTTTTTTTCGTACAAAATAAATAAATGCTGATATCAGCAAAAGTATTAGTATTAAGAATAAAAAATTTCAAAATAAGAATTACAAGGATATAATCCTTCTATTTTTCAAATATCACATCGATATGATTTATGAATATGGAGATACAACGCGACAAAGTACATATGGTTTTACACCCAAATTAGCAACATTTGCTGACGTCAGCACTTAATCACGTGACATAAACAGAAACAAATCACACCATCTTGTTTGCCTTATCATGTTTGTTACTTGTGCCAAGTTTCAAGTCTCTAGCACTTATGATTCTGTGAAAAACCAGGGGGGGGCACTTTGTGCCCCCCCTAGTCTCCCCAGAGTTTCAAAAAGCCTAGTCTGGACAGGGTGCAAACGGCTGACAATAAATAGACTAGGGAGGGAGAAAGGGCCATTCAAACTGCTTTAGAAATAAATGCTGAAGCATACAATATATGATTGAGCGGCTTTGCGCAGACGATACCTTTTCCTTAGGTATTGTCTGCACGCAGGCTAGATTTAGCGTAAAAGTGTATCAGTATGTAACTGAACGGCTTGGCTTTTTTTGCAAAGTGACTAGAAATATTGTGATTCCGTCATTTCTCGGACTTTACCTTTTTTTCTAGTCCATGTTATTGGAAGATGTGAGTAGAGCCGAACTCCAAATCTGTATGGGAGCACGAAATTTGAATAAGGAACAAAGGTTACATTACAATCCATCTCTAGCCTCACTCCATAAGGACCCTACAGTTTAGCCTGATAACCAGACCCGATTTAAAAAAATTGGGTCTGGTTACCAGGCTACCTACAGTTACGTTCATCTCGTTGAGTTGAATTGTTATTGTTGTTGTCGCTCCGTTGAGGGCCTTGTTTCCCTAGAGATGTAAAACAGCAGCTTGATGAGAAATCTTAGGGCGAGTACGACGACAAAAAACATCATGTTCATTGACTCATATTTCATAATCAATAAGTTAGAAAATTGACAAGTCCATGTTATAATTAGAGTGACATAAATCAGGTGACATAAATCAAGTGGCTAAGCCATATCAAATTAGAACCGGACAAAAATACCAATCTGCGACAAGTTTGAATTGTACTTTGGCCAATTTGGCCAAAGAGGATCACTGGATGATCAATTTCAGTTCTCTTCCTTGAGAATATTAATTCAACACAGTGGCGTGGTGGCCGAGGGGGGGCCGGGGGGCATGTGCCCACCCAGCCGCCTGAGAATGCAGGGGTGCTGAAGGCGCCAAACGTTTGGGGGGCGCCAAATGCATGAAAGCTTGCTCCACACTAAATCGAGTTAGAATGTATAAGATGCGACAGAAAAGTGTTAGCGATATTTTTGCCTCAATTTTTTATTTTATAGGCACCTTTGAAGATGTTTAGATGGAATCAGAAATTTGTTTTTTCGATGTGGAATCGATAACTCTCTACGCACGCGAACATAAAGTGTCTAGAGATCGTGCTATCCCTATTCCAAGGCGTTTTTACTCGAGCGGGACCCAATCCTATCTAGAAAAAGTCAGTGGTATGGCTACGGGGGAGTATAGGGGGCAATTGCTTCACTTTTGTCGAAAGATGGTCCTCTAGCTGGGTATAGGTTGGGTAAGGATTTTCTGAGAAATGTCAAATCTTCCATTTTAGCACTGGCAAATATGAAATCAAGAGATGCATTTTAAGCCAAATTAAAGGATGCTTCCTCAAAAAATTTCCTCCCGCAAGGAGCATTTCCCAACGATAAGAAGGGCATGATCTCAAAAATTTTTGCTCGCTCCGCTCGCACAGAGATTTGGTACTATTACTAAACATCGGTGTACGTTTTTTTCCGAGGTTCCGACAGGAGTGCAGAAGAATCATCATCCTTTATTTTCAAAGCATTTCTAAAGGAGGAACCGGTCTTAAAAGCCTTGGCGCGTTGTGTAAGAGATAACAGATAACAGTCACAATAATTTTCTAGGGGGCGCCAAAACAGGTTGTGCCCCCCCCAGCCAATTTGGAGCCACCACGCCACTGATTCAACAGCTTGTTTTTGTGCATCAGGATTGAATGACATTCTCCAATTTTTAGCCCACTGTTAATAATCAGTCAAGTTAAATGTTTGGCTCATGCCAGTGTGACATGGGGCTAAGGTTACATACGGCCCCCATTGAGGCTAATAAAAGGCCCTGATTTTTGTAAGCAGTGTAAATGCTGAGTGCCCCCTCCTGGGGACCAACCGCTCAACATTTACTTCTGTGCAAGCTTCCAGAAAGGTCCCATCATTGCAGTTTCTTGAAGGCATATCATGGCACATACGGCGAGGTAAGTCCGATATTTTTGGGTCATAATACTGCCAAAAGTCATATTTTTGGGTCTAAATTAACTGACATTATGCACATGATATTTTTGGGCATCAAATATAGTCAAAATGATATTTCAAGGGTTCGTTCGAGGCAATCCTGGCCCCAATTTGCATTGTTTCAGGATCTTTTATGTGCGTTTACGAAGGTCATGGAAAAAATGAGATGATATTTTGGGGTTGCAATGATGTGAATGAAACAAAACTGATATTTCTGGGTTTCGTGAAAATTTCTCGGACTGACCCCCTCGTATGCATATATGCTGAGTGCCCCCTGGGGGTTGGACTCGCGTTGATAAATTGGTCTAGGCAAAACAAGAGCGCTCTGAATATTAATATGGAAACCCCCTTTATAAGACCGTTTCGACAAAATTTAAAGGAGGCCATTTGAAACAAACCGATACAATTACATTCAAGCAATTCTTCTTCTCCCTTGCAAGTCCTCACGCTCCTTCGCAGCGACTTTGTGACATTCGTTTTTTTTTGCGCATGCGTCAGATTTCGCAAAGTTGCTACGTATAGAAACTACTATAAAATCAATTGTGAAAACAAGCGTTTAAGGACAGACAAAGTCAAATTATTAGGACACTGCGGAGGAGTGTGTGCAAGTCCTTGTATGCAAATATCCTATGCTGTCTGTCATTCTTAGTAGTGCAACCTGATTGGTTGAGCACATGTGATGAGAAGACGTATCTAGCAAGACATGAAATGCAAGCAAGACGTGCCATGTTACATACGACTACTTACGTCGACAATGCTTCGGTTTATTTGTTTATTATGAAACAATGGGGGATTTTTGTTTAACCCTAAACTTAGAATAATAGGACAATAGTACAAGAATACTTCCTGCTAGTGCTCTTCAGTAGTGCTCTTCCTTGGCATGTTAAAGATCACGTCCTCTATCCGTATGACTGATTACCCAAGATTCACTGCTTCGTTAGAGCTTCCGCGTTCCTTGAGCTTGCATAAAACTTCTGCCTTCGCATCACGGTCCATAACTGCCTGTCGGGTGCAGAACTTCGGTGTTTTCGAACGCTACAAAGTTGCTACCAAACCAAAGCATCATGCCTTCCATTCCATAGGCAAGAATTATGATTTGATCCGGGACGCGATCTCACATGAAGAAATGTCATGATCAATTATATAATCAAACTTTGATGATTACCAGTTTACAAAGTTAGATCAATACAACGTGATTGGACTGCTTTTGAAAATACATCAACCAATCAGAATACAGAGATTAGCATATCTGTGAATCATTCTTGATCTATAAATTGCTCATACATTACAAGATTTTCAACTCATGAAACTAGCAGCTTCTTTTCCCAGAGCTTGTGAAAGTGAAAGAAAATAGAACGATTGAAGGTAAATATCGCACGATGGTTTCTTTGGCTATTCTTGAGACATTGGTTTTGGTGCATGCTCTCATTTCACTGCTTGCTACTGTGATGGCAGAGATTTCGAGCGGTAAAGAAACGACAACTTGTATATTTTCCAAGTTATAATGAATCCAACAAACATAAACTCCCGAAAGAGAATATGGAACTACTCTAGCTGATCGCATAGAAGTGAATTAAAGATAGCTACAATTCTACAGTTTAAATAAGAAGTTACGCGGAACCATTTGGGAAAATTAACCAATAAGAAATAAGAAAAACAGGAAAGTGACTAACGTGAGAATAGCATAGGCGTATGCAGAAAATGTAGAAAAACAACTAGTCAGTTACCAAAAGTAAATACCGAAAAGGAGTAAGAGTCAGGGAAAGACGTACGTAATACTGAAACGATGCAGTAAAAGTTAGTCATAAGCTGAGACGGAAAAGCGGCATAAAAATCAAAGTAGTAAAATATGTAAATGACGAATGAGTAAACCAAGGAGAAGAAAGTAAGAAATGAATGAGCAAAAAGGGGTATCGTGACATACCCTCCCCCTATGTTGAAACGTCCCTTGTTTCACGAAAATGAAAGTTACAACTAAATCACGATACAATTTCAAATTAATCAGAAACATCACTACTTTCTACTTCCTGGGTAATAGTGTCCATAACAGTGTCCATTTTATCCATTGGTCTAGGTTGACGGTCTTTAAACAACTTACACCGATTTACATGTACGATGGTTTTTCTACGAGGTCCTTCTTCTAGTTCTATGTTTACATCTGATAGTTTTCTAATTATTCGATAGGGTCCGTTCCAGAGATGCGATAATTTGCTCGTTAAACCTTTCTTTACTTGAGGTGTATACAGCCAAACTCTATCTCCTACTTTAAAGTTTACATCTTTCGCATTCTTACTTGCATCATAATTAGCTGCTTGGTTAAACTGAGCTCGTTCGATACTTTGTTGTGCTACATATCGAGCTTCTTGCGTGCGTCTAATTACTTCTTGTTTGTAATCATCTACAGATACATACTTACTGATAGGAGCAGAAAGAACTACATCTAATGGTAAACATGGATCTCGACCATAGATAAGGTAGAAGGGCGTTTCCTTCGTAGACTCCTGCGTGGCGGTACGGTAAGCAAATAACGCAAAGGGAATAAAGCGGTCCCAGTCCCTTTGATGCTTGGAAACGTACATAGAAAGCATACTACAGAGCGTGTGATTAAAACGTTCTGTGAGACCATCGGTTTGCGGATGATAAGCGGTGGTGTTGACCTTTTTCACGGTGAAAAGATCACAAATCTCCTGAACGAGCTTCGACAAGAAATTCTTGCCACGATCGGACAACAGTGTGCGAGGAGCTCCGTGTCGGCTAACTAACTCCTCGACAAAAAGTTGTGCAATAACATCGGCACCTGCGGACTTAATAGCAAATGCTTCCGGCCATTTTGTGAGACTGTCCGTGAATACTACAACATAGCGGTTACCATTGTCTGAGGTGGGTAAAGGTCCTAAAACATCGACACAGACACGATCGAAAGGTCCTTCGACGGGAATACTTTGCATAGGTGCGGTTGCGTTGCGCTTAGGCGATTTCTTAGACGCGCAGTCTTTGCAAGTTTCTATCCAATGGGTTATATCCTTATACATACCTTCCCAAAAATAGCGCTGTCTTATCTTATCGTACGTTTTCGCAATTCCTAAGTGACCTGCAGATACGTCGTCGTGCATACTAGCGAGAACTTCGTCTATCAAATTTCGCGGAATTACAAGCTGGCACCGCGTTTCCTGCCTACGATAGGGCGTTGTAGGGCTGTACAAATGGTACAAAATGCCATCTTGCAAAACATACTGATCTGCCTTAGACGCAATTTTTCGATCGTCAGAAGAGCTGCCTGGTAATTCGCCTGTTTGCAAATACTTGACTAGCTGCGCTAAAGCTTGTTCCTTGCTTTGTAATTCTGCCATGTTAGCGAGCTCGAATTTTGGCGGTGAAATCGCGCTGATTATAGGCATACGTGACAATGCGTCTGCGTTAGCGTTGCACTTACCTGGTCTATATTCTACCTTAAAATCATACGCTTTTAGGGTCTCTGTCCAGCGTGCTAATCTACCTTCGGGGCATTTTAGCGTAAAAAGCCACTTAAGCGGGTTGTGGTCTGTGTAGATGGTAAAAGATCGACCATACAGATAATGCCTGAAGTACTTTACAGACCAGACTATCGCAAACGCTTCCTTCTCTATGGTGGACCAATTAACCTGTGAAGAACCAATCGCTTTGCTAGCATACGCAACTACAACTTCGGAACCGTTACGCATCTGTCCTAAAATTGCGCCAAATCCTTTGTCGCTGGCGTCAGACTGGATGTAAAAGGGCAAACTAAAGTCCGGAAATTGCAGCACTGGGGAAGAAGTAAGCGCTTTCTTCATGTAAGAAAATGCCTGCTCCTGCTCAATTCCCCATACATATGGCACGTTCTTCTTGCTTAGACGATATAACGGCTCAGCATGCGTGGAAAAGTCCTGAATGAATCTCCTATAATAGCCTATAAGTCCTAGGAAAGACCTAAGCTGCGTGAGATCTTGTGGGACCGGAAAATTTTGCACGGCGCTAACTTTGCTTTCGTCCGGGCGCAGACCATCCTTGGACACTACATGTCCTAAGTACTTGACTTGGGGTGCGCAAAAAGTGCATTTCTTAACCTTGAGTTTCAAGCCACCTGTGCGCAAACGAGATAGGACTGATTCAAGTCTACCTAAGTGCTCTTCAAAAGTGCGCGAAAAAATGATAATGTCATCCAAATAGACGAGGCATGATTCCCAATTTAGACCTGCAAGCAAAATCTCCATTAAACGCTGAAACGAGGCTGGTGCTCCGCAGAGGCCAAAAGGCATGACAGTAAATTCCCAAAGCGAATTCGCAGTTCCTGGTGTGGTAAAGGCAGTTTTGGGCATGTCCTCCTCCTTAAGGGGTACTTGCCAATAACCAGATGCTAAATCTAGGGTGGTAAAATATTGTGCGCCACCTAAAGTATCTAGGGTCTCATCTATGCGCGGTAGAGGGTAAACATCCTTGCGCGTGATCGAATTTAGCTTGCGAAAATCTACGCAAAACCTTGTACTTCCATCCTTCTTGCCTACTAAAACTATGGGGCTTGACCAGGGACTCTTGGACGGCCTAATTACTCCCCTGTTCGCCATGTCTGTTACATGCGCATCTACGACCTTACGCTGTGCCTCCGGAATACGATATGGCCTTTGGTAAATAGGGGGGTTACCTTGTGTGTCTATGGCATGCTCAATAATATCTGTGCGCCCTAAATCAGAGTCAGATTTCGCAAAAACATCAGAGTACTTATTCAAAACATCACTAAGTCTAACCTGTTGCTCTGATGACAAATTAGCTGATGATAAATCTAAGCTATCAACAATAGACTTCTTGCAATTGTGGTCTAATTGCATCGTGGCAATATCCGTGACTGACGTCACTGTACCAATATTCACATTGGGCTCTATGGTCACGGTGTCGTAACCGGGATTTACCAACCTTACTGGGATTTCCCCTTGCTCTGGCCTAACGATAGACCGAGCAGCATAAACATGTGAAGATTGGCATAGCGACTCATTCACTTCAAACAAACCAGTAGAGCATCCTGGGCCTATAGGCAACATGGCAAACATTTCAGATCTGGGGGGAATCTCTATCTTTTCCACTGATGAGATTTCCCAAGTGGGTTCTGGCCCATCAATGCCCATTGAAGTTGTTTCCGAATTCCATTTCAACGTACGAGCGGACATATCAAGGGTTAGGCCCTCCCTGGTTAGAAAATCTGTCCCAAGCACACAGTCGTGCTGAAAACCTGACGCGACGTAAAAATCTTGGAATGCTACATTGCTTCCTATCCTAAGGGACGCCGAAAAGATACCCTTAAAATTTACAGGTTCTCCCGTTACCGATGTAGCATTCATATTCCCAGGACGTAAAGGGACATGAGGCATGTGCTTACGTTGAAATGATTCATTTACAATGGTCATTGACGCACCAGTATCCATCAACAACTTGGCAGGGTGCTCATTGATGAAACCTTGAACTAAACTAGCGGGACCACAAAGCAATACTTCTTGAGAATACGATACTTTGTTACTCAACGGAGGATTGACGTCATTATTACTCAAAGGCTGCTCCTCCGTATTCTCAACTACGTTAACAACCGGTAGAGGATTTAAAATTTCTTCTGCTAACTGACCTCTACGAACAGTAGCAGATTCTAGTTTCCCTGATTCTTATTTTCTGAGCTAGAGGCACCATTTCTAAGATTAGGATACTTTTTCCAACAATTCCTCTCTAAATGACCTGGTCTACTACAGAAATTGCATACGGGGCGCCCATCCCGGGTAAACTTATTTCTGGTGCCTGAATTTCTAGGGTTCCCCTTACGATAATTGAAATTTCTCTCACTTACGTCTTCGTTTTTCATCAACAACTTGCCCAAAAGTCCAATGACTTCGGTCATCTGATCATTTTTCTGCGGTTCGACGGCATTTACTCGTTCTGGGGCATAATTTGCTTCCAATGACTCTTCTCTCAAAGCAATACGGATGGCGTCCGAAAAAGTTTTTGGGTCAGCCATTGTAACTCTCCGCATCAAATCATGACGCAAACCAAGGATGAAATGTTCACGGGCTGTCATCTCTATAATTTCATTATCCACTCCGCTTGGAAACGATCTGAACACGAGGCGTTGTATCGCTGACGCAAACTCATTCACTGATTCCATTTTCCCCTGTTTTCGTCCAGCAAGGTTACTGTAAGCGGATCTTCTCATATCGGCAGGGCTGAAACGTTCAATCAACGAATTCTTGATTGCTTCATAATTCGATTTATTTCTCGTGTCCAGTTTCTCAAAATGATCGGCAGCAGGCCCTCTCAAATATGCCGAAATCATACGTCCTTGTTTCGTCACGTTCCATTCATTCGCTCTAGCAATTCTTTCAAAAGATGAAAACCAATCTATGACATCATCGTTCGGGTAGCCATAAAACTTGTCAGGATGCACCGCAATAGACTTGCTCACGAACACATTTGTTCTACCAGGGCTTCCTCCAGTTGCACCACCAGTACTCTCAGCTGCTTCGGTATCAGACATTCTTGAAAATCGAAGACTTAACGGGCGAATTTGTTCTGATCTCCAACTCATGCGCGTTGGCTAGGAACCATAGATTTCAATTCATCTAGGCCCTATTTAATCGAATCCCAGCTCCTTGTCACCAATTGTGATGGCAGAGATTTCGAGCGGTAAAGAAACGACAACTTGTATATTTTCCAAGTTATAATGAATCCAACAAACATAAACTCCCGAAAGAGAATATGGAACTACTCTAGCTGATCGCATAGAAGTGAATTAAAGATAGCTACAATTCTACAGTTTAAATAAGAAGTTACGCGGAACCATTTGGGAAAATTAACCAATAAGAAATAAGAAAAACAGGAAAGTGACTAACGTGAGAATAGCATAGGCGTATGCAGAAAATGTAGAAAAACAACTAGTCAGTTACCAAAAGTAAATACCGAAAAGGAGTAAGAGTCAGGGAAAGACGTAAGTAATACTGAAACGATGCAATAAAAGTTAGTCATAAGCTGAGACGGAAAAGCGGCATAAAAATCAAAGTAGTAAAATATGTAAATGACGAATGAGTAAACCAAGGAGAAGAAAGTAAGAAATGAATGAGCAAAAAGGGGTATCGTGACACTACACCTGATAAAAGATTTGGTGCATTTGCAGGTAAGAATAGCAACAATCGCGTTTATAAATCAGCATCTGTGGGAAACTTTTAGATCAAAGATCATTTTCTTTGGCTTAGAATGCCTGTCTTCATCCCATTTTCACCAATGCAAATTGGACATTTTCATGATTTTGTCCAGGGACGACCACCTTCAGAATATTTCTGCGCAACCACATTTACTTTTGTCTTAGAACCTGTCTTTTAATCCAGTTTGCCTGGTTCCAAAATGGAAGCCTCTACAATATTCGGATGATTTGTCTAGGAAAGTGTTTGAAAACGCTAACCTTCACTTTGGCCTAGAATGACGTCCCTAGTGACTTTGCAGCATTTCTCAGAAAGCTGTTGCCTTACCCATACTTTTCACAACTAACTCTCTCCTCGTTTCTTAAAAAGTTTGACAGAAGGGAGGGTAAATGTTTCCCCAACCCCCACGCCACTACTTTTTCAAGGATAAATCTCGACGAAAAATGCTCAAATCATTGGAAATGCTTCACTTATCAAAATTTTACCTCTTTGCAGAAGGTGCTGTTGACAAAACGCTTTCATGGGAGAAGTTCTTGCAAGCAGAGCTTGAAAATCGCCTGAAAACAACACGAGGGGGGGGGGGGGGTTCTTCCATAGTAAAGGTACCTGGGGATGTGCCGCGAGCAAAGGCATGCTTTTTCGGACTTCTAGTCTATCTAAGGGAACACCTTTTTGAAATTTTGGCCTTGCAACGGTCTAGCCAAGGGTATCATTTTTGGCAATATTGGTCTAGCAAACGGTCATAATATCATATTTGGTAGAAATTTGACAATATTGGTCTAGGAAATGGTCAAAATTGGTCGTGCCAAGAAAAATTGGTCCAGAGAATGGTCAAATTGGTCTAGCCAAGGGCAGGTGTGCAGAGTATGGCACTTGCACACCGGAGATTTTCAATAGCCTATTCAAATTAGACAATAGAGAGCAAAAGAAATTTCTCGTTGCACACCGGAGATCTCGTCGAAACGTGCCATACTCTGCAGACTGGGCCAAGGGTACCATTTTCATAAAATTTAGTCTAGCCAACGGTACCATTTTGAATATGCTCGCGGCAGACCCCTACCCAAAATTTGGCCAAGAACCCCCTCCCCCTTCGTGGAAAACAACTTGTTTGTCAATTCATCTACTATAAATGTTCTTTGTATCATTTTCTTCATTCATCTTTGCTCTAGAGTGGCAATTTTTGTTCCATATCTGAAAATTATCATTGCAAATAATAGGACCTTTTAAATTGCTGTATGTCGCGTGTAAATTCAAGGCAAAAAAAATTGAAAAAGGAAAGGCCACGATACCAGCGTCGATTGTCGGATCCGAAGATGCTTGCGGTGACGAATGAATGAATGAGTTTTAAAGGCAGAAATACCGCAATGCAACAAAAAACAACAGCAAATATGATTGAATTTATTTCATGCCATTAGGGTTAGGGTTCATTGCAAAGGCCCCCGGCGAGGTCAGAAAAGTGGGGAGGGGGGGGGGCAAACTTTATATAAAAAAATTACCACAACAATGCCAGATCACCAAAAATTCACTGTTAAAAGAATTATTACAGGACCCTCATAAAGACTTTCGTTGCTTTCATTTGGTTGCTTAAGCCATTAAACAGCCCTCTGAAAGTATCGTTTTGGAGTATAGAATGGTCCCAAAAGGGCCCTTGCTGATGGGGGCACTTCGGGCCCCAGCCCTGTAGCCCGACTGGTCAGTGTATACCCCTGACTCAAAGGGCATGAGACAACGCTGGCGTCAAAGTGTGACTCTTTTCAACCTTTACATAAATGACCTCATCAACGAAGTCGAGGCAATCAACCCTTCCCCCTACACCTACATCAGGAGACTAACGTAAGCTGTCTTCTCTACATGCTGATGATCTTATTTTGTTGTTTCGGTGAAGACGAAGAAAACCAAATGCACCAATGACCTTTCAGAAAAAGTGTAGGCTAAACAGAAAGGATTCTTTTTATGTGAACAAAAATAAGATAGAAAACGTCACACTCGATACAGTTATTTAGAAATGGCCATAAACGCTGTGGGTTCGTTCCACATTGCTATCAAAACACTTGGCCGAAGGATGCCTTAAACGGCAGGTACCAAATAAAACGTTAAATTGTTTGACTCTGTGATGTCAACTATCCTCCTTTATTGCGGTGAGGTTTGGGGAGCATTTCATTACACAGACTACGACATGTGGGGCAGCAATATCATAGAAAAATACACCATCATTCTGCAAATATTTACTTGGGGTAAACAGGTCAACTGCAAATATTCTGGTTCGTAGTGAATTAGGCCGCTTCCCTTAAAAAAACACGATAGACAGCAGATGTATCTCCTTTCTGGCTACGACACAAAGAACGATCTCCACAAAATAGTCTGGTGCATCTTTCCTTACTTGCAAAACAACATATTCTCATTTCTCAACTTTAAAGCTCATATTGATAACATAAAAAATTTCACCAATATAGTAGGATGTAGATGTAACATGTATTGTATCATTCATTTTAAATGAATATATATAAAAATTATAATCATCTAATAGGAGATCTGTTTCACATTTAAATTCCATGGAAGTCATAGTTCAGTACTCCAAAAAGAGGAAATTCCTACGTGATATGGACAAAGAATTTTTAAATGTGAAACAGATCTCTTATTAGATGATTATGATTTTTTTGTATATATATTCATTTAAAATGATACAATACATGTTACATCTACATCCCATCTAATTACTTTACAAACTATACAACACTACAGGGATTATAATTTCAGGCATAACAACAGCAAAATTACGCACAAAGTGACCACATTCGGGCAGTCGAATCCGGTAGACGAACTACACCAACAATTACATTTGAAGATAGATTGTGTAAACTTTGCAGTGCAGAAGTTGTTGCAGATGAAATGCACTTTATCTCAGAATGCCCCCTTTACAACCATATTAGAAGAGATTTCTTAGAAAGGTGTTCAATTTGTTCTCAAATGTCAGACTTCTGAACGTTAAATTTTGTTAGTACGTTTGTACCTAGTATGTTTGGAAGATTAAAAAATAACTGGGCTTTCGATAGCAATGCTAGCGCATGTGCATAGCAGAACATTAACCTGGGTTCAACCAATGTTTGCGTTTACACTACATATTGTAAATCCTAACCTGGGTTCAACTCAGGTTCAACCCACCTCCAGAGAAGGGTTGGCTTAACCTGGGTTAGCTAAACCTGGCTTAGCTGCGTTTACATTATGAAATTTCTAACCCAGGTTCAACCCACCTCCAGAGAGTCGAGGGGTCGGCTTTACCTGGTTGAACCCAGGTTTTCAGGCCAGCTGCATTTACAAGGGTTGGCTTAACTTGGGTTGAACCCAGGTTAGCTGCGTTTATAGTTAACGTTAACCCAGGCTCAACCCAGGTTGAAAGTTGTAGTGTAAACAGGGCTAAAATCTCAATCACGAACTATTTTGGAGGTTTTTCAAGGATATCCTTAAGATATTGTAGCTGAGGGCAAACTTTTTAACGTTGTCTTGACATTATGTCTTTGGGTCAGTTTATCCAACAAAAATATTTTTCAAATCTTTTTCTATTGTCTCGCTAAAGAGCTTTCTTTGGCGACCGCTCTGCCTAGTTCACTTTACCACAGGCCGGGGTAAAGTGAACTACTTAGCAATTGTTCGATAAAACCAAAATAATGCTAGTAATACCCGAAGACATGATTTATTGTGCAACTCTAAGGAGTTCTTCGCATGCCAAAACGAAACAAACCCAAAAATTTTACAAGGGTGATATTTAAAAAATCAAATGGCGACCGATGTTGAGAATGATCTTTGCAGATCAAATATAAACCAAAAACTATTGTGAAAGTCACAAATTCAAGTCAGATTGCGATACCTGAATACAATTCTATGAACAATAATAAGAATATACTTGGAAAATACTATATTGCATATAAATACCAAATCACTACAAAGAGAAATACTATTTTCAAAGTAGTTCACTTTGCCCTGAAACCTCCGCCTAGAAATAAAACCAAAAATAGTTATAAATCCATAACAATGATCAATATTCTAATTTCACAGTGATGGCCATTTATCCTTTCCATACTTGCTTCATCAAATCCCAATGAAATTCTTGGATCAGTTACCGCATTTTTGAATGAAGGTCAAACTTAGGCTGTCAAATTTTTGGAGGTTTCTCAGGGAGCTGGTATCAAAATATGTTTCTGTGTCATCAGAGCGAAAAATTATCCTGCAAGTTATGATTTTCTGAAGGCAGAATTATGAAGCAAATGAGATTAAAAAGGTCTTCTTCATCTGACTTCGTGTTCACATGAGAAAATCAAAAATCGTGGGTAGTTCACTTTACCCCGGTCGAAGCAAAATATCGTCTGAGCGGTAGATCTTTTAAAATATTATGTTAGCTGACAAAAACGTCTTTCTTGGCCCTTTCCTTTTGGAAAGAGTAAAGACATGGTATGTGCTTCAAATCGATCAAAACAATCATAGAAATGAATTTCGTCTTTGGGTCAAAACTTAAAACCAAAGATAGGAGCCCAAACCTAACAACCATAATTTCCCAAGGTTGTTTTTACTGCCTCGGGTAATGGGATTTTTTGCAACAACAGGAAGGAATATTTTGCAAAAATGTTTTCATTTTATGTGAACACATGTAGGCACATGTAACAAAGCATTGGACATAAATCATGTTTTATCATTGCTTGTTTACTTTTGGAGAGAATCGCGAATGTTCTGAGTAGTTCACTTTACCCCGTAGTTCACTTTAAATTTTGATCATCTTTTCATTAGCAGTTTCAAACCCAAAAAGTTGTGAAGAAGTGTTGTTAAACGGGAAGCGACTCAGTGGCGAATACACAATTTGGATTGACGGTGTTACACCAACCAATGTATCTTGCAATATGGATATAGATGGTGGAGGTTGGACTGTTATTCAAAGAAGGGTTGATGCAAGTACTGACTTCTACAGAAAGTGGACTGAATACAAACAAGGCTTTGGCAACTTGAGCAAAAATGTTTGGTTAGGGTTGGATAATATTCACAAGCTAACAGAAAGAGGAGCTGTACTTAGAATTGACATGACTGAGATTGGTGGAAAGAAAATATTCGCAAAGTATAGCAGATGCAAGATTGGTAGTGAATCTACTAATTACAAGCTAGAGGTTTCAGGTTATGCTGGGAATGCAAATGACAGCTTAGATTATCACAATGGAATGGGTTTCTCTACGTATGATAGGGATAGTGATCCCTTTAGCGGTGGTAACTGTGCCGTATACTGTCATGGAGCTTGGTGGTATAGAGTGTGTCAATGGTCAAATCTAAATGGAGCATACCCCCTCGATGGAAGGGATGCTCCATATATGATGACATGGTGGTTTCTCAGAAGTCGATACGGTTCTATCATTTACTCAGAAATGAAAGTTCGTGGTAGGTGTCTTTTTATTTTCGGTTTGCTGTATTTAAGTTATGTATATAAGTTGGTTTTTATTAGTTTATTCTTTTAAAGAGCATGAGCTATTAGTACCTAATATAATAACTGTAAATATGGAGTATTATTATTAAGCCTTTTTTCTCATAAATGGGCCTGAAGATCTATTATAATATTTTCTGAAGAAAATTTTGTGACACGTAAAACTCGAGCACCGTTGCACTGATCCTCGCGAAACTTCCCAAATATCTTCGACTTCCCTGTACCTAACCCAATAATGATTCTATTTTCTTAAATTCGCCCCCAAAGCTGAGAAAGGGTCAAATTCGGTGAAATCAAAGGATCCACGGAATCTCCTTCCTATTGTTTTACGTGCAGGGAATGATCGTTAGACATATCGCAATTGCCGGACCAATGATACATTGGAGCTTTATTTTACTCCGACTCCCTTTTTAGAAGGAGGAGAGGGCAGAGTTATACAGATCGACTTATTTTTCCAGCATAAATTGTGTTGGCCCGAGAGGAGAGTTTAGGAGAGGTTTGAATGAGAAAGGGAGACCATTCTTAGCCCAGGGGGGACACTCATCATATACGCCGGCGGAGACTCTCATCATAGATGCTGACTCATCATATACGAATGGGTCAGTCCGAGGAATTTTCAGGAAACCCAAAAAATATCAGTTTATCTTCATTACAACCAAAAAATCAGCTCATTTTATACCTTGACATCTGTAAACGAGCACAAAAGATCTGTAAACAGTGCAAATTGGGGCCAGGCCCACACATATCACTTTCAGCAATATTCTGACCCAAAAATGTCCCACTTACCTCCCCGTATGACATGTGCAAGTGCTGAATTCCCCCCTGGGATCCTTAGCAGCACGGGACCTATGAAGTGTCATCAAGGCCAAAACTCTATTTCGATAGGGAATAAGACATTTTGACAAATAGAAACCCTGAAAGAAGCATCAAAGGACAATCTTAAACTAATTTAGCTCCACACTCCGGTTCCACTGCTCCGGATTATACACCTACATCGGACAATACAACGAATTATACTGATAGAAAGCAGACAAGATCTGTCATCGATCTTCTGTTTGTGTGAATTTGACGTTGTCACGAAATAAAAGAGACGGAAGCATAGATTAATCACATAGGCCTCAGTATCACTCATTGAAGTGAATGGTTATCGCTACCCTGAATACCAGACCCTTTGAGAGAAGGAGAGTTGAGAAGTCTATTCTGAACAGTTAGTGAATTGAACGAGGAATTTGCTGAAAGGGTCTAGGGGTGCGATAACGATTGACTGTTTCGTTCGTTCGTTAATCAATCAGAAGCTATTCTTTTCAATGAAACTTACGTTTTGCTCCTGGGGGAGGGAGTTCTGGCAAAATGTCCCTTTTTGGCATGTTGGTGTTTTGACAACCTGCTCTAGAAATATTGCCGAACTTTGATACACCGTCCTAGAAAAAATTGGTGAAAACGATACCCTGAAAACAAATGTAATAAGTAACCGTCCCGCTAGAGTGTTGCTAGGAGTTTCTTGTTCAATGTCGCATTTGCAGGTAACGATGGTGAAGGTGAAGGCAAAGTTGCGTTTTTCAGCGCCAAGCGCTGCGATCGCAGAAATAGAGCAGACCTAATCGAGTCCGCGACCCCTGTCATGATGCTCAAGAGGTGGGGTCCTACCGGGTATTGAACCCACTCCGCCTGACTGTTCTGGCTGCAAAGTCAGAGGATTACACCACTGCGCCACAACACCTTCAACGAGGGGGACCTAGGTTTATCCAAATCACAGATTATCGAAATATTTCCGCACTTACACGGTTGATATATGTTGTTAATTTGGGTACAACGAAGGAGCATTGGTATGTAAATTTCAGAAGAACCAAGATTAAAGAGGGTAAACGATGGAAAGCAAGGGAGCGGGTTATTTTAATCCTGGGTACCAGGGCGGAGGATACTTTAACAAAATTAGACTACATTTCATACCCCATCTTCAATATGGAAAAAAGTTTTACACCCCACCACCTTTCAGCGAAATGGTTTTGTACCCTATCCAGAAGTCTTCAAGGACGTGATGTATAAAATTTATACACATGCATGCAAATTTATTCCAGGAAATTTTCATACAGGTCCAGTGATTCATCATTTCCAGTTGTCTTTCAATTTTACTTTTAAATATTAACTGATGACTTCACATAAATATTTTTCAAGCAAAATAGTTTTGCACCTCATACCAATTTCCCTTGATACTTGGAAACCCATCACAGTAATGGGATGAATTCTCATACCCCTGTCAAAAATCCCCCGCCTTGGCACCCAGGATCAAAAATGACTGCTCCCTAGCCGAGCAAGAGCAATGACTGCAACTGTGGGAAATGTGGGAAATTATGCAGCGCAACTAGCAAGATAGATTTAAGAAATCTTGAGGGACTTTAAATTGCATGACCATTTATCAAAGAAAGGATACATAAGCAGTGAACAGAGGAAGCAATTGGTAGAAATAGAGGAACAAGAAAGAACGGGTTCTTATTTGGAGTCTCTTATTCTATTTTGAGCAGGGAGACAGATTTGTGCACTAAGAAATTGATTAATGCAGAACTATTTCTTCTAGAATCCAGGAAATAGGGTATTGACACTTTTTCAGATCAGTGAATGAAAAGTCGTACATAAGAAACTTGCTTGAGTCTCTGAGAATTCAAATACTTCCATCAAAGTCGGAGATGGTAAGTTTGAAAATAAGATTAAAGTGAACTTGCTGCCCTGGTATACGCCCAGGCATCGGTTGTTTTGAAAAGTCAATATGGGATCAATTCTAAAAGCGTCAAGTGGAAGACTTTCCCGGCAAACTGAAAACAGAGACGTATGAACTGGGGGCACTGGGGGCACGTGCCCCCCAAGATTTTGCAATAAACAAAGACGTTCCCTTTATATTTTCAAGAAGTGCCTATTTAGCTTGATGAAAGATGCCCTTGAAGTGTCGTGTTCCCCCCCCCAAAAATTTGAGATGCTTCCTACGTCCCTGGATGAAAATAAGATTCGTAGCTGCAACATGACCCAATTAAATATTAACCATGGCTGAGAGGGCAACTATGGTAACAATTACACATTTGATACAAACGCGTCTCCCTATCCCTGGTGAACAAAGAACAACAAAGCAAAAAAGGGGGAACTAAATCAACGAGAGTAGCGAAGGCACGAGAGCGCAATGCGGGCATCTAAATCATTTAGAGTATAGTTAAAACTAAGAGAAAAAGACAAACACGCAGAGAGCGTACTGAAGGCAGCAAGAGCAAAGCAGGCAAACGGGAGATAGTGAAGGAGTGAAAAAAAAATACGACAATGAGAGCAAGGAGAGATGATGTTCGCCAACGAGTCAACTGGGTAGATCGAGAAGATCTTAAGGGTCTGTAGAGTTATTGAAAGTATTCAGCATGAAGATACAAACAGTGAACAGAGGGATAGAGAGGAGGAGTTTCAAAAACCATAATCAAAGGAGAAAAGAACGGTCGAAAGAAGCGGGATACAAGGATATTCAGAGCATATATCAAATAGAACTGTACTCAGCAAGGACAGTATATTGTGCATAAGAAACCGATAAGAAAGGAGGACATTTCACAGGCAAATGAGATCTTGAGTAGTAGAATAAAACTGAAGTGAGAGAATCGAACAGAGTTGGTATGAAGGGTTTATAACGAGTTTCGAATAATTTTTTTTTCAATTTGAAACAACTACAACTCTTATATTTATATTCAACTGTGCCCCTCATAGTGGGAAAAGACCAACTATGAAAGACATTTAAAATAAACAATCCATTACAAAGCAGATACAATACAACAAAAATAAAGGGGGGGGGGGTTGCTGCTGTTTGGAGTTTCACTTAAAGCGCTGAGTAGTCTTAATGTATAATATAGTGGCATGCATGATCATTCTATTGCTGATTATATTCAGTTTAGCATCATGGAAAATGCATCACAGGGATTTCCATTTAACAGGAGAAGTATTAGAGAGACTGCGATGGACCTTCTTTAATTTGTGCTTCCACGAGGAAAACTGTATATTTCAAGAGATCTATAGCTGAATTGCGCCTTTCCGAATGTTAATTTGCCAAGTGGATTGGAATGCATTTGTAACTGAAGACCTAACAACGCTTTGAAAAGAAAATGATGACAATTGTGGTAATGTCATATGCTCGCAAATATATTCTTGGGAATTCTAACGGAATTAATGGCGATTCTGGGAGGTGTGGCAAAGTATACAGATTAACTATGCAGCAAAATGTTTGAAGGCAATAGTTTGTAAAGAATGGAAAGAGAAATGCAAAATGAAGAGAGAAAAAGAAAAGACAGATGCGCCGAGGATGGTAATGAGATTCGAAAACGGAGAAAGCATGGCTGGGACATTATTTTAAGCAAAACAAGTGTTGATCTTTCCTGTCTCGGAGGTCTCCCCCCCCCCCCCAACTCTCAATTTTCAAAGAAACACAGCATACGTTCGGGGAAAGTAGAGTACGCGAAAATCAATCATTGTGTTGATTTGTAAACGCTAAATAGCTCTTTCTAACAAAGTATCAATTTTTGGCTTTTCTATTGATTGATACTCCCGCATTCTGCCCATGTCCCTCTTCGCCGGTCTTTTTCTAAGAACCATGTATCATAAAAGTAAAGAGGTACCAAATAGACCCCATCCTCAGGTATATTCAGGATATTTGTGCTTAGGCTGGGGTACAAAGCATCAACCCAACATGATACTTCCTGGCATGAAAATAGATCCCGAAAAATATTTTTTCTGACCCCAACACTACTAAAATTTATGAAGTCAGTATCTTAAATCCGTGGACAAGTGCCCCAACTGATTAGATTGCTCATAATTTATTTGGAAATTTCAATATTTTGATTTTAGTAATGTTACTTGATCTTACTTTGGTTTGTAAATAATATTTTACCCATTTTTTAATTTCTCCCATATTTGAGACCCAAAAAAGGTAATCTAGAATTTCAGAAACCCTACCGGGTGTCCCAAAAAAAAAGGTAACAGATTTGATGGGGACTAGCGATGAGAGTATAAGTGGAATCGATCCCAAATAAGTTTTGAAGTACTCTTCGATAGTTAACTTGAAGATTAATACCTCTTTTGTTGATATTGGTGCATCGAGAGTTGAAATATTAATCTCGAACGCCAAACTTTGCATCCATCTACAAACCAGAGCTTTTGGGTTTTGGCCTAAACTGCTAACGCGCTGGTTGGGGGAATCTCCTCAGTCAAAGACATTTTTGTTGCAAAAGTACACCAAGCCAAGCACAAATGAGCATTTTTTATGTTCCCTTGGGCATATGCGATTGCTTGTTTTGTAATAATTTCGCGAGAGATGATGCAAAAAACATTTCATTCAAGCAATGAGAAGATTGCATGATAGTCTATGTGTTAAAGCCTACAGGACTTATTTCGCTGATGAATACCTTTTCTCAGGCAGGTGTAATTTAAAGTTTTTGTAGAAACAAGAAAGGGGTCTCTTCGGGGCTAAATTCTTGAATCTGATTGTAAAGTTCGGAGTCAGATTTCCACTAAAATGTGTTCCTAAGCACGAGGTTTCTTGTTTGTACTTGGCTATGATTGAGGAGATTCCACAGCTTAGGCCAAACCCCAAAAGCTCTGGTTTGGAGTAGGAGGCCAATATGGACTTTCAAGATTAATATTCCAACTCTTGATGCACCAATATCAACAAATAAGGTATCAATCTTCAAGTTAACTATCTAAGAGTACTTAAAAACTTATCAGGGGTCGATTCAACTCAAATTCTTATCGCTAGCCCCAATTAAATCTGTTACCTTTTTTGGACACCCGGTATATGAACCGTTCTGGTATTATTTGAGAGCTGAGACTTGTAATGTTCTTTTGAGCCTATTGTACTTCAAATTTGACAAATACAAAGGAAACAGGGGGTTCTCAAAGTTATGGCCAATTTTTACAAGTTTTCTTGACCTTTGCTCTACTATTGTCTAGCTTCACAGTGATATTTACGGTTGGAAAACCAAACTAGCCCTATTCTTAGTGGAAAAGAAGGCTACAGGCTCCTTTCTTTGAAACTGAGTTACTTGAATTACCAGGAATCTATTTGCTATCACTGGCAAGGAGGCGTGTTACCCCCAGATAAAGCAGTGATGCATTATGTCAAAATTGACCTCAACATGTGCAGAGTTCGAGAAAAGAAGATCATTGCCTGGTTTTGAAAGAATAATTGTCACTCCCTGGCGGCCAGCACTATTCAACTGAGGACAGAATAGGAAAGTTGCCGTGTGATTCATTATGGGTCCCAAATGGTATATCACAGGAACTAAATAACAATTGATCGAGACACCTTTTTGCCAACTTGAGATAAAAGTGCATTATTTTGATTGTTCAAATAATTCTTTCGCCTGTGAACAATGAGCTTCTTGAAAGTTCAACGTACAATGCAGTAGGACCTGTGATAGACCATTTGGGACCCATAATGAATCACACGGCAACTTTCCTATTCTCTCCTCAGTTGAATAGTGCTGGCCGCCAGGGAGTGACAGATGTATTGTTCCAAAACAAAGTCACAACTTTAACTATCATTATGTGCTCGAACCCTTATTATGTCGACATAAACTAGGATTATGTACATAAACCTATATTATGTGCACATAAACTAGGATTATGTACATAAACCTATATTATGTGCACATAATGTAGGTTATCACTACATAATATAGGTTTATGTCCCGATAACCCATATTATGTGCACATAAATTAGGATTATGTTACATAAACCTATATTATGTCGACATAATCATAGTTTATGTAACATAATCCTATATTATGTCATTTTTGTGCAAATGGCGTTCCATACACTCTTTTTTTATAAGAATACTATAAATTTTTTCCAGCCTCAATATTCTTAAGAAATTTGTCGGTCTGAGCCTTAACATATTCTTAAAGTATTCTTATTTTTTTCAAATCTGATATGGTTTCAGGGGAGCATAGTTCCAAGAAATGTCATATCATTATGAAGAAATGGTCGAACGATAGAAAAATTTAAGCAATAAGAATGTTCTTAACAATCATAAACTTTTAAAC
Organism: Aurelia coerulea; assembly: GCA_039566865.1. Classification (NCBI taxonomy): domain Eukaryota; kingdom Metazoa; phylum Cnidaria; class Scyphozoa; order Semaeostomeae; family Ulmaridae; genus Aurelia; species Aurelia coerulea. Next base: position 17,192,017 of record CM076954.1, read on the forward strand.
ACCATTTTTGAAAAAACGAGATATCTCAGTCATGCGATTCTCTGTTATGAACATCGCAAAAACATCGCAAAACAGGCAACTGCTGGAAAATGAGACACAAATATGCGAGCTGAGGCTGAGCAATATTCTTATAATATTCTCAAAATTTGAATGATTCTGAGCCTGAATATTCTTATAAACAATATTCTTATAAAAAAAGAGTGTATCATATTATTCAGGAAAGAAGCAGTTTTTACGCAAGCATTTAGGAAAGAAACGAATTTTACTTTCAGAATGCAATCTTAGTAGTTGATTCCCTGTGGGCAAATATGGAATAGCCCCATATCTTGCACTATTTTCTTGCAAACCTAAATATATTTAAGGAACAGTTTCATTTCATATTATCATATTTTAACACAAAAATCCTATCAGCTGAAAAGAACTACTGCTATACAAATAAATATCTAATTACAAATAAATTTTTACAAATTTTCTGATATTCCTGGGAATCGTCTTTGCACCAGAATAGAAAAAACTACTTCTGCCTTGGGGTGTCCAGATCCAACTGATTCCTTGTTGGATAGTTACATAATTGAGATCTGGTAACAATCCTCCCTCTTAAATTGTCCGAGCAGAGACCATTCATTATTTTGTAGATCATCACGGCCCTGTCAAATTTCATTAAGTTTGAGACTGAAAGGCCTAAACTTCCATTTGCTATGGTCTTTATGCAATGTGATTGGCCAAGTTCGCGGAAGCGTGACACGTTGTCATTTTAATGAAGACCTTTGAGGGACTTTTCACCATTTACTAACCTTGTTTGTTTATCCTTCAAAGTTTTTCCACAAATACCGACGAATGTGGCTACAACTGACTTGACAAACACATCTGTTAGAATAAGTTGGCAATCAAGCGATTCAAATTTAACTGTATGGTACACTATTGAATGTAGCACTGCTGAAAATGGTTCAGCAGCATGCAAAGATATCCTGTACTCACCAGAAGCTAAAAACATTACTTCAAGAAAAGCTGATCTCAGAAAACTTCACCCATATACCAATTACAAATTTACAATCTATGCCAAAAATGCTGCTTCAAGGAACCTTTCGAAGAAGTATTGGCCAAATGAAACAATTGCTTTTATGACGCGTCCTGGACGTAAGTGTCCTTATCTGTCTTCTCCTTTGTTTGGTTGTGAGCTGCATTTACGAAATATTCATCGTTGACAATGTCATGAAAAAGTATATTGCTCCTGAGAGTAAATAACTACCCTGGGTACCAGGTTTTATGTTAGAGAGTCTGGTACCCAGGGTAGTAAAAATAACATGTCTTGTCCGAAGTAATTAATCTTTATGTTGCTCTGTGCGTCCTTTGATATTCAACGACAAGATCTTCTCGCTGTAGTCCTTGCATTACATTACGCAGCTTTTACTGTATGGTGATAAAGACTTCCCAAATGACATCAATAGAAATATTCTTGAGTTAACTCTACATTTTACCCATGAAACTGGTCGATTTGATTGAATTCGTCTAAATTTCTCCAATCCGTCAGGCAACTCCTTTTTGTGAATTTTCTTTTTGTAGTAGTAGTTATCTGTAGTCATTGCACTTTGTGTCATCTTTTCTTTACGGCGTACATACTTTGCCCCTCATGGAATCGTCTTAGCAGTGTCTTTTTAGTGTTGCAGAGTATTTTATAGGTAGTGTAATAAGCATCGCGTGTTGTAAATTTCTGATGAAATATAGAAAAACATTAATCAAACAGTTTAGTCGCTTCAGCCCTGATAGCTCGATCTTGTTGAATTACTTTTTTATATATATGTAATCCAATGAAATACTACAATACATATTACAACCTACACTATTACAACCTAAAGGCAATAAACATAAATATAAAAAAGAAAAAAATACAACTATAACAATACATGACAGAAAATAAATGCGATTTAATACCTTAGTCTGCTTCATATTAGACGCCAGATGAAAATTATTGCGAGGAAAAGTATCCAAAGCTTTTTCTATCTTATACCACCTCAATAATACAATTAATTTATCTATTTTGTTTTTTCATCGATTTGGATTAGTTTGATTGGTGGATATAAAATTGATATAGTAAGTTAGATGTACATAATCGATATAAAATAAGTTAAACAAATAAAATTCATTGTGATCCAGCTGAAGGAAGAAAACACAAAACACCGCAAAACCTGCGACATTTTGCATTTTCCCCCTCCAGCCGGACCAAAATGCACTGTGCACCTGCCATCTAATATGCAACAGACTTACAAACGAGAGAGACAAATAACGGACGGGGAATTTTTGGTTATGTCGTGTACATACATAGTTTGAATCGACCTTAATCAAACCGGCCAGTTTTGTGGATGAACTGTAGAGTCAAGTCGAAAATATTTCTATTGCCGTTGTAACAAAAATTTTCATCGCCATATAGCAAAAAGTGGGTAAGGACCTTGTTTGAAAAATTACTATTTCCAAGTGGTCGTAATACATCAAAGACTCCAGCGACAAGATCTCGTCATTGAGCATCAAAAGATGGGCAAAGCAACAATAAGTGTTCTGCATCCTCAATGCCATCATTCGAAGGGCACATTGGGTTTACGGTGTCCCCAAAATTGTGTTTGAATTTGTGGAAGGTTAATTTGCTTAGACTGACTCTAAGTTGAGTAAGAAAAGATAAACCTATTGGTGTGATCATGAATTCCGAAGACAGAGTTGGCAGGGGGGGGGGGGGCGGATGAGTGACAAAATATTTATATTGAGTTTATGGGAAAACTGTCTGCTCTGACATCTCTGACTTTCATTTAATTCATAGAGGTGAGGACCGAAAAGTCGGAGTTTGAAAAGTGTGAATCTTTCCTCCCAGATCTCTGACATCTCCGACCATTCCAACTTTTCGGTTTTACCCTTTGCGTCCTAGCAGAGACCAAACGATCAAAATTTACCCTTAAGCTTTATTTAAAGAGATGTCTATTGGCAAGGCTTGTCTCTTGTTCTTGCTCATCTGTGTTTCTCTTTAATAACGACTTAATTCTTTTCACTCATATAGTTCCATCTGAAGTTGGCAGTTTTCTGTACAAGGTGGAAAAAAAAACGCTGACCCTTGGCTGGCAGCCACCTCCTTTCAAACGGGATGCTGTTGTCTACTATGAAACAAAGTGTGATGGAATGAAAATTAAAAGCACATTTTATCCATATTTAACGATATCAATGGGAGAACATACTGCCATTACATGTCAAGTAAGTTTTACAATTGATTTCTGTCGGTCCATGGAAAATTTATAAATATAATGATACTTTCGTTATGTTGGGTTGTCTTCTTGCCCAGGGGAGGGGGGTACTCATATATCTTTCCGTACGGGGACGTGCCGCGGAACAGGGTATCTTTGTATTGTCGGCTCCAGGGCAGGTTAGGGTCCATATTTTCTATAATTGACTCCATAACATCGTTGCAAGCCATTCGCACTCCGCGAATGTGATTTAAATCGTTTGGATATCAAAGGTTAATCATAGATTTCTATCAAATTTCCTGGGCATCCTGCAATTTCGTATGATGAAACTCAAAAAGAGGGTATTGTTTTTCAAACTTTACTCCGGGACAAGGTATCATTTTTGGGAATTCATAATCCTGGACAGGGTGCCTTTTAAGATTTCCAGCGGCAACTCCCCGTGTTTTCGCATTTACAGTACCCCCCGCCCCCGGTGGATCCTTGCCTAGCTAATGCTAAGTAACGCCAACCAAAACTTAAATGCATGTAAACAATAATTAAGGAAGATGGTGTATCTTAGCATGGGCAATAATGCAACGTTGATGTGGCCTATATTATGATCAAAATTGTATTTTTACTCTCTGTGTTATTATTATTATTACCATTTTCTTTTACGTTGGCAAAAAAGTAAAAAAATATATATAGCTAATAAGCTAATTAATGCCAACAAATGCATCTTCCACGGGATTCCGAGTAAAGCTTGATTTTTCTTGCTAGGTTTAATGTTTTTAACGTGCGGGTTTTCCGGTTTTGAGATTTTTCACGTGTTGCAAGCTTTGCCTATCTTCATCTCAGATTTCCGGGTTTCTTATCTAAAAAGCCATAGATTTTGTGGTTATGGAAAGCGAAAGAAGTTGGAGATAACCTAGAAATACTGGCGAATATTCAGAATGTTTACTTAAGAGTGCAATTTCGCATTTTGCTACCGTGTTGGTGCAGATTTCGGTTCGGGTTTGCAGGCTGTGGTACCTACCTTCTTTATACTGGCAGTATTTTGATAGCCTTTCATTTGCTGGGACCATTGGCGAGGAAGATTGGTCACCAAGCCCCCATCATGCCCGGAAATTTTTAAAAGCGCGCGAAAACTGACGGAATCCTCCGATTCAACACCCCTATTTCCCTTGCTTTAAATTCCCTGTTGGAATTTTTTTATGTTTCGAAATACCCTCGGCAACGGATTTCCTGTTTTTTAGAATAAGGGTGATATGCACTTTAAAACGTATGTGATGTGGCTCAGCTCAGTTCTATTTAAAAACTTACGGCATTAATTCTATGCTAAAACTATGTTTTGATACACACACTACATATTGCTCTGTGCTGTCAATCGTGTGTAAATGATGTTCCTAATTCCACAGGTACGATCAATAAATTCAGCTGGGAAAGGGCCGTGGAGGACGAAAACTATCATCTTGTCAGGTAAATTTACCTTGAGTCTTTACTTTCCTATAAATTCTTTCTTTATTTGTGATATTTGCGTGACCACTTGTTGCTCCACCCATGTGACATTTGGCCCAACCCAACCAAACTTCGTTCGATCGACCCATATGTCTTCATCTACACGTTGTAATAGTGTGTTGTTCCAGTAGTATATGTCACAAATCTCCCTTTGAAGTGTTTGGTTTGACTCTATTCGGAGGCTTGATTCTGTTGTTTGCAAAACTCATGCTTGCTATCGACAGGGATTTAAATGATGCGTTGTGGAGAAATCAATGGTAATATAGGAAACTTGTCTTTTTCTCGTCTTGAACTTCGGCTTGCAGTTTCAAGAAAATGAACTTTTGTTGGCCTAAATTTAACCAAAATTTTTTCAAACTCCTATATTTTCTAAACTAAGACAGGAATTCTCATTTTGGAGATATAACGCAATAGCTGTAAGCATCTAGTTTGTAGGAATGTTGCCTGTTTTGCTGTAGCCTTTGCCGGTTTCCCACAATTTTCAAAGGCAATCTTTCCTCGAGAGCCATGACCATCTAATCTTCGTTAACTTTACGTGCTTCCTTTCACAAACTTGTCTGCTTTTTAGTCAGAAAACAAACGTTAACCTTGGTTGAATGTATCACTTTCGAACTTAATCTGATGTTTTCAGAAATGAAAGTATTTTATAGTACTTGCTAGCTGTTTTGGCCACCAGAGCAATGAGAATAATAACAAAACTTTGACTTCGCTCTCAGAGAACTTTTCGTCGGGTTTGGCCTAACTGTAAACAAACATAAAGTTGCATTGTTGCTTATTTTCTTCAAGACTAATGGGGAAGCTCTGACCTAGAAATAGGAGATTTGCTTACTAAAACAATGTTATCAAGGCTACCTTGTACAAAAAATTATCAGCTTTGATTATTTTGCCTATAAATACGATAGTTTACTGCAATTATTTGCCCTTAAATCTGTTTTCTTTTTCTTGAGCAGGGTATTGCTGCTCTGATTCAAGTTTGCAAAGACATCTCCTATTTTGGTTTGCTGCTCTTTTTTGTACATGCAATTCTCTATGAGACAAAGGGAAATTTGTTATGCAGCAAACATTTTTAGTAGGAGGAAATAATATTGTTTCTGTTTTATTTTAGGACCCAAACAGAACAAGATTATCCTTTACCAATCAAGCCCAACCTTGAAGCAGCATTTGACAAAAAACACAAAAGACTGCAATTCTTGCTTTTTCAATGCCTGAAGACTGATGCAAAACTGATGGAACATGACTGTTGCAAACAAAGCATTCAATGAAAAACAATATTATGATATATCAAACAATTTGAGTAATCAAATAATTGATACTCTGATGATTTTACTCTGATGATAGGAAGAGGGTAAGATAATAAATAGCAATTGAATCATCACAAAATTGAAATTTTAATGCTTCCAATTCTGAAACAGTCTGAAACTTATTCTGAATTTGATCTGCAAAGACAATTGTTTGCAAAGACAAAGACAACGCTCGCCCGTTTCACCCTGTAGGTGAAATGCCATGCTTATTCATGAGTTTCTGAAAATTACCAAAAAGCAGTTATTGCCGTTGTCCATTCAGAAATAGTCATTGCAATTTCAATAGACAGCATCCTTCCCTTTCTTCCTTGTCTGTGAGTTTTTAGAGCCAACAAGAGAAGATTTCCAGACTGCATTGAGTTGCTCTATCATTGAAAGGAACTTGCCCAGTACAAATAACATATTTTCTATAATTTGCTATCCATTTGTCCATCAAAGACATCTGCCATCATAAACAAAACGATTTTAGTTCTTGATCCATAAATATCCGAGTTCTTTCGTTTGAAGCTGCTTCTTCTTGTCTCTTTCTTTCTGGCGGGTTGGAGAATTATTTGAAAACATGAAAGCATCTCTTGTCCTTCACTGGCAGTAAAATGATCGCTAGTGCTCTGCATATTGGTTTATTGCTTCGTTTCCTATCAGAATTAAAAAGTTTTCTTGAAAGCAAGCAGCAAGCAGACCACGCCGCTTCAAAACAATTTCTACGATCTACGGCATTTTCTAAATGTCATGGTTTTCAAGGCGCTGCTTACGTCACCAAAAACAATGAATTCGAAAAATTTGCCCAAATACGGATGAAAATCTCTTAAAATAAGACCATCACTCCTGTCAAATTGCGTGGAGTTTACCGGGAAGTTTAAATCAAAACGATTTTAGTTTTAAACATTTCTTAGATAAATTCACTACCTATTAAGATTAAATTAACGCGGAAAAATCACACCGCATCACTGCAAGAAACGTTCAAAGTCGACGAAAATATTCACTTCCGGTCATTTTCCTATACATTTGTATAGGGGCATCAAAGCGAGGCTGAACTCCTCGAGAAAGGTGTTGTCGGGCGTGTATAGGGCGAAATTGATGTAAAGGCATTGAGACATGATAAGTAGATCTGCTTTTCCGTGTATCATGTGACCGATATGAGAAAGATTAATTATCACTTCCAACTAACCAAAACGATCTCCTGTTGCTCAATGCGTTTCATGTCACCAGTTTTATTTCAATAAATGTTAGCCAATCAGATGTGCCATTCAGAGCCACGAGTATGCATATTCTGACCGATAGGGTATACCTTGCCGGCTTATACTGATTCAACTTCTTTAAGCTCACATTTAAAGACAAATGCCCGAGGTATATGGCAACTTAAGTTAGGGGCCTGGGCAATCTAAATACAGTCTATTTTATCCCATTGTATTTCAAGATCTCCAGAGATTATCAGATCAATTGGACAATGATGGCACTCAGCCATCTTCTGTTCTATTTCTAAACAAGATTCTAGACTCCATATATTCGTCATTTGTCTTTAATGAATCAGTTTTATCTATGTGTTCAGTTGCATAAATATGAGCTGTTTCATATGGCTCTTTTCCTGCATCCTATGTCAAGATATGTCAATCAGCCACTCCTATGTTGCTCTTGAAAAAATTAAAGGCATTGAGTCCATATAAATAGCTGAGCGTTAACGCTATCCTGAATTTTGCTGACAAACTGCTGACGGCCCTTTGTTATCGCATAATAGGCCAAAGTCATTAGCAGTGGAGACCAAAGGCTTCTTAATCCTTTGCATTATCCTCAAGAATTTCTTTGGTTTCATTTCAATAGCGATTAAATCACAACTTTTGTTTTATGATTGAAAAGAAGCTGATATTGGTCATGAACGCGCTATTTATGTGGACTCAGTGCCTTTAATTGCATGCAAAATGACCTTCTTTGAGGAATTCACTAGTTATCAAATATTTCTTGTTTCAGAAAATATAATATTCTGATAAAAGTCAATAAGATAATCTATGAAATCTACAGGGTGTCGAAGTACCCCCTTTTGACTGAAGAAAGTTGCAAAACACTAAGATATCGGGAATTCCTGAGTCTACAGCTAAATCCTTTAATCTTCAACTTTAATGCAAGCAGCTTGCTTTTAAAAATCATCCATAAAACTCCAGAGATTGTGCGAAGTCAACATTTTGAGAGCACCTGAAACCAGAGGTTTTGAAAAATGGCCCAGTCAGGATTTGATATAATGGGTATTTTCCAAAGTGCCTGGCTGCAACCTTTTTCAGCGAATAGAATAAAAAAATGGTATGAATGATGAGCTCGAGCCACATTTCCAAAATAGGCATAAGCGTGCATTTGCTCCTTTTCTTCTCCTTTGGTCGGAATAACGTTTGCAATGAAATGCAATGCAAAGACTGATTCCTCAAGAGAAATGTAATATCAAAATTAATTGAAGCATCTCAAAGTGCAATTCTTTTCGAAGTAAAGCATGAAAAATGAAAGTCGAAAATTGCTTTGCAAACTGCCCGTGATATAAAGTCGTAAGGTTCTTGAATTAGGGTGTCTGAACTTGGTTCTTGAATTCCGGTTCTTTAATTAGGGTGTCTAAACGTGGTTGCTATGTATGGAGTACCTTATTTTATGGAGTAGAGACATGGACTGTAACAACAACACTTGAGAAACGTCTTGAAGCACTTGAGATGTGGACGTATAGGAAAATGCTGAAATTGTCATGGACGGAGAAAGTGAAAAATGAGGAAGTTCTTCAACGAATGAATGAAAAAAGAAAGCTGATCAATATCTTGAAGGACAGGAAACTGAAATATTTTGGGCATTTGATACGGCTAAATAACATATACAGAACACTGTTAGAAGGATATATAGATGGAAAGAGAGGCAGAGGTCGCCCAAGGATGAGTTGGTATGACAACATCAAGGAGTGGACTGGGATGCGGTATGAGAGGGCAACAAGAACTGCAATGGACCGAGACAAATGGAGAGCTACTGTGTCATCCAACGTCGAAAGATTTGGAACATAAAGAAGAAGAAGAAGAAACGTGGTTCTTGAATTCCGGATCTTGAATTAGAGTGTCTAAACTTGGTTCTTCAATTCTGGTTCTTTAATTAGGGTGTCTAAACTTGGTTCTTGAAGTCCGGTTCTTGAATTAGGGTCTCTTGCCTCTTGGTTCTTGTTCTTGGTTCCTAAATTAGGGACTGCCAGAAAAAAAACAATAATCAATGACTGCCAGAAAAACTGCCAGAAAATTTCTAAATGAAGACAAATTTGTATGAATTTAGATAGGCACATGTGTACGCAAGAACTTTACTACTAATATGGCTCCAATTAGTACCGTTTATTTAGAAATTCCGCTCTGAAGTACGACGCGCCTTTGTTAGCAAAAGTGTAACTTGACCTATGCAGCTACTGTAATGGCACTAAATCTTCATTTTCTGACAAAGTGACACAACTCTATATTAAATCACGTGGTGTAATAACAGGAAAAACGCAAATTTAGGCCTATTTTATCGTTTCCATAATTCTTCCCCTCCAAGCAATATTGATTTGAAAGATTATTGTCCCAGCAGCAATCCCTCAGAGTAGCGGGAAAGGGGAAAATCGAAAAAAAGGGAGAAACTAGAAACGGTGAACCAAGACTTTGGCAGGTATTGCATTGCAGCATGGAACTGACTACTTATGTCCAAATTTCCGCTTCGTTGATTGGATTGGATTGGATGACGGCACTACGCTTCAAGTCAATCTGATAATCAAACTGACCGAAAATCCGGCCAAAATCACCAAGAATTTGGCACGACCAATCAGATTGCAGGATCTCCAATTTGTGATCTGATTTGTCGAGAGAGAATCTTTGCTAAGCGACGTTGCGACCTATGCTTGCGAAAAATCGACAACAAGATATGATTCTATTTTCCGGCTTTTCCTGCTGCTAAGCTTCTAGCCCCCGAACCTTTCAATAAACGTGGTGGACATGGTAGACAACAACAACACAAATCAAAAGACATTCTTGATGATTTGCTGACCATGATTAGAACATGATATGATATTCTGCGGAACCAGAATGATCATTTCGAGGCTGACATCAACTGGCCGATTGTTCGAATAGTTTGATTATGAGTTGTAGTTGTAGCACCCATCAGTCTATAAATAGCGATAACTTCGAACGTGTAATCAGTCTATTGCAGCATTGCATTCATTGCAGATAGACCATGTGGAAAATGTCTGTAAAAATCTGAAAATCGAAATTCTCCTGCTTCAGATTCTCTAGTATTGTCTGTCATCTGTCAAGACTGTAAATCCGGGGAATGGGCCAAAATTTCTATTTGCTATGGTCTTTATGCAACGTGACTGGCCAAGTTCACGGGAGCGTGACACGTTGTTATTTAATGAAGAAGTTTGACCGTTTACTAACTCTGTTTGCTTATCCTTCAAAGTTCTTCCACGAAAACCGACGAATGTGGCTACAACTGACTTGACAAACACATCTGTTAGAATAACTTGGCAATCAAGGAAATCAAATTCCACTGTACGGTACACTATTGAATGTAGCACTGCTGAAAATGGTTTGGCAGCATGCAAAGGTATCCTGTACTCACCAGAAGCTAAAAACATTACTTCAAGACAAGTTGATCTCAGAAAACTTCACCCATATACCAATTACAAATTTACAATCTACGCCAAAAATGCTGCTTCAAGGAACCTCCCGAAGAAGTATTGGCCAAATGAAACAATTGCTTTTATGACGCGTCCTGGGCGTAAGTATCCTTATCTGTCTTCTCCTTTGTTTGGTTGTGAGCTGCATTTACGAAATATTCATCGTTGATAATGTCATGAAAAAGTATTGCTCGTGAGAGTAAATAGTATGCCTTGTCCGAAGCAATTAATCTTTATGTTGCTCTGTGCGTCCTTTGATATTCAACGAGAAGATCTTGTCGCTGGAGTCCTTGCATTATATTACGCAGCTTTTACTGTATGGTGACAAAGACTTCCCAAATGACATCAATAGAAACCTTCTTGAGTTAACTCTACATTTTACCCATGAAACCTCATCTCCGACAGAAAGATGAGAAAGATGATCTCCGACATCTCCGACGATTCCGACTTTTCGGTTTTACCCTTTGCTTCCGAGCAGAGATCAAACGATCAAAATTTACCCTGGAGCTTTATTTAACGAAATGTCTATTGGCAAGACTTTTCTCCCGTTCTTGCTCATCTGTGTTTCTCTTTAATAATGACTTAATTCTTTTCACTCATAGTTCCATCTGAAGTTGGCAGTTTTCTGTACAAGGTGGAAAGGAAAACACTGACTCTAAGCTGGCAGGCACCTCCTTTCAAACGGGATGCTGTGGTTTACTATGAAACAAAGTGTGATGGAATGAAAATGAAAAGAACATTTTATCCGTATATAACGATGTCCATTCAAAAACAGGACGCTATTACCTGTGAAGTAAGTTTTTCAAGTAATTTATCTCAGTCCGAGGCAAATTCATAATGATACTAATAATTTCTTTATTTTAGGTTGGCTTCTTGCCCAGGGGGGGGGGTACTCATATCTTTTCATATCTTTTTCCGTACGGGGTTGTGCCGCTGAGCAGGGTATCATTTTCAAGATTTCTACCCCGGAACAGGGTATCCCCTATCACTTTTGTATAGTCGGCTCCATGACTGGTCCATATTTTCTATAATCGACTCCATATAACGTCGTTGTAAGCCATTTCCACTCCGCGAATGTGATTTAAATCATTCGGATGGCAAAATTTGGCATTGCATGCCATATCTTAGGATCCAAGAAAACGTGCATTTTCAATACCATACCTGTCGTGTTTGGTTTTGGTGCCAAAATATTTATACCACTACGAAGGGTGGATGGAGTATCTTTCTTTACAAAGATTTGATTCATAAAACTTAGATTGAGATTCCTTTGAGTTTTAAACATTTCAGCCGCAAGCAACCAACTGTAAATTTTTGTGGTGATAATAGGCTTTCATAGACTGGCTACACAGTTTCCGTGAGCTCCTTTGTACGGATGTGCCGTTAATACCAGGAACAACACAAAAATAGAAACTGAGGGACCAGTGTAGAGGGGGGTGACAGGGTAGTGGTACCATGGTACCAGAGGGGGTGGTACCTGGTACCAAATTCTAGAAAGATGGTGGAACCTGGTACCAAAAGTAGTGGTACCGGTACCCAGCCTATAGGAGTTGGTACCAACAAAATGTTTTGTCAATTGATGTTTTTGGAATTCTTTGAACAGCTTTTAACAGTACAAACAAAGTTTCAGCTTAGCGGAAGCGATGCGACGTCTGCAACGTGCAGGTGCGCAATTGCGTTGTCTTGCAAGCACAGAGTTGTTGCTGTTGTTGTTATTACATCGATTATTTCCACATCAGTGGTTATTTCAGAGAGAGTACAATGCAATTTCGCGCCAAAAGACAACAGCAACCACTCCACAGTGTTCCAGGGCATGTAATTAATGTGAAAAATGAAAGTATCAGAATTATACCAAACTGATTTTTCTATTGTTCACCGTAGCCTGAGGTATATCAAGACGCAAAAAAATTTCAAATCGGACAATTTAGTGCTGAGAAAACATCATTTCAAGTTGGGCCTAAAAAGTGTACTTAAGGCTTCTTTCTAAGCACAGCAAGGCCACAAAGTAGCACTAAGTTTCAAATTCAAATTTCTTGGCTTGCACTCACCCGATTTTCGTGATTTTTGTTTTGTTCAAAAGATTAAGCCTTGCAGAGTATGTAGTGAAAAAGTGGATTGAAAATTTTATTTTGGGATGCGGAAATTTTGCGAATTCATACTGGTAACTAAACGTTAAATAAACTAAAACTGAATCACGAAGCGCTTCTTCAACATCAAACAAGAAGAATCTATGTTTCAGAATTCTCGGAAAGTCTATTGTAGAATCAGGTTTAAGCTATTGGCAACACGTTTGCAAAAGGGCTTAGTAGAATAAGCTCTGAAATAATTTTGGCGAATTTTTCACGAAGACCAGTTTTGCGCCTTTTCAGAGTAGAAATTGCATTTTTTATGACGAAAATCTATTAGCAAAGCCAATATTTCATCATATCTCCACAGTTTCAAATACATGCTTTTTAGCAATAGAAGTATAAAGTCTTTTTACATAATTCACTAATTTTTAAGGTTTTGAAAACATGCAGCCAATTCTACAATGATTTGTTATATCCCAAGGTGAAAAATGCACCTAGTAACATCGAAAAACAGAACAAACACCAAAATAGATACCTAATATGATTAGGGAGTTGATCTCTAACCTCCTTTTGACTATAAGCGGGAAATATTTGTTTCATTGAACATCTAGTTCAGTCTATAGTACAGTGGCAAATACAGACATAATTTGCTAAAAAAGACTTCTTCTTCACTGGCCTTCGTGAAAAATTCGCCAAAATTAGTTGAGAGCTTATTCTACTTAGCCCTTTTGCAAAAATGTTCCCAATAGGTTAAACTTGATTCTGCAATAGGCTTTACGAGAGTTCTGAAACATAGATTTTTTGTTTTCAATGTAGAAGGAGCGTTTCGTGATTCAGTTTTAGTTTTTATGAACGATTGGTTACCATTATCCATTATGGATTTGAAAAATTTGCACATCCCAAGATGAAATTTTCAATCGACCTTTTAACTACATTTTCTGCAGGGTTCAATCTGTCAAACAAAACAAAGATCATGAAAATCGAGTGAGTGCAAGCCAAGAAATTTGAATTTGAAAGTTAGTGCTATTTTGTAGCCTTGCTGCGCTACAAAGAAGCCTGCAGTACACTTTTTAGGCCTAACTTGAAATGATATTTTCTCAGCACTAAATTGTCCGATTTGAAAAATTTTTGCGTCTTGATATACCTCAGGCTACGGTTGAATATAGAAAAATCAGTGTTGTACAATTCTGAAATTTTCATTTTTTGGCATTAATTACACTAAAATGGAAATCTGGATCACAGTGACTCTTTGGAATGGGATTGGATGAAGCTGTAGGCCATCACAACCACGAGAAGGATTCGAACAAGAAACAATGTCATCATCAAAGTTGTTCAGCTCCTCAAACACATTGCAATTTATACGTATTAACATTTCATTCTGAACAGTTGTTTTTGGGGCAGGAAAAGAAAAGCTCACAATCCTCCTTACTCTCTCCTTTCTTGTTTGAAATATTTGTTCATTCAAGTTGTCTATGGTGCCTTCGGTACGTTTTTAGAGGAGCTATTTTCACGACCTCTTTCGAGAACTCCTCGTAGATGGTAAACTATGTCTACATTATCAGCTATTATCTCCTTCGATCAAAATTGGGATTACGTGGTACCATTGCTTTCAATTTGGGTGGAACCTGGTACCATCAGGGGTGGAACCTGGTACCAAACCATGTGGTACCGGTACCAAAGACTCACCCCCCTCAGTGTAGCTACAGCTAGTTTAACAAATTCAAAGGATCGAGAGAGGCTTGAACAATACATTGAAAAACGTACCTCTCTTTCATTCAAGAAATTTAGGTCCCAAACTATCGAAAAGCTCAAATTAAAATGTAGTTCTATGATGACAGAGGAAACAACTCATCCTGCAGCACAAATGAGTTAGGAGAGGGTTGCCTGGTGAAGACCTAGTAAGCTATAGTTCCTTATAGAGGGGGCTTTGGGACTTAATGGGCAGCTTGTTTGGCCAGCTTTATCCTTCAGGTTTTTAACGTGCGGCTTTTCCAGTTTTGTGATTGTTCACGTGCTGCAAGTTTTGCCTATCTTCATCTCGGATTTCCGGGTTTCTTTTCTAAAAAGCCATAGATTTTGTGGTTATGGAAAGCGAAAGAAGTTGGAGATAATCTAGAAATACTGGCGAAAATTGAGAGTTTTTACTTAAGAGTGCACTTTCGGATCTTGTGACTTTTTGCTTCAGGGTTGGTGGGTCTTTTGCAGATTATGGTCTGGTATGCAATTTTTATACTGGTAGTGGTCGTATTTAGATAGCATTTCATCTTTGTTGGGAACATTGACGAAGAAGTCAAAACTTATGTGATGTGGCCCAGTTCAGCTCTGTTTTAAAACTTGTAGCTTTAATGCTACATGTATTTTTTCTAATAAGAAACTGCCCATAAGAAACTCAACTGTCAGATTGCAAAAATATTAAGAAACTCCAGTACTAGGAAAATATAAGTTAAGAAACTATTTATTTTGATTTGAAAAAGGAAATCCTTGATATATTTTTTCTTTACTTTTACTTGTTTTCTCTATCATATTACTCGTAAGGTACTTGACTAATGTCTAAATATTGGAAAACCTTGTTTTGAAATGTTCAAGAAGGCACAGCAGGGGCACAGGTAGTGAACATCAAGATTGTTATGGAGCCTCTAAGAAACTCGTAAGAAACTTTGAGTACTCGAAATCTGATAATGTTAAGGAACTTTCAATACTGGCCCAAATTCTTAGTTTCTTATAAAAAAATACGTGTATGCTGAAACAAAGTTTTGATATACACACAACATATTGCTCTTTGGTGTCAATCGTTTGTAAATCATCTTCCTAATTCCACAGGTACGAGCTACAAATACAGCTGGAAAAGGACCGTGGAGGACTAAAACTATCATACTGTCAGGTAAATTTACCTTGAGTCTTCACTCTTCACTTTCCTGTAAATTCTTTCCTTATTTGTGATATATACGTGACCCCTGTTGCTCCATGCGAGACTTGGCCCAACCAAACTTCGTTTTTTTTTTTTTTTTTTTTTTTATACTCCTTAAAATCAACTACATTTAACAGATAAACTAAACATAAGATAGAGTGTGCCACTCACAGTGAAAATGGACACATGGTCATCGAGTTCCCACTGTGAATAGCACTTACAATAGATAATTAATAAATAGTATAGTTTATCAACACAACATTACCACAAAAACACTACATGACGAAGACGTAAACGAATGGGCGCTGCGATTTACTCAAAAATTTAAGGTAACAATGCCCCCATCCCAACCAGAGCAGAGAGCAGAGCCACCCTAACTGAATCTTTTTGTTGCTTTCAAATATGCCATCGACGCTTCTAAAATTATACGATTTGCAACAACGGTTAAGTTGTTGCTTCCAAACAGTAACAGTTGGCATAAGGATTTTGAATCCATTGATGTAATATCAATCCCGGGAATGTCAGAAAGTTGACCAAGGAGATCTCTTCGCATCGTGTCAAAACGAGGGCAGTGCAGGAGAAAGTGTTCATTATCCTCTACCGCTTCGCTCTTCTTCGTTCGATCGTTCGATCGACCCACTGGTCTTCATTTACACATTGTAATATTTAGTGTGTTATTGCCCGTGGTAAATCTCGCAAATCTCCCTTCAAAGCAAGGGCGATATGAAATGTTTTGTTTGACTCCTTTCGGAGGCTGGATTCTTTTGTTTTGCAAAACTCATGCTTGCCATCGACAGGGATTGAACTTTTGAACTGATGCGTTATAGAGAAAACAATGATAATATAGGCAAGGCAAAATTTGATTTTAAGGCATTGGGTCATGATAAATAGATCTGCTTTGCCGTGTATCATGTGACCGGTGTGAGAAAGATCAATTATCAAGTCCAACAAACCCAAACGATCTCTATTGTGATCAGTTTTATTTCATTGGGTGTTAGCCAATCAGATTTGTCATTCAGAACCAAGAATATGCAAATTCCGACAGATAGGGTATACATAGACAGGTATCGTTCAATGGTTCTATCTTCAATCCACAAACAAATTATAATTGGGGTACCGCAGGGATCAATCATAGGCCCTCTCCTATGTATTCTCTTTTTCAACGATATTGCTTATTGTATCAAAGGTGCCAACATAATGAAATACGCAGACGATGCCGTTTTCTACGCAGCTACGTAGCTGGTAAAGAGATCAAAGAAAAGAGTTTTTTTCATGTTTCTTATGTTTTTATTGATAGAAGTGTGGAGTAAATTTTGTTTCGTCTAAAGGGCTCCCAAATTGCTCAGTGAGATCTAAAGACAAGTAATAACATAATTCGCACTCGAAATAATGTCCAAACAGTGGCTATAACTGTACACTGTCAAACAATTTTTGAGTGAAATTGGAAAATTAAAGTTCTTCGTTACAAAAGTTTCTTAGCTTTTGCGATTCAGGTAGGGCATTTTCTTAACTTTCGAAAAATTGAGCCTATCGTTTCTTATAAGCAGTTTCTTATAAGAAAATAAGTGTATTAAAAACTAAGATGTTAATTTATCAGACAACGGTCAACTTGGATGAGAACATTTTGTTTGGTAATTTGACTCATCTTAAGACCCAAAAATGAGAAAAATTCCTTCAAGCAGTTTATGCGGGGAATCAAGAATTCCACCTTCCATTCTGGTCTATTATTTATGTGCCATTGAAATAAAAACTCTATTTCGGAAACTCTCTGTTAAATTGAATTTAGATGTCAATGCCAGATAAATCATGGGACAAATTGGAATGTGGAATTCTCAATTCCAATACAAGCCCCTACAGGCATTTTTCTAATTTTTGGGTCCTAAAGATGAGTGAATTTATCAAGCAAAATTTTCTTGTCTAAGTTATCCTTTGACTGACAGATTAAAATTTTTGTTTTGAATATCGGCCATATGCGTTTTATTCCACAGCACTTCAAACGTGTAAACTTTTTTTGACTCACCCGGTAGTAGTCCTGTTATCCCAACATATGAGTGTTAACGTGCCAAGTATTTTGGAAAATTTGTTAGCTTTTATTACGCAAGATTTTAATTGAAAGACGATATTATTTCATAATAATCTTTATACTTCATCCTATAGTTGTTTCAAGAACAGATAAGATATGAAATAGACCAGATGAAAAGCATTTTTAACACATTGGAGTTATGTTTCACGTACATATAAAGAGAGAATGAAAATCTAGTCCGATGAAATATTTCTAATACTCTTTATCAGTGATATGGTGGATTATATACTTTGTTCACTCTATTTTAGATGGCCTTAGTTCATTGGAAATAGGAGTAATATCAATGGCTGTTGTTTGTTTCATCATGCTGATCGTAAATGTAATTGTATGGAGAAGATCAAAGAAGCGAAGAAGATGGACATATAAAAATGATGATATAGTAAGATGACGATTGGCACTAAATCCTAACTAGCTAGCCAGCTTGGCACTTGACACGCTCTAAAACCAACCAAAGGAACGGAACACCGACAGTCAATTTTAGGCCATTTTTCAACGTACCACCCTTCACAAAAAAAATGATTGTACGGAAGGAAAATCAAAATGTTCAAACAATTTCTTCGCAGACCTGTTCTGAATACTTAAATATGTTCACGGGGGCTAAGAATTATTTCAAAATCTGGAGAAATGGCAAAGTTTTGAATTTGACCACACTGACCTCATTGTAGCTTGTCAAAGTAAAAACCTCAGTAAACACAGAAACGTATTCATGTGCATCTGGAGACTAAATACACGATCTGGATTTTTTTTAGCTTGAAGCTAACATGATAATTACCGAGGATTTTCAAGATCTGATGCTAAGGGGTAGGTGAGCAACAGGAAAAGTGCACTACTCAGGCCTAACAAAATATCATACCGTCGCTATAAGTAAGGACGAATAAACAGATACTTACATTTCTATCTTGCAAAAAGAGGACCATAAACTGGAAATATGAAGCAGCACAGATGCTAAAAGTACTTTAACTGGTTTGGATAGCAAAAACCTACTAACCATAATCTACAGCCAGTTTCTCCAACGGTTCAGTTCAGTTTCAGATAATTTAAATTCCATTACATACAATTTATAGTCCTAACTACTAACTATACAAACAAATAACTAAACTACAAAGATAAAAGATAAGTTACAAAAATTAATACAGTAATACCAAAACTTAATACAATATACTAATACAAGGAGGAACTAAATAAATTGCATACAGGGAATTACTTAAAGGAGGAGCTCTCTCAATAGGTAAACTAATCGAGGAGAGAACCCCCCCTATCCTAAGATAATATCAGGTGTGTTTAGATGAATTTAAATACTTATGCATTTCATCAACAAATCGTTCAGATTTTCTCTTGCGACAACCATGTTGATAAAAAGGGCGCGGAAACTTCAATGATCAGCTACATGCTAGTCATCACCAAATAACATACAGTTCCAGCGTAATTTGAATGGATAGCAATAATCTCAAAAATGGCAAGATCCAACGAGGCCAGAACGAAAGATTTTGTGGTGTCCTCTTCGATAACCATTGCTCCCAGGAATGGGAACATCGAATTCCTTTTTTCCAACTCTGCTCTCATCGCTGCGAGATCATAAGAGTGGAAATCAGCAATAACATCAGCCAAAACATCGTCTGAATTCATGAATCGTGTCCCTTACTTTTCAGCACAAGAAATGGCTATCGCCTTTACTTACAGTGTAGCAGGTACATGAAATGAATATGAAATGCTAAATTTAATTTATGTGATGATATGATGACAACGAACGGAAGAAATGTGCATTTTGTTTTTAATGTGAAAAATTAGATTGACTATTTCTACGAAATAACATTTGAAATACAGTTTTACAGCTCCTTCATTTCAATTTCACATTTTGTGTGGATATCATAGACTGATTACAATGAGACCCAGTAATCGCTATTCAAAACGAGGCTATTACACCAGACCGAGACCGCTCATACTGGGACTCATATTATTACGGCAATATTTTTGGACTGACTTTTTTCACTTTTAAACGCCTTTGGGAACGAGGCTGCTATACACAGTCATGTACAAAATATACAACAAATACAACGCCATTAGAATTTCTGCAACTTCGATTGATTGATGTTGACCAACGGAAACTCGAAGCTCAAAGCAGAGTTTCAAGCAGCTTGGCCGGACAGAACAAAGTCTTACGAACAAGAATACCATGAAAACAGTTGGCGACAATATCAAATCTTGTACGTAGGTACTATTTTGCTGCTTTCTCTAAGCATTAACTGATTTATTGTGAAGTTTTCAAATCAATGTGTTTCATTTGAAAACTACAAATTGTTGTGCTTCTCTGCCTAGGCCCTTATCGAAACGAGGCAGTCATAGTCATTTCAAAATAATGGCGTTTGCTTATGAGTTGTAGTTAGGAGCGTCCGGCAGTATTTCAATAGCGATAGCTACGACCATATCATCAGTCTATGGATATCATGGAAAAACGTATATATTTCGACTACCAGAGGTCATCCATAAGATAATCACCCGTTCTTTGCAGATTTTGAGATAATTCGTAGCCCCTGTGAGCCAATAAAGAGCGTATGTATTCAAGTATTGGGAACAGGTTTGTGAAGAAATTTCTGAAAATCTTAATTTTCCTTGGTCACAATTATTTTTTGGTGAACGGTAGTAAAATTGTCCAAAACGACCTAATTATCTTTTTAAATTTCCTGGTCAGTTTTCCGTTCCATTGATTGGTTTTAGAGCCTGTCACGTGCCAAGCTCGTTAGCCTGTTAGGATTTAGGGAAGATTCAAGAGAGCAAAATGTATACAACCCCTTTCATATTGTATAAAAAGTATAGATATGCTTTATGATGAAAACTGATTGGTGAAAATTAACTATTAAACAGAACTGGCCAAACAAGGACAGATATTGTAGCACAGTGGCAACAATTGCTTGTGATTGGCACCTTAATTCAAAGCGATTAACGACTGCAGACAAAGGAAATTCCCTCAGCAAGTAATTCAAACAAACAAAGCTGCCAATGTTACTCTGAAACCCAGGTAGCTAGCTCGCTTTTTGTGCATTCCAGGACTCGTTTTTAAGAGCAAACACGAGCATATATCGAAAGAAGAAGGATATATCTAAACATCTGCCTTGGGCATTTTAGTAGTTCGTTTCAGAAGCTGATCAGTAAGTTTTTTTAGTTACAACTGTAAGAATGTGAGAATTGAACGGCCTACTAATCAGGTTTAGTCAGGTTTGCAGCTTAACAGCAATTCATATATTTGTGCCTACGAAAAGGACTTCAGAATAACGAAGGTTGCATTTTCTCCAGGAATTAAAAGAAAATACGGTGGAGAACGTAGGATTTCAGGATGAAAATGAAGGTAAATTTTGAAATTGATTGTTTCTTTTAACATGATTAAATTGAAATAACGAATAGTATTAGTTCGAATCAATATAGAAAACTCACAGACTGATTACGATAATCGTAATCATTCAATCAAATTAATCAATCGTACTCATTGGTAATCGTAAATTCAATCAAATTAATCAATCGTACTCCAAAAGTCTGAAGGTCTGGTTTTCAGGAAGAGGCAAATTTTAGCTTTCAAGATTAACAGTCTGCTCTCAAAGCATCAATAGCAACAAACGAGGTACCTATGTTTAAAGGGTCTGTTTCATCCAGCATTCCTTGCACGTGCCGTCTGTTGATGTTCCTTTGTTGTCCGCCATTTTCATGGGCCATGAAAATGGCGGCAACAAAGGCCAACCAAGAGATGGCACGTGCAAGGCATGCTGGATGAAACAGACCCTTTAAGTTAAAGGGGCTGGATAAGAAACTGTTGGAAAAATCTTTGATTTGGCTGTTTTCTGATGAGCTAATTTATCGTGACTATTCAATGAAAATTCAAAATAAATGTATCATCTTGGAGATTCGCCTTTGCACTTTCTTCTGATACAAATTAGATCTCCATATGTTTTGGGATTGCTGTGATATAAATGGATTTCCAACAGGTATTTTTGTTGATCTTTCACCCAAAGATCAGCCTGTATCTAGATAAGGATCTTTCCTTTTGAATTTAGCTAATTACAAAGGAATTTCTCCTTTCAAAATGCGATATTTGATGCACAAACCATGGATTTGTTTACGTATTTCTTATCCAGCCCCTTTAACTATCGAGGAACATTTTTAGAGTGATAAGACATTGATTGGAGCTAAATTGACATTGCTGCAATGAACCAAATCCGTATGCAATTTTTTGGGACACCCGGTATGCTCCAATTCTAACTACTGTCCTTTGGCTTGGTATTTTTCTTCATCCAAATCTTTACAGAAAATCGAAAAGATACAAGAACGCGCGCTGAGATTTCTGCATAATGATCATGTAAGCTCCTATAAAGACTTACTTCTCAAATTAAATTGATGCACAACCGTATGCAGGTTTCTCGTCAAAGAACGCTTTGTATTGAGATTTTCGAAGCATTAAAAAAGCAGAATCCAGCATTCATGAATGACATCTTTAGTTTTAGGACTTCAAATCATTCATTGCGAAATCCAAACAATTTGAATAATTTTCGGCCAAATCAAGTAACCTTTGGAGCCATTTAGTCCGGTTTACAGAAGTGGGGGGGGGGGGGGGTAGTACCACCAAACGAGGTAATTTACGAGATTAAGTAATATTGGTTAATTTTGGGGCGCAGCATTCGAATCTCGATGTTTTTTTATGGGGAGGGGCCATTTTTGAGATGTGGGGGTAAATGCCCCCAAAATTGAAGTAAAGTGTGTTATTGTTAAGACTTTCGATATACCCCTTTAAAAGTTTATTTTTAGCTGTAGAACATTGATAATGGGCCGATCAAGGTTTCGAATCATTCTGGGGTAACCCTGCCCCCAAATGTGGGCAACAAAGCACGATGATTCAAAATTCACTAAAAGTACCTCACCATATCAATTCTAGGGTGTAGAACCTGAATCTCGATGTTATTTTGATGGGAGAGGAACTGATTTTGAAATATAGGGGCAAATACCCCCAAAAAGGGGTCACAGGTCAAACTCTTTTGGTAAACTTTGGTGTTTAGGCCGAATGGGACCTCAGGTATGGAATGGTTTGCCAAGTGAAATAAAATTAGCCGAGAACTTAAACAGTTTCAAAAATATTGATCAAACAATGGGATGGCTCAAACGTAAATGTAGCGCCTGTCAATTCAATGATATCCTGTAAATCTTGAAGGTGTTGTGGCGCAGTGGTGTAATTCTCTGACTTGGCAGCCAGAACAGTCAGGCGGAGTGGGCTCGATACCCGGTAAAACCCCACTACTTGAGCGTCATGACAAGGGGTCGCGGGCTCGATTAGGTATTTCTGCGATCCCAGCGCTTGGCGCTAAAAACGCAACTTCACCTTCACCTTCACCTTGTCCATATATGTCTTGAATATTCAATAAATTATTCAACTTATCTATCAATTTCTTTATTTCTTAATTTATACATTTGTATGTTCTATTTTGATTAACTGTATGTATGTGAATATGCATAGCTAGGTAAAAATCGAATGAAAATAAGATGACAAACAACCAAAAGGCTATGCTAATACCCTATTCACACTGCAAGTTAAACCAGCTTAAACTAAACCAGGTTATCGAAGGGACCTTGTAATTGGTCAATCTAATAAATCTAATTCATTTGATTGGCTGAAATATAACCTAGTAGTAGTAGTAGTAGTAATTTATTTTAAGTGGGCTGATAGATAATCTCCTACAAATACTCATTTCGAAAAAAAAATGCATTTCGAAATCGCGAGACAATATTAAATGCAGAAAAAAACACAAAATGAAATCCAAATAAAAATAAAAATAAAAAGCATAATCTTAAATGAATTTACAAGACGAAATCAAAATGCAAACACAAAATCCAATCCACAAGGAAATATGCAAGACTAAATCGAAATATGAAACGAAATCCTAATCCTTATTTGAATCATAAATAAAAAAGACAAGATGAAATCAAATCATAGATTGAAAGCCGAGACGAAAGCTTAAACAAAATGACAAACGGAAATCCTAATTCGAAATGGGAATGTGACACCCAACACCAAATCTAAAGCAAGATGAAATCCAAATGTAATCAGAAATCCCAATACGAAATAAATAAAAAATTAAAATGTGCAAGACGAAATCAAAATCTAAAATGAAATGAAAAGTTAAATCATAAATGTAAGGCGAAAACTGTCTGCTTCAAATCTTGGTGGATGCTATGTTGGGAGCCCCTCGTGCGCACAAAGAAAAGTCTCGTTTCCATGTTCAAATGGCCATTTGCAGAGCGAAATCAGTCATGCCCTAAGTGAAATCGCTCATGCGCTAAGTGAAATCGCTCATGCGCTAAGTGAAATCGCTCATGCGCTAAGTGAAAAACAAATCGAGCGCGCTTATAAGAATAGCAGTAGGCCCACAGTCGCACTGCTGAGTCTTCAGCTCGGTTGGTGTTAGAGTCTGCGCGCAGGCTAGGTTGGTGGCTAATTCAAGGAGAGCATCGCATCGGGCATTGCTTTGATAATGATGTTCATGATCATGATTATGATTATTACTATGATGATGGTAGATTCAATCAGTGGCGTCGTGGCCGGGGGGGCCAGGGGGGGCCATGGCCCCCCCTGTGAAAATGTTGTCGGAAAATTCGTCAGTTTTCCATTCTTGTCGGAAAAATCGAAAAAAATTGAAGTAATCCATTTTCCTTACGCAGCTACTTTATGGCAATCGAAATGTGTACATGAAATATCACTTTTTCGATCGCAAAAACGTAGTTTTTGATGAAAAAGTAGGTTTTTCGGCAAAAACTAGGTCCTTCGTTCGTTTTTCTGCAAAAAATCCTTTTTCAATCGAAAGAAAAGTGTGTTTTCTATTAGAAAAATAGATACATTAGGCGCAAAAAGTTTCGGACGAATAAATTTCAGACAAATGCTTTCGGTCAAAACATTCGTGGACTTTTCCCAAGGAAAATTCGGTCGCCTTACCTACATTTTGGTGACTAAAAACGATAAATTTACAATGTATTTTGCACGTTTCATACTTGAGAAATGTCATGCATTTATGGTTTGTGCATTAAGCTTTCAAGGGCGGGCATGTCACACTGGGAAGGATGGTCCTACCTTTGTCCAAAAACCGGTAGTTCACGAAAAATGTTGCACCACCTTTGTCCCAAAAACTGGTCGTTTTTGATGGCGAATTTCCGCTGTTATTTTTCTTCAATTTGAAGGACATTTTTTAACATTATGTATCACTGACGATGTTTGTCCCCAAAACCGGTAGTTTCGACCTACCAAAGCAAGTAGTAATTATAGATATGAAAGTACAAGTGTCCCAAAACCGGTTGCCGGACAATGGTAGGACCGCTTCGGTGAAAAATGTGAAATTCTGGCCTTTTATCGGAAATTTGCCGGACAGAGGTAGAACCGCTTTAGTGAGAAATTGTAATTTCTGGTCTTTTTTCCGTAAATTTGGTGGACAAAGGTAGAACCGCTTATGTGAAAAATTTGAAATACTAGCCTTTTCTGCCTAAATTTGGCAGACAAAGGGAGAACCAGCTTACAGGTAAACTTCAGAATTTTGGTTAGATAGGAGAGGTTGGGAAACTTTATTTTTGTGACAAACTGATGGAATAGGAAGAATGATATTCAAATTTCACCTTTGTCCCAAAAACTGGTTGTTTTGGGCACGAAAGTCGTACTATTTGATAAAAGCACCGGTTATTTTTTACAATTCCTCTGGACAAACATGGGGTCAAATATTTTACAGTACTTGCCCGCCCCTGAGCTTTCAATGAGTTGCTCGTCAGAATTTGCACAAGTCAATATTGTTGAGGAAGATGGAAATGATTGCTAAGATGGGATTACTTTCAGTTCCTGTAAACGGATGTTTATAGAAATGAGGATTTATATCAAGCTATCACGTTGTTATCTAAAATTTGAAAACGATCTATTTTCCAGTGCTCTTGAGGTCCTTTTTTCGAAATTTCCCATGAAAAATAAATAGTAGATTCTTCAAAATAGGGGCGTTTTGCAACGATCTAAAGGGCGTGGTCACAGAAAATTTTTCCGGGGGCAGGCCCCCGGACCCCCAGTTTTCCTCCTTCCTTGCGCATCTAGCTTCAGCCTCACCTCCAACACCAATCACGTCTCGACGACAGCCTCACCTCCAACAAAAATCGCCCCTTAACAGGACTGCTGTGTCCCTTTGAAAAATTCTTCGCTATTATGGAACTTTTATTTGACAAAAGTTCTGAGACATTTTGCCACTTTTTATACGTTATATTCCTACTTAATTTTTGTCGGAAAAATGTCTCTTTGTCGGTAAATTCTGACCCTTGGCCCCCCCTAAAATCATGCTCCCACGACGCCACTGGATTCAATTTTGTTAAATTTCGGAAAAAGCTCAACCTGAATTTGAAAAGTTGAGAAAGTTTTGTAATTTGCAGTTTTTATTTTTCCTGGCTCACAACTTGAAAACTAAAGTAAAGATTGCATTCATTTCAGCAAACTCCAAAAAGTTTCCATTGACAAATTTGACTTCAACTTCAGAAAGAAGGAAAGAAGGATATGGTCATGAACTTCAAATCCACTTATTTTTTTACTACACATTTTGTCGATACATGTTCTAAATATAGGCACCTTCGGGACATAAAAGAATTGGTCTTTTTGCATTAACACATAAGAAACTTTTGGTATCAAACTAGCCCCAAATTTCAAGAAACTATCTGCCAGCCCGGACCTGATTTTTTTCAAAAAGCTTTGAGAGGAATAAAGAGGAAGTAGAGTGCACCCAATTTTTTATAAGAAAAATCTTACAAGGAATAGTTGCCCCAACTTTTCAAAACTTCAGAAACAACACTTCCTAAGTTGAAAATTGTTCAAAGAGCAACTGTTTTGACATTGTTTGGGTACTTGTTTTGTAGCGTTTCTAATACTGAACCGAACTGAATTTGAGACATTCAAAAATTTGATAAGAACCTTATCCCCGCAAGTTTATTCCCTATAAACTTCCCATAACTCCTGAAAGTTTCTTCCTGCGAAAGTTTCTTCCCTTAAAGACAGAGTCTAAACATTTCTTGAGGGAAGTCAAAGGTGCAAACTTCAAAACATTCCTCTTGACACGTGCTTGTGACAAAAGCACGCCTGCTGTCGTTGGGAACCGAGCCGAACGCTTAGCGTCACTCTGGGCCTACTGCTATTCTTATAAGCGCGCTACAAAGCGCGCTCGATTTGTTTTTCACTTAGCGCATGAGCGATTTCACTTAGCGCATGAGCGATTTCACTTAGGGCATGACTGATTTCGCTTAGCGCATGACCGATTTCGCTCTGCAAATGGCCATTTGAACATGGAAACGAGACTTTTCTTTCAAATATGTACTGTGCGCACGAGGGGCTCCCAACATAGCATCCAACAAGATTTGAAGCAGACAGTTTTCGCCTTACATTTATGATTTAACTTTTCATTTCATTTTAGATTTTGATTTCGTCTTGCACATTTTAATTTTTTATTTATTTCGTATTGGGATTTCTGTTTACATTTGGATTTCATCTTGCTTTAGATTTGGTGTTGGGTGTCACATTCCCATTTCGAATTAGGATTTCCGTTTGTCATTTTGTTTAAGCTTTCGTCTCGGCTTTCAATCTATGATTTGATTTCATCTTGTCTTTTTTATTTATGATTCAAATAAGGATTAGGATTTCGTTTGACATTTAGATTTACATATTTCCTTGTGGATTGGATTTTGTGTTTGCATTTTTATTTCGTCTTGTACATTCATTTAAGATTATGCTTTTTATTTTGATTTCGATTTCATTTCGTGTTGTTTTCTGCATTTAATATTGTCTCGCGATTTTGAAATGCATTTTGTTTTTTCGAAATGAGTATTTGTAAGAGATTATTATTTCATTTTGTCGGATTTAATTTCCAAATGTGGGTTTTATTTGATGATTTAGTTTTGGCCTTAATCACGCTCCATATGATAGGGTTTCTAGCTATTTAAAGCTAATTTAGGCACACTATGCATGCCGCATCCAGGCATGGGACCCCTAGTTTAACGTCCCTTCCGAAGGACGGCGCGAGGTGAGTTGCGAGGTCAGGCCTCAGAGGTCACCCATCCGGAGTTTGACCTCACTCGACCGAGCTTAACTTCAGTCACCTGACGGAAACCGTTTAAGCCACTGGGCCACTCGCCTAGGCCCCGGCCCCCCGGCCCCGGCCCTCGGCACCATGGCGCTCGGCCCTCGGCCCCCACAAATATAGGTATTTCTTCGTTTCATAGCTGTCTGGCTGTTCCCGCATTTAAAATGATCGCAACGGTGCCGTTCAATCGAAAAATCGCAATGTTCGAAGCCTCCAAGAGCTTAAGAAACTCCTTTCAAGTAAAGTGAGAGAACTTCGAGGGGCCGGGCAGTCATCTGAGTCTCGCAAAACAAGTTGAGTATGATTTCCTAAACAAACCACAAATGTACACACACCACACGCTCCTTCGCATACAATTCATGCGCCTTCGTAGTCGTTCTGGCTAACTGTCGCCCTGAAAACCCCTCTTTCCCCTGTTTCGAAATTACGCAGAGTAAATTGTTTGTAAGTAACTCTTTCTAAGAAACTAAACGCACCGATGGCGAGATGACCATTACCAAGAAATTAGGAAACTCCAAACACTTTGTTGAGAAAGAAATTAATTCCTCTTTCCACTTTCTTCTCATAACCTGTGCTTGCCTGTGTCCAAGACATTTATTGAAAGTCAAGGGGATCCCGCCGATTTAAAGAATGTTCGTAAAAACGATTTCAAGAGGAACCTTCAATATTCTCATTTACATTAGTATTATTCCGTTTTGATTATGGTTTCGAAGTACACTTTACTTCATGTTGCTTCACTTTGGTGTCCTGTCACCCACTCGAAAAGCTGTCCGTTCCAAGGGTCAAAAGTAAGGAATTATGTTGAACAGTTTGCGGTCCACATATTTGTAAATAATGCATCAAAGAATGCAACCATATGGAATGTGACTCCCTCGATTGACTACGAAGGCGCATGAATTGTATGCGAAGGAGCGTGTGGTGTGTGTACATTTGTGGTTTATACTCAACTTGTTTTGCGAGACTCAGATGACTGCCCGGCCCCTCGAAGTTCTCTCACTTTACTTGAAAGGAGTTTCTTAAGCTCTTGGAGGCTTCGAACATTGCGATTTTTCGATTGAACGGCACCGTTCGGATCATTTTAAATGCGGGAACAGCCAGACAGCTATGAAACAAAGAAATACCTATATTTGTGGGGGCCGAGGGCCGAGCGCCATGGTGCCGAGGGCCGGGGCCGGGGGGCCGGGGCCGGTGATCTCTAATAGCGCTCACCTAGAGTAAATAAAGCTGGTTTAGCTGTGTCAGTGTGAATTTGGTATAAGACATCAAATTTTACGGCTTTCTGTATTCAAAGTCAACTGATTGATTGACGAGCATTGTTCTTTTCATACAGAACCAGTGTACATCGAGATAATTGGAGATGACTTTGAATATCCATTCGATAAACTTGACAGGAAAGCAGTACTTGTTCAAGGTGAATTTGGAGTGGTCTATCGTGCTTGCGCTGTAGATATAAGTGGAAATAAAGGTGTTTCACAAGTTGCTGTCAAGATTCTGAAAGGTATGGACAGAAAGTTGTCATAGGAAAGTACGAAAGAAATTCTTTGGTATAATGCTTTGTATTATTGATAGAAGAATGAGATTTTCGGTCTTTAGTTGCATTGCACTGCTATTGCCTCTCCCAAAAATGAGAATCCTTTGCCCTGTATCAAATTGAAAGTACAAACATTACACAAAATCCCGGCGGGTCCACTCCTATGAAAGAATTGTAACCATGACAGTCTGGCACTTTTTGAGATGAACCCTAATCTCTGATTCTTGTTCTTTGAGAACAGCCCTTTTCCGGCATTTTCTCTGATAGGGAACCGGGAATTACTACCCTAATTCTGTGATTTCTAGGAGGTTCCTAAAAACAAATGTTTACAAAGAGAATGATTCAGTTTGAAAAGTATCGCACACCTTAATTCACTGATATTCATACCTAAGACATTTAATTCAAAGTTGTTGATTTATCATTATTTCTTGGGACTGACAAAAATAAATTATTCTCTTCAAGACACAAGTAATCAAGAACTTCCCATTCCATTTTAACATTAATAGACATTATCCTTTTCAAAATGTAGCTCGTCTTATCCAACTCATGTTATACTTTCCTCTTACTGTGCAGTAATTAGACTTCAAATCTAACAAAACATCCTAAACAACAAATAACTGTTACTTCAGCTGCAAATAAAGGACAAATAACTACATAGCTCAGGTGATATGTTGTGATAATTTGGGGTTATTTTGTTTTTTAAAATCTAAACTAAACACCTAAAAAGATGTCAATTGAACTCTGTCATCAACCATTTGCATGGCTTTTATGCCATTTGATTTGGGAAGGTTTTCATAATATGACAAAGTCAAACGCAGAACACTTCTCCTCCTGCAACACACACTACACCTACAGTAGCTGTGTGTGAAGGGCAGGGATAGCAGTCTAAAACATAAGTGTTTCTTACCATAGTAGTACCACAGCCACTTCTCATCAGATAATAGATCTTTTTAGACATTACAATGCCTTGATTTGATCCAGGATCATTATTCTCGGCTTCCGGCTTCAGCAAAAACTTTTTCCCGCCAAATAGCCCAGAGGAGGCCAGCCTCTTATTGAAAATTTGCCTTCTGAAATCTAAAAAAACCCTCCTAATCCGACCTAATCTACAGATGGTGTTGAAAAGTTTATATTTTCATATGGAAACAAAGCAGAAGGTCGAGACTTTGGTAGAAAACAAACAATAAAAATTTTTTTGGAATAAATGAAATATTGCTGACATGATTTGTTGTCGAAGAGACAATTTTGTTGTTGTTGTTGTTGTTGTTGGTCATGGTTGTTGTTGCTTGTGTTTTGTGTTCACAATTCATAATCAACTCATCTACTTGGCAAATCGACATGCACCTTGGATGAAGCAGAAATGGTAAGCCCTTTCTTTCTCAGCCTTCTTGGAAATGATAAGAAAATTTAAGTTGAAGAATTGAAGAAAATATAAGTTTACAGGTAGCAGGCCATGGCCAGCCAACAGCATATTCGCCAAGAATAATGAAAGTCTTCTTGTTCCGCCTACATTCATTTAATTTAAGCATTTAGGCCTTTCTTTGTGTCAGATTTAGTCAGAAGCTATATTTTTACCATATTCATCTCTAAGTTTTGTATCTGAAGCAAATTGCAACACTGATAATAATTTCTAATTCCTTCAGGCCAAAAGTCCAAAGCAAGAGTTGCATACCACAGGGAAATATAGACAAACTGATCATTGAAGTTGTAAACAAATACAATAGACTTATATGGCAATTGTGTTCTGTATTAAATACAGAAGATTACATGTTTGTTACCAATAATGAAATGAGCTTGTTGCTTTATCTCAACCTTTTAACTTTCTTGGAAAATAGATATATGCAATGGGAGATGAATTGGTTTTGGAGCGTGAGTTATGGCTTTTGAATGTGAAAGAATAAAGTACCAGAAAACTTCTTGCCAGATCTTCAAGCTGTCTTCACATAATCACATGTAGTTTTTGCAGACATTAAGAACCAATGAATCTATCTCCCATTGCATATATCTTCCGAGAAAGCCACAAGCACAAAATTGTGCAAATATTTATATATTGTGCAATTTCAACTCTACAGCCCTTTAGAAAATCTTGGTAGTGAATAATAATACCAATTTGAATTTATATTTTTCAGAGAATGCGAGAGAAAGAGATCAACGTGATTTTCTCAATGAGCTGAGTATCATGAAAACTATCAGGCCTCACCAGAATGTTGTTCGTTTGCTTGGTTGCTGCACATTGACAGGTATTCACTGTATTTCTTTTATTACATTAAAGGCCCTTGTTCAACGAATCTGAAATATTGTTTCTTCAAATCACAACTGCATCAACCCCTGTTGTGGAGGGAAGAGGAATAGAGTAGCAACGTTGTACACATTTATTTTGATCCTTGAAGCATGATCAAAATATCTGCACATGGAGAAATTTTCAAGAAAATCAAATTGAAGTTATTTTTAAAATGCTGTTGAAAGCCCTAAGCTGCAAAGCGTTTTAAAAACAGGTATTACCAAAGAAAATAAGTTTAAAGGCAGAAACACCGCAATACAACAAAAACAACAGCAAATGGTTGAATAAATTTTATGCCAATATTTCGTCCTGCCATGCAGGACTTCTTCAGGGCTGTAATGTGTTTACCAAAGAAACCGTTCTTTTTGCAGGTAGAAACTGCATCATTTTGGAATACCTTCGTCATGGCAACTTGCAGGTATTCTTACGGAAATCACGTGGCTACTATGGTTCAAATGAGTGTGAACTGCATACGTCAGTCTTAAGCGCAAATCAGTTATTGCAGTTTTGCTTCATGATTGCAGATGGAATGAATCATATATCTTCTCAAAATGTATGATATTTTTACCAAATTTTCAATGTTGACCATATTTCAAAATTTTTAGAAGAAGTCTTCGTGTGGTACAGAGCGCGAACCTTTATTGGGTGACGGAATAAAATTGCTGGGCATCTTCCTCTGACATTGTTCACAGCTCAGGCAGGGCCTTATCTGAGGATGTTCTTATCAATGTCAGAAGAAACTTTCAAAATTTTATCAACAAGGGCAGATTTTGTAATAAAATACCAGCAGTTGCGTTTGATTGACACCTCAATTCAACGCGATTAGCGACTGCAGACAAAGGAAATTCTCTCAACCACAAATTCAAAACAAACAAAGCCGCAAGAGTTTTTCTGAAACCCAAGTAGCTAGCGTGCTCGTTGTGCATTCCAAAAATTTTTTTTAAGAGCAAACATGAACATATATCGAAAGAAGAAGGATACATCTGCACAACTACCTCGGACATTTTATTTCTTTGGCTCAGAAGCCGACTAGGAGGCGATTAAATTCTCTTTTTTTTGGGTGTAATTAAAACACTTACTGCTCAGCTTCTGAACCAAAGAAATAAAATGCCGAGGTAGATGTGCAGATATTTTCTTCTTCTTTCGATATATGCTCAAGTTTGCTCTTGAAAACAATTCCTGGAATGCACAACGAGTGAGCAAGCTACGTGGGTTTCAGAGAAACTTTTGCGGCTTTGTTTGTTTTGAATTACTGGTTGAGAGAATTTCCTGTGTCTGCGATCGCTAATCGCTTTGAATTGCGGTGTGAATCAAAGCGAAATTGTGCTATTACCTTACCAAATCTGACGATGTTCTTGTAAGTGTGAGAAGAAACTGTCAACAATTGATCCGCATGCCCAGCGAATTCTCACGCTTCAATTTCAGAAGTAATTTGAAAAGCAAAATTATGATAGGCCCCTGGCAGGTGCAATGTAAATGAAAATACGACATCACCCTCATCCATGATTTTGCCGATAAATGGGTATATTTCAAGCAAAATCCTAAGACATAGATTTTTCAAGATATTTTGCTTAAAAAGTCTCCCAGATTTTTCAAAGAGATTAGTGATATCATTTCCATGTACACCAGAAAATCTCCCAAACTATATTTAATCTTGGCCTGAAACAATTTGATTACCTGAGTTTTTTGGGATCCTACTGTTGTCAACAATCAGATACCAGTAAAGAGAAAGGTAATAAAATGCAACAATCCCAAACCTTCATCTCAGAATCAGTATTTGTACTATAAAGTATCTTTAGGGTTGAATGATATTCCTTTAAAAGGGGGCTGTCATCGAACATTATCCGTGATAAGGGGTCTTATCGCCAACTAAGCAGTCAGAGAAAAGGGTATTCTATGAAATCACATTGACAAGTGTGGTGTCCCTTTTAGTATTGAATTGCACCCACCGGAGATAGAGCATACCATGCTGAAAGCTTTTTATGAGATACTTTTCACATCCTACCATATGGCAAATGACAGTTTCGCTTATGGAAACAATTTTCAGGTTTTGTACCACATTTTTACCAAGTAGAAGTATTGTATGATATGTAGCTTTTATGAAGAAATAGCAAGCAAATGGTAGATGAAGCTAAAAGGAATTCCAGTTGCTGGTCGAATAAGATTATGAGAAACACACTTATGGATTCATTCTAAATTAGGCCATAAAGCTACTTCTTGGTTGATCAGGATCCCGAAAATAGACAACATCAGATTTCAGCCGAAAATTAAAATGGAACATTTCACAGGCCAAAAACTCGGTACCTTTGTTGCTGGTCTTCAAGTATTTTGCATCAAACTTTGTTCAGATCTGCAGCCGTTTTTCTATAACGAGAAAGTCGTCAAACGTATGGCCACTAGCAATCTTGTGAATGCAACGATTTCTTGAATATTCTGCATGTACGGAAGCTCCATCTGTGACTTGTTTATATATTAACGAATGACGTACCAAATTGTAGGTCATTCATCGTGATCTTGCATGCAGAAACATCCTGGTTGGTACATCAAATGGCCAATATGTCTGCAAAATATGTGATCTAAGTCATGCACTCCAGTTGAATGACATTGATGGTTTCTACCAAAGAGCTGTTCAGGTAGGTACTCCCGTAACACACCGTCTGTTATTTTTTTTATGTTAACATTTGGTTTTTTCGAGTGCAGCACCGATTGTTTAATTTGTTCGGTCGCAAGTGCAAGTAAAAGTCACGAATGCAAAGCGTCAGCATTATTGAAAGTTGCATTCCATGATCCTAATTTTAGTGTTTTTGAACCAAGGCCCATATTGCATAGCCCCATATAGTACTTCTTTGCTCTGCCTCTCATAATTCTTACTGTGAATATAATTTTGACAGAAGGGAATAGCAGAAGTTCTAGAGATAAAAAAGTGGCTTAAGATCGAGAGTTGGATAACTTGCACTCCATAGACCTGCTTCACAGGGGCAGATGACTAGTGACTGGTGACAAATGACATTTGAGATATGATATTTGCATTTTTTTGCATATAATTTTATCATCTTTTTGTGCTTCATCCAGGAAAAATTGCCAGTAAAATGGATGGCTTACGAATCATTATTTCAAGGGATCTTCAGAGTTAAAAGTGATGTGTAAGTGATGCAACAAATTGAGTTATATACATTTCAGCTATTCTGCAAAACAATTTGAACCAAACGGCATTCTTATCCATTTTGCAGGAATTCAAGGAATTTTCGAATGTGCATAAGAATGATAGAAGCTCTAAAGCCACTTTTTCAGTAATTTATTTATGTGGGCTGAAAGGATTTCCAGCCGTCTAAAGCTAATTTAGGTCCACTATGCATGCCTGATGGAACTCCTAGGTTAACGTTCCTTCCGAAGGATGGCGAATTGAGTTGCGAGGTCAGGCCTCCGAGTGGTCACCGATCCGGGGTTTGACCTCACTCGATCGAACTTAAC
The DNA here is from genome assembly GCA_039566865.1 of Aurelia coerulea. Lineage (NCBI taxonomy): Eukaryota > Metazoa > Cnidaria > Scyphozoa > Semaeostomeae > Ulmaridae > Aurelia > Aurelia coerulea. Next base: position 17,227,154 of record CM076954.1, read on the forward strand.
TTCAGTCACCTGACGGAAGCCGTTTAAGCCGCTCGGCCACTCACCCCACTAAACCCACCCCACTCTGGTGAAAATTTCATATCTTATACCGTGTGCGCCAAAATAAAACTATGCGCGTTTGGCAGGCCACAATAAATCGTACACTGGATCGATTTTGAAGATTTATGTCTTAGTCTTTAGCAGAAAGCCTGAATTAGATACTGAACATTTTTGCAAATCTTCCTTTCTCAGTTTTTAGAGCCAAAAGCCAGTTTCTTAAAATTTTCGTTTTCGAAAACATTGAAAACGATCAAAAATTTAAATCAAATTTAAAAGACTCAACATGAATGAACAAAGAGAAAACGTTTTCAGGGTGATTTGGGGGTTCAGTACGAACTCTCGTACAGCAGATTACAATTAGTCAATTTTCAAATCCCGAATCACCACGAACAAGTTCTCTCTTTGTTCATTCATGTCGATTCTTTAGAAAACTTGATCGATGTTTTTTTATCGTTTTAGTGTTTTCGAAAACTAAAATTTTAAGAAACTCGCTTCTAGCTCTAAAAACTGAAAACGAAAAAATTTGCAAAAAATCTCAGTATTTAATTCAGGCTTTCTGCTAAAGATTAAATAATAAATCTTTAAAATCGGACCAGTGTACGACTTGTTGTGGCCTGCCACACGTGCCTAGTTTATTTTGGCGCACCCGGTAGATGTGCTCACATTTACGATATTTCAAATTTCCAGGTGGTCATTTGGTGTGGCTCTGTATGAAATATTTACAGTTGGTAAGTTTAGTTACCTTTAAACATCATGTAGATTCCCTCTAGTCTATATATCACTTTCGATGAAATTATCTCAGAATGACAAGAAAAACTCATGGGAAATTCGGTCACAATGAATTGTTGTTATTCTACAATGAAAGATGGAGAGAAAACATCCATGTTTGTGGAAGTGTTCACACTGATTGTCACCAAAATGGCACAATGACTTAGGTGATTGAAAACACACTGGATCAAGCTATAGAAATAGAGGTTTCTGAAACGCTCCAACGATAAGCAATGATTTTCACAAAACCGGAAAAATATGAAAGCACAAAAACGGATACTTTTGGCTCCATATTTGTAATAAGTTGGATCAATGTGAACGGATGTTTTTTGCCCTCTGTTTTGTAAAAAAGAAGCAATGTGAACAGTAAGCTTAGATGCATCAAGAACAGATCATAACAAAAACGGGGCCCGAGTGAACATAGGCCAGTTTTCAGTCAGTAGACTTCCAAGCGGACAGAATCTTACACAGTCAAAAGTCATTGAACCTTAAATTTCTATTCACTTGCAAAGCAACATTTTCTGTCTTGAATAATAGAATTTCCGGCCATTCGGAAGGAGAAAGTTGCTTTTGGTCGTTTATTCGAGTTTCGAAAGTTGAGCAGAGCCATTCATTTTATATTGTTTAAAGTAGAATTTCACTTCTAGCTTTCAAAATTAGGAAGAATTTGAAATCCACCCTATTCTACATGGGTAAATCAAGCACCATTTTATCATCCCCCCCCCCAGATTTTCTAAGTAACTCCACATGATCTGTTTCTAGGTAACGCAAAACAACGGAAATTTGCTGATTTTGGCTCTTTTCCTAAAAACGTAAAAGATGAATCAATAACTTTAAAGCTATAGATATGATACATATTGATTGTTCTTTATAAAAAACTATCTAAAATATTGTTTTTTTGAATTCTATTGTTATAAAAACTGTCCATCAAAGTTATGCTTGATAGCCAAGCAAATTAGCTGATGCCTTTTTCCCTTGTAAAGGACAAGTCCGGGGTTAGTATGATTGGTGATAAAGTACAAGATAATACTGATATGAATGATGTATGATAATTTTTCCACTATTTTGCGCCTTCCCCTTGTGAAATTACGTATTCAAATAAGCAATTTGAGTGAAGTGACGTCATATCGCGCAAAATAAACTAGGATGTGCGATTGTTTTTTTGCCTCTTTGTCGTTGCAAGCCTCTTTATCGTGTTATCGTGCCATTTTCAATGCCCGATCACTGAAACCAGCGGTCGGCCATTTTGTCTTACTATTTTGCAGCGATAAATAGCTTCATGGATTGAAAATGAAACAGCAGCCTCCAATGTCATGGCTCTCGTGAAAATTCCGATAGTCCTCGGAGAGTTCCACTATTTCTGACCTCACAGAAATGATTTCTTACCTCACGTCAAGATACTTATCAGTGCAAAATAGAAAGACAAAATGGCCGACCGCTTGTTTCAGTCAACAGGCATATTTGGTCTTCTGAAGGCCATAGCTCCATCATTTTTCAACGGATTTTTACGGGGATGGTTGTAAACTTTAATTGAATATCTGATGAGCAACATCTTGCAAAAGTTTGGCGAGAATCTTTTGCCGTTTTGTTGCAATCTTCAGGTAAACGGGGCACAATTTTTTTGGGACACCCTGTATGTGTCGAAACAAGAGTAGTACATATATCAGATGAAAATGGACTTCAAGACAAACTGATTGGTACCAATAGCATTGAGATCAGATGCGTACGAGGCAAGTTATATACATGTTTAGTGATTTTCTGAGAGACCTGTTGCGAAATATGGGCATACAATAGTCACGTGACCATTCACATAATTTGATGCAATATCAAATTTCATTGAAAGTTACCCAAGTTCGAGCCTTCTATCACGTTTAGTTTTAAGAGCAATTACAGGAAGTTTGGTTGGGGTTCCTTTTTTGCCCCCTCCTAGGGTTACATAGCTGATAATATTCCGATACTCAGTCACAACGCATTCATTTCATCCGCAGGTGATACCCCTTATCCACTTTTCAAGTCGAAAGAGATAGCTTTGCAAATAAGAAATGGTTACCGAATGTCTAAACCACCGCACTGTTCGGTTGAATTGTAAGTGTATTAAAGTTTTAGAAACATGTCTTTTTAAATATTTTATGCAAAAGAATTAGCAGTGCTTATAATCATGCTATATTTCGATGCATCACGTTACCAAGACAATGAGTGGTAATTACCTCTATACTGTGCCCCAAAAAAGTGTGTCTCATTAGTGCAGAGGCATTTGAAAAGTTGTAACTTTAGGATAGGCACAGGGACCGCGGAGCAAAATTTCGATTTGGGGGGCTAAAAAGTAGAAAGATTTTCCTGACCACGCCCTCTACTTTGGCTATAAATGTGACCAACGCCCTTTTTATGACAAGAAACGCCCGGCAAAAGATATTCATTTGTAGCTTATTTAACCACTAAAATCCTACTGTAAATCGCCATAAAATGTGAAAATAGTTTGCAGTTTATAGTACGTCTAACATTTGATAGCGAAGGCTCAAGGACCACGCAGCATCATGAAGCTAAATATCTCTTGGAATTATTTCATTTTAAGAAATAGATGATATGGCAACATAACATAACGCTTCTGTACTTTCAGAGTAAAACATTTTAACACAACAGAACCTAATAACGCGAACATTGTTTATTCTGAGTAAGTTTGTAACATCATGAATCTATATTTTAATAAAATTTCCGAAAATTTCGTATCCTGTTCTCGTTTCTATTGATGAAAAAAGTTGCAACTTCGATATTTTTATTCTATCTGTCCTTTGTTTGTGATTATGAAGAATTACTAAATTGTTGAGCCATTCTTGACCGAAGCCAAGTTTTTAGACGCCTTTCTAAAGAGGTTGACACTCAGCAGGGTTGACACTCAGCAGTTTATAAATTTGGACAATTTTACTAATTAGCAATCTTTGGGCAACTGGAATTTGCTTTTAAAACATCCAGATATCACGAAAGTGATCGATCTAAAAGTTTCAATATTTCAAGCTATGGTAACAGCAACGAAACATTGCTTGCATTAACGAAGTTAACCAGAAGAGATTCAAGGTTTTTTGAAGAAATAAAGCTGGGCTGGTTGAACCTCTCATTGATTGCTTCAGCTATGAGATCAATGCCCGGGGGGGGGGGGGGGTACAGGACTTGTGGATGGACGACGGGGTCTGCCGCCCGGTTTTCAGAAAGCTACCCTCTTCTAATTACTGAAACTTGTCAAACTTGCTTTTGATACCCACTTTTATGATGCATTTTGGCGGAAACTGCCCATTTTAACCATTTTTTGCGATTTTTAGCGAAACCCCACCCATGTTTATGGAAAATCTGCCGAAAAAGGACCCTTCTTTAGAAAATTTTGGGCCTAAAAACCCACCCATATGGGCGGCACATACCCGTACCCTGAACATGCTTTGTACCCCCCCCCCCACGGGGATCAATGCCTCAAAATAAATTCTTCTGTAATGATACTGTTCTGTTTGAGGAAACTCCCTGACGCCCTACCTATTTCAAAGCGAACAGGTACTCGAAAAACTAGAAAATCTATTTTATTCTTTCTTATGTGTGAAATAGGGTAAATACTGCTGCTTATGTAAAACACAACACTATTGACTCTGTTTGAATTTGTTAACAGTTGAGACTGACTACACGTATTTTTTTATAAGAAACTAAGAATTTGGGCCAGTACTGGAAGTTTCTTAAAATTATCAGATTTTGAGTACTCAGAGTTTCTTACGAGTTTCTTAGAGGTTCCATAACAATCTTCATGTTCACTACCTGTGCCCTCGTGAACATTTCAAAACAAGGTCTTTTAAGCCTTTCCAATGTTTAGACATTACTCAAGTACCTTACGAGTAATATGATACAGGAAACAAGTGAAAATAAATTAAAATATGTTGAGGATTTCTTTTATCAAAATAAATAGTTTCTTAGCTTATATTTTCCCAGTACTGGAGTTTCTTAATTTTTTGGCGATCTGAGAGTTGAGTTTCTTATAAGCAGTTTCTTATAAAAAAAATACGTGTATCCAGCAATCGTTGGAACTCTAGTCTTGTGAATACTATTAACTTTGAACTTTCTGTTATCTCGTGCAAGTTAAAATCATTGGGAACATAAACCATGTTTTGATTGCTTCTTGGATCATTTTCAGATTAGGTTCCCTTTAAATTGAAATAATTATTATCTTACAGGTATGAGATCATGATGAAGTGTTGGAATAATGATGCAAACTTGAGACCCAGTTTTTCAAATCTCAAAGATACATTTCAGGAATTGCTTTCCAAGGCTAACGTGAGTGTTTCTACTGTTGAATTTCGAATTCATGTTTTCAATTGCAAGCATAATATCGACATACCTATGCTATAAAAATGTCTAATTTAATTTTTGCGTGTTCCACTCAATTCATGTAGAAGTTTGATGTAAGTGTTCCATTCGATTTTTGTAGAAGTTTGATGCAAATCGGAGACTGCGGGCACGTACTTTTGGTAAGAACTCTTACATCAACAATTTAGTAAATTTCTAGGGGAAATTTCAGAAAGGAAGGCAAATGTAAATGTTCACGAATCAAATTTGTTCAGTTTTTATTTGGTTGTATAGAATGCAATTATTCAAACAGGTATTTATTTTACTGAAGCAACTTTTGTTTTACAAACAAAATTTAACTGACTTATCATTTTTTCAACTGCGATTTTGACCATGACATTAATGACCCTTCTTCGACAACCTCTGTATGTTTACAATTGAGCATGGACTGGCCGTAGTCTCTCCTGTTTACTTAAACCCAAAAAACCAGGGAAATAAAGACCTGAACGATGACCTCTGTGAAAGGAGGACAGGAGAACGTGGGATAGAGGAGAGAATTGCATTGCAAATGTCTTTTCTTGTTACCGATCTCATCCTCAAGATCATCATTTCATTTCTTCATGGTTAACAACAAAATTAATCTTCTCGTAGCGTCTTTTTCTGAATATGGATAACTACAATGGTGATCTGTACGTGCATTTTGAAAGTGATGACGAAGAAGAAAACACAACGGTATAATTGAGTGACGTAACTTTGATGCAAGCGTAGTAACATACAATCGTAGACTATGATATACTTTCATATGCACCTTTGACTGTGATGGGCTGTTGAATAAAAAAGGCCGATATTCAAATCTGAGATCTTAATCTATCAAACGCGTTCACTTTATTTTGATAAAACCTGTAGAATGGATACAGACAGAACTCCCATATAACTTTTGTCAAAACCAAATCCAACTCATCTGCATATATTTTCACGCTTTCTTAGCAAAATCTAGCTTAGCTCATAACTTTTGATAAATAAAGGGCACTGTAGTTGAAGATTTGTTAATCATTAACAATTAGCAATTAATTATTGTGAATATTATGCGCATACTAACGGGTTTTGTTTTGTACAGGAAAATACAAAGCCCAAGGTCTGGTCAATAAGACCAAGGGCTTTATATTTTCCTGTACAACTACAAAACCGGTTAGTATGAGTATTATTACCTGATAGCTTCTAATTTTAACTTATAACATATTGATTAGGAACTGTAACTTTTTTGTTGTTTGTGATAATAATTTGCTGTGTGAGAAAATATCCACGTGTAAAGAGACCACGATGAACCATTTTTGATTTTTTCCTGTAGCCTTGCACTTTTTTTTTATAAGAATATTATAAAATTTTGTCCAGCCTCGATATTCTGAAGAAATTTTCATTTCGAGCCCGAATGTATTCTTAGAGTATTCTTATTTTTTTCAAAGCTTCCAAGGGAAATAGCCACCTTTGAATCAAAACCAAGCTTTTGAAAAAACGAGATGTCAGTCATGCGATTCTCTGTTATGAACAGCACAAAACACGCTGAAGAATGGGACACAAATATGCGAGCTGAGGCTGAGCAATATTTTTATAATATTCTTAGAATTGGATAATTCTGAGCCTGAATATTCTTATGAACATCATTCTTATAAAATGAAAAGAGGGTACTCCTTGGTCGAGTAATATTCTTCCAAAATGCTGTGCTTGCGAAAACGGTAAGCCTTTTTATCGTCTTACTTTTTAGTAAGAAACGAGTGGCTATGAAAATACCAATTTTTGCAAAAAAGGCAACCCTATAGCTTCAGTTTTTGGTAGACAATGAGTTTCTTCGATTCGAAAATGCCTATGCAAGCCTGTAGCCTTATTTTATTGTCGAAAATAAGTTGCTTAAAAAGGACAATTTTTTAAGAAAAAGGCAAGCCTATAGCCTTTCTTTCTGGCTGAAAATGAGTTTCTTTTCAGTGAACTAAGTATCTGAAAAAGTTCTTAGCAGTGCTAACCCCCAGTTCAATTTACCGAAAGTTTTGTTTACTGGCCATAGCAACGGGCTCTGACCACAGCAACGTGTAACGCGATTGTGAGAAAAGTGAGGGAGTGAACAATGGAGTTAGGAAAAGTTTCATAAAGGATTTTCAAATTCTAACGTCTGTTGTTGACCAATTAAAAATCATCCTGTTTGATTCCCTGTGGCCAGCTCGTATAACAGTTGATCCCTCATTACATCAACACCAGAATTTGAAACCACAAAGTCATTCATACGTCATCTTGACCTTGACAGGACTGACTATGTGTACTAGGTCACGGTACAGTACTGGGATACTCTGTGTACTGGGTTACAGGACACCAATTATTTTACAGTGTTGGGAATAAATAAAGTTCCAACAATGTAGGCGCCCTTGCATGAATATGAGAAAAATACAACTTTGGAAGGGCAGAGAATTAATACAAAAACATTTGAAGCGTATACTTTCAGAGGAAGCAGGAATTTGAAAAAATCTGAGACACCCTTTCGTAGCTGATGATTTGCACTTTCTGCTGATATGAATCAGAATTGTTTACGTCTAACGCAAAGGTACAAAATAGCTTTTGAAGGTGGTACACTCTTTAAGCAATAAATTTATCTGGAAAATATTACGACGACGCTCCGAGAAAGTAGTTTCAAAAATATAGTAAATCCGTCATTTCTCGGCCTTTCCCCTCTTTTCTAGTCCAGGCTTTTGGAACATGTATAGTGAATTCTAAGCTGAATCCCAGCATATGGGAGCAGAAAATGTTTATAAGGATCAGAGGTCAATTAATATGCAAACAACAGTTTACACAGACGACTTCAAATCCATCTTCACGTTAAGTTTTCTTATAGTTTTAACTGGAAAAGTACAGCGATTATTACATTCGAAAGGAAAAATTTAGGATTTGTAATTTTTTACTTATTATTGTTTTTAAGACGGTGGTATTCATAGCTGCGTAGGAATCAGATGTTTCCGCCGATTTTTGCTTTTGGCCCATCATGGCCGAAACCTTCGAGGCCTTATTTTCACTGGCAAATCAGACGGCGACTAAGCAAAGAAGAGAAAAGAAACCCGTGAAGATTTTTCTAAATTTTACCTACCTTCATAAAACGCAACCAGGACAAAAATTAAATTATTTAATTAAATTCCATAGAATCGACAAAGGTTCGCAATTTGAGCGCAATGCATCTTGGTAAAGGTTCATCGCCGCTATCTTTAGCACAATCGTCTATTGGAACAATATTTAGTTTAACAGAGTATAAACAGGTAGGAGGTTTGCATGATTTTTGATTTTTATTTTCTGAAAGTGCTACTTTTCCTTCTTTTCATTGTGGCATCTAGCCAACATTTGTCTATCTTCGGAAATGCATAGTTTGTTTACATGAGGAAAAGCAGCTGACACCACAAAGAATTCAATTACCCGAAAAATCATATCGACAAATATTGATTAAAATCATGTTGAATTGAATCAGACACCAAAAAATCCAAATTGACAGACTAAACAGTGACACAGCCTTATGCTAGTAAACATCTTTCCGCCTATTGCACCTGCATGCAGCCGGGTACACCAAAGAAGTTCAGACGCTTGGAATATTGTAGTATCTAAAGTATTGGATACATTTGAATGTATCTGAGTTGGCTTTACAGAAAAGGATGAAGAAATTTTGTAATTTTGCGTGCTTTGTAACCAATAAGGAAAAAAGGGGACTTTACGAGAAGTCGTTTTGGTTTTGAAAAGCTGAAAATGGCCTAAAGCCCTCGATCAATCGTAATAAAATGCCTTACACAGAAAAATATGAAAGGGGGTGTACAGCGGGTACCCGCAAATAAGAAACCACTTTTTGAATTGAAGCCTCATAAAGTTTCTTATTTAAAGAAACCTTTTCATTATCAGGGTCAAAGTTTCTTATAGATAGGGAATCAAGTCAAGTGAAGGTATATGACTGTACCATACATGCATGTGTATTGCACATTACTGGTACATTTTACATGTTTACATTGTTACCTTTTTTTTGTGTGAATCTTTAATTTTGAAAATGTGAATTCTGTTTTGAGAATGCTACTTTATATTACAGTCATTTATGGGAATATGTTTTGAAGAAAGTGAGGCCTGTTTCTTATACAAGGGGGTTTCTTATTTGCGGGTACTTACTGTAATCTCTCTCACAAGTTTCAGAAAATTGAAGTTTTAAGAACTATTGCATACATACATTTACACACATTTTTTTACATACATTGCTATTTTTTTAAAGCAAGTTGCCTATAAACGCAACTTTAAAGCTGATGAGGACCTGCTGTCTACTATAATAACATAGAACGTTTTACAAAAATTTCTAATAGTTTTAAAGATATAGCTTTTCGAATTTTCTAAATTAAATCCTTTTTCTAAAATACGAACTGTACAGATCTAATGATTAATAAAATCCCGTTGTTTTTTCTGTATCAACTGTATCGACTTCTGTACTAAGTCTTTTTATTCCATGGCAGTATGCCAGTACAAGTGCAGACGACATCAGTTACCTGTGAAATTTCTTTTTGTGTCGTTCTGCGTAAGAAGTTTAACTGCGAGTTTTTCGAGAGTTTCAGGGTGTTTTTCCGGCATGTGGCAAGCGAGGGATTTTCGTGAAGTCAAATTTAGCTACGTTATCAGCACTCGAATCATAAAAATGAAAAACCTAAGATCTCAGTCATTCTTTCAGCTTCCGATCAACTTTATTTCCTTTCGATCCATCCAGTACCCCTATACATTTTCAAATGCCGGAACTCTTTTTGACGAGCCATGCATTTCAACCAGGCATTTAAACAGTTTATAGCATGAAGCATTGCGGACACCTTTTTTCGAACAAAATATTTATTCGATACTACTACCTTAATTTTTGTTTGAGGCAGCTACCTAAACTGAGAGAGTGTAGTACGCTACCTACAGAGGAACGGGCAAGCGCAATTGACGTCGCTTGTTGCTCCGGAGATTTAGCTCGCTACGCTCATAGTAAAGATAGTAGCATCTAATAAAATCTAGGTAGTAGTATCGAATAAACTTTTCGTACAAAATAAAGTTGTGCGGAATGCTCCATGTTGATAAATGCAGTACTGTATGTACCCTTTGGGGTTCAGTCTCTTGATACTTTAGTTGACGCTTTCTCTCGAAATGATTTGACTAAAATCATGCATTAACTTTAAGTTATGCCAAATGCGAATCCTAGTTGTTCTCAAAGTTTTCCCGTATGGTCTGCAGTTTGAAATCTTTTCTCCTGCGCGTAACAAGAAAGACAAAAAGATATAACGAGGTTAACCCTATTTTAACCGGGGGGGGGGGGGCGTTTTTTGCCCCCCTGTCGGATTTTTTTAAATAGCTCCCAAACGATGCCCCCTACAATGCTGAAACGTCATTACTTTTCCTAAAAATTAGTTGGCAATCAGAAAATAAAAATTTCAAGCCCTATTGTTCGACCACGTAACCACTACATGCCCATATTTGGAGAGTGGTCACAAAGAAATTCATTAAAATGGCTCTAATTTATTTCTTTGTTACTAAATCTCAACAATATATATACCATACGATTCGTCTCAATAAGTGCTTTCGTTTGATATATAATTTATTCATATTTGCTGACATTAGCACTTTATTATTTCTATGACGTCGTCAATCTTTATGACGTCATATTCCTAATGAATTAGCCTGTAATAGACGATTGCGCTAAAGATGGCGGCAAGGAATTTTTACCAAGATGCACTGCATTCTTTAATCGAATTCCAATAGAATCGTCAAAGAATCTTAATTAGAACGCAATGCATCTCGGTAAAAATTCCTCCCGCCATCTTTAGCGCAATCGTCTATTACCTCAAATATCGATGAAGGTACTTGATTTCATGATTTCATCAATAATATGCGAAATTAATGGTTTTAAATCATAATTATTGAGCAAACAATTTTGCATTGAATCAAAGTTAATTATTTAATTAGTTTATTTATTAGAAACCACAAATATCCGCATGAAACCATACGAAACTACAAATTAAATCAATATAAAGTGATTGGACCGCTTTTGAAAATATATTAACCAATCAGAGTACAGAGATTAGCATATCTGTCAATCACCCTTGACCTATAAATTGCTCATACATCGACAAGATTTTCAAACCAGCAGCATCTTTTCGCATAGCATATGAAAAGTGAAAGAAGGTGAAAAGAATTAAGGTACATATCGCACGATGGCTTCCTTCGCTATTTTTGAGACATTGGTTTTGGTGCATGTTCTCATTTCACTGCTTGCTACACCCGATAAAAGATTTGGTGCATTTGCAGGTAAAATGCTAATATCTTTTTATTTTTCTATTATATTTATCTGCAGGTAAGAAAAATCTATTTTCTGTATTTTTGCTGTCGTGATAACTATCATCAGCATATGCGTAGGCATTGGCGTAGGAGGGCTCTACTGCCCCTAAGCTTGGAAAAGTTTCCAACAATTGTCCATCATCGGGAAGAAATCGGTCTTGAGTTATAGGCAACGATGGATTTCTTATCGGGCCTCGAATTTTATCTCCCCGTACGCTCATTGACATCTGCTTGTCATCCACTCATTTGTTCTGGAAACAGCCCTTTTTGTGTAATTGTGGAAATTAATCTGACAAAATGATCTCAAGGATTCTTGTCTTCTAATTCTTTGATATTAGATATGGATAAAAGTCTACATTAGATCAGGGAAAAATGCTTTGGTATCTTTAAAGGGAATAAACACAGCTACATTGTGATCGAGTGTCCGCTATCAATAGGCTAAAAAGTTATCAAATAAAATAGGTCATATGTTTAGCTTGGCCAAGGAAAAATGATGGGAATATCCTTGGAAAATACTATATTGCATATAAATACCATATATCACCATAAAGAGAGACACTATTTTCACGGTAGTTCACTTTGCCCTGAGCCTCTGCCCAGAAATAAGACCAAACATAGTTATAAATCTATGGCAATTATCAATGTTCTAAGTTCACAGTATGATCATTTATCCTTTTCATGTCGATAGATATACTTGCTTCATCAAATTCCAATGAAAGTCTTTAATCAGTAACCGGATTTTTGAATGAAGTTCCAACTTAGGCTGTCAAATTTTTGGAGGTTCTGGTATCAGAATATTTTTCTGTATCATCAGAACGAAGCCTTATCCTGCAATGTATGATTTTTTGAAAATAGGAATATGAAGGAAATTATATCAAAAAGGGCTTCTTCACCTAACATCATGTTCACAAGAGAAAATCAAAAACCATGAGTAGTTCACTTTACCCCGGTCGAAGCAGAATATCAACTGAACGGTAGATCTTTTAAAACATTAAGTTAGCTGAAAAAAGTCTTTCTTGGCCCTTTCTTCTTTGAAAAAGTAACCACATAGTATGTGCCTCAAATCGATCAAAAATATCATAGAAATGAATTTTGGCTTTCACCCCTTTCATAGCCTCAATCGCCAAATCTGACATTCAACTTTTGATCCTCTTTTTCATTAGCAGTTTCAAACCCAAAAAGTTGTGAAGAAGTGTTGTTAAACGGGAAGCGGCTCAGTGGCGAATACACGATTTGGATTGACGGTGTTACACCAACCAATGTTTATTGCAATATGGATATAGATGGTGGAGGTTGGACTGTTATTCAAAGAAGAATTGATGCAAACACTAACTTCTACAGAGGGTGGACTGAATACAAACAAGGCTTTGGCAACTTAAGCAATAATTTTTGGTTAGGATTGGATAATATTCACAAGCTAACGGAAAGAGGAGCTGTACTTAGAATTGATTTGGCTGAGATTGGTGGTAAGAAAGGTTTCGCGAAGTACAGCAGATGCAAGATTGGCAGCGAATCTACTAATTACAAGCTAGAGGTTTCAGGTTATTCTGGGAATGCAAGTGACAGTTTATCTTATCACAATGGAATGAGTTTCACCACGTATGATAGGGATAACGATCGCTGGAGTGCTAACTGTGCCAGTACGTACAAGGGAGCTTGGTGGCATAATGCGTGTTATCATTCAGATCTAAATTCTCTATACCCCGATGGAACGAATGATGGAAAAAGTATGTCATGGTACTATCTCAGCAATCGATGGAGTTCTATCATATACTCAGAAATGAAAGTTCGTGGTAGGTGTCTTTTCCATAGCATTTTTTATAAAGAGATTGGAAATGATTCGAATACAAAAAAAACGAGAGGATGTAGCACACTGAAGGCCTTTCTGACTTATCTCGTCATCAGATTGTGTTTCTTATCAATATGCCTGAAGATCAAATACATTAAATGAACATTTTTTTAGGACGCTGATATTTTCGACTATTTGAAGTGTCTAGAGAATCTAATTCATGAAATTTTCGAAGGGGTACCACTTTCTAAAAATCCCGTACAACTTTAGAGAAAGTCCTTTTGTTTTCAAGAAAGCTCTGTAATATGTACTAAAGTGGTAACGTTCCTGCATCTGTTAGCATTATTCATGGTCTGCAGGCATTGTCGATATAAGCATCAGAGCTCTCCGTGTGCGTTTCTTCTAAAATATTCAGCAACGTTTGGCAATACACCGTCACTGTGTGCCGCAATTATACAGGACACGAAAGATCATAATTCTATCAGATTGCGTAGATCTAGTGAAGACTGGGAGACAGTCGCATTTAATTGGTAGATTTTTGACTCATCTTAATTTCAATTGGTCTGCTCAAGACAGGCTGTTCGTGGCTCCAGCCATTTTTCACTTGATTTTGCTGCACGATGATTGGTCGAATCCTGAAGACCTTGGCTCAGATTTGCCATGTGAAGCTCCGCCTAATTTTCAAATCTGTTAAAGTCATTCGATGATTGGCTGTAAATATTTGCAGCTGCCGTATGATTAGTTACAATTTCTGATTTAGTGACCCTTATTCATTGAATTGGACGAGAAAAGTGCTCTCTCTTGAGCGCTACCGAGACAATTCTAACGGTGATTTGTTTTAGAATATCGGTTAGCATAATTATCAAATCCTTGAAAATCTGACCTTGGCTTGAACGACCATTGCTAACCTCTAGATCCACTCCTTTTTATATAAAATTTACAGTGCATTTATTTTGCAATTATAAATGTTTAGAAACAACAGTGTTTCAAATACGATTGTACAGTTACGTCAACTGTAAAAATACAGTTGATTCTTACAGTTTGAGTACTTGGAGCGGCTTCACAAATTTATCATCTCAAATTATGGCGTTGTATTCGCTGTAGGACTGCGTCTGTAGACGGTAGATATGCTCACTGGTGCTTACCTGGCAAAGTTGCAATGGAACTGCAAGCAAAGAGCAAACTTGCAAGCAAGACTTCGTTCCATCCATTTTGCCTAGTGTTTTCAGTTAATTAGTTTGTAGTAATAATTTTCGTTCATTTTTGCTGCCATACATTATATGGAGGTAATGTATTTGCATTCAAATAAATAAATAATTGAATAAATAAACAGGCTCTTTTGAAAATGTCAATGAAATACTTGGGCTTTACCTTGAAAAGATAAGTTTCAGTGGAAAACTAACTTTTTCGTGCGAAAATCCAATTTTTTCAAACGAGAAGCTTACTTTATCGGTCGAAACACACACGTTAACGATCGAGAAACGAAGTGAAAACTTTGTTTTTCGATCCAAAAAGTGGGTTGATCGGCGATAATTCGAACTGTTGTGCATTTTGCTTGTCATCAACGCCTAGTTTACCACACTGATTCATGGAAATCTTCTGTCGTTTGTTTTTGATTTGTTGCTAGAGAGAATTACATTTTTCTGCGATCGCTAGCTGCTTTGAAGTGGAGTGTCAGTCAAAAGAAATTGATAGAATAATTACAAAATCTGCCATTTTGTCACCAGCTAGGCTTTCAGTTTTGTCTTTTCTGTTTTAAAACTAATATCCTACATTGTGTGAAAATGCATACAATTTCATTTCGGATTGCCAGCCCAAATCTGACAAGGAATGAATACGGTATCTTCCGAACAATGCAACAATACCAGCTAAATTGCTCTGCCTAAAAATGTAATGATTATGAAACTCTCTACCACTAATTCAATTATTTTTGCAGTTCCAGTGACCTCTCCAGAGTCTTGCAAACAGTATAACGTATTATCTGAAGAAACCAGGCTTAATACGTTCGTCAATCGCCTCCACAATGGATGCGATAGCAGTTTCAATGGTTGGTATCGATTTATGGGTAAAGCTGGTGATCGCATGCTAGATTCATGTCCCTCCAAAACTGATAACTCAAGTAACTCATGTGGATCCAAATGGCAAGGTTGGCTCAATGATTCTAATCCCAATGCAAACGAAGGAGAAGTTTTAAGAAGAGTATGTTTCTCAAGATATCCAAATTGTCACTGTGAATACGAAAAGATCATCAAAGTAAAGAACTGCGGATATTTTTATGTTTACAGGTTGATTGGAGTGCCAAGATGCAGTCAAAAATATTGTGGCACTAAAGGTAATTGAGTTAGATGCAACCAAATTTATTTGAAGTACAGGGTGACTGAAAAGAGTCACTCTTTGAAAAATGATCAAAATTGGATTATATCACTGCTCTTGAGAGTTCCTTTTTGTACATTACTATAAAAGATCAAACTAATCGTAACAATATTTTGAATTCTTGCAATCGCTCTGATCTTGTAGAAATTTCTGATGGCACTTGAAGCAAATAGTTTGTACCTAATTTAGCAATTTTTGCTGACGTCAGCACTTTAAAGCGTGATACGAACAAAACAAATGATGTCATTTTGTTTGCCTGATCTTCTTTGTTACTTGTGCCTCAAGTCTCAAGTCTCTAGCACTTATGGTTTTGATAATAAACTCCCCAAAGTTTAGAAAAGACTTGTTTTTTTAAATTTAATTTTATCGTGTTGAAGCACACTCTGCTGCAAATCCTCTAGACTGGCTACACAATCTATGTATGCTGCTTTGAACTGATTTGTCGCCAATACAGAGTTGGCCACCAGCAACAACAACAGCAACAGCAAAATTGAGGGACTGACAAAATCTATAATCTATAACCCAATGGAGACACATCGTTTCTTCAACTACACAATGAAACGACATGTGTCAAAGTTGTCAATTATGATAAATGAAAGAGAGGCTTATAGAAGAGTATTTTTCTCAAGATATCCAAGTTTTCATTGTAAATGTGAAAAGATCGTCAAAGTAAAGAACTGCGACTGGTCTATATAGACCATCTCAATTTTATTTGATCATATTTAAACACAAAAACCCTATCAGCTAAAAAAGAACTATTTCTATACAAAATAAACATCTATTTACAAATAAAATTTTACAAATTTGCTGATCTTCCTAGGGATCGTGCTTCGGGAAGAATGCTAATTTTGTAGGATTTCCTTCAGTTTCCTTTTGAATATGCTAATTGTGGAACTCATTCTGATTTCAAATGGGATTTCATTCCACGTCTTAGCACCAGAGTAGAAAAAAGTGCTCTTGGGGAATTCTAGGTTCTGTCTTGGGATGTCCAGATCTAACTGATTTCTTGTTGGATAGTTAGATAATTGAGATCTGGTAACAAGTCTCCCTCTTAAATTGTCCGGGCAGAGACCATTCATTATTTTGTAGATCATCACGGCCCTGTCAAATTTTATTAAGTTTGAGAGTGAAAGCCAGTTGCAACTCCACCCATCCTTTAATCTAGAGTCTTCTCTTAGCGATCGTGCTCTAGTTTGTAGACGCTGCAGATGAACAAGCTTTGTGTTTGACAAACTGCGCCAAAGTTCATCACTGTATGACTCTCAAGCAGTGCCTTGTGAGCCCGGTTGCTAAAACTGGTATTAGGCTAATACCGGATTAGCACTGTGTAAATGACTACAGAATCATGCCTTTAATCCAAGGTTAATGCTAATGGTGGTTTGAATAACCCGGCCCTGATCCAATTTTTATTGCAGCAGTATGTTCTTTAATTTCCGCTGGGACGAAGGGGCACGTTTAATTTTGCCTTTGAGATTTTTATATTGCTCATATATAGACCATATAGACCTTATACTGTAGACCAAGCTAGATTAGACTAGACTGGACTAGATATAGACTATTCTACTGTACATATTCATAATTTGGAGCAGGCAAGCTTTAAATCATGCTGATTCCCTTTAACTTAAGTTGCATGAAAATGTTCCATAAACATTGAATTTTCCTCTTCACAGATAAAAAGTTAACGGTTTCGTGTGGCAGTAATTACATGCGCATTGATTTGGACAAGCAGTATTTCAACGTATCGAGATATTCCAGCATCACTCTTCGTGATCCTACTTGTAAAGCAACATTTTCCAGTGCTTTTATCACTTTGGGAAGCATCCCAAGCTTATGTGGAGTAGAAAAAGAAGAGACTGCAAGTAAAATCATATACAAAAACAAGGTCATCATGTCAATCAATCAACAATCAAACATTGTATCACGTGACCACGATGAAGAGATCAATTTTAAATGCACTTATGACAGAGATGGTGTTTCGACTGGTGTATCGTTTGAACCAATCAGAAGAGTTGTCGGAGAAGAAAGTACGTAGAAACTTGTTTGAAAGAACACTAAAAGTGTTTTGAATTTATCATGGATCATAAGAAACGTGGCAGTTTTTGTTCCTAAAGTGGTTTCGTTCTTCACTGCTTTCCTTTGCCTGGTCTCCTTGTATCCCTGTGTCTGTCAAATAGCAGTGACAGTCAAATTGACACAAGAACTACAGTCTGTAGGGGTACAGGGACACCGATAGGAATAAAACTGCAATGAGAACATTCACCGCGTTTCTTATCCTTGATGATTCTATTTGCATATTTTGTTCAGGTAGTTTAGTGTTCTTTTAGTTTTTCAATATAATTATGTTGAAGTGTCACAAATGGACACACGTGTTTAAAGAGTAAAAACAGCCGATCTTTAGGATTCTAAATGGTTTTCTTTGCTAAGATGTCAAAGGTTTGGTTCGTTTGGTTTGAAGGTGGACGTAAATGTGAACTGTTGAAAATGGATAATGTGACAACTTTCAAAAAATTTAAAAGCATCAATATCAATGTACAGTTTACTTTATGTTCTATTTAACTATTGGAGAATGTTTGGAAACTGATTTTTAATCAATTTAAGCTAAATTCTCATGTTTAGGCCCGACAAATTGTATAACTTGTTTTGAACACTTCGTGTAAATCTAGACAACAGGCAATTGACGTTGTCAAAAGCAATTTTTCGTTTCTTTTCTCTTAGCAATATTTTAGATAATGCATTCAGGTAATTTTGACTAAATTTCAGGTAACGTTGGTAAATTTACCTTCGACTTGGCGATGTATAAAAGTGAAGCATATGCAAGCAAGTATCATTCTTATCCTATCAAAGTGCAATTGAGAGATTGGTTGTATTTTCAAGCTGCAGCAAGTGTACAGGACAGCAGTTTGGTGCTATTGATTGATCAATGTTATTCCACTCCTAACATGAACAGAAACCACCCCAATAAATACTTCTTTATCAATAATGGGTAGGTATATTTGTTCATCTAATATTGATGACCAGTGCTTTAGGACAGATAATTTAATTTGAAATAAGGTATAACACGTCGTTATCTACTAACTGAAATTTGACTTCACTTCGAAGGGTAAATAAGTTGAGGGCGTAAGGAAGTGAAGTAGAAGAGCACGATATTTGTTTCAGGGAAATCATGCTTTCTAGGTAGCAAACCAGTGATTGCATTACTCATGGCAAGCCAATATGCTGCATGGAATTCAAATTTATAGCATATATTTTATCCCATTCATACTTGCAAGTTAAGCCAGGTTCAACAATCCAGGTTATGGAATAGCGCTTTATCATTGGTCAACCCAACAAATCGAATGCAATGATTAGTTGAAATTCTACCTTGTGTTGATAAAGCTGGTTTAACTGTGTCAGCCCCGGGGGCGGGGGTACTTCATTGTTAAGTTCTACTGGACGTGTCGTTCATTTGGATGGGTTTTTTCATCCAAAATTCTCTACATATGGGTCTGTTTTTAACCACGATTCTGGTAGATGGGTACTTCTTTGAGAATTTTCTTATCAATCGGCCCCATAATGATAATCCAGACCAAAAAACTGAAATTTTCCTTTGTTTCAAATCGACAAATTCATGCACATGGGTCAAAAATTTCCTGATATTCATGCAAATGGGCTCGAAGTTTTTGAATACTCCGTCATACGAATGGGTCCTTTTCTCAAAGTCCAGATTCAGGTCGAATCATGTTGACAATGAAGTACCCCCCCCCCCCGGGGGTATCAGCCAGAATACAGTATAAATTAAATCTGTTTAATTCCAGCTGCCCTTCAGACAAAACTGTCCGATTTCTCAACACAGATGGTCAAAGACATAGAATGAGCATTCATGCATTCAGATATTTTGGGAACATAACAACAGTCTATGTTCATTGCCTTGTGTTTTTGTGTCATAAAGCATCACGGGACAACAGATGTCACTCAGGTTGCAATGGAAACAATGTGAAACGTGTACGGAGGGACCTAGAGAATGGACCGAAATTCGCAAGCGATGATGGAAGTCATTCAAAATATTACCTCCTCGAAGCAGGGCCAATTGCAGTAAAGGAAGAAGAGCCAAGACCGAATAATGCTAATCAAGGTACTAAAAACTGATACTTATTATGATGTTTTACCAATTTTGCACAGTGCTCTTCATTAAAAGTTATGATTTAATGAATTCATTGTATAGCCTATAGATGGAAGAGAAATGAAGAAACAATTGAATTAGAACTGTAAGAAATGTTTAATGAAGGTCATAGAATGATGCAGAAAGCTACAAAGCTATTGTTACAGTTTTAAAATAAGTTTTAGAAGAAATTTTGCACAGTATCCTGATTTAGATTCGTGATTTTAAAGGCCTGTTGCAACGAAGATTGCGACGAAGATGGCGACAGCAAAGGTCAACCAAGCGTAGGCTCGAACGTTCTGGTTGAAACAGACCCATGATTAAAGAAATTTATTGTAGATAGGTTGCATTCAATTGACACGCCATTTAAAAACATTTAGCGATTGCAGACAAAGGACAATCTCTCAAGCACCGAAGCAAAGCAAAGGGCTCAAATTTTTCAAATCTTTAAAAAGGTCGGTGTAAAATTCTATTGCAGTTTTCTTTGAACTGGATGGCGTGAAAGGAACTCATGGTACTTTGCTGTAAATCTGCCGTGGAAATGTTTTGATATCTTTATTTTTTTTCAAAATGGCAGCAATTTAATTATTTTTGAAAAATTCATGGACAATTTCGAAAAAAATTTAAATCATCGTAAATCCTAAGCTAATTGAGGAAACACTATATAATCTTCAAGAAAACCATAGTTTATGAAGGTCTACAATATGATAGCAAACAGAAATGTGTAGCTTTTCTAGTTTAGGATTTAGAAATTTGATGACGTCATAGCCCCAAATTTAATAAATGCCGCCATTTTGAAACTAATCAAGATATCAATAAATTGCCACGGCAGGTTTGCAGCAAAAAGCCCAAAGCTCCTTCCAAGCCATTTATTTCAATGAAAACTGCAATAGAATTTTACACCGACCTTTTTAAAGATTTGAGCCCTATGTTCCGAAGCAAGGCAAATGAAGGCGCAAAGATTCGACGAAACCCAGACGGCTAACTATTGCCCTGTGCACGCAAAGAAGGATTGTTAAGAGATGTCTTGAATATATTTTGAAAGAATATAGGAGGATTTATCTAAACATCTGCCTTGCCGACTGTATTTTCCAGCCTGATTCAGAAGCCAAGCATTGCTTGCGTCATTTATATCCAAATAAACAACAATTGTGATGGCCTTCATTCACCTATTGAATCAAATAGATTAAATCCGCAAGAAAAATGATGAATCATATCTTTCTTCTTTCGATATGTGCTCATATTTGCTCTTAAATCCCTCTCTGGAATGCGCAACGAGAGAGCTAGCTACCTATGCTTCAGAGTAACTTTTGGGGCTTGCTTTGTTTTGCTTACAACTTGAACAAGCAGGCATATAATTCACTAATATCTTTGAGCTTGCGTGTCAATAAAGAATTAGCAGATCCTATTGCATTGTTGGTTAAAGCTAGCATGATTCAGGAGAAAGAGAAAGAGGTCTCATTTGTACTGTGTAAAGGGAATCAAAGAATCTGTACGGCTTTAATAAGAATAACCGTGCATAGACAATAGACCTTGCTATACGCCAGACCATATTAGCGTAAATGAACTACGTCATCAGGAAATACGGATGTCTGCTAGGGTTTGACCTTAAGTGACTCAAGCCACTTTTATATATGCTTAGACTCCTTTAAGTTCAATTGCTTGAACACTTTTTCATCAATTCATAGGCCAACATAAACAAGGGAATCTCGTCATTGGATTGGTTGTTGGTGTTGCTGCCCTAACAATCATTGTTGGTATCCTCGTTTTTAAAAGGAGGCGCCCAAAGCCAGTGACAGAGCAAACAAGCAAAGAAATTGGAATAGATAACTCAGCTATTGGCCAAGACACTGGGAACGAAGATGGGAAGGTTGATGACATGGTAAGTAATGAAGAACGATTGTAGTTATAAAAACTTATATGGTAGGGATACTTGACCCACATTGTATAGATGTATGGGGATGTTATGATTACTTTATTATCCTAACCATTGCTTCGTAATGGAACCGAGTATCTACCTCTACTTTAATATTGTCGAGAAGTTTAAAATTCAAAGTCCAGCGTTAAGGTGGCTAACTACGAAATAAGAATAAGTCCAAAATGCTAACAAACAATAGGTATAGGTGTTGCACTACTGATAACAATTGTATAGTGATACACACTTAGTCTTCTGTCGCTTTTGGGCAAAGGAAATGAGAATCCATTGTTTGACTTGAGTGACAAAACTGTCATTCAGAGTCCTGAGTCCTTTGCGGGCACGCTACAATTTGAGACTGTCTGAAGATAAAATTTGGCCTAAAGTAGTATTTCATACTTTTATTCTAAAGCACTCAAAAACTTAATTGGTAATAAAATGGTAGTTCTTAATATCGATAGGAAGATAAACTTCCAGCAGTTGTCGCAAAACTGACAGTGACACTGATGAAGTAATGTTTTCTGGGAGACAATTAGATTATATTGATTTAGGCTAATTTTTGCGTGATGAGCATCAGCATCAGTTAAATCATTTAGCTCAAATTGTCAGATCACATGTGGAACAATGTTCTCTTTATAAGGAATAGACAAAAATTCAAAATCACAATGGAGACAGAAAATAATTAGGAAAATCACTGTTTCAATGGTAACTGCTACTACTTTGTAAATTTCGAAGATTATACATAATATTAGCCACCTAGAGTGAAAGTTTCAGGTGAATATCTTATTCTATGAAAGAGATATGATTTGTCCAATTATGCTATGTCAATAAAGTGTAGTAGTGAGAAAAATGCATTTAGAGTTTGAGTATTGATTTTGTCAGGGGCTCAGTTGCCAAACTGTAAACAAATCTGTAAACACCGCACATGTACATTGTTCTCCATTGTTTTCTGCAGTTTGTTTGGTGGCCTCACCCAAGCCACCAAAATGTGCTCGTTAAAAATCCACTCATATCTAAGCAATCGTAAAAGATATGAATGTTTGGTTTGTTCTTCTGTAAAGTACGAAGATGTTATCTTCAAAATGGTGTTTTAATTTTCAAAAAACCAGGTAAAAGTATGTGTGATATTGCCCATCAAAAACTTCCGAATCGCTGTTTCGACCGAAATTTGGAAACGGAGCCCGTTTAATTCATTGCTTCATATCACTTATAGCAATTTGAAATCATTAGACAAGTTTCAAAACGACATTCAGTCACCAGGTACCTCAACAGTTACTATTTATGCTCCCTTCAAATTGGTTTTATCAGTTCTACTACTTCAAATGATTGGAAAATCATTTGATGTTGATTCTAATTGAAAGTGAGGCTTGTTGCACAAGAGGTCTTCCTGGCTCCAGATTTTGACTTTTACCCCGAAGTATCTCCATCTCTTCAAGGTACACTTCTCTAGCTCCATGCTATCAAATACGCCAGAATCATGGTCTTCTTTCAATGCTTCCTTATTTGCCTTTTTCAGTCTCTGTTCGTTCAGATGCCTTGTGCTCATGCGAAAATTTCTACCAAGTTACAACTTCATAACTCTATTGGTTTTGGATATAATTGGGGGGGGGGGTCACAATGGCCCCCCCCACGTGAGAAGTGAATGCAAAGACCCCACGTGGAATAAGGTTAAGCAATAAATTTGTCTGGAAAATATTACGACGACGCTCCGAGAAAGTAGTTTCAAAAATATAGTAAATCCGTCATTTCTCGGCCTTTCCCCTCTTTTCTAGTCCAGGCTTTTGGAACATGTATAGTGAATTCTAAGCTGAATCCCAGCATATGGGAGCAGAAAATGTTTATAAGGATCAGAGGTCAATTAATATGCAAACAACAGTTTACACAGACGACTTCAAATCCATCTTCACGTTAAGTTTTCACAAAAATTTTGACTGGAAAAGTATAGCGATTATTACATTCCAAAGGAAAATTGTAGGATTTGTAATTTTGATTTATTATTTTTTTTAAGACGGTGGTATTCATAGCGGGCGTATGAATCAAAAGTTTCCACCGATTTTTGCTCCTGGCCCATGGCCGAAACCTCCGAGGCCTCATTTTCTCTAGCAAATCAGACGCAGCGACTAAGCGAAGAAGAGAAAAGAAACCCGTGAAGATTTTTCTAAATTTTACCTACCTTCATAAAACGCAACCAGGACAAAAATTACATTATTTAATTAAATTCCATAGAATCAAAAAAGGTTCGCAATTTGAGCGCAATGCATCTTGGTAAAAGGTTCGTCGCTGCTGTCTTTAGCACAATCATCTATTGGAACAATATTTAGTTTAACAGAGTAAAAACAGGTAGGAGGTTTGCAGGGTTTTTAATTTTGTAATTTTTGAAAGTGCTGCTTTTCATTGTGACATCTAATCAAACATTTGTCTATCTTCGGAAATGCATGGTTTGTTTTCGCGAGGAAAAGCAACTGACATCAGAAGAATTCAATTTCCCTAAAAATCATACCGACAAATCTTGATTAAATCATGTTGAATTGAATAAAACACCAACAAATCCAAATTGACAGACTAAACAGTGACACAACCTTATGCTAGTAAACATCTTTCTGCCTATTGCACCTGCATGTAGCCGGGTGCACCAAAGAAGTTCAGACGCTTGGAATATTGTAGTATCTAAAGTATTGGATACATTTGAATGTATCTGATTTCGCTTTATAGAAAAAGGATGAAGAAATTTTGTAATTTTGCGTGCTTTGTAACCAATAAGGAAAAAAGGGGACTTTACGAGAAGTCGTTTTGGTTTTGAAAAGCTGAAAATGGCCTAAAGCCCTCGATCAATCGTAATAAAATGCCTTACACAGAAAATATGGAAGGGCGTGTAATCTCTCTCGCAAGTTTCAGAAAATGAAGTTTCAAGAAATACTGCATACATACATTTACATACATTGCTATTTCTTTAAAGCAGGTTGCCTATAAACGCAACTTTAAAGCTGACGAGGACCTGCTGTCTACTAAAATAACATAAAACGTTTTACAAAAATTTCTAATAGTTTTAAAGATAGCTTTTCAAATTTTCTAAATCAAATACTCTTTCTAAAATACGAACTGTAAAGATCTAGTGATAAATAAAGTCCCATTGTTTTTTCTGTATCAACTGTATCAACTTCTGTACTAAGTCTTTCTATTCCATGGCAGTATGGCAGTACAAATGCAGGCGATATCGGTTATCTGTGAAATTTCTTTTTGTGTCGTTCTGCGTAAGAAGTTTAACTGCGAGTTTTTCGAGAGTTTCAGGGTGTTTTTCCGGCATGTGGCAAGCGAGGGATTTTCGTGAAGTCAAATTTAGCTACGTTATCAGCACTCGAATCATAAAAATGAAAAACCTAAAATCTCAGTCATTCTTTCAGCTTCCGATCAACTTTATTTCCTTTCGATCCATCCAGTACCCCTATATATTCTCAAATGCCGGAACTCTTTTTGACGAGCCATGCATTTCAACCAGGCATTTAAATAGTTTATAGCATGAAGCATTGCGGACACCTTTTTTGGAACAAAATATTTATTTGATACTACTGCCTTAATTTTTGTTTGAGGCAGCTACCTAAACTGAGAGAGTGTAGTACGCTACCTACAGAGGAACGGGCAAGCGCAATTGACGTCGCTTGTTGCTCCGGAGATTTAGCTCGCTACGCTCATAGTTAAGGTAGTAGCATCTAATAAAATCAAGGTAGTAGTATCGAATAAACTTTTCATACAAAATAAAGTTGTGCGGAATGCTCCATGTTGATAAATGCAGTACTGTACCCTTTGGGGTTCAGTCTCTTGATACTTTAGTTGACGCTTTCTCTCGAAATGATTTGTCTAAAATCATGCATTAACTTTAAGTTATGCCAAATGTGAATCCTAGTTGTTCTCAAAGTTTTCCCGTATGGTCTGCAGTTTGAAATCTTTTCTCCTGCGAAGGCGCACTAACACACATGGTATTCAAGGGAGTTAGATTCGAATGAACAACACAGCAGCTAGGCCAACTGAATACACGAGCTAAGGCGTAACAAGAAAGACAAAAAGATATAACGAGGTTAACCATATTTTAACCGGGGGGGGGGCGTTTTTCGCCCCCTGTCGGATTTTTTTAAATAGCTCCCAAACGATGCTACCTACAATGCTGAAACGTCTTGACATTTCCTAAAATTTAGTTGGCAATCAGAAAATAAAACTTTAAAGCCCTATTGTTCGACACGTAACCACCACATACCCATATTTGGAGAGTGGTCACAAAGAAATTCATTAAAACGGCTCTAATTTCTTTCTTTGTTACTAAATCTCAACAATTTATATACCATTCGATTCGTCTCAATGAGTGCTTTCATTTGATATATAATTTATTCATATTTGCTGACATCAGCACTTTATTATTTCTATGACGTCGTCAATCTTTATGACGTCATATTCCTAATGAATTAGCCTGTAATAAACGATTGCGCTAAAGATGGCGGCAAGGAATTTTTACCAAGATGCACTGCATTCTTTAATCGAATTCCAATAGAATCGTCAAAGAATCTTAATTAGAACGCAATGCATCTCGGTAAAAATTCCTAGCCGCCATCTTTAGCGCAATCGTCTATTACCTCAAATCCCTGCCTCAAATATCGATGAATGTACTTGATTTCATCAATAATATGGGAAATTAATGGTTTTGAATCATAATTATTGAGGAAACAATTTTGCATTGAATCAAATTTTCATTATTTAATTAGTTTATTTATTAGAAACCACAAATATCCGCATGAAACCATACGAAACTACAAATTAAATCAATACAAAGTGATTGGACCGCTTTTGAAAATATATCAACCAATCAGAATACAGAGATTAGCATATCTGTCAATCACCCTTGACCTATAAATTGCTCATACATCGACAAGATTTTCAAACCAGCAGCATCTTTTCGCATAGCTTATGAAAAGTGAAAGAAGGTGAAAAGAATTAAGGTACATATCGCACGATGGCTTCCTTCGCTATTCTTGAGACATTGGTTTTGGTGCATGTTCTCATTTCACTGCTTGCTACACCCGATAAAAGATTTGGTGCATTTGCAGGTGAGATGCTAATATCTTTTTATTTTTCCATTATATTTATTCGCAGGTAAGAAAAATCTATTTTCTGTATTTTTGCTGTCGTGATAACTATCATCAGCATATGCGTAGGCATTGGCGTAGGAGGGCTCTACTGCCCCTAAGCTTGGAAAAGTTTCCAACAATTGTCCATCATCGGGAAGAAATCGGTCTTGAGTTAGGCAACGATGGATTTCTTATCGGGCAGCCCCTCACCCCTCGAATTTTATCTCCCCGTACGCTCATTGACATCTGCTTGTCATCCACTCAGTTGTTCTGGAAACAGCCCTTTTTTGTGTAATTGTGGAAATTAATCTGACAAAATGATCTCAAGGATTCTTGTCTTCTAATTCTTTGATATTAGATATGGATAAAAGTCTACATTAGATCAGGGAAAAATGCTTTGGTATCTTTAAAGGGAATAAACACAGCTACATTGTGATCGAGTGTCCGCTATCAATAGGCTAAAAAGTTATCAAATAAAATAGGTCATATGTTTAGCTTGGCCAAGGAAAAATGATGGGAATATCCTTGGAAAATACTATATTGCATATAAATACCATATATCACCATAAAGAGAGACACTATTTTCACGGTAGTTCACTTTGCCCTGAGCCTCTGCCCAGAAATAAGACCAAACATAGTTATAAATCTATGGCAATTATCAATGTTCTAAGTCACAGTATGATCATTTATCCTTTTTATGTCGATAGATATACTTGCTTCATCAAATTCCAATAAAAATCTTTAATCAGTAACCGGATTTTTGAATGAAGTTTCAACGTAGGCTGTCAAATTTTTGGAGGTTCTGGTATCAGAATATTTTTCTGTATCATCAGAACGAAGCCTTATCCTGCAATGTATGATTTTTTGAAAATAGGAATATGAAGGAAATTATATCAAAAAGGGCTTCTTCATCTAACTTCATGTTCACAAGAGAAAATCAAAAACCGTGAGTAGTTCACTTTACCCCGGTCGAAGCAAAATATCAACTGAACGGTAGATCTTTTAAAACATTAAGTTAGCTGAAAAAAAGTCTTTCTTGGCCCTTTCTTCTTTGAAAAAGTAACCACATAGTATGTGCCTCAAATCGATCAAAAATATCATAGAAATGAATTTTGGCTTTCACCCCTTTCATAGCCTCAATCGCCAAATCTGACATTCAACTTTTGATCCTCTTTTCATTAGCAGTTTCAAACCCAAAAAGTTGTGAAGAAGTGTTGTTAAACGGGAAGCGGCTCAGTGGCGAATACACAATTTGGATTGACGGTGTTACACCAACCAATGTTTATTGCAATATGGATATAGATGGTGGAGGTTGGACTGTTATTCAAAGGAGAATTGATGCAAGCACTAACTTCTACAGAGGGTGGACTGAATACAAACGAGGCTTTGGCAACTTAAGCAAAAATTTTTGGTTAGGATTGGATGATATTCACAAGCTAACGGAAAGAGGAGCTGTACTTAGAATTGATTTGGCTGAGATTGGTGGTAAGAAAGTATTCGCGAAGTACAGCAGATGCAAGATTGGCAGCGAATCTACTAATTACAAGCTAGAGGTTTCAGGTTATTCTGGGAATGCAAGTGACAGTTTATCTTATCACAATGGAATGAGTTTCAGCACGTATGATAGGGATAACGATCGCTGGGGTGGTAACTGTGCCAGTTCGTACAGCAGGGGAGCTTGGTGGTATAATTCGTGTTATTATTCAGATCTAAATTCACTATACCCCGATGGAACGAATGATGGAAAAAGAATGTCATGGTACTATCTCAGCAATCGAGACGATTCTATCATATACTCAGAAATGAAAGTTCGTGGTAGGTGTCTTTTCCAAAGCCTTTTTTTATAAAGAGATTGTAAATGATTCGAATACAAAAAACCAGAAGATTTAGCACACTGAGGCTTTTCTGACTTATGTCGTCATAAGAGTGTGTTTCTTATCAATATGCCTGAAGATCGAATACATTAAATGAACATTTTTTTGGGATGTGTCTAAAGAATCTAATTCTTGAAATTTTCGAAAGGGGTATCACCCTCTAAAAATCTCATACACCTTTAGAAAAAGTCCTTTTCTTTTCAAGAAAACTCTGTAATAAGTACTAAATTGGTATATTTCCTGCAGCTGTTAGCATTATCCATGGTCTGCAGGCATTGTCGATATAAGCATCAGAGCTCTCCTTGTGCGTTTCTTCTAAAATATTCAGCAACGTTTGGCAAGAAACCGTCACTGTGTACCGCCATTATGCAGGACACGAAACATCATAATTCTATCAGATTGCGTAGAACGAGTGAAGACTGGGAGACAGTCTCATTTAATTGGTAGATTGTTGACTTATCTTAATTTCAATTGGTCTGCTCAAGACAGGCTGTTCGTGGCTCCTGCCATTTTTCACTTAATTTTGCTGCACGATGATTGGTCGAATCCTGAAGACCATGGCTCAGATCTGCCAAGTGTAGCTCCCGCTAATTTTCAAATCTATTAAAAGTCATTCGATGATTGGCTGTAAAGATCTTGCAGCTGCCGTATGATTAGTTACGATTTCTGATTTAGTGACCCTTATTCATTGAATTGGACGAGAAAAGTGCTCTCTATTGAGCGCTACCGAGACAATTCTAACGGTGATTTGTTTTAGAATATCGTTTAGCATAATTATCAAATCCTTGAAAATCTGACTAGGGCAATAATGCACCGTTGATGTGGCCTATATTATGATCAAAATTGTATTTTTACTAACTGTGTTGTTTCTCTTCCACAAGATTGCAAGTAAAGCGCTAGATAATGTTGCTACTCCTTCGTTCTTCTCTCGTCACAACAAGGAATCAAATGCCGCCTATATTCAAATACAGTTGAAACGGTTGGAGCTCCTACGCAGCGATACGTCTCATTTCAAACTTCCCTAAAGGGAAGTTTGAAATGAGACGTATCGCTGCGTAGGAAGCCCGGTGGGTGCAATGTTAATAAAAACAGGACACCACGCTCATCCATGATTTCGCTGAGAAAAGGGTATATTTGAAGCAGAATTCTAGGACCTAGAATCTCAGATAAAACTGGGTACTTTTCTTTAGAAAATATTCCAACTCCAAAACAGTAAATGCTGATGGACTAGGGACCCTAAAATAAAAGTCAATTTCACCTGGCCCAAGTTTGATACACTAAGTTTTATGGGATTCTACTGTTTCCAATAATTAAATATTAATAAAGTAAATCGTAACAAAGTGCAAAATCCCAAACCTTTTTATTCTCTCAATACCAGTTTTTCTACTGAACAGATTTTTAGGGCTCAGTGATACTCCTTTAAAGGGGGGTTACCATCAACATTTTCCACGATAAGGGGTCTTTTCGCCAACTAGCAAATCAGAGGAAAGGGTATCCTATGAAATGGTATGGACGAGCGTGGTGTACCTTTTACTAGTGAATTGCACCCACCGGGGTAGGAAGTTTGAAATGGGACGTATCGCTGCGTAGGAGCTCCAACCGTTTCAACTGTATTTGAATATTGGCGGCATTTGATTCCTTGTTGTGACGAGAGAAGAACGAAGGAGTAGCAACATTATCTAGTGCTTTACTTGCAATCTAATGGAAGAGAAACAACACAGTGAGTAAAAATACAATTTTGATCATAATATAGGCCACATCAACGGTGCATTATTGACCATGGTTCGATCGAAAAAGTTGGTTGATCGGCGATAAACTAGAGACTTTTTCGAACTGTTGTGCATTTTGCTTGTCATCAACGCCTAGTTTACCACACTGATTCATGGAAATCTTCTGTCGTTTGTTTTTAATTTGTTGCTAGAGAGAATTACATTTATCTGCGATCGCTAGCTGCTTTGAAGTGGAGTGTTATTCAAAAGAAATTGATAGAATAATTACAAAATCTGCCATTTTGTCGTCAGTTAAGCTTTCAGTTTTGTCCTTTCTGTTTTAAAACTAATATCCTACATTGTGTGAAAATGCATACAATTTCATTTCGAATTGCCAGCCCAAATCTGACAAGGAATGAATACGGTATCTTCCAAACAATGCAACAATACCAGCTAAATTGCTCTGCCTAAAAATGTAATGATTATGAAGCTCTCTACAACTAATTCAATTATTTTTGCAGTTCCAGTGACCTCTCCAGAGTCTTGCAAACAGTATAACGTATTATCTGAAGAGACCAGGCTTAATACGTTCGTCAATCACCTCCACAATGGCTGCGATAGCAGTTTCAACGGTTGGTATCGATTTATGGGTAAAGCTGGTGATCGCATGCTAGATTCATGTCCCTCCAAAACTGATAACTCAAGTAACTCATGTGGATCCAAATGGCAAGGTTGGCTCAATGATTCTAACCCCAATGCAAACGAAGGAGAAGTTTATAGAAGAGTATGTTTCTCAAGATATCCAAGTTGTCATTGTGAATACGAAAAGATCATCAAAGTAAAGAACTGCGGATATTTTTATGTGTACAGGTTGATTGGAGTGCCAAGATGCAGTCAAAAATATTGTGGCATTAAAGGTAATTGAGTTAGATGCAACCAAATTTATTTGAAGTACAGGGTGACTGAAAAGAGTCACTCTTTGAAAAATGATCAAAATTGGATTATATCACTGCTCTTGAAAATTCCTTTTTGTACATTACTATAAAAGATCAAACTAATCGTAACAATATTTTGAAGTCTTGAAATCGCTCTGATCTTGTAGAAATTTCTGATGTTACTTGAAGCAAATAGTCTGTACCTAATTTAGCCAGTTTGCTAACGGCAGCACTTAAAAGCGTGACACGATTAAAACAAATGATGTCATTTTGTTTGCCTGATCTTCTTTGTTACTTGTGCCTCAAGTCTCAAGTCTCTAGCACTTATGGTTTTGATAATAAACTCCCCAAAGTTTAGAGAAGACTTGTTTTTTTAAATTTAATTTTATCGTGTTGAAGCACACTGCTGCAAATTCTCTAGACTGGCTACACAATCTCTGTATGATACTTAGAACTGATTTGTCGCCAATACAGAGCTGGCCACCAGCAACAACAACAGGAAAATTGAGGGACTGACAAAATCTATAATCTATAACCCAATGGAGACACATCGTTTCTTCAACTACACAATGAAGCGACATGTGTCAAAGTTGTCAATTATGATAAATGAAAGAGAGGTTTATAGAAGTGTATATTTCTCAAGATATCCAAGTTGTCATTGTGAATGTGAAAAGATCGTCAAAGTAAAGAGCTGTGACTGGTCTATATAGACCATTTCAATTTCATTTTATCATATTTAACCACAAAAACCCTATCAGCTAATATAAAGAACTATTTCTATACAAAATAAACATCTATTTACAAATAAAATTTTACAAATTTGCTGATCTTCCTAGGGATCGTGCTTCGGGAAGGATGCTAATTGTGTAGGAATTCCTTCAGTTTCCTTTTGAATATGCTAATTGTGGAACTCATTCTGATTTCTAATGGGATTTCATTCCACGTCTTAGCACCAGAAAAGAAAAAACTGCTCTTGGGGAATTCTAGGTTCTGTCTTGGGGTGTCCAGATCTAACTGATTTCTTGTTGGATAGTTAGATAATTGAGATCTGGTAACAAGTCTCCCTCTTAAATTGTCCGGGCAGAGACCATTCATTATTTTGTAGATCATCACGGCCCTGTCAAATTTTATTAAGTTTGAGAGTGAAAGCCAGTTGCAACTCCACCCATCCTTTAATCTAGAGTCTTCTATTAGCGATCGTGCTCTAGTTTGTAGACGCTGCAGATGAACAAGCATTGTGTTTGTCAAACTGCGCCAAAGTTCATCACTGTATGACTCTCAAGCAGTGCCTTGTGGGCCCGGTTGCTCAAAACTGGTATTAGGCTAATACCGGATTAGCACTGTGTAAATGACTACAGAATCATGCCTTTAATCCAAGGTTAGTGCTAATCGTGGTTTGAATAACCCGGCCCTGATCCAATTTTGATTGCGGCAGTATGTTCTTTAATTTCCGCTGGGACGAAGGGGCACGTTTAATTTTGCCTTTGAGATTTTTATATTGCTCATATATAGACCATATAGACCATATACTATAGACCAAGCTAGATTAGACTAGACTGGACTAGATATAGACTATTCTACTGTACATATTCATAATTTGGCCCAGGCAAGCTTTAAATCATGCTGATTCCCTTTAACTTAAGTTGCATGAAAATGTTCCATAAACATTGAAATTTCATCTTCACAGATAAAAAGTTAACGGTTTCGTGTGGCAGTAATTACATGCGCATTGATTTGGACAGGCAATATTTCAATGTATCGAGATATTCCAGCATCACTCTTCGTGATCCTACTTGTAAAGCAACATTTTCCAGTGCTTATATCACTTTGGGAAGCATCCCAAGCTTATGTGGAGTCGAAAAAGAAGAGACTGCAAGTAAAATCATATACAAAAACAGCGTCATCATGTCAATCAATCAACAATCAAACATTGTATCACGTGACCACGATGAAGAGATCAATTTCAAATGCACTTATGACAGAGATGGTGTTTCGACTGGTGTATCGTTTGAACCAATCAGAAGAGTTGTCGGAGAAGAAAGTACGTAGAAACTTGTTTGAAAGAACACTAAAAGTGTTTTGAATTTATCATGGATCATAAGAAACGTGACAGTTTTATTTTCCTAAAGTGGCCTTGTTCTACACTGCTGTCCTTTGCCTGGTCTCCTTGTATCTCTGTGTCCGTCAAATAGCAGTGACAGTAAAATTGACACAAGAACAACAGTCTTCAGGGGTACAGGGACACCGATAGGAATAAAACTGCAATAAGAACATGTACTGCGTTTCTTATCCTTGATGATTCTATTTGCATATTTTGTTCAGGTAGTTTAGTGTTCTTTTAGTTTTTCTATATAACTAGGTTGGACTGTCACAAATGCACACACGTGTTTAGAAAGTAACAAAAGCCGATCTTTAGGATTCTAAATGATTTGCTTTGCCAAAATGTCAAAGGTTTGGTTGGACGTTAATGTGAAGTGTTGACAATACATAATGTGACAACTTTCAAAACATTTAAAAGCATCATTATCAATTTACAGTTTACTATATGTTCTATTTAACTATTGGAGAATGTTTGGAAACTGATTTTTATTCGATTTAAACTAAATTCTCATGTTTAGGCCAGACAAATTGTTTAATTTGTTTTGAACACTTTGTATAACTCTAGACAAGAGGCAATTGACGTTGTCAAAAACAGTTTTTCCTTTCTTTTCTCCAAGCAACATTTTAGATAATGCATTCAGGTAATTTTGATTAAATTTCAGGTAACGTTGGTAAATTTACCTTCGACCTGGCGATGTATAAAAGTGAAGCATATGCAAGCCAGTATCATTCTTATCCTATCAAAGTGCAATTGAGAGATTGGTTGTATTTTCAAGCTGCAGCAAGTGTACAGGACAGCAGTTTGGTGCTATTGATTGATCAATGTTATTCCACTCCTAACATGAACAGAAACCACCCCAATAAATACTTCTTTATCAATAATGGGTAGGTATATTTGTTCATCTAATATTGATGACCAGTGCTTTAGGACATATAATTTAATTTGAAATATGGTATAAAACGTCGTTATCTACTAACTGAAATTTGACTTCACTTCGAAGTGTAAATAAGTTGAGGGCGTAAGGAAGTGAAGTAGAAGAGCACGATATTTGTTTGAGGGAAATCATGCTTTCTAGGTAGCAAACCAGTGATTGCATTACTCATGGCAAGCCAAAAAGCTGCATACAAGGCAACTTTATAGCATATATTTTATCCCATTCATACTTGCAAGTTAAGCCAGGTTCAACAATCCAGGTTATTGAATAGCGCTTTCTCATTGGTCAACCCAACAAATCGAATGCATTGATTAGTTGAAATTCTACCTTGTGTTGATAAAGCTGGTTTAACTGTGTCAGCCAGAATACAGTATAAATTAAATCTGTTTAATTCCAGCTGCCCTTCAGACAAAACTGTCCGATTTCACAACACAGATGGTCAAAGACAAAGAATGAGCATTCATGCATTCAGATATTTTGGGAACATAACAACAGTCTATGTTCATTGCCTTGTGTTTTTGTGTCATAAAGCATCACGGGACAACAGATGTCACTCAGGTTGCAATGGAAACAATGTGAAACGTGTACGGAGGGATCTAGAGAATGGACCGAAATTCGCAAGCGATGATGGAAGTCATTCAAAATATTACCTCCTCGAAGCAGGGCCAATTGCAGTAAGGGAAGAAGAGCCAAGACCGAACAATGCCAATCAAGGTACTAAAAACTGATACTTATTATGATGTTTTACCAATTTTGCACAATGCTCTTCATTAAAATTTATGATTTAATGAATTCATTGTATAGCCTATAGATGGAAGAGAAATGAAGAAACCATTGAATTAGAACTGTAAGAATATGTTTAATAAAGGTCATAGAATGATGCAGAAAGCTACAAAGCTATTGTTACAGTTTTAAAATAAGTTTTAGAAGAAATTTTGCACAGTATCCTGATTTAGATTCGTGATTTTAAAGGCCTGTTTCAACGAAGATGGCGACAACAAAGGTCAACCAAGCGTAGGCTCGAACGTTCTGGTTGAAACAGACCCATGATTAAAGAAATTTATTGTAGATAGGTTGCATTCAATTGACACGCCATTTAAAAACATTTAGCGATTGCAGACAAAGGACAATCTCTCAAGCACCGAAGCAAGGCAAACGAAGGCGCAAAGATGTGACGAAACCCAAACGGCTAACTATTGCACTGTGTACGCAAAGAAGGGTTGTTAAGAGATGTCTTGAATATATTTTGAAAGAATATAGGAGGATTTATCTAAACATCTGCCTTGCCGACTGTATCTTCCAGCCTGATTCAGAAGCCAAGCATTGCTTGCTTCATTTATATCCAAATAAACAAGAATTGTAATGCCCTTCATTCACCTATTGAATCAAATAGATAAAATCCGCAAGAAAAATGATGAATCCTATCTTTCTTCTTTCGATATGTGCTCATATTTGCTCTTAAATCCATTTCTGGAATGCACAACGAGAGAGCTAGCTACCTATGCTTCAGAGTAACTTTTGGGGCTTTCTTTGTTTTGCTTACAACTTGAACAACCAGGCATATAATTCACTAATAGCTTTGAGCTTGCGTGTCAATAAAAAATTAGCGGATCCTATTGCATTGTTGGTTAAAGCTAGTATGATTCAAGAGAAAGAGAAAGAGGTCTCATTTGTACTGTGTAAAGGGAATCAAAGAATCTGTACGGCTTTGATAAGAATAACCGTGCATAGACAATAGACCTTGCTATACGCCAGACCATATTAGCGTAAATGATCTACGTCAACAGGAAATACGGATGTCTGCTAGGGTTTGACCTTAAGTGACTCAAGCCACTTTTATATCCTTAGACTCCCTTAAGTTCAATTGCTTGAACACTTTTTCATCAATTCATAGGCCAACATAAACAAGGGAATCTCGTCATTGGATTGGTTGTTGGTGTTGCTGCCCTAACAATCATTGTTGGTATCCTCGTTTTTAAAAGGAGGCGCCCAAAGCCAGTGACAGAGCAAACAAGCAAAGAAATTGGAATAGATAACTCAGCTCTTGGCCAAGACACAGGGAACGAAGATGGGAAGGTTGATGACATGGTAAGTAATGAAGAACGATTGTAATTAAAAAAACTTCTCCTATATATGGTAGGGATTTTTGACCCACATTGTATTGATGTATTGGGATGTTATGATTACTTTATTATCCTAACCATTGCTTCGTAATGGAACCGAGTATCTACCTCTACTTTAGTATTGTTGAGAAGTTTAAAATTCAAAGTCCAGCGTTAAGGTGGCTAACTACGAAATAAGAATAAGTTCAAAATGCTAACAAACAATAGGTATAGGTGTTGCACTACTGATAACAATTGTATAGTGATACACACTTAGTCTCCTGTCGCTCTAAGGCAAAGGAAATGAGAATCCATTGTTTGACTTGAGTGACAAAACTGTCATTCAGAGTCCTGAGTCCTTTGCGGGCACGCTACAATTTGAGACTGTCTGAAAATAAAATTTGGCCTAAAGTAGTATTTCATACTTTTATTCTAAAGCACTCAAAAACTTAATTGGTAATAAAATGGTAGTTCTTAATATTGATAGGAAGATAAATTTTTCAGAAGTTGTCGCAAAACTGACAGTGTCACTGATGAAGTAATATTTTCTGGGAGACAATTAGATTATGTTGATTTAGGCTAATTTTTGCGTGATGAGCCATTTTTCTTGGACGGTTGATAACTTCAGCATCAGTTAAATCATTTAGCTCAAATTTTCAGATCACATGTGGAGCAAGGTTCTCTTTATAAGTAATAGACAAAAGTTTAAAATCACAATGGAGACAGAAATTAATTAGGAAAATCACTGTTTCAATGGTAACTGCTACCATTTTGTAAATTCTGAAAATTATACATTTTACCACCTAGAGTGAAAGTTTCAGGTGAATATCTTATTCTATGAAAGAGATAGGATCTGTCCTATATTGCTATGGCAATAAAGTGTAGTAGTGAGAAAAATGTATTTAGAGTCTGAGTATTGATTTTTGTCAGTGGCTCAGTTGCCAAACTGTAAACAAATCTACACCGCACGTGTACATTGTTCTCCATTGTTTTCTGCAGTTTGTTTGGTGGCTTCACCCAAGCAACCAAAATGTGCTCGTTAAAAATCCACTCATATCTAAGCAATCGTAAAAGATATGAATGTTTGGTTTGTTCTTCTGTAAAGTACGAAGATGTTATCTTCAAAATGGTGTTTAAATTTTCAAAAAAGCAGGTAAACGTGTGTGTGATATTGCCCATCAAAAACTTCCCAATCGATGTTTCGACCGAGATTTGGAGACGTATCCTGTTTAATTCATTGCTTCATATCACTTTTTGCAATTTGAAATCATTAGACAAGTTTCAAAACAACATTCAGTCACCAGGTACCTCAACAGTTACTATTTATGCTCCCTTCAAATTGGTTTTATCAGTTCTACTACTTCCATGATTGGAAAATCAGTTGATGTTGATTCTAATTGAAAATGAGGCTGACTTGGAAAATCATCGAAACCCAAAAAAACGCAGCATTATATTAAGTCTATTTTCATTTTAGAAACTATGCCAAAACTCATCCGTCCATGCACAAGAGATAAGGCAGGATTTATAACAACTCGAAGCATGTATTTCAATTGCCAAAACTCGAAATCTAGGTTAATTCTTATTGATATTTTTGTGTTTAAAGTACCAAATGATAAACAAAGAACAGTAATTAAAACTGTTTTTCTAATTAAAACTTTTTACCGGAGAGTAGTGTCACTTGTTTGTCCTACGGCCATAATGGGCGACGCTCGAAGAAAACGACGTTTTTACCCCCTTCTTTAAAATCTACTAAAATCAGTATAAAGAGTCTAAATAGTCAATACTCTGTGATCTTTTTCTCCATTAGTTGGTGATATAATCTGGCTATTTGGTTTATTCATTAATTGCTCTTTTTGGATCTAACTGAGAAGTTCACGACGACATGGGCATAATGAGCGTACCACTCTAGATTGATTTTAATTTGTAGTTATTGCTATTGATAGAATGATGGACGCTTTAACTACTTGAAACCAGGATCAGAGTCAGTTGAAATCAGGATGAGTCGTTCGAGGGCTGCGACGATGTGGGAACTAGTTCTCAGGCTATAGCTTTTAGAGCGCGGCACTGTTCAAACCTTAGGCCGTTAAAAGAAGCATGTATGGACTGCCGATGCAAGAGAGCAGAGATACTCATGAAATGAAGACAAACAAGCAAGGTAACGAGCTACATTTATCTCTTTAGTAACATTTAGGCCAGGTACTGTGGACACGATCAACACAACTCAAAAGTCAAATCATGTGCACAATACCCATGTTGTGACATCTAATCAAACATTTGTCGATCTTCGAAAATGCAAAGCTCGTTTTCCTGAGGAAAAAGCAGCTGACATTACAACAATTCAATTACACTGAAAATCATATTGACAGACATTGACTAAATTCTTGTTGAATTGAATCAAACACAAGCAAAGCTAAATTGACGTCTAAAAATGATCCTCGTTGGCTGTCTAAACAGTGACATAACCTTGATCAGGGCCGCATTTAAAGGCAGTGTGTCCATATATCAATAAATTGCATGCACGAACAGTTGAAACTGCTGACACGATGCTGACATGCATGTAACTGTTCGAGAATTTGATTGGTTTAGGGCAGGCTGTTTTAAACTGATCACATGAAAATAAGAGCCTCGTTGTCGAAAGGAAAGGAAACCTATTCTGTCTGATGACAATCACACAAAAGGAGAAAACAATGACCATTGAAAATTCTAGAACATCATTTCAAAAGGCGAGATTGCTGAGTCCCCTTCTGACGAATTCAAAAGAACTTGTCAAAACATGCCTTTATGTTCATTAATCTGTCTGATAACAATCACACAAAAGAAGAAAACAAGGACCTTTGAAAATTCTAGAACACTATTTCAAAAGGCGAGATTGCTGAATCCTTGCTGACGAATTCAAAAGAACTTGAAACCAATCGTTTGACTGACAAACAACGCTTTGCAAGAAAAGACTTTGCAAGAAACAACGCTCACATGAAAAAACGACGAAAGATCACATGTTTTCGAGATACCCCCCTTGAAGTCGTCTACTTACATGGACACAGTGCCTTTAAGTCTGTTGGGGCCCTGGGCCCAAAACTGGTTGGGGCCCCTTAGAATATACCTAAAAAATTTGTATCATAGTACTCGCGATACCCTGTTAGCATGTATGCCATGTTTGGATAAGGCGTCCAGATTCAGCCGTAGCCAAACAGGTTATTATTAACCAAACATTTTGCAGGCCCGTAGCACTTATTGGGGCCGGTCGGGCCCGGGCCCCCCCAATAATTTCCAAAAGTTGAATTTTTTTATTCTTCATAATAACGTAGTAAACTGATCATCAGTGACATGCCCTTAGCCCTGAAGCGAGTCAAGACCTATCTAAAAGGTCACAACAGCAAACGACCGCCTCAAGCACCTTATGGTGCAACATGCGCACA
Source organism: Aurelia coerulea (assembly GCA_039566865.1). Classification (NCBI taxonomy): domain Eukaryota; kingdom Metazoa; phylum Cnidaria; class Scyphozoa; order Semaeostomeae; family Ulmaridae; genus Aurelia; species Aurelia coerulea. The sequence goes on from CM076954.1 coordinate 17,267,041, forward strand.
ATAACAGACTCAACCTTATCAGCATTGTAAACGAATTTGTTGGAGATTCCGATGCAAGAAAATTTTACTTTGGAATGCTCAGCCCTTTTGACATCAGAAGCACTTCGTCAAGTGAGACAAAAAATACCCAGACTTCAATATTCATATCTAAACTCAAGGGCAATGGCGTGGCCATGGTGGTGGTAAAGGGGGCAACTGCCCCCCATTTTTGTTGAAAGATGCTCCTCGAGATCCCTCGAAAACCGAATAGAAAAAGCTGGGTATAGGTTGGATAAGAATTTTCCATGAAATTTAAAATCTTAAGCCAAAGTAAAGGATTTTTCTGCAAAGATTTTCCTCATGCTCCAGTTTATAAGATAACTGTCACAAAACTATCAAAGTTTCCTTGTCGCTAATGGCAAGCATGATATTTGGAGATGCATTCTAAGCCAAAGTCAAGGCTGTTTCTTCAAAAATTTTCCTCGTGCTCCAATTTATAGGATAACTCACAAATTATCAAAGTTTCCTTTGTCGCTAATGGCAAGCCTGATATTGGGAAATGCATTCTAAGCGAAAATAAACGGCATGGCCCCAAAAATTTTCCTTGGGGCTTCGCCCCCAGACCACCTCGTTTCAATCCCCCCAGTTAATTTACTGTGACCATACCACGACTTTTGTCGGACCCCATGAAACCTCGTGATGACTTTTATAAATCAAATATCAAGTAAATCTTATACAGTGCTCTTGACAAAGTATTCTTATCATGTCTTAGTTTGATTTTAGCTAGCCTGTTTGAAAAATATTTGGATTCGTAAATATTTTTCTCCAGGACCTCCGAGCGTAAAACAGGACATTGACAGAACAAATTTTCCGGGGGCTTCGCCCCCAGACCCCCACTGTCTTTGCGCCTTCGGTATGAGTTAGTGCCCCCCCAATCTGAAAAACGCTCCTACGGGCCTGACTTTGAAAGGGGAAAACTCGAAAAAATGAGTAAATTGTACAGATATATACATGTCCGTACAATCCAAAGAAAACTCCCCTTGTCCAATGGTTTTTCATGATTTTCGTCTTGCCTTCACTGCTGCAAAATTTGGATGATATTCTTGGGGTCTAAAAACATCACGACAGTGGCGTGGCCAGGGTAATTTAAATGAGGGGAACCAAACGAATGGCCTAGGGGCGAAGCCCCGGAAAATTTATGGGGCTACGCCCTTTACTTTGGCTTAGAATGCATCTCCTAATATCATGCTTGCCATTAGCGACAAGGAAAATTTGATATTTTGTGACGGTTATCCTACAAAATGCCAGTGCTAAAATGGAAGTTTTGACATTTCTCAGAAAGGTCTTTCCCAACCTATACCCAGCTTTGGACAAAAGTGGGGCAATCCCCCCCCCCTCGTGCCTCGGGACATCAAAATTTGCTGCCATTCATTAGGCTAAAGGCAACAACGCGTTCTTGTGACATTGTGGACCTTAGTTGATACCTGACTCTTGACCCTTTCAGCATGGAGAAACTTTTTTCACTGCAGGAAACTCTGCATGGCAAAGTGCGGTCATTGCATTGAGCAACAATCTAAGTGCTGTTATTGCCTTTGGGAAGTTGCAGCTTCATCTCCTTTCACAATTTGCTCTAATAGATCATCCAAAATAGGCTTTTGTTTCATGTGGTTGTCGCCTCTTCCATTGCTTACTTTCTATGGACTTCAGGTTCGGTATCAACGAGATTCCTCCTTTTATCGATGAACTTTTCGAGAGGCATTTTTAACAATCATTTCAAACACAAGAGTGAGATCAACAGCACTTCATAGGCTTTTTCAAATTTTGCTCTGGGCCCCCTAGATTTAAGAATTCTAGGGGGCCCCTGGGCCCGGGCCCAGTGGGCCCATGGGTAAATGCGTCACTGACCTTGATATGCTACCTGGTGTCCTAAAAAAGTACTCCCGTTTGAAAAATCGCCAACGTGTGATTACATAACCGATCTTCAATTTTCTTTTTTTGTCAAGTAGATCAAGGACTAAATCATTTTCTCAGACATAGTTGATCTTGTAATTGCTTTCAAATTTGGCAAATTTGGCTCTTTTTGGGGCTACCTGGTGTAACGAAGCGCACCGAAAGCAGCTATACTCAAAATAAAACAAGTTAATTTCGTTTTCTTTTCTCACGTGTCTCATGTATTCCCAACAACCTAACGTATAACTTCGTTCTCCACAACCTATTCCACTTAACGTCTTTCCTTTCTCCTTGCTCTCACTCATCTAATCACATAATCATATTTTCATGTCTCGTTCCAGACCTCTCACAATCTTTCTCAATTTATTTTCTCCTCACATCTTCACACTGGTTTTGAATCATATTGCGAAAAAGCACTGACAATTGCCAGATCAATTTCTTTGTGCATGTAAAGCTTCTAGTTTAGTCATAAATGACAGAAAGAAATGCGCATTATCATTGGAGAATTCAATGATGATTTAAAATCTGAAAAGTTTGACTTTAAGGTAAGATAGAGTATTTTACTTAATTAGTATGGCTCAAAATAAGGGTTTCATTCAGCGTGTAATTTTTTCACATTGCTGTATCAAAATCAAACATTTAATCATCTATGAATGTTTGTGGATCTTTGATAAAACAAATCAAAAAGAAAATTTTATCAAATTTTTGATGATAAATTTTTGTTGATTTTCTAAACAGGAGTACTTATTTTGGGACACCCAGTAGTAAACATCTGTCTGCTTATTGCACCTTTATGCAGCCTGGTGCACGAAAGAAGTTCAGACATTTGGAATATTGTAGTATCTAAAGTACTGGATATATGTGAATGTATCAAGTTTCGCGCTCAAGAATATAATCAAGCTTTGATGATTGTTCAAAATGCTTTCCCTTCAGAAAATTTGCAGTGTCAGTTTACAATGTTAAATCAATACAAAGTGATTGGACCGCTTTTGAAAATATATCAACCAATCAGAATACAGAGATTAGCATATCTGTCAATCACCCTTGACCTATAAATTGCTCATACATCGACAAGATTTTCAAACTAGCAGCATCTTTTCGCATAGCATATGAAAAGTGAAAGAAGGTGAAAAGAATTAAGGTACATATCGCACGATGGCTTCCTTCGCTATTCTTGAGACATTGGTTTTGGTGCATGTTCTCATTTCACTGCTTGCTACACCCGATAAAAGATTTGGTGCATTTGCAGGTAAGATGCTAATATCTTTTTATTTTTCTATAATATTTATCTGCAGGTAAGAAAACTCTATTTTCTGTATTTTTGCTGTCGTGATAACTATCATCAGCATATGCGTAGGCATTGGCGTAGGAGGGCTCTACTGCCCCTAAGATGGGAGAAGTTTCCAACAATTGTCCATCATCGGGAAGAAATCGGTCTTGAGTTATAGGCAACGATGGATTTCTTATCGGGCAGCCCCTCACCCCTCGAATTTTATCTCCCCGTACGCTCATTGACATCTGTTTTCCATCCACTCAGTTGTTCTGGAAACAGCCCTTTTTGTGTAATTGTGGAAATTAATCTGACAAAATGATCTCAAGGATTCTTGTCTTCTAATACTTTGATATTAGATATGGATAAAAGTCTACATTAGATCAGGGAAAAATGCTTTGGTATCTTTAAAAGGAATAAACACAGCTACATTGTGATCGAGTGTCCGCTATCAATAGGCTAAAAAGTTATCAAATAAAATAGGTCATATGTTTAGCTTGGCCAAGGAACAATGATGGGAATATCCTTGGAAAATACTATATTGCATATAAATACCATATCACCATAAAGAGAGACACTATTTTCACGGTAGTTCACTTTGCCCTGAGCCTCTGCCCAGAAAAAAGACCAAACATAGTTATAAATCTATGGCAATTATCAATGTTCTAAGTTCACAGTATGATCATTTATCCTTTTTATGTCGATAGATATACTTGCTTCATCAAAATTCCAATAAAAATCTTTAATCAGTAACCGGATTTTTGAATGAAGTTCCAACGTAGGCTGTCAAATTTTTGGAGGTTCTGGTATCAGTATATTTTTCTGTATCATCAGAACTATGCCTTATCCTGCAATGTATGATTTTCTGAAAATAGGAATATGAAGGAAATTATATCAAAAAGGGCTTCTTCATCTAACTTCATGTTCACAAGAGAAAATAAAAAATCGTGAGTAGTTCACTTTACCCCGGTCGAAGCAAAATATCAACTGAACGGTAGATCTTTTAAAACATTAAGTTAGCTGAAAAAAGTCTTTCTTGGCCCTTTCTTCTTTGAAAAAGTAACCACATAGTATGTGCCTCAAATTGATCAAAAATATCATAGAAATGAATTTTAGCTTTCACCCCTTTCATAGCCTCAATCGCCAAATCTGACATTCAACTTTTGATCCTCTTTTCATCAGCAGTTTCAAACCCAAAAAGTTGTGAAGAAGTGTTGTTAAACGGGAAGCGGCTCAGTGGCGAATACACAATTTGGATTGACGGTGTTACACCAACCAATGTTTATTGCAATATGGATAAAGATGGTGGAGGTTGGACTGTTATTCAAAGAAGAATTGATGCAAATACTAACTTCTACAGAGGGTGGACTGAATACAAACAAGGCTTTGGCAACTTGAGCAAAAATTTTTGGTTAGGGTTGGATAATATTCACAAGCTAACGGAAAGAGGAGCTGTACTTAGAATTGACATGACTGACATTGGTGGAAAGAAAGTATTCGCGAAGTACAGCAGATGCAAGATTGGTAGTGAATCTACTAAATACAAGCTAGAGGTTTCAGGTTATTTTGGGAATGCAAGTGACAGTTTAGCTTATCACAATGGAATGAGTTTCAGCACGTATGATAGGGATAATGATCGCCGGAGCGTTGTTAACTGTGCCAGTACGTACAGGGGAGCTTGGTGGTTTAATGCGTGTTATTACTCACATCTAAATTCACTATACCCCGATGGAACGAATGATGCAAAAAGAATGACATGGTACTATCTCAGCAATCTACACGGTTCTATCATATACTCCGAAATGAAAGTTCGTGGTAGGTGTCTTTTCCACCGCCTTTTTTTTGTAAGAGATTGTAAATGATTCGAATACAAAAAAACGAGAGGATTTAGCACACTGAGGCTTTTCTGACTCATGTCGTCATTAGAGTGTGTTTCTTATAAATATTCCTGAAGTTCGAATACATTAAATGAACATTTTTTTGGGATGTGTCTAAAGAATCTAGTTCATGAAATTTTCGAAGGGGTGTCACCCTCTAAAAATCTCATACACCTTTAGAAAAAGTCCTTTTCTTTTCAAGAAAACTCTGTAATAAGTACTAAATTGGTATATTTCCTGCAGCTGTTAGCATTATCCATGGTCTGCAGGCATTGTCGATATAAGCATCAGAGCTCTCCTTGTGCGTTTCTTCTAAAATATTCAGCAACGTTTGGCAAGACACCGTCACTGTGTACCGTTATTATGCAGGGCATGAAAGATCATAATTCTACCAGATTGCGTAGAACGAGTGAAGACTGGGAGACTGTCTCATTTAATTGGTAGATTGTTGACTGATCTTAATTTCAATTGGTCTGCTCAAGACAGGCTGTTCGTGGCTCCCGCCATTTTTCACTTGACTTTGCTGCACGATGATTGGTTGAATCCTAAAGACCATGGCTCAGATTTGCCAAGTGTAGCTCCCGCTAATTTTCAAATCTGTTAAAGTCATTCGATGATTGGCTGTAAAGATCTTGCAGCTGCCGTATGATTAGTTACGATTTCTGATTTAGTGACCCTTATTAATTGAATTAGACGAGAAAAGTGCTCTCTATTGAGCGCTACCGAGTTGTTTTAGAATATCGGTTAGCATAATTATCAAATCCTTGAAAATCTGACCTTGGCTTGGGCGACCTTCGCCACCCTCTAGATCCACTCCATTTTATATAAAATTTACAGTGCATTTATTTCGCAATTATAAATGTTTAGAAACAACAGTGTTTCAAATACGATTGTACAGTTACGTCAACTGTGAAAAATACAGTTGATTCTTACATTTTGAGTACTTGGAGCGGCTTCACAAACTTATCATCTCAAATTATGGCGTTGTATTCGCTGTAGGACTGCGTCTGTAGACAGTAGAGATGCTCACTGGTGCCTACCTGGCAAAGTTGCAATGGAACTGCAAGCAAAGAGCAAACTTGCAAGCAAGACTTCGTTCCATCCATTTTGCCTAGTGTTTTCAGTTAATTAGTTTGTAGTAATAATTTTCGTTCATTTTTGCTGCCATACATTATATGGAGGTAATGTATTTGCATTCAAATAAATAAATAATTGAATAAATAAGCAGGCTCTTTTGAAAATGTCAATGAAATACTTGGGCTTTACCTTGAAAAGATAAGTTTCAGTGGAAAACTAACTTTTTCGTGCGAAAATCCAATTTTTTCAAACGAGAAGCTTACTTTATCGGTCGAAACACCGACGTTAACGATCGAGAAACGAAGTGAAAACGTTGTTGTTCGATCGAAAAAGTGGGTTGATCGGCGATAAACTAGAGAGTTTTTCGAACTGTTGTGCATTTTGCTTGTCATCAACTCCTAGTTTACCATACTGATTCATGGAAATCTTCTGTCGTTTGTTTTTGATTTGTTGCTAGAGAGAATTACATTTTTCTGCGATCGCTAGCTGCTTTGAAGTGGAGTGTCATTCAAAAGAAATTGATAGAATAATTACAAAATCTGCCATTTTGTCGCCAGTTAGGCTTTCAGTTTTGTCTTTTCTGTTTTAAAACTAATATCCTACATTGTGTGAAAATGCATACAATTTCATTTCGGATTGCCAGCCCAAATCTGACAAGGAATGAATACGGTATCTTCCGAACAATGCAACAATACCAGCTAAATTGCTCTGCCTAAAAATGTAATGATTATGAAGCTCTTTACAACTAATTCAATTATTTTTGTAGTTCCAGTGACCTCTCCAGAGTCTTGCAAACAGTATAACGTATTATCTGAAGAGACCAGGCTTAATACGTTCGTCAATCACCTCCACAATGGCTGCGATAGCAGTTTCAATGGTTGGTATCGATTTATGGGTAAAGCTGGTGATCGCATGTTGGATTCATGTCCCTCCAAAACTGATAACTCAAGTAACTCATGTGGATCCAAATGGCAAGGTTGGCTCAATGATTCTAACCCCAATGCAAACGAAGGAGAAGTTTTAAGAAGAGTATGTTTCTCAAGATATCCAAGTTGTCATTGTGAATACGAAAAGATCATCAAAGTAAAGAACTGCGGATATTTTTATGTGTACAGGTTGATTGGAGTGCCAAGATGCAGTCAAAAATATTGTGGCACTAAAGGTAATTGAGTTAGATGCAACCAAATTTATTTGAAGTACAGGGTGACTGAAAAGAGTCACTCTTTGAAAAATGATCAAAATTGGATTATATCACTGCTCTTGAAAATTCCGAGGGGCATTTCACTCTTAAAAATCTCGTACACTTTTGGCAAAAATCCTTTTGTTTTCAAGAAAAATCCATCAAAAACCCTTACAAATCCCTTTGTTCTGAAAAGATCTCGTACGCTTTTTCCAAGGAGTGAAATGCCCCTCGGAAAATTCCTTTTTGTACATTACTATAAAAGATCAAACTAATCGTAACAATATTTTGAAGTCTTGAAATCGCTCTGATCTCGTAGAAATTTCATATTTTACTTGAAGCAAATAGTCTGTACCTAATTTAGCAATGTTTGCTGACGTCAGTACTTAAAAGTGTGACACGAACAAAACAAATGATGTCATTTTGTTTGCCTGATCTTCTTTGTTACTTGTGCCTCAAGTCTCAAGTCTCTAGCACTTATGGTTTTGATAATAAACTCCCCAAAGTTTAGAAAAGACTTGTTTTTTTAAATTTAATTTTATCGTGTTGATGCACACTGCTGCAAATCCTCTAGACTGGCTACACAATCTCTGTATGCTGCTTTGAACTGATTTGTCGCCAATACAGAGCTGGCCACCAGCAACAACAACAGCAACAGCAAAATTGAGGGACTGACAAAATCTATAATCTATAACCCATTGGAGACCCATCGTTTCTTCAGCTACACAATGAAACGACATGTGTCAAAGTTGTCAATTATGATAAATGAAGGAGAGGCTTATAGAAGAGTATATTTCTCAAGATATCCAAGTCGTCATTGTGAATGTGACGAAATCGTCAAAGTAAAGAACTGCGACTGGTCTATATGGACCATTTCAATTTCATTTTATCATATTTAAAAACAAAAACCCTATCAGCTAAAAAAGAACTATTTCTGTACAAAATAATCATCTATTTACATATAAATTTTACAAATTTGCTGATCTTCCTAGGGATCGTGCTTCGGGAAGGATGCTAATTTTGTAGGATTTCCTTCAGTTTCCTTTTGAATATGCTAATTGTGGAACTCATTCTGATTTCTAATGGGATTTCATTCCACGTCTTAGCACCAGAGTAGAAACAACTGCTCTTGGAGAATTCTAGGTTCTGTCTTGGGATGTCCAGATCTAACTTATTTCTTGTCGGATAGTTAGATAATTGAGATCTGGTAACAAGTCTCCCTCTTAAATAGTCCGGGCAGAGACCATTCATTTTTTGTAGATCATCACGGCCCTGTCAAATTTTATTAAGTTTGAGAGTGAAAGCCAGTTGCAACTCCACCCATCCTTTAATCTAGAGTCTTCTATTAGCGATCGTGCTCTAGTTTGTAGACGCTGCAGATGAACAAGCATTGTGTTTGACAAACTGCGCCAAAGTTCATCACTATGTGACTCTCAAGCAGTGCCTTGTGGGCCCGGTTGCTCAAAACTGGTATTAGGCTAATACCGGATTAGCACTGTGTAAATTACTACAGAATCATGCCTTTAATCCAAGGTTAGTGCTAATCGTGGTTTGAATAACCCGGCCCTGATCCAATTTTGATTGCAGCAGTATGTTCTTTAATTTCCGCTGGGACGAAGGGGCACGTTTAATTTTGCCTTTGAGATTTTTATATCGCTCATATATAGACCATATAGACCATATACTATAGACCAAGCTAGATTAGACTAGACTGGACTAGATATAGACTATTCTACTTTACATATTCATAATTTGGCCCAGGCAAGCTTTAAATCATGCTGATTCCCTTTAACTTAAGTTGCATCAAAATGTTCCAATAAACATTGAAATGTCATCTTCACAGATAAAAAGTTAACGGTTTCGTGTGGCAGTAATTACATGCGCATTGATTTGGACAGGCAATATTTCAATGTATCGAGATATTCCAGCATCACTCTTCGTGATCCTACTTGTAAAGCAACATTTTCCAGTGCTTATATCACTTTGGGAAGCATCCCAAGCTTATGTGGAGTAGAAAAAGAAGAGACTGCAAGTAAAATCATATACAAAAACAAGGTCATCTTGTCAATCAATCAACAATCAAACATTGTATCACGTGACCACGATGAAGAGATCAATTTCAAATGCACTTATGACAGAGATGGTGTTTCGACTGGTGTATCGTTTGAACCAATCAGAAGAGTTGTCGGAGAAGAAAGTACGTAGAAACTTGTTTGAAAGAACACTAAAAGTGTTTTGAATTTATCATGGATCATACGAAACTTGGCAGTTTTTGTTCCTAAAGTGGTTTTGTTCTTCACTGCTTTCCTTTGCCTGGTCTCCTTGTATCCCTGTGTCCATCAAATAGCAGTGGCAGTCAAATTGACTCAAGAACAAGAGTCTTCAGGGGTACAGGGACACCGATAGGAATAAAACTGCAATAAGAACATTTACTGCGTTTCTTATCCTTGATGATTCTATTTGCATATTTTGTTCAGGTAGTGTAGTGTTCTTTTAGTTTTTTCTATATAACTAGGTTGGACTGTCACAAATGCACACACGTGTTTAGAAAGTAAAAAAAGCCGATCTTTAGGATTCTAAAAGATTTGCTTTGACAAGATGTCAAAGGTTTGGTTGGACGTAAATGTGAAGTGTTGACAATACATAATGTAACAACTTTCAAAAAAATTTAAAAGCATCATTATCAATTTACAGTTTACTATATGTTCTATTTAACTATTGGAGAATGTTTGGAAACTGATTTTTAATCGATTAAAGCTAAATTCTCATGTTTAGGCCCGACAAATTGTTTAACTTGTTTTGAACACTTTGTATAACTCTAGACAAGAGGCAATTGACGTTGTCAAAAGCACTTTTTCCTTTCTTTTCTCCTAGCAACATTTTAGATAATGCATTCAGGTAATTTTGACTAAATTTCAGGTAACGTTGGTAAATTTACCTTCGACTTGGCGATGTATAAAAGTGAAGCATATGCAAGCCAGTATCATTCTTATCCTATCAAAGTGCAATTGAGAGATTGGTTGTATTTTCAAGCTGCAGCAAGTGTACAGGACAGCAGTTTGGTGCTATTGATTGATCAATGTTATTCCACTCCTAACATGAACAGAAACCACCCCAATAAATACTTCTTTATCAATAATGGGTAGGTATATTTGTTCATCTAATATTGATGACCAGTGCTTTAGGACAGATAATTTAATTTGAAATAAGGTATAACACGTCGTCATCTACTAACTGAAATTTGACTTCAGTTCGAAGGGCGGAAGGAAGTTGAGGGAAGTTGAGGAAGTTGAGGGCGTAAGGAAGTGAAGTAGAAGAGCACGATATTTGTTTGAGGGAAATCATGCTTTCTAGGTAGCAAACCAGTGATTGCATTACTCATGGCAAGCCAATACGCTGCATACAAGGCAACTTTATAGCATATATTTTATCCCATTCATACTTGCAAGTTAAGCCAGGTTCAACAATCCAGGTTATGGAATAGCGCTTTCTCATTGGTCAACCCAACAAATCGAATGCATTGATTAGTTGAAATTCTACCTTGTGTTGATAAAGCTGGTTTAACTGTGTCAGCCAGAATAAAGTATAAATTAAATCTGTTTAATTCCAGCTGCCCTTCAGACAAAACTGTCCGATTTCACAACACAGATGGTCAAAGACAAAGAATGAGCATTCATGCATTCAGATATTTTGGGAACATAACAACAGTCTATGTTCATTGCCTTGTGTTTTTGTGTCATAAAGCATCACGGGACAACAGATGTCACTCAGGTTGCAATGGAAACAATGTGAAACGTGTACGGAGGGATCTAGAGAATGGACCGAAATTCGCAAGCGATGATGGAAGTCATTCAAAATATTACCTCCTCGAAGCAGGGCCAATTGCAGTAAAGGAAGAAGAGCCAAGAACGAACAATGCCAATCAAGGTACTAAAAACTGATACTTATTATGATGTTTTACCAATTTTGCACAGTGATCTTCATTAAAATTTATGATTTAATGAATTCATTGTATAGCCTATAGATGAAAGAGAAAAGAAGAAACAATTGAATTAGAACTGTAAGAAAATGTTTGATAAAGGTCACAGAATGATGCAGAAAGCTACAAAGCTATTGTTACAGTTTTGAAATAAGTTTTAGAAGAAATTTTGCACAGTATCCTGATCTAGATTCGTTATTTTAAAGGCCTGTTTCAACGAAGATGGCGAAGAAGATGGCGACAACAAAGGGCAATCAAGCGTAGGTTCGATCGTTCTGGTTGAAACAGACCCATGATTAAAGAAATTTATTGTAGATAGGTTGCATTCAATTGACACGCCAATTAAAAACATTTAGCGATCGCAGACAAAGGACAATCTCTCAAGCACCGAAGCAAGGCAAACGAAGGTGCAAAGATGTGACAAAACCCAAACGGCTAACTATTGCACTGTGCACGCAAAGAAGGGTTGTTAAGAGATGTCTTGAATATATTTTGAATGAATATAGGAGGATTTATCTAAACATCTGCCTTGCCGACTGTATCTTCCAGCCTGATTCAGAAGCCAAGCATTGCTTGCTTCATTTATACCCAAATAAACAACAATTGTAATGCCCTTCATTCACCTATTGAATCCAATAGATAAAATCAGCAAGAAAAATGATGAATCCTATCTTTCTTCTTTCGATATGTGCTCATATTTGCTCTTAAATCCATTTCTGGAATGCACAACGAGCGAGCTAGCTACCTAAGTTTCAGAATAACCTTTTGGGCTTGCTTTGTATTGCTTACAACTTGAACAACCAGGCATATAATTCACTAATAGCTTTGAGCTTGCGTGTCAATAAAAAATTAGCGGATCCTATTGCATTGTTGGTTAAAGCTAGTTTGATTCAAGAGAAAGAGAAAGAGGTCTCATTTGTACTGTGTAAAGGGAATCAAAGAATCTGTACGGCTTTGATAAGAATAACCGTGCATAGACAATAGACCTTGCTATACGCCAGACCATATTAGGGTAAATGATCTACGTCAACAGGAAATACGGATGTCTGCTTGGGTTTGACCTTAAGTGACTCAAGCCACTTTTATATCCTTAGACTCCTTTAAGTTCAATTGCTTGAACACTTTTTCATCAATTCATAGGCCAAAATAAACAAGGGAATCTCGTCATTGGATTGGTTGTTGGTGTTGCTGCCCTAACAATCATTGTTGGTATCCTCGTTTTTAAAAGGAGGCGCCCAAAGCCAATGACAGAGCAAACAAGCAAAGAAATTGGAATAGATAACTCAGCTATTGGCCAAGACACAGGGAACGAAGATGGGAAGGTTGATGACATGGTAAGTAATGAAGAACGATTGTAGTAATAAAAACTTCTCCTATACATGGTAGGGATTTTTGACCCACATTGTATAGATGTATGGGGATGTTATGATTACTTTATTATCCTAACCATTGCTTCGTAATGTAACCGAGTATTTACCTTTACTTTATTATAATCAAGTATTTCCCGGTTAATTCTTCGCGAATTGACATAAGAAAAGTAATGTTATAGCAGTAGTGGCGATGATCATCACACACATAAAAAAATCTAGGTATCACATTTCAGTTAACGAAACAATTAATCAAATAATTTTGAGTTTCTCTTTTAAGGTTAAAGTAAACATTTTGCAGGCCGAAAATTTCGATTTTCGGATTTCTTCATATCAAAATTTTGTCTCAGAATCTTTAAATGTCCTCTGGTCCGTCTTTTATGGGCAAACTTCAAGCATTTCCCCAAGGGGTCAACTTTGATAAACAGATGCCGGGGCGTGCCATTTTGATTTGCTAAATAACACCATAAGATTTATATTTTCCAAGAACCATACCCCAAAATTTACGGACCATTCAAAATTGATACCCTATAATTTTGACAAGAATTCAAACTTCTGACCAAACATATGAGATTAGATAGAGATTTAATACCCTAAAGAGTTATTCTTCTGAAAATGATTCCTCAAAATTTATGTCAATCTGTGATCCAATAGAAAATAACACTCTAAAATTAATTTCCTGCCTGGATAAGGCACCTAAAAAAATGGCACATCCCGTACCCTCCCAGGGTATTTCCACAAATTTAAGCATAATTTAGGGATACCATAAACCTATCGTGCCCAGCAAGCGATGGCATTGTGGATACGGAGCATTTTATGTTGCTCTGCTCTCATTTTGATGTTCAACAAGATCTCGCTGGAATTGCAGAATTATGACGACCATTCACCAATCTTTCAAATGATGCTTTGATGCAGCTTTTATTATATGGTGATCAAGATCCCTGATGCTGATCAAGACCTTTCTAATGACTTGAACAGGAATATACTCAAATTGACTCTATGTTTCATCCACGAAACTGGTCGGTTTGATTAAGACCTTATGAAATTTTAGTTATGCACGTATTAAGCAACCACAAAACCACTTAACGTTAATTGCACTCGGGATTAGAAGCTTGAAAAGCACCCATCAGAGTAAGCTTTGTCTCCAAAAAAGGAGATTCTCTGTTTGCCATCATTGAGGTACAACTTGTAGGATTTTTTAATTCGATCAAACCTCGATCAAATTGGCAAACTGCAGGAAACTGGGAGGTCAGTGTACCGGCCATCGTCGCCTGCCTGAAACTGCTTCTTCAAGGCTGGTGATTGCCATTGAAATACAAAATTTCCGGGCGAATACACTGTTCCACCGAACCGAAATTGTGGAAAGAACAGAGAGATAATCGGAATAAGAAGTAGAAAAGCGAGGAGAAAATCAGAGGTAGTGGGTGGGTGTGTATGTATGCATGTAAAAGTTAACCATACAACTAAAAATTGAATGTCATATAAAAATCTACGAACAGGAAGAAGGCTATTTACATGTGTACAATATAATAAAACTAGAATCTGGTATAAAAACACCCCTAGTTTAAAATGGCAGGGATAGCATTAAAAGGTCAGTGCCTCCAGGGGTGCAACGAAACGGCTGCGTCATTTTTTCTTGCAGGTTACCTGAACGGAGTGCCTATCAAGCTTCTGCTTAACTTTTATACGTACATACTCAATTCCCCAAAGTAAAAAAGCTTAGACAAGGGCATGGGTCGGTCTATTGAAATTTAACTCTCATGAAGAAGAAAAAATGATGAGAACAGTTTTATTCGCTAAGTGTCCTCAAGAACCTACAGTTGTTATTGTTGTCAAGGTGCATAAGATGGGAAAAGTGGTGTTCCACACCTTGTATCATAAAATGTGCCTTCCCTCGTAATTAGCACTTATCAAATATTCAGTTAATTAGCATTGTCTGTTCTTTTTCTTTGTAAATTCTGTTCGGCTATCTGTAAAAAAGGGGAATGGAATGGGAAATGGAATGGGGAATGGAACGGGGAATAGAAGTTTGTAGCAAAACTTTTGCTCAGTATCAGTTTATTTTCGCAAGTTGGAACTATATTGGACTTGAATACAACAGTTACAAAAGTTTCATCGATATTTTCCCAACCCAGCCACCCACTTGCCAAATATGGTGACGCTATCGAATTTGCAATGACGAAATATAAACCTTGCATCATCCACTGGAGCTCCTTCTTATAACGTTTTAAAGCAATTTGGCAAAAATCTTCGACCGAGAACTGAAAATTTTAATAATTCACAAAGTATCTGCAAACCGTAAAAGCTTTATTTATTAAAAGCTAGAAAAGCTAATGAGCCCTTCCCCGATACGCCCCTTCCTTCTAAACCAAAAAGCCCCTTGTCTCTATCAAGCAGCCCCCACTTACATCAAATGCGAGAAATTAGCACAAAGGTTTTGGAAAATTTGGTCCTGAACTTTGTAGGGCGGTTTCTTAACGTTGTGTCCCAACTCTTGTAGCAGAAAGTTTTGCAGAGTTTCTTGATTTCAAAACCTGACTTTCAAATTTCATCAAGGACTGCAAATATAGCATTTTGAGCGCAGAGATTTGCAAGAAAGGACAAAATCTTGAATAAAAGTTATCCTTTTAGTATCTTTTGGGTTAGTATAGCACTTTTTGTTCATTGCACTTTGCAACTCATAACAAAACAGTACCTCAACATTTAAAAACTTTCTTAACATTCAATTGTTCTCTGATCACTTCTGTTGGCGTTTCTTAAGGTAGGACGCCTACAACTTTTAGCAAAGAAGCATGAAATTAGAAAAAAATTAAGCAACCATTTTCTGATAGTGTAACCTATATATTTTCATATTCTTGTGAAAATTTAGCTTTGAAATGTGAAACATGCATTTTCTCAAAAAATTACTGAAACTCGGGGAGTATATCTTTGTAATGTCCTTAGCAACGCTATTAGCAGCACATTTTGAGTGGTTTTGGGGTTAGTTTGTTTGACTCACAGCTCCCAACGGGCCCCCAAATATCAGTAACTGTAATAGCTGGAATTGCGATGCCGCAAACTCTGCGATGCCGCAAAAAGGATTCATAATGAGGCTGTTCAAAATGGAAAAACCAACTATTCTGGAAAAACCAGCAATTGGACAGCAAAGCGTTCCTTGTTATAGCCTAGGCATGTGCCTCTAATTCATAACTAGGCCATAAAAAGAAACGTTGACCTGTTCGCTATTTGTTTACGTCTGCAATATACTGATATGATACTAAAGTGGAGAGGATTCCCTGGATTTCTGACTGTTTTTGGGGGCTGTTGGATTGGCCGCGCTCGTCTCAATCTCTTTTTCCTAATGGTCAAATAGTGTATTGACGTTTTCGTTCGTATAGCCTTTTTCAAATGCCGGAAAGTGATAGAAGAGAACCCACCTTTGTGAGAGTCTATTACATCATTCTTAGTAAACGTATCTCATCGAAATGGATATTCTTTCTCCTACCTTATATCAGGGAATCATCCCAAGTGATTCTAGGCCAGCATAGGCTCCAAATCTTTAAAAGGGCTGGTGTAAAATTCGGTGACCTATTTCTTTGAACTGAATGACTTCAAAGAAATTTGAGCTATTTCTCTATAATTCTACCGTTGGACTTCTCTAAAATCTTCAATGTTTTCAGAGTTTGAGTATTTTTCTTCTTTTTCAAGAATGTAAGAAAAATTCTCAAAAAAACTTAAACCATCGTAATTTCTAAACTGTTTAACAAAACATGAAATAGTTTTGAAGAAAACCATATTTTTTGGATGTCTACAATAAGGTATCAAGCAAACGTCTGTCACTCTTCTGGGTTATGATTTAGACATTCGATGACGTCACATCATCAAATAAGTTGAACTGTAAGATATGCTGTGATTTCGAAAAGTATTCAAAACTTCAGAAAAGTCCACTGGTAGAATTAAAGGTAAGTAGCTAAAGTTTCTTTCAAGCCATTCAATCAGAAGAAATAGGTCATCGAATTTTACACCCACGTTTTTACGCCGAGATAAAGATTTGGAGCCTATGCTTTCTAGGCCTGGAAAGTTTTTGACACTTCGTTTCGCAATTTCTCACATCAAAAATGTGTTTATTATTTGCTCTTACGGCATGCTACATGTGAAATCTGGCAGACTTACCAAAATAGCAATTAAATTATAAAAATTCCATCCATGAAACCAAACTGCATATCATTAGAAAGGAGAAAGTTTCTCTTTCTGATGGCATGCATTACATCTTCACGAATCTCATCTTTCTCTAGATTTTCAAATATACTTGGGCTGACTTTTTCTGAAATTCTAGTTGAAGGGAGTTCTCCTTCATAAAACCTACCCCTAATAGGGGCGCACGTTTGTCAGTGAGTATTAGTAAATACTGAGCTATCAAGTAGACCCATAGAAGCTTTCCAAAGCCGTCCCTATCCCATTGTTCCTTGCAACACTTCCCTCTCTGCAGCAGCTGCCTCTTCAGCCTGATAAATATTTGACCGGTTTTCCATTCCTATCTCATGGCTATTGCTTACTTTCATTCTTCCGTGATGATACTTCAATTTCAAAACGAGAGCTGTGACAACTATGCCTACAGCAATGACAACAACAGGAACACCAATGCTGGCTCCAAGCTCGGCTTTACTCATACCTGTAAAATGAATGTATAGATCAAAAACCATGTTTGCACTGTATTGGTGCAGTTTTTAACAGTTATGAAGAATCTTCGATTCAAGAGCGTTTACACTGGATGTTCAATCTCAAACTATTTTACCGTAAAAGCAAAGCCTATAGCCTTACCTTTTGGCCAAGTATAAGGACTTCCAAAACCAACACATTTGTAGAAAAGCAAGCATTCGCCCCTAATTTCGGCCAAAACATGGATTTTCCAAATTAGCCTCTTTTACTAAATAGAGAAACCTTACCTCTAGGCCAAAAATGTGGGTTTCATTATCTGTTTTGTGTACCAAAAAGAGCAATTGTAATCGTCTCGGAGTTCGTTTTGTTGACAACATTGTAGCTCAACCCGGGGGAGTGTGTTGGATGGGCTAGCCCAGACCTCTTGCCCGGGGTGACCTGCACGTGGTCAATGACTCGTACCCAGACTCCCGTCATATAAGTATCGCGTAACGTAATATCAATTCAGTTCGAATCATGGGCTCACGGAAATAGTCGTAATCAGAACGGTTTGGCACCGGGTCAACCGTAAAGCGTATATTCATTCAATCGTAAACCTTTATCAGCAGCAGTTTACTTTACAGTTATGTACATATTTTTGGTTTAATATATATAGCAGAAAATGGAATCAAGTCGTCTTATTCTTCTCCACATCTTCGTGTCGTAACTTTACAATACAATGGCCCCACAGCCTTACAAACCTTACAAAAAATGCAGAATTGAGTTGCAAATTTGATTGATTGGAATAGGTCAAACAATCAATGTCCCTTTCTCAGTTTAAGGCTCAATTCTTTAAAATCATAAGTCCGGAGCGAAATTCTGTCTGCGATATTTCTGATAGTGTTGATAGTGAAGGCGTGAGATTACTCACAAAGTTGCGTTTAAAGTTTAGTGTTCTGAGTGAACATGAATTTTAAACAACTTTGATAGTCTTACTCCATTTTGTGCTTGCAGAACTGACACGGAAGACAAGAGCACTTTCTCCTGCATTGCCCCCAGTTTGACTCAGTTTGACTTGATGGGGCAAGATCTCTTTGATCAGCTCTCTGACATTCCGGGCATAAATGTCAATCTACTTGATAAACCTTTGTGTGATTTGCTTCTGCTCGGGGACTCGCAGTATTATGTCATTATCAATCGAATAATCCTTGAAGCAATTATTTGTTTTATCAAAAATACGAAAAGGTTTTCAGATTAAATTTAAGCACGAAACAGCTTCTGGACCAAATAAATAAAACGTCCAAGGCAGATGTTTAGATACATCCTTCTTCTTTGGATCCATGCTCGTTTTGCTCTTAAAAACCATTTCTGAAACGCACACTAGTGAGCTAGCTACCTAGGTTTCAGAACAACTTTCACGGCTTTGTATGTATTGAATTACTGGTCGAGAGAACTTTCTCTGTGCCCTGTTTTCTACAGTCACTAATTGCTTTGAATTCCAGTTTCAATCAAAAGCAACTGATGCTATTGTGTTACAAAATCTGTCCTTACCTGTGTCTGTTGGTTTGTCATTTTGCAGCATTATAGGTCCAATACGAAGAGGATAATACTTTGAATGAGATGTATCATCTCTTGAAATATCTGATGCGTTTCCTAGGGTTCTTCTAACGCGTATCCTGTTTCCAAGGCAACCTGATTGACATCTGCTGACAGTTGATTTATTGTGACACAAAAGGACGTAACAATGTACATGAATTGTTGTTGTGTTGCTTAGGAATCTGAACGCTTGGATACTGAATCGTCTCTTTGTTCCAGCTGCATTATGAAATTTGACAGTGCTGTCTGTAGGGCAACTAAAAAACGAAAACATTTAATACTAAGCCTACAATAACTGTTATAATAACTAACTTCAAAATTCTCAAATGCACAAGAAGACTTCGCAAGCTCTGTCTGCACATAAGACTTTGCGCTGTATACTTTCCTGTTCAAGGTATTATACAAGGCTATGGGAAAGCCGCGGGAACAGGAAATATGTCTTTAAAGCCTAATTTCCGGTCAGTGGAATTTTCCGAGCGGGCGGAATTTCAGACAATAAAAGGTCGCTCAGCCGTAACTTTCTATTCAATGCCAGAGCGACATTTTTTCTCAAATACAATAGAAATTCCGCCCGCTCGGAAAATTCCACTGACTGGAAATCAGCCTTTACTAATGGGATGGCGGGATTCATGTATAGCCTCGTTTTGAAACTTCAGTAAGGTGAAGGTAAAACAGAAAATATTAACCGGTATATTCAGTACAGGACCGACTTTGCGAAGTTTTCGACAGAGAGTTAATATTTTCGATATCGACAGAAGGAAACGGCGGTTATATACAGGGTGTGTCATAAAAAGGTAACAAATTTGGTGGACTGTGGAATAAAAAGTACGCGGCCAATATTCAAAACTGAAATGTTGATCCATCAGCCACATGCTAATTTAGATGTAAAAATTTCGTTTGATACAATCACTCATCATTTTAGGCCTAGGAATTAGGAAAAATGCTGGCGAGGGTTGGTAAGGAAACGTGAATTCCATGGTCGATTCTGGTCCATGATTTGAAACTTGAATTCAATACAATTGCCAGTTTCAGAAACAGAATTCAAATTCCAATGGGAAGTAAATCATGGACCAGTATCGAACGTAGAATATCTCAAAACAAGTAATAACATAATTCTCATTCAAAATAATATCAAAATAATTGGTAGTACGTCACAGTGTAGATATATTTTTGAGCGACCTGGGAAAATCTCAGCTGTAAACACGTACACACGTTCACGTTCCTTAGCTTTTTTAACTCATATACGGTAGGCTCTTAAGTTTTGAAAATTGAGCAAACCGTTTCTTATAAGCTGCGTCTTGCAAATAATTGAGTTTTATTATATGGCGTTCGAAAATACGGCTCCTCGGACCGGCAACGCAGCAATTCGATTGGTTCTTGATCGGTCCGTAAAAGCCGTATTTTTCGTTCGAAGCCGTATTGGACCGGGCGTTTCCTTAAAAACCAACAACAAGGGAGGAGCTTCTTGTGTTGGCTTAGGCCATAAGAAGTGTCAGCCAAAGTTTAGCTTATTCATCGAAGACTTCTTTTCTGTAAACTTTGAAGACGAACTTGCAATTATACACGAAGACAATGCCAATGTAGTTAACGTTGCAACGAGCAACTACAGTGATGCACAGGATCAAAGACACAACAGAAAAGTACGATACTATAAACAACGTTCTCAAAAGGTTCTGCCATATAATAAAGCCTTTATTAAACGATTACTCGATCCATGCTGGAAAATATTTGGACCTTAGTTCATTGTACGGACCTCACTGCGTTCGGTCCGTACGTCAAACTGCGGTCCAAATATTTTCCAGCATGGACCTCGTAATCGTTTAATAACCGCATATTATTATATGGCGTTCGAAAATACGGCTCCTCGGACCGGCAATGCAGCAATTCCATTGGTTCTTGATCGGTCCGTAAAAGCCGTATTTTCCATTCGAAGCCGTATTGGACCAGGCGTTGCCTTAAAAATCAACAACAAGGGAGGAGCTTCTTGTGTAGGCTTAGGCCGCAAGAAGTGTCAGCAAAGTTTAGCTTATTCATCGAAGATTTCTTTTCTGTAAACTTTGAAGACGAACTTGCAATTGTACACGAAGAAAATTCCAATGTAGTTAACTTCGCAACGAGCAACTACAGTAATGCACAGGATCAAAGACACAACAGGAAAGTACGATACTGTAAACAACGTTCTCAAAAGGTTCTGCCATATAATAAAGCCTTTATTAAACGATTACTCGATCCATGCTGGAAAATATTTGGACCTTAGTTCATTGTACGGACCTCACTGCGTTCGGTCCGTACGTCAAACTGCGATCCAAATATTTTCCAGCATGGCCCTCGTAATCGTTTAATAACCGCATATTATCTTACCCATTATTGATGAAGGTATATTTCTTTGGATCATTTTTATGACTACTCGGCGTTGAATAGCATTGGTTGATCAGTAGCACCAAGTCGTTGTTGTGTGCCTTTGATGTTACTTGGAAGTACAGCCAATCTCTTAATTTCACTTGCAACGGATAAACAGTAACTGGGCTTGCAAATGATGCGTGTGTGTGCATTTCAAATTTGAATGTAAAAGCTCCAATGCGACCTTTGAAGTAATAAACACAATGGTATAATATGCATAAAACGGATAAACATTTCGCACGACTAACTTGCGTAGTAGGAAAATTGATTATAATATTAGATTATATATAACAGGTTAGTCAAAAAAATTTAACACGTTTGGCAGGCTGTGTAATAAAAAGTACGCTGCCGATATTCTAAACTGAAATGCTAATCTATCAGTCAAAGGCTAACTTAGATGTGAAATTTGTTTGATGAAATTTATCATTTAGAGATAGGAATTAGGAAAATGCTGGTTAGAGGCATGTATGGAAACGAGAATTCCACATTTGATTCTGGTCCATCATTTACTTACCATTGAACCTTAAGCTATGTCCACACTGCTCGTATTCGTTTTTATCCGCTTTCATATTGATTCGTTTTACCTGTTCACATTGCTCTAAGTTAGCATGAAAACGTTACGAAAACGATGAAGCGTCCACATTGCTCCGCTCCGGATAAAAATGTAAGCGCTATGAAAACGAGACCACCGCCTCTCTATAAAATTGGAAGTTTTGGTGTCAAAGCATTCTTCAAACTTCAAACTTCAAGTGAGTCATCCATGTTGAGAGAAGTTGTTCAAATTGGCGCGAACTGTGCATGTTTTTGAGTTGTTGTTAGCTTTTTCAAAAGTATCCGTTTTTGGTGTTCATACTGAGTTTTTGCGTTTTCAAAAGTCTCCGTTTTCAAAAGTCTCCGTTTTCAAAAGTATACGTTTTCCTGGTGGAGCAGTGTGAAAGCAAGGCGAAAACGGATACTTTCTTATCCGTTTTCATATGAATACGGAGCAGTGTGAACGGGGCCTTAATTTCATTGTGTAAAACTGGCCATTGTATTGAATTCAAATCCCAATTGCAAGTAAATCATGGAGCAGAATCGAAAATCACCAAACAAACTTTTCACATAATTTAGTTTTCATTTGACTGATGGATTATCATTTCAGTTTTGAATATCAGCTGCATACTTGATATTCCACAGTCCACCAAACGTGTTAATATTTTGTTTGACTCGCCCGCCAGGTATATTTTTGTAAAGAATCATAACTTCTGGGGCTGGGCCTACCTTCGTGCATGATTTTTGTCGATATCATACGTTCTCCGATCGACTTTGAATGTTTAGAAAGTCCTCTGTCCCTTTCGACTCCATTTGTCAAAAGTTGTTTTCATGTGTTGTTCAATCTTCTTTGAAGAAGCTTACTTACGGAAGAACATACAACAGGCTCACAAAGGTCTAAAGCCTGCTGAGTGTAATCACGGATAGTAGGATAAGTTTAGGCCCTATGAATGAACTAGATTGGTTTGAAATAAAGAATATCAATCACGTTGTCTCCTTCTTGTGTTTGTGTTTATTTCTACCTCTGGGGCAGTAAAGAAGCTTCTTTCAGGTCTAGCACTACGAACATGCGAACATTCACTTAGGCCTTCTCGTTGTTTAAAATAACTACCAAAGGCAAAGTCTCAAACTACAATTCTCGCTCTGGTTTGCTACGAGATTTTGTAATTTGAGACTAAGGCGGTTATTTAAAACGACGAGAGGGCCTAAGTGAATGCTACGAACCTGAAACAATATTATTTGCTGCTCCAGAAAGTAAAGATAAAAAAAAAATACAAGAAGGAGACAAGGTGATTTATATTCTTTATTTCATTTACAGACAGAGTCTATATTTATCCTACAACCATCTGATGTAATCATTTCAAAAAGAGCTTACTTTCATTTGCAATGACTATCCAGTCAGGTTTAGATGATGAAGAACCAACATAAAAATTTCGATCATATTCACAACTGACATCTATCCTTTGTTCTTCGTGTCGTATTATCATGCCACGAACACCATGTACTTTCATAACCACTGTATTTCTATATGTAATCTTACTATGTGTCTCTTCAATTGTCCAGTTACACATGTGTGGAGCACTCACCAGAGTGATGTTGGCAGATGATACTGATGCTACACATGCTGGATCGCGTAATGTGATGGCAGAATATATGGATGTGTTGTAGTATCGTCTGTCCAAGTCGATACGCAGATAATCTATATCACATGTACCATGCATAGTGTTGTCTGTAGGTGATACAAAGGAAAAGATGGTATTAAAATCTTCAGCTGAAGAAACGCTTTAAAGGGGCCATTAAGGGTGTACGAAAAAGTTATCTACCATTGAATCAGTATAATGAAATAGTTGCTGGACATTTTGCACCGTTCTGTTTCGCTTCCTAAGAACCTGTAACTTTTATGACTTCTGCACCGACCTCAACCTTTATTGCAGTGAGCGAATCGCCCAGGAGGGTTACATATTGACTTTCAATAGGGGGAGGGGTCCGTGCCAATATTTGGGGTCCGAAATTTCGCGTTAAATCAATATTTGGAGTCTGTGAATTACAACATGGACAAAAATTTAATATTTGGGGTCCATAAATCTGAAGAAAGGAAGAATCGTGCAATTTGGCCCTGAAGTTGCGAATCATGAAATAAATGTTTTGGTATTATTCAAAAACTGAGAATGATCAAGAAACTCAAATTGAAATCATTCAAAGATATTTTAGGGGCCCAAGAAACAGATAACAATATTTGGGGTCTCCAAAACATTAAATTCAATATTTGGAGTTTCCAAAACATTAGGCTTAATATTTAGGGGTCAGCAAAGAAATACTGGCATGGACTGAAATACTGGCATCTACTCCCTAACTAACCCGTATTGAAAGTTAGGGGCGAAGCGAAGCGGCTATAGACATCACAAATGGCCCATCGTGGATTATCTGGCTATCTATATTTGTGGCTCTACTCAACCTGCGCAGCAAAATTGCTGACTTTCACGGAGGAGCTGTTTATGATTGGATAAAACACAAGAACTGCAATGCGTCATTCGAAATGTATTTCTACATGATTTTAAAATGAAACAAAACTGAAACTAACTAGAACTACGTATCTATCTATCATTTAATTGAATAGCCGTTAATATATATAGTTAAGTGAATGCAGCTCAGAAGAATCGTCTCGTCTGCCAACGTTGGGAGGGGGGCAGTTACTCACTACCATTCACAAGCAGTTATCTGCCCCTCCCCCGTCACAAGGGCGGGTTTTGCAAGGGAAGATTCGAGTTGAAGTACAATTCCAAAAAGTGGTTAATTATCAGTAAGGAATATCAAGTAAATGATGTCTGTTGACAGTTCGAATGTCTGATGTTTGTTGAACCCTTTTTTGATCGGGGAGAGGCTGCCCCCTAGTAGATTTTTTCTGATAACCCTGTTACGAGAAAGTCTATGACAATTAAAGTTTATTACCATCTGCAGGTAGGTATTTAGAGTTTCTTTGAAATATTCAACAAATAATACTTTGTGAGGAAATTTTCCGTGATTGACCCTGTGAAAATTGCAAATCCTCCAAAATCACAATATTCGTGAAAAAGTAAGAAACTTGCAGTAGGAGAAATATAGGAAATTTACGAATCCAAATATATATCAAACAGGCTAGCTAAAATCAAACTACAACAGAATAAGAATACTTTGTCAACAGTGTTGTGTAAGACTTATTTCATATTTGAATGTTTGATTTACAAAGCTCATCGTGAATTCTCGTGAGCAGTGGCGTGGCCAGAAATTTTAAATCAGTTGAAATGAGGGTGTCTTAGGGCAAAGCCCCCAGGAAAATTTTTAGGGCCACACCCTTTACATTGGCTTAGAATGGATCTCCCAATATCATGCTTGCCATTAGTGACAAGGAAACTTTGATAGTTTTGTGAAATTTATCCTATGCGTGAGTAACATTTTTGAAAAAACATCCTTGACTTTGGCTGAAACATCCTGTCTCTGGTGGTAAACAGTCCTGTTATCGTATTCCATTCATTTACACATGGCTTTTGCAGGTTGCCTATACAGTGATGGCGGCAATAGCTTATTTTCTGAAAATCACTTACTTGAAATAAGGGATAATTTTCTGGGGTCAAAAATTTAGACACTGGGGGGGGCAAAGTCTCGGGATCGGGGGGCAATTGCCCCCCAGTTCTAAAAAGGCCCTGATGCTAGGTGCAAAGGCATGCAAAGCAATCATCAGTCAATGATTCAAAATTTTGGCATTGTTTGATTTTGAAGCAATTAGAACTAGCTGATTGAGTTTGAATGAGGCCATAATTGTTTTGGTTGCCAATGGAACTCTGCAGTTATGCACGGTACTCGTGAACATTTCAAAACGAGAGGTTTGAAGCCTCTCCAATGTTTAGACATTACTCAAGTACCTTACCGAGTAATATGATGCAGGAAACAACTGAAAATGAATTAAAGATATGTCAAGGATTTCCTTTATAAAGATAAAAAAAATTTTCACTTATATTTTGCCAGTACTGGAGTTTCTTAATCTTTGGCGACCAGAGAGTTGAGTTTCTTATGGGCAGTTTCTTATTAGAAAAATACATGTACAGGTTTTTCTTTCAGGTGGCACCCTTGCAAACTTAAAGGGGCGGATTTTTCAGCCTTTTTCATGAATAAATTGTGTGGGATCGTGTGTAAAAATCATCCTCTCGTAGCAAATCAGTCAATAGGTGAAGGGGTGAAGTTGCGGTTTTTAGCGCCAAGCGCTGGGATCGCAGAGGTAGAATAGGCCTAATCGAGTCCGCGACCCCTTCCTTGTCACTCCTTGTCATGACGCTCAAATAGCACAAAAACGGTTAAACATGCTGTTGTGTGTAAATTGAAGCGTTCGTTGTTGCAGTTTTGGAAAATAAAAAGGGAAATTCTGAAATTACACCTTAATTCGTTCCTGTTTTATATTTTTCATTTTTGGTTCGAAGGAATAAGAATCTGAGTCTAGACCAGACCAGACCAGTATTCGTCTGACTTGCATGTTCCCAGCTCTTGCTAAAGGCCAGATTTCATCGTGGTCAAAAATCATAATTGCAAGGTTACGACCATAAAAACATGAACAATGAAAATACCAAACAAGCATGCAAACGTAGTCATAAGATATTGAAAATGTTTACCTACCAGCATTTTGCTCCACAAATGTCCCGAATATGCTTGCAAAAAATACCAGGAAATTCAATGATGGCGGTCTTGTAAGTTTTGTAGCCATTAGGCCTATTGATTTGATCCGTGAAACGAACAAATATCTTACATTTATCGTAAGTTTCTGCCAAATAATACCAATTGATTTTATGAATGAATAATCCTTTTTATACGTTTTTATTTTAATTTGACGTTGATTTCGCCTCATGCGATCTCGCCTTTGCGGTTTAGGACTGAGATCGACTTTTCCATTTATTTTAATTCTCGTCTCGTTATAGTTTGTGTAGATGAAAGGTCGATTGTTTGTTGAGATTTACGTCATATTGTTTATGCGTAAAAAATCAACACAAAAGAGAAATAATAGAAATTCAACTGGTTGCAGATAGATGCTTTATTATTTTTTAATCTCAAGCCATGGCATTTAATCTCAATATGACCAAACATAGAGACCGAACAAGAGCTTGTGTAATCAAAATCAATCAAAGCCGAATTGTGATCACCGGAATGCTGAAGGTAATATTTGTGTCGGCATTCAGTAACCACGGAATCACGAAACGTTGGAACAAAATGAGGAAACGTGCCACACTGTCACGAATGTGATCACGGGGGGGGGGGGGGGGGGGGGTGGTCTTGGTCAAATTTTGGATAGGGGTCTGCCGCGAGCATATTCAAAATGGTACCGTTGGCTAGACCAACTTTTACGGAAATGGTACCCTTGGCTAGACCAATTTGACCATTCTCTGGACCAATTTTTGCGAAAATGGTACCCTTGGCTAGACAAATTTTGGCCATTTTCTGGAAGAGTATTGTCAAATTTGTACCAAATATGATATCATGACTGTTCGCTAGACCAATATTGTCAAAAATGATACCCTTGGCCCAATATTGTCAAAAATGATACCCTTGGCTTAGACTGATTACACGTTCGCAGTTATCGCTATTGATAGAATGATGGACGCTAAAAGCGTAGTGCCGTCATCCAATTCAATGAACGAAGCGGAAATTGGGACTGAAGTAATTAGTCTACCCTTGGCTAGACCGTTGTAGGCCAAAATTGCAAAAAAGTATACCCTTGGCACTCCCCAGGTACCTTTACTATGGAACCCCCCCCCCCCCCGTGAATCAGATTGACTAGATCTTCAGATAAAAGGAGTGAAAGTAAGTTTGTATTCATCAAGCCTTCATGCACTGGACCCGTTCGTTCTTTCCCGAATAAAAGGAGTCAGATCGTAATTATGGAGTTTATTTCCCTTGGCCACTTAATTAACTGGTGCCTGCTGTATTCCTTGGGATTGTCTTATTCACTGAATCAGCGCCAGGGCATAGTGTCAACGTGAAGGTGAAGTTGCGGTTTTTAGCGCTAAGTATCACAGAAGTAGCAGCGCTAATCGAGTCCACGACTCCTTGTCATGACGCTCAAATGGTGGGCTTTGCCAGTTATTGAGCCCTATTTGCCTGACGTTTCTGACTGCAAAATCAGAGGATTACACCACTGCGCGACAACACCTTCAAGGGATGCACTGTATCAATCTTTCGAAACATATAGTGCGAGAGTACGAGAGTCTTCAAACATTATGATTTTCAGGGAATTTTAGGAATTCTCTCACAAGACACAGGCTTGTTTGCCAAATGCTTAGAAGATTGTATGTAACGATACGCGAGTGGCACTTCAGTCCCAATAAATCTGGTACACCTAAGGCAAAATTCCTTTGTTTACAAGAAAAATCTGCAAACAGCCCGAAGGAAATAATCAATTTTTTTTTCGAGATTGTATCAATTGTGCATTTTGAAGATTTGTGTACCCAGGGTAACAAAGAAACAACAAATTGAAATAAAGGAAAGGAAATCAAAACTAGAGATTGTAAAAGCTACTTCTTTCTCCACAAATTTTCAGATGAGATTTGGGATAACGAGCAAATTACTCATCAAAACTCTTTAGTGGTATACATATACACAGTGGCGGATTTAAGGGGGGGGGGGCAAGTGGGGGCAATTGCCCCCCTTCACGATGAAAACTCAGCTTGGCGCCCCTTTATTGGCAACAAAAGCGCCCCTCAGCCTGACTCTAATGCACAATTTCTAACTGTTTCGATTTAAATATGGAGAAAACATATGAATCAATGCGTTTTTTAGTAGTACATCAAAGAAGTTTTCTTTAAATGCCCAAAAAAATTTCCTCATATTTTTGGCGCCCTCTTTGCTAGTTGCCCCCCTTCAACTTCGGGCTGGATCCGCCCCTGCATATACATAATATATATGTATATATACATATTCGCACATATCTTTATCTGACATTTGATGCAATGTGACAGACTTTCAGTACTTTAATGAACATGTACGCAAAAAGTTAGCTGGCATCCGAAGAACTCTTCCGAATATTTCTCCAATAGACGAATTCATCAGCAAACTTTGTTTACACCAACTTCAGATAACGTGATAGTCCTCTTGAGATAACTTTCTTTTCATACAAAAGAGCCATTTTTACCCAGGATCCTTTGCGGGCATGCTGAAATTTTAGACTGTCTGAAATCAAATTTGGCCCAAATGGAAACAATGCATCTTCACTGAAGATAGATGAACTGATGTCTTACGTTAGTTTAACAGCGAGGGGCAAATCACTTCTCAAAATAGCGTACGTGATTTTTGTGATTTTAAAATCACACGATTTTTTTCTGTGATTTTAGTGATTTTTTTTGTGATTTTTTCTTGTGATTTTTCTATGATTTTGTGATTTTTGTATGGTGATTTTGTGATTTTTGTATGTGATTTTTTTGTGATTTTAAGGAAGGCGTACGAAAAAAAAATCAGTGATTTGCCCCTCGTTTAACAGTTCTGTCAGTTCAACTCATGCACTGTGGCCCTATAGTCTCCATTTGCACCTAGGTAATGTCTGCTCAGTAATTTGAAGAGTGCGTAGCATCATGGAGGGTGCAGAGTTCAACATAGCCCTCCACAGGTACTCATGATAGCCTTCTACATTACGATACCCCGCACCCTCCACATTATTGAGCAGACAGTAACTAGGGTGTTTAGGCCAAATTTGATTTCCAAGCATAGCGTGCCCTCAAAGGACCCTCTGGGTGGAGTGACTAAGAACTTTGAACATGAAAATCGTGTGTGGGTAACTGCACTAACAGACAAAGGGTCATTCAGCCTAAAGTGGTATGAATAGCGTTTGCTGAATTTGTCCGTACTAAAGATTAAAGGATAAAGCTTAATCGAAATTTAGTGAAGTTTATGGATTTATACCAGGTAAAGCTTAAGTTCCAAATCTTTAGAAAGGTTGGTGTAAAATTCACTGAACTGAATGAATTCAAGGAAACTTTAGCTATTTCTCCGCAATTTTACCGTTGGACTTTTCTGAAATCTTCAATATTTCAGAATTAGAGTGTTTTTCTTCTTTTTGGAAAACCGTAGTAGTTTCTAAACTGTTTGACGCAACATGAAATAATTTTGAAGAAAACCATAGTTTATGGATGTCTACAATATCGTATCAAGATCAAGCAAAAGTCTGTCACTCTTCTGGTTTATGATTTAGAAATTTGATGACGTCACATCCTCAAATGAGTTGAAATGTAAGATACGCTGTAATTTCGAAAAATATTCAAAACAGCTGAAAAATCCAACGGTAGAATTATAGATAAGTATCTAAAGTTTTTTTCAAGCCATTCAATCAGAAGACATAGGTCAAAGAAGTTTACACCCACCTTTTTACACCGAGTTAAAGATTTGGAAGCTATGATGCCAGGTAAGCTTGAAAGAGGGTCTAAAAAATTGATCAAATCGTAGAGAATCTCCTTAAACAGAAGAATACGCAAGGGCATTTCGTCTTTCAGGAGTTATAAGAAATATATTTTCAAACCAATTCTGAAAATCTTCAGTCCCATGGCAATGAATGTGCAGACCATACAGGGTGTCCCAAAAAATTGTGCCCCATTTGCCTGAAGATTGCGACAAAATGGCAAAAGATTCTCGCAAAACTTTTGCTTGATGTTGCTCCTCAGATATTCAATTAAAGTTTGCAACAACCCCGGAAAAGTCTGTTGAAAAATGATGGAGCTATGACCTTCAGAAGACCAAATTTGCCTGATGATTGAAACCAGCGGTCGGCCATTTTGTCCTACTATTTTGCAGTGATAAGTATCTTCACGTGAGGAAAGAAATATTTCTGTGAGGTCAGAAAAATTGGAACCCTCCGAGGATTATCGGAATTTTCACGAGATCTATGACATTGGAGGCTGCTGTTTTATTTTCAATCCATGATGCTATTTATCACTGCAAAATATTAAGACAAAATGGCCGACCGCTGGTTTCAGTGATCGGGCAAATTTGGTCTTCTGAAGGTCATAGCTCCATCATTTTTCAACGGATTTTCATGGGGATGGTAGCAAACTTTAATTGAACATGTGAAGAGCACCATCATACAAAAGTTTGGTGAGAATCTTTTGCCATTTTGTCACAATCTTCAGACAAACGGGGCACTGTTTCTCTGGGACACCCTGTATATTTGAGCCGTAAAAAATTATATCTTCATTTATTCTCATGTAGTCAGTTGCAGATAGATTTATGTTCATCCTTCTACCAGGATTATTACTGAGCTTGCTGCAAGATTAAAGCAAGCCACATTCTGCATTCTTCTGCTTGTATCGCAGCTTGACAACCTGTACTAATGGTGGATAATCTGCTGCCAATGGTAAGGAGAACATCACTTTGTGAGCGGGAGCTAAAAGAGACAAGGAGGATGCATTCATACAAGAACATCTGCATGCTGAAAATCTACTATATTCAATTAGTCTGATTACATGTTCGCAGTTATCGCTATTGATAGACTGATGGACGCTCAAACTACGACTCATAGACTTTCACATTGAAAATTAGGACGAAATTGTTTCCTTCAATTTCATGTCCAGATATGGAAACCATAGCAACAGTGTACGAGAAGCTGAGTGCTCCTTGCAACGGTGGATGGGCCTAAGTTCGAGCCTCCGATGCTAAAAAGCCTCAAAATTCCAATTTTCAGTGATATTTGGGCATGAAAAAAGCCACACGTATTTAGATGAATGTCTCCTCAATCAAGAATCGACAGACCTTTCACTGTAATGTGAAGTAGGAGCTCCTCATTTTGAAGACCACTTAGCTTCCATGAGCTTCACCACAGCAATAGTAATTTCCAACTGTTGAAGGTTGCCACAATTTCGCCTTTACCTGGTTCCAGAGCTCACAGATAAATATATCCCCTTTTCGTGTAATTTCTTATGTGAAAGTCCATAAGGCCCAATTTGAACAAAACTTTGTCATTTTGTCACTTTGTAACTTCGTCAAGTGTCTTCCCGACCCTTTGCTTTCATAACTTTTTTTAAATTTTCACATGAAATTTTGTCACATTAGGTTGGTCGTCCTCACCAACTGAAAAAGTTCTACTCGGGATTTTCATGATTCTAAAGGATGAATATCTACCCCTGCAAACAATGTGAGTGAAGTGAAAGGCATATCAATGAATTTTGGGGTACTCAGGGGGCCGCTAAGTTTTACTCTACTTTCCTTTCACTGAAAAAAGCTAAATGGTATGATCAACACTTACCTTCCATTCAGCACATTCTTTAACTATGGATTCTTCCCTTGATGAGAAGTGGAGTAGATGAGCGATAACACCAATTAATTGCCGCGACTGAAAAGAAGTGGTTAACATGTTAATTTAATGATGCCAAAAATGAAAGACAGATTTTGTAAGACAATAGCATGAATTGCTTTTGATTGACACTGCAATTCAAAGCGACTAGCAATCGCAGACAACGGAAATTCAGTCAAACAGTAATTCAAAACAAACAAATCTGCAAAAAAAAATTCTGAGAACCAGGTAGCAAGCTAGAATTACGACGTGATTCAATATGAGCGATGCTGAGACTTATGTAATGAGTATAGTAGCTAGCGCGCTCGTTGTGTATTCCAAAAATTGTTTTTAAGAGTAAAAATGAGCATATATCGAAAGAAGAAGGATATATTCACTCCTGAAAACGATGTACGATATCAATAATCAGTAGTGATTATTTTGTGCTTAATTTGATTTTTTGTGTTTTATTAGATTGTTTGTTCTCCACTGAAGATCTTCAAGCAGACTAAACATTGCCTGCAACGCCAATTTTTGATGGATGATTCCTCAGACTGCATTCTGTAACATAACATTGCAGCGTATTTCCTCATATTTCGAGGAAGGTGCAATAACATTGCACTGATCCTCCTTTGCATTCTCTTGGCATAATTTGGACAATTTCACAATAAAGATCATTGAGCAAAGGAAGACCCGTGAGTCAATTCTAAGGTCATTTGATAGTAAAGATAACAAAATACCAATTAAATATGAATAGGTAACGTTTAATATACCTGATCATTGGTGCTGCACATATACTTTAAAACGACGTTCTTTATATATCTTTTGCATAGTTAAGGAGCATATACTCATAACAGTACGGGCGGGGTGACAAAATCTGTGAGTCCATCGCATATAACTCAGAACTATCCAGGGGGTAACTTCATTAGGTAGATGACGGGGGTGTGCCATTTTGACTGATGAAATCACACCCTAAAATTTTCTGAAAACCATACCCAAAAAATTTAGGGGCCATTCAAAATATATACCGTAAAATTGTGACAAAAATTCTAAATTCTGACCAAGTATGTGAAATTAGATCAAAAGTAATACCCTACAGAGTTATTCTTCTGAAACGATACCCAAGAAGGTTGTGATCTTACGAAAACTGACACCCTAAAATTTATGTTCTGACTGAAAAAGGCACCCCAAAAATGGCACATCCCGTACCGGTATGTGTGGAAACCATCCCCCTCCCCCTGGAGAAATATACATCAAAACAAAGATTGCTTGGACAGTCGAAATAATCACAGACCAAACTTGAAGCTTTTTTCATCTGACGCCCATCAGAGCGCAATTATTTAGCCTTTCGTAGCTAATCTCAAGTAAGTACCACAAAGCTCCAGAAGGTTAAAGAATTAATCACACAACAAAAATGCGTTGAAAAGGATACTTTAAATTTATTTCATATGAATCCTCATTTTCATGTTTTGTATTTTGTGATATATTTGATATTTGTTGATGTTTTCCTTTTGAATTATAAGATGTTTCATTTTCGTTCTTCATTTTCTGAAATCAAAAGATGAACTGTCATCAAAGAAAGAAAAATTAAAGATTCAATTTTGCTGCATGGTCAAGACTAAAAACATAATGTCGTTAATGGAAACCAATACAAATTTTTTGTACGAAAGCACTTAATATAGCTATATGGCTAAAGATGTGAAGTTTTGTGTGATACTGTTACTCAAAATGAGGTTTACCAAGTTATAATTCAATTTCATTTTTCATTTCATTTTTACTTTTTTAACCACGGTAGCCCCGTCAGTCTGCAGAGACTGCTTTACAGGGGGCTGTGCAAAATACTATTAAAACAAATTTAAAATCTTATTTACAGTTAAGCCTTATTTACAATTAATATAATATAAATAAATAATAAATACAAATAGAAATGTTCCTAAATTTATCAAAAGAAAAGTAAAAAGAAAAACCAAAAACCCTCTAAAATTTCTTTTTAGCCTCGTTTTTCAACATCGTTTTTGACAAAATAAAGCAATGATCGTCTAATACGTTTGCATATGAAGCAATACATGTACATACTATATCTTTTTGGTAAGCTTTTTTCAGATCCAAGAACTTCTGTTGTTGATTTGTCAGTTTCTAAAAAGAAGAAAGAATCATGTTAGATAATCCACCTCTTCCAGATAAGGGGCGTGAAAGCGAATGTCTTTTGAGATTTTGAATTTTTGAGGCTAAAATCTCTTCCTGCGTACAAAGTTTAGCAAAGATACAAATTTTCGCATCCATGTCTGTATTAGTTAGAATGTATGGCAATTTAGAAATTTTAAGTCCTAAGGGCTTTGTGAACCAAAGATTGGACAAGTCTTTGTCACGGTCGAAGCTGTTATGAATTCAAAATCTTTACATCGCCATAATTTCAAAGTAAAGACAGATATGACTGTGAATTTTTTTTGGTACTAAACTTTGTACGCAGAACAAGATTTTAGTCTCAAAAATGCAAAATCTCAAACAACAAAAAACTTTCGCTTTCGCGCCTCTTATGTTGTAAAGGTGGATTGATTGAAGAAATGTATTAATGAAAGATGGTATTAGTGATCATGATAACTGCATTTCAAGTAGCTGAGGAGAAAGCAGAAAACTCAACTGCTCCTTTAAACAGAAAATCCAAGAAAGGTTCAATATCATTAATCTGATTTCCTTATTTTTTCCCCATCCAGTTCAATGAACGATACTGAGACTTGTGTAATGGGTCTGGGCAAATGTGGCAATTTGTCTCTCTTAAGTCCACCACGAAAATTAGCCTGAAGAGAAATTCAGTTGACGGCACATGAGTTCAAAACAGCAGAGTACTTTTCGCTTAACATAATAACATAACATCAACGAAATAGGGTGAAATGGGCCAGAGTGGAACAAAATTGGTCATTGACAATGTTTGGACATCTCCCACATCTTTTTTTTTTTATATATAATCAGTTAAAAAGTTTACATACAGAAGGTACCTAAGACATTACATATGAGCTACTGTACAACACTACGAGGACGATGCCAGGGAGAGCAAAAGACCATGACAACTCCCTGGCCATTCCATAAAAAAAACATCATGCAACTAAATACTATAAAATATACATTTACAAAGAGCTACAAATAAGCTACCAAATACGGATACATATTAGGATCTGTTTCACATTGGAGGTCATGGCTAGCACAGGCGATAATGCTGAACAGCAGGAACCCCGACCGAGAAAACACCACCGACAACAACTGCCGCCGCTGCTGTTTCCCCCCAGGGTCTCCACCGCTCAAAAACATCGCGCATGTGCTGTCAGTTCGAGGTTCATAGTTCGCAATATTGTGGATTTGAAAATTTGGGTTTGTGTGGATGAGTTGTCATTCACACTATTAGACGCCTCACATCCAATGTGAATCAGACTTACAAGCATTAAGAAAAAGAAAAAATTAAGGAGAATAGGACTTAGTATATATGTGGTGTGTACCAGGTCTGAAATTATCTTAATTGAACCGACCAGTTCTATGGATAAAATTTAGAGTCAGTTTGAGTACACTTTGGTTGACGTCATTTGAAAGGTCTTTAGCGCCATACAATAAAAGTTGCGTCAGAACGTCGTTTGAAAGGCCGTTGATTTGGGCAAATGGTCGTAATAAATTTGAAACTCCAGCGAGAAGATCTCGTCGTAAAGTGTCAAATGCAGGGCAAAGCAACAAAAAGTGTTCCGTATCCTCAATTCCGTCGTTCGTTGGACACAATGGGTTAACGGTATCCCTAAAATTAGGGTTAACGGTCTCCCACATCTCCCACAATCAAGGAAAGGAGACGAAGATTAAAGCTAGGTAAGTCTTCATAGCTGATTGAACAAAAACGAAACAAACAAGACAAAACAAGACAAAACAAGACATTTGCTAATATCATTATCTTGATATTCAGGGAACAGAAATTGTTCAATCGTCGGGTGCTTTTTATTCACCCAAAAGATAGGCACATGTAATCATTGATTTACCTTGCTTGATTCGTCCAGTTCGGCTTGTAAAGATTTGTTGGCAATTCTCAGCTCTTGAATCTGAAAGGGTGCAATATTACAGGTAAATAATTCAGCTAATACCAATTGATATTTTAACCAGTAATAGCTTGCTGTTACGAGAAAGCTCTTTTCTCATATCCCCACGAAAATAGTCAGTTATGGTTGAAAGCAAACTCAGCGAGACTGAGTTGCAGATGATTTACTACTTATGTTGCAAAAACTCATGTGAAAAGATATCAATATTGAGCGAGAAAAAATGTTGTAGGTAGGGTATTCAGAACAGCTCTTGACTTTAAATAAAGAATGGTCGAAACTGTTTTCCCATCCACATTGACATAGTTACACCAGCTTAATCTAAACCAGGCTTCAACCAATCAAACGCATTCAGTTTGTTGGATTGACCAATTGGAACACGAAAGTCGATAACCTGGTTTAATTGGAGCTGGTTTAACTTGCTAGCGTGAATGAGATATAATTCCACGAACTCCTGTATCCATGATTATTATTCTAATTGCTGATCTTTTGAGTTCTTTGCAAAGATTACGCAGTATATTTGCTGCAAATATTCTGAACGTTGGCAAGACTGAAGAAAAGCTCAAGAAAATATTGCAATAATTGTGCTATCAAATTTCTGCACTTCACACTGCAAATTAAGCAAGATTTCTTCAAAGCAAAAGTAAGCACCTCATTCGTTAGCTCATCTTCGACATGAAGTTGTCCGTGTGCTTCGACATAAGCCTAAAAAGATAGATAAAATCAGACCTAATTTGTTTGGGATACTGCGAACTCCCCCTTTTGTAAATCACAATGGAAAAGACGATAGCTCTGATTGGTTCGCTGATCAATGGGATGGGTGAAGCGTTTTAGGGCATGCGCACATTTACAAAGGAAAAATGAAGGATGATGATCCTGCAATCGCTAGTGCGCATGTTCCAAAGCGCTTAAACGGGGGTCTAGCTCTTCTGGAGAAAATCCGCAAGACTTTCACTGATAGTATCCCGAACAATAACCAAACTATCTTACGAGAACCTATCCCTTAGCTGAAAAGACAAATTTCAAAACCAACCTATTCTATTTTTCGATAACGATGTCCCTTAGCTGAAAAGGTAAATTCCAAAGGTTGATAAAAATAGTTTCGATCAAGGATGGGTACAAGCAAAATAATTCATGCCATGAAAAATATGCACCAAGGGTATAGCGTACAAATTATTTTCGTCGCAGAAGAATGAAACACATTCTGAATCGAAAGAGGTAAAGAATAGAAAATCCATCTCAAGTTGAAATTTACTAATGAAAGTGCTAAAATGGAGTTTTTATTGGAATAGACCTTTACGGAAAAGATGACGTCGGAGGACATTCGACCAAGATGCATTGCGTTCTATAATGGAATCAACAGAGATTCTATAGAGGCTCGATAATCAAACATAATGCATCTTGGTCAAATACCCCCCAACGCAATCTTTTCCACAATCCATAAATGTCATGTTATGTCATCGACTTATGATTTAAATAAGCTTTTATAAAAAGGAAAACAGTCTGTAATGAATTTTGTACTTCTGTAATGAATTTTGTCCGCTCAAATCTGGTACAATTGGGTTGGGACGTTAGTGTTTGCTCCTGCAGACTTACTATGGTTACACAACTCTAAATCAAAGTTCTGTCTCATTCTACTTTCCAACTAAAGCTAATCAACAGATTACCTGTTTTTCATCAAGCTCAATTTCTAGTTCTCGAGTTCGTGCAGTAAGTCTAGCAACAGTCTTTTTCATATCTGATAAACAAAGCAAACGATATTATATCAGTCATTGAGTAAGCGTATCATGGGACATCTTATAGTCCAGGGAGAGTGTATGTTCAAAGCAATACAAAAACAGAAGCATGGAAGTTATTATGGAGCTAATTCATTCATTCATTCATTTGTTCCAAAGTCGGATCGAGGATTGGATGCAATGATTCTCCACTCATCACGACGGTATGTCACTCTTGTTGTATCTGCATATTTTAAGCTTATCCACTGGTTGATGTTGTTAAACCAGGTTGCCATGGGCCCCAGGGGGGGTCGCTACCATATGTACCAGTACGGGATGTCCATTTTTTGGGGTACCTTTTTTCAGGCTGAAAATGAATTTTAGGGTGTCATTTTTGGTAACATCACAAATGAACATATATTTTGGGGTGTCATTTTGGAAGAAAAACGCTTCAGGGTATTGAATTTGATCTAATTTCAGATACTTGGTTAGAACTTCGAATTTTGATCACAATTTTAGGGTATCTATTTTGAATGGCCCGTAAATTTTGGGGTATGGTTTTTGAAAAATTCATGAATTTTAGGGTATGATATTACAATTCAAAATGGCACACCTCCGTCATCCGCCTATTGAAATTACCCCCCCCCCCGGGCATGGGCCTTGCTAATAAAGTTTATCAAAATAGTCTTGAATCTATAAATATTTACTTGCAGATTGTATCACGGGCAATAATACACCATTGATATGGCCTATCATGTAGAAATGCATTCTTACCCACTGTGTTGTTTCACTTCCACAGGATTGCGAAAAAGCTGGATAATTTTGCTTTGCCTTCGTTCTGCTCTCGTACACCCCCCAGTAACGACCCCGCTGAAGCATTGCGCTGCCAAGGTAGGAGGATGACCCGCCCAGAAAATTTGTTTCCCCGCTAAGTTTGAGTTTAAACACTTTCACCGCCATGTTTCTGTTGGTTCCCCGTTGAAACTTTCGTTTCCCCGTCAAAAATTGTGCAAGTTTCATCATAGAAAATAGCCGAAGATTTCCTTTCCCTGCCATGATATTTCTAATCCCCGTTGAAAATGTTTAATTTCATTATTTCCCCGCTGTATTTTTAATGTCTGGCAGGGTCGTTACTGGGGGGTGTTCTCGTCATAGGATTGAATGATACCATTATTCAAGGCGCGAAAAGCAGTTTGAAATTTACTTGAATAATGGCATACTTGAATAATGGCAGATTTCAATCCTACTTGTGACGAGAGAAGAACGAAGGAAAAGCAACTTTATCAAGCTTTTTTCGCTATCCCATGGCAAAGAAACAACAAAATGGGTAAGATTACAATTTGATCACAAAGCTACATGCACGGTGCCTTATGGCCAGCAATTTATATGAAACAGCTCTTCGTGATGGCTGCCCAGCATGGCTTCTTCATTCAAACTAATCGAATTTTGGCAAGAGATTAAAGTACAATTAACTGAGGCAGCAATAGATTGAAAAGTTTGCAAAGAGCTACGCTTGGCAATAAAGATAATACCATAATACTGTTTCAAAAATTATAAATACCGTGGTTGTCATGATGGCTTTTTCTCTTATGAGGACTAGCAAGTCTATTGTTTTCTTCGAAATCTTTAATCTGAAAGAGGACAAAAATTCTGCCGTTGTGCGCAAGTAATTTCTTGATTTAATTGACATGAGTAAGATGACACAGTTTCATTACCACACAGAGGTTCTTTCATCAAAGTAGGATGTAAATGCAAGGCAGCTGTAAGCAAACATAACAAGGTTAGCCTTAAATAGCCTTGTAACTGAAGCATGGATACCATTAACTAATGGACGTCTTAATTAGTTACAATTTTAGCTATTGTATTGTCTTTGCATACTGTAAATAGATGCTGTGAATATGCACATAGACAGGGAGTCCCAAAAATTGTGCCTCTTTGGGTGGCTTTCAAAAGGAAAATAAAAACATGGAAGGGGGCAAACTGCAGCTATAAACTATGTTGTAAATAGGATATTGTATTATACTTTATATTATGTAATTATTTTTAGTTGTAGTTGGTTTAAATTAGTTGATGTATATATTATGCTGATAACTATTGTAAATATTTGTAAATATTGTAAACCAACTTTAAAGAATGATAAAATGAAAAAAATGAAAATGGCTGCTGTGAAGGAGCCATAGCTTTGATTGTCTCAGTTTTTACACAGTTGCATAGACCAGATTCAACTTAGTATTTGAGACCTTGTTTGAGTCAATCTGACAAGCAGCTGTTGATTTATGGCAGAGGAAAGGCAAAATAAGTGGTTGCTTCAAAACAGCAGTTAAATTAAGTAAATTTTCAAAGAAAGGATTCCAGCGTTGTAACAAACTTTTTTCTGCATTTCTGCATGTTGTTTATCAATAAGGCAACGGTCGCAACTCTTTACAAATATGTAGTCACTGTGACGAAACTATTCTCTGAATAATGATGATCAATATATAACGTGATTAATGAAATACTGTTCTCTACAGAAGGAGAACATATCGAGCAGGACCCCTTAAAATGATATTATCATATTTTAGGGTACCGGGTGCGCCAAAATAAACTATGCACGTTTGGCAGGCCATAAAAAATCATAAACTGGACTGGTTTTGAAGATTTATGGCTTAATCGTTAGCAGAAAGCCAGAATTAGATTCTAGGACTTTTTGAAAATTTTTCCGTTTTCAATTTTTAGAGCTAGCAGCGAGTTACTTAAAATGCTCGTTTTCCAAAACATTGAAAACGATCAAAAAACGTTGATCAAATTTTAAAAGATTCAGCATGAATGAACAAAGAGAAAACGTTTTCAGGGGGATTTGGGGGTTTAGTACGAACTTTCGTACAGCACATTACAATTGGTCGATTTCTAAATCTTAAGTCACCACGAACAAGTTCTCTCTTTGTCCATTCATGGCGATTATTTGGAAAGACTGATCGATGTTTTTTGATCGTTTTTATTGTTTTTCAAAAACTAAAATTTTAGGGAACTCGCTTCTAGCTCTAAAAGCTGAAAATGAAAAAATTTGCAAAGAATCCCAGTATCTAATTCAGGCTTTCTGCTAACAATTAAGTCATAAATCCTCAAGATCGGTCAAGTGTATGACTCATTGTGGCCTGCCAAATGTGCATAGTTTATTTTGGCGAACCCGGTATAAATACATACTCTCTCTTGACAAACATCCAAGTTTTCGTCCCTCTCTTTTATCATTTTTCTCAGATCTGATATTTCTCGTTCTCTGAAATTTGATAACAGGAAATCATAAGATAATGACAAAAGGCATCAAGTCAATAAAGTAAAAAAAGAAATAACCTAAAGAAATGTGATTTAAAACTTTTTTTCGGCAGGAACCAATTCTACTTGACCAGTGCGTGCTGACTAATATTAACACAAAATACAGGCGCGTAGCTACTTGGGGCGAAGGAAGGAATAAAATTGCCAATTCTTCCAAAACGAAGAAATTTAGGAGAAGATAAAGAGAAGTTGGGTATCTTGAGAGCAGTTATTGCATATCGTCAATTATTGCTTTAATTATTGCATCATGAGAGTGTCAACAAATAATAATAATAAATAATTAATAATTTACGAATATTTCAACAGGATAACCTATCAATATTTACAATATTGTTATCATTAGGGTCCTGCTTAAAAATAAAATTGCTACAAGCATGCACTCATTCCAAACTGTACACAATAAAATTTGGGCATTTCAACTCAAACAAAACTTTTCTGGACGACCCCTGAGTCCAGAAGTCTAGCTAAGCTCCTAAGAACGCCTAAATTATTATTGGATAAGCATTTAACTTGACAAGGATTTTACGATTTTTACAGATGTTTGATTAAAATCTCTGTATGCAAACAGTCTGTGAGGTTTTGATCAATCTACTTCAAAATCATTTTCATCTCTTAGGTAAGAAAACAAGGATATTTTCAACTCCTGTAAAAGAACAACAACCAAAATAAACCTCTAACTAGAGAGAAAACTCTTGAATCATGCAAGAGAAAAATGAGTTAATCTTAAAACTTGAAAATAAAGAAATCAGGCTTAAGATTAACTCGTTTTTCTCTTGCAGGATTCAACAATTTTCTCTCTAGTTACATGCAGGGCATGAAAAAATATTTCCCTTCCTGCGACCAGACAAAGATCATGCCTAAACTTCCTGCAAAAACACAAAAGTGAAAACATTGAGCTTTCTTAAAGAGAGGTCATGTTCCAAAGATAGGCAATAAACGGCCAACTGTTTTTCTGTAAATGCGAATGAAACATAGTGGACAGTAAACTCTAGGGAGTTTGGAGCCGATTTGGCTGGAAAACCATGAACGAAATCATCTATGATTTCTAAAAGGCACGAGCACAAATAAAGTTCTGCACCTCTCTTATATTTGTCGTATACAATAGTCAAAAACTGTTCATGAGATACAATCTATGTTAAGCAACTTGCTTGATTTCATAAGCTATTTTCATTTTGAGAAATGAGAAAACAGAGCTCGACACACGAAGCAAGACTGATTTTGAGAAATTTCCTGCAGGACATTATGAATGAAAATTTCCTGCGACCGCCCGGCCGCATTGTCGGGTGGGTTTTCATGCCCTGGTTACATGTTTATTTTGGTTGTTGTTCTTTTTTGGAGCTAACAGTCTTCTTTCTACAGATTACGGTGTGCTGGTGCATTCGTTATTTAAGGATATTTTCATATTTTGTATAACAAATCATTTGTTTAAATAGGATATTGTTCTTACCTTTCTAGCAACGCTTGTTCTCTATTTTCTAAATTCACCTGTTTGATAGAAAAACAACACTTGAAAGGTCTCAAAAGCTACGGAGGAAGTGATTTCAAATCGCCTGTTATCCAACGTTTTTCCTTGTTCTACCGGGTGAACCAAAAACTTTTGACGGGCTAGATCACACCTAACTTCCAGAGGCAAATGTTATGAACACAAACAAGGTATTAGCATGCAGCTGATCACAGTCATGTAGATTTAGGCCCCGTTTACACGATACCGTTTTAATTTCATATCGGATTGGTTTCATATCAGATTGGCCTTCTGTTTACGCGAGACCATTTTCACTTCATATCGGATTGGCCTCTTGTTTACACGAGAACGCACCAATCCGATATGCTTTATACAACTTTTGCGTTTTCAAATGAAAAGGCTCTGAAAGTGGCATGAAATGAATCCGATATTGTGT
Organism: Aurelia coerulea; assembly: GCA_039566865.1. Lineage (NCBI taxonomy): Eukaryota > Metazoa > Cnidaria > Scyphozoa > Semaeostomeae > Ulmaridae > Aurelia > Aurelia coerulea. The sequence goes on from CM076954.1 coordinate 17,310,129, forward strand.
AAACGGTTGAATCCGGTATCAACTCAAAATGGAGCCTCTTTATCAATTCTACGAGCCTCCTATTCATCTGGCGCACTGCGCAGTGGGTGTTAAAGCAAAGGAAATCCTTCGCAGCACAAGTTCGTTTCCGTGTAAACAGAACCCCCAATCTGATATGAAATGAAAATGATATCGTGTAAACAGAAACATTTTCATATCGGATTGCCACTCCCAATCCAATATGAAATAAAAACGGTATCGTGTAAACGGGGCCTTAGACTTTTTCATGCCGAGCATTGACGGGAAAGAAAACAAAATGTCAAGAGTTTCCGTTTCACTAGAAACGACGTATGAGCTAATAAAGGCATTATTTCATCATATTTAATTATTGAAACATTGATTAAATTGAGCCAATCACTTTTAGTATAAGGAAATGCCAATGGAAACTAATTTTCGAGGACTGTTCATTGAGATTGTATTTTGAATTGCAGAATGAATAAATTCTCAAAATCAAGTTAAACCCTCAGCTAGGCAACGGAGCCAAATCAGTGCTAAGTTTTTTTTGCAGTATGATGTTTGAAAGAGTGTATACATTTTTTCTGACTCACGCGGTAAAAAAACCACTTTCAATATCCAAATTTCCATGCCCCACCAAAGAGCAAAATGGAGTGCTGCTTCTTGTGGAGCACATGAATCATATGTAGCTAGTTTTAACTGATATATTTTTCACAAATAATTATCATCAAGGATGCTAAACACGATCAAGATGGACTTAAATTTGCAACGTAGTTTTCTGCAAAGAGACTGTTAGTTTATCAGCCAATTAAATTTTGAGGATATACATACCCGCATTTCTTTGATTTCGTTCTGATAAATACTCTCCATGCCAAAACTGTTCCCTAAACGTTCGTCATCATCCTTGAATAAATTATATTTTAAACTGTCAGCAATGAGTTTTTTCCTCTTCAATTCAAAATCTTACAATAACAAACTACTTGAGACACTTCATATGAACCACTTTACGATAGCTCAAGAACTGTATCACGGGGAGCAAAAGACAGTGACTACCCCATGGTCATTACGCAAGGGCATGAAATTGGATTTAAACAAAATATGCAACTTCAAGAGCTGCATCTAAACGATCAAACACTTACAAACACTAGAGCCTGTGTGACATTGGAGATCAGGCCAGCATAGGTGATAATACTGAACAGCAGAAACCCCGGCCGAGAGAAAAACAAAGAAAACAATTACCACCGCCATTGCTCCTCCTCCAGAGCAATGAGTTGCAATAAGGAATGTCGTTAACTATTTGTATGCAATGACCTTACTATGTATGTACTTAATCTCCCTGGTAATGACTTTATAAAGGCTACTCATCTTGGAATTATGTAGTATAATACATATTACGCTGGATATCCATGAAGTGCAAAATGTCACGTGCGCTACATTTTCGAATATTTGATTGGTTAATTTGAAGGCGACGTCAATCAAAGAGCGACGTCTAATGTTTCTAAACAATGAAGAAGTAGCCTGTGAGACAGTTTGCACCAAGTGAAAATAAAGCTTTAGGATGACAAAACAGCGACACTGGTTCATAAAGTCATGAATGCGAAACAATATATTTGCTTCTTAAACATTTGTCAAGTTTTGTGAACTGAACTAACTATTTCCCCAGGGGAATTGAATTGGAAAAACTGGAAAAACTATTATTTGTCGACTGCAGGTTGTACGTAGTTGTTGATAGCCTTTCGCTTGCTTGGTTTGATTTTAAAGTTTAGTTCAAACACTGACGAAAAAGTAGGCGTAAAAATATAAATTTGGAAGAAATAGGTATACCTTGAATTCACCATCTTTTATATTCGATATCAAGCTATCTTTTTGCCTCATAGCTTCTTCAAGAGATGATATCTGTAAGTTGACAAAGACATATATGTTTACTTTTGAAGAACACTAAACACAAGGCCGCAGAGAGGATTTATGGGCCCCGGGTCGAAATGAAATATTACTTAGATCAAAATATAACATGGCGATATTTAGTTTTGCATTCTATGACTCATTTGTGATATTTAGCGTAGCTAAGTCCACATTCACAAGATGCTGGCACATTTTACAAATGGTAGAAAATGTGACGGCACCAACATTGTAGCAAGAGGTTACATGGCACGATACCAGCACGACTTGAAAACGATTCCACGCACCAATTTCTTTGCAATAATGCCACAGATAAACTGGATTTTGACGACAAAGTAATCTATCTAGGCCCAATGAGTGAATCAGCCTCGTTTTGAAAGCGTTGCAGAATGTTCGGTTTTCGTCATTTTTGAGTTTTCGTACGGCACCATTTTCAAATTGTGCTGTTTCAAACTGTGCAGGCAAAATGTATGTTTCCCGTAAATTGGAGGCCTTTGCGTAACAATTTTATGCCGTTTTTCAAATTGTGCCATGATCTTGTGAACGCAGTTTTAATGACGAAGCAAGATACCCCAGTAATTTCATCAAGACTAATTAATTTTAATTAATTTGGTGTAATTGGACCAATAGCAATTTAATTTATTGATTTACCTGATTTTTCAACTCTGTTGTTTTTCTTAAAGCATCCTCAAGATATACAGACACATTCTGGTATTCACTTTCTTTCAAAGAAAGTTCAGCCTGAAATTGAAATCACAGACGTCAAGTATCAACTAGCATCTAGCAAGATGTAACTAGATATCCAGGTCCTTCTTCAGGAAAAATTGATGCAACTGTGGTACAAAAAATACCGGACTTACCAAAGGTGAGTAACAAACCCCACAACGTTTGAAAACATATTGCTCCTTGAATATCAAAGCAATAATGTTGATAAATGCCTTGTTTTCATTGCCAACTTATTCGATTAGATTTAGAAACTTACCCAGCTTCAATCGGACATTTCTTCCCGTGACTATGAGAGATTTTCTGCAGAAAGCCCTCCCTCAGAAGCCTGCCAAAATGAGCTAAAACAACGATCTCAATTTCGTCGGTTTTCCTTCTTAGCAACAATGACATTTACGAGTATTCAGCACATGCTACCCCTCGTTATCCTTTTGGGAGAACGGAGTCCCCCTAACTAATTTCTATACTAATGGGGAAGACTTGTTAATCCTCGCAAGGGGAAAACACGTGTTAAAGCACAAACAAGTCATTGCTGTAAGGCAGAAGTCATCGGGGAATTCGGTCGTGATTTGAGGTCACTTTTGAAGGTTTTTCGGGGGATCCCACATGTTTTCGGATAAAAATGGTCGATTTCAGTCAGGAAAATTCCTACGAGGTGAGAGATAAGGATGGCCTTACCTGAACTTGATCCTTTTCTTCTAAAACTTGTTCTATTTTTCCTTGGTAGTGCCGAATTCTCCTTTCCTGTTCTTCAACTCGAGTTTCCAATGTTTCCTAGGATGAAATCAAGCTTCAAATATGCTGAAAGCATTTCTTGCATCACGAATTTTGAAATGCCAGCAGAAAAAAATGTTAAATGTTTTTGCAAGTTAACAGATACACAGGGGCGATGACCATCAAGGATAAATGGTGGGCTGTAAATACTTTTGCAACCTTAAATGAAGTCACGACCGGGTGAGTCTTAAAATTTATACACTCTTTGAAACATCATAATACAAATAAACTAAAACACTGGTTTGAAAAGTGACAACTCTGTTGCCTAGCAAGGGTTCAAATTTTGAGAATTAATTCATAATTCAAAGTGCATTATTTCAGTCTTAATAAAGAATTCCCGAGAACCAGCTTCCATTGGTTTCTTCCAAAACTGTAATTGATCGGCTCAATTTGATCAATGTTTCAACAATCAAAATGGTAAAAAATGCTTCTCTTAGTTCAGGCATTGTTTTGTAATAATATGGAAACTCTTGAAATGTTATTATGCTTCCCCATCAAACACTGCGCATTAAAGATTTACGTGGTTGTGAACAAGCCATTTTAGTTGCTTTTGGGCATATCAAGAAATATGAATATTGGTAGATTTCTAATTTTAGAACACATAATGGCCCTAAAATCTTGAAAATTAGGTTGAAGCCACCATAAGATGATGGAATAAAAATGTAACAAATCAATTGCATAAATAATCTTGTACGAGGTGTCAAATAATGGATACATGTTTCTGACTCATTCGGTATTTTACAAACTCATTTGTCAAAAATTATCTGAAACAAAATCAACTTTTCAAGACAATTTCTCTATCTTGAATCACATTAATTTGGGGACTCTCACGCTGCATTTTTGGCCATCTCTGTAGAAGAATTACTAAAAATCTCCCTACAGATAAGCCACTTACAAAATTTATTATTTTCAAGTTCGTTTTCGTACACTTTTAGAAGGATTTTTATCAAGGCCCACCGAAATCAGGAACATTACTACACGATTTAGAGAAGTTCCAAGGGGCTATTTATAAAAAATTTAAGAGTTTTTTACAAGGAGGCAAGAGTCTGCTAAAACATGTAAGTCTTAGACACACAATTGAAACATAAAGATGCAAAAAGAATACATGGAATATAAAGAAAAACAATTGAAAGCAAACCGTGTTTATCCTGCTTGAATGTTCGAATCGATAGGAGATTTTTCTTATCTGAAACAAGAAAATTCAGAAAATATTCGACAAGAAGTATGCTATTATCACACAGAAAATGTGAAGATATTATTGCTTTCAGATGTCTGTAAAGAATCCAACAATTGATACTAAACAAATCGATTTATTCTTGTTCTCTTGCTGTTCTCCAGAAATCGATTCAGAAAGAAATGAGAACATTGCAAACAAGAAGCACTGTTCTGGATGTATTCAAAAATTGTTCCAGGATTTAACCCCATTCTACATGGGTAAATCAAGCACCACTTTCTCAGGAGGGGGGGGGGGGGACAAAACAGGCCCCTATATTTCCTATGAAATCGTAACGCCTGTGGCAACGCAATACACATGATTGATTACCAAGCAATTGTGATTCTAAAGATAGCATCATATGCTAATTAGTCACATGATATGTTGCTAGGCAACGCAATAACAGTGGAAATTTGCTGATTTTCGCTCTTCTTCTTAAAATGTGATGATGATGATGATGATCTTGATGAAAATGTTGATGTTGATGATGATGATGATGATGATGATGATGATGATGATGATGATGATGATGATGATGATGATACAAAGAATATCTCTAAAAATAACATTACTTGGTAATACCAGAATAATGGAGTAAAATGTAACAAAAACTGAGAAAATGCTAACCTCAGATTGAAGATCTCGTATTTTTTCTTCTGACTTTGCTCTTTCTTCTTCTAACTTGCGTGATGTCTCTTTAAGACGTGACTCAAGTAATTTGTTCTGCAAAAATCAGAAACATGTAATTTTAAGAAAATTCTCGATCAAACATTGACTCAATTGAGATAAACGATCCCTAATATTTTGTTGTGCATATTCAAAACATAACTTCCCTTCTACTTTCCCGCACTAACGAGTGCGCCAAAAAAGTAGCCCGAAGGTAAAAATATTTCTGAAAAACTTTCTGAATGCAGGATTTTGAAGACTTCTACAGGGTGTTCCAAAAAAGTGTGCCCTCTTCGTGTGGCAGATGGGGTGGAGCTGTAGCTTTAATTGTCTCGGTGTCAGGCTTTAACGTAGAGTTTGAGACCTTGTTTGAATAAATTTTACATCTGGTTGCTGATTTGTGGCACAGAAAATACAAAATATGCAGTTGCTTCAAAACAGCAACCTGGGTGCCAGAGCTAAAAATTTAGATTTAGAAAAAATAAAAAAGGAAGTAAGGGAAAAAAGAGGTCTCTTCCTTCCCTCTCTTCGTTTTCTCCCTTTTTTCTCTTTTCATTTTTTTGTCTCTGGTACCCAGGGTACGCAATTTCTATTGTTGTCCAGCAATATCAAAATCTAGTAATGTTTGAAAGAAAGGGTTATAGCGTCATATTTAAATTCTCTCTACATCGTTAGAAAGGCTAATGGTGTTCCCTTTAGATAAACAATACTATTAACTCTTTAAAAAGTATAGAGAACATTTAAATACAACGCTAGACCCCTTTCTTTTAACTTGATTTTATCTTGGCATGGAATGGAGAACAAAAGAAAGGCTGTTCTTGAAGCAACAACTCATTTTTCCTTTCCTGTGCCATAAATTAGCAACCATTTGTTAGATTAACTCAAGCAACATCTCAAACCGGACGTTGAAACCTTTACTATGAAAATGTATAAACAACGGCACAATGGAAGTTAGAGCTCCTCCACAGCAGTCATATAAACGGGGTCCAGGTTTTTGGGACACCCTAGAGACCAACGTATCCTCACACTTTGTCTCTGTTGGACTGTAATCTTTATGCTATTTTGGAATATCAAACATGACGATATTCTATAGTTATTTTATGAAATAGTAGTATAGTATTCTTTAGTTATTCTATTCTATAGTAATTATACACCCCTTTCTGATAAATATGTCAGAATTGATCCATACAAACCTGAGCTTCAAGAAATCCAGCCCGATCACTTGAAATCTCTAGCTCTGATCTCTCTTCTTTTAATGATTTTAATTGTCGTTCAAGCTCAGTTACCTGAAATAAACATTCCCAAGTTTCAATCTTTCAGTCTTTAGTGGAATGAGTGACCGAGCGGCTTATACAGTTTCCGTTAGGTAACTGAAGTTAATGGTCTTGAGCTTGAGCGGTCAAATTCGGATGGGTGACCTTCGGAACTTCGGACCAAGCAACTCACTCGCTGTCCTTCGGAAGGGACGTCGAACTGGATGAGGCATGCATAGTTGGCCTAAATAAGCTTCAAATAGCTAGGAATCCTTTCAGATTACTTAGAAGCAAAGTAATGGAAAACCTGTCGAGAATTTCATATGCTGTATTAAAACATTCTCAATGCACTAAACTCCCTCCTTTTCAAGCAGCATGGCGCTACGACCGATGAATTTTGCACGCTCGTTTGCACGCACGCTCACATGTGGCACAAGAGCTCATTCCTGACAAGTAGCTTCGATACTAAATAATTGGAAAACTATATTCAAAACAGACTTATACTCATGCAAACTGTTGGATCATCTTAGCTCTTGAAAGAAATTAATGACGCTTAATTCAAGGAATAAGAAAGCAGCATCAAGAACTGTAGACGAGATCCTTTAAGATACCTTTTCTTGTAAAGTATGAGCTTTCGATGAATCTGAAATTCGTTCCTTTTCTTGTGAATATTCCAGTTTCTCTAACTTGTCCTCTTGTATTTTTAACTGGAAGTGAAAATTAGGAAACCTTCAGTGTCTGCACAAAATAAGAAAAGCCTTGTGTTGAGGTAGGGCTAATACAGTAAATCCCCGCATATAAGAAAAGGAAATCTAAGACATTGCAGCCATCCAACATAGAGAATATTTTCTCCTTTATAAGAAACCAGGCAGCCTAATTTGTTCAAGCTTCTTATAAATGATACGAAGTTGAAAAAATACTCAACTACACAGCCGTTTTTCTGTGTAGCTTCAGCAGTAAAATTTGTAAAATCTGTTCAACGTTTAGATATACAATATTTCATACTAGTTCATCCACAATCAAAGTTCATCCACAATAATTTTATGGCGCATCCTTGTTTACTATGCAGCATGATCCTTGAATTTTAAAGATGGTTTCTTTGTGAGAAAGCATTACGTAAAAGAGATTTTCTTTATGGACATATAAGAACTCCGCCGGCCTCATTTGAAAATATTTTCTTGCATTCAAGAAACCAGACAACCTGATTCGAAAATTTGAGTTTCTTATAAGCGGGACTTACTGCAATCCGCAAGAGAGCAATAGTTCATGAAGGTTTAAATATGGCAGTAAGCAGATATCTGTTGATTTTCTGTTTTAGGATTTAGCAATTTGAGACATCATAACCTTAAAATTACCCAGAGACCCAATAAAATTTAACACAGTAAAAAAATTGTCAGAAATTGGTCATGCTACCGATCACAAACATTTATTTTTCTCTTTTTGTATCAAAAATAAGACTTGTTTCTGGAATCATTCTTATGTTATTCCTTAGGAAAAAATATCACGAAATCGCTCCTGTACAAATATCGTGACTTTTCGCGAAGAAGCAATTTGCGCAATTTCATATCAAATTTTGAATCCTAGGTTGTTAAAGAGCTTAATCGCACAAATAGGGGGGTCAAAAGGAGTGTTTGGATGCGTCACAATATGAAAAACTCCTGCAATTTGAGAGTAGGTATCAAACCAAGGTAGCTCACAAAAGAATAGCCTGCATGCAGTCTTTCTTATGCAAATTGAAAGAACCAGAAAGTATAAACACTGCGCAGCACCAATAGATTTCTTGTATGGATGATTCAGCAAAATGAAATCAATGAACGTTAATCTGTTCTATCAAACTGTTCGATTTCAAACAAACACAAAACAAAGACGCTACGTAAACTGATTGTGTTGTGGTTTGGAAAATCTCTAACCAGGCTCTAATTGATTCATATCACAATGGATTTATTCATCAAAATACGAATAATCGCTTAAAAATGCACAGTCTTTCTATTTTCTCGTTTTTTCAATTTTACACAAACGAAAGACTGCACGCAGGCAAACAAAAGAAGGAATCCACTATCTAACAAATCAAATGGAGCCTTGGCACAAATACATCAAAATACATTCTTAAGATCGGCCAAATAATCAAATGTGGGTGATTTTTCAAAAAGTTTCACTTTTTTTGGTCACTCGGTACGTAAAGAATTTACAAACAGAATTAAACAAAATTACATGAACTTCTTTCCAAGCCATAAAATCAAACAGAAGCTGTGTTAATTATTTGCACGATCTTTTTTTGAAGATTAATAATAAAGAACTTCTTACTTTATTTTGTAAATTTGTCACTTGCCGGTCCGAACTCTCCTTGTAATTTTGTAATTCTTTTTCTTTTTCTTTTAGTTGCTCATCAAGTGTACTGATCTAAAAACAGATTTGAAATATCACGAGGTTAGTAGTGATGGATGACATTCTAGGAACATATTACCGGGTGTCCCAAAAAAGTGTAGGCGTTCGAACAGTTATCCTGTGAAAGAGTCTTGTATTCAAAAATTTTTATTTTCAGTTTATGGTATAGATGAGATCTCAACTTAGATTTTGCGACCTTGCATGTCCAAATTGGGTTTTTATTTGCATTTTACATTTGGAATTCCTCATCCTAGATCTTTGTCATAAAAAGTACGGTTTCGGATCAATTCTGTTAAACAAGAAGCATACACATTTTCTATCGAAGAAAACGAGTTAGTTACAGGTAAAAACGAAAGGGGCTTTGAAGCATACCAAAGATCCAAGTGTTGCAATTTTTTCATTTGACTGCGATCGCTGATCAGCTAGTTGACTTCGAGCTTCTTGTAAACGGTTTTCTATTGTCTTTCTCTGCATAACAAAGAAACGTGTTGGTCTTGCTGCTAAAATGTACTGGTCTGCACGCAGGCTAAAAATGTGCGACTTTTGGAAATTCTTCAAAGTCGATTTTTGAGTGACCTTTAAATGCTCTTTTCTGTTTGACTACGTCAATAAAATTTTTTGCAAAGAAATTAATCATATGGAAAAAGAGGATTAGGGTAAAACTTCGGAAAACACATTGTGAGCAAAGTTTTCCCGAAGGAATCTCATTTCTAGGCAAAAGCCATATTTTGTGATTTTATAATATACCGAATGCAGAGTGTTACGTGATAATTGATCTTCTCCGAAGTCACTTGCATAATAGTTAAAGAATGTCTTTTTTTAGTTTCGCAACATAAAATGCTGCAAATCATCGTACTTCAGACGACTAATCCTGTCTAATATAAATTTTAAAGATTTTCCAAGATTTCTACATTTTTCAACAAATTGATATGTAAAGCAAGGCGCTAAATTTTCTTATCATTGTCTGTCTTTGAAGTAAATTAAAAATTGAAGATGAGATAGGGACATATTAGCAAGTACGATGAATAATACTGCTTGTGATACTATCACTCTTTGCATAAACAAAGAGACTTGGCTTGATGAGATGTTCTCTCCCTAAAAATCTGGAATATTTTTCAGCAATTTATCATCTTAAATTTCACAGAAATGTTTCTACCTCTTTTTCTAATGCTTTGACTTGGTCTGTTGCTGATAGAGTGCTGTCCTCTAGCCTGTTAAATGTGAAGATTAGATACTTAAAATCAGGGACGTAGGAAGCATCTCAAACTTGGGGGGGCACAACACTCCAAGGGTACTTTTTTCTTTAAGCTGAAGGGGCACTTCCTGAAAATAGAAAGGGTACTTCTTTGTTTATTTCAAAATCTTGTGGGGGGCACGTGCCCCCAGTGCCCCCCCCCCGGTTCCTACGTCTCTGCTTAAAATTCATATTCTATCTAAAGCAAAACAAAAGATTCAATGAATCGGTGGAATAAAAAACTGTACACAGTTTATACTACCAGATGAGTTAAAAAGGCCCGGCGTTTGGAAGGCTACTGCTCCCCGAATATATAAACAATGGTATTTTGCAATATCTAGTTGAATAGCTAATGCTCAATAACGTTTAGAATTTTTTCCTGACTGAAATCGGTAGCTCCAATAAGATTTTAGAAAGGATTTTCTAAAAAATGCTCCTTCGAGAAACCCTGAAAAACTATTATTGCTAAAATTATGAGCAAGTTTCCTAATGTGTTTACCTTACAGCAATGACTTGAGAACGCTCCAGCACGTGCTGCCCCCTTGGGAAAATGCTGGTATCACATTTTGCACGATTCATGTAATAAGCTCCCCCACTAAAAAAATCTTCCCCCTAGTAAGAATAACTAATTCAGGGGATTCCATTCTCCCAAGAGGCCAAAATGCATGAATGCATGAATGCATGCAAGTGTCATTATTGTTAGGTCAAGAAACAACGGGACATTTTGTTTTTCGTTTTCCTTCGTTTTTGCAGGTTTTCGAAAGGGTCTTTCTGTAGAAAATCTCTCATGTCGACGGGAAGGAGTGGCCGATTAAAGCCGGGTAAACTACTGAGCCTAATTGGACAAATCGAGAAAAAAACAAGATAATTTTCAATATTATTGTTTTGATATTGAGAAAGCAGCAATTTTTAAAACACAGGGCCTTTTTATTGACTCACCCAGTACATGATACCGTGTGGACCGAAAAGAACTTCACACGTTTGAAAAGTCATTATGCATTATGCATCTTTTAAATCTTTAAAATGGTGGGTGTAAAATTCTATTAAATTGTTCTTTGAAATGAATGGCTTGGCAAGAACAAAGCGTATCTGCCGTGAAATTTTTTGATATCTTAATGTTTTCAAAATGGCAACATTGAAATTATTTCTGAAAGAATTCATGGAAAATGTTGAACAAATTAAAATCATCGTAAATCCTGAATCGATTGAGGAAAAATGATACAATTTTCAAGAAAACAATAGTTTATGAAGATCTAAAATATGGTGGACAGCAGAAATCTGTTGCTCTTATGGTTTCAGATTTAGAAATTTGATGACGTAGCACCCTCAAATATAATAAATGCCACTATTTTGAAACTAATCAAGAAATCAAAAAAAATGTTCACGACTTTAGATGAATAAATATCTGCTAATAGCTCTTTCGTTAAAAACCAACTTCAAGCTATGCAGCAAAAACACACATATGGGGATTGCTCTCTCTTCGATTAGTCTATCCACAGAGGAAGCTCCTCCGCTAAATGCATATATTTTCGTCAGCAAAATCTTAAATGTTGCATCTATTTACAATATGTGCATCTTAGCTGTACTGTAGTTTATGTATTTTATATTAGAACTTGTATATTAGATATTAGAACTTGTATGTTGAGAATTTTCAAAAGAATTGATAACTGAACTGAACTGAACTGAACTGAACTGAACTGAACTGAACTGAACTGAACTGAACTGAACTGAACTGAACTGAACTGAACTGAACTGAACTGAACTGAACTGAACTGAACTGAACTGAACTGAACTGAACTGAACTGAACTGAACTGAACTGAACTGAACTGAACTGAACTGAACTGAACCCAGCAGTCGTTCAGTTCTCCCAGATGTGATGAAAAATGAAATACCTGTTTTCTAAATCTTGCAAACGTTCCTTCAACATATCAGTCTCCATATTTCGCTTCTCGAGATCTTCAGATGCCTAATAAATGAACAGCAACAATATTTCTTTCGAGGTTCTACATTGGATACTTTGCCTAGCAGATCCTACGAATAATTTCAAATCATAGGGTGCTGTACAAGATGTTAGTAACAAAGGGCATTTGACATAGAATCTCTTCAGGCCGCAGTGGGCTTCCGTGCATTTATGCTAAACGAATCTAAACTTTGTGCTTGGAAATCCTGCTGTAATTTCATAATCGTTGATGATTTGAAAAATCTGATTGCATTGGCTAATTCTGCGGAGTTCAAATCAACAGAAAATTTCTTTATTTGCAAAAGTATCTGCTGCTATTTGCCTGCATTAGGGAGAGAAACTCATAGTTTTTCAGGAGTTTAGCTTGTTCGGTCACTTTAAGCGAATGAAAGCACCTTCCTCATGAAAGAAATGGATGATTAACATTTTACGACAACTAACGATTTGAGCCAGTAAAATGGGAACATTCAATTAGTCCTGAAATCTTACTGTCTGGAGATCTTGATGTTTAAGGTGGTTCTAACATGGAAGATTATTAGAAATTTCTGCTTAATCTAGCCTGCGTGCAGACTAGAATGATTTATGAAATCGAATAGAGTTGAATGGGAAATTACAAATGGCTGTACTTACTCTTGATTTGTAAAGATTGTATGTCTGCCGTAGGGAAACCAGTTCTTCGTTAGCCCTACTTGATGATATCTCTGCAGAAGACAACCGTCCACTTTTCTGCATTCAAAGAGAAAACTGAACTTTAACACTTGAATCTAAAATTGTATCATACTTATACCCCACTCACATTTGCAAGTTAAACCATCTTAAACGAAAGCAGTTTATTGAATATTTTGTTCTAATTGGTCAATCCGACAAACTGAATGCATTTGATTGGTTGAAATCTAACCTGGTTGGATAAAGCTGGCTTAGCTGTGTCATTATGGATGCACTATTAGATGCGTTTTGGAAACACACAACATCTTTATTTCAAATTTCAGCCAGGCATCATATTCAAAGTGCTAATACCTGCTTGTCTGGAGTAAGAATCCAATATTTTCCTGCATTTTGTGGGTTGGGGTCCTATGACCTGTAATGAGACAGGGACGTGCAATTTTGCCAGAGAACAACTTTTTGAAAATTTAGCGTAATAATTCTAAATACTAAATACTGGATGACAATTTGGGCAATAATTCCGTAAATAATTAACAATTCATATAATGTTTGCAATTTTGCAAGATCTTAGGAACAGTACTGTTAATTCCACAAGATGTCTGAAAGAGATACCCATAATTTGGTGGAAATTTTTGTAAAAGTACTCATAATAATGGCACGTCCCTGGACACTAAGATACTCCCGAGTACGAAATATATGCTCTAACGATACTTTGGTAGATAAGGTAATTGAAGAAAAAATTACGTCACATGAGATCTGGGCAACGAAAAACTTGCAACGAATGATCAATTCAATTGTCTCATTCGAAGACGTCTTACTTGACATAGACTTTTAGTTGTACGTAATGGCTGCGGAGTTGCCATAGAATTTTGCTCTCCAAGGTACCGTTTTTGTAGTATCGTAAAGTACACTTGTAGGTAGCGTTGAAAAGTATCTTGTATTGTAAATTTTTTGATTGAATATAGAAAACATTATAGAATTGTAAAATTGTAACATTGTAAAATTTTTGATTGAATATAGAAAACATTGTAAAATTGTAACATTGTAAATGTTTTGATTGAATATAGAAAACCTTATAAAGAGATTTGGATGCAAAAACAGCAAAAATAATTAGCACACTGAGGCCTGTCTGACTTTGTCGTCATCAGAGTTTGACTTAAAACAGAACTAGACTAAATGAAATTTTGTTGTACGAATTTACTTATACAAGGTTACAATCAAGTAACAATTACCAGGTAACTACCACATTATGAATTTGTATAAGTAAATTCGCAGCGCAAAATTTATTTAGTTCCAGTTTAAGTCACACTCTGATGACGACATAAGTCAGAAGGTGTTGTCGCGCAGTGGTGTAATCCTCTGATTTTGCAGCCAGAACAGTCAGGCGGATAGGGCTCAATACCCAGTAAAGCCCATCATTTGAGCGTCATGACAAGGAGTCGCGGACTCGATTAGCACTTAGCTACTTCTGTGATCCCAGCGCTTGGTGCTAAAAACCGCCAACTTCACCTTGACTTCACCTTCAGAAAGGCCTTAGTGTGCTAAACCTTCTTGCTCCTTGCATCCGAATCTCTTTGCAATTTTGTCTCCAACAGTAGATTCAGAGACCTGGCGCCAATTTTTTCCAGGATCTCATTCTTCGTTGCTAAAGAAAAATTTCCAAGAGAAAACATAGATTGAAATAAGAATATTAAAGAGAATGGTCCGCTCTTGATCACAACTGCAAGGGAAACTCTAGTCTAGACTTGCTCCGAGTCTATTTCTTTTTTGTCAGTGATTCATCGTTAGTAGTTTGTAGAGAGGAAATGCGAAGGAGCATGCGAATGATTGAAAACGAGGCCTGCTGGCTTTATACAATACTCACATCAGTTAGCTCTGCTATTGTTTCGTCCAGTTGTGACTTTAAAGCAGACTTCTCTTTCTGCAAATTTGTAACTTGCATTTCAAACTGTTTTTCTCTCATTTCTCGCTTTGATCTAGGAATACAAAAATCTATTTGTAACAGCTATTTTCAGCAGCAACGAATTATGTCATAAGAACCTGTGATAATTCATGTCAAATATAACAACAGCAACATATTTAGGCTGTGTTCACGCTTCTCTGTTTATATTTCTGTTTGTTTTGTTGTTGTTGATGAAAAGCTGCCCGTTCACATTGCTCCATTTTCAATGAATACGCTATGAATACGGTAGGCATGTACATTGTTCCAGCAACACGGTGTTGCTATTCCCCTTTTTAAAACGATGCCCTCTGTTAGTAACTGTCAAAAAGCGCCATCATGAGTTTGAAGGCCACTGTAATCGTCAGCCTATACCAAGGCATGTTAAGAATTTTCAAATGTCTCCGTTTTTGGCGTTCACACTGAAAGCAGGTTGTCACCAAAACGCATCGTTTTTAAATTATACGTTTTCATTAACGTTTTCGAAAAGCTCCTTTTTCACAGTGGAGCAATGTGAATGCAAGGCAAAAACAGATAACTTTTGCTCCGTTTCCATATCAAAACGGAGCAGTGAAAAGCGGGGCCTTAAACGGAATGTGCAATGGTGAATAGGCTTCTCAGTCAATAGAACAAGAAAACACTCAAACACAGCATTGTTTCTATGGCTATCCATTGTTCACAGTGTTCTTGTATATGGGATATTTCTAGATTTTCTTGCACTTCACAAATACAAGCCTTTCAGCCTTGTACAAACTCTACAAATTCTGGCGTTTTTTGTCCTGCATAAACGTCAATATTGGTCAAAACATATAAAGTTGTTACTTTGGAGGTCTTGAATTGGCCCTCACGGAGCAAAGACAAATGTCTGCATGAAAACCAGGCATACATGCACAGCAGCTTAGCCCTATCTGACGCAAGAAATTTCTGTCACGTTTATCAGAAAGGTACATGCATGTAACTAACCTCTCTTTGGCGAGATCATCCAACCGAGACTGCATATCTTCAAGGACTGATTTCTGCTCTGCATACTCTCGATCGAGACTTTCGAGATGCTTGAATTTAAGAAAAAAAGATACATTCATATATTTTCATGCTATTCTATATCTAATAAGAACTAAAATCTTAATCTTTTAAGGACTGAACATTTTCAGTATTTGTTTGAAAATCTATTTATTTTAACTCCTAAGAGAGGTGAAATGCCCTGATGTACTGTAGACTTATGACTTTCGTCCCTTCTTTCGCTGCGTTCTTTGATTAGCTGATATCACTTGGTAATAGGGACTTATACCATTACTCTTATAAAGTGGGCCCCCTTTAGGCCCATATTGAGTGGTTCCGTATTGAACAATCAAATTAGTTTTCAACGAATAAGGAGGCGCTATTTAGACAGTTGTTGTTGTTGCATAAAAAACAGTTGATACGGCCTAGAGTTCTCGTAGCTGCGATGGATCTATTTTGTTTCTACAGAGCAAGATTAGTACTGCTTGAAAGGTGTGTATTTTGCAATTAGTTGGGCAGAAAACATCAATCATAAAGGTGCGACAAAAATTACAAAAATACTATATCTTTGTACTAAAAGTTTGCTTTTTGAAACAGGGGGCCCACTTTCTAAGAGTAATGGTATGAGTCCCTATTGATTAAGTGATATCAGTCAAAGAACGCAGGGAAGCAAGGGACGAAAAGTCATAAGTCTACGTGTACTGTTTTGTGCAAGGAGTTTCTTTATGATTTTTTCGAAATTACCTATTTTTCCAGTCCTCATAAAAATGCGACAAAAATTACAAACAGAATTCGATTCATTCCAATCCATCAAGTATTCTTGGTGATATGAATTTAAAAAGTAGGGACTTTTTTCTGGCACACCAGGTATCATTTTCTCTAAAAACACGTTTTTTTATAAGAAACTAGTTTATAAGAAACTGTACTACGATGACCAAAAATTTAAGAAACTATAGTACCACGTTCAAGAACAATTAAAGACTCTTATTTCTAAATTAAAAAATTTTATTTCTAGAGAAAACGTCGGTTGATTACGGTTCGCACGGCATTGCGTTTATGAATATCAAAGTTTTGACTGCAAAAAATTGGTAACTTTTTGCCTTATTGTGCAAGGCTTATTCGTGGTGACAATATCAATGCAAAATGAAAGCCCTTTGTCGATAGAAAGGCTCAACTTCGAACCATAACGCAATTTTAGACCCCAAAATAAGAAACTAACTAAGAAAATTTACTACTAAAACATTGAAATTTCTATGCAAAATTAAGAAACGTTTAGTACCAAGTGCTGATCCAAGTTTCTTATAAAAAAAACGCGGACAGCAAGATGAAAAACAGAAACGTAAATACCATGTTGAATTTCTTACTTTTGATTTTTCCATTAGTTCTGCTGCTTTCTTCGACATTTCCGTTTGTGAATGAATAAGCTGTAACAATAGACATGATGGAAAATAAAACTTCATGAAACTATTGAATGATAACAAACGCAGAAAATCAATAGGATCGACGGCCATTGCCATTAACTGCAAGCCTACTACCCTATTAACACCTGCAAGTTAAACCAGCTTCGGCTCAGTTTAAATATCGAGTTTTTGCCGATCGTTCATATCATCGTTTATAATTATAATCCAGGGTTTCAGGTCTCTTTTCGAGCATTTCGATACTACGGATCTTTTGCGATCTAAATTTCTGCCTATATTTCTAATACTCAGAAAAATAGAACAATCACTAAAATATCAGCTATTTGGCCATCAGCTAAACTTAAGTTCAGCCCAAGAACTAAAGTAAACTCCTGGTAACGCATATTTAAATCACTAAAATGTCTGCTGAGTTTTAGGTTATCAATTGACTAAGGACCTGTTCATATGGAGGCGAGCCAGCCCGCTTACCGGGCTGGTCCGCTAAGTGAGCTGATTTCGCATTCTGTTCATATGGCAAATCCATCACGCCTGCTGGGATGGAATTGGTCACGTGCCATCGTTGGTGGCATTGTTTTGCATGCCCACGCGTGCGTAGTAGAGGCGTTTTCGTCTCGGCAGGCGGGCTGGAGTGTTCATATGGGAAAATTTTGATCTCGCCAAGCGGGATCCCGGCAGTGTTTGAGTGAGATCTCGCCTACCGGGCCAGCCCGCCTGCTCATATGAACAGACAACAAACTTTGAATGGGAAACAGGGATAAGGTGAGATCTCGGCAAACCTCCAGCCCGGTAGGCGGGCTGGCTCGCCTCCATATGAACAGGTCCTAAGAGGTGAGAAAACTAGAAGGCCGATATTACCATGCTCTTCATCTTGCCAATTTCTTCTTGTTGCAACTTCGTAAGATCCTTTACATCAACATGGCGACTGTTTTCCTACAATAGAAACCAAGAGGATGAGTGAAATTAGACAGAAACTAAGCAGTTCTTTAAGATAAACACGATAGAGTTGTTACAGAGGTTATAGGCAGAAAATGTGATGTTTGTAACAAAGGTCTTTCCAGCAAAACCAAGTTTTTGGTCCCAAGCTTTTAGAGAGAATCCTGCTGATAACAACGTGTAAACACAATATTACAGAAAGTTAGCATAGAGAATTAGCAAAAGTGCAGCCTTCGTCTTTGCTTCGTGAAGCAGGACAAAATGGAATGCATTAACTATCGACGATCATTTTAAGATACTAACCAAGTCTAGTTCCCTCCTCTGTCGTGCAATTTCCTGTCGGTAAAACAAAATAAATGGTAATTGGAAATAATACCGGACGAGAAGACAAAAATGGATAGATGTTTTAAAGCTTGCAACTCCAAACTATTTACCAGACTTCTATTGATAATATCTGTGCAGCTACAACCTCGGACAAAATATATCCTGACTGTATGCGATAACAACAATTCCAATTTTAACACTCCATTTCTCCCCCCTCCTCCATCTATCAATGTCGGCCTGACATAAGATTTTTTTGTAAAGGTTTTTGTTCCCATCAAGCCTGAAATTTGACGTCAATAACAACATTGATCTTGGGGGAAGGGGGGGGGGGGGATTGAAAGGTCCAGCAGAAGTCCAGTAATTCATGTCCAAGATTGTAGCATTTGAGCGTATATACGAAATTTGTCAAAATCAGTCGTATCTTTTCCAAGTTACAAGTGACTTTATCAAACTGTTTCATATCAAAATCCTTCAAAATAGGCCTAGAATCCTTGATCAAATTTGCTAAATATGGTCTACAATATGGCAGTAGGCATAAATTAATCGCTTTTCTGGTCTACGATTTAGCAATTTGGTTACATCACAACCTCAAACTGACTAAAAGAAAGAAGACAGAAATTCTGACAATAATCAAGATCTCAAAAATCCCACCGTAGAATTGTAGCACAGTAGTTGTGTAGAGGACAAAAAAAATGTTTCCTTCCTGGTAACAAGGCAAGCACCTTTGTTTTTTCTTACATACTTGCTTCTTCTTTCCCAATATACTGCCCAATTCTATCTCATTTCCTCTCCTTGTTTGTTCCACTTCCCTTTCCATCCCTTCCTTCATTTCTTTTCCTCTTTTCCCTTGCTTTCCGTTTCTTTTTCCTATTTCCCTTCTTTCTTCTTGGCAAATTTGAGTATTTCAGCTACTTTCCTGGTAGCGCGCTACCACGCTACTTCGTTTTTTGAGCCCTGCTTGTGAAGTTTACCTCAAGCAACTAATTCAAAAGGCAGATTCAACAACCATTTGTCAAATAGTTTTCAAAGATTGGACATCTATGCTCTTTCATATTTTTCTTGTTCGGGATACTGCGAACTCCCCCATTTGTAAATCACAATGGAAAAGACGATAACTCTGATTGGTTCGCTGATCAATGGAATGGTTGAAGCGTTTTGGGGCATGCGCGAATTCACAAAGGAAAAATGAACGATGATGACCCTGCAATCGCTAGTGCGCATGTTCCAAAGCGCTTAAACGGGGGTCTAGTTCTTCTGGAGATAATCCGTAAGACTTTCACTGATAGTATCCCGAACAAGTTCATATTTCATTCTTGTAAGGAGGGTTGCCCTTCAGCAGAAGCTGTTTTTCAAGGAATCTTCAACTAACCCGGTCTTCACTGCACTGCGTAATTTTCTTAATTTTCTGCGTAATTTAAAATAAGACTATTTACTTACCCCATCCTTTCTCATAACAAGCTCTCTGAATTCCTGTTCTTTCAGTTGAAGTTGTTTCTCATATCCTTCTTCGACGCTGTTTAATTTCGTTTGATATTTCCTCCCTGTTGCCTCAGTTTTTTGGCTGATTTCTGCATAAAGAATATTCACATTTTTAACAAGAGAATACTAAATTTTGAATGCGAATAAGCAAAGCATTTTGATACAAATCTTGATGAAACTACTTTCAGAAATTATCTGCTTCTTCTCCCATGGCAGAAGAAGATTTCATCGAAACTCGCGATAAAGAGGTTACTTAGGAACTTCAGCTTTGGATTCTGCAACCTGGGGACTTGCCTAGTGCGCATGCTCTCTAACAGCAGAGCATGCGCATAAGGCGAGCGCGCAGGTTGCCAACTGAAACTAATGCAAGTAGAGGTCGGCATTTAGTTACTTACTAAAAACTGTACAGGCCGCTTGGCCACTCAACCCACGAATCATCAAAACACGACTTTTCAAGCACTTGTACCTTAATTTGAAAACACGGTAGTATCTAGCCTGCGTGCAGACTTTACCTTTCTACTGCGAAGGAGAGCCGTTGAGGAATTTACAAGATCCTCATAAGCTCTCCTCTCCAGTGGAAAGTAAAGTCTGCACGCAGGCTAGGTAGTATCTTCAAAACCGCTATAATTAACATTCCTCGTTTCAAAATGAAATTGGAGATCTTACCTTGCCTAACACTCTGTAGTGCTTCTTCTAGATTATCTTTCTGTCTTGCTTGCTCTTTAAAGGCTAATGCCATTTCTGAGAAAAATCAAATTGACAAGGAATAATTTTCCCTGAGACTTTTAAAGACCACGATTACACTTAACCAGCACAGTTTTGATCCGCTACTAGGTCCTTTGCTGGCAAGCTGCAGTTTCAGACTGTCTAAAAAGCAGCATAGGTTCCAAATCTTTACAAAGGCTGGTGTAAAATTGAGTGACCTAGTTCTTTGAACTGAATAACTTCAAAGAAACTTTAGCTATTTCTCGATAATTGTACCGTTGGACTTTTCTGAAATCTTTAATATTTTCAGAATTAGAGTGTTTTTCTTCTTTTTCAAGAATTCAGGAAAAATTTTCAAAAAATCTTAAAACCATCGTAATTTCTAAACAGTTTGACGCAACATGAAATAATTTCGATGAAAACTATAGTTTATGAATGCCTACAATATGGTATCAAGCAAAAGTCTGTCACTCATCTGGTTTATGATTTAGAAATTTGATGACGTCACATCCTCAAATGAGCTGAAATGTAAAATACGCTGTAATTTCGAAAATATTCAAAATTTCTGGAAAGTCCAACGGTAGAATTATAGATAAGTATATAAAGTTTCTTTCAAGCCATTCAATTAGAAGATATAGGTCATTGAATTTTACACCCACCTTTTTACGCCGAGTTAAAGATTTGGAACCTATGCTCTAAAAAGCAAAAATTGGCTTAAACGGAAATATGGATCGAGCCTGCAATGGTTTTTTTCAATTTTTTCAATTTCAATATTTTCATCTCCTATTATAGGACCAGTAGATTAAAATATACATATAAATCTACAAAATTTTATATGAAAGTAACAGTAATATAACAATAATAACGTCTGTTTTTCCTTCATCAGATATATCTAACAATTCCTTTAAGACTTTAATTTCATTCCGAAGTGGTAACAGATTGATAGGTATTACTTTCTATACCCAATTTTTCAAAATAGTTTTCCCTAATATCCTTGTTATTTGTGCAATCAAAGATGAAGTGTATTTCGTCATCAATAACTTGTTGAGCTGATAGAAAAGTTTCGCTTTAATTGGCTTTTCTATCAATTCAAATTCTGCAGTGTGGACTGGATCCATATTTTCTGTTTAGGCCAAATTTGATTTTCAGACAGTCCGAAGTTGCAGCTTGCCTGCAAAGGACCCTTTAATGCAGCGATAACTTTTTAATGCAGAGATAGGCCGAACTTTTGCAGGAAACTACACAAACGTGGTTTCAAATGAGAAAAGCTAATTGTAAATCGTAGAAATTGTGAAGTTGTTCGTGCCAAAAGAAACTGTTTCACTTACCATTGATTTTTGTTTCAAGCCTTTTAATTTCGCTATTTTTGTTCAATTGATCTTGCAATCTATCTTCCTTTGAAGCATGACCAATGAACTGAAAGAATGATATTGTTTAAATACTGTAGCCAAGATTGCCCCCCTCTGAACTTAGAATGCAAAACATAGGCACAAGCATTGATTCACAAAACTGGCTATGAAATGTTCACAAAGGCACAAGAGATCCCCAGTGATAAATGCAAATGAACGAGGAGCCTTCTAAGAAACTGTTAAAGAATTTAAAATCTGGTAATTTTAAGAAACTTTCAGTACTGGGTATATTTCTTAGTTTCTTGTATACAGACAAGTATAAACACAATGGATGCACTCCTGTGCAGCCATTAAATGCACATGTGCATGGATGCACACCTCACGGGCGAACAACATTTTGCGCAAGGGGTTATCGTAAGGCGAAGATTACAAAATGGGTCTACCTTATTGCGATCAAAAAAGTCATCCTACGGATTAACTTTAAATAATCATAATAAAAATGAAATTTCAATTCATGAAGGCATACCTTGGAAGAGATAGACGGGATATCTGCAGGCGTCAGAGCAGGCGATGAGAAATCACTCGTAGGCGAAGATCTAGCAATCGTAATGTCCGATTCCATCGATTCCTTAGAGCTATACAAACTTGCTGTAGAAACTCTTCTTTTCTCCCATTTGTTCTCGCGATAAAGCTTTCCATGCGTGCGAGTGTAAGTGGAGCTCCGTGGTGTTATAACAGGTTTGCTTGGGGTAGAGGCAGCATTCGGTGGCTCACCCTCCTCTATCCTCTGCTTCATTTTCCTGAACATCTTGATAGTTTTGTATTTTTATCAGGAAATTAACAAATAATAAAATGTAATTATGTTTGAGACTTAGGCCTTAATATCATTGTGATTGTTAAATTTGAAGTGTCAGGGTTAATCAAAAACAACGATCGTGATCTAAACAGGTAGCCACAGGTTGCACCGTGACTTGTTACATGGAGTATTTCTCACCAGTCCTCGGCAGAAGGTATCTTTAGGACTTGACCGAGATTCAACAGGTGGCAAATGGGCATGTAACCCTCAAATCTGTATTGTTTTCTACTCATCTTACCGAACACTTGAGACCTAAGTGCGAATATTAAAAGCTCGTAGATATACCGTATGAATCGGAAGGGGAAGCACAAGCACCCTGCCTTACCAAAATGTTCGAAAGCACACTATCTTAACTTCCAAATCCCCGTTCCTGAGCCTTCTTTAGTTTAAACCCCTCCTCCAGATCTAACAAATAGCACTATTCTGAGAGTTGTGTGGACTGATTTTCCTTGTATGGCCTTGTATTTCTGCAGCAAACATTGCTTAACAGAAAAAAGCGACATCAACAAGTCGAAGAGCACATAGAAACCGGGGACTCCAGGTTATAATTCTAAAAGCTGTGTCCATTATGAGAATATTTGCTTCGGCCCTCGGCCCTGTAAAAACTGTGTGTCGTAGAAAGTATTAGGTTATTCTTTATCGACTGCTGAAATCCGCCAGTGGCCATTTACAAAAGCTGAATAGAACGCTGCTGAAACCTCGTCAAAAGAATCTTAGCTTTTGCTGAGTTGAGAAGCGGAAAGAACCTACCGGATAAGTTGTGCTCCTTCCCCAGATGGAACCTGGCAAGGATGCACATCCGCAAACCCTAGCTTCTGGACAGAAGACTACTTGTACTTACTACCGCACCATAGTACCATAAGGTTATGAAAAAACTTGAAGCAGGAGTTGCTACTCACTTTCGATTGCTAATAAGATTCAAAGGGAATGAACTTTGAAAGGCAAAAATATGTCTTTATAATTCTAATAAGATCTAGATTCACAGATTCTTTTCTATCTGCAACTGTTTGAACTACAGTACCTTCTTTGATGCTGCAAATACTGAAAGTTCACAGTCTACCATTTTGGAGGTATCAAAGAGAATAACCTGAGTTAATTTCTATACAGAATAAACCTGGTCAGTGCTACGAGTACTGTTATCAATAAGGGCCCTGTGATTGATGATATCTTAAAGATGAGATCTCACCTGATGTATAGTCTATAGTCTATAATCTATAGTCTATAGTATCTGATAATCCAACAAGTGCCTTAAGAAAGCAAAGCCAAAGAAAACGAAATATTTTTGGTTTTGGCTTTAAGAAGTTATAAGATTTTAGTCCTGTATAAAATCAATAACAAAAGATCTAGTATGTCTGTATTAACAAAGCCTTTACAACTTGAAATAATGCTTTCTTTCCCCTCTTTCCCACATTAAAGGAGTCGGATCATTACCATTGAGTTTATTTTTATGGCCACTGAAATAACTGAAGCTTGCTTAATTTTTTTCTCTTGGATTGTTTTATTTACTCCTGAGACAAGTGGTCAAAATAGCATACCATATTTGATAACCTTGGCAAGAGCCATTTTAAGAAGATATGAATGTATGGTTTGTTCCTTAGTGAAGTACAAGGATTAATGCCCAAACAGCAACTTTCATTTTGAAAAAAAAAACGAAAATCCTGTGTGATATCACCTTTAAAAAACTGCAAAAATCATCGTTTTGTTTACATTTTGACGACGGAGCCCCCTTAAGCCATTAAACCAAAAGAAAGATGCAATAATCATACCCGGGTGAACCAGAAAAAGTGACCCAACGCAATCCGTTATAGAAAAAAACGTAAGATGCCGATTGAAATGCTTCCAGCGCTGTTCTGTCGCTGAAAGATTAGTTTATGTTAAGTATTTTTCGCAATTGTTTTCGGCACAGCAAATTTCCCGAATTAAGGATTTTGAGGAAAAGGGCATGCTTGAAATCCTCAAAAAGTGATCAAAAACAGGTGATCGATTTAAAGCCATTTAAGATCTGCACAACTTGGAGAAACGTTTTGCATTTCAGCCTAAGGATATCTTCAGGTATCAAGGGACTATCACTATAAACTTGCTTAAAAGACGTTTGAATTAGTTGCCTATTCCCAGGCTGAAATAAAACACGCTCATCATTCAGGCTTTTTTTAAGGATTTAAGGGAACCCCTTTTCCTCGAAATTCTTGATTTGCGAAACTTACCTTGTTAAAAAGAATTGCAAAAATACTCATGAAGTTGGCGTGTCTTTTAGCAACAGAACGATGTTTGAAACATTTGAAACGGCCACTTACTTAATTTTCTATAACAGATTTCTGGGTCACCCAGTATGTAAAATCTTTTTGAAGATATGATTGATTCACCTATTATCAGACATAGAGTACTCTTTCTCCATTTCTGAAAGATCATTTGACATAGAGTCTTTAATTCCAGATATTCTTTGGTCTGTTTCATCCTCAATGTTCTTCAGCCTTTGAGTTATATCACTTATACTTGCATTTACCGGTGTAAAGTCATTCAAAATTAGAAATTCTTTCATATCTGACACAAGTTTCAATAATGACTCACCAGAGCGTACCTGTGAAAATAAAATGATGAAATCAGGCTTAAAAGAAAAACACACTGCATTATGTTATAAACAGTGTAGGTCTTAGGCATCTTGACATGGTTTTCTTGTTAGAGTTTCTTGAAACATTCTTAAAAATTGTTGTTTGAATATTCTTGAGGGACTTGACATAGATAAAGCCTAGACTGGAAACTTTGCATTTTGCACATGCAAGTTGAGGTGGCCTAAGTAAGATTTTCATCATGGCAATCTCAGTTTCAACAGTTGAGAATAATACGTACAAGGTTAAAGCAAAAGATACTTTGTTTATTGCTAACTGGGCAGAACTATTTTACACCATGTGAGTTCCTATGCATGTAAGATATTCTCTGCCCTATACAAACTTTTCAGTCAGGGATAAAGCTGGCCTGGACCAGTGATGGAAATAGCCTTTTGACTTTGATAATGTAGGTGTGTGCAATTTAATTTGTTGATGATGTTAATGGACTAAAGGCCTGTACCATACCAATGCTTCCTTCAGTGGGTGTTAAGGGTTGTTTCCAGTATCAATCATCATAAGACATCTCTAACCATGACCATAAAGTGAAACAAAACTTTTCAGATGCTTTTGATTGCGTTTTCCTTTGCTACACTGGTGATATTATCTACTCAAACAAGAGCAGATGCTAAGAGTGTCAACAGCTTCATACATAAAATCAAAGAGTAAGGACAAATTCTTTAAAAACCTCCAATATCAAGAAAACAGCCCCTACATACAGTATATTATTAAGATCCTAAAAGCTGCAGCAGAACTGTCTATCAACAATCTTGAAAATGCAGCATTATTCTCAATATTGAGACATCAATATTGTTTTTCTTTACTTTTATGAAAATTTCCTTTCAATGACACTCTGCAGGGACCATTATGGAAATAAGGAAATAAGCAATAAATCTAGAACGGATAAAGATATAAAGCTGAAATTAAGATATGTTGTTACCATCAGTGTTGTTTGCAAATAGCCAACAAATCAGCAAAATTAAAGATAGTTGGGTGTCCTGCTCATGGTGAATTGACATGGAATGACCCTGCACTGACCTTTGATGCTATCCCTGCAATTTTAAACTGGGGGTCTTTTTAGATTATATTTTTAACTTCTTTCATATTTATATTATATTGTACACCTTTAATTAGATTCATTCTTTCCAAAATTTAAGTTTCTCATTTTAATTCTATATGGCTAAAGTTTACACACATACAGCAAAACATTAAAAATGTTGGCTATCATCATCATCATCATTTACGCTGTTACGTCAGTCCCTGACATTGCGAGCCTGATAATTCCACTCCAAGTGTTTCTATTATTTGCTAGTTTCTTTAATTTGTTTGTGTCTTTTACATTCAGGCCTTGTCCTCCTAGATCTTTGTTGATGAGGCCTAACCAAGTGAGTTTTGGTTTGCCTTTGGGTTTCTTCACAGGTCTTAGTGCTTCATATAGGGCTTGTTTGGCTGGTGTTTCCTCTGGCAGTCTGAGCAAATGTCCTAGCCAGCTTAATCTTCTCCTCTTAATTTCTTTGCTCCACTTTTCTACTTTTGTTATATCATAAAAGATTCTGATTTGAGATGATTCTGGGCCATCTTATCTTTATTATTCGCCTTAGTTGTTTCCTTTGAAAAATATCTATCTGTTCTTCTTGGGCTTTTGTTAAGGTCCAGAGTTCACAGTTATAGAGAAATACACTAGTAACATATGTATCAAATACTCTAACCTTTGTATCTATGTTCAATTTCTTGGATTCTATCATGTGTTTCAGCTTGTTACAGGTGTGTATGGCTAGTCCTTTTCTTCTGGTAATGTCTGACTGTGTTTCCAGCAGACTTCCTAGGTATTTGGATTTTTTCCACTCTTCACTTCCATTCCTTGTTATTTTATACTTCTCTGTTTTTTCTCTATTAACATTTAAATTTCTTTCCTTGAGTTTGCTTGGTATTTGATTTTTGTACTTTTCTATGATGTAATCTGAATCTGATATGTAGCTTATACCATCTGCGTACTGTTGGCTTAATTCAAAAAGATTATTTTTCGGTCTTGCATAAGTGTGATCTTTAAGGTGGTGTGGTAACAGTTCTTCGGCTGCTACTGTGGGTCTAGCATAACTATGATCTTCATTTCTGGGTGGTTTAAGGGCTTGCGCAAGATATAGAGTGAAAAGTACTGGGCTTAGACAGTCTCCTTGTGGTACGCCAATATTTGTTTTGAATGTTTTACCTTTTTCCTTGTTGATCTTAACTTGCAATTCCACATCTTTTATAAGAATACTGATCATGTGCAACTCATCCTCATCCAGAATTTCTTTGAGATCTTCATACAGGGTGGCTCTTTGCACTGTATCAAATGCTTTACTCATATCTAAGAGCAATAGATGTGTAGTGTATGTTTTAGATGTGATTGCTTTTTCTGCTAGTGTTTTGAAACTAAATACCATCTCTGTTGTGCTTCTTCCTTCTTTGTATGCTGCCTGACTTAGTGGAATCTTTTCTTGGAAATGTTCTGATGTTCTCCTAAGTATGCATATTGCAAGTATCTTTCTCAGAGTGGAAAGTAATATGATTGGTCTTAGGTGCCCTGTTGGTCCAGGTTTCTTTCCTGGCTTAGGCAAAGGTATTAAGATGCCTTTTTTAATTTCTTTTGGGAATTTTCCGCTTTTTGCAATATTATTCAGAAGTTCTGCTATGCCTTCATATATTTTCTTTGGCCCATATTTGATTTAGCTCTGCTTTTATATCATCACACCCAGGACTTTTGTTTCTTTTGAGTGATTTTGCTGCTCTCTCTACTTCAAGAGCACTGAAAGGTATGCGCATTTCTTTGGGTTTAACATCTGGGAATTGCTTTTCATTTTCATTGTAGAAAACATTTTGAAAGAAATCTGTTATGATCTCACACTGCATTTTTTCATCTGTGACTAGGCCTGTATGTCCTTCAACAACTACTTTTTGTTTTGTAATGTTGGCTAAAGTGTTGGCTAAAATGTTGGCTAAAGTTTTGAAATTTTCCGTAAAGATACTGAACAAAACTTACAATGTTTGATGCCCTAACTTCAATTTCATATTGTGTTTGAACTGCTTCTGTTAGTCTTGCAACTTGAGTCTCTTCTTCAATCTGCCAAGAAGGTGGAATAAGTACACAGGGTGACACTACATACAAAAATGTCCTCCTGTTTGAAAAATCATCCCAGCAAATGGAATGCCAGACTGTAAAGTTTGTATTTTGCGTGTGCAAGCTACGCTGGCCTAACTAAGATTTTGCGGAAATCTCTCAGTTGAGAACAATAGACTAACACAATATATATTTTGTTTAATGCCAACCCAGTCTACAGAGTGTGGTAGCTGCAAGCATGAGATTTTTTCAAAAAGTTTGTGTGCACACCGCACCGATTGTGAATGAAATCTTTTGTTCATTACTTTGAAAACAAAGGAATGAAATACCTTGCAAGTGAGCACGCCACTGCTTCATTGGTCTGCACACCCGAGATCTCATTGAGAACTGCCAAACTCTGCACACTGGATGCCAACTGCGCGGCTCAGATCAAGAACCGCATACATTCTTGTGCGTGCAAGTTATTGCATGCGCTATACAAACTTTCCAGTCTGGGAAATGCAAATAATGGTTAGTTGTTCATCACCATCATTGACCCGGACAAAACCATACCAACCGAGTCAGCCTAAAAAATCTACTGAGAGAAATGACTGTTTCCTGTTTTTTCCCGGACTGATCTCATGTTAATTTTTTTACACTTTTTCAATAAAATTATATTGAAACTGCCCTATGGAGCAACTGAAAAGAAAAATAACAAATTACAAAGAAATTAAGCTGGGAAAAAGGCGAGACAAAAAGGAAGGCTTTTCTTTCTTTTTTGATACCAAAAAGCAGCTTAGTTAGCTTTTTCTTGTTTTCTACCACACACAGTGTCCTGCCCTGCCTATCTATTATTGCTACTTGCTAGTTAGTTAGTAGGCCTGAGAGACGGTCAACCAACCTTTGCAGTTTTGACAATCTCGTTGAAATTATCAAGAATTGATTTGATATCATCTTTCAGCCTTCGATTGTATGATTTAAGCAAAGACTCTCTATTTGAAAGACCCTTCTGTGCAGTGTTCATCGTTGCAAGTCGCTTGTTCCAGCACTTTACTTCTTTGACTTCTCGGTTGTAAACAAAGAAATCGAAAAATGGTGACTAGGCCATTTTGCCTCGTTTTCAATACGCGTTCAATGGATCGTGGATCGACCATTCAATCAATCTATGAATCAATCTATCACCATCACCAATCACTATATTTCAAAACTTCTTGAGGGGCAAAAGCGCTCGCTTCACTCGCACTTCAACATAGTAGCTCGATTTGACGAGCGTCTTGGACTTACTGCAAGTCTCTATTTTGGTTCGTGAAATAGAGAAAGGAAAACACGAGAGGAGAAAAATAAAGAAAAAAGAGAAAGGAAAGGAAATATTTTTCCTTCTCTTTTTCTTTCTTTATTTTCTTTCTTTTTATTTTCTTTATGG